>JAJQKT010000059.1:7500000-8750000 GCA_030512225.1 Rauvolfia tetraphylla
CTAATACTCATCTTCCTTCCGAACATAGGAAGTTTGTTGCGACGGTTTCCATTGAAGTCGAGCCTTCCACATATTTTGAAGTCATTAATAGTCCACCTTGGCGTCGTCTGCAATGAGAGAAGAAATCAACGCACTTGAACAGAATGGCACTTGGGTGTTGACATCATTACCACCAGGAAAGAAGGCTCTAGGATGTAAATGGGTATATCGGGTTAAATTTAAATCCGATGGCACTTTAGAGAGATATAAAGCCGGGCTTGTCATTTTGGGCAATACTCAAGTGGAGGGAATTGATTACATCGAGACATTTGCCCCAATGAGCAAAAATGGTAACTGTTCGAACTCTTACGTCTGTAGTGACTACTCGAAAATGGGAGGTGCATCAAATGGATGTGCATAATGCATTCCTTCATGGTGATCTTCGGGAGGAAGTATATATGAAATTACCACCTGATTTATTTCTTCTCATTACAGGGCAAGTATGTCGGCTAAAAAAAAATCTTTGTATGGATTACGACAAGCGCTATCGTTGTTGGTTTTTCCAAATTGGCCAATGCTTTAAAAAGCGGTGGTTTCACTCAATCATATGCTGATTATTCATTATTTACCTTTGCTAACAAAGGTGTATATTTAAGTGTTCGGTTTATGTGGATGACTTGATAATCACTGGGAAATGATGTGGTCGCTATTATTAAATACAAGCGACATTCGAGTCAATGCTTCCGCATGAAGGATTTAGGAACACTTAAATATTTCTTAGGTCTTGAAGTGATGCATACAATGGCTGGAATTTACTTGAATCAGCTGAAATATACATCGGCTATTGTGAAAGAAGCTCGGCTTATTGGGAGCTCGGCCCTGCAAAGTCTCCTATGGAACAAGGACGTCAACTTGCAAAAGTTAGCGGACAACCATTGAAAGAATCGGACCAATATCGCTGCATCCAGTTGGGCGACTAATATATTTGACTATAACAAGGCCAGATCTTGCTTACTCAGTCCACATCTTAGCTCAATTCATGCAGAACCCGCAACAAGCACATTGGGAAGCAGCACTTAGAGTGGTTCGTTACTTGAAAGGGACACCTGGGCAAGGGATTTTACTAAGTTCAAGCAGCAATTTACAATTAATTGCTCATTGTGATTCGGATTGGGCAACATGTCCAATTACTCGACGATCCCTCATGAGCTATTTTGTTACTCTTGGAGATTCACCTATTTCTTGGAAGACAAAGAAACAACAAGTAGTATCTCGCTCGTCTGCAGAAGCAGAATATCGCGCAATGGCCATGACTTGTTGTGAGTTGAAATGGCTGCGTTCTTTGCTCAAAGACTTGAAAGTGTCACAAAAACAACCTACTCCGTTGTATTGTGATAGCACAGCTGCACTTCATATTGCAGCGAACCCAGTTTATCAAGAACGTACCAAGCATATAGAGGTGGATTGTCACTTTGTACGCGATGAGTTTCAAGCCGGTAATATATCGCTTCATCATGTTTGAACTCACCTTCAGGTTGCCGACATTTTTACCAAAGCACTTGGACAATCTCAATTTGTCTCACTTTTCCGCAAGTTGGGCATTCATGATGTCCATGCTCCAACTTGAGAGGGAGTGTTGAGATATGTTGGGATATGGGATCTGATATGGGATCATCATGTATCATTATTTTATGTATATCTATTTGTTGGTTAGGTTTCCTAGTATGAGAGGTTTCTCTCCTGGTACATTATTTAAAGGTTGGACCATTGAATGAAAAGGGATCAGGGTTTTCACCCGTACAAACACTTGAGAAAATTCACAGGTTTCACCCAAACTTCATCTTCTGATCAAGAAATTACATTTTATATTGAAGAAAGAAACAACAGAATCAAGCTAGCAGAAAGAGGAAATGTGTAGTGTGTATATATATATATAGATATATATAATGTGTAGTGTATCTATATGTATAATCAATATTGTGCATATATGAATAGATTTACTATACATAGTATATATAATGCTATTGCATATATTATATATATAATATTTCTCATATATAGAATAATTGTAAAGTTATCTTCATATATATCTCATATTAATACTGAATAAATTAAATTATTTGAGGGTATAATAGAACAATTATCACTTATTTCTTGTTTCTTCAATTTATATAAAATATATCAAAACATCTTATATTTTAAAATAAAGGTGTATATGTTTATATATACACTCAAACACATTCCTTTAGTGCTTATCTTCAATCATTACTTTAAATATAGTTATATCTGTATAAGAGAGGTGTCAATAAATTTCTTATTTTTGTAAAATTTTGAATTAATTTATATGAAGAAATCTCTGTGTCAATAATATATAGGTGGTAATTATTAGTATATTGATTGACATATTTTAGTAAACATTTATATATTTAAAATACATAGTAATAAATAAATATTATATAAATTAAAGTATTAATGGATTTCTAATAGAGTGATAGCATATATATGAATGTATATGTGTATATTTACTAATTAAGTGGAGTATATATATATATATAGGGTAAAATGGGACGATGTTTTAAGTCAAATTCGTAGTCTTGATATCCTAATAACATACATTATATTATGAAATAATATGTGGATGTTTATATTAATCAGTTTTCTGAAGAGAACTGAACTCCCAATATATGACTCCTAATCAAATTTGATTTCCTTTCCCCATTAGATTTTGAGTTTCCATAAACTATTGTATTATGAGCCTATATATAGGGTCATATGATAATATTAATAAGATATACATTTTAGTCTTGATTCTTGAGTTCTACTTTCTCTCTCTATATTCTATCTTCTCTTTTCCTTAGTTTTATATTATTATTCTCTAAACATATTAAGTGACGCTTTTGCTTTAATTCTGCGTTACGAATACTTAAATTCATAACACGTTAAAAATTATGCACTTTAAATGGTAATTAATACAAGTTTTGATAAAATTATGTGAAGTTCCTTTTGCAATTAGGGGTTGCCATTATTTGGTTTGGAAAGAGGAAAAATGGAATTAATGTTACTGGATTCAGTTAAATGGTATACCCCATTCATATAATGAAAATAGATTTTAAAAGAGAGAAATTTATTCAAAATATGATTGAAAAAATATCTTTAATATCACGATCATGAGTAAGCCCATTTCTTTTAGTGACAGAGTCAATTTTTCGTTCAAAAACCGCGATAAAGAAAAATTAACATGAATTATTATATAAATAGTTATTAGAGTTATTACAAAAAATATGAAGTAAATTTATGTATTTAATTAAAAAACTGTACACTAATAGTTAATCATATACAAATTAAGATGAAAAGTAAAGAAATGAAAATACATTGTAAGTTATACTTTTTTTTTTCTATATCTTTAAGTAAATTAACTTTACGACATGGTCTTTCAATTATTCTACCGTATTCATCTCCTACTCTCATTAGTAAGAAAAAAAAAATTCCTTATTATTTAATTATTTATTTTGACACTTCAAAAAATAGAATATATTTGCAATAAAATCGTTGTGAAAATTAAAAATAAAAAAATATTAGTATTTTAAAGAAGAAAAATATAAATAAAAAATTAAAAGGAAAGTGCATACATCTCATTTTGTAAGATTTAACTAAAGAAGCCTCTAAGATATATTTTAAAATTTTAAAAATAATAAAGTTAAAATACTTATTTGAATACAAAATTAAAATATCCTAAATATATCTGATGCCTATAACGTATATAACACTCGTGCATTTTCCTTCATTTTAAAAGAAAAGGCATGTGACAGTCTTTCTATTTTGGCCTCTATCCCAAAAAGTTTTCAACAAAAAAAATCTTCTTTAAAAATAAAAAAATTCACAAACATCTCACATGTCCACAAAGAAGTTCTCAACAAATTAAAGAAAAAGAAGTATTTTTTAAAAATAATTAATTTATAAACATCTTTTGAACAATAAGAGATGCATTGAGCATTGATAAGTTCTCCAAGAAAATTAAATATGTAATACTATTTATCAAATTCAGAGATCAAACATTCAAGTGAAAGAGAAAAAAGAAGAGAATAAGAGCAACATGTATCAGAAAAAGAATTGAAAAAATTATCTCTTCAATTTGGAAAAAAAGACCCTAATCAGAAAAAAATAAGAGGATCTGATGATAAAAAACCTTATGAAAAAAAAGCTTTTAAAGAAAGAAAAAGTTTGTGGAGAAAGAAAAAGTTTGAAGAAAGTGTTTATATTATTTTATCTCTTAGTTAATGAAAACTCTTTTAATTAATAAAAAATTTAAAATTTTAAAAATTAGAATTGAAGATTTTAGAGTTTTGGAGAAGGATAGAGAGTAAAAATATTTTGGTAATATATATATATATATATATATATATATATATATATATATATATATATATATATATATATATATATATATATATATATATATATATATATATATGTATGTATAGATAAACATTACTTGCAAAATATGATTAATCATATGAGGCCCAAAACACAATTAATATAAACAAAAACACCACAGTGACGGCTAAAATTACTTGTGAAGGAGATTGGTTTCGATTCTCTTATGATATTAAGGAAAGACGTATTATATATTATTACTTGTGTTTGTCTCTTATTATTAATTAATGAGTTTCACGTATTATGTATTATACTCTTTGTATAATATATTATATTTTTATCTTTTTAGGTGAAGGAAGATGCTATAGAAATTAAATTTACTTATAAGATACGGCCGTCGTTGAGATTCACTACTTATAATATTGCAATTTTTGTTAATTAAATTTTTCATTGAATTATATTGGTTTTCGTATTATATTTAAGAATATTATTACTTTTTAACATTCGTTGCAAAATAATTTTGGAGTCTAGTATACCGTGATTGGTGCTATGTTATTGAAATGATATTAGATGTTACAAAGCTTGGTTTTTATTATTGCAAACTGAGGCATAATTATGCAAATTTTAATTTTGGTTCCATTTTGTCATATATTTGGTAGTTTAGTTGACAAATGAGAGCCAACTCAGGAGTTTTGAGCCGCTTGTGAGTAAGCTAACAAAGATTAAAATAATTGAATTAAATTTCTTTTATATAATATATATTCTGGATTCCCCAAACCATGACTCGAACAAAATTTTAGCGAACTAACTGTAATTTTATTTTTCTCTCCTTCTCAGTACTTTTGGTATTCAGAACAAGAATTCAAATATGAAACCGAGTTTAGGGTTCAAATATCATCAATAACAGGAATGCCTTTTAGGCAGGCTAGGGTTATCCAGAAAATGATAAAACAACATGTAGCTAAAGCTAGGAAACAAAGAAATTAAAAATCATTACTCAAAACAACAACACGATTTTGTAATTTTCTTTATATTTCAAAACATTAGCTCATTGGCTCCCCAATTATTTTTCTTGGACTCATATATTCTCTCATATCTATACATATATTATAGAAAATTAGAAATACAATATTTTCTTTCTTATGTCTCTAAACTTCTCACCTTTATTTTCTAGACTTTTAATTTTTAAAATTCCTTCAAAAATATTTCATTAGTTGATACTACATATCCAATTTAGTTTTAAATTTAAAATTTAAATTTTAAATTTTAAATTATGATTCAAGCAATATTAGCGTGTATCTATCAATTTTCTCTCTATTTACCCATTTAAATGTTTCTCCTTAAAGGGTTCAAGGTTAAATTGCGCGTAAATAACTTTAGTAGATTCTTTTTCAATTGTGGTGGACAGCTTTGGGTCCGGAGGCATCGAATCTTCACCATTAGGACTGTCAATTGGGCCGGACTGGCTCGAACTCGACTCGTTCTGCCCGTTTAATTCGGGTTCGGGTTAATCTTTTCAACCCGAATGCTTTTCGGGCTGAGCTTGGACTGAGGTAAGCTCAGTCCGATTTTAGCCCGGCCAGTAAAAATATGTATACATAAATATATTTATATGTATATACATATATTTTTTTATAATAATAATATTATTATATTATTAAAAAAATTTTAAAATCGAGTTCGGGCCGGCCAGAGCCCGGGCTCATATTTTTCCAGTCCGATGTCAATCGGGCCGAGCTCGGGCTTAACAAAGCCCGGCTCAGCCCTATTCACCACCCTCCCAAGGCTTCTAGGTAAACATTCAACGCTTCTAGGTAA
This sequence comes from Rauvolfia tetraphylla, assembly GCA_030512225.1. Taxonomy (NCBI): domain Eukaryota; kingdom Viridiplantae; phylum Streptophyta; class Magnoliopsida; order Gentianales; family Apocynaceae; genus Rauvolfia; species Rauvolfia tetraphylla. Next base: position 7,506,172 of record JAJQKT010000059.1, read on the forward strand.
ACATTCAACTTCCTTTTTTTGCCCCTTTTTGTCACTTAAATTATTGACATCTATTTATTAAATATTTTCCTTTTTAACCATTTTTAGACCATCATAACCTTTTTAAATGAAAATTATAGTGTCTCTCCATTACCAGCTTGGATTCTCCAATTGTTATATGGGAGATCAAGGAAAATGTAAATTTTCCATTCCCCTATATTTCTCTATTTTTATTATGTAAAATTTTGGACGTATAGTTTATGGTATGGAATTTAAATAACTGTTTTGACATTTTAGAATAGAATAATTATTTAAATTTATAAGCTCTTATTTCCTTTTATTGGGTCAAGAAAGAAAAATTTTTAGCTCTTTTATTATGTTGGGAAGGTGACTCAAAGGGAAGCCTTTTATTTGTTTCTAATTTAATTCCCCTTTCATGTATGTGAATTTTAGGTTTGAAGAACTATCAAGTTTGTTACTGATCATTTTTTTTTTCTGTTTTAATCTCACCAATAATATTATGAGTATTTGATAGACATTTACTTATAAAGAGCATATTTTCTTGCAAGTCCATTACCCAAAGCATAATAATAGGTATAATATACGATGATATCCATTTAATAAAGTAATTATGAAACTATTAATTACGAAAATGGTTCGATGTCACCGACAAAGAACAATAATATTCCTTCAATTTTACTTTTTTTAGTTTTCCTTATGATTGCTCCTTTCTCTTTTGTGGTTGAAATCCTTTGGTCATTGTTTTTCCTTCTTTTATGATGAATTCTGTTGTCACTGTTTATCGTTTTGTTTTCTTCATCGTATTTCCTGAATTGGCCTTTTTTTAGTGAAGTTATTCGTGATATCTTAATCAATTTCTTCTAAAGTAGTTAAAAATGGAAACTGCACGCTTTTCTTCCAAATATACCATCATTAAATCGAATGATTCACATTTGGACTGCGCACTTTTTCTTTTGTAATAAACACCTTATATTTTTCTTTTTGTGTCTATTTTTCTGCTCCGCATGGCCAAGCCTGAATCATCACTCACCGGCTCTTTAACGAAGAAAGCGACCAAAGATTTTGTTGTCAATTATCAAATGGGCTTTGGTGCATTTGGATTACGCAACTTATGGGTTTTGGATTATGGACAAAATTTCCTTATATAATAAAAAGGATGTGTATTTAACTTTCGTAAAGTTAAATTATTTGTAAAAATAAATATGATACTGAATGAAAAAGTGTGCATTGAGTCTGTATTTTACTTTTAGATTTTTGAATGTAAGTATGCTGAATTCTTCAGTTTCCGAACATCTATTTAGAAAAGTTATTTTGACAAAAGTTCTTGGTTTCAAGAGTTTAAGAAGGAAAAACTTGGAAAAATAAAAGATTTTCACTTTTAATTTAAATGAATAGTGTACCTATTTTCAAGAGTCAATGACTATTTTTACTTTTGCAATGCCAATTGATATCCATTATATACTTAATTAGGAAAAGGAGATGTACCTTTCAACCATATTTTGCTTGCCCTCAAACTAAAAAAATAATATTAAAAGATCTTTGTTATTAATTTAAGCGTCGGCAACGCAGAATTAAATCAAAAGCGGCGCTAAAATGTTTGGAGAATAAAAATATAATTGAAGAATAAATAGAAGAGAAAATATAGAGAGAAAAAGTAAAACTTAAGAATCAATGATCATTAATCTCATTAATGTCATTATATGACCTCTATATATTTATCAAGAGCTCCACAAATGCTTATCCATACAGGAGAACATTGCAAACTCCATAAAGCATTGAGCTTATCCGTTATCTTAAAAAGAAATATCTCGACAATTTATTATGATCTCTTATTCATTACGTCTAAACGAAATATTGCTGATAGTTATTTTGATTTCCTGAATGTAATTGCAGCGTACTTAACGAGACCGTTATCGGCTGCCTTAGACGTCATCCTCATTGCTAGTAGCTCCTTGATAGAAGTCCATCCTTGATGTTATCAAACATGGATCATAAGAAATAAAGAGAATATTACTACTATTTCTTAGAAGATATAGCAATATAATTTGTTCTTATTCTAAATATTATAATTGGCTTACCACCCTTCATGAGCAATGATGTAAAGCCCTTCCATGTGAATAATTCTTTCATCACCATAGCGTAAAACGGAGTGATGTTTTGAGTCCAGTCTGCAATTTTGATATCCTGAAAACATACATTAAAAATTATGCACCTTAAATGGAATTAATTAATATGGGTTCTAATAGTATACTTCCTTTTCAACTAAGGGTTGCCATTCTTTGGTTTGGAAACAGGCAAAACCGAATTAATGTTGGAAAAAATATTTTTTTGGGGGGTCGGACTGGATTCAATTAAACTTCATACTCCCTCCTTTTAGACTTGAATGGCCTTGCTTTAGAATAATCAACGAGTCATATTTCCAGTCCAAGAATTTTTCTTCTCGAAAATTAAACTGAACAAAAAACCATCGCAAATTAGCCAAGCGTGGTAATTTCACCATTGTAAAAAGAAGATCTGCCCCATGTCTAACGGTAAGTAAAAAGAAATGTTGTTTACTGTTTGTGTTTAGTGGCTCTCAAGGGTTGGTAGTTCGATTTCTATCCAGCGTAGAATTTGTCATTCTTTTATAAGGTTTATTTCTTCTTAGATTTATTTTATTTTTTAATAAGACTTATAACTCTTTACTATATGATATTTGATTTGTGTAATATCTAACATTAGCGTGACATCTTATATATTCATATATTAAAAACAAATAAAAGGAAGTAATTACCTCAACAGGAAGTGTTGTCAACCATCTCACATATTCAGCTGAAGAACAGAGACAGGACAGAGCTAAGTTATCACACATCTTCTTCAACACTTTCTTCTCCTCTGGCTTCAAGGATTCTTCCGATGGAGAAAGATTCCGGTGGACATAGGACAGGATAATTATGGGAGCACCAGGAGCTGCCACCCGAATCATCTCGCGGATGAACTATTTGTTTCCAAAATTTAAACAAGGAATCACACATGAGAAATCGAAGCCAAAATTTATATGATATATGCAATAGAAGCCAAAATCTGTGTCATAAAAAAGAAAACCTTCTCTTTGTCTTGAACGTGTTCTGTGCATCCAATGGTGAGAACCAGATCAAAAGTACCATCTTTATCGGGAATATTCAAGGCATCTCCCACAGCGAAAGAAACCTGCAGATTCTTTCAAAAGTTGTCAGCCAAAGAAATTAGCTTTGGGACGATGTTGTGTTAATCTAATGATAGTGTAAGCAGCTTCTTCACAAAAGCTTGTAACCTTGGAAGATTCGATGATACCTTTTCTTCTAGCCCTTGGGCTTCTGCTAAACCTTGAGCAAATTTGACTTCCTCATGGCTTATTGTAATGCCTTTACATTGTATACCATATTTCTTTGCTACATGCAGACAAGTCCCACCTACTCCACATCCAACATCCAGCATCTTTTGTGCTGGATCATCTACAAATCATTTTCAAGAAAAGGATAAAAGAAAGCAAGAGAAAATAACAAAGTTACACAAGTTTAAGTAAAATCTGAGGGATCAAAGAAATAGATATGCAAGAGTTGGAAATCGCTCACAGGAAATGTTGGCAAAACGGAGAGCCTCGTCGACCATTCGAGCTGCAGCGGCTTGGCTACCGGAGATGGTGGCCGTTGTTCCAGGGTCATAAAAACCTGCATGCAAATGGTCTCCCAGGAGGACCTCCCATGCTCCCCTTCGCGATGTGTTGCCGTAGAACTCCACCACTGCCTGCTGCTTCTCTGCCATTGTTGTTCTCTAACACTTTGCACCAGCTCAAAACAAGTGAGCAGGGAAATTAAATGTTTGCCAGCAGGACTGTCAATTGGACCGGGTCAGCCGAGCCTGACTCATTTGATCCGTTTAATTACAGACTTGAGTTCATATTTTCAGTTCGAATAAAGTTTCGGGGCGAGTTCGAACTAACATAAGCTCAGCCTGATTTCAACTCGACCCGTAATATATATATATATATATATATATATATATATATATATATATATATATATATATATATAATATTATTATTATATAAAAATTTTTAAAAATCGAGTTATGGCTAATATTTTCCATTCCAAAAATAATCAAGTCAAACTCAAACTTAGCAATACCCGATTTACTTAACTCGATTGATACCCTTACTTGCCAGTGGCTGAGCGAGTGTATCCGTTTGGGGACGTGCCCCTATAATAAAAGTAACTCTACTATTTTAAGTGTCCAAAACACTAAGACAAAAATGAAACTTCTTCCTAAAAATTAAGCGTCTATTTTTTAAATAAATGTCAAAATTAAATATTTAATTTTAAATTAATTATATATTTTATCTAAATTTATAATTATAATTTTATTAATTTAAAGAAAGTAAGCTCTATTAACACAAAATTTTCACAGCTAACCTCTTTCACTTCCTCGATTTGAAGGATCTAAACTCTTCCAACATGTGAATCTTATTACTAATTTTTTTAGGTAATATGAATATCATAATAATTTTAAAAATCAAACAAAACTTAAATTACTTTCAAATTGATTTTTTCAAACCAAAATTATAATTTTGGTTTGGAGAAATTCAGTTTGGAGAAAATAAAATATATTAAATTAATAATTTTATATTTCAAAGTAAACTTGATTATATACTAACAAGTTATCAACCTTCAAATATAGTTTGTGAAAATATATAAAATGAAGTATTTTAAATTTTAAAATAACCTTAATCAAATTCAAACTTTGTTTAAGTTACAAGATATAATTTTTTCTGTCAAAAGTAAAGTATGTCTCTGATTTTCATTTGGTCTTGACCTCTCTTCTTCTTCTTTTTTTCGGTTGATAAATTTTATTTTTTACCTTTTTGATTGAATAAAGAATATTTATGGGTAATATTTGCAAGTTTGGAAACAACTTGTTGATCTTGAGAATGGAGAAATGGAGGAATTTTGCTTGAAAATAAATTTTGGGAGTTTTAAGCAGATAAAATTGATTTTTGTTTTAATTTATGATGAGTTCTGTCAGATGGCTTCGCTTGGGAGATTGGTTTGCCATAAAGAGAACCGCAGTGAGAGTGATTGTGGGAGAACTTCCTCCCTCCAAAATTTATATTTTGAGTGATTAACAATGTAGTTGGAACAAGCCCATCACTGTAATAAGTAATAATCCTCTACGTAATAATCGCCACGCTATAAGATATTAGTGGGACAAATATTCCTCTACGTCGGAGATTATGCCTTACTAATACCTTAGTTAATGTACAAACTCCTGGGGTCTTCAGTGAAGTCGAAATTGGGCTGTGCAATGTCGTGGGCTCGTCACTGACGTTGAATCCTCGGTCAAACTGGGCTGGTATTCCAATTGTCCTAACAAACAATTCCTGCCAAAGCATGGATAAGTTCACAAGGTTGGTCAGATTTGCCAACCATATCAATTTAGTAGTATCTATTCCATTTTTGGCTTGGTTTTATAATTTTTAAAAAAATTAAACAAGATTAAATTTCTTTTAAAATTGAACCAAATCAAATTAAAATAAGTTAATTCGGTCCCAACTGAATTTTTTAGGAGTAAACAGGAAAAGTTTATAAATAAGAGCGTATTTATATTGCATTCAGAATTGAACACATTTCTATACTACATTCACTAATAAGATTTTTTAAGATTTGGGCAGCAACACCACATCCTATACTGTGCAACGCGAAATCACATCAATAAGTGGACAACTATTGCAACTCACATAAATGGAGTGAGCATATACTAAAACAAATTTGAAGGAAGATATATGCTAAAACAATTTTGTAATTCGTCAAGGAAGACATATCAAATATACCAAAAATACCAACAAGAATTGGCCTAAACAGAAGGAATTTGGTGTTTCCTTAAACAACGTCACGGATTCATATTTTGTGTATGCAAAAACTTCATTATGAGCTCTTTCTCTTTTAAGGGATCTAATCATAGAGTGAGATGGATTAGTTAAGAATTGTAAAACAAACACGAATATTAATTAATTAAACAAAAAAGCCAAAAATATAATAGAGAATATACATGAATTTGTTGTTTTACAAGCTTTTCCCTTACTCCGAATAATAGAAGTAATAGAAGAATAAATAGCTGCATCAATTACAATATGCGATTAGCAGTAATTCTTTGGCTCCTTCTCATCCAAAGCACGTGGCTGATCGAACTCTTCGAGAAGTCTCCACTTTGCATGCTTTGTTTTTTTTTTTAACAAAAAATTATTTTCCCAAGGAATACAAGAAAAAAGGATTTTTTTTTAACTTATAACTTGAGTTTCATGCTAATACGTGTCTTAAGTCATAAATACATTTTTATTAAAAAAATAGGACAATTATTTTTAAAAAGGTCAAAAATTTAGAATAGTCATTGTGAGAGGCAGGAAGAATGCACTAAAACAATTTTGGCACAAAATTCTGTGACAGCAAGCAAGTTATGCAGCTTTTGTCTACAAAACTAAAGACTGGCCACAACAGCAGTTCGGGTATCTACCTACTAGTCCTTCTATTCATATTAGTCGTATTATATTACTTCCTTCTTAAATTGAGACATATTTATTTTGAGATACTTAAAAAATATACTCTCACCTTCGTCCGAAAATTGAATGTTCTTATTTTAAAAAAATATATCTACAATGAATATCTCTTTTCTTAAAATAGTAATACATTTTATCTAAATTTTTATTAATAATATTTTTAATTTAAGAGAAGTAAGCTCCACCTACATAAAGACTCTACTATTAACCTCTTTCACTTCCTTAATTTGAGTTTAAGTTTTACTATTATGTGAGTCCTACCATTAGTCTTTTTAATTAATAAGAATATCGTAGTAACTTTTTATATAATCAAATTACTCTGCTTAATTTTATATTAAGTTAAAATGAGACATTTAATTGTAAAAAAAGAAAATATAATTCTTTAACGTAAAACAGGTGATACATAAATGTTTTGCCTCTGTATTTGAATTGACTTTTTTATTTGAAAACTTTTTATTTTAATTCGTATAAAAATAAATTATATATGATAGAAGAAGTAAGTATTAAAAAAACTGACAGGATTCAACATTGCTCTGGTAAGATATTAAAAAATGGGACTTAGACGTATCTTTACCCTCAAAATATACCTCAATAAGAAGAGTATTGTCTAAACTACATAAAAGATTAATTTTTATATAAACCAATCAATATAGAATCTCAATAATAGAACCAAAGCGAAAATTTTATATTGTGCTAATCTTTTATAAGGATAATAAATGACACAGATATGGTTTACTGTTTCTTAAATCTTTGTGCCATTGGATTTTTCAATTTCGAACATGACAGTAGAATTTAATTTTAGTGCAAGCAGGCGTTATTTAATATTTTTCTTTTTTTTTTCGTGGAACCATCTACATGCCATGTGCTATTTCATTTGCCTAGGCAGATGTCCCTATAAACCTAACTTTCATGATGATTAAATACATCACTAATGGCCATCCCCAGAAAACTCACTGCAGAGGCCCTAAAGTACGGACAATGAGCACTTAAATAATCATTTACAGACTAATAATTGATACTTGTCAAAAACTAATACTAATAATTGATAGTACCCATTTAAGTAGGACTAATCAAAGGCAATTACAGTTTACCTAATACGATAGACAATCATTTTTGTACTAATAAATATTGCAAATGATAAAGAATCTCTAATATTACGTATTAATAGCTAATAGGAACTTAAGTTGGAAATATTGAAGGGATCATAAAATAGAAAACTAGCAAAGTTTATCCCATATTTTAATTTTAAAAATTTTGATTTTTTACTAATTTTAAAAATTAACATTTTAAAATTATTCACACCATAAATATAATTATCTCATCTTTTATTATTTTAGTAAAAGTAATTGAAAATATTATAAAAATACCACTTGTTATCTTATTTCTTAAAATATACAGAAAAAGTTAAAAAGTTATATGCTTTCAAATGGAGGGCAGAGGGGGTATAAAGAAAAAGCCATTGAAATATTTAAAAAAAAAGAAGATATCATTTAAGCATTAATGTTCTTTTTCAAATCTCTCTCTCCTTTTTTTTTAAATATTATGTCTCGAAAGGTAGAGGTTATTTGGCCATTGTTACATAAAATAAGAGTGCTTTTTCTATTATGCTCCTAACCAGTTTAATGTTATTTTCTAAAGAAAAAATGGATTGAATTAGCAATCAAACACATGACGCACCATAGCTTTATAAAAGTGCCCCCATTGAAGGCGTCATTATCATTAACGTAACTCTAAATTTGCTTTAATTGCAAATTTTCACTAAATTTGCTTTAATTGCATTTATCATCATGATAAGGGAAGAGAAAATGATGATGATAAGTAGGAGTGCTTTGATATATACATGAATGATGACTATCCATGACTGTCACAAGTTACACCCTACCGAATAATAGTAAGTCAAGTATACTGTGAGTCTTAATATAATTACTTATTAATTCGCTAATATTAGAACACACAGTACACTTGACATAATATTATTGGATGAAATGTAACTTATGATATACTAAAAAGTTATTCAGCTACCACCATAAAATTTCTCAATGATTACATACCAGATATTCATATAGGCGAAAAGTATTACGCACTCTTAAACTTTCAAGTTTTATCAAATTTAGCATTCAAATTAAAAAATTATCACTTTTAATACTTAAACTTTAGAAAGTTATCTAATTTGGCAATTTTATCTATCTTGGACATTAATTCCATAAGAACCAATCACGTGAATGTTTTTTTGGGACATTTTAGTCGAACGGCAACCAAGTTGATATCTGAACCAAAATTCTTTCTCCCAAATTTGTTTTTTCTTTTTTTCCTCTTCTTCTTCTCTAGAAGATACGGAGCAACGGTGGCGATAAAGATGTCTATATGACTGCAATTTTTGTTCTACCGGTTCCTCTGAGAAATCCGTCTTCTGCCTTTCCTTCCCACAGTCCCACCTCTACTGCACATCTCTTTTCCTCAAAGGAATTGCCAGCATCATAGCATTCTTGCACCACAAAACCTGTTCAAAAGTGAAAACAACCCCCAAGAAACAGCTGAGTCGACCGAGTCTCAGGCGAGTCAGTTATAAGGAACAAAGAAAAGCAGAATAAAATTAAACACGTTTGATGATGATGATGATGATTAGAAAGCAAGAGAGGAAAAATATGAAAAGAGGACTTTATCAGAATGTTCAAAGGGAATATTATTACTTATATGGGGTGTGTATTTTATTCTTAAATATTAAATTTTATTATCAGTTGGTATTTTTGATTGACGTATCATTTTATTATATTAAATAAGTAATTCTCATGTTAAATATAATTATTATTTTACTTTAAAAATAGTACAATAATAATATTTATTACATATTATTTTACTTTATAATTTTTTATTACATATTACATAATATGTGACCAATACATCGAGAACGATATGAAACAGTGGCCCTTAGGCCGGGACGGAAAGCGCAACTTTGAACGATGCTTCGGATAGTAATTGGGAAAGAAACGGTCAACATCAATTGGAAGTGGGCGTCCCCCACCTTCTAGCTCTTTTGAGTGTGCAGGTAGATCCTCCTTGACTATAAGAAAAGCAATACAACAAGGAAAGTGGAAGATTTTAGAATTAAGAAAGAGACCCACCCATTCTTTCTTATTTCTTATGGTTCCTTCTTTTGTTAGTCTTCGCTCTGACTATCTGGATACTCAACATCAACAATTAATGGAATATCTTACACCTATCTTTACTCCAAAGTATGTCTCAATAAAGGAGTACTGTCTATACCATATATAGAATCTCAACAGTTAAATTCGAAATGAAAAAATTTATATTGTATTAATTTTATTATAAAATTTTAAAATAAATTTTATAATTGACAGATTTAATGATGTTAGTTATACGAAAATATGTAATAGTCAATTATCTTTATAAAAATTAACAAATAGATTAGAGTAAGATAAACCTAGAAAATAAAAAATTTATGATTTTTTTGTAATTTAATTAGAATAATAAAAAATATAGAATATAGAAATAACTTTAATTCCATAATAAAAAATATAAAAATATTGGATCTAACTCTTCCATAATTCCATTAAGTTCATCGTGCTTATGTATCTTGAATCTAAGCTAAGCCAACAGGGTAAAAATGGAGAAGAACAAAATTAAAAATTAACTAAAGTTATAATATAGTACATAGTAATAGAATGACCGTCTTCTTTTTTTTCTGAAAGTTACTCGTTAATGTAGGACTGTTGTGTTGCCTGAGAATTCTCCCTTCTAAGTGAAAGTCATCTTAGTATTAATAAATAGCATATAAGGAAAATATTGAGCAAAAATGATCAATTTAACTATATAAATTAATTTCCTTAATTTGTGTAAAAATAGAAGTATACATATCTTTGTTGGATGGAGAGAGTAATATATTAAATATCATTGCTTCTCAAAATATTTACTCTTATTTTTTAAATTTCAAGTATTATTATTTTTAGAATTATTCTTAACTATAAATATAATTCTTCTAGTATATCTTATATTATTAGAAAATTAAATTAAATTAATTAAAAATGTAATAAAAATACCTCAATATTTCTTGTTTATTAATCTATATAGAAAGTAATAAAAATACCATATATTTTAAAATAGAAGATTATCTTTTACGACATGTAAAAACAAAATTTTTCTAGCATGAAACTGCTGTAATCAGTGTAAACCACGTAGTACAAGTCCCTAAAGGATAATCAGTGCAAGCCCGCTGGTAAACCCGGTCCACTTACGGTGTTGACCGTTGTTGCTTTCTATGCCGAGTAGCAACTGAGACAAAACCGGGGGTTGACCGAGTGGAGCTTTTTCTTCTTCCGGCCGGGCTCTCTCGGCACCACTCCGCAACGCGTTATTACCGTGTCCCCCTCTTTTCTTTATTTATTCTCTATGCCAAGTTGGGAAAATATTCTAATGCATGCATTCGTATTTCCTCTTTTGCCGTAAGGCTCATTCGAAACCAGAAACCGCAAACAAGTTGGATATGAATATCTGGCATGCAGTCATTAGTTCCCTGTTCCCCTTCACTAGAACTGGCAGTCATCGATAGTCATGATTCTGGTATATATCAAAGCACTCCTAGTTATCATCATAATTTTCTATCCCCTTATCAATGACAACTGCAATTAAAGCAAATTTAGAGTTCCTCTAATGGTCATAGCGCCTTCAATGGGGTGCTTTTATAAAGCAATGATATCCTAACGAAGACGTCATGTATTTGATTGCTAACCCAATCTATTTTTTTCTTAAAAAAATAATATAAAATTATTTAGAAGTATAATAAAAAAATACTCTTATTTTACATAATAAAGGCCAAATAACTTCAACATTTCAAACAAAATGAGTAACACATTTATAATCATACTTTTTTTAATTTTTATATAAATCAAGACATAATATTTAATTTTGAACGGATGAAGTATCTATTAACTTGGAGTTGTATCAGTAGACATACAACCCATAGCTCAAGATAGGAAAATGAAGAAATTAAAAATCATCACTCAAATAGAAAAAAGATTTTATAATTTTCTCTACATTTCAAAATAGGAAAAATAGCCTATTTTCTCCTTGAACTACTTACGTTTAGTCAACTAAGTCCCTAATATTTTTATTTCACTATTAAGAATCCCTGAAAATTTTATGCACAGCACAAAGAATTCCTGCCACCATCTCCACGGCGGAATCCGGGCAGTAATTGACAGGAACAGTACACATGACATAGTAAGAGGGTAAAATCGTCCAAGCCTTTATCTCCACCCCAATGCCGTTGGCCAACACCCACTTTCTCCCCCCTCTCTCTCTCCCCATTCGAACCTCCCTCTATCAATGTCTGAAGAAAACCATAGCTGGAAATCAAATCAAATAGCAATTTCCGAATAAGAAAACAAAACTAGGGGTATTAACGTACGGCAACAGCCAATGAACTTGTAGAATTTGAACAAGAGAAGGCCAAGATTTCTTTGTTTTCTTGTTTTACTTCTTAGCAGAAACAAAGGAAAGTTTCATGGTCCTTGTTTTCCTCAAACACAGCAAATCCTATGCTTTGTATCCACTTGAAAATCAACAAAAGGGAAACTACAAGCCTTACATGAGTGGTAAAGAAATTTGTCAGAAAACTGAAGAAACAACAAAAGTTTCAAGAAAAACAAATTCCCTCTCCACCTTTTAATTTCTCTATCTTGGTTAATTTCAATGTCTAGCATATCTGGAGATGGTACTGAGAGCTTCTCCTCAAGCAGAAATGGTGAAGAAGAAGAGCTTGATTGATCTTCGAAGCGGCGACGGCGGCAAGCTTCGCCACAAGCTGCCACAGAGAAGAAGAAAAGGAATCCACCTGGAAATCCTGGTACGTACAATTCCAATTATCTTCTTTCTTTGGCCATTGTATATGTAATTAATAATGAATTTTTTGCATTCCTAATCATTTTGGTGTGAATCCCCCGATATACTGCGCAGTGGCAGATCTGCAAATCAAGAAAAAGATAACAGAGAGAGGTTTGAATAGGGAGAGAGAGAGGGAGGGGATGAGAGCTTGGACGATTTTACCCCTCTTACTATGTCATGTACACTGCTCGTGTCAATTACTGTTCGGATTCCGTCGTGGAGACGGTGGCAGGAATTCTTTGTGCTGCGCGTAAATTTTTCAGGGATTTTTAATAGTGAAATAAAAATATTAGGGATTTAGTTAGCTAAACGTAAATAGTTCAGGGAGAAAATAGGCTATTTTTCCTTTCAAAATAATAACACATTGGCGCCACGATTATTTCTCTAAAGCTCTGCAAGTGATCTCACCCATGTTTTCCCCGATCATACCAATACTAAGAACCTCACACACTCTAAAAAACAACTCATGAGGAAGGAAGCATTACAACAAAATTCGAAAATTCATAAGCTAATAAACTTAACGAAGGATTGAACTTATTAGTAATTTGATCTCTGATTTATTTATATATTCCGAACTATTATTTAGCTTTCCGGCATGTAATTGCAACAAACTTAAGAAGACCATCATCGGCTGTTAGACATCATCCTCACTGCTAGTAAAAACTTGATAGCCCTCCATCCTTCACGTGTAAACGCATCAAACATGGATCATAAGAAATAAATAGAGTATAGCTTAGAAGCTAAAATAAAAGAATTTGATCTTATTCTAATTAGTATATTTGGCTTACCGGCCTTCATTAGGAATGAGGTGATGCCCTTCCATGTGAATGCTTCTTTCCAACATAGAGGATAAAATGGGGTGATGTTTTGAGTCCAATCCCCAGTTTTGATATCCTGACATCATATATATACCTTACAAATTATGCATTTCAATTGATAACTGAGTATGAGTTCTAATGAAATAATATATCAAGTTCCTTTCCAACTAGGGGTTGCCATTATTTGGTACAAACCAAATTAATGTCAAATTAATTAATTTTGTCTTTTTCTTTGGGATTTGGATGGATTTAGTTAAAATTTATGTTATAATTGATGCACCTTATATAAACCACATACTCTATCCATCCCAAATTATTCCGTCTCAAAATATATATCTCATTTTCCTCTTTAGTTTGTGTCAGAATATGCCTTTTTTCTATCTAAATACTTCATGCATTATTTTGTTTTGAACTTTACTCCTATCTTCAACTAACTATTTAAAATAATTTTGTTTTTCAAAAATCATTACTTTTTTTTAAAAAATTACCAAAATCTTTATTCTTATTTAAAAGAAAAATATATCACATATTTTGAAACGTATAAAGTATTAATAGCTACCAATTTTTTGTTCCAAAATACTTATCAATTCAAAAAAGTATTTATTTGCATTTTTTAACTTTACCCTTACATTTATTAATTCATCAAACACAATATTTATTGGACTCAAAGTTTCAAGATGAATTTTTGGTCATATGACTCAATAAATGAAACTCAAAAATCATTTTCTTAATCTGTGTGGAAAATTACCTCAACCGGAAGAGGTGTTAACCACCCAACGTAATCAACTAAACAACAAAACGGGGGCACATCAAGGTTATCACCTATCTTCTTTAGCACTTCTTTCTCCCGAGGCTTCAAGGATTCCTCCGAAGGAGAAAGATTTCGTTGGGCATATGACAACATAACTATTGCAGCGCCAGGAGCTGCCACCCGAACCATCTCTCGAATTACCTAATTTATAAGTATTTGTTTTCAGAGTTTAAACAAAGAACTACGTAAGCAGTTGAAACAAAAACACTCATATAAGAATTAGAAAATGGCGAGCTGAAGAATCGTCATAGGATGAAAACCTTATCTTTGTCTTGAATGTTCTCAACACAGTCAATGGTCAAAATCAGATCAAATGTACCATCTGGATACGGCATATCTAAGGCATCTCCAACATCGAAAGAAACCTGATTGTTTCAACAGTTGTTAGCCAAAGAAATTAGCTTTAGTAACAAAAATAAGTTAGCGAAAGAAAGTTGTGATTGGATCCTTCACAATCCTATCCACACCTTGCTTTCCAATCCCTGAGCAGCTGCACGATCTTTAGCAATTCTGACTTCCTTAGGAGCTATGGCGATCCCTGTGCATTGTATATCATATTCCCTTGCTACGTACAGACAAGTGCTACCTATTCCACATCCAACATCAAGCATGGTTTTTGGTTTCTTTGCTGGATCTTCTGCAAATTGTTTTTCAAGAAAAAAAAGGCGAAGTTAAAGAGGTTTAAGGGAAAGCTAAGGGAAACAAGAAAAGGAGATGCCAGATTTGAAAATAGCTCACCGGTCGAAACGTCAGCGAAACGGAGGGCCTCATCGATCATTTGAACAGTGGCAGCCCGGTGAACGGCTATGGTAGCAGTGGTTCCAGGTTCATAATATCCTTCATGCATATGTTCTCCAAAGAGTTCTACCCATGCTTCAATTGAGCTATCATAAAACTCCACTACCGCCTTTTGCTTCTGTCCTCCGGTGGCCATTGTTGTTCAAAAGGTGTGGAATGTACTTGTCCTCTGGTGGCGATTTTTATAGGAAAGTGCGAGGGATTTTTATGGGCCATTGGTTAGTCCAATTTAAAACCAAGCACTTAGAAAAGATATTTTTACCCAACTGACCAAATTCTTTCTTGATGTGCGAGTAATTGGCTTTTTGTTCAAGGGAATTTTAGGACTCGCAAAATATCAAAGCCTTGTGCTCCCCCTCGATCGCAAGATAGTCAGTTGTCAACTGAGTTGCGAGAAGACAAAACTAACCAGCGTAACACCTGTTTTATTGGTTTCACCCAAACTTCATCTTCTGATCAAGAAATTACATTTTATATTGAAGAAAGAAACAACAGAATCAAGCTAGCAGAAAGAGGAAATGTGTAGTGTATATATATATATATATATATATAATGTGTAGTGTATCTATATGTATAATCAATATTATGCATATATGAATAGATTTACTATACATAGTATATATAATGCTATTGTATATATTATATATATAATATTTCTCATATATAGAATAATTTGAAAGTTATCTTCATATATCTCTCATATTAATACTAAATAAATTAAATTATTTGAAGGTATAATAGAAAAATTATCACTTATTTCTTTTTTCTTAAATTTATATAAAATATATCAAAACATCTTATATTTTAAAATAGAGGTGTATATGTTTATATATACACTCAAACACATTCCTTTAGTGCTTATCTTCAATCAATACTTTAAATATAGTTATATTTGTATAAGAGACATGTCAATAAATTTCTTATTTTTGTAAAAATTTGAATTAATTTATATGAAGAAATCTGTGTCAATAATATATAGGTGGTAATTATTAGTATATTGATTGACATATTTTAGTAAACATTTATATATTTAAAATTCATAGTAATAAATAAATATTATATAAATTAAAGTATTAATGGATTTGTAATAGAGTGATAGCATATATATGAATTTATATGTGTATATTTACTAATTAAGTGGAGTGTATATATATATACACTATTTTATGAAATAATATGAAGATGTTTATATTAATCAATTTTCTGAAGAGAACTGAACTCCCAAAATATGACTCCTAATCAGATTTGATTTTCTTTCCCCATTAGATTTTGGGTTTCCATAAACTCCTGTATTATGAGCCTGTATATAGGGTCATATGATGATATTAATAAGATATATATTTTAGTCTTGATTCTTAAGTTATACTTTCTTTCTCTATATTCTATCTTCTGTTTTCCTTAGTTTTATATTGTTATTCTCTGAACATATTAAGTGACGCTTTTACTTTAATTCTGCGTTACGAATACTTAAATTCATAACACGTTAAAAATTATGCACTTTAAATAGTTATTAGAGTTATTACAAAAAATATGAAGAAAATTTATGTATTTAATTAAAAAATTGTGCACTAATGGTTAATCATAAGCAAATTAAGATGAAAAGTAAAGAAATGAAAATACATTGTAAGTTATACTTTTTTTTTCTATATCTTTAAGAAAATTAACTTTACGACATGGTCTTTCAATTATTTTACCGTATTCATCTCCTACTCTCATTATGTGTAAGAAAAAAAAAAGAATTCCTTATCATTTAATTATTTATTTTGACTCTTCAAAAAATAAAATATATTTGTAATAAAATCATTGTGAAAATTAAAAATAAAAAATATTAGTATTTTAAAGAAGAAAAATATAAATAAAAAATTAAAAAGAAAGTGCATACATCTCATTTTTTAAAATTTAACTAAAGAAGCCTCTAAGACATATTTTAAAATTTTAAAAATAATAAAGTAAAAATACTTATTTGAATACAAAATTAAAATATCCTAAACATGTCTAATGCATATAACGTGTATAATACTCATGCATTTTCCTTCATTTTAAAAGAAAAGGCATAGGACAGTCTTTTTATTTTGGCCTCTATCCCAAAACGTTCTCAACAAAAAAAAAAATCTTTTCTAAAAATGAAAAAATTCACAAGCATTTCACATGTCCACAAAGAAGTTCTCAACAAATTAAAGAAAAAGAAGTATTTTTTAAAAATATATTTTTTAAAAATAATTAATCTATAAACATCTTTTGAACAATAAGAGATGCATTGAGCATTGATAAATTTCCCAAGAAAATCAAATCTGCAATACTATTTATCAAATTCAGAGACCAAATATTAAAGTGAAAGAGAAAAAAAGAAGAGAATAAGAGTAACATGTATCAAAAAAAGAATTGAAAAGATTATCTTTTCAATTTGAAAAAAAAGACCCTAATCAGAAAAAAGTAAGAGGATCCGACGATAAAAAAACTTTATGAAAAATATTTTTAAAGAAAGAAAAAGTTTGTGGAGAAAGAAAAAGTTTGAAGAAAGTGTTTATATTATTTTATCTCTTAGCTAATGACAACCATTCTAACTAATAAAAAAATTTAAAATTTTAAAAATTAGAATTGAAAATTTGAGAGTTTTTAGAGAAGGATAGAGAGTAAAAATATTTTGGTAATATATATATATATATATATATATATATATATATATATATATATATATAGATAAGCATTACTTGCAAAATATGATTAATCATATGAGGCCCAAAACACAATTATAAACAAAGACCCAAAAGTGACGGCTAAAATTACCTGTGAAGGAGATTGGTTTCGATTCTCTTATGGAAAGATGTATTATATATTATTACTTGTGTTTGTCTCTCATTATTAATTAATGAATTTCAGCGTATTATGTATTATACTCTTTGTATAATATATTATATTTTTATCTTTTTAGGTGAATGAAGATGCTATAGAAATTAAATTTACTTATAAGATACCCCCGTCTTTGAGATTCACTACTTATAATATTGCAATTTTTGTTAATTAAATTTTTCATTGAATTATATTGGTTTTCGTATTATATTTAAGAATATTATTACTTTTTAACATTCGTTGCAAAATAATTTTGGAGTCTAGTATACCGTGATTGGTGCTATGATATTGAAATGATATTAGATGTTACAAAGCTTGATTTTTATTATTGCAAACTGAGGCATAATTATGCAAATTTTAATTTTGGTTCCATTTTGTCATATATTTTGGTTCCCCAAACCATGACTCGAACAAAATTTTAGCGAACTAACTGTAATTTAGTTTTCTCTCCTTCTCAGTACTTTTGATATTCAGAACAAGAATTCAAATATGAAACCGAGTTTAGGGTTCAAATATCATCAATATCAGGAATGGCTTTTAGGCAGGCGAGGGCTATCCAGAAAATGAGAAAACAACATGTAGCTAAAGCTAGGAAATAAAGAAATTAAAAATCATTACTCAAAACAACAACACGATTTTGTAATTTTCTTTATATTTCAAAACATTAGCTCATTGGCTCCCCAATTATTTTTCTTGGACTCATATATTCTCTCATATCTATACATATATTATGGAAAATTAGAAATACAATATTTTCTTTCTTATGTCTCTAAACTTCTCATCTTTATTTTCTAGACTTTTAATTTTTAAAATTCCTTCAAAAATATTTCATTAGTTGATACTACATATCAAATTTAGTTTCAAATTTAAAATTTAAAATTTAAATTATGATTCAAGCAATATTAGCATGTATCTATCAATTTTCTCTCTATTTACCCATTTAAATGTTTCTCCTTAAAGGGTTCAAGGTTAAATTGCACGTAAATAACTTTAGTAGATTCTTTTTCAATTGTGGTGGACAGCTTTGGGTCCGGAGGCATGGAATCTTCACCAACCTCCCAAGGCTTCTAGGTAAACATGCAACTTCCTTTTTTTGCCCTTTTTTCTCACTTAAATTATTGACATCTATTTATTAAATATTTTCCTTTTTAACCATTTTCAGACCATCATAACCTTTTTAAGTGAAAATTATAGTTTCTCTCCATTACCAGCATGGATTCTCCAATTGTTACATGGGAGATCAAGGAAAATGAAAATTTTGCATTCCCCTATGTTTCTCTATTTTTATTATGTAAAATTTTAGATGTATAGTTTATTTGTGATGGTATGGAATTCAAATAACTATTTTGACATTTCAGAATAGAATAATTATTTGAATTTATAAGCTCTTATTTCCTTATATTGGGTCAAGAAAGAAAATTTTTTAGCTCTTTTATTCTGTTGGGAAGGAGACTCAAAGGGAAGTCTTTTATTTGTTTCTAATTTAATTCCCCTTTCATATATTTGAATTTTAGGTTTGAAGAACTATCAAGTCCATTATTGATCATTTTTTTTCTGTTTTAACTTCACCAATAATATTATGAGTATTTGATAGAGATTTACTGATAAAGAGCATATTTTCTTGCAAGTCCATTACTCAGAGCATAATATTATGATATTCATTTACTAAAGTAATTATGAAACTATTAATTACGAAAATAATTTGATATCACCGACAAAGAACAATAATATTCCTTCAATTTTACTTTTTTTAGTTTTCGTTATGATTGCTCCTTTGTCTTTTGTGGTTGAAATCCTTTGGTCATTGTTTTTCCTTCTTTTATGATGAATTCTTTTGTCGTTGTTTATCGTTTTGTTTTCTTCATCGTATTTCCTGAATTGGCCTTTTTTTTTAGTGAAGTTATTAAGACTAACATGGAATTACTCGCATTAAAAATTTTGGTCGTGTTTATATGAAAATTCTTTTGATCAAAGAGACACAAAATTATTATATAATTTTATATTAATTTTCTTAAAATGGTAAGTTAGGTATTGGTTGAAAATATTTAGCTAACTAAAAAGATTACTGTCGTGCCATGTTCAAGAAGTTGTGAAAATTGTG
Organism: Rauvolfia tetraphylla; assembly: GCA_030512225.1. Lineage (NCBI taxonomy): Eukaryota > Viridiplantae > Streptophyta > Magnoliopsida > Gentianales > Apocynaceae > Rauvolfia > Rauvolfia tetraphylla. The sequence continues at coordinate 7,526,019 of JAJQKT010000059.1, forward strand.
ATGATAAAGGTAGAGATAAATGCAACAATGAGTTCACTTCAATTAATCTTACCATATTCATTTTAATTTGAAGTGTAAATTCGTGATATCTTAATCAATTTCTTCTAAAGTAGTTAAAAATGGAAACTGCACGCTTTTCTTCCAAATATACCATCATTAAATCGGATGATTCATATTTGGACTGCGCACTTTTTCTTTTGCAATAAACACCTTATATTTTTCTTTTTGTGTCTATTTTTCTGCTCCGCATGGCCAAGCCTGAATCATCACTCATCGGCTCTTTAACGAAGAAAGCGACCAAAGATTTTGTTGTCAATTATCAAATGGGCTTTGGTGCATTTGGATTACGCAACTTATGGGTTTTGGATTATGGACAAAATTTCCTTATATAATAAAAAGATGTGTATTTAACTTTCGATTTCTGAATGTAAGTATGCTGAATTCTTCAGTTTCCGAACATCTGTTTAGAAAAGTTATTTTGACAAAAGTTCTTGGTTTCAAGAGTTTAAGAAGGAAAAACTTGGAAAAATAAAAGATTTTCACTTTTAATTTAAATGAATAGTGTAGCTATTTTCAAGAGTCAATGACTATTTTCACTTTTGCAATGCCAATTGATATCCATTATATACTTACTTAATTAGGAAAAAGAGATGTACCTTTCAAGCATATTTTGCTTGCCCTCAAAATAAAAAAATAATATTAAAAGATTTTTGTTATTAATTTAAGCGTCGGCAACACAGAATTAAATCGAAAGCGGCGCTAAAATGTTTGAAGAATAAAAATATAATTGAAGAATAAATAGAAGAGAAAATATAGAGAAAAAAATAGAACTTAAGAATCAATGCTCATTAATCTCATTAATATCATCATATGACCTCTATATATATGCACACTATACAAGGGTTTATGAAAACCCAAACTCTAATAGAAAAAGAAAATCAAATCTAATTAGAAGTAATATTTTGAGAGTTTAGTTCTCTTCAAAAAATTAACTAATATAAACATATACAAATTATAAATTATTTCATAACGCTCTCCCTTGATTGTTCATAATATAAAGAATATGCTTCGTTAAAATATTTTTTAAAAAAAAAACTCGTGAAAAAAGACGTCTGATGAAGGAAAAAAGAGTATATTATTTTTTATTTTTTACTCCCCCCTATTTAGAACATTACTATACAAAGGCATTTAAAAATCTCAATTCTCATATATTATTGTTGGTGTGTCTTAGTGTATAAATTTCTAGGATTATCACTTTTAATCGAAACCATTGTACATCAATTTTATTTTTCTTATAAAAAATGCTTTGTCCTATCTCTTTCAATATATCTCTAAATTTAATTTCAGTCCAATAGTATAGTTAAAATTTCTTTGCATAAATTATTATTTCTTCTAACATGAATTAAAAAATGGTTGCAATAATAAATATCATAGCATGACAATGTATGCGTAAATTGTGTGGATTAAATGAATACTTATTGAACTCTTTTTGCAAATGATGAAACTAAATATTGCTGATGATAAGAAAATGTAGAAATTAAAAATCATTACTCAAATAAACAACACAATTGTATATTTTAATAGTGCGATAGTTTCACCATATTTATCAAGAGCTCCACAAATGCTTATCCATACAGAAGAACATTGCAAACTCCATAAAGCATTGAGCTTATCCGTTATCTTAAAAAGAAATTTCTCGACAATTTATTATGATCTCTTATTCATTATGTCTAAACGAAATATTGCTGATAGTTACTTTGATTTCCTGAATGTAATTGCAGTGAACTTAAGGAGACCGCTATCGACTGCCTTAGACGTCATCCTCATTGCTAGTAGCTCCTTGATAGAAGTCCATCCTTGATGTTATCAAACATGGATCATAAGAAATAAAGAGAATATTACTACTATTTCTTAGAAGATACAGCAATATAAATTGTTCTTATTCTAAATATTATATATGGCTTACCACCATTCATGAGCAATGATGTAAAGCCCTTCCATGTGAATAATTCTTTCATCAACATAGCGTAAAACGGAGTGATGTTTTGAGTCCAATCTGCAATTTTGATATCCTGAAAACATACATTAAAAATTATGCACCTTAAATGGTAGTAATTAATATGAGTTCTAATAGTATACTTCCTTTTCCAACTAAGGGTTGCCATTATTTGGTTTGGAAACAGGCAAAAAAAAATTTTTTTGGGCGGTCGGAGTGGATTCAATTAAACTTCATACTCCCTCCTTTTAGATTTGAATGGCCTTGCTTTAGAATAATAACGAGTCATATTTCCAGCCCAAGAATTTTTCTCCTCGAAAATTAAACTGAACTAAAAACCATCCCAAATTAGCCAAGCATGGTAATTTCACCATTGTAAAAAGAAGATCTGCCCCATGTCTAACGGTCAGTAAAAAGAAATGTTGTTTCCTGTTTGTGTTTGGTGGCTTTCAAGGGGTTGGTAGTTCGATTTCTACCCAGCGTAGAATTTGTCATTCTTTTATTGGGTTTAATTTTTCCTTTAATAGATTTATTTTATTTTTTAATGAGATTTATAACTCTGTACTGTATGATATTTGATTTGTGTAATACCTAACATTAGAGTGACATCTTATATATTCATATATTAAAAACAAATAAAAGGAAGTAATTACCTCAACAGGAAGTGTTGTCAACCATCTCACATATTCAGCTGAAGAACAGAGACAGGACAGAGCTAAGTTATCACACATCTTCTTCAACACTTTCTTCTCCTCCGGCTTCAAGGATTCTTCCGATGGAGAAAGATTCCGGTGGACATAGGACAGGATAATTATGGGAGCACCAGGAGCTGCCACCCGAATCATCTCGCGGATGACCTATTTGTTTCCAAAATTTAAACAAGGAATCACACATGAGAAATCGAAGCCAAAATTTATATAATATATACAATAGAAGCCAAAATCTGTGTCATAAAAAAGAAAACCTTCTCTTTGTCTTGAACGTGTTCTATGCACTCAATGGTGAGAACCAGATCAAAAGTACCATCTTTATCGGGAATATTCAAGGCATCTCCCACAGCGAAAGAAACCTGCAGATTGTTTCAAAAGTTGTCAGCCAAAGAAATTAGCTTTGGGACGATGTTGTGTTAATCTAATGAAAGTGTAAGCAGCTTCTTCACAAAAGCTTGTAACCTTGGAAGATTCGATGATACCTTTTCTTCTAGTCCTTGGGCTTCTGCTAAACCTTGAGCAAATTTGACTTCCTCATGGCTTAGCGTAATGCCTTTACATTGTATACCATATTTCTTTGCTACATGCAGACAAGTCCCACCTAGTCCGCATCCAACATCCAGCATCTTTTGTGCTGGATCATCTACAAATCATTTTCAAGAAAAGGAAAAAAGAAAGCAAGAGAAAATAACAAAGTTACACAAGTTTAAGTAAAATCTGAGGGATCAAAGAAATAGATATGCAAGAGTTGGAAATCGCTCACCGGAAATGTTGGCAAAACGGAGAGCCTCGTCGATCATTCGAGCTGCAGCGGCTTGGTTACCGGAGATGGTGGCCGTTGTTCCAGGGTCATAAAAACCTTCATGCAAATGGTCTCCCAGGAGGACCTCCCATGCTCCCCTTCGCGATGTGTTGCCGTAGAACTCCGCCACTGCCTGCTGCTTCTCTGCCATTGTTGTTCTCTTAACACTTTGCACAAGCTCAAAACAAGTGAACAGGGAAATTAAATGGTTGCCACTGGGACTGTTAATTGGGCGGGCTAGCTGAGCCCAGTTCGTTTGACCCGTTTAATTGCCGATTTCAGTTCATATTTTCAGCGCGAATAAAATTTCGAAGCAAGTTCGAAGTAATATAAGTTCAGTCGATTTTAACTTGACTCGTAATATATATATATATATATATATATATATATATATATATATATATATATATATATATATATATAATATTATTATTATATTATTAAAAAATATTATTATTATATAAAAAATTTTTAAAAATAGAATTAGGGCCCGTTCGAGTCTGAGTCTGAACCCGAACCCGATAGAACCGAGCTCAAACTTATATTTTTGGGAAATTCTTAGGTGAGCCCGGTCCCACAGCCTCACTTGTGACCCTGGATTCACCTAAAAGCCATGTGTCCCTTTTTACCCTGAAACCTATTCAACCCCTTTCCTCAAACCTTCTCTTTGCTTCTCGATTCAGACGATTGTCATCGAACTTTCTAGAGAAAAATCGAACGTCTAAATGAAGTAGTAAAATTATACTGAACTTTCTAGAGATGAGTTTTTTAAATTTTTTTAAGTATTTCTAGAGATGAGTTAGCTACACCGAGAAGCAAAAGAGAAGGTTTGAGGAAAAGGGATTGAATAAGTTTCAGAGTAAAAGAGACACATGGGCTCTTTTAAAGTGAATCCGGTCCACAAGTGGGGTCGTGGACCGGGCTCACCTAAGAATTTCCCTATATTTTTCATTTCGAAAATAATCGAGCTGAGCTCGAACTTAACTTAACAAAACCCGAGTTGCTTAACTCGATTGATACCCTTATGGCTGAGCGAGTGTATCCGTTGGGGGACGTGCCCCTATAATAAAAGTAACTCTACTATTTTAAGTGTCGCAAAACACTAAGACAAAAATGAAACTTCTTCCTAAAAATTAAGCGTCTATTTTTTAAAATAAATGTCAAAATTAAATATTTATTTTTAAATTAATTATATATTTTATCTAAATTTATAATTATAATTTTATTAATTTAAAGAAAGTAAGCTCTATTAACACAAAAATTTCAAAGCTAACCTCTTTCACTTCCTCGATTTGAAGGATCTAAACTCTTCCAACATGTGAATCTTATTACTAATTTTTTTTAAGTAATATGAATATCATAATAATTTTAAAAATAAAAAAACTTAAATTACTTTCAAATTGATTTTTTTCAAACCAAAATTGGAGAAATTTAGTTTGGAGAAAATAAAATATATTAAATTAATAATTTTATATTTCAAAGTAAACTTGATTATATACTAACAAGTTATCAACCTTCAAATATAGTTTGTGAAAATATATAAAATTAAGTATTTTAAATTTTAAAATAACCTTAATCAAATTCAAACTTTGTTTAAGTTATTAATCTTTAAATAGTATATGTAAAAATATAAAAATTAAGTATTTTAAATTTTAAAATATTCTTAATTAAGATATAATTTAACTAAAATTGTTAACCTTCAATTATACTTAATTATTAGTTTAGAAAAAAATTAATTTTTAGTTTGGTTTGGCTCGAACGAAACACCAAATGGTTTTTTACTTTGGAGATGAGGAATTCAAAATTTTTCAAATCAAAATTTGAAAAATTGAACCAAAAATTGAATTAAATTTAAATTTGATTCAATTTTTCTTGTTCAAATAGTGAACACTCCTAGATAAAGGGAGTGAAATTCTTTTTTCTCCTGAATATTAAATAATAGTAAAATTAAAAAATATAAATAAAAAATTAATCTATAACTTTATTTTTAACTACAAGAATTTATTTTTTTACATTTCATATATATTGAAGTATTTTAATAGACTAGCATTTTAAATTTGGACAAATGACCCCGCTACCTTAGGGTCTAGCTTCGCGACCGATGCTTGCCTAATACAAGGAAGTTCAAAAGCATAAAAGAAGCAAATATGTCATAGCCAATGCCAATATATACAAAGCTTCACAGTTAGCATTTAAATACAAAAAATTTACTTTGTCTGTCCCAAGATATGTATGAGCTGCTTTTTACCCTTTAATAGAAATTAAAAAATTACTAAAATTTATAATATTTGAACAAAAAGATTTAAGTATCATTTAACTTTAATTATAATTTATTAATTAGAGTATTCAGAATTTAGAATAGATAATAGTTAAAGAGGAGTAATAATAGAAAACACTCATTAAATTTTCATTAATATTATAAACAGAACAAATATTATAAAACAAAATAGAAAGGTAAATGAAGCTAATATTTCAACATAGAGAAAGTACCATAATAATTGAGTGACTAGTAATTTTATTATGTAAAAATAAATAAAGTAAAAGGAAAATCTATACACAAGATCACAGTACAATAATTAAATAGAAGGCAGGTCGGTCAAGATAGAATCCTAATTAATAAATTCGGACTGAGATTGCGATTTTCATGTCCTATTTTTATTTAGCACAATAATTAAGTAAAGTAGTTTGACTGTATACATATATTACTATAACATCATTAATAAGTTAGTAATATATCTTATGTAGTATGAAACCTAAATCCCTAGTCAAGAGAGAAAAAGATTAGTGCTGAAGTATTCTAAAATATATATTATTATTTTAAGAAATTCATAATGAAAATTTAAATAAAAATATATTACTATTTTTAAAATAAATATTTAATTTCAAACCATCTAAAATAAAAATAAAAAACATTTAATTCAATTCAATTGTGGAAGTATCACTCTTTGCCCATTATGTGCAGTCATGTTGCATTGTGGGTAGTGCTGGCAAAACGGGCCCAAGCCCTCGGGTTGGTCTGTTTAGCCCGTGATATAAGTAGATTTGGATTTACTTTTATCAAGCTCGTTTAAATATTGGTTGAAATAGCCCACTCCGTTTAGTTTGCGGATCGGAACGGACCAAATTTATTTTTTAATTAAAAATATTATAAAAATATAAATATAGTAATCTTGATATCAAATTTTCTTACATCACACATCATACCTATAATTAAAGTTAATTAATTTTATTTTATTTTAAATATTTTCTTTATATAAATTTATTTATATGTATAATATATATAATTAATAATTATTTTTAATTTTAAAAATATTAATGATTAATTAAAGATTCTTTTTATTCTAATTATAAATTTATATAATAGAGAGAAAAAATATATAATATCAATTTTAATTTAAAAAAAAGATTAGACACGCAGGCTTACTATGGACAGGAATGAATCGAAAGTTTTTCAACCCATCTCAAAACAGGTCAGTCTGCTCAGATGATTGTGTCGATGTGCTTTTTTTTTTTTAATTATAAGTAATTTATTATTAAGAGATATAAGCAACTACGACTGTAAGTACAGAGTTTGAGACCCATTGAATCCATGCAAGAGATACAGATGAGTTGGATAATTCAAATTAAAATGCCACAACAATGGAATTGACAGAAATGGGAGCCGTGCCTACTAGCTTTTTCTATCTGTGTTGAATCAATTCGGCTATGGTACTGTACACCTATTTTTGTAGGACGCGCAAAACTCTTATGACCGTTCGATTGACCTTTTTACAATGCAACGGTTGAAAATGTTAAAAAGGTTTTTAGAGAAAAATATTTAATTTTCCTCCCAAACTCAAAACATTTCAAATGTCAAAATTTGAATTCAACATGATAAGATTCTCCCCCAAAATCAGATTGTCTCTCTCCCCAAATCAGATTGTGTCTCGGTCTCTCTTCGTTCGCTCTCCACTCTTATGCTTTTTTTTTCTCTACCATTTTTTTAAATCTATGTGAAGAAAATACTGAAAAAAAGGATTTGCAATAGATAACAGCACGAAGGTCAAAATCAAACTCAAAAAATAGTTTCCAAACTTGATAAACTTGCAAGATATAATTTTTTCTGTCAAAAGTAAAGTATATCTCTGATTTTCATTTGGTCTTGATTGATAAATTTTCTTTTTTACCTTTTTGATTGAATAAAGAATCTTTATGGGTAATATTTGCAAGTTTGGAAATGACTTGTTGATCTTGAGAAATGGAGAAATGGAGGAATTTTGCTTGAAAAATAAGAAGTCTGCACGATGGTCAGGAGGAAATATGCACTTGTTCTTGTTATGAGTTTACGTCTCAGAATAATTATTTACAAGTAGAACAATTATTCATGGCAACATTAACAATTGTTGAAGCATAAAAATAATTATTCACATGTAGAAAAATCATTCATGCGCATTGCATAATTATTTATTCATGCGGACTACATAATTGTTACGTATAATAACCCAATAATCATTGATGGGTTATGTCAATGTCAAAAACTTGTTGTGTTGTTTTGCATTGTCTTTATCCTAAATTTTTATTACAATCTCTAACAATTTGCACACAAACACTAGGCAAGTGCACCTATCGTTATGAGTAGTACAATGGCAAGTAAATTCAAATGTCGTATCCACGGGGATGGTTAAATATCATTACTCACTTTCTACTCTATTGTTTAGCCTAACAAATTTGTTTGTGAAAATGATTGGAATAACTACTAGGAAAAGAAATCTAACTTAACTAATTAAACCAACTTAACTAATTTTGCTTGCAAGAGAGAATTCAATAGAGAAAATAATACTTGGATGGAAAACCTCCTAGAATTACCTATGTGATAGAAAGTCCCTTGGTTGATGAATTGCCCTTCTTATTTTTGATGAAATTCCTTAATTAGAACTCACTCTATCTCTAGATGAAAGTTCTCTATTCTTAAATTAATTAGTTGAAATCTCTTTCTAACCAATTTAATCCAATAATGCATTAAGATTTGTGAATTTTCAATTAGATTTCTCTAATTATCAAGAAGATGTTGAGGTTTCTATCTCTAGTCACCTAAATCATACCCATTGTTTGTGTATGGTCTATTTCACCATTCCTTTCTCAATTCCAAGTGAAAAAATCCAAATTTTGAATCAATCATCCACCCAATCAATTCAACCAATCAAACCCACAAACAATCCACAAGAAATTCAAACTCAATCAACCAAGGAAACAATTCATTGACATAGATAAAAAATAGGGTTCATAACCATCCAAGTATTCAAGAATTTAGTTCATCAACATATTACAATTCATAGAACATAAAGCAATAAAGAAAGAGAAAGAACTGCTCATTTTCATGGTTGAAATCTCTTCTTTTTTAAGGCTGAAATTCGTCACTGTAGTATTGAGAAAATTACAGCTTTTGGCTTGAATCTTCAAGGTGGATGTCCTCCTTCAAGAATTCAATCTTCTCTCTTGAATTTCCTTGCAAAGATGAAGATTTGAGATGGGATTTGAGTGAATTTTTTGTGTTTTGCTGTCTCTTTTTCCACTCCAGCCATCTGCCACTTTTGCCTTAAAGGAGTATTTAAATCCAACCCAAAAGAGAGAGAAAAGCAACAAAAAAATAGCTTCAGATCGACACAAACGGCACCACTTGGTCTGGACTAAACGGCGCCGCTTGCTCTTAGTTTTGGTGCAGTATTCTGCTACACCACTGTGACAGTACTTTTTATTTCTAGGTAAATTCAGAGCATTAAATTAGCTGATCTAGGTCTTCATAAAAGTTGTATATCAGGATCTTATCTTTTCACAGAGCTTTGAAGCATCTCAATTGGACATCTAGAACTCAAGATATGATCGTTCTACCAAAATGTGTCAAAACTGGAACACAATGCAGGATAGGTGAATTTGTAACTTAAGCAGGGTAGGAAAATGAACTCCGATTGACATAAATTGTACCATTCTGAAAAATTCACAATGTCCTCGAAGACTTCTTTCATATTTGAAATCATCATGGAGGTGAAAATCCCACTTGAACATTCTCTACCAGGTTATTTTTCTCTGCATTTCTCTGTTTTTCTTCATTGTGTAAAATCTCCTTGTTTGCTTCATTCAATTCCAAATCTTCAATAATCTCACCTCAAGCAAATAATAGATAAAGGGAGTGTAAATGGTGATTAAAACACCAAAATTTTAAAAAAATTGAGCTCAAAATGATCATTATATGAAGCACAAATATAGAATATCAATCTTCAAGATGTTTAATCAAAATAAAATATTAATTTTTCAAAACCCTTGGTCACAAAAACAATACTTACTTTTATAAATTTTTCAAAAAATATATATGGATCAACAAATCTACTTTCTTTTGAGGATTTTATGTTTAAAAATAAGAGATCAGCATGCTTCAAGCGTGCTTCAAACCATAAAGCTATATGATCCACACATTTGTCCTGTCAGAATATCTATCCAGATTGAAATTCACACGTAACATCGATTTGCAATTCTATGCAAATGAATAATCCTTTGAACTTCCTATTCATTAATGTTTGTTCATAGATTAATATAGTGAAGGTCATAATTAATATCATTTTTTGATTTATGGTTAATATGGAGAACATTATGTCAATCAACAAATTGTGTAATGAGGATATCTTCTGACAAAGAAACACATATAACAAGTATAGCTACATATAGACTATCTTATACATTGACATACTCAATTATTCTTCAATAAGAATTCAGTAAAATAATTTCATTATATTCTATAGGAATAATATACTTATTAGCTTCAAGTATATCAAGTCCATCAGGAGCTTCAAATATAATCAAATGACAGTAACGATAAATACATATTAAGTATATCTGTGTTATTAATTATATTCACCACTAGATAGATTTTTTTTTCATAATCAACACCAGACTTTTATGAGGAATCTTATGCCAAGAGTCATAACAAATACTTACTTTTATAGTTCACAATTTATAAGCAAATATCTATTTTCATCTTTTTAGTATTGCACTTCAGGTTTATAATTTTTATCAGAAATTCATGTACACTTCAAATGTATTTGTGCATTATCTGAACTTTTCATATTTCTCATGCAAACTTTATATCATTTCAAGTCTATAGACTTTGATTCCAAAAATCCTCATTCTGATTCAACTTATTATGTGGTTTTTGTAGTTCCTAATCATGTTGGAATCTTATTAGTGTCATGGTTTTCAAGTTCCTGAATTTCTTCCTGAAAAATTATGCTAGAATTTACATCTTCTTGATTTAAGATATATGATCATCTTAGTCTTTTTTCATTTCATGTACGAGAAGTTTGTATTCTTGAAATTGACATTTTTACCATGTTTCAGTTATGTCTGAATTTTATTGGTAGTGGTAAATTGTCGTGCAGGGACATTAAATACAATAGGAGTATTCTTTGTTAGGTATTGGTCATTAATATGCTTGACTATATAAATTATCCTTTAAACTTCTAATTCAAGATATTTTCTTTGAGGATCAAGATAAGACGCAAACTAATATCTTTATTTGGCTTCATATCTTTGAGCGTCCATATCATTACCTTGTGGTTGAAAAATATACATATCATTACCTTGGTGTTTTAAGTGAATAGTTGGAAAAGTAATGATTTTTGAAAAATAAAAGTATTTTAAATAGTTAGTTGGAGATAGGAGTAAAGTTCAAAACAAAATAATAAATGAAGTATTTACATAGAAAAAATGCATATTCTGAAACAAACTAAAGAGAAAAATGAGATATATATTTTGAGACAGAATAATTTGGGATGGATAGAGTATGTGGTTTATATAAGATGCATCAATTATAACATAAATTTTAACTAAATCCAGTCCAAATCCCAAAGAAAAAGACAAAATTAATTAATTGACATTAATTTGGTTTTGTACCAAATAATGGCAACCCCTAGTTGGAAAGGAACTTGACATATTATTTCATTAGAACTCATACTCAATTATCAATTGAAATGCATAATTTGTAAGGAATACATATGATGTCAGGATATCAAAACTGGGGATTGGACTCAAAACATCACCCCATTTTATCCTCTATGTTGGAAAGAAGCATTCACATGGAAGGGCATCACCTTATTCCTAATGAAGGCCGGTAAGCCAAATATACTAATTAGAATAAGATCAAATTATTTTATTTTTTCTTCTAAGTTATACTCTATCAAATTATTTTATTTTTTCTTCTAAGTTATACTCTTTATTTCTTATGATCCATGTTTGATGCGTTTACGCGTGAAGGATGGAGGGCTATCAAGTTTTTACTAGCAGCGAGGATGATGTCTAAGGCAGCCGATGATGGTCTCCTTAAGTTTGTTGCAATTACATGTGGGAAAGCTAAATAATTGTTCAGAATATATAAATAAATCAAAGATCAAATTACTAATAAGTTCAATCCTTCGTTAAGTTTATTAGTTTCGAATTTTGTTGTAACGCTTCCTTCCTCATGAGTTGTTTTTTAGAGTGTGTGAGGTTCTTAGTATTGGTATGATCGGGGAAAACATGGGTGAGATCACTTGCAGAGCTTTAGAGAAATAATCGTGGCGTCAATGAGTTATTGTTTTAAAATATAGAGAAAATTATAAAATCGTTTTTCTATTTGAGTGATGATTTTTAATTTCTTCATTTTCGTATCTTGAGCTATGGGTTGTTTGTCTGCCGATACAACTCCAAGTTAATAGATTCTTCGTCTGTCCAAAATTGAACATTATGTCTTGATTTGTATAAAAATTAAGAAAAGTATGATTATAAATATGTTACTCATTTTATTTGAAATACAGAGGTTATTTGGCCTTTGTTACGTAAAATAAGAGCATTTTTTTATTATAATTTTATATCAGTAATCAAACACATGAAACCTTCGATGTTATTGCTTTATAAAAGCACCCCCATTGAAGGCGTTATGACCATTAGAGGAACTCTAAATTTTCTTTAATTGCATTTTTATCGCTAAATTTGCTTTAATTGCAGTTGTCAATGATAAGGGGATAGAAAATGATGATGATAACTAGGAGTGCCTTGATATATACCAGAATGATGACTATCGATGACTGCCAGTTCTACTGAAGGGTATCAGGGAACTAATGACTGCATGCCAGATATTCATATCCAACTTGTTTGCGGTTTCTGGTTTCGAATGAGCCTTCCGGCAAAAGACGAAATATGAATGCATGCATTAGTATATTTTCCCAACTTGGCATAGAGAATAAATAAAGAAAAGAGGGGGACACGGTAATAACGCGTTGCGGAGTGGTGCCGAGAGAGCCCGGCCGGAAGAAGAAAAAGCTCCACTCGGTCAACCCCCGGTTTTGTCTCAGTTGCTACTCGGCATAGAAAGCAACAACGGTCAACACCGTAAGTGGACCGGGTTTACCAGCGGGCTTGCACTGATTATCCTTTAGGGACTTGTACTACGTGGTTTACACTGATTACAGCAGTTTCATGCTAGAAAAATTTTGTTTTTACATGTCGTAAAAGATAATCTTCTATTTTAAAATATATGGTATTTTTATTACTTTCTATATAGATTAATAAACAAGAAATATTGAGGTATTTTTATTACATTTTTAATTAATTTAATTTAATTTTCTAATAATATAAGATATACTAGAAGAATTATATTTATAGTTAAGAATAATTCTAAAAATAATAATACTTGAAATTTAAAAAATAAGAGTAAATATTTTGAGAAGCAATGATATTTAATATATTACTCTCTCCATCCAACAAAGATATGTATACTTCTATTTTTACACAAATTAAGGAAATTAATTCATATAGTTAAATTGATCATTTTTGCTCAATATTTTCCTTATATGCTATTTATTAATACTAAGATGACTTTCACTTAGAAGGGAGAATTCTCAGGCAACACAACAGTCCTACATTAACGAGTAACTTTCAGAAAAAAAAAGAAGACGGTCATTCTATTACTATGTATTATTATTTTGAAAGGAAAAATAGCCTATTTTCTCCCTGAACTATTTACGTTTAGCTAACTAAATCCCTAATATTTTTATTTCACTATTAAAAATCCCTGAAAAATTTACGCGCAGCACAAAGAATTCCTGCCACCGTCTCCACGACGGAATCCGAACAGTAATTGACACGAGCAGTGTACATGACATAGTAAGAGGGGTAAAATCGTCCAAGCTCTCATCCCCTCCCTCTCTCTCTCCCTATTCAAACCTCTCTCTGTTATCTTTTTCTTGATTTGCAGATCTGCCACTGCGCAGTATATCGGGGGATTCACACCAAAATGATTAGGAATGCAAAAAATTCATTATTAATTACATATACAATGGCCAAAGAAAGAAGATAATTGGAATTGTACGTACCAGGATTTCCAGGTGGATTCCTTTTCTTCTTCTCTGTGGCAGCTTGTGGCGAAGCTTGCCGCCGTCGCCGCTTCGAAGATCAATCAAGCTCTTCTTCTTCACCATTTCTGCTTGAGGAGAAGCTCTCAGTACCATCTCCAGATATGCTAGACATTGAAATTAACCAAGATAGAGAAATTAAAAGGTGGAGAGGGAATTTGTTTTTCTTGAAACTTTTGTTGTTTCTTCAGTTTTCTGACAAATTTCTTTACCACTCATGTAAGGCTTGTAGTTTCCCTTTTGTTGATTTTCAAGTGGATACAAAGCATAGGATTTGCTGTGTTTGAGGAAAACAAGGACCATGAAACTTTCCTTTGTTTCTGCTAAGAAGTAAAACAAGAAAACAAAGAAATCTTGGCCTTCTCTTGTTCAAATTCTACAAGTTCATTGGCTGTTGCCGTACGTTAATACCCCTAGTTTTGTTTTCTTATTCGGAAATTGCTATTTGATTTGATTTCCAGCTATGGTTTTCTTCAGACATTGATAGAGGGAGGTTCGAATGGGGAGAGAGAGAGGGGGAGAAAGTGGGTGTTGGCCAACGGCATTGGGGTGGAGATAAAGGCTTGGACGATTTTACCCTCTTACTATGTCATGTGTACTGTTCCTGTCAATTACTGCCCGGATTCCGCCGTGGAGATGGTGGCAGGAATTCTTTGTGCTGTGCATAAAATTTTTCGACGATTCTTAATAATGAAATAAAAAATATTAGGGACTTAATGATTAAACGTAAAGTAGCTTTCGAGGAGATAAAATAGCTATTTTTCCTATTTTGAAATGTAGAGAAAATTATAAAATCTTTTTTCTATTTGAGTGATGATTTTTAATTTCTTCATTTTCCTATCTTGAGCTATGGGTTGTATGTCTACTGATACAACTCTAAGTTAATAGATACTTCATCCGTTCAAAATTAAATATTATGTCTTGATTTATATAAAAATTAAAAAAAGTATGATTATAAATGTGTTACTCATTTTGTTTAAAATGTTGAAGTTATTTGGCCTTTATTATGTAAAATAAGAGTATTTTTTTATTATACTTCTAAATAATTTTATATTATTTTTTTAAGAAAAAAATAGATTGGGTTAGCAATCAAATACATGACGTCTTCGTTAGGATATCATTGCTTTATAAAAGCACCCCATTGAAGGCGCTATGACCATTAGAGGAACTCTAAATTTGCTTTAATTGCAGTTGTCATTGATAAGGGGATAGAAAATTATGATGATAACTAGGAGTGCTTTGATATATACCAGAATCATGACTATCGATGACTGCCAGTTCTAGTGAAGGGGAACAGGGAACTAATGACTGCATGCCAGATATTCATATCCAACTTGTTTGCGGTTTCTGGTTTCGAATGAGCCTTACGGCAAAAGAGGAAATACGAATGCATGCATTAGAATATTTTCCCAACTTGGCATAGAGAATAAATAAAGAAAAGAGGGGGACACGGTAATAACGCGTTGCGGAGTGGTGCCGAGAGAGCCCGGCCGGAAGAAGAAAGAGCTCCACTAGGTCAACCCCCGGTTTTGTCTCAGTTGCTACTCGGCATAGAAAGCAACAACGGTCAACACAGTAAGTGGACCGGGTTTACCAGCGGGCTTGTACTGATTATCCTTTAAGGACTTGTACTACGTGGTTTACACTCATTACAGCAGTTTCATGCTAGAAAATTTTGTTTTTACATACCGTAAAAGATAATCTTCTATTTTAAAATATAAGGTATTTTGAGTACTTTCTACATAGATTAATAAATAAGAAATATTAAGGTATTTTTATTATATTTTTAATTAATTTAATTTATTTTTTTGATAATATAAGATATAATTGAAGAATTATATTTGTAAGTAAGAGTAATTCTAAAAATAATAATACTTAAAATTTATAAAATATGAATAAATATTTTCAGAAGCGATGATAGTTAATATATTACTTTCTCCATCCAACAAAGATGTGTATACTTCTATTTTTACACAAATTAAGGAAATTAATTAATATAGTTAAATTGATCATTTTTGCTCAATATTTTCATTATATGCTAAAGATGACTTTTACTTAAAAGAAAAATTATCGGGCAACACAACAACTCTACATTGACGAATGAGTTTCAGGAAAGATTAAAGATGATCACTCTGCTATTATGTACTACATTATGACTTTAGCTAATTTCTAATTATGTTCTTCCCCATTTTTACTCCCTTAGTTTAGCTTAGATTCAAGATACATAAGCACGATGAACATAATGAAAGTATGGAAGAGTTAGATCGAATATTTGCTACCATCTGTCATGAATATATAGAGTGGGTGTGGAAAGTCGGTAAGGCATTACCCCACAATGAAGCATGCCAGACCCTGTTCAGACCATGGTTTGAAGACTGAACCGAGTCTGAGGTGACACGATCGAGTCGTATCAGGGACAAGCCTCTTTGTTTCGAAAACAACATCGATTGGAAATGGGAGTCCCCCACCTTGCAGCTCTTAGAGCCTGCACGTAGTTTCCCCTTGACCGTAAGACATGCAATACAGCAAGAAAAGTGAAAAAGATATTAGAATTACAAAAAGAGCTATATTAGAGGAAGGGGACCCACTGTCTCTTTCTTTTGGTTCCATCTAATATAGTACAAGTAGGTATTGACTATGAGGTTTTACCCACGTGATACGAGTTGATGTCTCTCAATTAAGAGAGTTGAGAGTTTGATTATTGGTTAGTGTAGAATTTTTCTTTTTTTTTTCCTCATAATTTTATGCTTGATGTGTATAATTTTTACTAGTAGTATCACACGTCATATATTCATTTGTTCAATCTCCAAGAAAAAAAAAACAAAATCAGGCGTTATTTAATTTTCTTTTTTTCTTTGAGGAACCACTTGCCATGTAAGTTGCTTTGGCAGATACCTATGGGTGGTTAAAAACACCTCTACCAACTAAGACTATCAATTGGGTCAGGCTTACTCAAGCTCAACTCATTCAACCCGTTTAATTATAAATTCGTATTTATATTTTCAGTTTGAATAACGTTTCGGGTCAAACTCAGACTAAGATAAACTTAGCTCAATTTCAGTCCGATCTTGGACTATCAATTGGGTCAGGCTTGCTCGAGCTCAACTCATTCAACCTGTTTAATTATAAATTCGTGTTTATATTTTCAGTGTGAATAATATTTTGGGCCGAACTCAGACTAAGATCAACTTAGCTCGATTTCAGTTTGATTCGTGAAATATACATATATAAATATATTTATATGTATATATATATATATATATATATATATATATATATATATATATATATATATATATATATATATATAATAATATTATTATTATATTATTAAAAATTTTATTATTATGTAAAAAATTCAAAAAAATTGAATTAAAATCGGCTTGAACTCGAGCCCGAACCCGATAAAACCGAACTCGGACTCATATTTCCTAACCCGAAAATAATTGAGCCGAATTCAGACTTAACAAAACCCGACTCATTTAACCCGATTAACACCCCTACCACCAACTAGTCAACTGCTCCCTCCCGTCTCACGTTCATAATCCTCTATTCTTTGTAAATCGCTTATAAAATAGATTTTATAATTGATTGATTGATTGATTGGATGAGATTAGTTGAATGAAAATATACAATATAGAAGTAACTTTAATTTATGATAGAGATTGAAGTGAAGAGACATTAGAAGGAAAGAGTAGAATTAAAGAGAAAGTTGAATCTTTCCCTCTCAAGGTTATTATGGACATTTAGGGAGACATGATACCTATTGATTCACAATAATTGTGGATCAAGTTGATCCATTTGACAAATGCTAAATGGATAACTTGATCCACAGTAAATGTGGATCAAGAGGGACTAGAACCACTAAAATGTAGATAATAATCCTTTGGAGGGAAAGATGTTAATTTTCCCTCTAAAATCTTCTCTTCCCTCCTTATGTCTTTTCACTTCAATCCCTTCATAAATTAAAGTTACTTCTATATTCTATATTTTTTATTATTCTAATTAAATTACAAAAAAATCATAAATTTTTTATTTATGAAAGATAAATAAAGTGAATTTACTATTTCTTCAAACATAGTTAACTGTTGCATCTCTCTCTTCACAAGAATAGTCACTTGAACCTCTACGTTTAACTTACTCCATTCCATTTGTTAATTTTCATAGAGATAATTGACTATTACATTTTTTCATACAACTAACATCATTCAATCTGTCAACTATAAAATTTGTTTTAAAACCTTATAATAAAATTAATACAATATAATTTTTTTTACTTCGGGTCTAACTGTTGAGATTCTATATATATATATATATATATATATATATATATATATTGATCTTTTATATGGTATAGATAGTACTCTTTTTTTGAGATATATTTTGGAGTAAAGATAGGTCTAAGACGAGTCCACTACGGTGCGTATGCCCTCTTTTTTTCTGTACGTGCGGAAGGGCTTTCTAGCCCTTCGATCGGTCAAAAATTGATCCAACGGCCTGGAGCTTTCAAGGGCAGTCTGGGAACAAAAAACTGAAATTTACCCGCTAACATCAATCATGTTAGCCATATCACTGTCACTTTTCTTTCAAATACTGATCAGAACTCCATTTCCTTCCTCCTCACGTCCCTTCCCTCTATCTTCTTTCTTCAGTTCTGCTTTCATTCTACACTCAGTGATCTTTTTTCAGTAAGAAATCTCGCCATGATGGAACCATTTGAAACCACATCTCAGGTAAACTTAATATTTTTCTTCTCTTGTCCATCGTGTCTTTGTTTTGTAGCTTCTGCACCCGTCTTGTTTTGTACCTCGAAGATGTTGTTTGGCTTGTTATGATTCTTTGCATACCCCCTGTCCTTCTTTTATGGTGAAGCCTGAATCCGACGATGCAGAAGCACAATCCATGCAGGAAGAAATAATGGGTTGTTATGGTTTTCAAGTTTTTCAATTATATATTTTCTATTTTCTATGATTTTTTATTATTATTTGAAAGTTTTCATACTATTTTATTTATATTCTAGTTTATGTATATTATTTAGTTCGATTTGGATTCAAGAATGGTGAAGATACAATTTATCTAAATAATATTGGTAATTCATTTGGACAATTTTGAAATATATGTACGAAGTATAAATTGTAATACAAAGTTCTTGAAGAACTAGTTAATGAAGAACTCTGTAATAGTTAATTGATTAAAAACTCCAAAAGAAATAGTGGATCTTCACCTAATGGTCAAATTTGTAATGTATTTTCCTCTTTATAGTCTCGTTATTTTAACTTTAATAATATTCTTATTATATCGAGACATTAGATGAATGAGCTTTTAAGACCTATGCATTACTATTATGATATAGAATAAATGCCAATTATAAATACTATCATTCATCTCGTCTAGTTTATAACGTATATAATTTATGAAATTGAGATGCAATATTAAGTAAACTTGAAATTTATTAACTTAAATAATTTATTAGTTATCATAACTAGTTGAATCATCTCGAATCCTTGAAATATGAAGAATGATGAGAAATTTAAGAAAATTATTATGAAATCATAAATTTTCTAATATTACGAATTCCTATATGCTACTTGTTTTGCATTATTTGAGTGTTACCAGGAGTTAAATATGTAACTTTTGGGATGAATATGAAGAAATTATTAGTCGATGCATTAATAGAATATATGTATGTATACTGTTAATTTTTACATGTAATTTGTGATTCATTGATAATGAGCTTATATTTTGCATTCTCCACAACGCAATTTGTGCTAACAATAGTTGTATTAAGATAAATATTAAATACCATGGAGAATATTCACAATTGTAATGTATTAACACTCATTTGTATTTTACCAACACATTATGAGTTCTCCTCATAGTTGTTGGTTTGTGATCAGAAATCAAATATTTCCAATCTAAGATTTAGAAATGTAATACTATGTATATTGTTCAACCACAAGGTAATGATATGGACGCTTAAAGATATTATCAGATATGTTGGAAACGAATCTGGAGGAGGAGATTCTTATTTTGCCAATTTTGAATATGTTGTCACAACATAAAAGGGAGAAAATATGAAGTCAAATAAAGATATTAGTTTGTGTCTTATCTTGATTCTTATAAAAAATATCTGGAACCAGAAGTTTAAAGAATAATTTATATAGTCAGGCATATTAATGACCAATACCTAACAAAGAATACTCCTAATGTATTTGATATCCCTGCACGGCAATCTGCCACTACCAATAAAATTCAGACACAACTGAAACATGGTAAAAATATCAATTTCAAGAATTAAAACTTCTCGTACATGAAATGAAAAAACACCAAGATGATCATATATATTAACTTGAGGAGATGCAAATTCTAGCATAATTTTTCAGGAAGAAATTCAGGTACTTGAAAACCATGACAATAATGAGATTCCAACATGATTCGGAACTACTAAAACCACATAATAAGTTGAATCAGAATGAGGATTTTTGAAATCAAAGTCTATAGACATAACGATTGCATGAGAAACATGAAAAGTTCAGATAATTCACAAGTACATTTGAAGTGTACATGAATTTCTAATAAGAATTATAAACTTGAAATGTAATACCAAAAAGATAAAAATGGATATTTGCTTATAAATTGTGAACTATAAAAGTAAATATTTGTTATGACTTGTGGCATAAGATTTCTCGTAAGAGTCTGGCGTTGATTATAAAAAAAAATATCTTTCCAGCGGTGAATATAATTAATAGCACACATATACTTAATATGTATTTATCGTTACTGTCATTTGATAATGACATTTATATTTTAAGCCCCTGATGGACTCGATATGCCTGAAACTTATAAGTATATTATTCCTGTAGAACATAATGAGATTGTTTTACTGAATTCTTATTGAAGAATAATTGAGTATGTCAATATATAAGAAAGTTTATATGTAGCTATACTTGTTAGATGTGTTTCTTTGTCAGAAGATATTTTTATTTCACAATTTGTTGTTTGACATAGTGTTCTCCATATTAAGGGAAGAAAACCATAAATCAAAAAATGATATTAATTATGACCTTCATTATATTAATCTATGAACAAGCATTAATGAATAGAAAGTTCAAAGGATTATTCATTTGCATCGAATTGTAAATAGATATTACGTGTGAATTTCTATTTGGATAGATGTTGTTACAGGACAAATATGTCGATCATGTAGCTCTATGTTTTGAAGCACGCTTGAAGCATGCTGATCTCTTATTTTAAAAAATAAAATCCTCAAAAGAAAGTAAAATTTGATGATCCAGATATTTTTTCTAAAAAATTATAAAAGCAAGTATTGTTTTTGTGACTATGGGTTTTGAAAAATTAATATTTTATTTTGATTAAACATCTTGAAGGTATTTCACATGGATATAACACATCAATGGTTATTGGGTTATTATACGTAATAAAGATCATTTATATCTATCAAAGGATAATGAAGAACTCTTTAGCCCTGAAGTACCATAACTTTACAATTTAATGCATGGATACACTTGCTTGCGTACAAGTGGATATCTATTCTAATTCTTCTCTACCCAATGAATCTGGAGATGGCATTAAGCTTGTCATTTGATATCTCATTGATAGATTTTATCTTGAATATTAAGAAATTCAACTGCTGTTGAGATGCTTTTTCAAGATATGAGTTACATATATAATCCATACAAATCATGTTATCTCTAGACATGTGTTGATTATAGTTGCAAATTCTTTTACTCATGTAGAAGAATTGACTGAGAATGCATGTGATTATGATTAACGTTTTATTATATTTAAGATAAATATATATCCTCAAAGGAAGAATTCAAACTATATCATTGGATGATTATAAAGTTTAAAAATATACCAAAGGATATATAATAAAGTATATTTTCATGAGATTTTTTTTTACTCATGAGCTCCAAATGAAATGTGATATTGATGTGTAATAAATTCGATCATGTAATAACTTGACAAATCTATTTACTAAGACCTTACCGGCAACAACATTTGATTAGAATGCGTCGGTTAAGAAATCTTAAGAGATTATCTCATCAGCTGGACTAACAACGACATGAAGAATTGTACACTCTTTATCCTTCACTAGAATTTTTTTTACTGAATTTTTTTATCTGGTAATGTTTTAACAAAACATATTCTTTATGTAATGCATATCTAAGGAGGAATGTTACAAAACTAATAAAATTGTGGATGTCTATTATCTGATATAAAAATTATAATCCAAAATCAAATTTAGAGACACTCTATATTTTCAGAAGATAGATGATAGAGTTTTATCGAATTTTTAATTTTTTATAAGATTTATTTTCTGATTCTCATATCTCTTCTTATTGATATATACTCATGAATACTATAAATAGAGTTATTGTATTTATTCATATACTCTCAGAGAAGATCAATAAAAGTTCTTGTGTTCTCTCTCTATTTTTTCTCCACAAATTTCTCTCTATTCTCTTCTATTATAGCTTTTATATTTGTTATTTCGCACTAACTTTGTATTTGCTATTTTTCTTCTTTTCTCTACTATATATTGTGTGTGTTTCATTTCTCGTCCAATCACAAACCAAATGATTATTCTTTTATTTGGATAGCCTATTCTTGAATAAAAAACCAAGAGAAACTGATCATTTAGACGACTAAATTACTACCATGTATCAAAATAAATAAGTAAATGAAAGTTAGAGAAATTTTTTTCAAATGAAAGAAATAAAACTCTGAGACAATGCAAGATTAGAAAGCAGAGAATTAGCAATAATATTTGTGCATTGAATCATTATGCCGTAGATATGGGTAACTATCAATAATTGTTGGGACGGACAGCGACAGCAAACACACAATATGGAGAGAAACGAAAGAAAAATAAAAATATCAAAATTTTACATGGTTCTATATCTCAAATAAATCTACATACATTACCCTAAAGGGCAAACTGCTGCTATGTAATTTTTAGACAGATAAAATTATTTAAAATTACAAACACTAGGACTGTGCAACTTTTCGACCGACAAAGTGTCATAGTGGAAGTTTCTCTCTTCATTTCAGAGACTGAACCACATAAAATTCTTATGTTCTTCTTTGTTTTTTCTTTCTTTTCTCTCTATCTGATTTTGCTTCCGTTGTCCATCCCAACAAGTAGTGTAAGAGAAGAATTTGAACCTAGCAGTAACACAATTTTGGAATTACAAAAGGTTTTGTTAAGAAATATGGTAGGTAAAAGACAAGAACTGTAAGGTTAGGTTTGCAATGTTTAAGCCTTTGTTATAATAGAGATACCAAATCTTCTAATTATAATCTTCAAGAGATATCAAATATTTTATCCTTACTATAATAGTGTTTTGCGCAAATAATAGCAACTTCTATATGGACTCCTTAATGCCATAAAATTCTTCTTGGCAGATAATATCACATCAAGATCCTTCTTGCCAAGAAAACTCTCTCAAGAATATAGCCTCTAAACCATGAGTTCAACAGTACAATTTACCTTGATGTTATGATGTTCATGTATTAAATTGTGCTATTTATGTTCAAGTACTGAAAATTGAAGTTCAACAAAAATTGGAATGCATTTGATAAGATTCTATTCAGACCACCTCACAGAGTAAAAATGTGCTGTGACTTATTGAAATCAGTTGAAAACAGTAAGTGCAAGTGAGATTTTACCGTATCCTGTCGAAAGAAGTTTGACACATCCTGTTGAGGGTAGTTTAACAAAAGCAAACTGTAGTTGGATAACAGTTTAACAATCGTGGAGGCAGGAGTTGTGATTGGTGTATTTCTTATCGTGAAGGCAACACTGTAGTTATTAGATTTTTTGCCGTTGAGGTAACTTTGGTAAAAGGTAATTTGTCAAGCCCACTAAGAGAATCACTAAAAGAGATTCATAGTGTATTTTTGTACATTTAAAACATAATGTTTAGTGAATTGCTTCTCTGGACATGGCCCTGTAGATGTAGGCTGTTGAGTCGAACTGCATTACCAATTTTAATATATCAAATTTTATTTTTTTATTTATGTATGTTGTGTTAAATTATACAAAATCGACTCCAACATACGAAGTTTGATAAAAATAAAAAAGTTACATAAATCTACCAATACAAGTTTTGAACATTTTAAAATATTCTATACAATTCAATGACTATGATTCTTAGGCCAATGTGTGCAGCACTGTTGCATTGCGGGCCACATGCTTGCCCTTTCTGGAGCATCTATTCTGGAGGATGATTTTGGTCCTTTGATGATTTATGCTGAAAAAATCTGTTGAATGGTAGTTTTTCATCCATGTGGCTGTTGAATGATTTTTTGCCAGTACGCTCAAACAGGTTGCTGATGTGGAAGGATTGAACCGAGAAGCAATCCTGACTAAACCAATAAAATGGAAACCAACAAGCAAATTAGGAGTTTTAAAGTATTATACATTTGTCCCAAGTTGACCACAATTGACGAATGAAAAAGAACGGTTCCTTGATTGACAATTGTTACAAACTCAGGCTCCTTTTTTGGTATTTTTTTATAATTTTAAAAAAAAATAAATTATTTATGAAAGAAAAATAATATTTAAAAAAAATCCATCAAATTATGTAATAAAATTTATTCTAAATTCAATCAAACACTTAGGTTGCATTTCTAAAAAGAGAAAAAAATAAAAAGAAAAAGAATACTATTCTCTTAGGTTCGAAATTAAATATTTTATTTTTTTTAAAACAAAAATTAAGAAGAATCTATTTTTGAGCGTGATTTTGGTTCATTGATGATTTGCGCTGAACAGACCTGTTGAATGGTGGTAGTCTTTTCACTCACGTGGTTATTGTTTTAGTCTTCTTGTTTTCTTTTATTTCATCATGGCAGGGTAGGCTAGATTTTGCTTCTGGCTGTGTCGGTGAGCTTTTTTTTTTTAAAAAAAAACTAAATAAAACCATAAATATCAGCAATTCATTATTAGAAAATATCAAGAGTTACAATTGCAATAGCAGATTGGGCACCCTTTCAATCCACACAAGACGGCCTGAAGGTAAAGTGGCAATTCTACCCAATAATGCAAATTAAAATGCCACGATAATGGAATTTACAGATAACGGAGCTATGCCTACCAGCCTTTTCCATGACCGCGGTGCTGGATAGTCACCCAACCTACAGGTCTCAAACCCAACCTCTGGTGAATCCCGGGAGACAAAGTCCTTTAACGTCATTTAGATGGTTTAATTAAATTGTCCTTAAAAATATTAGTTGGATGTTCTAATTAAAATTCTATTAAATGTTATGTAAAATTATAAGATCGTGTCAATTATTATTATTTTTATGAGAAAATTCGAAATAAAAAATAAACAAAATAACTATTTTTGAAAAATAGACCAATTAAAGGAAAACAATTCTACTAAAAGGAAGAGAAAAACCTATTTAAGTAATAATTTCGCAAATTAACAAAATGTGAAGTGAATATCTTTATTTGCTTTGAAATGCGAAGTTGTTTTCTCCTTTAGGGGTTGCCAAATGATCAAGACAATTACTACAACTTCAACTTCACAATTGTATCACAAACAAATACTATAATATTACATAAATAGTTTCATTTAACAAGAAATGAATAAAAGAATTACTAGAATTTGCGCCAATTCTATCCCAACTTACGCCAGAAACTAGAGCAATATGGACAAGTTTCGAAAAAAATTAATAAATTTGCTTATAGATTAATAATTTTAGCAAGCTTTTATTTTAAGTTTGTGAAAATTTTTTGTAAAATTTTGACATATTATTTTAACTGATTTGATGCGTTATTTGTTAAATTAATAATTTCTATGAGATAAAATAGAGAGAGGAGAGATAAAGAAGGATGTATTATTTAAAAATAAATAATTTTTTTACTGTATATAATTTTTAAAAATTATATATAATAAATACAATTAAATAAAAATATATTTGAATTATATTTAAATTTAAAATTTTTTATTTTAAATTTTATAACAATAAATATTTTTACTTATAATATTATTTTTAATAATTTTATATTAATATAACATCATATCAAATATGACCATTGACAACCCTTTTCATATCTAAGTCCATTTCCGTGCATGCACTTAGAAAATGAGGCCAAACATAAAAAAAAATCCACTATCATGCACTGTGCCCGTACCAATAATTGCCAAATAAGAGAACGAAAGAAAGTCACGGTTGGAATACATTATTGTGGTATAGGTGTGTTTCATTCACGTGGTTATTGTCTTATTCTTCTTGTTTTCATTTGTTTCATCATGGCAGGGTGTGTGTATTGGGGGACCATTCGTGAGCTGCTTTTGACTTGCATCTCATTACCCTTGAGCTGTACACGCCTCCAACATTTCTTCTGAAAAGTACTAAGAACTTCCAGTAAATTGCCATTTTTAAAAAAGTTTTTTATATTACTTTGATAAATATATCTTCATAAAAATTATGGGATTAAACGAGAGACACTTACAGCTGATGTCTTTTTGGCCTTTTTCCTTTTCTTTTTTGTAGTGGTTTTAGCTGGGATAATCAGTTCTCTTCAATTCTTGTCAACTAGAAAGATTACATTAGAACTCGTCGGACGACTCAGAAAGTTTCTCATATAGTCACAGAAACTGCCCTTCGCCCGGTTCCTTCGCTACTATAGGGGCGTCCTCCACTTACGTATCAAATATCTATTCCACAAAAAAACATATCTATTCATCATCAACCGTGGTCCTTTGTTTTTTTCCTTTTCTTTTTGGGTAAAATGTCGGCAGTTCGTGTTGCTCAATATTGTGTGATTACGCTGATCAACAATTGTAATTTTTTCATTCTCTTTGATGTTTATATAGAATGAGTTAAATTACTTAAAAGTATATTTAAAAAATATCTCATAATTCCTTTCTTTATTAATATATATATATAAAATTAAAATATCTTTTTAGCTTATTCCCTTGTAGATGAATACCAGCGCTCGAGTGCACCAAGAACCCTTGTTACATCAGACTTGCATCACTTAGCTGGGGTTGGGATCATCGAACGGAAGCAGTAATCAGAGGCATCCGAGGAAACAGCTTGGCTACCGCTGCTTGTAACTCTGGTAATTTATGCGTTTAATACACAAAAAGGCTGCCCAGGCCCTTTTGGGCGGAGGAGCTCCCGCTTTGGCTTATGGGTTGTAAACTTTCATGTTTACAATATGTATTTTGGGCCCCTAGCCTTTTCATCAAAGAAAAATAAAAAAAGATGGACCACCCAATGAGTGCCAGCCTTCGATAGGGTCTGAAGCCCAAGAAAAATGGACCAGCCCAGTGAACAGTGGTAGAAAATCATGTCCTTCTAAGATTATCAATACAGAAGGGGAATCCAAGTAGAGATTCAAAAGACCACCACACATATCAATAAGAACCCGTTTTGTAATTTCATTTCCGTAGTAGTTTGGGTTCTGCTTCTCTTTCTTCCGAATAAAGTAATAAGAGAGAGAGAGAGAGAGAGAGAGAGAGAAAGAATTGTGATATGCTTGATGATTATTGATGACTCAAAGATTCAACTCAAATCAAATTGCTTCTTTTCCCACGACGTACCCAAATATTGGTATTACTCCACACGTTTTGTCTCTTTCCCCATTTTATTTTCTTGTTTATTTTTTTTTCACAGAATCAACATTGTTTCTAAAAAAAATAACAATAAAATTCACACCATTGCTGGGTGAATGATCATGTACTCACTCGTAATCTAATAAGGTAACCAACTTTAATCATTCACTTCTCCTTAAGAAGAGAAACTAAGTAGATGATCGTTTTAATACTATATTGAAAATTTAACTTAAGCCTAATTTCACTCTTAAAAAGATATCTTGAAAAAGATTAGTTAAATTTTATAAATAATAAATTATTATATTAAAAAATTAATATGAAATGTCAACAGTTCTCCGAAAATATGGTCCTCTCATGCTGCTTCATTTCGGTAGCATGCCAGTGATTGTAACCTCATCTGCAAATGCAGCTAGGGAGATCATGAAAACACCATGACTTAGTCTTTTTGAGCAGGCCAAAAGCCAGTATCCCGGATAGATATTTCTTCAAATCCAAAGACGTCCCTTTTCGCCTTACAGTAAATATTAAAGGCAAGTAAGAAGCATTTGTGTGCTTAAGTTTCTGAGCAATTCAGAGTCATTTCGACACGTTCGAGAAGAAGAGACAGCATAAATGATGGAAACAACTAGGCGAACGTGCTCTACTTGGACAATAAACATGCCAGTTTAAACCAAATCGAAAAATTGGGATGATTCTAGACCGTCGTATGTTTCGAAGACCACCTAGGAATGCCTCCAACAACAACATCTGAAGGAAAGTTCTCAAATCAAATACAAGAACTAGGGTTGTAAGGTTAGTCTTTTCCAGCTAGTTTAACTGCTTCTTTAAGTATTCAACATCGCCATTAAGGGACCAGCTGAATAGACTAGCCTAACAGAGAAGGACAGACCTCTCTCTTTCCACTCACTTTCTCTCTCTTTTCTCTACTCCTCTCTCAGCGCACGATATTTTGGGCTTTTCATCTCCGGCCAAATTTGGTTACCAACCTTGGCCAAAGACCAGATCTTGGCCGGACCCTTCATTTCCAATATATCTGGCCACTGGCCTTGGCCGGCGACCAGATCTTGTCCGGATCCTCTTCCTTTTCCTTTTGTTCTTTTCCTACCTTTTCTATATGTTTTTTGTTTTTGGCCAAACACTTCTTCTACGACCACCAGCCTTGGCTGGCGACCGAATCTTGGCAGGATCCTTGTCCTTTAGCATATTCTTATATTTTATTTTGACTACAAATCATAGTAGATCTTTTTCTACGAAACTTTTATCAAGATTCAAGCTACACAGACACCCTCTTTTGCAGCCAGCTCCTGCAATTTTTCTCCTCCACTTTGAAGGAATCTATCTACTCGGATTCAATCTTTCGGTATTTTGCTTCTTTTCTAAATAATTTTTAAAACATTGATACACCCATGATTAGAAGCATGAACCCGGTTTCTTGGTGCATCCGTATGATTCTACGGTGGCCATAATTTTCGTTCAAATTCAATCATGTTTTCGACAGTGCTATTAGCATGGATGATGAAGATCAAATGGATCTGCTATGGGATATCCAACCAAAGTTAGGTCGTGTTAGTGTCCATATTCTTGCAGATTTTCAATCGGTGCAAGTACCGAAACAACAACACGGCGATATTGCCACCAGCACAGATAGATATTTTGACGAGCATCAATGTGCTGATTATCACCAAGCTCATATTGTAAATGATTCATCAATAGAGATTCATACGACATAGGTGAATGAGCTCGTGACATCTGAACCGACAATGTTGTACGGAGCAGCTATTATTGACTCATTAGGTCCAACTTCCGATGTTGATGGTGATCCTGAGTCAGAAGTCCCAGCTGAAATGGAGGTTGGAATTTTTGATGAGGATAAAGAGTAGCCAATTCTCGAACTGCAAGCATTCCATTCGGTAGTCATGCCATATTCTTCAAGAAAAAACCCACATATTGGATCTAGTAGCCACATCCCAGTAGATCGCCAAAGATACGAATGCTTTCAAGATATGGGATCAGGAGCACAGTTAAACAACTAGATATCCGATGATGTCGTCTAACGGCAACTAAAGTTTCAAAGTTTAATCGCTTGATGAACGAAATTAAAAAAATGCATATCGAGACATTCAACTGGTTTGCCACAATTTCATTAGAGAAATAAACCATGTTACACGACGGTGGCTACTAATATGGAATCATAACTATAAACTTATATGAGTCATTGAATAGTATCTTGAAGAAATCAATGGCATTACCACTAAAAGCACTTGTGGAGATGATTTTTAACAAGATGGTTGAATACTTCAACTAGCATAGAGAAGAAGCTCACATTGGTAGACACCCATTCCAAAATAAATTTGGGATAAGTTTGCGGCAAACGAAAACAAAGCTAGAGCATACAAAATGGTGTAATATAACGCTAAAACATGACTATACAGTATGCAGTCATCTCTACGAGGATGTTAGAGGTAAACCTGATTATACAGTACACATGAGAGACAGAATATGTACTTGTGAAAAATGGCACATATACGGGCTACCTTGTTCCTATGTACTGGTCATCTATAGGAAAAAAAGTTGGAACGGTGTACTAACCAAATATCCGTCGCAAATTTGCCTTACTATTTATATTATGGAGAAAATCAAGGAATTAATGCTAATTCCTTATTTTGAGTACTTTATTTTGTGCAATAAACAATTTTTTTCTTTGTATTTTAAGTGATTTATATTGTAGTAGATTGAACTTTATATAATTGTTATATGGAATGGTTTCAAAGGCTTGATCTACTTCTGTTCTTTCTTGGCAACTCTTTAGTTCCTTTCTTTTTTTTCTTTTTTTTTTTTTTTTTTTTTTGATGAATGAATTTCATATTCGTTTCTTTTATCTACAAGATTTTAGATTTTCTTTTTATTGAACAAGATTACATTTGAAAGAAAATTAAATAATAGAAATAATTAAATTCATCTCAGTGAAGAACCAATAGTATTTACTATGTTAAATTTTGAAAAATATTAGCATCCTTCATTTTTTTCTCCTTCTGCGACAGTCTTGCGACGGAATCAATTTGAATGTGGCGGCTATTTTTCGCAACTGAAAATTTCAAATTCAGTCACAAAAGTGTCTCAAATTTGCGATGGATTTGCGACGGCATTTGATTTCTAATATGTTTTTAAAATATTTTTCTTTCTCTTTCACTCCTCCAATAAGTTTATAGTTAAGATTTGTTAATAATTAATATTTATGAAATATTCGTATGTAATTATCATATATGTTGTGCTATATATGTATTACCCTCATCAACACTATATGTTATATAATATTACATATTATACATTGGTCAAACTAAAAGTTATAACTATTAGTATTATATACATATGTAATATACTTTTACATGTTTTGTATCATGTACTATTATAGTCAATAGATATGTTATATCAAAATAAATTATAAAATACATATTCGTATGTATCTTTCCATAAAGGATACTAAATATAGATTATCAATATTTCATAATACATATTACAAGTGTACTGCATACTATATATATTTAATTAAATAGTACATTTATGAACACCGCAAGGTATGACTCAAAAATTTAATATGGGTAACAAAAAATAAATAGAGATGGAAGAAAACAAGAGGAAAAAAATTTCTGTTGCAAATCCATTGCAAATAAACACCCGTCGCAAATCCGTAGCAATATTGCGACGGTAAATTTTTCCTATTTTATTTTTTTGCAAAGCGTCGCAAATCCGTAGCTACATAGCGACGGATTTGCGATGCCGTATAAATTTTTTTTATTGTGTCGCCGTATAACTATAGATTTGCGACAGAAATTTAAAAACTTTTTAATTTTTCTTTTCCGTAGCAAATCCGTAGTTATATGGCGACAAATTTGCAACGGCCTGAAAAAAATATTTTTAATATTTTCTTTTTCTGTCCGTCGCAATTCCATAACTATACTGCAACGAATTTGCGACAGAATATATAAAAAATTTTTCTAATTTATATTGCCGTCGCAAATCCGTAGCTATCGTCCGTAGCTACATTGCGACGGATTTGCGATAGCAACGGATTTGCGACGGTATATAAATTTTTTTGATATTTTTTTTTCTTTTTTAACATTTCTTCTCCGTCGCAAATCTGTAGTTAAATGACAACGGATTTGCAACGAAATTTATAAACTTTTTAACATTTCTTCTCCGTCGCAAATCCATAGCTAAATGGCAATGGATTTGAGATTGCTTTAAAAAAAATTTTCTTTTTTTTCCTTTTCTGTCACAATTTCATAGCTACACTGCAACGGAATATATAATTTGTTTTTTAGATATCTTCTTTTTCATTTGCGTCACAAATTCGTCACAACTTGTGACGAATTTGCGACTATTATTTTACCGTCGCTATTTTTTTCAACTCATTAATTGGTAGCATTTCTATTGCAAATCCGTAGCCAAACTACGATGGATTTTGTTGTTGCAAATTTTTGTCTCAAAAATCGTTTTTTCTTGTAGTGACTGCTTGAACAACTTTTGTTCAAAAGATGTTAGCCAAAAAAAAAAAAGCAAAAACGATTGTTGACAAAACTTTATCAGGTCTATAGATCTAGCTTCGAATGTCCTTTGCTAATTTCCTCTGTGTTTTTTCTTTCGAGGGAAGCCCTTCACTAATTTCTTTGTTTTTTTTTTATAAAAATCCTTTACTATTTCTGATTTGTCTTTTAAAATTCTCAAACTATTATTTTATTCGCTTTCTATTCTTCGAATTCAAATTCTCTACAATATTTATTGTGTAATACTCTTAATTATAAAATAAATTTGCTTATATATTTTAAATTATACAAGATAAATTATAATTTTTAAAATATAAACTTTAAAAATTAAATATTATGGTTGGAAATGTTATAGAAAGTGTTAACTATTGGAAATGATAGTAAGTATTATGGGTTCCCTTATCTTTCAAGTGATAGTTTCCTTCCAAATTAGTTACAGATAATCTAAGCGATTAAAATGCAGACGACAAAAACCACTTCTCAAAAGGTGCTATAATAATGGGAAAAAAAAATGGTTCACTAACACTTAAAAAAAAAGAATAATTTAAGACTTTTTGAAGATTGAAAATAGTTAAAGGATATTCTGATCTCCGCTCTCACCCCCGTTCCCCATGCCCTGACACCACCACCCCCATCTCCGCCCCCGTTCCAAATAAAAATAATGAAAGGAGGATAGTCATTTGGAAAGAAAGGCATTTAAGAAAGAAAGCAAAAATGACTAGTGACTACTCTCATGGGATGGATGCTGGTCATTATCTTGTTGGTTTGATGGAAAAAAATCAATTAAGGAAGATTCTTGAAATATTTTTCTACCTCTTTTTCTTTCGTAGGTGAAAATTTTAATCTTCCCAATTATTAGTTAGGGAAAATGTTAATATTCCTTTTGCTCAAAATTAAATAGTTATTGTTCTATATAAAAGAATTACAAAACGGAATGTTCAATTTTGAACCAAAAAATATAATATTTTATTAATAATTATTGAAAATTAAATATTTAATATTTATTTAGATAGTATTTGATCTAATTAAATATAACTTTTTTCCTCTAAAAATTTACTTTCACAAAATTCAAGATAAAAATTTTCTTAACTAAATACAATCCTAATTTTCTTTACTTTCGTTAAGAAACATTTCATTATACGTAGCTTTCAGTAATTGTTTGTTAGGCATAATGTGCAATGGCCATTCGTCCACGACATATATTGTTCCCTAACCCCTACATATATACACACAGAAGCGGCCGTCAATTAATGCCAATCAACAGCTGCCATGGCTACTTCTGCTTGCTCTCTCTAGACTCTCTACCGTATCAGTTGCCATCACAGCTTAGGAGTTTCCTTCTCCGAAAAGTAGTAGTACTAAAAAGTAATAACAAGAAAGGTCTGCCGACGGGAAAGTTCATGATTCCGAGTATTCCTCCAAGCAAATATTTATTTTGTTTGAAATTAAATATTTACAGAATGCATAAAAGGAAAAATAAATTTTGAATTTTGAAGGAGGGGACTAACAAGTATCAGACTTGATTTTTTGGCTACGTTCCTTGTATTTCAGCAATCTCTGGAACTACAACCAAATCTTCAAGCAAGACGGTTCCATTTTGTACTAATTAGGACGTCGGAGGCATGAGGTATCTCCAAGCGTCCGATTACACTGCATGGCATTTTTGTTGTATGTGCAGGACCACCGTCGCATCAAATCTCGAATGAAAATGAAGCCAAACGAAAGCGTACGGCTGATTCACAGATTTCTGCAGCCCTGCATGTGGCTATAAAAGTTTCGTAGTTAATGAAGTAAATGTTGTTACACCTAACGAATCATTTTGCGGATGCAAATGCGCGATCCTTTTCTCTCTCTAAGCTCATCTTTCCTTCCTTCTCACTTGGACTTCGGTGGCCCTCCTTTACAAACACTTTCTCCAGCAAGATCTGGCCGAAGGCTTCAGCTGGCGGTCGGATCCTGGTCAGTCTTTTATTGTTTTTGGACTCTCTTATTATTTTTGTCACAAATATTACAGACATTTTTTAAAGCGTATTTTTTTAAAATTTAAAATTCAAATATATAATTTTTTTCTAATTTTTTTAAGTCAAAGTTTTTATTTTCTCTCTATTCTGTAGAGAAATTTTTCAACTTAGATTTAATCTATGCTCTCACTTAGTCTTCTAATTTTTTTTAAAGTAATTTTTAAGATTATTATTGTATCTATGGCCTTTTAAATTGCTATGTTTTATAGAAGATGTTGGAATTAAGTTTTTCTCACTATAATAACTACAAAATTATGAAAAATACGCTATAAAGAAGACTACTATATATATATTTACTTTATTAGTATATTAGTAGTATATTTTATTACTTCATTACTATTTTATTAGGGTAATAGATTTCTACTTTATTACTTTATTAGCAGTATACTTTATTATTACTTTATTAGTATTAAAATTTACATATTTTACCCACCTAATATTTGAGGTGTGAGGTATTACTTGTTACCGTAACTATTCAACTAACGTATAAATTTTTGTTTTCTTCAATATCTCTTTATAATGTTATTCTAATTCTTCAACTCCTCTTATTAGAAAAAGGGTTTGAGAATTGTTTTGATTATAATAACTCTGACTATTTTAATATCAATAGATAATATTTTTATTTAGCAAAAAAAATCATTTTCTGATCAAATGAATATATATATATATATATATATATATATATATATATATATATATATATATATATATATATATATAAAGAGAGTTTTTTTATTTTGAATTTTCTATATAGTTAGTAATTTTGCTTCTCCTTCGTTCGTAGACATAGGTCTTGTGTTTTTCTTTTTCTTTCATATTATTATTTTATATATTGTCTCATTTATTTATTTTTAGGTCCGACATCTAGAAAATGATGAAACAATGTATAGCTAAAGACAGGAAAACGTAGGAATTAAAAATCATTACTTAAATAACTAACACAATTTTATATTTCTATAATGCCATTATTTCATTGCATTTATCAAGAGCTCCCCACATGATTATCAACATATTTTTTCAAAAATAAACACTAAGGGACCTCGCAAACTTCATAAACAATTCATTGCCAAATAGTCACTACACAGCAGAACTGCCGAACACCAAAAGTATAAAACTGCTAAAGCATTGAACTTATTCGTTATTTTAACATGAAATTCCTTGATAATTAATGATGATCTCTTATTTAATGCCCCAATGAAATTTTGGCAACAATCATTTAGATTTCCTGCATGTAACTGCAACAAACTTAAGTAGACCGTCATCAGCTGCTTTAGCCATCATCCTCACTGCTAGTACAACCTTGATAGCACTCCAACCTTGATGTTATCAAACATGGATCATAAGAAATAAAGAGAATATTACTATTCCTTAGAAGATAATGTAATAGAATTTGAATCTTATTCTAATTAGTATATTTGGCTTACCCCCTTTCATGAGCAATGACGTGAAGCCCCTCCATGTGAACGCTTCTTTCATCAACAGAGGATAAAATGGCTGGATGTGTTTGGTCCAGTCCGCAGCCTTGATATCCTGACAACATACATTACAAATTACCCATTTCAAAAGGTAATTAATATGAGTTCTAATAAAATATATAAGATATGGTAATTAAGATATATAAGTTTTTTTAGGGGGAAGATATGCAATCAAAAATATATCATTTAATATTGTTTTCCAAGATTACTTTATTTACTTAATTAATTAGCGGTTGGAGTCAATTAAATATGAGAGAAATAAAGATAAGAGACAAAAGGGTAATTTAGGTATTTCAATTTTAAAAAAATATCTTGCTTTCAAGATTCTTAATCCATGTGCATAATGTTAAAAAGACCTACATTTTTAACTTGAGGGATACAGTATCTAAAGATCCTTTTCCAACAAGGAGTTGCCATTATTTGGTCTGAAAACAGACAAAACTGAATCAATGCCAATTAATTATTTTTGTTTTTTTTTTCTTTTGGGATGCGAACTGGAATCATTTAAGTTTTACACTCCCTCCTTTTAAGTCTCCTTTTGGACTTGACTGGACTTGTCTCAGAATAATCAATGAGTTATATTCCCAGTCCCAGAATTTTTATTTTCGAAACTCAAACTGAACTGAAAATCATCCCACATAAACCTAGTATAGTAATTTCATCATTGTAAAAAGGAAGATCTAACAAAAAAATAATAATAAAAATATGAAACCTTAAATACGTTTTCACATTTTTGGTTAAAACCAAACACAGTCAAATTGAATTGAAAATCATTCCAAATATACGTAGTATAGTAATTTTATCATTGTAAAAAGAAGATGTAATGAAAAAATATTTAAAATAAGAAACCTTAAATACATTTTTCATATTTTTAGTTAAAACCAAACAGAGTCAAATGGAATTGAAATTTGTCCCAAATAAACGAATATCGCAATTTCATTATTGTAAGAAGAAGATCTAATGAAAAAATATTAAAAATAAAAAATCATAGATACATTTTTACATATTTGGCTAAAACCAAACAGAGTCAAACTGAATTGAAAATTGTCCCAAATAAATCGAATATAGTAATTTCATCATTGTGAAAAGAAGATCTAATGAAACAATATTAAAAATAAGAAACTTTAAATACATTTTCACATTTTTGGATAAAACCAAACAGAATCAAACCGAATTGAAATAAAGTACACTGCCCATGTCTAGTCCAGCGTAAAAGGGTTTGTCGTCTCCTATTCGGTTCAATAGAAGGAAGTAATTACCTCAACAGGAAGTGATGTAAACCATCGAACATAATCAGCTGAAGAACAAACCCAGGATAGAACAATATTATCACATATCTTCTGCAGTACTTTCTTCTCCTCAGGCTTCAAGGATTCTTCCGAAGGAGAAAGATTCCGGTGGGCATATGACACGATAACTATCGGAGCACCAGGAGCTGCCACTCGAACCATCTCACGAATGAACTACTCGTTTCCAATGTTTGAGCAAGGAACCACATAAGAAATCGAAACGAAAACAATCATGAAACAAGTAGAAAATGTATTCAAGCCAAAATCTGTGTCATAGGAAAGAAAACCTTTTCTTTGTCTTGAATGTGTTCAATGCACTGAATTGTGAAAACCAGATCAAATGTACCATCTTTGTAGGGCATATCTAAGGCATCTCCCACATCGAAAGAAACCTGATTGTTTCAATTGTTAGACATAGAAATTAGCTTTGGTACGATGTTCGGTTAATGTATACGAAAAAGTAAACAGCTTCTTCTCAAAAGCTTGTAACCTTCGAAGATTCAAGGATACCTTTTTTCCTAGTCCTTGGGCCTCTGCAAAACCTTGAGCACATTTGACTTGCTCGGGGCTTATGGTGATACCTTTACATTGTATACCATATTTCTTCGCTACATGAAGACAAGTCCCACCTATTCCACATCCCACATCAAGCATGGTTTTCGGTTTCTTTGCTGGATCATCTACAAATCATTCAACGAAAGAAAAAGAAAAAGGAAAGAACAGATAAGAACGAGGTTACCCAAGTTTAAGGAAAAGCTGAGAGATCTAAGAAAGAGACATGCAGAAGTTGGAAATGGCTCACCGGAAATGTTGGCGAAACGGAGTGCCTCATCGATCATTCGAACTACAGCGGCTCGGCTACCGGGGATGGTGGCGATGGTTCCAGGGTCATAAAAACCATCATGCAAATGGTCTCCGAAGAAGACCTCCCATGCTCCGGTTGAGTTGTCGTAGAACTCCGCCACTGCCTGCTGCTTCTCTGCCATTGTTGTTCTGCTAACGCTTTGCAGCCTCAAAGATGAGAGGTGAAGGATTTATAAAGATTCTAAAACGTAATGTAAAGCCTCAAAGATTGGTTTTCAATTTAAATTTTATTTATATAATTAAGATAAATAAATAAGTAATGTAAAATAAAATTTTGCATTGAATAATCATACAAAAGCAAATGGAATACAACCTTAGGTGATACTTTTTGTGCTAAAATTGAAATATCGTTTTTTTTTTTAGTTAAACGACACGATGATTCTTCTAATCATGTGATTGATTCTCTGCAAAAAAAAGTCACGTAATTCTCTCCCTCCTCTTTTATTTTTTCTCCCCTCCTTCGGCATGCAGGCCTGGTCTAGGTGAGCAATTAGGAAATATTTTTCTCTTATTTTTTAAAATAAAATATCTTTTGATACTTTTAAAATAAATTAATAAATAATATTATTAAAGTTATTTTTTATTCTAAATTTGACTAATTTAATTTATTTATTACTACCATAAAATAAAATAGAGAAATTATATTTATAGGTAGGGATAATTTTTTAAAAAAATAACCTTTAAATTTGACGAAAAGTCTTCAAAAGACTTTATATTTTAAACCATAAAGAGCAAGAAAAGAATATATTTATTTTAAAATTTAAAAATCATATATACTTAAATATTTCAAAATAGTAATATGGAAATAAATGAATAGAATCTTCATGAATATAATCTTTGATATTTGTCATGAATCTTGGTTGGACCGGTAGGTGTAAGTTTTTTCCCCGATGAATATTGTAACGTGCAAATCAAGGTACACAAATAGGGTTTCTACCCTATAAACTATTCGCAAATTACGCAGCACATGGCATGCACATGCGTTGTATTTCCCCCATAACCTATTTCGATTTGTTTAAACTCCGGATTAGTGAAGTTCGCAATGCCATCAAGTTGGTGTAAATGTGATATCAAATATAATAAAAGATGTTCTTGAAATAATAACTAGTGAATTAAAAAATTTTTTAATATATTGGAATTAGTGTTAATTAATATTCTAAATATTTTTTGAACAAGTTAAACTGTTAGACACCATCCAATATTAGTTACATGATATGATTTATCGATGAAATATTGAGAATTTTATGTCATAATTCGTGTAGGTTTTTGTTGTTCTATCCCTTGTAATATTTGAATAAGAGAAAAGTGGTAATTTATCAACAAAAAAAAAAAAAGTGTGTAGAAGTACCAATTTATACCTCTTCTACTGTGCTATTTATGTTTCAGATTTCTTCTGTGATTGAATACGAGACGCTGCTTAAGTCTAAATCTAACAATTTTTATACTGCTCCCTTCATTTTAAATATAATGCCTCGTAGGATGTTTTCTCTCTTATTAAAATATTTAATATTTTATAAATTTTAAATTTTTTTTTTAAAATTAGTTAACTTCACTATAAATATAATTATCTCATTTTCTATTATATTAATAAAATTAATTAATAATATAATAAAAGAATGACATATTTAATCTTTAAAATTTTAAATAAAATATATTAATATCTTTAATGTATTTTTTAACCGTTACAATTCTTAATAAATTTTTACTCCGTTAAAATTAATAGTGATAAACGGATCAATCTGTTTCGATCCGACTCCACCCAACCCTCTGGGGGTTGACTCTAAATCAGAGTGGAGAGGGTAGCCCGTTTTCTTGTAGGCTGAAAACCCAAGTCCACGATCCATTATAGTCTAACCTAGGCAGAATGGGGTTGCTCGCAAATTAATATTTTTTTATTTTAGATATTGTCATCGGTGGAGTTTCCACGTCTATTAGAAACCTACTCTCCGACAACATTTGTAACCTTTACCCCACGGCAATCACCCCATCTTTAGACCCAAAACAACCTCTGAAACCCATTTCCCTCTAGCGCACTGTGTCCCACTACTGACTCTCTCTCCTCAAGAAATTCCTTGCCCCTCTTTCTAAACCCTTTTATGCCCCCCTAACTCACAAATTCCGCAGCCACACACACCGCTCCGCTGCGAAAACATAACCATGCATTGCCCTTCTCCTGTACTTCGTTAAAGATCCATATTGAACATTGCTCCTCGTTCTAAAATCTCTTTGGTGAACCAAAATACATCAGATATACTTAAGAGGAATTGATTGATCGAAATGGCATAGAAAAGAGAGGAGAATTGGATAGGAGAGGAGCACGAAGGTGGTGATTCGGGTTGAAGAAGAAGAAGAAAAAAAGAAGAAAGATAGAATTAGGTACTCGAGAATCTAAAAAATATATATTGATTAAAAATTTTAAGGTAGTAGAATCTAAAAATCAAACAACAAAGATAATTTAATGTCTCAAGATTCTCTCAAGTTCTCATTAGATCAATCTCCAAATTATTACTTCATGCCACACATAACTCTAGATAACAACTTATATATATATATAGAGAGAGCTCTCAAGTCTAGATTACTAAACCTATTTACAATAGGAATTCTTTTTTAAACAACAATAGAAATCTACTAAATTAAAACTTAATAGAATAAACTAACTTAATAAATCTTCTAATCCTGCTTGGTTTAATATTGCCAACATTGCCTCCCTTAAACCAAGCTTGGTAAGAAATTTGGTCCAATTCCATCACAAGCTAAAATTTCTATTGTATACTCTTTAGCAATAATCACCTTGCGCGATATCAAATTTTGAATAATTTTTATCTTCACACGAGAAAGTGGACGAACTCAATATTTTGTAAATAATTTTATTGCTAACTCATCTTGATCAATATACTCTTCCAAGTTGAAGTCCATTGGAACCTTCCAAGCTGAAGTCCCTCTAGACAAATGATTTAAAATAGAATTGGGAGTAGTGATCATAGCAAACCACTCCAAACCATAAGAATCAGCAATCTTTGAAACAATGTAGAACCTTGGAACAATAAAGAGATTGCCTCCCTTCATTGTTATTTCCAGAATTCGCTTGCCATCAGTGCTAACAAGATTTACTCCGAATCCAACCTCATCAACCAAGGGCAAGTTCTTTCCTTTTACTTCTTCTAGCTTTGGACAAATATAACCTTCATTCAATTTATTTGTGGCTCGAATATGCAACAATGCATCCACGTAATTTTCTTGTTGCTCAACAACATCCTCAAATTCTTCTTCTTCAAATAATTTGTCAAATCCAAAATTATCGCAACAATCCATCCAATCAAATATTGCAACTTTTGAAAGGCTTTCAATCACTAACACATCATGACTCAATAAAGAAATTGGATTATCATAACAAGGAGAATTTATGGAGGTAATTTTTTCATCATCACTTAAATCAATGGTTTCTTCTGACTCAACTGAAGAACTATCAATTAAATCATAATTCTTCAAATTGGACAATTCAACTTCATCTTGAATTGTTTCTACCAAATCTTTTCTTTCATCTGGAGAAGGTAAAGTTTTTTTTCTTCTCCTCATCAAGAACAATATTCTCATCAACCTTTTGTAAATCAAAAACATTTTCTTTCTCAACTATTCCTTTTCTACTAGAATTGAAACATAATTCTTACCTCCAAAAGAATGCATCAAAATAGTCCAACCTTCCTTTGCTAATTTTTTATAGAAAAACTTCTTTGCTACATTTATCGCAACTATAATTTGAAGATGAAGCCACGCAAGGGTATTCTGATTCTTTTTCTTCTTTCTCTTCTTCTGTTAATTCAGCGTTGGGAGGAGATTCTTCAAAATCTTCTTCAATAATATCCCAAATTCCAACTTCTTCAAGAATATCTTGCGTATTGACACCACAAATCAAAATTATTTTTTTTATCAAAGATAAATCTTGAACGAGAAGAAGAGTTTTGTCATAAAGAAAATAAAGAGAAGGAAAAGAAAATCTTTCTATGTCTGTCAACATTCTGACTCTGATACCAATTTGCAGAATCTAAAAAATATATATTGACTAAAAATTTTAAGGTGGTAGGACCCAAAAATTAAACAACAAAGATAATCTAATCTCTCAAGACTCTCTCAAGTCCTCATTTGACCAATTTCTAAATTATGACTCCATACCACACATAACTCTAGATATAAACTCATATATATAGAGCTCTCAAGTCTAGATTACTAAACCTATCTACTTTAGGAATTCTATTCTAAACAACAATAGGAATCTACCAAATCAAAACTTAATAGAATAAATCAAATTAATAAATCTTCTAATCCTGCTTGGTTTAATATTGCCAACAAGCACAACTACAGCCAACGTTGCAGATGAGAAAAAAATGATTTCTTTCTTCTTTTTTTTTTTTTTTTGAAGTAAAGGAAGAAATGAGGTTTAACAGGTCATAATAAAGTTCAAACAAAGTGTTGGATTATGAAGAGTTGTATGAGGGATAATTTTGGAGATTGGTCCCAATTTGACCCTTAATTGTCATGGGTTCAATTAGGGTATCTAATTGTCAGACCCCTTATAGTTAATTTCGGGCAGTGAAATGGAGTAAACCCAAAAACATACTACGTGAAGAGATGGTTTTAGACAAATGTACTACCACAAAAACAAGAAAATAAATAAATAGAGAGAGATGCTCTTTCAAAACAGAAAATAAAAGAAAGCTCGCGAAATTTTACAGAGAAATTGGCAAGTTAAATGCACAAATTATTTTATTTATCTTATAATTATCCTTTAAATTTTAATTTTAACTTTTTTAATCTCTATAATATTTTTTTCAAAAAAGAGTATTACTTAATTCACAACGAGAAATTCAACCACACACTTCAC
Source organism: Rauvolfia tetraphylla (assembly GCA_030512225.1). Classification (NCBI taxonomy): domain Eukaryota; kingdom Viridiplantae; phylum Streptophyta; class Magnoliopsida; order Gentianales; family Apocynaceae; genus Rauvolfia; species Rauvolfia tetraphylla. Next base: position 7,568,609 of record JAJQKT010000059.1, read on the forward strand.
ATGCGCCTCACATACAGCAATTAGTGAGATCAAATCAATCATTTTGAATTATTTTCTCTCCAGAACTCATATTACAACATATAGAAGATCCTTGAAACCATTCATGCGAGAATGGACGATATTAGTTTGGTGAAAAAATTATTCAAAATAATTAATATGTCCTTACTAATTGCCGTATGTGCATCCCACATGAAGAACGAGATTAAGTTCTGCTATGAATTAAGTAATTCGGACCATTAAATTGGAAAACTAAAAGAGATAGGATTGAAAATTAAAAACAATAGTAAAACAAAGGAAATAATCTAAAACAAAACTTGACGATTTCTCGATTTTGGAAACATTTTGTTGCCATACATGTCCTGCATACGCGTGCATACATCGAGAAGCCGTCTTGTGTTATGAAAATACACTGACAATGTTGTCTCAACAATCTGAACGTCAGATCAACGGCCCATACTAAGAAACTTCAGATCGAAGAGTTAAGGGAACGAGCAAGTGGAAAAGGACAAAAGAGCAAAAACAAAAGGACAAAGAAGGGGGGCAGGACGAGAGTGGCTGCATGCTTTACCCAGGATTAAAAACTCTTGGATGTAGATTGTTTTCACTTTGGATCCACGGGTGTCAATCGGGTTTCTCCGAACCAGGCTCTCTGAGGTCCAAGCTGGATCTGACTTATTCGGGTTTCTAGGCCGGGCATGGCCCTTTTTTTTGGACATAAATTTTTTTAAAAATAATTTATAGTTGATATTATATTATTATTATTTTTCAACTAGTATTTCAAGTTTAGATGTTTGTTAATTAAAAATAAAAATAAAAAATAGCTAATTGTATTATTATCACAAATAGATATAATGATAATAATACTACCGTATGAAATGTTTCTATATATATATATATATATATATTGTTAATTTTGTTGTTGTGATGATGTATTAATCCTGATTAAAGCTTAATAGTAGTAAATCAAGAATATCTTAAAAAAAAGGGTAATATAGTCTATTTGTCCTTCAATTTAGACGATTTGAAAATAAAATAAAATAAAACATTTATCGATCCTCGTTAGCCCCCTTTCTTGAGGGTAAAAGAGTAATTTCGCAAGGGAAGACTTTTAGCTAAAAAGTTGAAAACTGTACTTTTCTATTATGTGAACAATCTTATCGTCAATTGATACAAAGATTCCTCTACTTGAGCCAATACTCATTTATTTTTCTATCCTACAAGCAGATCTCAGATGTTGATTCATAAGACAGTAGAGTCATTCAAGAACACAGAGATGGATGGATGATGGCTGAGCATCATTGGGGGGCATTTCATGGTTTCATCAGGCACCAGGCGTACATACCATGCAAAAACAAGGACGGCATCGGGCCCTGAGGACCATTGGTATTTCATGTATTTTGTCCGGTAAATGTGTTATGTTTATAAAATAAATACTCATTTACTCAACAAATCAAACATACTTGATATAAAATATTTAAGAAAAAACTTTAATTATTTATTAATTTTACTCTCGTGATATTTTTATTAATTAAAAAATTAGTGATAAGACTTATATTTAGTAAATTTTAAATTTTTTAAATCAAGAAAACTAAAAGACTAATGATGAGTCTATATAGAGTTTATTTTTTAAAAATTAAGAAGATTAACAGTAAAAATTTATATTAAAAAATAAATATTTAATTATAAGTATATTAAAAAATATTAATATTTAATTTTATTTAGTTAGATTAAATTCGTTATTCAAAAGAAAAAAAAAAGATGGGTAAAGGCACCCTTCGATATGCAATCCTTTTTATATCATTTTAAAATTGTCCCCATCCTTACCCACTATTCTTTGGGGGATTGAAAGTTGCGTAAGGAGGGGGGAAGATTTAAAATGATATTTAAAAAAGAAATCTTATTTTAGATCATATAAAGATGTTTTGTTTTCTTCCCAAAAGAAGCTTTCATGAAAAGATGTTTTGTTTTGTTAACAAATGAAAGATCTCGCTTTCATGACATTAGCATAAGTTATTTAATATTTTGGTTTGTGCTCTTTTATTGTAAGGAATATTTTCGCTTTCATCTTTTATTGTAAGTTGTTTAATATTTTTATTTTTGGTTTTGAAGGTGAGGATCAAGGAAAGATACGTGCTAGTTCCAAAAAAAAAAAAAAAGAAAAATATTAATACCTAATGTCATATCTCATAAGTATATATATATTTTTTCTTATAAAATTTTTTTCTGAGGCTCTGAATATAAATATCATTATTTATGATTTTCATTTTTTTTTTTGGCTTGGGAAGGTTTTGGAAGACTGAAAAGGTATTACACTTATATTAGTATAACTGTTATGAATTTGTTAACGCGCAGTCGTTGTCAGCGCAGCAAAATAATAATACTAATGTAGAGAGCTTAATAAAAAATTATAATGTAGAGAATAGGAAAAACTATAGAGAAAAAATAGAGAGAAAAAACAAGAGATCTTTATTAATTCTCTAAGAGTAAATCAATCAATGAATGAGTGTATACAACACCTCAGTCTAGAGCCCTATTTATAGGGTTCAGGGGTACATCCAAATCAGAATAGGTATAGGGTAATCAGAAGACAAATTCTATCACTAATCAAAGATATGATAGAACTCTACCATCTATCTTCTGGATAGTTGGAGTATCTTTATAACTCTGATAATTGACATCCATAATAATATTAACTTCATAACAATAACATAATTTTGAATATATATCTGTCTCTGTGTGTTTATTGGCGTTATTGTTTAAGGCTTTGTTGTAATATATATATAGATATAGATGTATTCGTATCTATAAGTGATCACAAAATTTAAAATATATGGTTTTAAATGTATATTCAATCTTATGATTTCTCTTTAATTCTTTCACATTATTTTGAAATCTGGCGTGTGAGTTTTTTTTTTCCTCCTTTTTTCTTGCTATCTTCCATCTTTTCCTATCCACTAAACTCTTTCGTCCTCCACCTTTCTTTCTTTTTCCAGAAACTCTCCTAAGTGGTAAGACGTTGAAGTTCCAGGAGAGAGGAGATACAGATTTTAATTTGATTTTTTTTTAATTTTTTAAAAATATAAAAATAAATTATTTATAAAAAAATGGTACATAAATTAAAAAAAGTTAAAAGATTTTCAGCTTTGAATTGTAATCCCAAAAAAAAAAAAACTATCTGCATAATTATTCCGCAAAAGTAGAAAATTATACTTGCTGTGGGTATAGTGGTTTCCCTCTCAAATAATGAGTTTGGGTTACTTTGGTTTCACACCTCTTCTTAGAATCAATCTATTTTTTTTATTTTTAAAAATAAAAATTCTCAGATCAAAATCTATAGTTAAGCTGTTTCTTTTAATTTTATACCAAGCAAGATAGGACATTTAATTTTAACAATTTTCTGAATAATTTATTCTAAATATTATAATGCCTTCATATATTTCTTTATTTCATCTATTTCAAAATATAAGATATTTTAAACTCTTTTATTTTTTACAAATATTTAGTTTTTTATAAATTTTAAATAATAATATATTTTTTAAAAAATTATTCTCACTTATAAATATATTTCTCCCATTATCTCTCATATTAATGTTTTCTGAAACCGGCTAAAGGCTGTCATTCTAGAAGTGCAAGCGCCTCCAAATTTCGCTGATCAGTTTCGTTTGTCTTCTTCGATGAAGGACAATTAGTCCAGAGTAACTATTTCCTAAGCCTTTGAAAAAAATGCTTTTAAAAAAATGTTGTGAAAAATTGTCCAAAGTAGCTTCTCAAACATACTATCACCTTTTCACCTTATTTTAGCTACAATTAAAATTAAAATATCAGTTTAGGACTGATTGAACAGCTGTTGTTCAAAAGATGTGAGCCAAACCCTGAATGGTCCTTCCAAACTTCAACTTGCTCAGGTACGACCGATGAAAGGTCATCAGCGCACATGGACCCTCTCTGCAGCCTTCACAGCGGAATCAGAAGCCCATCAGCTGCCGGGTATATCTCTGCTAGCTTCCTATGAAAATGAAGCGAAACGAAAGTGTACGGCCGATTCACAGATTTCTGCAGCCCTGCATGTGGATGCCAGAGTTTGCTAGGTAATGAAGTAAATGTTGTTACACCTAACAAATCATTTTGTCGATGCAAATGCACAATCCTTTTCTATCTCTAAGCTCATCGTTCCTTCTTTCTCAGTTGGGACTTCGGTGGCCCTCCTTTACAAACACTTTCTCCAGCAAGATCTGGCCAAAGGCTACGGCTACAGTCGGATCCTGGCCAGTCTTTTATTGTTTTTGGACTCTTTTTTTTTTTTTCTCAAATATTGCTGACATCTTGTAAAAAGTATTTTTTAAAGGTTCAAAACTTAGGTACAAGATTTTTTTCTAATCTTTTTAAGTCGAGGTTTTTAATTTCTCTTTATTCTGTAGAGAAAATTTTCAACTTAGATTTAATATGCACTCCCACTTAGTCTTTTATTTGTTTTAAAGTAATTTTTAAGATCATTAATGTATTTATAATTTTTTAGATTGCTATGTGTTAAAAAAGATATTAGAGTTAAATTTTTCTCACGGATCCCACGAGTGAATCGAAAGTTGAAGCTTCTAGCTCATATTGGTCATGGGTTGAGAACAGGGATTGAACTCTATGAGATCTAATCTCCCATTGTTCCTCAATAGCTCAGTGGTAGAGCGGTCGACTGTTAGTTAAATTTTTCTCACCACTATTGTCAAAAAAATATTAAAAAATGCGCTATAGAAAAGACTATTATATATTTATTTACTTTATTAATATATTAGTAGTATATTTTATTACTTCGTTACTATTTTATTAGGGCAATAGATTTATACTTTATTACTTTATTAGCAGTATACTCTATTATTACTTTATTAATATTAAAATTAGCATATTTTACCTACCTAAAATTTGAGATGTGTTATGAAATAATATGTGAATGTTCATATTAGTCAGTTTCCTGAAGAGAACTGGACTCCCAAATATGATTCCTAATCAGATTTGATTTCCTTTCCCATTAGAATTTTGAGTTTCCATAAACTCTTGTATTATGAGCCTATATATAGGGTCATATGATGACATTAATAAGATAGAGTTCTACTTTCTCTTTTTATGTTCTCTTCTCTTTTTCTTAATTTTATATTATTCTCCAAACATATTGAGTAACGCTTTTGCTTTAATTCTACGTTACGAACAATTAAATTCATAACACGTTATCAGCACGAGACTCTACCATTGCATCTTTGAAATTTATATGAAGGCAAGAAAGCACGAGTCTCTGCCACCGAAGTAGAGAGTTTAATTAAGAGAAAAAAGAGGTATTTTTTCTATATTTGAATTCTCATGGAAAATTTTTCAAAACTCGTTTCTTTTTACTCTTGATATTTATAAAAAGAATTATATGTCATAGACATTAGATGCTCAAATTTATTGAAATATAATGGGTCTGGCAGACACCATCTTAAAATCGTATAAAAGCCAAGATTTTTCACCGCTATAATTTCTATGAGGATCTAAAGGCGGAATATCTTATTGTGAAAGATCCACTTTTTTCTATGGAATGATCTAAAAGAAAGATTTGACTAGCAGAAGATAGTCATTCTATCAAAAACACAGTTTACTTTAAATTTGTGAGTGAATGCATTAGAACCAATGGTTATGGCCTTGGAAGAGGCCGTAGTCATGGTTGAAGCCGTCAACATAGACGCGGATATGGTAAGAATAATCCATATAATCATGGCGACTAGAATATATGCATCTGGATATTGTGGGTCCTGAAGACACCATTTAAGAAATACAAAGCATCAAAGCCACTTAATTACTAGCAAATTGTGAATGAGATATACAATCACCAGAAGATGATTGTTATATAAATGCTAGTTATGATTTATTGTAATTGTGCCTATAATATTTTGTCTATCAATATACAAACATTTTATTACTTTTAGAATTTCTCCTCAATTAAAGTTATAAGGAGAAATATCACTAGTAATGTGATGGATAAAATAATTTTCCTTTCTCATATCTCTAACATGCTCCTAAAGTAGCAATATTGAGAATAAGTTTTTCAGAAGTATTTTGAATTTATATCTTCTGAAACTAAATGAGTCATGGATAAAATATTTTGACGCTCGATCAAATATGTTTATGACATTCCCTGAAGTGAATGAAATTAGAAATTATAATGTATTTATGTACGAGATTTTAGTCGCAGTTAGTAGAAATATACTTTGTTCTTATACTATAAGAATGACTCATTAAATCCCCAGTGAATGGATACTTACCAGAAGTGAGAAAATAATGAGAAGGAAAAAGGAAAAGTAATAATTCTAACATGTTATTGATGTAATATGAAGTTTGTCACGTACCTGTAGTACGTCAAGCATGTTATGAATCTCTATTAATTATTGATAATTTTTTACTTTCCTAAATTATGCTACTGATAATAATGATGCTTGTGTTGATAATATCGATATGGCACAGAATCTAGCCAATTCTTTTGAATATCCAGAAAGAGTTTTTAGCATTTTGAACGTTAATAAAAAATTTTAAATTATCGAATTGCTCTTCCCTATGTTATTTTAGTTTATTTTGGATCAAAAATGGTGAAGATACAATTTGTCTAAACAATATTTGTTATTTATTTGGACAAAATTTAAAATATATGTCCAAAGTATAAATGGTAGTGCAAGATTTTTGAAGAACTAATTGATCAAACAACTCTAGAAGAGTTAATTGCTTAAAAACTCTAGAAGAGCTACTAAATCTTCACCTAATGGTCAATTATTGTAATATATCATTCTCTATATAGTCTCGTAAAGTTTTTTGAGCTTTGATTATATTATCAGTATATCGAGACATTAGATGAATGAACTTTTGAGGCATATGCATTACTATTATGACATAAAATATACGTCAATTATAGATACCACTATTTATCTCTCCTGATTATATTGCATAGAATTATGAATTTGAGATGCAATATTGAGTAAACTTGAAGTTTACTGATAAATAATTTATTAGTTGGCATGACCGGTTGGACCATCCCGACTCATTAAAATACGAAGAATGATTATGAATTTATTATGGAACCAAAAGTTTCCTAATATGATGAATTCTACTTGTTTTATTTAAAAGTTGTCAGTATTATTTGGGGTTGAATGTGTTATTTTGGGATGAATATGAAGAAATTATTAGTTAATGCATCAACAAATAGTCTTATGAATAATGTTGTTTTTGCAACCTATAGTTTGCACAATTTATTGATAATGAGCTCATGTTTTAAGATTCTCCCAAAGACATAATTTGTCCTAATAATACTAATTGTATTGAAATAAATATTGAACATCCTGTAGAATGTTCATTACTATGTATATTAACACTTATTTCGTATTTTGCCAACACATTGTAATTCTCCTCATAATAGTTGCTTTGTGGTCAAAAACTAAATATTTCTCATCCTAAATTTAGAGATGCACTACATATGTTGCTCCACCACAAAGGTAATGAGATGGGTTCTCAAAAAGATTATTAAATATGTTGGGAGCAAATCTCAAGGGAGAGATTCGTATTTTGTTAATTTTGAATTTATTGCCCCAACATAAAGAGGAGAAATCATGAGGTTGGATAAAGATATTAGTATGTGTCTCATCTTAATTTTCTATTTGATCTTCATAGAAGATACATTGAACCAGAAGTTCAAAGGATAATTTATATAGCCAGGTATATTAATTGACCAATATCCAGCAAAAAATGCTCCTATTTGATATCCCTGAAGAATAATCTACCACTACAAATAAATTTGAGACACAACTGAAATGTGGTAGATAAGTCAGTTCCAAAGATACAAACACCTTATTGGAGCAAAAGCTTAAAATGGTCATATATGTTAAGTTGAGGAGATTTAAATTCTAGCAGAATTTTTCTCCAAACATCATTGATATATTATTTCCAAAAGAAATTCAGCTACCTGAAAACTGTAATAAATGATGAGATCTCAACGTGATTGGGAACTATTAAAACTGTACAAGTATAGGACTTTAAAGATATTAATGCGCATAATATATTGAGGATTTTCAAATCGAGGTCTGCAGACTCAAAATGATAAAGTTCGCATGAGAAATATGAAAAGTTTAAACTATTCACAAGTACACTTGAAGTGTTCATGTATTCCCAACAGGAATAATACACTTGAAGTGTAATCTCAAAGAGATAGCAATTAATATTTACTTATAAAATGCGAACCACAAAAGTGAATATTGCCATGAGTTATAGCGTATGATTCTTCGTAAGACTTGGCACTGATAACGAAGAAATATATTTCTAGTGGTGGATATAATGGTGAATGATGACACTTAATATGTGTTTATATTTGTTATCATTTGATAATAAAGTTTATATTTGAAGTCCCTGATGGACTCAATATGCTGGAAGCATATAATTGTTCTTGTAGAACATAATGAGATTATCTTAGTGAATTTTTATTGAAAGAAGATTGAGTATGCCCATATATGAAGAAATTCTGTATGTAGCTATACTTGCTATATGTATTTCTTTATTAGAAGATATCCTCATTGTACAATCTATTGATTGGCATAGTGTTCCTCACATTAGGGGTAGAAAATCATCAATTAAAAGAAGATATTATTCATAACTTTTATTATCTTGATATATGCACAAGCATTAGTGAACTGAAAGTTCAAAATATTATTTATTTGCATAAAATTGCATATTAATTGTTTGTCTGACTCCTGTAGAGTTAGTCAATATAACATTATACTTATAGATATTCCTATTTGGATAAATGTCATAGCAGGACAAATATATGTATTCTATAATTATATGATTTTGATACACGTCTGAAGCGTGATTGATCTCTTGATTTTGAAAAGAGAAAATGATTTAATAATCAAGATATTTTTCCTGAAGAATTTAGAAGAGCAAGTATTGTGATCAATATTTTGAAAAGTCAATATTTTATTTTGATTGAACATCCTGAAAATGTTTAATATGGACATAGCACATCAATTGTTATTGGGTTATTATATGCGAGATCCTTTATATCTATTGAAGAATATTGAAGAACTATTTGGTCTTGAAGTATCACAATTCTGTAATTGAGTGCATGAATATACTTGTCAACGTGCAAGTAAATATCTATTCTAGTTCTTTTCTACCTAATGAATTTTGAGATAGCATTAAGCTTGCCTATTGATATCTCCTTAAGATAGTTTATCTCGAATATTGAGAAAATTCAACTCCTGTTGAGATGAATATGCAAGGTATGTATTACCTATATGATCCACATAAATCATGCATTTATAAACATGTGTTGATTATAACAGTCACATCTTCAACTTATAAAAATTCATGATGTTGGTTGAGAATATATTTGATCATGATTAATGTATTCGAGATAAATCTATATCCTCTAAGTAGGAATTCCAACTATATTGTTGGATGATAATAAAGTTTGAAATATATCTAAGGAGATATGATAAAGTATATTTTTACTCACAAGCTCCAGAAGAGATGTGATATTGATGTGCAATTAATTTGATCATTTGATTATTTGACAAATCTATTCACTAAGACTTTACCAATAGCAACATTTGATTGGAAAGCATCAGTTAAGAAATCTCAAAAGATTTTCTTATCAGGGGGTGTAATAATGACATAAAGAATAATGTACTCTTTTTCCTTCACTAAAGTTTTTTTTTTCACTAATTTTTTATCTAGTAAGGTTTTAACGAGGCATATTCTTTATGTTATGAACATCCAAGGGGGAGTGTTATGAAATAATATGTGGATGTTCATATTAGTCAGTTTCTTGAAGAGAACTGGACTCCCAAATATGACTCCTAATCAGATTTGATTTCTTTCCCATTAGAATTTTGAGTTTCCATAAACTCTTGTATTATGAGCCTATATATAGAGTCATATGATGACATTAATAATATACAGATTTTAGTCTTGATTCTTGAGTTCTACTTTCTCTCTCTATATTCTCTTCTCTTTTTCTTAATTTTATATTATTCTCCAAATATATTGAGTAACGCTTTTGCTTTAATTCTACGTTACGAATACTTAAATTCATAACAACATGTGAGATATTTTGAGATGTGAGATATTACTTGTTACCTTGGCTATTTGACTATCGTATAAATTTTCGTTTTCTTCTGTCTCTTTATGATATTATCACAATTCTTCAATTCCTCTTATTAGAGAAAGTGTTTGAAAATTGTTTTAGTTGTAATAATTCTGGCTATTTTAACATCAATAGATAAGATTTTTATTTAGTAAAAAAAATTATTTTCTGATCAAGATATTATAGAGGGAGGGAAACAAAAAGAAAAACAAAAAACGAAGGAAATGGATGAAGCAGAGAGCACAAGCCGGCAAGGAGGAGATTGTATATATATTTTTTTTTATACATTGGGGGCTGGGAATGTAGAAGCTTCTAATCAGCTAAAGTTACTCCACTGTCTTAGTTAGTGATTCGGATAATAATATCATTTTCGATGAGACATTTATATAATTGTACGTACTCGTGTATATATATATATATATATATATATATATATATATATATTCTAATTAATTATACACACACATAATTTCATGAATGCGTGTGTATAATTGTGAATGTATATGGTAGTTATCCGTGTATGCGTGTGTATATATGTATGTGTATATATACTTTTATCTATTATTAGTATATGGATTTACTATTTGTGCTTGAAGCTAATTTAGCCATTCGGCTCGATACCTAATTTTTTATTTTACTGAGCTTATGTATACTCCTCGATTCAAAAATAAATGTCCACTTCCTATTACATAAGGAGTACTACAAATATTGCAAATTTGAAATTGTGTCTCTCTATACATACAGGAAGGGTTTTCCGCAAAAGGTCCATTTGGAGGCCTGGCCCAAAATGCTTTTTCAAAAAACTATTTTTGATTTATTATTATTATTTTGGGATAAAGGGCAAAGCCCAGGTTTCCATCAGAACATTTCGGATGACCGCACAACAGTGGGAACTTCCCTAACCAAAGCCTTTCAAATATTTTTATGTTATTTTACCTACGAACTTACATGCATCTGTAGGCTGTTGGGCTTAATATATGAAAATAAAATTGGACTTTAAGATCCAGTTTAGTCTCTTGGCCCAAAACATCATTTGTTTAAATTTTTATTCGAAATTACATGTACATATAAAGATTTTTAGATATGTGTATGTGGATAACTATGAACGTTTACATAGATCCTCGTTAGAACTAGGGGTGCTCAAACTAAATTTCGATTTGGTTTCGATTTTACTATTCAATTTTTGATTCGATTTTTTTTATTTTTTTGAAAATTGAACCGAATCGTTTTATTATTTGGTTTTACTATTCAATTTTTTAGTTCGGTTCGATTCAAGCCGAAATACTAAAAGAACACATTATAGTAATGAGTTTTTAGATTTATTTTTTTTAAAAAAATACAAAAACGCATTACCATAATGCGTTCTTGTATTTATTTTTTAAAAATAAATACAAGAACTCATTATCATAATGCATTTTTGTATTTTTTCTAAAATTTTAATTTTTCGGTTCGTTTTTCGGTTCAATAACCTAAACCGAAAATCGAACTAAAATTTATATAACTTTAAAAATTGAACCGAATTGAACCGAACCGAACAACTACAAAAACCGAACCAAAATCAAAAAATTCTGTTCGATTCGGTTCGATTATTCAGTCCGGTTTGATTTTTGAACACTCCTAGTTAGAACTTCACTTTCACACTCACTTTGTAATTATATTATTTTAGTGAAACCTTTTTGTAAATATTTGATTTTTTAGACTTCTAGTTCTTCAAATTTGTCCCCAGTATTTAAAAATTCTTTAGATAGGTCAATGAAGATTCTCGCCTTCAAAGTTAAAGTTCTAATTACCATTAGAGGAGGATTGTTCAATCCATGACTGTTTTACTGATGTAGGATAATTTTTATCAATTTTAATTTTTTATAATTTTTTAAACATTTTTTAAAAATTAATGTGGCGTTGCACCTAAATTGGACCACCTCCAAAAATGAGGACGCCCAAATTTGGCGTCCCCTTCCTTGCACCAACTTTTGGCGCAACAAGAAGGGTTGCGCCCAGCTTGTGTGCCCCGAAAGTTTTTCTTTTTTTTTCCTAGTTTCTTTTTTTATGTTTAATTTTTTAAAAAATAATAAAAATTTTATTTTAATAAATATTATATTATTATTTTTTTAGGTTTTTAGTTATTAATTTTTTATTTTTCAGTTTTAAAAAATTTATATTAATATTAAAAATTATAATTTCAATTACAGTGATTCAAAATTAATTCAAAATTTGATTACAATCAATTACAATTTTTAAGATTTAATTTTTCTCTCTTGATTTTTAAAAATTTAAATACTGATGGAATTCAATATTGACACAATTTAAATAAAATGATGAATTTTGATTATATATTAAACCTTGCTAAGTAGTGATCATTGAAAAATGAATGAAATAAATATCATGTAGTAAATTTAGAGATCTTATAAAACGTTTAAAAGATAAAAATATTAAAATTATTTAAAAATTATCATATATTATTAAACCGACACACGTTTAATACTTATATTACCATTATCTATTATCAATCTATGGAAATAAGTTTTATAGTTTGAGGTCCAATGTTGACCAATGTTTCAATAGAAAAGAAATAAGAAGAAAATAAGGCTAATTCATAAATCATAATTATTTTCGTCAATCTAATTGCTTCTACCATTCTGATAGAGATCTAAATAATGTACAAGCAAGAAGGAGACCTTGACTGTAACATTCTGTCCTATAAAACTATGGTTAAAGCTTTATTCATTGGGAACTCTATTTGGACACCATCTTAGTCCGAAATTCAAAATAAAGTTTCACATGTAAAATTTATTTTTTTTATAAATAATTCAATTTTTATAAAATTTAAGACAAAAATTTCAGAATCAAAATCTATCAAATCTCACCCTTAATGTCAATATTTCTTTATTAGGATGTCCTTTTCTTAATTTTTAATACCAAATCAGAATAGTACATTTAAATTTACTGAGAAAATCAAAGGCAAAACATTATGAATAGAAAATACGAGAGAAAAATCTGACCCTTAAGATTTATTCAATATGTCGTAGCAGCGCTACTACTAACAATATTCTTTCGGACAACAAACTACCTTCTGAATGTGATGCTTGACTCATTCCTCCACTGGAGCCGAACTTAAACGTTATACTTTACTACCACCTCTTTTTTTTTTTTTTTTTTTTTTTAATCTTTTTGGGTTTGAAGATCTCGTCATGTGATCATTCATGCAACTAGAAAGAAAATGGAGTAGCAACAGCAAGAAGAGGATTCTTCCTTCGAATTGAAGCTCCAGGGCGTTCGTTCAGGTCCAAATCCTCCCCTTTTGCACGATTGGGCAATTGCCAGTCAAACTTTTGCAGAAGATTTGCTAGCATCAGTTCATTACTGGCCATTGCAAATGCAATTCCAGGGCAACCCCTTCTACCAGCACCAAACGGGATCAACTGAAAATCTTGCCCTTTGTAATCTATGGAGGAATTCAAGAATCTATCAGGCAAGAACTCCTCGGGTTTATCCCACGATGTAGGATCTCTTCCGATAGCCCAAGCATTGACCACCACCATTGTTCCAGCAGCAACATGATATCCCATTATTTCTGTGCCTTGTCTGGCTTCTCGTGGAACCAGTAATGGAATTGGAGGATGAAGACGAAGAGTTTCTTTAATCACTGCTTTTAGGTAAGACATTTTGTCGAGGTCATTATCGGTTATGTCCTGTTTGCCATTGAGAGTTCCCCTCACCTCATTTTGCAATTTCTTCATCACATTGGGGTGTCTAATCAGCTCTGTCATCGCCCATTCAGCAGCTGTTGCGGTTGTATCAGTTCCAGCTGCAAACACATCCTGCAAAAGGAACCCAAAGTAATCAATTAACAGAAAAAAGGTTGCCATCCTTGTAGCTCTTCGAGAGTTTAATTTCTTAAAATTTTATAAAGGAAATGAAAACATGTATAATAATCAGTCTAGAGTTAAAAACCCATGTTCTTTAATCACAAAATGGAAAGAATAAAATAAGAGCAAAAGTACATCAAAATTAATTCTGCCCGTACGTGTTGCTAGACCAAGGGAAATTAGTTCTATGCAAGGCAATTCCATTTGACCATGAATCGGGCTCACAAGCAATCGGGGGCATTATTGCAAACTCGGACATGGCCATGGGTCAAAATTGTAGTCTCAAGGCCACCATTTCATTGGTCTCTAAGTATCGAATAAAACTATTTAATGAGTTTAAACTAATAAAATGATTCTAAAATAGAATGTTATTTTCAGAGTTAGGATCCTTGACTATGGTATCCTCATTAAGTGTTATTGATAAGTATTAGGTACAAATTAAATACTACTTCATTTATTTTAAAATATATGACATATTTTCTATTTACACGATTATTAAGATTTTGATAAATTTTATAAAAAATTAATAAAATATCAAAAATTCTATTTTTTCTCTCTTTTTTTAATTAATAGTAGTCAATTATACTAATTTTTTTATTTTAAAATATTAACATTCTCTTTATTGAGAATTTAAAAATTAATATTAGATTTAGTGTTGTGAATGTTTTGAAAATAAAAAATATTTAAAATAAGTAGTTAGAAATAAGGGTAAAATAAGAAAAAATTAATAAATAAACTTCTAATATACAAATATATTATATAATTTAAAAAAAACTATAATAAAAAATATATTATTTATTTTAAAACAGACTGGGTATTAATTGCATAGACTGGAAAATATGAGGGCTGGAACTAGAGTCCAACCTTCCTTTGGCATAAATGCAGGGCCACGGAGTAAGTTTTGTGAAAGAGATGCTAGGGACAAGACCAGTCGGGCCACCCCCCACGGTCTACCGTCCTGCACGGTTCTTTTTTAGAACGTGGACAACTCAATCTGATTCGTTGATTATATTTAAAATTTAATTTAATAAATTGTATTTTTAATTTTTTAAAAATATTTTAAAAAATTTTTATAAATTTTATCAATAATTGAAATTAATATTTAATTCTAGACGTGCGACAAAAAAGCTATCGAAGACCGGATCCGGACTGCGGTCATACAACCCGTGTGGACCTGTTCAGAGAGAGAAATAGGCTTTTCCAACAAAAAAAAGAGAAAGAGGGAGAGAGAAAAATAAATATTTTTATATTTATTTCATAATAAGTATTATTATATAAATATTTATAAAGATAATTATAAAATTAATTTATTTATTTTTAAATAAATATTTTTTTCTCTAAAAAATTATAATATAAAAAATTATCATATTTATTATATTAAAATATTACTATTTTATTGTGAAAATATATAAAAAAAAGAAAAGAAAGTTATATTTTTGTTATATAACACTTATTTTGTAACAAAGGGGTTAGCCGCTTACCAATATCACAGCTTTGATGCTGTCTCTGTCAATGGACACACCTATTGAATTATCCTTGTGGATCCTGAGCATGATATCAAGAAAATCCTCTCCATTACCAGTGGAAGAACCAAATCCATTATCAAGACGTTCTTGAACCACGCCATCCAGGAACTGATCGAGCTCTTTGGCTACTCTGCCGATTCGAGCATCAAAACCATTGAGACAATTAATCCATTCGAGCCACGGAATGAATGCTCCAGGCGATGTTGTTCCCAGCAACTGCAGGAATTCATTCAACAGAAACCTGAATTTCTTCCCGCTTTCTCCTTCACCATACCTTCTGCCAAAGGCTGATCTGCAGACAATATCATTCGTGACCGACACAAAGATTTCGCTCAAGTTCACAGGTGAGGAGGAAGAAGAAAACCCTTTAATCTTTTCCACCATCAGGGCTACTTCTTCCTCCCTGACGCCGCGAAACTCACCAACCTTTTTGTTGCTGAGAAGCTGAAGAACACATATGCTCTTCAACTGTCTCCAGTATTCACCGTAAGGTGACACTGAAACGTCCTTCATGTCGTAGAGAAGCCGAGCCGCCACGCTTGAATAAGGCCTGTCCGAGAATATCAGATCATGGGTTTTCATGACCTGGCTTGCTGCATCAGCTGACGAAATTACCAGAGTTGGAACACTGCCGAATTGCAGAAGCATCACAGGCCCATGTTTTTTAGCCAAAGAATAAAGAGAATGGTGAGGCAAAGAGCTTAACTGATGGAGATTTCCCAAAATTGGGAGCCCTCTTGGTGATGGGGGCAAATTCTTTTTCACAGTTGGTGAGGAAAGCCATTTGGACAAAAACCAAAACAAGATCACAGGAAACAGTGACAAAGCCACGGGATGCAACAAAATTGTATGGACCTTTTGCTGCAACATTAACATTCCTGAAGAACTGGACATTGTGATCTCTCTTAGATTCTATATATCTTGTATACTTGTACTGTTTTCACCTAGCTACTATTTCTGGAGCTGGTCATAATTCAAGCGGCGGAATGGATGAAAAAAAATCGGAATGGCATGGGACAAAAAAGAAAACCTTATTTTTAACGGGATTCACTGACTAATGAAGCTGCTTTGTTCATGATATAGACGACATATTTGACTTGACGCACAACGTTCTCGATATCGGTCCTTTTCCTTTACTTATCCCTTTTTTGAGAGAACACACTGTCGATTTAATAATCTTTATGGATTCTTCAAATCCATACTTCAATACCAATGACAAATCGGAAAAACCAACATATAAACAAGCAAGGTTGGTGGATAGATTTTATTTATTTACTTATTATGGAAGTTCAAGTATCGATAAACAAACAATTTTAGACTGATTCAAACACAGATTTTAAAAACGTAATTCTTTTAATTTTCCTTCTTTTCTTGGAAAATAAGGTATTTGTTGAAATATTTAATTACAATATCAATCTTAAAGATAAACAATAAATACTCTCTTTATATCCAAACTTGAGTGTCTACATTTCCATTTGAATTTGCCAAAAAAGGGTCTAACTTTCCCATAATAGACATTCTAAAAGAAAAAATATTTATATTTTAAAAGCTCTCCTAACTAACATTCTTCATTTAAGAGATTTAAACTCTACTAATAAATGAGTCATATCACTAATCTTTTTAATTGATAAATATGTATTATGATAACTTACTTATGTACAAACTATTACTTTGTTTTTTTACTTCCGATTTTAGACGGAAGGAGAATTTGATCTTGTCTTATTCGTTTAATCATCCTATCCTCAATGAAATATTATGAAGTCATGTTCAATAATTGTTCTGCATTGATCATCATTTTCTTTAAAATAAAGCTAGTAATGGAAATGTATACTAGAAGTGTACTTAACATAAAAAGGTAAATATTTATTTTTGGAGAAAATGAAATTTAATTATGGATATAAGATTTACAATAGAGGAAGTGACCAGGTGAGACGTGCAGATTATAAGCGTAACAAGCTTTTTTTTTTTTTTTTTAGGTTTAGCAATAATATTACCATTTTGTCCTTTTATACAAATATAGCCTTTACTCTTTCATCCTTATTCTCTCTCAACTTTCACTTAAAAAAAATACTTTTTTGGGTAACTTTTTTGTCAGGAAGTCATTTTTGTCACAAAAAGTCATCTTTTGTGACAAAAATTGCATCATCACCAAAAATTAACTTTTTATAAAAAAAATATATTTTCATCATTTGTCCCAAAAAGTCTATTTTTCATGACGAATTAAACGCCACGTTAGGTATGGCAGCCTTTCATGACGAAAATATGTAACTTTGCCACGAAAAATCATACTTATCATGATGATGAATGTAATACTTTGTTACGAAAGATAAATTTTTCATGACAAAAAGTTTCGTCACAAAAAGTCGTGAAAATTATTTAAATGCTTTCTTTGATTGAATTATTTCAATTTCTTTAAGTAAATTATGATTTTTGAAATAATTAAAGTAATAAATATATATAAAAGTTTCAGTTGGATTATTTCTTGAATTTTTTAATTTGGATTTGGTTTATTTTGAGAGAAATTAAATATTTTTATATTTTAGAAAGAAATATAAAATGAAGATCCAATAGATAAATATAGAAATGCAAATAAGTAAGCTAGTTGTCATTCTATAATATTAATTTTGTTAATTTAGTTATAAGTATTATATTATTATGATAAGATAGTCTTTTACATGATAAAAGAAAAATGTTGAGTGAAAAATAGATGAAAGTGAAAATATTAATTAATTAGTTTTCCTAAATAAGTAGTAAATTTATAAAATAAGAAAAAATATTTATATAAAATTACATACATACATACATACATACATATATATATATATATATGTGTGTGTGTGTGTGTGTGTGTGTATATATATATATATATATATATATATATATATATATATATATATATATATATATATATATATGTATATGTATATGTATACCAAAATTGCGGTCCCTGAAATTTCTTGTCAAAATAAATAAACTTTTTATTTCATTATCTTGGTAAATGGTAATTATATTAAAGTCGTAGAGACAGGTTAATGATGGTAAGATCATTTATTGATACATATGGGAATACAAACACCCTTTTTTTTTTTAATAAGCAAAAGCCCTCATCAGGCGTTCAATTAGTGCAATAGATTCAGATACATCTAGTATCAAGTTTCTAATCCTGAAACTTTCAGTAGCATCATCTGTGGCAAACCACATTTGTCATAACTTCTGTTCTTCTTTAGATAATAGATATCGATGGTGCCGGTAATAAGCAAGGTCAAGAAACATATTCTGCACAATCTTATACCACTGGAGTTTAGTATGCGAATGCTTGTAAATAACTTCTAACGTTTTTAATACTATTTTTAACTTCAAGAAGTTCATTTATAATATCTTCTTTTTCAGAGGGATTCTCTGTTAACGTATATAATTGCATAAGTAATTTTTGTTATTTATATAAGCCTACTAAATAGGTTTTATACAGATGAAACAAATAAAACATTGTAAAAGTTTGTTGTTTTAGTTCAAAAGATGTTTAGATCTCAAAGCAAATGTTCAAATAATGATGAACCCTAAGATAAACCAAGGTCCAGCATGCTTCCTTACCTTCCTTCTTTTTTGACCGAATGTATACCGGGTATCCGAGGGAACTTTTAACAGGCGTCTCAGCCCCAACCAGTGAACTGGTAACTTCCCTCACGTTCCTTCAGTATACAGCAGTACAGCTCCGTTTCGTTTCCTACCTCAGAGCGTACAGAAGAATATAAGAAGGTATGAGCCTTTAGTTTATCTGGCTTTCATCTACTTTGAACAAGAGCTTTGAGAAACTTGGCGATTTTATTTCATAGTAGATGTGGGATATTACAAAGAAGGAAGAGGATGCTTGTTGTTCGGATTTTCCTCTCTCGAATACCCCAAGTATGCTCTCCTTTTATAGTTGTAGAACCGCCTAACTATTACATTCTATACATAGTGGTTTGCTGATTCACTTGGAATCTAGCAATCATTGGACTAAGTGGAAAGCTGACTATTTTTTCGTTTTCATATTATAAGGACGATTAGTAGTAGTGGAATGGTGACTTGTTTGTCTTCTTTTTATCATTTTCCAGCAGTGCGGTGTCCTGTAGCTTTATCTTTTGTCTGGTTGCAATCATTCAGAATCTAAGTCATCTTTCATTTGGTGGATTTTGTCCTTTTGCGGTTGGCAAGTTGGGCAAGTCCCTTTCTGATGTCGTCTGAATTGGCATATTCTTTGCTGTGCTTCAGGACTTGATTTGATAATACCAGTATCAAGCATCTTTATTTTTGCTTGCAAATATCTTTCTGTTGAAGGAGGTGTCCTCTTAGCAGGACTTATCATTACTGAGGAGTGCATTTTTTGTCCACCGTAGGTCCTGAATCCTTTTTTGAAGCTAATTTCCATCTGCTGAAGGATAATCCGGATTCCAATGGCTCGCCGATAATGGATATCTTTATCATCAAACTTTTTGAAATCTTTTCTCTCTGTGGGAACAGAGATAGTGAGAGCATCTGCTTTCTCAATCTGCATAAAATGATAAGCTGGATATCTATCTTCTTCATAAAAGTCTGGCCCTGCAGAGAATAATTTTAATACCAAAATATCTTTGGGTGAAATTGTGGGACTGTTTAAATAGAAATCTTTGACTCCATCTTTTACCCATGAAGGCAACAGAGATCTCATTAAACTCTGGGGAGCTTAAATATATGGAGTTAACAGCTCCAAAATCGTACCATTTTCTAACTTCCTCAGGAGAAGAATCTTGGATAAAATTTAGTCTGGGGTATATCCCAAAGAAATCAATGTATAAAGTATCTGTATTTGAGAGACTGTATAATTCTCTCATTAACAGATTTTGTATCTCAACTGGTGGTAATAAAATATCTTTATTTCTATTTCTCTCAGTGAGCTGTATTGGTTTTTGAGGTCTGAGAGAAATAGTTTCATGAGCAGTTTTTATCCCGTCATGCTTAGGACGTTGATCATCAGTATCGATATCAATCGTTGTAGTCCCTGTATCTGCTATTTTCTCAATTTCGACTTTGCTAAGCAGTCCTTTAACCATTGCATGGGTCATATAATACCTGCTTAATCTGGAATTAATTACTCTACTTTCAGAGAATAATAATTCTGCTACTTCCTTTGTCATACCAGGCAAATTGGCTATATCTACTAAATCAGATATATTTTCTTTAATATCTTGAACTTCTCTGTTCATATCTTCAAGATGGTTGTATATCTGGCTAAGTAACTCCGCCATCTCTGGTCAAAAAATCTGCCAAGACATTTTTGTCAGTCTTAATAGTCTCAATATCAAAAATATATTCCGCAAGTAAATTCTGCCATCTAATTAATCTTTTATATTCAGGTCTAGAAGGTAAATTATTTTGAATAAATGCTCCAACCTGAGTGTTATCTGTTCACAAGAGGAATCTTTTTGGAAGTAAAAAGTAATAAAATTTTTGACAACTTTTAACAACTGCTAATAATTCTTTTTCATTAATATGATATCGTTTCTCTGTATCACTAAATGTTCTAGAAGTGTATCTACATAAAGATTCTCCTATTTTGTTTTGGTTTTCATAATCTACCTTTTTTAATACTCCACTCCAAATATTCTCAGAAGCATCTGTTTGTAGGATTAAATCATCATTATCACTTGGTAATTATAATTTAGGTAATGTTTTACATTTTTCTTTTATTAATTTTACTTAGTTTTCTAGTGTTTGATCAAAAGAGAATATTGTATCTTTTCTTAATAATCTTTGTAAAGGTTGTCTTAAAGCCGCAAGATTATCTATAAAATCTGATGCATAATTTAATATGCCTAAAAAACTCTGCAATTGTTTTTTATCAATTAATTTATTAGGAAATCCAGTTATTTTTTCTAGAATATGATTTTGTAATTCTATACCTTTACCATCTATGTTCATTCCAAGAAATTCTATTTTCTTTTGTATAATCTTAGCTTTCTTTTTAGATAAGGCAAGTCCATTATCTATACATAATTTACAAAATGTGGCTAAATGTTTGAGATGATCAAGGAGATTATCAGATGCTATTAAAATATTATCGACATAGACAAAAATATAATCATAATCCCTAAAGATATTATCCATTTTCCTTTGAAATATCTGTGGAGCAATTTTTAATCCAAATGGCATTACTAACCATTCATATTGTCCTTGTGAGGTAGAAAAGGCAGTGTATGGTATACTATTAGGATGCATTTTAATTTGCCAAAATCCACTTTTACAATCAAATTTTGAGAATATATTTTTATGTTTGGTCATATTGATCAAACTCTCTTTGTGAGGTAAGAAGTATCCATCAAATTTTGTATTATTATTTAATTTCTTATAATTTATTACCATTCTAGCTTTTCCTCTGACTATTTCTGCACGTTTTCTGACTATAAAGGCAGGTGAACTATGTGGTGAATTACTTGGTCTAATTAACTTCATTTGTAATAATTCATTGATTTGAGTTTTACATTCTTTTTGGTCTATCTCATTATATCTTATTGGTGTGACTCTAATTATTTTTTGGTCATCAATCATTTCTAAGGTGGCTAACAGCTGATTTTTGTCCCAAAATTGTAAAGGATTTTCAGAATAACATTGTTCTAATCTAGTTTTTATATCCTCTATTTCTGTATCTAAATATCTTATCGCAACTTGATATTCTAATAAAGGAGTTCCTTTAGGAAAAATTGGTTTTTGTGTGTATCCAATACCACCACGCTGGGTTGTGCGAGGTTGGAAATCAATAGGAAGAGGTTTAGCATAAGCATGTTTAAGACGTTTAACAACAATTAAATGGTGACAAGGAGTCTTAAAAATAATCTGAAAGGCTAAAGTATCAAAAGTAACTTTAGTAAATAATTGAAGGAAATTATTGCCTAATAAAATATCTGTACCAGTCTGATAAAAATAAAAGGGTGGACATTTAATTAAAAACGATCTAAGTAAAATTACAAGTTTGGCTATACCATGGGTAATTTCAATAGTTTGGTCTGAGATATCACGGCCTTTTATAGGGTTCAATGTAGTATGGTATTGTTTAGGAAAACAGTCTGGTTTACATAAACATGATCCAGATCCACTATCAATGTAGGCTGCAAAATATTCTGCCTTATAATCCGAATAGGTAATTCCTATGGGAATATAAATACTATAAGGACTAGTCATTTGGGAATATAAATGAGTCGTCCATTATATGTGAGCTTTATGCCATAAGAGGTTATTTGGTAAGGTTTTACTTTTTCTAAAAAGGTTAATCCCAACATAATTTCTAAAGTATCATTGGCACCTTCATTTTCAATAAGTAATCTTATAGGGATCATTACATCTCCAAATTTTATTATCGTTTCAACAGCATATTCAATTTCATGAATTTCTCCATTAAAATTATAATATTGATGTGGATTTTCTAATTTATGTTTCTGTAGAGTTTTACAAAGTTGATGATTAATATAATTCCCATTAGCTCCTGTATCTATCAGAATTTTTATATGTTGAAAGGTAAGACCATTAAAATATTCTCCATCAATCTTATAATTTCTGAGACTATCATCTTTTTTTATAATATATCTAGTAGAATTTGTTTTACTTAGAGGTAAATTTTTTACTCCTGTATTTGTAAAACTCAATCTGAGAGGTAAACTATTAGATAATAAAAGTGGTTTATCTTGTAAATCTAAGTTTAAAGGTATAGATTCTATTTTTTCTAATTTCTGTAATGTAAGAAGATGTTTTTGACATACTTCATTAAACAACAAAGGGTAATATATTATATCTTTAATTTCAAAGCATTCAGAATGATGTGTATTGGAAATGGCATATGAAATTGCATATGTTATAAAATATGGTCTATTATTGTTATGAAAAAATTCTGGTCTTTTAAAATCTTGGATTAGGCTTAATGTTTTGTCAAAATCTTTATCATTTTAATGATATGAGATTCTAGGATATATATTAAATTTTAATTTTTCATATTGTAGGTTTCCTCTAAGAATACCTAAACAAGCTTCTTCTTTATTTCGTATTCTATTATCCATTAAGGCTAAATCTATAGGTGTATTTAATCCTTCTTTAAATGTTGCTTTTATTATTATTTGTATGGCTCCTGTATGTATCCATCCTAATCTATTTCATATTTCTGGTTTTATTTTTTGTAATTTTTCTTGTAAATATTTTTTAGCTAATAAAGGAATAATGATTTTATTACTAGTTAATGTATTTTCTAAAGCTCTTTCTTGAATATTTAATCCATAAAAAAGATGATGTTTTCTAGGTTTTAAGCCTATTTTATTTAAAATATTGGTTTTAAATCCTGAATAATTTGTTAGCGAAAATTCTTCTTTTTGTATTTGTTTCAATTTTCTCTTATCTATTAAAATATCTTTTTGATATTCACCTGTATCTTCTTTTGTTATTTGTATTACATGTTCACTTATATCTGTGGATGAACTGGCTAATTCCTGATTATTCATCTTCTGAAGACTCTGTATATTCTGTATCTGTAATTATGAATATACTTTCGTCTGTACTTAAACCTTCAAAGTCATTTATTTGTATAAAATCTCCTGATTCTATCATATGTTCTATATCTTCATCTATTTTAATTTTCTTTTTATTTTTCTCAAATTTTTTAGGGCATTTATTTGCATATGTCCAAGTTCTTTACAGTAGTAACATCTACATTCTTGAAGACTTTTCTTTTTTCTCTTATAGGTAGGTTTTTTAGGAGTTTTATAATGACGCTTTTTATAATATCTAGTTTTCCTTTTCTTAAAGTATTTTTTCTTATAATGTTTTCTCTTTTTATATTTTTTCTTGATTTTTGAATAATAATATGGGCTATCGCATCCTATCATTATAGGCATTTTAGGTTTATCACAACATAAAGTTACTCGTTTTCTTAATCCTTTAGTTAGTTTAGCTAAAATAGCATCTCCACACCATTCACTAAGTTTATCTCCTAAATGAGTTATTCGTTTACCTAAGGTATCACTTTCTCCACATCTATAAGTCTCTATCAGTTTTTGTCCCCAAGGGTCAGGTATTTTAGAGTAAAACATGGTTAAGTAATCTAGCGTATTAGAAACTTGATTATAGATATGATAATAATAATCTTGAAAAACACAAATATACCTATCTATTGCACAGATATCACACAAAGTTAATCTATGTAAAGCAGTAGCATATTTTTGTATCGTTCCTGGGTCCTTGAAGAAATTACCTTCACCATAAAATTCTAATTTTATGACCTCTGTTGCTCTAGTAATCATATTGGCAATATTATCATCTTGATCAAATATTAATTTTATCGTTTCTTGTGGTAAATTTTGTCAATATCTTAAAACACTATTAACCAAACTCCTTTCAATAAAATGCTGTGTTGCTGCTTTATCCATTTTGTTTACAGCTATTGCTATTCGTAGAGATGTTTCCCATTTTTCAATGGCTTCCTCTATGTTTGTTATACAATCTAAATCTAAAAATATTCCAAAAGGATTTATTGGTTCTCCTTTCATCTTATCATATGGTGTATAAGCATCTGGTTGTCTAAGGGCTGAAGTTATTCCAGCATATCCTGTAACAGGCTTATTAAATGGTCTATATGATGTCTGTCCAGTACTTGTACTAGGAATATCAGAGACATGTGGATTCCATTCTGGTTTTGGTTCTCTTATCTCTGGTTTTAAGTTTATAAAGGTTTCTTTTAAATCTAAATTTCCTATTTGTGTAACTAAATTATCTATTTCAGGAGAAATAGTGTATGTTTCAGAACTAGACATTTTCTTTATATCCAGGTGAAATTTTTAGATTTTTTAGATATTTATTTAAAGGATTTGTTTCTTCTTTACTTTTTTCTGGAGGTTCTGTAGCATATAACATAATTTCTTTTCCTTTGTCAGTTTCTTTTGAAGAGTCTTTTATTAATAAAGTTCCTAGAAAGGTTGCTAATTTATCGATTTCTGCAATAATTTCCTTGCTTACATATATTATGGTTTTTTGAATTTCTATTAGGTCTTTATCTGTCTTGAGTTGTACCTCAGATTCTTCTAATAGCTTATATTTATTATTCTCCTCCATTTTCTAGATGGTCTTCTCGATAATGTTTTGTTAATTCTTTATGGTAAATTTGTTGCCTTTGTTTTTCCACGTTTAAAAGCATAAATATGTTTTCATATTTTTCCTGTATCATGTCTAAAGTGCTTTTGTGTACACTGGTAATTCTTAAGTAGTCTAATCTATGCTGATAATAGGATTTTTCTTGTTCTAAATGGGTTACTTGATTATCAATATCCTTGATTTTACTAAACAAAGTATCACAAATTTCACAATCCATTATGTATTATTATATCCCAAATCAGTATCATCTATGATATGATCTGTATTTATGAGCTCATTATTATCATAAAATGTTACTGGTATTGTTTCATTTAAATAATTTTCCCATTCTTGGTTATAGTTTGCTTCAAAATCTGTTTCTGGAGATATATCTAAGTCATATTCTTCTATTGGGTTTATATCTATATCTATAGATTCTAATCGTTCTTGAATACTAATTTCTAAATTTTCAATTTCTACCATGGCTCTGATACCAAAATTGCGGTCCCTGAAATTTCTTGTCAAAATAAATAAACTTTTTATTTTATTATCTTGGTAAATGGTAATTATATCAAAGTCGTAGAGACAGGTTAATGATAGTAAGATCATTTATTGATACAGATGGGAATACAAACACTCTTTATATATATATATATATATATATATATATATATATATATATATATATATATATATATATATATATATATATATATATATATATATATATATATATATATATATATATATATATATATATATATGCTACATATTATTATATTACAAATATTTTGACATTAGTTTTAATTAAGTCCTCAATTTGGTATCAAAATTAACATTTTAAAAAATTGAGAGACTAATTTTGCAATTATTTTGAACAAAATTGAAAAAAATCAAAGTTTTGGGGTGAAATTATTATTTTATTAACATTTTGGGGCTTAAAGGTATCGAATATTTACATATATATGTACACACACAACACACACACACACACACACACACACACACACACATATATATATATATATAGTGTTGAGAATATAGTGTATAAGAATATGTATTTTATATAGCATATCTGCATATAGTGCATTTTAGTGACAACGTATATTACAAAAACATAATATTTTCTTACTTCATTTAATTTATTACACATATTTTAATTTTTATATCATTTTAATTGAAAACAAAATTGTTTGTGAAAAAGAATATTAATATAAGATTAGTCTTATTCATATTTTGACAACAATTTAGATATATATAAATATAATTGTAATGGTTTTTATTTCTTAGAATGTATTTATGAAATATAAAATAAGGATCTTCACTTATTTTATTTAGAGATTTTTTTAACAATCAATGATATTAATATAAATTACATGTTAAAAAATATAAAAGAAGCCATCAATTATCTCAAGTGATCAAGTAGCACAGTCGTTATAGCGTTACATTCTCTGGAAAAAGGTCTCGAGCAACAGAGTGCTGCATTTTGGTTGAATTAAGTGCGTTCAGGTTGGTCAACCTACCCGAGTGAGGTTCAACTCATAGCTTTTTCCCCTTTTTTAAAGAATTATAGCCATTTTATATGATCAGCATTTGGCAATGAATATTCGTCACTAAAACTAATTTTTAGTGATGAAAGTCTTCTAAAGTCACGAAAACTTTTCACGACGACTCTCAAATTTGTCACTAGAGCTTTTCATTGCCTGGTCAACTAGCCCGATTGAGGTTTGACTCACAAAAATTTTCCCTTTTTTAAAGAGTTATAGGTCATTTTATGTGGACGCGACAAAATATTCGGAAGTAAAAATATTACAAAGAGGATTAAAATAAATTCTATAAAAGAAATATTATAGAGACAATGTTACATAAGATGTTTCCAGTCCCACTTTTACATATTTATATTGCAATATGTCTTTTGGTGAATCCAAATTATATTTAGTTTAAAGAAATTGGAAATAGAAAACCACTATAACTGCACTTTAACAATTTATTCTTTTCTATTTTTGTCCAAAAGCTTTTATTTCATTTTTTCAACTACATGAGCAATTTTCAAGTTGCTTTGTCTGACAAATTAGTGTTTACATAGTGTAATAATCAAGTAAATTAGGTTATATAACACAATTAGATAAATAATCAAATCCTAAACCCTCGATTTTGGATCAAATATTCGAAATACTTGAAAATTTTTAATTTTTTTTGAATTTTGAGTGAATGGCGGAACTCAACCTTATGGAAGTCAAAACTTCAGGCAATGAACTCGCTTAAAATTCAAAAAATTAAATATTTTAAAAATTTTTGAGTATTTTATTTTAAAATCGATGGAGTCCGATATAGTTTTTTGTCTAATTGTATTGTATAGTCTGAATTAATACAATACTTATTAATTTTAGTGAAATTTAAATTATAGAGAAAGAATGAGAGAGAAAATATTGGGTGGAGAAAAGTTGAAAATAGATTAGTTGTTTAATTATATATAGTCAAACTAAAAATTATTTATAGTAATACCCTAAAATGAGTCGTTGTAATTAAAACAATTTACATTAAATACCTTTTCCTATAGTGATCAAGAACTAAGCTACTAATATTTTTAAAGGGAAAAATTCACTATTATTTTGCGCATTGATTTTCCAGAACTAGCACACATTTAGATAGAGAAATATGAGTAGAATTTAAATTTAATGAATTTTAATTTATCAAATATAGAAAATGGTTTCCTTAGAACTAAGCATGTCAATCAGAGAGGTAATTTTTTAATTTATGTCTAATGAAGCAATCACTAAACTCTTAAAATAACATGTGTAAATAAATGTGATAATGATACTCTCTCCATTTTAAAATATAAGACTTTTTGGTTGAGGGGTGTAAATTTGTGATCTCTTGAATGATTTTGAACCATTAGAAAAACTCGTGTAATCTCTTCTACAACAAAAGGGACTACATCAAAAGTATGAAATCTCCAGAGACTTCCTAGTTTTGTCCGAGCACTAAGATTTGATCGGGATTATGAGGTGTCTTTTCTTTACAGCTGTTGACAATGAGAGGGGAAGCGGTAGAGCTAGAAGGAAGAAAATGGTCCAAAGAGTTCCATGATCTCCCTTTCTCCATATGGATTGAAAAAGAGTTATTCAGCCCTTCTGGCCAAGTCTTTCTACCTGCTCCTTATCAAGAAAGGGAGACGTGCCTCCTCTGAAGAAAGAGTGGCTCAGCCGCTGGCCGGAGTTGTAGTCAAATTGGCCTGCCGGTTCAATGTTGTTCTTCACAGTGGCGGAGACACATACATCTCGTGGCTCCACTGAATTTTGACTGTTCTCCGGAGAATTTACCATAGTATTTTGACAAGTTATGAATGAAAATGACAAAAAGAAAATGTTAACTATAATACGTAATATCAACTAGAAAATTTTGCATGTACGAAAGAAACAAGCCTATAAAAGAAAGAGCTGAAGCCCTCACAGACAGCATAACAAGCTCTGCAGCAGGCTTTTACTTCAAACGCAAACACCAATATCGGAAAAATGTCACGTTCTTTGATATTTTTAGAGCAACAAATCAGTTCATTTCTGTTGCATCCCTTCTTCTTCACTTTATTTCCTTTGTTACTCATATTTTTGCTGATCAAGAAATGGAACTATTCGACAACAGAAAGCTGCAAAAATCTTCCTCCTTCTCCACGAAAACTTCCATTGCTAGGTCACATGCACCTTCTAGGGATATACCCTCATCGGTCACTGCAAAAGTTGTCTAAAAAATATGGACCGCTGATGCAGCTTCAACTTGGCAGTGTCAAGGCAGTTGTGGTTTCATCTGCTGATGCAGCTGAAGAGATCATGAAAACCCAAGACCTAAACTTCGTGAACCGACCAGAATCAGAGATCAACAGGAAACTTCTTTATGATTACAAAGATGTCTCAATGTCACCATATGGAGAATTCTGGAGGCAGATGAGAAGCATTTGTGTTCTCAAGCTGCTAAGTCACAAAAGGGTTCATTCCATTCACTATATACGATACGAAGAAACAGAGATTCTGGTGAAAAAGATAAAAGAAAGCTCCCCAAATGCAGTAAACTTAAGTGAATTGTTCATGATACTCACAAATGATGTTGTCAGCAGAGCTGCATTTGGGAGAAAGTACAGTGAAGGAGAAAGCGGGAGGAGATTTAGGAGTCTGATGAAAGAGTTTGCGGGTTTGTTGGGAGGATTTGATCTTGGAACATTTCTCCCTTCTCTTGGATGGATTGATCAAATCAAGGGTTTGAAAGCTAGGGTGAACAGAGTTGCGAAGGAAATGGATGAGTTTCTTGAGGGAGTTCTTGAAGAACATCTGGATGGTAATCTAAACAAGGTTGACAAAAAAGGTCAAAGTGAAGAAGATTTTGCTGATGTTTTGCTTGGAATACATAAGAATAACATGGCCGGCATATCTATTGATAGGGATGCTGTCAAAGCTCTTCTCCTGGTTAGTCTCTCTCCTCTCTGTATTTGTTTCTTGCATTTTTTCACTAGTTCAGTTTATTCGCATGTGAAAATCATAGAATGGTACCAGGACCAACACATTTCCCAATATTTGTTAAAGTTCCTTACGGTCATTCGAGGAAAAGCTCTTTTGACTGAGCAACCTGTAACTTGTATTACCAAAAGAAAGGGAACCTCCTATGGTATTTGCCTTCAAATTATTGACCACATGGTCCATATGACCTCCTTTATTAGGAGCTAATGGAGAAAATGGAAGCAGGGTAAGGATTGAATTATAGTTTTCATAATTGGGTATAAGGCAAACTTTTGAAAGATGGAGAGAAAAATTCAGGATTTCTTTAATTTTAATGATTGTATATCTGCTTCCTTTAGAGGTTAAGGGAGATGAGAGATGATGGACGAAAGAGTAAGAATTGTGGCGTTTCTAAAATTCGAGAGTAGAAGTCAAGATTCATAAAAATTTAAGGACTTCCTGCACTTGTACCCTATTGAAAAAACTATCAATTCTGTATATAGGAAAGAGGTCCAGTAATTAAACAGACATGAGTTTAACCTTCATGCTGAGAACCTGATGGAATTTAGAAAGCCAGTACAGAGAGCAAAAATCAAATCTTGTACCCTGATGAAGAAAGGTCTTTTCAATTAGCACTGTTTTTGAATGATCACATGTAAGATTCTTGATGTGTGCAGTTAACTTGTTGACTGAAGAAAAGTTCAATGCATAATCAGAAAATCAAAATTTTTGAAGAGTTGATTTGCCATGTGACTTCTTGTAGGACATTTTTGCTGGTGGAACTGATACAACCTACACTGTGTTGGAATGGGCGATGACCGAACTTTTAAGACACCCTGAAGCCTTGAAAGATCTACAACAAGAAGTGAGAGGAATTGTCTCAGGCGGAACAACGATAACTGAAGATGAGTTAGAGAAGATGAAATACTTGAAAGCAGTGATCAAGGAAACCCTCCGTCTACATCCTCCGATACCCTTGTTGGTACCTCGAAAGGCCATTACCGATACACAAGTAATGAACTACAACATTGCTGCAGGAACAATGGTAATAACCAATGCCTGGGCCATTCAAAGAGATCCTGAGCAATGGGATGAGCCAGATGAGTTCAAACCCGAGAGATTCTTGAACTCTTCTATAGATTTTCGAGGCCACGACTTTCAGTTGATTCCCTTTGGAGCTGGTAGGAGGGGATGCCCGGGGATCTATTTTGCCACTGCTACTAATGAGACTGTTCTGGCAAACCTAATGTTGAAGTTTAACTGGGAATTACCTAATGGAAGCAAGGGCGCAGACTTGGATATGACAGAATGCACTGGTCTGACTATCCACAGAAGAACTCCTATTCTTGCTGTCGCAATTCCAACTGAGAGATGAAGAAAAATCTTCACTAATTTTCGAGTATTTCCCTGTTATCAATTTGAGCCCATCCTTCCTCAATTTGAAGATCTTTACATATGCGTTGTAAAATCTTAATGGTGATTGAAGTAACGAGCTAAGTACCATGATTGCAACTTTGAGGGGCTAAGTGCTTTATTTTTCAACATGGGTGGGTTAAGTGACAGTCTCAACATCAAAGCCATTTCTCCAAAGAAGATGCTTCAATGTAAGGACCACCTTAATTTGTACTACACAAAGTATTTTAGTATGGGTAGGGCCTATGAGGATTCAAATTTGTGTGTTTCTTCTTTTTTTGAATGCCTTAAAATATTTTTTGATAAAATTATTTTTTATTTTTTTAAATGCATTATTGCCATTTTTATTATCTTTGACATTTCAATGATAATTATTTGAAAATTACATAGAAATAATTAATTTTGAGAAATTAATTGTACGTTAAGTTTTTAACAAAAAAAACTTAAAGAATTAAAGAAAAATAAGTGATTAGAAAAGAGTATTAAAGGAAAAGACCTTATTGTCATAAGTAATTATTAAATTCTTTTTTTAAGTATAATTATCAAATTAGTATATATACCTTTCGAATCACAACTTGATTATGTATTAATAAATTTAAAAAATTAATAGAAATAACTTAAAATTTTAAAAAAATAGGCAATTGAAAAGTAAAAATAAATATATATTAAAATAGAATAGTAGTGGTAGTAATATGTTAGATATAAGGAAGATAAAAAACTGTATTACTTTGAAGGTCTTAATTATTTTTAATATAATAAAATTTATTTAAAAATTATATATTGTGATATTAAATTAAATAATTAATTCAAATAATATTTATAATTTAAAAATATTTTTTATTATAAAAACATAAATTAAGAGAGTTTATTTTAAAAAATTTTATTAAGCGCATTCGCACGGTGCTAGTATGTAGAAAAGTCTAAAGTCTCGATCAATTGTCTTTCCAACAAAGACAAAATTATGGATAACAACTGGACTGTGTAATATGTGGCTAAAGTCATTTGCGTAGCTGCCGCAATAGGCTTACTGGAGATCATATTGATCCTTTTCCTGCAACAGCAGAAAGAGGAAACAATTTGTGGGACGAGTGCCAGATAATTAATTTCTTCAAAGTTATCATCACACAGATGTTTCTAGTTTATGCTCACAGATGAACAAAACTTTGGTTAAAGAGCGATGGAGGCATGGGATTGGCAGTGCTGAACTTACATACCTAAGAGACTTTGTCACAGATGAAGACTATTGGCATTTTGCTTGAGACTGTTGATAGAACCTTTTTAAGATTGTGCTCGTACAAGAATCCTTTCGAATTCTGATCTGCCCAAGAGAATATTGATTCACTTGTTTCGTTTTTGTTTCCTTCTACTTCCAATTGTTCTGATCAGGATTGCTTATTGCTTTTTGACATTTGATTAACGAGAATAAAATATTTGAAGGAAATAACTATTATTCATGTTTCTGTTATTACAAGAGAAAAGGATGGTTAAGGCAACTCGTAGCATTTTTTTGTGTGTGTTTAGTTCAAAAGTTCAGGAAAGCAAGGTCTGGCAACCACAACAAGAGGAGATATCCTGTGCATTGTGATGCCGAAAGCTTCTGTCAGATCCAGGTCTTTTGCTTCAATACCTGGTGGAAGCTCCCAATCAAAGCTGTGAAGAAGTTGAGCCAGAGCAAGCTCCGCAGTTGCTGTACCAAATGTCAGAGCAGGGCAAATTCGTCGGCCAGCTCCGAATGGTATAAGCTCAAAATCTTGCCCTTTGAAATCAATATTGCTATTCGTGAATCTCTCTGGTTCAAATGTATCCGGATTTTCCCATGATTCTTTGTCCCTTCCTATTGCCCAAGCATTAATGAAAAACCTTGTTTTTGCAGGAATATCGTATCCATCGATGGTGACATTCTCCATGGATTCTCTCGGGACTAATACCGGGGCAGGAGGATGTAACCGGAATGTTTCCTTGATAACAGCTCTCGTGTATTGTAGTTGAGGCAGATCGTTTTCGGACACAAATCTTCTTTCCTGGACAATGCTCC
This sequence comes from Rauvolfia tetraphylla, assembly GCA_030512225.1. Taxonomy (NCBI): domain Eukaryota; kingdom Viridiplantae; phylum Streptophyta; class Magnoliopsida; order Gentianales; family Apocynaceae; genus Rauvolfia; species Rauvolfia tetraphylla. The sequence goes on from JAJQKT010000059.1 coordinate 7,602,208, forward strand.
GGACCTCAGCCTGTGCTCTTTCCCTAACTTTCGGGTTCATCATGAGCTCTGTCATTGCCCAGTCTAAGGTGATGAAGGTTGTGTCAGTACCAGCTGCAAACATGTCCTGCAATAACAGTAAAAGATGCTTTCAATTTGGATTTGCCCCAAGTCAAAACTGCTAGAAAATCAACAAGTTAGAGCACCTGAATTTAGACAAAGTTAAACTGAAGTGCACCTGAATTTAGACAAAGTTAAACTGAAGTGCACCTGAATTTAGACAAAGTTAAACTGAAGTGTGTGATAAATGAAAAGTTTGCACTGACCAGTATAATTGCTTTGATGTTATCCATGGTGAGAGGAATTTCATCACCATTCCGTTGTACTTCAAGCAAAACATCCACAAGGTCCTTGTGATCTCTTCTGAGAGCGAGTTGATGTTCCTTAATCAACTGATTGAAAATCTGATCAAATCGCCTGAAGGTGTGTTTGAGTCTGCTTTCCATACCTGTCAATTTGTGCACAAATTCCATGGAAGGGAAGAAATCTCCAATGCTGAATCCTCCGAGTAGCGCTTGATACTCTTCAAGCAGCTCTTGGAAGCCAAGTTGATCATAGTCTCCTCCTCGAGTGAAGTCCTGGTTGAATGCAACACGACAAAGGACACTATTTGCATACATTCCTAGAATTCTAGATAAGTTGGTGGTACCGGGATATGATTCTGCAACTTGCTGCACTAGACGAGCAACTTCTTCTTCCCTTACAAAGCCAAAAGATTGGACTCGCTTTGCACTTAGAAGCTCTAGTATGCAAATTTTCCGTACTTGCCTCCAATATGCACCATATGGGGAGAAGGCAATATCAGTACAATTATAGAAGAGATGTTTGGCTGGAAATAACTGTGGCCTGCTTGAAAGAGCAAGATCATTGGTTTTCAGTGCTTCCTTTGCCAATCTTGCTGACGAAATCACTATGGTAGGAATCTCACCTAGCTGCAAAGAAATGATTGGACCGAACTTCTTGGCAAGCTGCAGGAGCGATATGTGAGGCATATTACCCAGCTGATGGAGGTTGCCGATGATGGGAAGTTTTGGAGGGCTTGGAGGGAGAGTGAGAATTCTTGTTTTCTTCTTCTTCAGGAAGAAGTTCAAGACCAGCACCAATAGTACTGTTGCGAACATTATGAGCTGTAGATGTTCGTGCTTCTGCCATGGTTGGAGAGCCATTGAAGTCCTTCCTTTCAATTCTCTCTTGAGAAGATCAGAATCTGAAAGAATTCTTATACAAGCAGGATCTCTAGAGGGCTCTTTTCTGCAACAAATCTCTGTTGAAAATTTTGGATAATAATTTCTTCTAAAATAAACTTCTAATGAATTGAAAAATATAAAATACTATAAATATAGCTGACAAATAATATTAAATATTATAATCAAAAATAAATAATAACAACAAATAAATGCGGAATAAAAAAAGAGATAAGGAAAGAACACACCTGAAAAAATTTGATATTGAGTTCGGTAAATTTACTTAGTCTTCGACCACTATTCAAGTAACCCGCTTTTATTTATAGTGGGAAAAGAGTATACAACTTGGGATGGAATTAATAGGAGAAGGAGGAGTTTATTTATAACTCTCAACCTCCCCCCTCAAATACTAACCCACCGATGTGGGATTGAAATTGCAGCAAAAAATATCAAAAATTTCAGCTTAAAATTTCGATTGAAAAAGGCAACAAATCAACATCTTGGCTTAATTTCAAATCCCACCAAATACAAATCTTCTCAAACAAACAAAAAAAAAAAAACAGTCCTTGTGGTGCTTCCAAATTTTGCTCCATTAGGCACCAACTCAAATATGCAAGATATTAACTAAATTTACAAACTCAATTTTTTTTAACAACAACCTTGTATCTATCTGGCTAGTCATATAGATTTCTTCCTTCAAATCACCGTGCAGGAACGCGGTCTTCACATCAAGTTGGGTTAGCTCCAAATTCAACTGCGCTACCAAAACCAACAAATTCTAATGGAGGAATGTTTAACAACTGGAGAAAATACCTCATTGTAATCAATTCCCTCCTTCTGAGCGTAGCCTTTAGCCACAAACCTTACCTTGTAGCGAATCTCATCTTTATCAGGAAATTCTTCTTTCTTTGCAAATACCCATTTGCATCCAATAGCCTTCTTGCCCTTCGGTAGTTGTGTCAGCTTCCACTTCTTGTTCTTCGCAAGAGAGTGTAATTCTTCTTTCATTGCACCTGCCCATCTAACACTTTCTGAACTTCGAATGGCTTCTGGGTAGGTGGATGGAACATCATCAATAATTGAAAATGCATAAGCTACCATATCAGTAAAACGAGTAGGTTTTTTAATCTCTCGTCTTACTCTTCTAAAGGTAATTGGCTTCGATTGCTGTAGAGGTTCTTGGGTCGAAACCTCTTCCTCTCCTTCTGTTATCGGAGATTCACTAGTGGTGCTATTTGTTGGGATCACTACTATATACTCAAACTCCACCTGCTTCGCAATACACTCCACCTACTGCGGAGTACCATCAAACCCTTATGAATTTACCTTATTCAACATGGCAGATTTATCAAAGGTAACATCCCTACTGTCTTCTTTGCCTCTAGAAACCACAAACGGTATCCCTTAACTCCAACATTGAAGCCCATAAACAGAGCTTTCTTTGCCCGTGGATCCAACTTTGATTCATTCACATGATAATATGCAGTAGAACCAAAAACACACAAAATATCATAATCAGTAGTAGGTTTTCCAGACCATATCTCTAAAAGAGTTTTTCTGTCTATAGCAGATGATGGCAATCGATTGATGAGATGTTGAGCATATGTTATAGCCTCAACCCAAAATTTTCTGCCTAACCCAATATTAGACAGCAAACAACGAACTTTCTCCACCAGTGTCCTGTTCATACGCTCTGACACCCCATTCTGCTGCGGTATTTTTCTGACTGTGAAGTGCCGCCTTATGCCACAATCTTGGCATACCTTCAAGAATGGATCACTCTTATATTCTCCACTGTTATTTGTTCGGAGAACCTTGATCTTTCTTCCTGTCTGGTTTTCAACTTCAGCTTTCCACTTAAAGAAAATTCCAAGCACATCATCCTTGTTCTTCATAGTAAACACCCAAACTCTTCTGCAAAAATCATCAACAAAAGTGAAAAAATAATGCCTACCACTGATTGATAAAGTCTTGGCAGGTCCCCACACATCTGAGTGCATATAATCCAAAATGCCCTTGGTATTGTGGATTATAGTACCAAATTTCACTCTTCGTTATTTTCTAAGAACACAATGTTCACAAAATTGGAGTTTGCAAGTCTTTGTATCTTTTAACAATCCTTGCTTGGCAAGAATTTGCAAGGATTTTTCACCAGCATGTCCCAACCGCATATGTCATAGCTTCGTTGCTTCAGCATCCTTCTTGCTACTTGAAGTTGCTGCTGCTACTGTCCCCACCACTGTACTACCTTGATAGTAATACAGATTATTCTTCCTTACGCCTTTCAACATCACCACTGCACCTAAAATTGCTTTAAGAGTTTCATCTCTCATCGTCACAACTAGGCCTTTTGATTCTAAAGCTCCTAATGAGATTAGATTCTTCTTCAACTTCGGCACATACCGCATATTTCGCAAAATTCTGATAGTTCCATCATGATTTCTCAGCTTGATTGGCCCTATTTCGGTTTTCTTACATGGATTATCATTGCCCATGTAGACAACTCTACCATCGAGTTCCTGAAATTTAAAGAACCACACCCAAATAGGACACATATGATAGGTGCAACCTGAATCCAATATTCATTCATCTGGATACAGTGTTGAAGGTGAAACCACAAGAAAAATTTCTGATTCCATATCACTCTTGCAATCTACAACATTAGCATCTTGCGGAATTTTCCCTTTCTTCTTCAACTTTGGATAATCTTTCTTCCAGTGTCCTTTCTCATGACAAAAAGCATACTCATCTTTGACAATGACTCGACCTTTTGACTTGGACCTTCCTCTCCTCCCCTCTGACTGGCTTTGCTAACGAACTCTTGCTACCAATGCTTCTTCTGACATCGTTGATTTAGTTTTCATCTTATCCTACTTTCTCAATTCATGACTATACAAAGCAGAACAAAAAGCATCTAACGATACATTTTTCTTCCCATTAAGTAACGTAGTTTCCAAATGTTCAAATTCATCGGGAAGAGATGATAACAACATCAAAGCCAAATCTTCATCCCCAAATTTCACATCTAAATTCAACAAGTCTGCTACTAATTGATTAAATATAGTGATGTATTTTTTCATAATTGTACCTGGTCGGTAATCAAATCGAAACAGCCTTTTCTTCATAAGGAGCTTATTCTGACCACTCTTCTTTAGAAATTTGTCCTCCAATGCCTTCCACAATTTGTACACAAAAGTCTCGTTCTTAAAAGCATACTTCTACTCCCTGGACATGCACGATCAATTTATAATATTCCAATCCTTATCGTCAACATCTTCCGGTTTATTTTCTCCAATGGCAATATCAAGACCCTGCTGGAAAAGGGAGTCCAAGACTTCCCCTTGCCACATACGGAAATGGCCAGTACTACCAAATATTTCTACTGCCAATTTCAAACTGGATACCGGAATCCTCGACCATGATGAAGAGGAAACTGATGTCTTAGGTACTACATTTCTAATATATGTCATTACAGAACTAAAATATAGTATTCAATATTTCAGAAAAATACTGAGTATTGTACTAAAAATTATTCCAAAAAAATTTTCAGGAAAGATTGGAGGGTCACAAGTAGACCGCTTAAATATCAACCTCCTTAGACAAAAATTTTCTAGATCATTAAAGCTACAATCTCCAGCTACAAACAAGCCAAGGACGAACTTTCGGCTCTGATACCATTTGTTGGGAATTTCGGGTAATAATTCCCTCTAAAATAAACTTCTAGTGAATTGAAAAAAATAAAACACTACAAATATACTCGACAAATAATATTGAATACTATAATCGGAAAGAAACAATAACAACAAATAAATGCGAAATAAAAAGAGAGATAAGGAAAGAACACACCTATAAAAATTTGATAACGAAGTTCGGTAAAATTTGCTTAGTTTCCGAACACCATTCAAGCAGGCCGTTTTTATTTATAATAGAAAAATAGTATACAATTTAGAATGAAATTAATAAGAGAATAAGGAGTTTCTTTATAACTCTCAACCACCTCCCTCAAATACTAACCCACCAATATGATATTGAAATTACAACCAAAAATATCAAAAACTTTAACCTAAAATTTCGATCAAAAAAATCAACAATCTCAAGCAATTCTCGAGAGAAGAAGAGCTTGTTTTATCTTAATCGCAACCGGAGATTGTTCTACTTCCATCTTCCTTTCCTACGGTCTTAAGTCGGGACAAAATCCTAGTTTAGTTCTGCGGTGTCAACCTCATTTCTCCATCATTCTATTTTATAACCATTTAGTTTGCTGATCTCAGCGACCATGAAATTCAAACGCGTCCTTCATGATAACTTTGCAGAAATTACTCGTGGCCTTCGTCATAAAATTATTTCCTATTTCTGCTGTTGAGGGAAAAGATCCGTTCCATTTCCAAAGAATTTTTACCATATTAAAATATTTTAAATAATTTTTATATTTTATTTTTAAATTTTTACGTTAAATTTTATATTCAATTAAATATTACAAAAAAATAAAATCAACTAATATTTTTATCTGCACGCCTAGTGAGGTGGCTATGCAATAATGCAAATGCCTTTGCAGTAACATGTCAGATTCTGCGGTTCTTATCATTTTGGTTTTTGCAGGCAGATGTCAGATTTTCCGGGTCTTATCATTTTGATCTATTCCTCCATCGTTGGCGTTAAGAATAATATTGACAAAAAATCCCAACAATCATACGTGTAATGAAGGCAAGAATCATAAAGCAAATATTGAAATTGATGAGATTATATTTTTATTATTATTTAAAATTAATTTTTTATTTATTTAAAATTAATTAATAAAATTTTATGATTTTAATTAGTTTTAGTGAATTAAATATTTATATATTTAATATGAAGTAATTAAGATTATTTTATTTATAAAATATAATTTAATTTATTAATTTTATTAATTATTGATACAAGGTAAAATTGTAATTTTAAGAAAAAAATGAAAGAAGAATTAGTTTTAAAAAAAGAAAAAATAAAAATTTATTATGTCATTTGGTGAATAAAGTTAAGTTTGACAAAAATTCCAATTTGAATAGAAAAAGAAAGATTACGAAATTAACTTTGACTTAGACTAAGATTTAGAATCCAAATTTGATTTGAATTTCAAAAAGACTCCTATGTCAAGTTATCTCCTGTAAAAGGAGAGGGAGGTTTTTGTGTGGACCAAGAGAAAAAAAAAAAAGAAAAGAAGAAGACAAAAGGACAAAGAGAAGAAACGGGGGTTAACCGAGAGGGACAACAAGCTTGAAGATCAAAGGAGTTTCTCCAAACAAGCTCTTCTACTCTTCTATTTTCTTTTTTAATTTTTTATTAATTTATGTTAATTAAATTTATAACTTTGAATATTTGGATAATGAGTAGTTAAGTTTTTTGTAACGAAGACCATTGATGAAGGCCAAAACTCTTGTGAATTTAATTAGTTTTAATTAAAGATTGTTTCTTTGATCTTGATTTTGGTTAATTTTTATTATTGTTCTTAATACTTGTAATTTTTTAGCCAATTTTTGCATGCCTTTAAATTTATTCTAGTGGTTAAGAAGTACTATATTAAATTGGATCATGATAATAACAACACATCGTAAAATTGACTAGAAATAGATTCAATTTTTTTGTGTGATTTCTAGTGAATAGTTAACAATAGGTGGGGAATTCCATAGAGGTGTTTGTTGCTTTGATAATTAAAATTAAGTAGAGATACAATTGATTTATTTATTAAAATTGGAAAATTTTTACCAAGAGATTATGTCCATCTTATAATTAGAAATTCTACCATTAACTAAGTCAAGAATAAATTTAAAGAGATTAATTATTTTTCATAAGAGAGGTAAACTGTATTTAGAGTATCTTAGTCTATTCATTGCCATTAATTTTTAATTAATATTATTATTTATTATTATTATTAGTTATTTTTATTAGTAATTAGTTTTTAAATAAGACCACAATTATTTTGGTTTAAGTTGGGGTAATAAGTAAACAAATTCCCTAGTTGGGTAGCAATTCTTGTTGAAACGACTTATACTCACAACTTTATTACTTGTTTGATATTTATACACTTGCAAATTTCACATCAAATTTTTGGCGCCGTTGTGGGGAATTGCTTTTATCTAGTATAGAATTTAATTACAAAACCTAAGTTTAAACTTTTTTAAAAAATCAAAAAATATTTTTGATATTTTAATTTTTTATTTTATTTTGTTTGGTGCATGAATACTCATAACTCCTCAAATAAAGAATATTTGATTTGCATCCCTAATATTGAAAAGTTTACTCGTCAGAGAAAGAGTGAATTTTATAAGAGGAAATGCGATGAGACCATCACACTAGTTAAGTCTTTTGCTTCATATGATAGTTTCGAATTCAACTATAGCAGTGAAGCAATAGGGAATAATCAGCCAAGAGGTATGACTTTGAAAGACTATACAAAGCCAAAGATATATAGTCCTTCTCCTGCTATCAACTGTCCACTTTCAAGATTGAATTTGCATTCATCCAAATGGTTCTTAATACTCCATTTCATTTCATTTCACAAATTTTGATGAGGCAATAGTTGCATCATATTCATCAACAAAATACAATGCATACAAATAGCATACTCTGCCAATGTACATGAAAAGGGAGTTGATACAGGACATCAGCTCATATACATTCTAACAAAAAATACCCTTGCACATCAGTATAATTGGATGTGTTTGGACTGCTTTATTGGACTTAATCTATGGTTATATTATAAGATCCATTTTGTTCTCCAATTCTGCATTAGCTGATGCAGATGAACTGTAATTCTGCTACCAGTTTTTAAGAGGTTAGTGTCACTGTAATTTCAGATACCGAATAATGAGTATAGCAAGAAGGAACCAGTTAGTGTCGCTCTAAAGAGATCCAAGGTAAAGACCAACCTAGATGAGTTTTCTGGGGGGAATCGTTCTGTCTGTCTCTCTCACTCCCGTTTATTTTATAGCTCGTGTATGGAATGCTGATATTTCTTAGTAGCGAATCATTTTCCCCATAGATGTTGATTGATTTTGAACTCAACAACAAAAGAAAGTGAAATAAATCTATTGTAGCTGAGAATCTAGCTCTGACGAAGATACATCAATGGTAGGACCACCTTGATATATACAAGAAGTGTGCAAGTCGTGATAAATTGTCCTTCCAACTGAAAAGAACAAGAACGGTGGAGGAAGAAGCAGAGCTTCTACGTTTCATTTCATTCAAAGCATAATCTGTATGAAGGATACAATTGTGTGGTAGAATATAGACAAAGCCTTGGGTGATAGTTTTATGGACTACCTTCAACCCACGCAATTGGTTATTAATGAGACCTTAAATCTTGAAGATAATGACCTACTTGCTGCGCTCCAAGAAACAAGGCATCAGCAACAAGAACGAGGCCAATCTGCGATAAAAAACAAAAACCTTTGTTACTAAGAGCGGGACAACAGCAAAATATATTGCAAAGTGATTTGCAAGATCTTTTACCAGCCGAGCAGAAAAAACTAATCTGTAACCCCAACCTTCTTTGGCTGCTGCAGCTCGTTGTTGGTCGGTCCAACTGAGAGTAAACAGGAAGTACAATAAATATATGCCACAAACTCTTAAGTTGTCCTTTACCCAGGTATCTTCTTTTACTAGAAAATGAGGGAAAGTCGTCTTTTTTTTCTCAAAGGCAGGTGAGAAAAGAAAAAAAATTGAGCGATTTACTTGTTTCAATATTTGAAAACAGTAAGGAAAAAATTACAGATCTGCTAAAATATAAAAGACAATCCTAACTTCTGTCAACAAGAGTGGTTGAAAATTTTCTTGCGAAAGTTGGAAGAAATCAAGAAATCCTCCTTTCCCTCAAAATTTTCCTGGGAAAGTTTCATCTTCTATTCTCATGATTTTCCTCATTTTCTGATCAAACTTACAGAACCTGAACTAAAACCACCATCATCCTGCATCTAGATTATGCCAAAAGGGACTGCCAAATCAAAACTCAAACCCAGAGCACAATGTTCATGACACAAAATAATAACAAAACAGAGCACAATCAGCCATGTCATGACTGGAATCAATCGCATCTAACAAACATAACGAGAGAAAATGCCCAATAGCTGACCCACTGCAAGTAGGGGTGATCAGTTGCATTCTAAGTGATAAATGAATGAGGCGTCAATTCAGTGGCTCATTTTTTAGCCCTCTTTCACTACCTGAATAACTCACTGTCCCTCAAGGTGGAAGCAGAATTGCTACCATACTACTTCACTTCAAAACAAATAGAGTCTATGATCTAGCCAACCAGGTGAGGATATTTTGAAACTACAGGATAATTATTAACACCAGTCCATAGTCTTATGCCAAGGGATGAAGGAGCAAATAGTAGCTTGTTGTCCAGGTAAAGTGGTTTCTCCTAATGAAAGCTGTGAGGTGAGTCTATCAATAATATCAGTGAGACAGTAGTCTCAATCACAAACATATTCAAGATTGCTTTTGAGCTTACTACATTCATCAACTTGTTAATGTCAGGTCCTCTACCATCAAAGTGCGGTTACTTTGAGACCCTAAAGTATACCCTGCATATTGTGCCACCTGTTTAATTAAAGAATCTAAACATGTTATTTTACTACACTCATCAATTCGTAGTAAGGTTTGTAAACTTGTAGTTGATCATTTTTTGATAGATAAGCATATAAAAAGGCAAAGAGTCTGAAATAGTTACCCAAGGAACTCTGAGAGGCCACCAATTCCAGCAAATTTAAGTGGCTGTGGACCTTCTGTTTCAAAATCCTGTTCCAGATGACATCACGTCTACAACTCAAACTTCGACTTTAAACAGAATCAGAAGTAAAACAGCCATGAAGACAAAACTAAAGCACTAGGAAGCTATGTCGCCTCTTTAATGGATTTTATACCTCTTCTTCTGCAGCCTCCAATCCACCTTGAACCCAGAAAATGTTGCGGTAGCCATAATTGGATAGAAGCTCACAAGCTGCAAGGGATCTGTCTGATGAAAGTGTTGGAATATATAAAATGATTTACCAAATGAATCAGTTAAACAATATGCAGCATAATTTCCCACTCTAGTAGGGGATTAAGCTTATAAAATTGATGATCTTGTTACCTGATTTGAGGGAACACAAACAATATCAACTCATCGAAGGAAAGAGTCATACATTCAGTTGCTTTTTTGGGTTTATATGGACAAATTTCGTGTTCTTCCATCTTGGTCCACAAGATTTATTTTAAGAAATAGTAACCCACGGCTGTGCATCATTTGAGTAGAAAAGGCATACTCCTACTTTATTCTGAATGTTAGGACTGAAGCAAATATGAGCACATACTGTAAAACATGTCTCACACTTATGATCACCTTTATGCCTCGTCTTTTTAACAATTTTGCCTACCGGTCTTTAAGCAGTTCTGTTAGTTCTACAACGCAATCCTGTACTATGGCTAAACAAAAGTTTAATTACTTTGCTTTCTGGCCAAACAATAATACATAAATTAGTTTCACTTGATAATTTGCTCAAGAAATATCAATTCTGTGGTGAGTTTTACTGCCAAGAAGTAGAACACTTGCTTTAATACTAATAATAAGGATACAATCTTCAGTATCCAAGAAAGGTTATTTTGCAATGCCAAGCAGAAATTCAGACTTTCATCAGGGAATTGCTAAAGTTTTATACGCACTCAAAGGTGTAAAATTACAGTTCAGGAAATGTTTAAAGCAAACATGCTGGAGTTTTACTCTGACCAGGAGAATGCTGGCTCTAATACTGATAATGAGGATATAAATCCTAAGGATCCAAGAAACAATGTGGTTTGGAAACACAATAAACGGACTTTCATCAAGGGATAGTTAAAGGTTTTATGTTAACTCAAATGCATAAAATTGTAACGGAAATGGTTTGAGCAAACATGCATTCTCCCCTTCTCTGTTTTCTTTCTTCCTTTTTTTTGGTGTTTAAGGGGGGGTACAAATTTAAAAAAAAAAAAGTGCTTTTCATTTGATAATCAGAAATCAGATAGATGAGTGGTCTTCAAAAATTGGGCAGGTAATGGAATGGAATCTGAAAGTTTTCTAGTATATAGACAGAAAAACAAGAAAAGGACAAAAATGAGAAGATAAGAAAGGGGCAGACACTGATGGATATAGTGGAAGCATGAGATATCGTTCCATTTGTGCGAGTAATAAGGTATTCCACTTTAGTTCTTCCATCTATTCTTAGAAAATATATTATATTGCCTTCATTAGCAATAGCCAAGTATATCGTGCATTTGTTATTATTGCAATTTCCTATATGCTTTGGGGACACAAAGGAACTGAATCAAGAAATGCATGTTAAATGTACCTATAAACATCTTCAATTTTCGAAAGCAGAATTTCTGCAAAGTTGGTCAAGAGATGGTATTCAGATAAAAATCCTACTTCCTTTCCGTCTGAAACTTGGAGCATATGTAAACTATTCTTTGTATCTCATCTTTCTAAATGTCATTCTTTAAGCAAGACTGTTAATTGTGCAATTGAAACTGTGTAATATGGTTACATCTAAATTTAGTTCAACAAAAATGAGAAACTCTTCGGCAAATTGATTTCACCTTGTAAATGGAATACCATTTTGCGAAGTGTGAAAAAGAAATTCACCTCAAGCCCTTCTGGCAAACCACTATGAGATCAGTATCTTTTGGGAATTTCTCTTGAACTTTTGACAGGAATTTCCTGTTGAGATATGGATAAATAAGATGATAAAATGACTTCCACATTACACTAGAGAAATAGAAAAGCAAACCATTGGTGGCATGTACTTGTCATAAGATAATGTAGGTACACCACTCCACCAACCGCCTGCATACCAAAGAACTAGAAGTTAATTTGTTAAATAAGACCTTGGTATCTCAAATTGGCTAGATTGTGTCAAGACATACAACTACAGCATTGTTTCAAACTATGTAACCAATCAAGTATTCATCATCTCGATAGTATCTAACAATTATACGGATCAATTATTAATTCAGTTTAAGGTTAGTGCAAAATTAAGTACTCATCCTGTAAATGTTAGTACAAATTAAAGGAGTTATATTCCCATCACGAAATTTGTCATCTTCCTGGATAGAACACCAGCATCAAATCCACTGTCAACTTCAAATATTGGGATCCATGTTGAGCCTTTAACCCATGCCTTCAATAACAAGAATCATGTCTATCAACAAGAAATGATATGATAGTTCAGGTAATGTAGTACAAAGTAAACTTTTTTTCACATCCTTCAATAAAGATAACAACTTGAACCCTTTCATGGAATCAAATTTCTTCACTTCCTATGATTGGAAAATCAGAAACAACAGTTATATATCTTTAACACATAACACGAAGTCCATCAGAGTTGCAAAAGGGTGCACTAAATGAAATCATAATTTTGGCTTCAATATTCACAAAATGAGAAGACAAAGCTATGCGGTCAAGTAAAGGAGAGCCAAGAGTAACTGACCCAGGCACTGAAATATGACCTGGGCCTGGTAACCAGGGCATGACACTGCCACTCATAACTTCAAGTTGAAGGAATAAAGGGAATTTTCAGGCAACAGGATTCACCTTTTGACGCTCGGTAGATGGACGGACATCAAGAAGGGTTCTATTTGATAGTTGAATTGCATACCCAGCTTCCCTTGGTGTGAGTACTTTGACTTTCCCTTCCCTAACCTACAGTTTAAAGTCTCATGTTGCATTAAATACAAGGAAGGAAAAAGGAATTTGGGAAAAAGGGGACAGTCAGGGGAGAAAAGACATACAAGCCTCAATGAAAAAATAAAAAAGACATGCCAATCATGATTTTTTCCAGCAAAGAAATTATACAAATTATTAGAAATTACTAATTGCAGTAAGTAGGTCTTAGCTGTTAGATTATACATGCCAAGAAATCAAAGGATGGACTACCAAATAAGCCTCCTCAGCGAGATATAGCTTGGAGACATCATTATTACCTCATAAGTTTCAAGATATCAAGAATATCAGATGAGACATATTACTCAAGAGCTAAGGTTTAGAATAGTAATATACCAACTTTCACAACACTAGTTTATTGAAAAGGCTGGATTTCTGCTAATCATAATTTATTTAGTTAGTCAAACATCTTCAGGGCTTTCTTCCACAATAATTCAGCTTCCTCATCATTATGAGTTAACTTTTCTTCTCTCAGAAGTACATAGCAATAGGTTCACCAACTACACTGATTATCCTATGGGCCAATAGAACAGGATTCTGCCCTCAATTTCAATGTAAAAGTCGTCCAATTTTATTTCAGAAACTTCCTCAACGACGATATCTGTGATTTACTCGTACAAATTCTCCCCTTTCTTTTTTCATTTTTTGGCTGTTCAAGCAACATCTGAAGTAAGAATGAGAAAGAAAGATTGGCAGAATGACAAAGCAAAAGATCAAGTCCGAGCCTTTAGATCCCCAAATAAACCTTCAATTTTCAGTTTCAACAATATGTAACTGGTGCTCATACTTGGAAGTCAATATTAGTATCCTGTTTTTCTTTGGATGTGACTGTTCAAATCAAGGAAACCCAATCCACATATTACTTGCGTAACTGACCAAGTTCAATTCAACATTAAAATGTTCCCAAAAACATAGGTATCAGAATATCCCTAACTCAGTCCGCTAACAAATAGTCTCGGGAACAATTGCACTACAAAAATATATTGCAATTTAGAATGATTAAATACTTCATTAACCAATTCATCCCAGAAAAAGAAAAGAAAATCATATCAACAGTTTCAGTAAATATAAAATCACCAGTATATAATATCATTTCGGTATATTTTAATACTTCTAAAAACAAATAGTGCATTGGAATTCTAAAAAATACCATGGCATCCCATCTCTTCCTCGCAGCCGCCATATCCTTCATTTGCTTCAGCTCATACTCTTCTTCAACAACTTGCATTCTTATCACACTCCTACTCTGCAAGCAAAACGTAATATAAAAGAATAAGCAAGATTAACCCTTTAATGCAGACAAAGTTGTCAATTGCTTAAAAATGGAAAAGAACCCATATCGTAGAAAAGATTCGGAAGACAAACGGACATTTTGCTGGATTCTGAATCTGACAGATGTAATCTGTAAAGGGTTAACGATATGGGTTGAGCCCAGAAGTTTTAAACTCTGTTTTTTGTGACAATTGCTAAGTGCGGTCAGGGGTGAGAAACTAAGACCCAAACCCAAAGCTTCCATGGCTGAACTGAGAACTCCAGCAGAGCATGAGTATCCCCCAGACTGAACGTTATCTTTTGTGTTTTAAAACATAAAAAATAAATAAATAACACCGTCTGTCGAGTGCTTGCACAAACGTCAAAAGATGGAAAAAAATTTGCTGTTAAACAGGACAATTTAATATTTTTTATTTTTATTTTTCACACTAAAAGACCTCTTAATTTTTTAATTTAATAAATTTTTTATTTTTACGTTTAAATATTTAAAAATATTTCAATTTTTTTAACTTATTAATTCTATTTTATTTTTATATTTAAATATTAAAGAATTTTTCGATTTTATTTTAACTTCTTAAATTTCTATATTTTGTTTCATCTAAAAGATTTAATACGTAGCTCGTAAAAATTATAAAAATTTAAAAAATTAATATATATATATATATATATATATATATATATATAAATAAAGGTTATTTAGTGTTCAAATATAAAAATAAGATAGTATTTAAACATACAAATAAGATAGACTAAATTATCTAATTTTTTAAAATTTACTGAAAGAACCAATCAGAAAAAAGTAAAATTTTATAATTCCTTCAAAATTGAATATTTATATTTTTAACTTAATGTGATAAATCTCAAATATCTATTTTTACAATATAAATATATTTTATTTGTAAACATTCATAACTAATTTCTTTTTTTCTTTCAAGATATTCAAGTCCTACTAGTTCATAGATCTTAATAATAATATGAGTAAACAATTCAATTTGCCATTGAACTTTACTTGAAGTTTGATTTTTGCCCTTCAACTTTAAAAGAGATAATTTTTTAACTCAAACTATCAAAAAATGTCGAATTTTGCCATTCCATTAGGTTTTACTGTTACATGACTAATGAAATAAGTCTCGTCCAAGATACTTGAGTATTTTGAGTGTATTTTAAGAATTCATCACTTTTCATATTTTTCATTTTGTTATCATAAGAAAGTTATTTTTTATATCAATTTTAATTATTAATTATTAATTATAATAATAATCTTTATTTTTTTCATTTTTCCCTCCTTGTTTTCCTCTTTATTCTCTCCTTCTCCACCTTTGTTCCTTCCAGGATGATCAATGAAATCCTAGATCATGAAGAAAATAACTCTCCCAAGAATCAAAATTTTTACTTTGAATTGGAAGAGAGCTTTTGGCTCAATGTGTAATTTTTCAAATCAATATCACAAAAATACAAAAGATTGACAACAGCCCTCAACTCTCAAAATTCATAATCAATATCTAAATATCGACACTTAAATCAACAATTCAAACATTAACCCGCCAATCAATAATCTCACAAAACCATAAAAAAATAAAAGATAAGGCAATAGTGCCTAACAATCTTGCCGCCTTTGGTAACTGCCAATCAACATTGACCTCTCATTGCTCCAATATGCTAATAGGTAAGAAATTATTGATTCCAAGCTCTACTGCCCAATGATCATTATAACCTCTTTGGTTCGAAAATTATAAATTTTATAAATGGTATGAGATTGGAGTAGAAGCACTTCCATTGTTGCCAACAATCAACTAACAATGGTGAAGAAGTGAGCGGAAGAAGGGAAGGAGGAGAAGAGAAAGAAACCTACTAGTCTCTTGGTATAGTTAAAAATAGTGATGACTCTTCTCAATCCTTCTTTTTTCTTTTTTCTTCTCTTTCCTTCTCTTTAAGGATAAATGAAGGGCATCTAACACCCCAAGTTAAAAAAAAAAAGAAGAAAAAGAAAATTGAGTAAAAGATGTTGTATTACCTAAATATCCTCAAAATACTCATATGTGTTGCATCGTAATTTTCTCTGTTAGCCACCTAATTGTGAAAGTTGATGAAAGAGCAAGATTTAGTATGCCTTAATAGTTTAAGGTCAAGAATCATCCCTTTTGAAGTTGAAGGGTAAAAATCAAACTTTAGACATAGTTCAAGGGCAAACTGAATTGTTTACCCTAATAATATTTCTAACAAAGGTATTTATCGTAATCTAGTCATGATTAAATCAGTTTTTAATTTTTTACCGAGCCAAACATATCCAATTTTGAATGAGGAGAACAATGTCGTGGCATTGGCTATGGAACACCTCCTTATCAATTGTCCCTTTATCGTGGCATTATGGCTAAATTCAAGATGGCAATTGCGAATGGTTGCTTTCAGGAATTGGGATATCAGAGAATGGATCAGAGAACTACTCAACCGAAACAACAAATTTCCTATTACTCTGGAGGAAAAATCACAGTGGCCATGGAACATATATGGTGGATAAGAAACAAAGTCAAGCATGGTGAATCCATGCCAGATTGGGAGGAGTCATTCCGATTGATCAATAGTGGTGCCAACACACTGGTTCCACAAAACTAGTCTCCTCCACGATGGCTTAAGAATAATTTTGATGCATCGGATTTAGATTGAATTTTATTCAAAAACCAATAATATCGATTTTTTTTAAAAAAATTATTTTTATAAAATTTAAAATAAAAAATTTTAAATCTAAATTTAGTCTAATTACACTCTAAATCTAGAAGAAGTAACTGTTAATGCTACCATTATTAGAGATGATAAAGCAAAAGTTTTGAAGATTCATGAAAAATAAGACTTGGTGAGATGGCCGAAGCAAATGCGGCTCTGATGATGTTCAAGATAGCTAACCGGACAGGACAACCCAAAATTATCGTGGAAGGTGATTGCTTAAATGTGATCATTATAATGCAGTGGAGTGGACAGGAAGGAACCTGGTACAAAGTGGTAAGAGATATCCTTCGGAACAGGCAGAATTGGAAAATTGAACATGTTCCCCCCGTCCTTGTAAAACAATGGCTCATAGCATTGCACACTGGCTAAAGATTTGGGTAAATCTGGTTGTATTCTCCACTTGCAAATTCCCCTGCTCTCCTCTGTGATAGAGGAGGCACCGACTTTGTATCCTCTCTATCTTTAGGGGTCCTCTTAAGATGCCCCTTTTCTTCTGTCAAGCCCAATTGTCGATGGCCTTCTATCTTTTCCTATTTTAGATCCAAACACCATTTAATTGGGCCACTTCTTTTCTTTTATTGGGCTAATTTCAGTATTCTTCTTTCAGATTCAAGTCCATGGATGGGCATGAATCCTTTTAGCACTCGGAGCGAACCTCCCGAAGCACCAACTTCGCTATCAGCGATCACCGGTCCCCGGTCACCACCTTTGTCCACCAGCGCATCATCCACAACAGTCGGAAAAAAGATCGAGGACGAGGATCAAATGGTAAGGAGATCTAGATAGTGAAATAACGTAATTGTTTGAATTTGATTTTGATGTGAGTAGCTCAACGAATAGTTAATCTGAAGGTTGTTATTTTGATTCCCATCGCTTATTGATTTGAGTTAAATGTCATACTTCTGGGCTGCGATTACGCTGCTGTTTGAGTTTAGCATTCATGAGGCATGATGAAAGAGTCTTTCTGATTTTTAGTTTACTGGAAGACATCTTTAACTCCCCATTGCTGTTTAAGTCATATTTAACTTTGGGGTTCGTTAACGATATGATTTTTTTAAAAGAAAAAACAACATTCTCTGCTTGTTTCGTTCCACTTTATCTTTGTCTTATTTTGTTGGAGTATAGAAATCTTATTGGTAAGAAGGTAACCCTTTGTTCTTGTGAGGTATTGGATATAACTTAAAGAGTTACTATAATCAGAATTTTACTCAAGCAATTTAGTCCTTTTGTAATATATGATGGAAATTTTGGCATCACTTTTTATCTTTATGCATCTGAAGTCTCTTTGGTTCAGTTGAATTTAGCAGAGTTATGATGAACTTTGAATGTTGTTAGCTTAGCCTCTTATGGATTTAGTGGCCCTATTTGGGAATATGGGATCCACCAATGCCTTAATTTTTAATGGCTGTTTGCATTTCAAAGCTTCCTGAGTTGACAATCTGATGGATGCTAAAGATTGTTTGCAATATGGATGTAGAAGAAGAAGCTCAGAAAATCTGACCGTCGTTATTTCAATCAAAAAAGGGGGAAAAAAACTAGAGGTCCTTAGACAAGTGATCTTAATTTAGTCTAGATATAATAGGGAGTCATTAGTAAATGATATATTTTCTACCACATCATAAATCTCCTTGTTAACATACTCATACCATATTGGATGTATCATGGAGTATGTGTATGTTTCATATTGATTTTGTTCTCCAGCCCCTATCTAGCATTTCATGATTTTATTCCTTTTCATATAATCATGTGATCTTGATTGTATTGGCAGGTCAGCAAGAAAGTAAAAGTTCATGCTACCTCATATGAAGATATGTGATCTCAGAATTTTCTACATGGAACAAACCAGTTGTTATTACATAAATTAATACACGAATTTTCCTTGTAAGTTTGCATATTTTTGCTGATTACTTCATTTGCTAATTTTAGCCTTTATTGATCATATCTACAAGTTTCTTTCTCAGAGGTACACTTTTATCAGTTAATATACTTCCTGTGGAAAATTTTCCTTGAATATGGTAATACACTTCTCATCAAAAGTTTAACAAATGTATTGAAGAAACGTGAATTTTTGACCCCTATGTGATGGGACATAAGCCCGAAATAGAGACTGCATGTAAAGTTTGTTTTAGGCGGAATTATTTATGTCTGTAACCAGAAGATAGGTGTTTGGATTCAACTCTGGGTGGTCAAATTATTTACTTTGGGGGTTTTTTTTAAGACTACAGGTTAATATATTTGGACCATGAATGTTAAGAGTTAGAATGCAGTTGTACTTAGTGTATCAAACTTTTGATTTTCTGCACATAAATGTACCAGGATGGATATATGCAGAGGAAATTTGTTGGTATAACACGTACAAAGTTTATACTTCCTTCTACAGGTAGATTATGTAGAATATGCCAATGACAATAGGATGTCATCTTTTGTTTGTATTTTGGTCTAAGTAACTATTTCATAGCTAACTCTGTATGATATAATATCGGTCAAAGTATTGAGTGCTCAGTTTCATATGATATTTCTTTATGAATATTCAAATTACAAATGGATGTCTGCTTTTTTTCTCAATATAATATGTCAAGCATGCAAAACTTGCACTCCAACTCGAGTCTTTGAAGTTCTTTCATGTTCCTTCTCTCAAGATGCATTCTGCCTTCTCTTCCCCTTAAATCATTTTCCCAATCCCACTCTGCATCCCAGTCCTTGCGTCCTTTCTCATCTTTCACTGCAGAAAGAGATTAATTGTTCTCCACTCTCAAGTGGTAGGAAGGTGCCTAAGTCAAGCAGCATTAGGATTTCCTTTTTTTATTTTGAATTTAGCACTGAAAGTTAAGATCTAGGGAAATGTTATATTGGTAGTTTCCACTGAGATAATGATGGATTCCTTTTATAAGGTTATGATGCGCAACATTTGATAATTGAAGTTCAGTTTAGTTAGTAGATTGTGCAATCTGCCAAGATGCAATTTTTTGGAGGATCAGAGATCAGTCCATCGCCACCGGTGCCAACAGCCTCAGGAAATAATGCCCATATGCTGTATATCTTCAATCGCAATGGAGTATGCCTGCTTTACAGGGAATGGAACCGGCCACTTAAAACTCTTAGTGCCCAGCAGGACCATAAGCTCATGTTTGGCCTGCTCTTCTCTCTGAAGTCCTTAACTGCCAAAATGGATCCAACTAGGTGTGTTTCCTTAAATTCACAATCATTATGAATCTATAACTGTACCATTTTATTTGAAATGAATGATTTCCACTACATGATGATTTATAACGTAAAAGCATTTCTCTTGCTTGCTGCAACTTGAGGTGTTGAACATTTCCCCCCTTGGGCAGTGTTGAGAAAGGTAATCTTGGAGTGCCTCAGTTACCTGGACAAGGGTGTTCATTTCACAGTTTCCGAACAAACACGTACAAACTCAATTTCATGGAGAGTCCATCAGGAATTAAGGTGTGCCCAGAATTTCCTTGAATTGCTTATGATAGCTCACTAGAAAAAGTAGCTTACAGATTTTCCATTTGAAATGTAAATGAAGTCATGCTTTTGGAGAAATTTTACCTTGATTTACCACTGATTTGTTTTCCAATCTTTTTAGAATAATTAGGCATCTTTTACATTTATGCTGTTGCTTCATGTTCTGATTGCATCAACGTAAATTATATGTTTTGTGCAGATTATCCTTGTAACGCATCCAAGGACTGGTGATTTAAGGGAATCTCTGAAGTACATTTACAACTTGTATGTTGAATACGTTGTCAAGAGTCCTCTCTATTCCCCAGGAACTCAAATTAAGTGAGTCATAAGTTTCATTCATGCCCTTCACGGTTAAACTGGAATTGG
The DNA here is from genome assembly GCA_030512225.1 of Rauvolfia tetraphylla. Classification (NCBI taxonomy): domain Eukaryota; kingdom Viridiplantae; phylum Streptophyta; class Magnoliopsida; order Gentianales; family Apocynaceae; genus Rauvolfia; species Rauvolfia tetraphylla. The sequence continues at coordinate 7,622,971 of JAJQKT010000059.1, forward strand.
CTTATTTATTTGTTTTATACCCCTCGCTTGATCAGCTTTAATTAATAATTGCTGCTAATGAGACCTTTTTTTTTAATTTTCATTTCATAATATTCTCAAAAAATATTTCTATTAATTCTTTTTTGATTCATAAGCTTCGTAGGTTTCCATTTTCCCCGCTTTATGTTAGTATTCGTTAATATGCATAATATTTATTGCACAATGTCTTCGAGCAGGTTTTGTTCTTTTTTTGGTTGCTTGATTTGGATGCTGAGTATGTAAATTACAACACTATTGATACACACGATTCTTAATACAATATCTTTACTTGTGGCATGCATCGCTAGATAGCTGTTTGTTACTGTCTAGAATTTATTTTTAGGTTTTGGCTAGATTTTTCAACCACAAATAATGAGTGCTAGATGGAATATTTTTGTGCAGGTCTGAACTGTTTAATACAACTCTTGATCAGTATGTCAGAGGTCTCGGATGAGATCTTGGATAGCCAATAAGGTTCTGTTAAAGCTGCTGTTCTTCAATTATATGATATCAATTTTACTTTTTATTAACAAAAATATCAATTTGCTTTTGAAGAAAATGCGCAAACTGCAGCATTGGTAAAATTCTTGCTACTATGATCCCCTGGCAGAGTGAATTTTAGATGTTGAAGGTCTTGATGCTTTTGAACACGTTCAAGTTAAACAAGAGAAAACATGGATTTGATGATCTATGGCACAACTGTTTCTGAGACTTCCCTGATGAAGCTTTGAAATTTAGAATTCTAGAACTAGACACTGTTTATGAAGCTGGGAATTGAGACTTCCCTGATGACGCAATTACCATTTCTGGTGGTGGCATTACCGATGTTAACATGATAATTGAGATGAGTGAGTTTTGTTGTTCATGACATTCAAATGCAAACATGAACTTTAGTTTCCAAATATGTGGGGCATATAATTGCGTGATTTTGAATTTTTTTGAACATTCCTCATCTTCCCTCTTGTCAAGAATTCTTTCACCCCTGAACTTTCTCCTTTGTTGAGGGACACTGGAGTCAAAGTGAGACAAAGCCCACGGCTATACTGTACTTATACAGTCCTTTCAAATAATTTGATCTTTCAAATATATAGTAAGCAAAATAAATGCCCAGTAATCTCAGTTTTGTTGTACTCGTGTTTTTTTTTTTTTTTCATTTTCTGTCCCCTTTGATTTAGCTTGTATTTGGATAACATCTCGGAGTTTAATGTAAATTTTTTACTTCGAATTATTTTTTTCATAAATAATTCTTTTGAAACTTAATATTCATATGTAGAAAATTTTAAATTAAAATATTATTTAATCTCATTTTAAATTTTAAAGTTTTGCCCATTATAATATTCTTCAATATCTTAAGAAATCATGAACATCTATACACTAATGTGAGTTTTCCCACGACGAAGGGGCTACGAACATATGGGCAAGATTTATTTGAACAATTAAATAAAACTATCACCTTGTGTCATAAAAAAATTATGTATATGACCTTAATTTTCTTTTTAGAATATTCTATTTTTTAGTTTAGTACTTGCAATTAGAATTTATTCTAAATATTATTCTTCTAGCATGTTTAGTTTAAATAGCACTGATTTTTTTTTTTTTTTGCACGTAATAACTAGAATTAGGTTTTTTTAATTTTTATCGCAATATGGTTATTGGAAAAGGTACTCATGTTAGTCTTATAGTATTCAAAACATCGGGGGTAAACTTGTAGTTAAGACCTACAAATGGGTCCAAACTGATAAACCGTTTAGGTTCTAGGAGTACCACATCTGATCAGATCTAAAATTTGTAGACCCTAGCTATACCCTATAGGCCTTCCGAAATACCCATTTGAAATAATATTTTTTATTAAAATTTTAAAAAGGAAGTGAATCAACAATATACTTATCTTAACTCAATTGGGAAAAAGTTCCACAGTAATTAGTATAAAATTCGATCTTTAGTAACATTAATAATACAGTTTCAAATCACAATATTAAAATTTAACTAACATTAATTTTTAAGAAATCAAAACTTCCAAACAAATTAAAGAGAATCTTTTATCATTTATTCTTCAACAAACTGAAGAATAAATGTGGACGTCCTTTTAGTTTCTATAGAATTAAAAATATAATCTTATTTCTTCCCATAAACGCTACATTTATTGTCAAATAAAAACCTATCTTACGTAACTTCTGTTTTGGCTATAAATTGAGCCATGAGATGATTGAGACGAAACAACAAGAAGATAATTCTCTATTATATTATTATCTCGTTTTTTCTTTCTTTCATTATATTATTTATTGTTATTCTGTTCAAGTATTATACAAATTTCACAACACTCATTTCCAAATTTTTTACTTTTAGATTATTGTATCGAAGGTGCTTATTGCATATAGGGAGTTTCTTGAATTATATTTAATTTGGAGATAGATGTATCTTGAGTCCTTCTTCTTCTATTGTTTTAGTAATTATGTGGTAATTGATTTGAGGTTCGGAATTTAAATAATGGCCATATTTTTATAGAAAGCTTGCTCAAAAAGGGAAAAATGTAAGAAAACCATTTCATAAAGAATCAACAAGAATAGTTTATTCATTTATGCCATAAACTCTGTAGGATCTAGAGAATACACCATAATTTTGCAATCAAGAAGTTACCATAATAAGGGTAGATGTTAAATCCCTTAATGCACATTAGAAGTTGAAATGTGATTGCTAGAATATAATTTGTGGAAACAAAATCAAGTTGGAAAGTTAATTAATCATAGTCACTAAGAAGTTGATTTGTACTAATATTTAGTTATCTATCCTTAAGGGACCACCAAAAACAATACTCAACATTGCTAGAGAAATTAATTTAAAAAACTAATATGGGGATTTAAAAGAGGATTTTGTAGTAGAGAAGATAAAGGGTACTTTGTCTAACTTGTAAGTTTGAATTATTAGGGTACAAATTTAGTGTGGATTTAACCTTCCCTTTTATATAAGTTGGAAAAAGAAAGTTGCATAAACCTTTTTCCTGAAATTTTTTTGTTGAAATTACTGTCCATAGATGATAATTAAGAACATAATCTCTGCTATTGTAATTTTTTATTCTAATAATTGAAAAGAAATTGGTAAATTTTATAGAAACATTTCTAATTGGATATATTAGTATGATTTGGCATTTGGCACAACGTCAAAAAAATTAAATGGTTCTAAAAAATTTTGAAATATTTTCAAATTATTGTCCAAAAATTGTGTTGACTAAATACAACAAATCTTTGTGTTAAAATACAATATTTGATTTGTCAAAATTTAATACTCCTACTTGTCTGGTTCAAAAAGAAACTTGTAATATTGAAGTAAATTCATCCTCCCTTCTACTAGCAATTGTATTTTAATAGAACTTAATACAAATTTTTTACTTTAGTTTCATTCATTCTTTTATAAAAAAATTTACTTTTATAAAATACAAGACATAAAAGCTCGAACTCAAACTCTATCCAATCTCACCCTTATTGTCATATATGATTTCAAGATAGCATCACTTGAACAAAACTATTGTAATATATCTAGAATAGTTTCTGGAGGAATAGGAATAACCGTAGTACCTTGAAATCTATATAAGTAGCGGCCGGAGGAAAGACATGCAAATACTATATGATATTGCATTAGTTGGCGTCTACAAAACCCCCACCCCCACAAGTAAAACTCTTAGGCCATAGCAAATTTTCTGCTAAGAGCAAAATGAGTCCAGAAAATTGCTATCATTGTCCTTGTGCATCGATCAGTCAGACTCTGGCAATCTGCTGCACTAGAGTTCGAATTCAAGAATGCACAGAACCAACTTATCTGCAGATGAGTTTCAAGTCACTATCACTGTCCTTGTGCAGCAATTAGTGGATTCTAACTCACTATAAAAACTGCAGCATAGAGTCCAACCAATGCAGCAAAGCTGAGTGCAAGCTTGCAGGAAACCAAGAAAAACCAAAGAGAAATGGCAATTGCTATCCAGCTTTTGCAGCTAGAAATCAGCTCATTCTGGTTGAGTCCTACATTTTCGTACGCTTTTGTTGCTTTGTTCTTCATATACTTAACGTACAAATGGCGATTTTAATGGAGAAGCACAGGGAAGAACATCCCTCCTGTTGGGTTATGGAGTCTTGATGGGCTCAGTCTAATTGGGCCTGTTTTATATTTCTTGTTGCCTAAGTTAAAAACCCTCGTTAGTCTCTATAAATATAACACTTTGTACTTGAAATTCTAGACGAGGATGAGAGGTAGAAAGCAATAGAAAAATTCTGGTTGCAGCCCGTGGACGTAGGTCACATCGACCGAGCCACGTAAATCCTTGTGTCTCGTGTTCTTTACTTTTCTGCAGTATAGATTGTGCATGTGTGCTAATACCCGAATCCCTAACAACTGGTATCAGAGTTAGGAGAAATTCACCACGATCTATGCAGATGGAGAGTACAAAGATTGGAATCGAGAAGTTTGATGGATCCGATTTTGATTTCTGGAAGATGCAGATTGAAGATTATCTGTACCAGAAAGATCTTTACGAACCCTTGTCAGGGGTGAAGCCGGAGTCCATGACCGAGGAGCATTGGAAGCTCAAGGATCGGCAGGCTCTAGGGTTGATCTGATTGACGCTGTCTAGAAACGTGGCGTTCAACATCGTTAAGGAGAAGTCAACAGCAGATCTGTTGAAAGCGCTCGCGAATATGTACGAAAAGCCATCGGCAGCTAATAAGGTTTTCTTGATTCGAGAGTTGGTGAATACAAGGATGAAAGAAGGAAATCCAATAACAGTGCACATCAACAATATGAACTCGATTTTGTCCAGACTTGGGTCGGTCGATATAAAATTCGAGGATGAGGTTCAGGCTTTACTACTGATATCTTCATTGCCAGATAGCTGGTCTGGAACTGTTACAGCGATTACTAGTTCCACCAGCAAGCTCACTTATGATGGGATTCGTGATATTATTTTGGGCGAAGACGTCAGACGAAGAAGTTCAGGTGAATCATCTAGTGAATTGTTGAATGTTGGCAGAGGAAGAAGGAATAACAGAGGTAGTGGGAGCGAGAACAGAAAAAGGAGTCAGTCTAAGGCTCGGAATGATGTGACCTGTTGGAAATGTAAAGAGGTGGGACACTTTAGAAATCTGTGTCCGAATGAAAAGAAAGAAGCGAACTATGCAGAAGACTACACATAAGATGATGCCTTGATCTGCAGTGTAGAGAGCATGGTGGATTCCTGGGTCATGGATTCTGGTGCTTTATTTCATGCTACCCACAATAGTAAAGCATTGCAGAATCTGAAAGAAGGAAACTTTGGTAAGGTAAGACTGGCGAATGATGATGTTCTTGAAATTACGGGCATGGGTGATATAGATTTGGTTACTTCAGCCGGTTCATGGACTTTGAAGGATGTCAGGGTGATTCCAAATTTGAAGAAAAGATTAATTTCTGTCGGGCAGTTGGATGAACAGGGACATGAAGGTTAAGTTCGGGAACGGGCAGTGGAAGGTTGTTAAGGGAAATCTAGTCATGGCTCGAGGAAGAAAGAGAGGTTCGCTGTACATGGTCAGTTTACCATCTGAGGGAGAGACCATCCCAGTTCAAAAGAAAAACAAAGTCCGGTTCACAGAATCTTATCGGCAGAAAAAGGTTTGCTTTGCAAGTGAGAAACCCAAAGTTAAAGTGAAGATTCAGAGTGAATGTGCGTGGAAGAGTTCAGTTAAACCAATTAGAGGATTTCGTGACAGTGGGAGCACGGGTAGTGCTTCAGTTTCAGTTCTCAGACAACAGTGGGTTAAAAGAACTAATATTCCAGCTGATAAAGTCTCTACAGGGGATTACTTGCTGAATATGGAGAGTGTTGTTTATTCTCAGGATATCTTAGGATCCGGTAGTTCGTTTCAGTGGGAGCCGGTAGGGACAGAGAACAAGTCAGGGGCAGTTCTAGCCATGACTGATGTGTTGGAGCTCGAAGGGAGCTTCAACGAGCCTTCAGGTTGATTGATGAAAAGGTCGTTGCAACCAAGAGAGTTGAGTAAGATTGCAAGAAGTACAGGTGTTCATAGCGGATGGCAGTTTGAAGATTATCAAGCCTCCAAGTGGGAGATTGTTGGGTTATGGAGTCTTGATGGGCTCAGTCTAATTGGGCCTGTTTTATATTTCTTGTTGCCTAAGTTAGAAACCCTAGTTAGTCTCTATAAATATAACACTTTGTACTTGAAATTCTAGACGAGGATGAGAGGCAGAAAGTAATAGAAAAATTCTGGTTGCAGCCCGTGAACGTAGGTCACATCGACCGAACCACGTAAATCCTTGTGCCTCGTGTTCTTTATTTTTCTGTAGTATAGATTGTGCGTGTGTGCTAATACCCAAATCCCTAACACCTCCTTCTCCTCCAAGGCTTCCAGTTTTGGGTCACTTGCATAAACTTGGCAAACAACCTCTTCAGGCACTGCAGAAGATGGCCATATGGCCCCATTATGTTTCTTCAGCTGGGCACTGTTAAGACTATTGTCATTTCATCAGCGGAAGGAGCTAAGGAGATCATGAAAACCCAAAATTTGAATTTTGCCAGTAGGCCTCAAGCTGAGATTCGCCAGAAGCTTCTTTACGATCAAAGGGACATCGGCATGTGTGTTTATGGTTATTACTGGAGGCAAATGAAGAGTATTTGTGTGCTCCAGCTTCTCAGCAACAGAAGAGTCCAATGTTTCAGGCCTATCAGGGAAGAAGAAGTATCAAAGCTGATCAAGGTGTCCTCTGGACCGGTGAATTTGAGCGATTTGTTCATGGCACTCACCAACCATCAACCATGACGTCTGCAGAGCTGCTGTTGGGAGGAAGTACGGTGAAGGTGAGACCGGGGCGAAATTCAGGAGGTAGATGACAGAGTTTGTGGGCTTAGTTGATGGATTTGAATTTGGAACATTTTTGCCATCTCTAAAATTCATTGATCGTCTCAACGGATTAACTGCTAAAGTTGAAGTTGTTGCCAAGAAATGTGATCAAACACTCGAGACTGTTCGAAGAACATGAGGAAAACAGAAAGGCCAACGAAGCTGAGGCAGAGGATTTGGCTGATGTCTTGCTTGGAATCCATTTGACCGATAGCCAAGGCTTTCACGTCCCAAGGGAAGGCATCAAGGGAGTGCTTATGGTGAGTATTGCTCGGTAAATATAATTAGTTTCATTATTCTTTTCGCTTCTGCAATCCGTCCCTTTTAAAACCGGCCTTTTGGCTGACGTAGAGAGGGATCTGTCTCCCTCCTAATCTACATTTCATTATCATTTACTTCCAAACCGTTACACGTCCTTCCTATTTCCTCCCTCTTTTCACCCTAACCAAACTAGTTGCAAGTATGTCGAGCTTATAAGATACACCCGAGCATGCCAAAAAAGTTCGAGGATACATCCATTGGCTTATACAAGTACATGAAATGTTTATTTCTTGTAGGACATTTTCCTTGGTGGAACCGATACAACCTACACGGTCCTGGAATAGGCAATGAGAACTACTAAGGAACCCAAGGTGCATAAGGCAACTAAAGGATGAGGTAAAGAAAGTTGCCAAGGGAAGAAATATGATAACTGAGGACGACCTGGAGAAGATACCATTTCTAAAAGCAGTGATCGGAGAAACCTGCGCATCCATCCACCACTGCCATTGCTGGTTCCCAGCGAGGCCATCGAAGAAGCTAAGGTACTAGGCTACCACATTGAAGCCGGAACGAGGATCATCATAAAAGCCTACGCCATAGCAAGAGACCCTGCATACTGGGAGGAACCACTCGAGTTCTGGCCGGAGAGATTCTAGAATAACAACATAGATTTCAGAGGCCATAACTTTGAGATGATTCCCTTTGGATCTGGCAGAAGGATTTGTTTATTTCTTGTATTTGTAATCAAAGTCGTGGCCTTTGGCAGTTGATGTCCAACTTCATAAGCTTCAGTGTGATTTCATCATAAGAGTTAATATTCTGTCTTATTTCATTTTACTTTCTTACTATATTAGAATATAACTTTAACTCTTATGATGAAATCACACTGAAGCTTTTGAAGTTGGACATCAGCTGCCAAAAGTTTCAGAATAATTGACCATTTCTATAAAATAAAATATTTTAATATATTTTATATTAACAATCAATTATTAATTAAATTATATATTATTTTTATATATTTAAATTTGACATAAAGTATCAATTAAACTACATGTTTCTTATTTTTTATTATATTATATTATTTTTATAATATAATTTAAACTTTTATATAGAATTTCGTATTTGATTAAATACTATCAAATAAAATGAAACGCCAATAACTTTTAGAGCTTTTATCTTTTCGTATACAGCGTTGTAGCTTACGAATTTATAGCTCAGCAGGAGACTAAGGAGAGATAGGTATAGAAAACTTGTGGCTAAACTAATATATTGATCTGACCTCACACTTATTACTAATTTAAAAAGGGTATAAAAACAGAGCTAATAAACTGGCCAACATCAAATTTTTTAGTATCAGTGCCGATCTTTTCTGGTGGTGCAATAGTGGCAGGGGATCATTAGTTCAAATCCACTTTTAGTAGTTGTCCCTGATGCATATTAGGATATAAGTTGCCACGTAATGATGACAAAACTAATAATTCCTTGATTGCATGTCTAGTACCTCCGTTTTAAAATATATATATTATTTTTTATTTTTATTTATTTAAAAATAAAAATTATTTTTCTATATAAAATCTTCATTTATTACTTTATTTTTAATTTTACTTTTATCTCTAACTAATTATTTAAATACTTTTATTTTTTAAAAATTATTAATTTTCTAACCAATTAACCATAAATATCAATCTTTAATATTAAATTTAATTTTAACACACTAACTAAAAATTTTTAAATAAAAATATTTTAAACATTTATCAAATTTTTTCTATAAAATTTTTTAAAATCTTAATTTCCACATAAAAAAATAACTTATATATTTTGAAACGGAAAGACTATTTAGATTTGAAATTTGTGCTTTAAATTTCATAAAATTAAATTGTTTATGAGAGATGATGGTCCAAAAAGTGAAAAACTTTGAATTAAATTCTAAAAACAAAACCCAATCCCAATTAATATAAATTGGGGGGAAAATAAAGCTGACTCAAGCCAAGCCCAACCATGCACAACCCTGGTTTGAGAAAAGTTAATTTCTTGCATCAAAATTGGACCTTTGCTCCTCTTTCTTGACTTGTCTTGCATGTTCCCCTATGTATCAAAATCATGTTCCCTTCTCATAAGCTAAAATCCAAAATAAAGCGCTAAGAGGAAAAATGGCCTATATAGGGAAAAAACTAGAGTTAGGGAACAGCAATGAGAACAAAAATAACTAAACAAGTTTATCAGTTCTTCTCATCCTGAAGATTTTGCGGCCAGAAAATAATCCGCTACAGTCAGGTAGACGTGTTTCCCAGACACTACATCCGCAGAAGGCTGGTTCTCGATGCAATTAACCTTGATCTGCAAATAAATACGGCAAAGTTACAAATTAAACAAGAATCAGCAACTACAAAACACCAATTAACTGGAAAAAGCTTAAAATCTCAGAGATGATACAAAACTAACCATGCCCTTCCCTGCCTGAAATTCTGCCTTCAAGTTGTTATGATCCCGTGACAACAAATAAGTTTGTAAGCCTTTTGCGAACTTCACATTTCCTGTAAATGAAGCAAGTACAAGAGAATAAAGCACCTGAACATGTGTTCAACACATTTCGGATTATAAAGAACCTTGAAACTTAACCTTCATATAACGAAAGGATTGCATCTGAGTTGAACACCAGAGCCGGTCTAGCCAACTTGATGGCAAATGAGAGATTTGAAATTCCAGAGAACCTTTCTTCAGCAAGAATTACCTGCAGTTCGCAAAAAGAATAGAGAATTAGGGTTTTAGAACAGATGAAATCCACAAATTTGATAAACTGTTACTTCTCAAAAAATTTTGGAGATGCCTAGAGAAGAGGCTTATGTTGGAGGACATCGCTAAAACCATCTTAGTAAGAGTATTTGTGTCAAAGACCAACAAGCAGAAGCTGAGATAACTTACAGCATGGGATGGGATCAACTTGGAAGGAAGCAGAGGAGAACCGAGTGCATCCCTGACTTGTCTTTCCTGTAGAAGGCATTCATAAGCTTACTCAGTGTTCATGGTTCAGAAAACAGAAAAATGCTCAAATTACTTTTGTATGATGGGACTAGATAGTCATAATGTTGATTTTCATTGACTAGAGACAGAACTCCTAAGTTCAAAGGCGCACGTTCCTGTTCTCATACTGAGATTGGAAACAGATCAATATAGCATTTTCCTTGGTTTTTGTTCTGTTTTCCTTTTTTCCTTTTTTTCTTTTTTGGCTAATTTGTTAATAACAATAGTCAATAGCAGCTTCCTTAGGAAACTAAAGTAACCTAGGAACACAAATAGCACAGTTGCACTAGCACACCCAACCCACACCCACACCCCCGGTTCTCTTTCCTCATAGTGGATGGGGAATTCAGTCATTGAACAGGACCAGATAAAGTGGGAAAGATCATTTAAATTAGTAGACAAGTTCAATCATAAATGAAACAGATAAGAAAAACAGACATACTATACCGTAACAGAAAAAGAACACAAAGAAACATGAGAAATCAAATGAAGAATCACCTGAGATTCTAGGATCTGTTGAGATACGGACTTGTCTTCATCCAGTGATTCAAAGAACACCTCCACCATGTCAGTAGGTTCAAGCCCAGCTTTCTTACGTAACTTCTGGATCCTGTTAACCACCTATAAGCATGCACACATGAAACAATTTATTAGAAATATGTGCTGGCATGCAAAAACCAAAGAGGCAAATAAGAATCCGGGGAGGGATGCTAATTTAAGAATCAACCCGCTTTTTCCCAGCCAAAAGCAAAAGAATTTGCTCCAAATTACCTCTCGTGCAACTCCAGCCTCAAACAATGACTCATCCTGGCACAAATCCAATATGACCAAAACATCACCTGTAATTAAGAATGAAACATGGCCAAACAGAAAAATGCAGTGAATAGAACAAGTCGCTTTCTATACATTAGACAACAAATAAGAGAAGAATATTTTTCACTTGCTATATATAAGAAAACAAACGAGAAAGGAATGTGTTTTGGAAAAGCATTCTACCATCTCCAGCTGCATCCATGTCCTTCTCTGTCATATTATCAGGACGTTTAAAACTCCGAATAATCTACAAGTTCAGAGAAAGTGCTGCTTAGGACATGTTCTCAAACTTTGGAATAGTGAACCATTACTTGAATTATGACAAGAGGTACATGAAAAAATAAAAACATCGGCGAATATTGAAAGCTTCCTACCTGATGCATTTTCCCAAAATAGAGCCCAAATTCAAGACAACTACTTTGTAGATTATCTGTGCTTATAAATTCACAATCACTTGTAGGTTAATATATACTTTGCGCTGTAACTTAAATACTTTACATGCCTGGGCAAGATTAGAGTCAGAATTTTAAGTATTCACCGAAAGAAACCACTGATGATTCAGATCAGGATCATCTCATCAATTTGATTTACTATGCTCATTGTCAAGAAAACAACTTCAGATCATCCTTTTCAGGAAAAATGCCAAGCAAATATATAGGAAGTGCAGTCAGAATGTTACTATGATCTGTAGATCATGCAAGAATGAGTAAATATGCCAGCTTGTTGGAAACTAGAATTTCATTTCATCACAAGTGAGTCCCAAAAACCAAGCTACTATTCACATACTAATGAGTGCAATTAATTAATAATTTGTTGTTCCAGACATATGAATATTCAAACTGTTTCTCTTGTGAAATCAAAAGTCTAGGCATCCCAGGAGATCAGCAGTTTATAGACAATAATCGAAGACAAATCAGCCAAGATAAGCATATGCAATACTTCCAATTGTGCAAAAGGAACCTATTTTCTCCAAGAGTTTCCCTATACAAACACCTTCTCAAAAAATTCCAACTAGATTTAGTTTATACTCTGCAGTTTATATCCAACTGTTCTTTTTTTAAAAAAAATTATATATTCATATTTCCATTTGTCAAAAAACTGGGAAAATCCATCAGGATTTGCAAAAGATTCTTGATTTGTTCAACTAGAAAAACACATCATGCACCATTCTTTTGAGCATTTAAACAAGATGTGACAAAAAAAGGACATTAACCTTAATCTCACTAAGCTTCAGACTATGCGTGGCAACTGTAATTTCTCCCACTTTTTCAAAAGCAAGTATATCTTCAGTTGACATTGCCTTAACCTCCTTGGCAACGACTCCCATCGACTTCCCGAGTCTTTTCCCTAACACACTAAGTAAGCAAACCCAGTGTTAGGAAGAACAAGATGTTACAAGAATCCAAGGAATAATACTACAGCATAAAAATTATATTACCTGAAATCAGGTTCTGCACGTAAGGATGCATACTTTAGTGTATCTTTGCACGGGACCAAGGACTTTACATTCAATTCCTCGAGCACATACTATAATTCAAAATTGAAAATCAAAAATCTTAAACAAAGCCAAAAACAAGAAACTAAAGCAGAATAAGCCAATAATGAGAAAGAAGAAATTCAAATTTAAGAGCTTTCGCTCATAAATTCTCCAGAAATTACAACAATATAAATCAGGAATAAAGCCATGAAGCACATGATAATATGCCTAATGAGAAGGAATGTACTCTGTCAAATTACCAGCCCATCTAAAAGCTTAAGTTAGAGAGGAGTGCAGTTTATGCAGTTAACATGTCCCCACATGTTTGGCCCAAACAAACTTTTTACTGGCAGGCCCAACACGAGCAAACTTTGGACTTTTTATCTTACTTAATTGGTGGCTTTTGTATGGACATAGGACCTCCCACTCTGATACCATATTAAAAACATAGAGACGGAGAGAGATGTGGAAGAAGAATTGCACAGAATGATGAACTTGGTAGCTTCCAAAGTAGAAAAAGACTTCAACCTTAACCTCACTATTAAATAAGTCTATTACGGTAACAAAAATACTGACTCATCTGTACTTCCTTATGTGATATTTTAGTGCCTTGCATAATGAAATGAATTATCCAGGTTTATTTTTTCTTTAAAATTCCATACTTTTGCAGGGAAAGAGTTCACAACTTCAAATTGCCAAGAAATATATATGGCTTTCCTCAAAAAGCCAAAGTTCAAAAACTTCGGTTCTTACCTTGTGAATCACAAAATTTTCAGAAAGAAAATTAGCCGAAGGAAATGGCACCAAATAAATAATCAGAGTACATATAAAACTTACATTGAGTGAATAACTACTTTATGCCTTAGTTAATGACATAAATGTCAACTTCCTTAATAGAAAGCACCAAAGTGAAATATGACCATTATTTGAATATTAGATAAAAAACAATAATCCTATACACATGCACTTTTTAAATTTCATACCAACTAATTGAATGCGCTCTACAAGTTCCCTACTTACTTTGTATTCTTGTTACTCAAAGTAGCACATTCATTTTGAAACAGAAGCAAAAAGATGCACTAGAGGTTGGAAGTCAAGAGAAAGGGGAGAGTTACATGTCGGGAGCAAGTAAAAGAAGTTATAATGGCTGGTGTTATAGACCCAGTAGAATTCTCCCTAATATGAGAGTTCATTTTTGAAGCATCACAGTGAATATAATATTTCTGGTAATAATTTAAACAGTCCAAAACAGAGGAAAGAATAATCAGAAAGGGTCCAAAAATATTGCCTTAATTATTTTATAGGCTCAGAGAAAGCAATTATATCAAAAACTCCAAAACCAAGTAACTTAAGAATGTAACCAGATAAAGCATTCAAATCATAACATACGGTAGACAATGTTTCACTTGATAAAAACATCATAATCAAGCATTTTCAGCATAGAGTGGGAAACAGGAAATTTGTAGTTCACACTACGAAATATCATCTATTTTAATGCCATAACCAACCTCTCTTAGCTTGCCAGAAATGTCATCAAGGAATTCAGCATCAGGATGCACAACTATCATCTCCCTGAAAATAAAGATAAAATACTTACAAGTAAAACCAAATTCAATTGACTGGAAAAAAAAAACCAATGGAATCCAACAACACACAGAGAGATGTAGCTTCAAAGAGATGGATATACTCCTCCTTAAGGTGGGGGTGGAGGGAACAAATATAGAAAAGGAGTTAGTTCTAATATATTTAGCTACATGAAATATATCAGAACAAGCACTACCTCAGTGGTGTCTTCAGAGGTTTGTTATGACGCTCACGAATATTCCGAGCAAGATCAATGATTGTCATCATCCGGCTAACACTTTCTTCAATGCGTTCACCTCTCTAAGATGATCAAAGAAACAATTATTTCACAAAGAGGAGACTTGATGACAGAAAATGCCATTAAAGATAAACTAATCAAAGCATTGGTAACAGAAAAGCAGAACTACCTTTCCTTCAACTTCTGGAAACCTACAATAATGAATACTTTCTTCTGATCCATTGCAAACTTTACGCAAGTTCTGATAGAGAAGCTCAGTGAAAAATGGTGTAAACGGAGCCATTGCTTTACATGAAGTTAGCAGCACCTGAGCCAAATGGTAAATCATAAATACACTGTAAATTGAGAATCACTAGTAGATGTTGTAATTGCTCATCCACAAGCAACTAAGACCAAGTTTTGGATGTAAATCCACAGAGGACTTCATGACTATGAACATTAATGTCGTTTCACTTTCTAGTAGAGACCAAATTGAAGCACAGGCTAAAAGGCCAGCAAGCATTCAGTGTAGCAGAAATCAGTGCAAAGAGAGAGAAAAGCAACATAATCAAAGTACAATTCAAAGTAAGATACTCAAACATGGATAGAAGACAGGAACATATAATGCCCCACATAAGTCATATTCCTTACATCTCAAAAATGAAAATTGTGCAAACTCACATGGTAAAGAGTTGAAAGAGCAACTCTGCAATCCTCTTCACCTGTTCGGCCTTTAAGTCTCTTCCGATTAAATCGTACATAAATGTTTGTCAAGTTGTCTAGAAATTTCAGGAGATAAGGAATGACCTACAAGAGGAATTTCAGGAAATAAATATTCCAGACTTGATAATATTATCATTAAAGTAAATCAAGAAAGTAGTATCTGAAAGCAGAACAGCACTTCAACTAAGAGCAATTCATCTAGTTTATTCGTTTCACATAAGGTAATTTATGGGGAAGGAACAACACAAAACTAATATTATAGCACAAATATAGGAATTTAAGGTTCAGAAATACTCGCGTAAACCCCCATGGGGCCTTTGCATGATGCAGGGCAGAAGAGGAAAGGACAAATGTGCCATTTAAAGTTGTAAACAAGATTTTCACAGTAAATTTTACATAATGAGCAAAGGTGGCCACTTAGGTCACACTTCTACCACCATTCCTGAAAACTTAAAAGGACAATCTAAAAATTACCATTTAGAAAGCAATGGTTTATCGTTTTCAGAAGAATACAAGAAGATGCATAATACACAAATATGTTGGTAAACATGAACATCATAAAAAAAAAAAAAAAAAACGCGCATATTTTCATTCCTTCAACAGGACAAAAATTAACACCAACCAAAACTGCATGTAGACCAGTCCAAAAACTGATGGACAAGTGAAAATTTTAACACAGAACTGCTACAGAGCCAGTTTCTAGAAGATTAGAGCATGCATACTTCAGGTATTTACCAAAATGCATTTTGATTGATGAAATATTTGCAGAAAGCAGGTTAAATACGGTAACACATCAACCTTAACCTTTTGGTGTTTAAAGTGATACGTTATGCACTTTGTGGCGGACAACAGAAAAGATTGGCAGAGAACTTCAGAAGTTTACTTGTCTAATGAATATATTATTCTCTGTACAGCTAAGTAATTAGATCTAAACCAGATAATCAATACTTCAACTGTTTATTATATTACACAGGAATATCCTGGTTATTGTATAGCAAGGAATCAAAGTGACCAGAATCACATTCTCGAGTGGAACCCTCTTTTATTCACATGATAGAACTCGCAAGATGCAACTGACATAAGACTGCCTTCTCACCTGCCAGTCAATAATTTCCACAGATTCTTAAGCAAATATATACCATAAGAGTGGCTGCTCCCAGATATTAATATCATAATTGACCTCTAGACTATTCTTCTGAATTTGGGATAAACTAATCTAATAATTTCAAAGTGCTTACACATCAGCACCATCATTATTGATGAAAGCATCTCAATTTCTTCTTTTTTCAATTTTGTTCCCCGGAAAGCACTTACCGTATACAGTCTATAAGCATCCATTTCTTGCCGAACAAAATGTACCAGACTCTGGGTTGCTGAGTTGATCCACTGGTCAAGAACATTTGAAGACTTCTGAAGAGTGCTTTGATCAATTGGAACAAATTGCGCAAGCCCTTCAATCTCCAATCTTTTTGCATTTTGCACAAGAAATCTATAAGCATTGTACCATGGAAGGAAGACCTCTTTGACCTGCACAGGAAACCAGTTCCTGACGTTAAGCTTCAACCTTTGACACAAAATCAAACAAAAAGCATTTGAGAGAGAAGACAATAAACCACAAAATTTTATAAACCGGAAAAACAAATGAAAGGAGTGGCATTTTCAACAATACGAACCACACAATATACTCCATCTTTTTTGAATCGCAAAGGCTCCGCACGAACAACAGGAGAATTTATAATGTACAACCGCAAAGCATCCTGCAGGCCAATCAGATACAGTTGCACTAGTTCATAGTTGCACAATTTGGCAAAAGATCCCAACACATGAAGCATTCAGCAAAATAACAATACTCAAGTTATAAAAAAAAAAAAAAAAGAGTAGTCAAAATGGAATCTGTCAGTACTTACAGCCCCAAAATCATTAATGACTTCTTCAGGAGGTGGATAGTTCTTCAATCTTTTGCTCATCTTTTTCCCATCTTCAGCCAAAACAAGTCCATTGCAAATTAGATTTCTAAAAGCAGGTTTCCCAAATAATGCAGTGGACAATACCATGAGAGTGTAAAACCTGCAACATAGACAACACACACCTTTCCAATATCAGGCCTCATCGTGTCTTGCAGACATTTAAGATACATGGCAACAAGATGATAACAAATATTCAACCAATTGAGCTAATAGTTAAGATTGGACCATCCTAAAATATTCACTTCCATTAAATGGAAGAAATTAATTACTCCCTCCATATCATTTCATGTATCATGGTTTCTCTTTATATTTGACCCAGAGCGTGTTTCATAATTTGAAAAGTCAAAAGATTAAACTGATTCCCATCTTACCCACTCAATACAATCCCCAAGAAACAACTCTGGTCCAATAAAACCACTTAAAGCCATAATAAGAAACAGGAATTGACAGGAATAAAATGGAACACAAATTGTAAGCAGATCTTACATGGTGGCATAACTTCTCTTAAACTTATATACAGTACTCCAAAACTGTTGCACACCAAGAAATGTAACCCAGGAAATTATGATACCATACAAGTGGCTCAATAGACATGTTCCCACTCCCTGTTCTATTTTGCTTCATCCACTACTCCAAAGACATCATCATCTGTGCCAAACCGCATAAGTGGAATGGGACAAGTATAGTTGAAACCTCACTTCACAGATTGGCACAAAAGCAATCCTTAGCCTCGAGGCCCACCTTCCCATCCCAAAAGGAATGAAAGAGAAGGGGGGGAGGGGGGAAAAAAACCACCAGCATCCCACATTTGGGAGGTCTGTGAAGCCCAAACCATAAACAACCTTACCCCCAGAACAAGTGGAAAGTTTGCCATGTGATAAACTAGAGACCTTTGACAAGCAGAACTATAATGCAATGAAATCCAGTAGACTGAATAACATAAGGCAACAGGAAGAACTCACAAAATGTTCTCCGAAGGCAAAAAGATAGTCTTCGCAAAATAAGATTACTTATTGTAGCAAACAAAAAATCAATAGCCTTGTCACTTATATCTAAGACTACTTTTCTTGGTGGTGCCATTATTTATTTCTTCAGTAATCAAGTTAATAATGACACTTGAATGAGTAGTAACGACAACTCTTGAATGAGTAGTTCATTTTAATTACTGTAATCTACCTGCTCCACAAAACCACGGTTTCAATCAAGTTTCAAACAGTACAAGCTGTATTCAGGGGGGGAAATGATTTCAAGGTTTCAAGTGTTTATTTGGTGGGGCTGCTGGGTCAGTCCACCCAATTGGGCCAAGAATAAATCATGTGGTAGAGCAAACATAGCAACAGGCATCCATAAATGCTCTCAGCTTCTCAATTCAAACAATAAAAAACGTTCAAAAGATCAAAAAATGCTTACCATCCACGGGTCTGATCCAGTCCTTCAGCAACAAAATGCCCAGGAAAGTTCTTTTCGAAGAGTTCAACATTCTCAAATGGATAATGAATATAAGCATACGGCATGGATCCACTCTCAAACCAGCAATCAAAAACCTGCATTAGAAAACAAAGAACATTTCTAACTCAACTACAACAAAAAATACTTGGAAACTGAATTTACGATGTACTTCTTTGTAGCATGCATACACATAATCTACCTTAAGTAGATATGGAGAAGCATCTTATCCCTACTCACCAAGTATTTAACCCTCTCCAAAGCCACTTCTATAGTTCTTTATAGATATTTGAAAAAGTAGTCCTGCAAATTTGTTATAGCTTCTATCGGCCATTTCCGACACAGAACCCCAATTTCAAACACATTTGACAAGGTTTCCAAGAACTTTTTGTTTCTTGCTGAAATTTGTCTAGTCCATCAAACACAGTACACTTAATATGTTTAACTCTCTGATTTAGAAAATAATAAACTGCAGCTCAGTTGCATATTCTGACCCATAGTTAGATTATTTTAACGAAGAGTTCTTTACATTTTTTCCTTTTCAACTTTGATCACTTGTTAAGCGCAAAAACATAGTGTTGATTAATACAGATTTTGACCTACCAAGTTCATAGTATAGAAGAGTAAGGAAAAGAACCTACCAAATTCAGGTTCTGATTCACTGCCCCATGCAAATTAAGCAAAACAGACAAAGGTAAATCCAAAGACAAATTCCAAATTACAGGAACAAGAACGAGCAAGCAGAAATAACATTTGAAATCATCAAAAACTGAAACTTTTACCCCCAAGATGCATCATCCAACAAGTGAAAAGTTTAAGGCTGCTCAATAGAAACAGAGATTTCACTGATATATCACCAAAGAAAATGCTGCCACACAGTTTAAGCACAAAAGCCAAATGGAAAAACAAGAAAGATCCCAAGGGCACAAATACAGGTTTAGCAGTCTTACATCCTCCACACGTTTAAGAACACCAGATCCACAACTAGATGGAATTGTGATATGATCAATCATGTGCCGGTGTAAATCAGTCACCTGCATATTTCACAGGAACAAACAGGACAAATGTCTTAGCAAATGTCATGAATTGTAAATCATTTTGGATAGGTCATTAAACAACAGAAAATCCTATAGATGTTATACCAGAAAAATATGAACTATTCATTAAAAGCAGCATATTCAACAGAAAACTTCTGAAAATTTATGCTAGGAAAAGTACCTTTCAATGTAACTATTCCATTCTAGACTACATTTGGATCATTCATCTTTTAGCAGCAATGGAAATACTTGGTAGGCCAAAAGAAATGGACACAAGCCCCATACAAGTAGCACATTGATAGTAAAAGCACACATATTTGTAGTGTTAAAGGAAAGGCAAACCTTGACACCAGAAAGATTTTCCAGTTTCTCAATAGAGTCCATAACCACAATTTCCTTGTGATCCTCACTAATCCATAATGGAAGTGGAGTACCCCAAAACCTAGTTCGACTCACAGCCCAGTCTCTCGCATTCTCTAACCAGTTGTGAAACCGTTTTTCCTGTCAAAGAAAGCAACAAGAACCATTAGAAAGCATACACTAGCATGTAACATAACAAAACTACCATACATGAACCACCACTGACTCAAGAACAAAAAAGGGAAAAGAGAAAAGGCTATTGGTGAGTAGTAATAAAACATAATTTTTGAAAGGGACAGTGTATGTGGCATCTTAATCAGTATGTGCACTCTTGAGGAAAATAATTCTTTCAAAAGTTCAGCATACCATTCTTCATGGCCCATTAACAAAGAACCTCCATATCAGTACTTTTATCTACAAATGGAAAAATAATGATACTAGAAACCTCTGTATAGATATCAAAACACACTGGCAATGTGGGGGTACTAGACTGCCTAACAAAACTTATCATCACTATGAAATAGCTTAGCAGAAAAGAATCTCAATTGACAAAGAATATCCACTTCCAATCATAAGATTTCAACTTGATCCATCAAATAGTGGTCCTTGAAACTCAAGGTGTGCTCAGAAATTCCAGGGAGAACCATGCTTGTACTATTCAAGCCAATATTTGGGAGAAAAAATAAATAACTCATAATCCCCTTCTCTTTCTTCCAAATTGAAAATTAAAAATATAAGGAATAACTAAGAAAATAAAGGGCAAGAGAGCAGGATGTAGATTATCAGTCAGAAAGGGTCTTTTTGCGATAAAAGATACATTCCAAAAATGCTATAATTGCTTTGCAATCATTCAGCATTTCATGAAAAGACCAGTTGAAAAAGTTTTTTCCCCTTCCAAGCATGTATTGTATCTTAAATTAAAGTAGAAAGATATGTATGCAGGCATACGGGTACAGAAGGCAGAGAGAGCATAAATGTGTATGCAGAAAACCTTCACAAAATCTGGAACCCAGTATGTATGTTTGTTGTTCTCCAGCAACTGATCCTTTATCTTCTCCACTGCAACAAACCTAGAAATATAAACAAGAAGTTAATAGATCAGCTATCAAGGGGAAAAAGGCAAAGTCAAGCAAAAGGCCCAAATGGAAATGTAGACCAGAAAACAATCCCAGACAAAAGCATGTAAGAAACCAATTCTTTAACTTGTAAATGTGATTTTCAAATTGCCATCATATAGAAGTAATCAATGAACAAAGAAATGTCTACAAATAGTAAAAAGCTACATCTGCAAGTTAAGATAGAGAATACTCCAAATCAGCCATTTTCCATTTACACTTGAAGTGACTGGAGAACCTCCAAAAAGTAACAAGCTAAGACTCCAATAAATTTTGTGTTAAACTACGCAGGCCAGGAGAAGCATAATAGAACAACATATATGCCATAGGAAATAAGCTGCAAAATTTTGTCCCCTCAAGGCACCTAGAATAATCTAATCCCACTTACATAGTTTGCTCTCGGAAAACCATAAAAGTCTTTGTTTCTTGTTATCAAGTATTCCTACGTGATCATTTAAAAGACCATCCTAAACAAAATCCACCACAAATCTATGATCAAGCTTGCATCTTGCAGAAAAGACAGGAGATTACTTCATTGAAACCTTCAACAGTAGAAGGTACAATACTTTTCTGACAATTTTTATATTTAGAACACCAATTCAAGAAAAAGAGCAGGAAAAGAAGAAAAGTTGAGCAAGAGAGACAGTCTTTCTATGAAATATGAGGAAAGGTGTAAGACTCATACATACCAGCTGCGAACTGCTCTGTAAATGAGAGGAGTATCAGATCTCCAACAGAAAGGATAGGAATGGGTAAAGCTTCCAGATTTAACAAGTCTGCCTTTTTCCTGCATCAATCAAATACAATTGAAGGTTTCCATATTAGAGATTACAGAAAACCATGTCATGCATGTTTAGTACAATAACTATCAAGTTATATCCTAATTAAATGGCAGACAAGCGTAGCTTCAAAATGCTCTCCTCTAATTTTTGAACATTAACATCAAAATAATATTATCAGAACTTTTCTTCCATAAGTAAGTTCCATTAAACATAAATCAGGTCACAGAAAACATAGCTGCTCCTCTCAAAATCAAAATTGAAGGTTTCCAGATTAGAGATTACAGAAAACCATGTCATGCATGTTTAGTACAAAAACTCTTAAATATATCCTAATTAAATGGCAAATGCTCTCATCTAATTTTTGAACATCAACAACATCAACATCAAAATAACATTATCAGAACTTTTCTTCCATAAGTAACTTCCACTAAACATAAATCAGGTCACAGAAAACATAGCTACTCCTCTCAAAATCAAAATTGAAGGTGGATCTTGCCTTCACTGCTTGGATGATATCCTTATCTGCAGCTTTGACATAACGACCCTTGAAATCAGTAATTCTCTCTGTAAAATAGCCATCATCATCCACAGCTACTACAAGGCTTTCTCCCTGCAAAAGGAAGACCACATAAATCCAGTGCCAAAATGCAGAAGTAAAAAGCCCTGTTCTCTACAAGATAACACTATGCCCAAATATAAGTAAGATCAAAGCTGCAAGAGAAAAATAGTCACATATTTTCCTAGTTCACAGTTTGAGACTGCAAGACCGTCAGGGTTACTTCATAGCTTTTGTGAACAATAAGCTACAGCTGAGTCACTACAAAATGCTTGTTTGTTTTTCGAAATTAAGCATCTCATACAATTATCAAAAGTATGGGAATTGGCTTGAAAAGAGATAGCACAAACAACTTCCCATGTTTGCCAATTTGCCAAGCCCTTGGAAAATCAAAATTCAGTTACATCCAAGTATGCCACATGCACATGAACATCACAATGTAGAATGGCCAATTCAGTGGGCAAAAGCACAATTTCCATTAATCTTGACTTAAAAATGGGAAACTTCAATTTCATTTATCATGCACATTCTACAGGGATGAAATGGCAAAGGAATTTTGAAATTGTAAATTGAATTGGATTCTCTGCGCAAGAGAGGTCATATTTTTATATTATCACAAAGACACGTCAGAAATATAATCAAACAATAAAAATGTTTTCAGAAAGTTTGGATGTATTAGACTTAACAGCAGCGCGGGGCCATTCCTGTGCCTTTCAAGAGTATTTAGCTCAAAGTGAGGTATCTAAAGAAAATCTAACCTTGAAAAGCTTAAATAGACAAGGGGGATAAGCTGTGCATAGCAGCAGGTAAGTTCCTTCCACAAGAAGGATCAAATTGAGATCACAGAATATGCTAGCATTCTCTCACACAGTAAGGTCAAATTCTGGAAGCAAATCAAATTTGCACACCTTGTCAACTATGCAATTCTCAATACAAACTCGGTAATCATCTTCACCAAATGCAGGAGCACAATGCACAACTCCAGTACCACTATCAGAAGTTACATAATCATCAGCAACAACTTTGAATGCCACATCTGAGAAGTCCTTGAAGTAATCAAACAGAGGTACATACCTACAGAAGAATATTTATAAAGCAATGAAACAAAGGTACACAGCTAAAAAATATCTTTCCTACCTACAAAACCTTAAAGAGTATACAAACAAAAATTTGAGTAAATTTGAGTAGTCATAATTGCAATCAATTGATGTCACCAAAGTTTAAAGTTTATTAAGTCAATTACAGACAAATCTAGTGACAAGAAGTTCTTCATCCATTTCAATTCAAGAATAGATAATCATAAACGAGAAAATCATTGATAGATACAAAAACAAGAAATATCCATATGGAGCAGATCTCTGTATGTCATGAATAAACAGTCTCTCTAGGACCCAATCTAATTGAGGGCGTAGCAAATTCTTATTAACAAAAGGATAAAATTGCAAAACCCGAAAAAAATTCAAATTTTGGAATCTGTATTCTGCTTGCTAGAAGTCTTATATTGGAAAATTTTTATACAAGGGAGGTCAATTATCATTATTCATATTGATATCTGAAGGACATAAATGAAGAGATGGAAACAAGTCGGACCACGTGAAGCTCTTCACATTTGCATTGACAGATTTAGAAAATGGATTCAAATGAGTAGTTCCTAGTTTCCCTTCCTCAGGATTCCTCATCCTCATTCTTGTATATCTTTTTCCATTACTAACAACATTTCCTCCTGTACATAAACGATTGTGGAGCTTCAGGGCTTAAATATTTGTGGCATATGTTCCAAAAATTTGAAGGAGAAACTTAAAACATTATCTCCAGCATACGCTAAAAGATGTTGTAACAACTGAAAGAGGGCATATAGCTTAAAAGGATTATATATTACGGAAAAGGATAGATACGGAAAGAAATAATCGAGTATCTTATATAATGAAAGTATCAAGAGCACAATATTTTAATATCAACATCTTCCTTTCTGACTTCTTCACACAGGTAAAGATCAACCAGTTGAATTAATGTTACCTAAAAAGAAAAGATCTACCCCAAAGACTTCTACCAAAGTATTTAGCAAGGGTATTGTGATAATGCTGCTGGGAAGCAACCTAAAATAAAGCAAACTGGAAGATGATTCATGCAGCCAACCTTCAAACATAATACATATGAATTCTTGTTTAAGTTCCACTGAATTGCTCAATGAAAACCCCTCCCTTCTCATGTATTGCACAGATTATGAAGTACCACAAAAGGAATGGTAAAAGTAAGCTCCTACTGATATAGATGATAATAAATTGCATAATCATTCAAAGGGAAATAAATACAGGAACACAATAGTTACTCAGCTGACTAAGAAACCAGGTAAAAACAGAACCAAGAACAGGAAAGAGATGACTCACTTCTTTCCAACAAGAGATGCCCCGGAGAATTTATCCAAGATATCATAAGTTTCCACCTCCTTTCCTTTACCGCTTGAAGACTTGCCCTTAGAATTTGATTTTTCAGAATTTTCAGTTGGTCCATTCTGTACATTCCTTTTTGCTTTTTCAACAGGAAGCTCAGATAATCGTGATTCTGCTACCACATAAATCTTCCCACTGAACTTGTTGCGGACCTGGTTATTTTTTGCAATTAACATCAAATACAGACTAAAACAATAAATAAATGAATCTATAAATGAAGTAAATATGAAATATATATTCTTATAAAGATAAGAGGAAATACTTAGAAACATACAATGCAAAAATTAACTTCAATCACTCTAATTTCAGAAAATGTATTCTTTCTATGATTATCTACAGAGATATTCAAGTATCTCAAAATGAGATAACTATAATTATTGGAGCCTCACTTCTAAAAGTAATAGATTTTGTAAGAAATTAAGGGTGTATTTAGGTTAGCTTTCAGGTTGAAAATTTTTGTCTTGGTTTATGCAAAAGAGAATTGTTTGTGAGAGGTGCGGGGCCCAAAGTGGAGAAAAACAAATCGAAATATAGCCTGAATAACTAGATGCAGCTAAAATACGTTCATTGTGAAGAAATGGACTTAGTTAGAAAAGCAGATGAAAACAAAGACCACTTCGCACACCCCAAAGGAAAATACTGAAGCCTCCACTACAGGAACAATAGATTTAGAAGAAAATAAATAACTAGCTATAGTTCAGAGTATTCTTTATAAGGCAGTGGAACTAGGTAGAATAGCCGCATACAAGACACAACAAAGGCCACCCACTCACCCCAAAGGAAGACACTGAAGCTTCCACTTTAAGAATAATAGATATGGCAAGAAACCTAGTAACTAGATACAACTAATGTACTTCTTTGTAAGGAAATAGGGAATTAGGTAGAACAGTTGCACAAACCAAAGGCCACTTAGACACCCTAAAGAAAAACAAATGAATCAAGGGGCAGTATCTAATGTCTTTAGGGAATGCCAATAACGCACCTTTACATAGAGAAAATTTTTATTCACACAAAGAGCCAGATTACTTGGCAGTGTCCATGGTGTGGTTGTCCATGCCACAAGAGCTGCACCCTCTTCATCACCCACAAGAGGAAATTCTACCATTATCTCAGGATCGGCTACATCCTGTACATTCAAAGTATTTTTAGAACAAGTACTATTATGCTAATGCACACCAAAAAAACTCAGCATAGACATGAATCTGACACTACAATACCATATAGCAACTTCCATGAATAAAAGACCAAAATAGGATGTCAAAAAACTTCTGTAAGCTATAGCCTCTACAGAATAACATATCATACAAGAATTGACAAGACATCAAGAGGAAAAAAAATCAGATTAAAATGAAACAGAAAACTATAAAGTAATATTGTCATCAGTAACGTATGGGACATTAAAATTGAAGAAATTAATGGTAATGATTTTCGCAGGACAGCATCTATCAGACACCAAGTCCAAACACAGTTCAACTACGGAAAAGAAAAAGGGTAATCAGATGGGAACCTTATAAACTGAATTTGCTTCAAAATTGGACAGAGCAGTTTTGCACCCTGTGCTATACGGCATAACCTGGAAAAGTAACATAAGAAACAGATTACTTTAATCCAAAACAGTAAAAACTGTGGTGAACATATACAAAAAGTTGGTTGATTCTACTTCATTTATTTACTTAGCATTCTTGTATATCACATCACACATCCAACATTAAAACTGCATTCAGATAGGAATTATTGAAGCTCCATCAAACCAAACATTTTCTCTATCTTCATCACTTTCTGTCTGCCCCAAATTTGAAGCAACAAAGAAAAGTATCGTATGCTAGAATTTAGATTACTTTAATCCAAAACAGTAAAAACTGTGGTGAACATATACAAAAAGTTGGTTGATTCTACTTCATTTATTTACTTAGCATTCTTGTATATCACATCACACATCCAACATTAAAACTGCATTCAGATAGGAATTATTGAAGCTCCATCAAACCAAACATTTTCTCTATCTTCATCACTTTCTGTCTGCCCCAAATTTCAAGCAACAAAGAAAAGTATCGTATGCTAGAATTTACACTAATATCCAACCCAGTCTATCCCAAAAGAAAATGCACAAAAATACAAATCCTCACCAGAAAAACCAGTCAAAAACCCTGGGTAACTTTTAATAGCAACCACATCTCGAGTGTCCACCCGAAAAATTCAATGGAACAAAACAATTGAGCCACACGCCTTTAGCTAAGGGAACAAAGTAAGGGAAAAGATATTAATGCCTAAAAGGAAAATATTTTCCTAGCTAAAAAAGCAAGTAGCTTCAAAAAATTAAAACTAGCCATACCAAGAGTAGCACATTTTGATCTAAATGGACAATCAGGTGTCCATATAGAAAAAGAAGGGAAAAAACTTTGTATGAATACTATCAGTTATTTGTTTATTCAAATTCAAGTTATCCTTGCAAAACCCACTCCACGAAAGACACAAAAAGAACAAACACTGCACATTTACATCAATAACTGACATATAAAATCTTGAAGGAACACAATAAAGCAGAAGTTCCTAAATTCATTAAGATCCTGAAAATTTTCCTGGAGAAACGAAATGCATAAACAGTTCATAACCGTACCTATGTGACAACTATTGAAAACAACGCACTTATCTCCGAAGTTGCCAAAAAAGGAGAGAAATCTGTATTGATCACCATCCACTAATAGTTCATTTAGCCAAAAAATCAAGAATAGTTTCACAACGAACAATTTGGAATAATCCAGCAAACTATTTTTACACCTTAAGATTAACAACTAAAAATGGAGACAGTAGTAGCAAGAAACTCTCCTTTTATTCCTAATTCATCAAAATAAAGAGGAAAAAGATTGAAGGGGCAACCTTGAAGCCCCTGTAAACAAGTCCCTTCTCGAACAGCTTAGCAAAAACCCACCATACACTCTCCATATACTTCAAGTCCATAGTCTTATAGCCATTCTTAAAATCAATCCACCTTCCCATTCTCACGACAGTCTTTTCCCACTCCTCAACGTACCTGGAAACAATCCCTCTACAATGCTCGTTATACTTATCAATACCCATTTCAATCACCTCGTGCCGGGTCTTAATATCTAGTTTATCATCAATCTCATGCTCCACAGGCAATCCATGGCAGTCCCACCCGAATCTCCGCGTAACATGGTGGCCCGTCATTGATTGATAACGGGTCACAATGTCTTTGATGGTTCCTGCCAATATATGGCCGTAGTGCGGCAGCCCTGTTGCGAACGGAGGTCCATCATAGAAGATGTATTCCGGGAAATTCTTTGTCTTCTCCAATTGGGTCTCGAATGCTTTGATTTCATCCCAAAATTTAAGAATCTTTTCTTCCTGCAAAGGGAAGGAGAAGTCTTTCCCCTCACAAACGTCATCCATGGCTTCTGGGCAGCCGCTTGCAGAGTCAGCAGTCAGGAGAGGGGTATGGATGTAGCTAGGGTTTTAGAGGGCTTGACTGCTGCATTACCAAGCTAACCAACAAACAGTTTCTTGAGATTAAACGAAACGATGTTACAGCTCTAATTTCACGAACAAAAAACAAATACAGCTCCATTAGAACACATCTTCACTCATCAGAAGAAAAAAACAATTTAAATCTTTTTAATTTTTTATTATAAATCTCATTTTTTTCTCACAGGTAATTATAAATCTTACAAAAATTCAATTTGAGCTACAATTCAAATATTTAAGAAGAGTAAGAACAAAAGAAAAAGAATATTATTGTAAAAATTATAAAATATAATAATTGTTATATATTTTTATCATGGTAAAATTTTGTTAGTCGTTTTTTTTGACAGTTAGGACTTAAGATAAATCATTTATTAAATGCACTGAAGTTTAAGATATATGATTAGTTTCACATTCTTGATTCCATTATTAATATAAAAAAAGTTTAAAATAACTAATAGAATAGAATTTTTTCTCTTAAAATAAATGTCAAATCACAACATAGAAAAACTTTCAATATTTTAAGATAAAAGATAATTTTGTTATGAAATTAATATTATTATGAATGTCCATTATCAGAGTTATAAAGATACTCCAACTATCCAGAAGATAGATGGTAGAGTTCTATCATATCTTTGATTAGTGATAGGATTTGTCTTCTGATTACCCTATATCTATTCTGATTTGGATGTACCCCTGAACCCTATAAATAGGGCTCTAGACTGAGATGTTGTATACACTCATTCATTGATTGATTTACTCTCAGAGAATTAATAAAGATCTCTTGTTCTTTCTCTCTATTTTCTCTCTATAGTTTTCTCCTATTCTCTATATTATAATTTCTTTATTAAACTCTCTACATTAGTATTACTATTTTGCTGTGCTGACAACGACTGCGCGTCAACAAATTCATAACACGTTATCAGCACGAGTCTCTGCCACCGAAGTTGCGAGTTTAATCAAGAGAAAAAGAGGTATTTTTTCTACCTTTGAATTCTCATGGCAAACTTTTCAAAACTCGTTTTTTTACTCTTGATATTTATAGAAAGAATTATATAGATGCTCAAATTTATTGAGATATAATGGGTCTGGCAGACACCATCTCAAAATCGTATAAAAGCCATGATTTTTTTCCGTCATTATTTTAATGAGAATCTAAAGGCGAAATATCTTACCGTGAGAAATCCACTTATTTTGTGGAAGGATCTAAAAGAAAGATTTGACTACCAGAAGATGATCATTCTACCAAAAATACAGTTTACTTTAAATCTGTGAATGAATGTATTAGAACCAATGGCTATGGCCCTGTAAGAGGTCGTAGTTGAAGTTGTCAATATAGACACGGATATGTTAAGAATAATCCATATAATCATGGCAACTAGAATATATGCATCTAGATATTATGGGTCCTGAAGACACCATTTAAAATAATACAAAGCATCAAAGCCACTTGATTACTAGCAAATTGTGAATGAAACATACAACCACCAGAAGATGATTGTTATATAAATGCTAGTTATGATTTGTTATTAGTGTGCATATAATATTTTATGTCTATCAGTATAAAAGAATTTTCCTTTCTCATATCTCTAACATGCTCCTGAAGTAGCAATATTGAGAAGAAATTTTTCAGAAGTATTTTGAATTTATATCTTCTGAGATTAAATGAGTCCTTGATAAAATATTTTGACGCTTGACCAAATATTTTTATATCATTCCCTGCAGTGAATGACAATAGAAATTATAATATATTTATATACGATATTTTGGTCGCAGCTAGTAGAAATACATTTTGTTCTTGTACTATAAGAATGACTCATTAAATCCCCACTAAATAGATACTCACAAGAAGTGAGAAAATAATGAGAAGGAAAAAGGGAAAGTAATAATTCTAACATGTTATTGATGCAATATGAAAGTTTATCACGTACCTGTAGTACGTCAAGCATTTTATGAATCTCTATTAATCATTGATATTGCTTTACTTCCCTAAATTATGCTACTGATAATAATGATGCTTGTATTGATAATATCGATATGGCACAAAATCTAACCAGTTCTTTTGAATATCCAGAAAGAGTTTTTAACATTTTGAATATTAATCAAAAATTTTAAATTATCGAATTGCTACTTTCCTATGTTATTTTAGTTTATTTTGGATCAAGAATGGTGAAGATACAATTTTTCTAAACAATATTTGTTGTTTATTTGGACAAAATTTAAAATATATGTCCAAAGTATAAATGGTAGTGTAAGGTTCCTGAAGAACTAATTGATCAAATAACTCTAGAAGAGTTAATTGCTTAAAAGCTCTAGAAGAGCTACTAAATATTCATCTAATGGTCAATTGTTGTAATATATCATTCTATATATAGTCTCGTAAAGCTTTTTGAGCATTGATTATATTATCAGTATATCGAGACATTGGATGAATGAAATTTTGAGACATATGCATTACCATTATGATATGAAAAATGTCAATTATAGATACCACTATTTATCTCTCCTGATTTATATTGCATAGAATTATAAAATTGAGATGCAATATTGAGTAAACTTGAAGTTTACTGATAAATAATTTATTAGTTGGCATGACCGGTTGGACCATCCCTGATCATTAAAATACGAATTATGATTATGAATTTATTATAGAACCAGAAGTTTCCTAATATGACGAATTTATATGTGCTACTTGTTTTATTTAAAAGTTGCTAGTATTACTTAGGGTTGAATGTGTTATTTTGGGATGAATATGGAGAAATTATTAGTTGATGCATCAACAAATAGTCATATGTATATTGTTGTTTTTGCAACCTGTAGTTTGCACAATTTATTGATAATGAGCTCATGTTTTAACATTCTCCCAAAGACATAATTTGTCCTAATAATACTGGTTGTATTGAGATAAATATTGAACATCCTGCAGAATGTTTATGATTGTGATATATTAGCACTTATTTCGTATTTTGCCAACACATTGTAATTCTTCTCATAATAATTGGTTTGTGGTCAGAAACCAAATATTTTCCATCCTAAATTTAGAAATGCACTATGTATGTTGCACCACCACAAAAGGTAATGAGATGGGGTTCTCAAAGAAATTATTAAATATGTTGGGAGCAAATCTCAAGGGAGAGATTCATATTTTGTTAATTTTGAATATGTTGTCCCAACATAAAGAGGAGAAATCATGAGGCTGGATAAAGATATTAGTACGTGTCTCATCTTGATCTTCTATTTTGATCCTCATAGAAGATACCTTGAACCAGAAGTTCAAAGGATAATTTATACAGCCAGGTATATTAACTGACCAATATCCGGCAAATTATGCTCCTATTATATTTGATATCCCTGAAGGATAATCTACCATTATAACTAAATTTGAGACACAACTGAAATGTGGTAGATAAGTTAGTTCCAAAGATACAAACTCTTCATTGGAGCAAAGACTTAAGATGGTCATATATATTAAGTTGAGGAGATTTAAATTCTAGCAGAATTTTCCTCCAAACATGATTGATATATTATTTCCAGAAGAAATTCAGGTACCTGAAAACAATGATAAATGATGAGATCTCAACATGATTGGAAACTATTGGAACCGTACAAGTATATGACTTTAAAGATATTAATGCGCATAATATATTGAGGATTTTCAAATCGAGGTCTGCAGACTCGAAATGATAAAGTTCGCATGATAAATATGAAAAGTTTAAAATATTCACAAGTACACTTGAAGTGTACATGTATTCCCAACAGCAATTATACACTTGAAGTGTAATCCAAAGAGATAGCAATTAATATTTGCTTATAAAATGCGAACAACAAAGTGAATATTGCCATGAGTTATGGCGTATGATTCTTCGTAAGACCTGACACTGATAACGAAGAAATATATTTTTAGTGGTGGGTATAATAGTGAATGATAACACTTAATATGTGTTTATATTTGTTATCATTTGATAATAACATTTATATTTGAAGTCTCTGATGGACTTGATATGCTTGAAGCAAATAATTGTTCCTGTAGAATATAATGAGATTGTCTTAGTGAATTTTTATTGAAAGAATGATTAAGTATGTCCATATATGAAGAAATTATATATGTAGCTTACTTGCTATATGTATTTCTTTATTAGAAGATATCCTCATTGTACAATTTATTGATTAGCATAGTATTCCCCACATTAGGGAGAGAAAATCATCAATTAAAAGAGGATATTATTTATGACTTTTATTATCTTGATCTATACACAAGTATTAGTGAACTGGAAGTTCAAAATATTATTTATTTGCATAAAATTGCATATTGATTGTTTGTCTGACTCCTGTAGAGTTAGTCAATATAACATTATACTTATAGATATTCCTATTTGGATAAATGTCCTAGCAGGACAAATATATTAATTCTATAATTATATGATTTTGATACACGCCTGAAGCGTGATTGATCTCTTGATTTTGAAAAGAGAAAATAATTTGATAATCAAGATATTTTTCCTGAAGAATTTAGAGGAGCAAGTATTGTGATCAACATTTTGTTTTGATTGAACATCCTGAAGATGTTTCACATGGACATAGCACATCAATTATTATTGGGTTATTATATGTGAGATCTTTTATATCTATTAAAGGATATTGAAGAACTCTTTGGTCCTGAAGTACCATAACTCTGTAATTTAAAGCATGAATACACTTGTCCACATGCAAGTAGATATCTATTATAGTTCTTCTCTACCCAATAAATTTTGAGACGGCATTAAGTTTGCTTTTGAATCTCCTTGAAATAGTTTATCTCGAATATTGAGAAAATCCAACTCCTGTTGAAATGGATATGCAAGGTATGAGTTACCTATATGATTCACATACACCATACATTTATAAGAATGTGTTGATTATAACAGCCACATCTTCAACTCATGTTGAAGAAATAGAAATTCATGATGTTGGTTGAGAATATATTTGATCATGATTAATGTA
Organism: Rauvolfia tetraphylla; assembly: GCA_030512225.1. Lineage (NCBI taxonomy): Eukaryota > Viridiplantae > Streptophyta > Magnoliopsida > Gentianales > Apocynaceae > Rauvolfia > Rauvolfia tetraphylla. Next base: position 7,656,139 of record JAJQKT010000059.1, read on the forward strand.
TTTGAGATAAATCTATATCCTCTAAGAAGGAATTCCAACTATATTGTTGGATGATAATAATGTTTGGAATATATCTAAGGAGATATGATAAAATTTTTCTTTACTCATGAGCTCCTGAAGAGTGGTGACATTGATGTGCAACAAATTCAATCATGTGATAATCTGGTAGATTTATTCACTAAGGTATAACCAGCCGCATCATTTGATAAATTGGTGAATAAAATTGGAATGCGATGGTTAAGAAACCTTAAAGGATTATCTCATCAGGGGGAGTAAATATGGCATAAAGAGTAGTGTACTCTTTTTCCTTCATTAGAGTTTTTCCCACTGGGTTTTTTTTATCTAGTAAGGTTTTAACGAGGCATACTCTTATGCAATGGACATCCAAGGGGGAGTGTTATGAAATTAATATTATTATGAATGTCCATTATCAGAGTTATAAAGATACTCCAACTATCCAAAAGATAGATGGTAGAGTTCTATCATATCTTTGATTAGTGATAGGATTTGTCTTCTGATTACCCTATATCTATTCTGATTTGGATGTACCCCTGAACCCTATAAATAGGGCTCTAGACTGAGATGTTGTATACACTCATTCATTGATTGATTTACTCTCAGAGAATTAATAAAGATCTCTTGTTCTTTCTCTCTATTTTCTCTCTATAGTTTTCTCCTATTCTTTATATTATAATTTCTTTATTAAACTCTCTACATTAGTATTACTATTTTGCTGTGCTGACAACGACTGCGCGTCAACAAATTCATAACAAATTTATATTTTTTAACACTTTGTAAGAATATTTACTACATAATATTTAATAAGTTCAAAAGCTAAATAGCGAGATAGAAAAATTTGATCATGCTAATGATTTTGAAAGATCATTTTTGCTACCAATTTAACAACTTTTATAGTCGTTTCAATTTTAAAGTTACTTTAACCATTTGTCAATTTTGTAAAAGTAGATTACATATGTCTCTGCTTTTCAACTTGTATAAATACTGAAGAAATGGAAAGAAGAAAGAAGAGTTCATTCTAACCTTTCACTTCTCATATCTTTCTCTTTATAGCTTTGTATTTGTTTACTTCTAGATTCACTAACTTAGACAGTTCATTGAACCAATGTACTAGAAATTTAGAAAAAATCCTCTTCCCTAGACAGATCAACATAGTCAAATTATTAGAAAAGTCAAAAGAATGGTCAAAACACTTTCTTGTCTTGGTCTACCAAACCCTTCTCATTTTATGATTCATATGTCTCTAATATTAGTTATGGAGGTATTATGAAACAAAAGTCCAACCCAAAATCCAATTCATCCACTAAACAACTTACTCGATATCATTTTGGAATTGGACTTGGTGTTCAAAAGAATTATTCTACAATAAAAAATATTTTAGGAGTAGTTTTATGTATTACCAAATTTCAAGATGATTTGATGAATAAATCATTTTTACTAAAAGTTTATTGTAGATCATCCAAAGAAGTTTTAGAAAAAAAGATGTTAAAAATCATGTTTCCAAATAAATTTTTGTAAGATGGCAAGCAATCTTAATTGCTTTGAATTTCTCAATAAAGCATATCAAAGGAGAAAGCAATTCTCTATCTAATCTCCTTGTTCGTGAGTTCCTGTAAAGCCATGAGTGACAAAAAAGCCATGATAGATGTTTTTAACAAGTACACTGTTTTGATAAGTTATTCTCATTTTCCTCCTTTAACCTCAAATTTTCTTCCAATCATATCACTTACCTCTTCAGCAATTTAAAAAACATTTAATCCAATAGTTTATCCATCAACTCCAGCAATTTCTTCTCCTTCAACTACATATTCCCTTGACTATGTAGTTAAACTCAAATGGCGTAACATTCCACTCAACTAGAAAAGGTATTAAGAGAAATACAAGTTTAAGTTAGTTTACTTCGACTTCAAAAGGCTGTTAAGAAAGAACCTTCAACCTTCCAAGTTGAGCTAGAAATTGATTCACAATTTTTTAATGAAATTTCAACAATAACTTATTGAAAATGGTATATTCCTATTTTAGTTAGAATCAATCAAGAAATTGAGACCAATCATATTGCTTTACTTGACAGTGGTGTTGATTAGAACTGTATCTGTGAAGGATTAATACATGTTCAGTATTACACAAAAGCAAATGAGACAGTAAGTTCAACAATTAGAGATAACATTAGTTTTAAAACTGAATTTATTTTAGTGAAAGATTTATCTCAAGTCATTATTTTAGGAACTCTATTTTTTTTATCTAAATTTATCCTTTCTTTGTTGATTCTAATGGTGTATATACAAATATTTTTAGGAAAACAATTACTTTTCCCTTTTATTCATTCTCCTAGAGTAAATAGAACTTAATATACTCAAAAAGAATTCTATAGGACGTATTAATTCTATTTTTAAACAAATTGAATGTTATAAAATAAAAATAGATCATCAAAGACTTTTTGATAGTTTAAAATCTTCAACTTGTCAACATTAAATCAATGATTTTTCTCAACTTTTATTCAAAAAAGTATGTTCTGATTTATCTAATCCATTTTAGAAAAGAAAACAATATATGGTATGTAACATCCCACTCTAGAGACGGTCTAGGCATGTTTATTTTGAAGTGTGATTTATAATTTTATATATATATAAATTATTCTAGAAAACTATCATGAGTTAGATTAATTTATTTTTAAGAATATTTATGATTATGCTTTGCAAAAAAATAAAAGACCCAATAGACAAGTGACACATGACCACCGATATTTTTCACCAAACTCGGTGGCAAGCACCAACTCTTGGCTTCTATAAAGGGCTTGGTTTTTTGTTGTTTTTCTTCATTTATTTTCTTTCTTTTCTCTCTCTCACTCAGTTGCCTTCTTTTCTTTACTTTCTTTTCCATTTCTTTTGCTTTCTTTTGCTTCACAGATTCTTGTGCTTCTTTCTTTCTTGTCTTCGGTCTTCCTCCAGTTTCTTCTCTTTAGTTTGTTTTCTTTTTCTGCTCTTTGACTTGAGTTCCTCCTTTTCAATTAAGGTAAGATTTCATATAATTTTTGTTTGTGATTTCTTTAATTTATTTTATAGTTTCTTTAAGAATTATGATAGAAATTATTTGTTTGCTAAAATTAGTATTTTTGATTTAAATTTTTTGTTTTTAGTTTAATTTTGTGTTAAATTTCTTTGTTTTAGTTGCAACTTTTATATTTGAGAATTTGAAATATTGAAAGTGGCTAATTATTGAGATTTGAGATTTAAATTAAAGTGATATTTTCATTCTCCTAAAATAATAAAATAATAAATATATGTGTAACAATTTCTGCTTTGGGGTTTACATATACTCAGAATTGTTGTTATAATTGAAATTGAGAATGATACTGATGTATCAATTTGTATTTTTTCATGTCATTAGGAAAATAAAATCCAATTTGGAGGTTCCCAAACTGTACAAGCTTCTTACAAAGCATACGGCTTTCTGGATGTAGATGATGACATCTATACAGATGGATCTTATATCGTACAATGACCCATGGGTGGATATATGAATCCAACCGAATGACTCATGTTATGATCTTCTACATCCTAGGTCTTCCCGTTCCGTCATCTGGCTTATGTTCTTCATGTAGCATTCAGACCGAATGACTCTATGAAATTACGTCGATACTTCCACATATTATGGGTAACGTAGGAGACATCTCTATTTTCCCCCCCGGGAATCTTTAGAATTACCACTGCTTAGCTTTCAATTCGCCTACATAAACTACTTGAATAGAAGTTATGGACCCTTCTTTGGTAGAAGTAATTCTTTCTTGTAAATAACTCATTTCGGTACTCAAGGTGGGTTGATAACCCACAGCGGAAGGCATTCTACCCTATAAGGCCGAGACTTCGGATCCTACTTGAACGAAATGGAAAATATTGTCAATAAATAAAAGTACATCTTGTTCATTAACATCTCAGAAATATTCCGCTATAGTTAGGGCAGTCAAACCAACTCGCATACGAGCTCCTGGGGGTTCATTCATCTGACCGTAAACTAGAGCCACTTTTGATTCTGCAATATTTTCTTCATTAATAACTCCAAATTCCTTCATTTCCATGTAAAGATCATTTCCTTCACGAGTACGTTTGCCCACTCCGCCAAATACGAATACGCCCCCGTGAGCTTTGGCAATATTGTTAATCAATTCCATAATGAGTACTGTTTTACCCACCCCAGCTCCCCCGAAGAGTCCTATTTTTCCTCCACGGCGATAAGGGGCTAAAAGATCTACTACTTTAATTTTCAAATTTTTCTAAGGGCATATTTGGTACTGCTTCTTTGATCACAGCAACAATAACGTCACATTATGAGCATATCGACGATTGCTAGCTCCTATGATTCGAATACACATCAATTCTCGAGCCCTGCTGTTATCTGCTACATTTAAATGGGTCTGAGGTTGAATAATATCATTTTGTAATATGTTCTTTTAATATGGGTGTCCGATCCTTATGGACTAACAGGAAAAGTACAACCTGTAAATCCGGCGTGGGGCGTGGAAGGTTTTGATCCTTTTGTTCCGGGAGGAATAGCCTCTCATCATATTGCAGCAGGGACGTTGGGCATATTAGCGGGTCTATTCCATCTTAGTGTCCGCCCACCACAACGTCTATACAAAGGATTGCGTATGGGAAATATTGAAACTGTCCTTTCCAGTAGTATCGCTGCTGTCTTTTTTGGTTGGTTCTTCACAAAGGAATGATCCATTTTTTTATTTGACTAATGGGGTCAACAAATAATTCATTTTAATAAAAATAATATAAAATTATATACTTATCTACATAGCTAAAAAATCTCATGTACGGTTTCATAGAGTGGCAGTAAGGGTGGCTTATCTGTCAACTTTTACACTATCACCCCCAAAAAATCAAACTCTGCCTTACGTAAAGTTGCCAGAGTTCGATTAACCTCTGGATTTGAAATCATTGCTTATATACCTGGTATTGGCCATAATTTACAATAACATTCTGCAGTCTTAGTAAGAGGGGGAAGGGTTAAGGATTCCAATACCAATAGAAGCCCTTCCCTTTCCGTCTCCGTGTGACTGTTAATTGAATGAATAAACAGATGAAATCAAGAATCGAGAAAAGGGTGGAAGAATTCAAATAACAGTTCGGAACAAAGAAATGGAAGATCGAAAGTCGTATGGATTCACAAAGACTCTGGGGATAGAAAGTAGTTCGGATGATTCACTAATACTATTACTTCAACTCGAAGTTATTAGTTACTTCGAATCCTAGCGACGGAATAATTAAGTCATAATTCGTTGGTTGATTGTATCATTAACCATTTCTTTTTTTGGTACGAGGGAACTTATCATGAATCCACTGATTTCTGCCGCTTCCGTTATTGCTGCTGGCTTGGCCGTAGGGCTTGCTTCTATTGGACCCGGAGTTGGTCAAGGGACTGCTGCGGGTCAAGTTGGTGGACGCTGTGTGTAAGCAGGTCACACCGGGCTGTGTGGTCAATGGTCTATTGTTGCCAAGAATCCCACATGGGATGCTCAGCAAGAACTGGTAGCATTCATAAGTGTAAGGGTTCTCCTACCTTGACAGGTGCCTTTTGAGGTACGGCTCTCCCGAGCCTTATGAGTTCTTGGCCAACTGTGGTATCAGAGCCCGCGGAATCATGGTGGACGCTGTGTGTAAGCAGGTCACACCGGGCTGTGTGGTCAATGGTCTACTGTTGCCAAGAATCCCACATGGGATGCTCAGCAAGAACTGGTAGCATTCATAAGTGTAAGGGTTCTCCTACCTTGACAGGTGCCTTTTGAGGTATGGCTCTCCCGAGCCTTATGAGTTCTTGGCCAACTGATGGTATTGGCTACACTCAAAAACTGATTTTTCCTAAAGGAAATCCTTTATTAGAATACCAAGTTGCAATCCGATATTTGGATACAGAAATAGAAGATATCAAGACTAGATTGGAACACTGTTATTCTGAAAACCCTTTACAATTTTGGGATAAAAATCAGTTACTAGCCACTTTAGAAATGATTGGTGAACATAAAATCATTAGAGTTACACCAATGAGATATAATGAGATAGACTAAAAAGAATGTAAAATTCAAATGAATGAATTATTACAAATGAAGTTAATTAGACCAAGTAATTCACCACATAGTTCACCTGCCTTTATAGTCAGAAAACATGCAGAAATAGTTAGAGGAAAAGTTAGAATGGTGATAAATTATAAGAAATTAAACAATAATACAAAATTTGATGGATACTTCTTACCTCATAAAGAAAGCTTGATAAATATGACAAAACACAAAAATATATTCTCAAAATTTGACTGTAAAAGTAGATTTTGGCAAATCAAGATGCATCCTAATAGTATACCATATAGTGCATTTTCTACCCCACAAGGACAATATGAATGGTTAGTAATGCCATTTGGATTAAAGAATGCCCCACAGATATTTCAAAGAAAAATGGATAATATCTTTAGAGATTATGATTATATCTTTGTCTATATAGATGATATCTTAATTGCATCTGATAATCTCCATGATCATCTCAAACATTTAGATACATTTTGTAAATTATGTATGGATAATGGACTTGCTTTATCTAAAAAGAAAGCTAAAATTATACAAAAGAAAATAGAATTTCTTGGAATGAACATAGATGGTAAAAGAATAGAATTACAAAATCATATTCTAGAAAAAATAACTGGATTTCCTAATAAATTAACGGATAAAAAACAATTACAGAGTTTCTTAGGGATATTAAATTATGCATCAGATTTTATAAACAATTTAGTAGCCTTAAGACAACCTTTACAAAAATTATTAAGAAAAGATACGATATTTTCTTTTGATCAGACACTAGAAAACCAAGTAAAATTAATAAAAGAAAAATGTAAAACATTACCTAAATTACAACTACCTAGTGATAATGATGATTTAATCCTAGAAACAGATGCTTCAGAGAATTTTTGGAGTGGAGTATTAAAAAAGATAGATTATGAGAATCAAAACAAAATAGGAGAATCTTTATGTAGATACACTTCTGGAACATTCAGTGATACAGAAAAACGATATCATATTAATGAAAAAGAATTATTAGCAGTTGTAAAAAGTTGTCAAAAATTTTATTACTTTTTACTTCCAAAAAGATTCCTCTTGCGAACAGATAATACTCAGGTAAGAGCATTTATTCAAAATAATTTACCCTCTAGACATGAATATAAAAGATTAATTAGATGGCAGAATTTACTTTCTGAATATATATTTGATATTGAGACTATTAAGACTGACAAAAATGTCTTGGCAGATTTCTTAACCAGAGATGGCGTAGTTACTTAGCCAAATATACAATCATCTTGAAGATATGAACAGAGAAGTTCAAGAAATTAAAGAAAATTTATCTGATTTAGTAGATATAGCTAATCTACCTGGAATGACAAAAGAAGTAGCAGAATTATTACTATCAGAAAGTCGATTAATTAATTCCAGATTAAGTAGATATGATATGACCCATGCAATGGTTAAAGGACTACTCAGCAAAATTGAAATTGAGAAAACATCTGATACAGGGACTACAGAGATTGATATCGATACTGATAATCAACGTCCTAAGCATGACGGGATAAAAATTGCACATGAGACTATTTCTCTCAGACCTCAAAAACCAATACAGATCACTGAGAGAAATAGAAACAAAGATATTTTATTACCACCAGTTGAGATACAGAATCTGTTAATGAGAGAACTATACAGTCTCTCAAATACAGATACTTTATACATTGATTTCTCTGGGATATACCCCAGACTAAATTTTATCCAAGATTCTTCTCCTGAAGAAGTTAGAAAATGGTACGATTTTGGAGCTGTTAACTCCATATACTTAAGCTCTCCAGAATTTAATGAAATCCGTCTGTTACCTACATGGGTAAAGGATGGAGTCAAAGATTTTTATTTAAATAACCTCACAATATCTCCCAAAGATATTCTTGTTTTAAAATTATACTCTGCAGGGCCAGACTTTTATGAGGAAGATAGATATCCTGCTTATCATTTTATGCAGATTGGGAAAGCAGATACACTCACTATCTCTGTTGCCACAGAACGAAAAGATTTTCGAAAATTTGATGATAAAGATATCCATTATAGAAGAGCTATTGGAATCAGAATTATCCTCCAACAGATGGAAATCAGCTTCAAAAAAGGATTCAGAACCTACGGTGGACAGAAGATGCATTCCTCTGTAATGATAAGTCCCGCTAAGAGAACACCACCCTCAGCAGAAAGATATTTGCAAGCTAAAATCAAGATGCTTGATAGTGGAATTATCAAATCCAGCCCTGAAGCTCAACAACGAATATGTCAATTTCGGAGACATCAGAAAGGGACATGCACCAATTGCCAGCCATTAAAGGACAAGATAATGGATGACTAAGATGCTGATTGATTACATCCAGACAAAAGATAACGCATGATAAAGCTACAGGATACCGCACTATGAATAAATGATAAAATACGACAAACAAGTCAGCAAAGAGGAATAAGAGAAGACAACGGAGTCACCATTCCACTACTCCAAGTTGGCCTCATGATAAGAAAACAACAAAACAATCAGCCTTCCACTTAGTAGAATGATTGCTAGAAGTGACTCAGCAAACCATTATGTACAGTACATAATAGTGTGTAATAGAAAGGCGGTAAGACGCCTATAAAAGGAGAAGAGGTCCTCAGCATTCGGCAGAGACGATCCTCCTCCCTTCGTTGTAATATTTCCTCCACTACTATGAAATAAAAACCGCAAAGTTTCTCAAAGCTCTTGTTCAAATCTGATAAACCCTTAGACAAATAAAACAAAGGCCTCTACCCTTGTTTATCTTCTTCTGTACGCTCTGAGGTAGGAAACGAAATAGAGCTGTGCTGCTGTATATTGAAGGAACGTAAGGGAAGTTACCAGTTCACTGGTTGGGGCTGAGACGCCTGTTAAAAGTCCCCTCGGATACCCCGTGTACATTTGGTCAAAAAAGAAGAAAGGTAAGGAAGCGTGTTGGACCTTTGTTTATCTGATTTCGGGTTCATCAGTATTTGAACACTTGCTTTGAGATCTAAACACCTTTGAACTCTAAGATCAACAAACGTTAGCCATGTTTTATTTGTTTCATCTGTATAAAACCTACCTAGCAGGATTATATAAACAGCAAAAGTTAGTAATACAATTAGACACTTTAACAGAAAATCCCTCTGAAAAGGAAGATATTATAAATGAACTTCTTGAAGTTAAAAATAGTATTAAAAATGTTAGAAGTTATTTACAAGCATTCACATACTAAAATCTAGTTGTATAAGATTCTGCAAAACATGTTTCTTGATCTTGCTTATTACCGGCACCATCGATATCTATTAACTAAAGAAGAAAAAAAGTTATGGCAAATGTGGTTTGCAACAGATGATGCTGCTGAAAGCTTTAGGATTAGAAACTTGATACTTGATGTATCTGAATCGATTAAGCTAGTGGAACGCCTTCTGCGTGATCTTGCTTATTAAAAAAAAAAAAGAGTGTTTGTACTGTTCTTTTGTATCAAATAAAATGATCATATTATCATTAACTTGTCTATATGACTTTGATATAATTACCCTTTATCAAGATAATGAAATAAAAAGTTTATTTATTTTGACACGAGATTTTAGGGACCGCAATTTTGGTATCAGAGCCATGGTAGAAATTGAAAACTTAGAAATTAGCATTCAAGAACGAATAGAATCTATAGATATTGATATAAATCCTATAGAAGAATATGAACTAGATATATCTCTAGAAACATATTTTGAAACAGATTATAACCAAGAATGGGAAAATTATTTAAATGAAACAATTCCAGTAACATTTTATGATAATAATGAACTCATTAATACAGATCATATTATAGATGATACTGATTGGGGATATAATAGTGTTTAATGGATTGTGAAATTTGTGATCATCTGTTTATTAAGATTAAAGAAGTTGATAATAGAGTAAACAAATTAGAACAAGAGAAATCTTATTATCAACATAGACTTGATTATTTAAGAATAACCAGTGTTCATAAGAGTACTATAAATATGATACAAGAAAAATATGAAAATATATTTATGCTTATAAGCCTAGAAAAACAAAGGCAACAAACCTTTCATAAAGAATTAACAAAACATTATAGGGATGATCATTTAAAAAATGGAGGAGAATAATAAATATAAGTTATTAGAAGAATCTGAGGTTCAACTCAAGACAGATAAAGACCTAATAGAAATTCAAAAAACCATAATATATGTAGGTAAAGAAATTGTTGCAGAAATTGAAAAATTAGCAACCTTTTTAGGGACTTTATTGATAAAGGACTCTTCAAAAGAAACAGATAAAGGAAAAGAAATTATGTTATATTCCACAGAACCAATTAGAGAAAAAACCCCCAAAAAAAGTAAAGAAGAGTTAAATCCTTTAAATAAATATTTAAAAAATCTAAAAATTCCACCTGGATATAAAGGAAATGTCTAGTTCTGAAACGGACTCTATTTCTCCTGAAATAGATAATTTAGTTACATAAATAGGAAATTTAGATTTAAAAGAAACCTTTATCAATTTAAAACTAGAGATAAGAGAACCAAAACCAGAATGGAATCCACATGTCTCTGATATTCCTAGTACAAGTACTGGACAGACACCTTATAAACCTTTTAATAAACCTGTCAAAGGATATGCTGGAATAACTTCAGCCCTTAGACAACCAGATGCTTATACACCATATGATAAGATGAAAGGAGAACCAATAAATCCTTTTGGAATATTTTTAGACTTAGATTGTATAACAAATATAGAAGAAGCCATTGAAAAATGGGAAACATCTTTAAGAATAGCAATAGCTGTCAATAAAATGGATAAAGCCTCAACACAACATTTTATTGAAAGAAGTTTGGTTAATAGTGTTTTACGATATTGGCAAAATTTACCACAAGAAACAATAAAATTAATATTTGATCAAGATGATAATATTGCCAATATGATTACTAGAGCAACAGAAGTCATAAAATTAGAATTTTATGGTGAAGGTAATTTCTTCAAGGACCCAGGAACGATACAAAAATATGCTACTGCTTTACATAGATTAACTTTGTGTGATATCTGTGAAATAGATAGATATATTTGTGTCTTTCAAGATTATTATTATCATATCTATAATCAAGTTTCTAACATATTAGATTACTTAACTATGTTTTATTCCAAAATACCTGACCCTTGGGGACAAAAACTGATAGAAACTTATAGATGTGGAGAAAGTGATACCTTAGGTAAACGAATAACTCATTTACGAGATAAACTTAGTGAATGGTGTGGAGATGCTATTTTAGCAAAACTAACCAAAGGATTAAGAAAACGAATAACTTTATGTTGTGATAAACCTAAAATGCTTATAATGATAGGATGTGATAGTCCATATTATTATTCGAAAATCAAGAAAAAATATAAAAAGAGAAAACATTATAAGAAAAAATACTTTAAGAAAAGGAAAACTAGATATTATAAAAACCTAGAAAACACCATTTATTTTATGGATTAAATATCCAAGAAAGAGCTTTAGAAAATACATTAACTAGTAATAAAATCATTATTCCTTTATTAGCTAAAAAAGATTTACAAGAAAAATTACAAAAAATAAAACCAGAAATACGAAATACATTAGGATGGATACATATTGGTACCATACAAATAATAATAAAAGTAACATTTAAGGAAGGATTAAATACACCAATAGATTTAGCTTGAATGGATAATAGAATACGCAATAAAGAAGAAGCTTGCCTAGGTATCCTTAGAGGAAACCTCCAATATGGAAAATTAAAATTTAACATATATCCTAGAATCTCATATCATTTAAATTTTGATAAAACTTTAAGTCTCATTCAAGATTTTAAAAGACCAGAATTTTTCCATAATCAGAATAGACCATATTCTATAACATATGCTATATCATATGCTATTTCTAATACACATCATTCTGAATGCTTTGAGATAAAAGATATAATAGATTATCCATATTTATTTAATAAAGTATGCCAAAAACATCTTCCTACATTACAAAAATTAGAAGAGATAGAATCTATGCCTTTAAACTTAGATTTACAAGATAAACCACTTTTGTTAACAAATAGTTTACCTCCTAGATTGAGTTTTACCACCACAGGAGTAAGAAGTTTACCCCTTAGTAAAACAAATTCAACTAGATATATTATAGAAAAAGATGATAGTCTCAGAAACTATAAGATTGATGGCGAATATTTTAATGGTCTTACCTTTCAACATATAAAAATACTAATAGATACAGGAGCCAATGGAAATTATATTAATCATCAACTCTGTAAAACATTACAGAAACATAAGTTAGAAAACCCTCATCAATATTCCAATTTCAATGGAGAAATTCATGAAATTGAATATGCTGTAGAAACAATAATAAAATTCAGAGATGTAATGATCCCTATAAGATTACTGATAGAAAATGAAGGTGCCTTTTGAGGTACGGCTTTCCCGAGCCTTATGAGTTTTTGGCCAACTGTGGTATCAGAGCCCGCGGAATCGTGGTGGACGCTGTGTGTAAGCAGGTCACACCGGGCTGTGTGGTCAATGGTCTACTGTTGCCAAGAATCCCACATGAGATGCTCAGCAAGAACTGGTAGCATTCATAAGTGTAAGGGTTCTCCTACCTTGACAGGTGCCTTTTGAGGTACGGCTCTCCCTAGCCTTATGAGTTCTTGGCCAACTGTGACGCTGTGTGTAAGCAGGTCACACCGAGCTGTGTGGTCAATGGTCTACTGTTGCCAAGAATCCCACATGGGATGCTCAGCAAGAACTGGTAGCATTCATAAGTGTAAGAGTTCTCCTACCTTGACAGGTGCCTTTTGAGGTACGGCTCTCCCGAGCCTTATGAGTTTTTGGCCAACTGTGGTATCAGAGCCCGCGGAATCGTGGTGGACGCTGTGTGTAAGCAGGTCACACCGGGCTGTGTGGTCAATGGTCTACTGTTGCTAAGAATATATATATATAAGTTTTTGAGAATATATAATAAAACTATTGTATTATTTTATTATGATATAATGATATATGACTATTTATAAGAATATATGTTTATAGAGTATTTAATAATTAAGTATTTTTATAGTTTTAAGTTTAAGTTTAGACTTATGCCTAGAATATTTTGGAGAGACTTGTTCGATAACCTATAATTTATCAACTTCAGAGTTTTCGACTAAGGTTTAGCTATTTAGATTTGTAGAAAATCCACATATTTCGTAAAATAGCAAGTAACTATAACACTTGTTAATAGGTAAGTTTACAAATCGAGACTCACTATAATTTTATTGTTATCAATATTTACTATTCACAAATATATATATATATATATATTATTTTGAGAATTACTTTAGTTACTTATTTTTAAATTGTAGAGATTTTCCACGAGAATTATTTTAGTTACTTGTTTTTAAATTAGAAAGGTTCTCCAAGAAAATTACTTTACTTCCTTATTTTAAATTGGGGAGGTTCTCTACAATATGTTTTTACTTGTGTATTAGAAATATTTCAGAGTGGTGCTCTAAATAGGTATTTATTTAATGTGAAATATTATAGTATTTGAACATGATATATAAATACAAGTAATCTTTGAAAAATATTTTACTGTATATTTTTGGAAAGTCATGTACATTTTCATGGCATATTTGAAAAAACTTGCATTTACATGTTTGGACTGACAGATGGTTGTTATTTTGAAATTATATTGAGATTGGTTTTGGTTATGGATTTGGATTCATATGGATGGCTGCTTTAGTAGCTTTACGTTTGAAAAGTGCATAAAAATTCCGTCATGACCAAATATGATTTGAAATATGAAATAAATATGAATATGATGTGATTTGGAATATGGTGTGACTAGAATATGATTTGAGCTTGAAGCATCGGTGGATTGCACTGTACGTGGCTAGTCCTCCGTACTATAGCCTCTTCCGTTGGTGTGGAACGCACAGACTCTGGATTGTGGATCCACTTGAAAAGGGGCGCAGTATATCAGGGAGGTATTGCATTTATTTGTCTACAGTTACCTAACAGCGAGTCAGGAGGGGCTCAATGTTAAGGTTGATCACTAGGGCTTGACTAGTTGGTATCCCAGATCCTCAGCCTGATTTCTGTCTGGGGAGGCATAAGATAGTTTGTGAAATCGAACGTTCTTCCTGGTGTATGGTTGGAATTGATTACGGGATGCCGAGATTTAAGTCCTGATGACCCCATTATTGGCTCCGGTAATTCTACCGTTGAGATAGAATCTGAATATTTGTCATGTCTGAGAAATTTTGGTTTGAGGAGCTATACTGATGTGTCTTGATTAGCTCAAACTTTCCAGCTAAGCCCAAAACCTGATCATAAGATTTGTGCATTATTTTGGAACAAGAAAACTTATATAAATATAAAATACTTTTGAACTACTGTGCATACACATCTACCCTTATATTCTAGAAATCTCATATTTTTGAAATACATCAACACACACATGAACTCACTGAGCTTTCTAACTCACACATGTTTTTGTTTAATGTTTATTTTCAGATTACATAAACCATGGATCATAACAATAATTCTTTGATTCGCTTCAGAGTTAGTTCGTGGAGGGCTTACATATGTGTTTGATCAGTTTGTACATTTTCTGTTACCTCTCACCAGATAGAGAGAGAATCCTGTTTTACAACTATTTGTAAATAAATATTGAATTTGGATAATATAAGATACAAGATCTACATACGTATTTATATATTTCCAATGATGTTTCATATAATTGTATTATATTGAATTATATGCATACTTTTCTTCTTCCTTTTTCTCCAAACGCGATTCGTATTTGCACGCATCAGTATCGAGAGGCATGCTTGTACCTCATTCAACAGTATTGGAACCTAGGAGGAGTTAGGGGTATCACATGGTAAATCCTCCATATATAAAGGATTTTGATGAAAATAATATTATGATAAAAGTTAGACCAAATTCAAATGAATATGGAATTAATAGAATACTGTAAGAATGAAATTCAAGTTTTAATAGATAAAAAGTTAATAAGACCAAGTAAGTCTCCCTGGAGATGTTCTACCTTTTATGTTAATAATGTTGTAGAAAAAGAAAGAGGAGCCCCACGACTTGTCATCAATTACAAACCTCTAAATAAGACACTTCAATGGATACGATATCCAATCCCTAATAAAAGAGATTTGTTGAAAAGAACAATTTCTGCTAATATTTATTCAAATTTTTTATTTTAAATCTGGTTTTTGGCAAATTCAAGTGGCAGTGGAAGACTACTACAAAACTGTTTTTACTATTTCATTTGGGCATTTGAGTGGAATGTTATGCCATGTGTTCTGAAAAATGTTTCCTTAGAATTTTTAAATATTATGCATTTAATATTTAATGCATATTCTAAGTTTTGCATTGTCTACATAGATGATGTCTTAATTTTCTCAAAAATTATAGAACAACATTTAAACATTTGCATACATTTTATAAAGTAGTAAAAAGAAATGTATTAGTTTTATCTGCATCAAAGATGAAATTATTTCAAACTCAAATTAGATTTTTAAGCCATGATTTACATTAAGGTGTCTATAAACCAATTTGTAAGTCTATTGAGTTTGCAGATAAGTTCCTAGACAAGATAACAGACAAAACCCAACTTCAGAGGTCTTTAAGACGTCTTAATTATGTTTCTGATTTCATCCATAAGTTTAGACATTTAATTGAACCACTGTACTAAAGACTTAAGAAAAATCCTCCTTCCGGATAGATCAACATAGTCAACTTGTTAGAAAAGTCAAAATAATAGTCAAAACCCTTCCTTGCCTTAGTCTACCTAATTTTTCTCATTTTATGAAAATTGAAACAGATGCCTCTAATATTGGTTATAGAGGTATTATGAAACAAAAGCCCAAACCAGAATCCAATTTATCCACTAAACAACTTGTTCGATATCATTCTAGAATTTGGTTTGGTGCTCAAAAGAAGTATTCTACAATCAATAAAGAAGTTTTAGCCATAGTTTTATATATTACCAAATTTCAAGATGATTTGATAAATAAATCATTTTCAGTAAGAGTTTGTTGTAGATCAGCCAAAGAAGTTTTAGAAAAAGATGTTAAAAATCTTGTTTCTAAACAAATTTTTGCAAGATGACAAACAATCTTATTTGCTTTCGATTTCTCAATAAAGCATATCAAAGGAGAAAGCAATTCTCTACCTGATTTCTTTTCTTGTGAATTCCTGCAAGGCTATGAGGGACAAAAAAGCCATGACACTTGTTTCTGATAAGTATACTGTTTTGGCAAGTTCTTCACATTTTCCTCCTTTAACCTCAAATTTTCTTCCAACCATATCACTTACTCCTCCAACAAATTCAAAAACATTTTATCAAGCAGTTTCTCCATCAACACCAACAACTTCTTCTCCTTCAGCCATATATTCCCTTAACTTTATAGTTAAACCCAAAAAATCTCCAATCTATTTTCTTGAGTCAGAATGAGAATCTCTTTCCATTCTAAATTTATGTAAGAAAATATTTTACCCAAATGAATATTTTCTCTCACCCTCTCCTCATTATTCTCAATTATATTATGAGTACATTCTTATATAATGAAGTTTTGTAGAAATTTCTGATTTTGCAGGACAAGGCAAAGATGTTGTCTATTCCAAAGTCAAAATCAAAAATGTCATTTTACCTAAAGATTTTCCAAATAATAACATTTTGGTTCATATCAAATTCACTACAAATTCTCAAACCCTAGTTTATACTTATCAAGATTATATTACAGTTTGGTACAATTTCTTGTTGTTAAGACCAACTGATCACAATAGGTTTATTCATTTTGATAAATTTTGAGAGATATCAGTTTGATGCCTATATGGTTTCTAATCTGGTTTGATTTATCTGTACTTGATGAACAAATCTTACCACCAGGGGCAAAAACAAATTTTGAGAATTTTCAAATTCTTAAAAATGAAAGCTCTCACTCCACAGTCAAATTATACCATTTATTCTTCAAACGTAAGTTTTCTTGGATTTTATCCTTGTATCTAGATAAGGCTACAGATCCTTATGATTGCTCTACTTTGATAAGAACCCTTAAGGTAAAGTGGTGGTCTCAATTTAAAATTGACAACAGTGTAAGTTCTTCAAAGCAATCTGAATTTTTGATGAAGAAATCTATGTATATGGCAATGTTAGCCTCTCCAAGTTTTGAATAAGATTTCAAGAAGGCATTGCTCGAAGTTATGACAATTGGTATCATCTGAAGAAGACAACACCAAAAATTGACCCCACTGGAGATATTGATGAAGAGAAGGCCTCCCACTTGCATGACACTAATGATTTCGGAGGACCATTTTCGCAAAGTTTCTTTTGACGGGATACTAATAAGGGTGTGCAATAATCGAACTAAACCAAAAAATCGAATCGAACTGAATCGAAAATTTTATTTTGGTTCGATTTTTTGGTATTTTGGTTCGGTTCAATTTATAGAATTTGTAAAATTTTCGGTTCGATTTTCAATTTTTGTGATCAAATCGAAAATCGAATCGAAAAATCAAAAATTTTTAAAATATAAGAACCCTACCATAATGCGTTCTTATATTATTTTTTTCAAAAAAAATATATAAGAACTCATGTTCAGTTCAGTTCAGTTCTAATATAAAAATTGTTATGTTCAATGAAAAAAAATTGAACTAAAAATCAAACAATAAAATCGAACCGACCCGTTTGAACACCCATAGATACTAATATAATAACTTTTTGTCATTTCAATTTTAAAGTTACTTTAATCATTTGTAAATTTGTCAATTTTATAAAACTAGATTCCATCTTTAAATTTTAAATTATGTAAAAATAGATTCGATCTTATCTATTCTTCAACTTGTATAAATACTGAAGAAATGAAAGAAAGAATGGCATAGCTCATTTTGACCTTTCACTTCTCACATCTTTCTCTTTACAACTTTGTATTTGTTTACTCCCACTATTAGTATCACGTACAAGTTGAATGCTATTATTAATAAAAAAACAAAAAGTTTTTAAAATAGCTAATAGAAGAGAGTTGTTACCTCTTAAAACAAATGTCAAACCACAACATAGAAAAACTTTCAATATTTTAGGATAAAAGGTAATTTATATTTTTTTAACATTTTGTAAGAAAATTTAATACATAATATTTAATAATTTCAAAAGCTAAAGTAGCGAGATAGAAAAAATCATTTTTTTTAGTTCTAGAACTATTTTTTAGCATTAAGAGTTACTAAAAAATTTATGGGTGACATAAAGAATCCTTGCCACCACTTCATAATAGAATCCCTCTAAAAATAAAAGAATTGTTGTACATAAGATTAATTTAGTGATGTAGTATAATTTTTTATAATTTTAACATTTTAAAATTTTAATTTTAAAAATAGTGGTGGACCCAACTATTAAATAAATAAACAAATTTAAATCAAACAAACAAGTAAATAAAATAAATTAAGTAAAACAAATAATTTAAATTTAATTAAATTAATTAGGACAAATATATAAATAAAAGAAAAGGTATAAAGAATATTAAATAAAATTTAATAATAGAATATAAAATTTAAAACAAACAAAGAAATCAAAAAATAAATAATTATAAAAATTCTAAAAAAGTCAAGCACCTAATGCAAATTAAATTAAGACAAAAACAATTAGGCACCCAATCTAGTTTTAAATAGATTTGGTAGAGAGAAAATTAGATTTGATATAAGAAATTGAGTTTAAATTCAGATTTTGAGCGAAATTTGTGTGTCAATTTCGCCACTTACTGTGCAAGTGATGCAAATTGGTATTTTTTTTAAAATTGATTATTTTGTGATTGATTTTAAAGTTTTTTATATATAAAAATATATAAAATTAGATATTATTTTATTAATTAAACTTTATTTGTAAAACAAATATAGTTATTATTGACAAATTTAAGTTTTAGTAATTCAAAAATTTTTAAAAAAATTTAAAAATTATTAAAAATAAATAATAAATAATAAAAATTTTTATATTATATATAATATAAAATAAAATTACATATAAAAATAGCGTAATTGAATCACTTTCTTCCCAAAGCCAACCCTCAAGCGGAGAATTTTTCGAGGGCTAGATAAGCATTTTAGAAAGTTTATAAGGACACAACAGCGAATTTCTACTCGAGCAGCTTATATGGTGCCACAGTAAGAATAGTGGGGGAAATCTACAGAATCCTAACAAATAAATAAAATAAAAAATCTTTCCCCATACCGACACCGCAGCCGAGCCGAAAAATTGTCCGGCCGACGGTCAGTGGTCGCCAATCATTGCCGCCCTGCACGGGCCGTCGTCGCCATCACCGCCGCCACGATAAATTTATCTAATTTGCTGCCGGAGGTACTTAGTTGGTTTCTAGGGCAGAGTAGTGTTCTCAATCCCTTACCTAACAGGTGAGCCTTTCTCGTCCGTGCTCCGCCGTTGTCCTCCTGCCCTCCTCTCTCTTCCAGCTCCCCTTCTCCTTTTCTTTTCATGTTTCCGTCATCTCTTCTCTGTTCTGTGACTCCTTATTTTTGGTGATTTTAAGGCTTCCCCATTGGCCACTGTCAAAAACAATTGGAGATAGTTCTGTTGGTTGGAATTTTGGCTGCTGAAATTTAGAGAAAGACAAGAATGTTGCCTGTAAGGGGAAAACATAGGAGCCAATGTCGACGAGTCATGGATATACAAAGCAAGATTGTTTCTTTTACCGTGTCGAGTTTGAAGTTTGGCATAAAGTTCTGTTTCCTGCTTATGGCATCTTCCTTGAACTATTGCATGCTCCTAAAGTTCGTGAAATTGTACTTGTTCGTTCTTAAATTTGCTGAGCAAATTGCATATTAGAAAGTTTCGCAAGAAACCCATGTCTATTTTTTTTCCCCGCCCATAATTGAAAATGACTTCTGTGAAGAATGTTGTTGGAGCTTTGAATGGCGTCTCTTACATGGTTTCATCATGCACAAAACCTTGGATCAATATTTGAGATGTAATTAGTGAAATGCTACTTACTCGTTGTTTTGTTTAGCATCAAATCCGCCACAACTTCTTCTTCTGCGGTAGCTCCTCTAAGGTTTTTACCGGCGTGTGATATGCTTTTTTATTTTGACTGAAGATTTTACGCTCTTCTGTGCAGCTGAAATCCGGAGTACTAGCATTTAGCTTTTAAGTTACAACTCGTTAACCATCGGACCATAATGGAGACCTCCAACGTGAAGGACCCGCCCAACTCTAAACCACCCATTGCTTCCGAAGAACACCACCTTGATCTCTACACTATTCCTAGCTATTCCAGTAAGTTCTTTTAAGTTGAGGTGCTCTATTTACGAGGAAGTGTGAATAGACAAACAACCACACATTCTTTTCTTTAGATAACACATAACACATACAATATATCTACTTAAAATCAGTTTTATTACTAGTGCTAATTCATAATTAATTCTTGTTCTTTTCTTGAAAAGGTTGGTTTTCATGGAGTAATATTCATGAAATAGAGAGAATCTCATTGAGAGAATTCTTTGATGGAAGCTCAATTACAAGGACCCCCAGAATATACAAAGAGTATAGGGACTTCATTATTTCCAAATACAGAGAGGATCCCTCAAGGCATCTGACGTTCACTGAGCTCCGAAAGTCACTCATTGGTGACGTTAGCGTGCTCCACAAGGTCTTCACTTTTTTAGAAAAATGGGGTTTAATCAATTTCAGTGGGACAGCATCCTTGTCTTCTGTTATTGGTGCTTCTACATCTTCGGTTGAGGGGCAGAAGGAGGATGACAAGTGGAGGATTAGGGTTGAGGAAGGGGCCCCACATGGCGTTAGGGTTGTGGGAGCCCCTAATTCATTAAAGCCTGTAACAGCACCCCCACGGCCACCGGTAATGGATCTTGGTGGTGGTGGAGAGGTGTCTGAACTTGGGTCCAAATTTCCTCCTTTGGCTTCGTATTCAGATATCTACGAGGAATTAATGCAGCAGCAACAACGGGGTAAAGAATCTTTGTTGTGCAGGAGTTGTAAAGGGAGTTGTGGTTCGGGGCTTTATCAGTACAGTAAGGTACCTTTTAAATTTTGATTTATTCATAGCCGTATATGATCTTGCAATTGAAGATTATTCAATTGATAGAAATAAAATATGAATGTTGTATGTTTGAGATATTTCCATTTATTTAAATTTTTATGCCTAACCATTGTTGTAGATATGGTCCTCATGTTTCTTCTTTAGGCGAGAAATGCATGTTATTTCTCAACCCTTTGTCTTAGTTATGTGCTAGGAGTGGCTGAGAAGTGTATTGCATAAACTTGTTGAGTATTTGTGCCCATGATTGATCTATATCTGCATATCTTTTTCCCAATAATCTTGTCTCATAGCAGTTCTAATTTTTTAATCAGTGTGAGAATATGTTATACTAGTTTGAATGCTCAATTGTGTAAAACATGCTAGTCCTTTAATTTGTTAATGAGATGACAAAGATTCTAGAGAAATGGATACAAGTTACAGTAGCATATACTGTTCATAGGATTGACTATGACTGTCATTTTGCAATTGTGGATCTACAAAAGATATAGTTTGGATTAGAAGGGTATGCAGTTATTTGAGTTTTCTTTGCATTATTTGATAACTGTCACCTTTAGATGCATGTGACAAGTTACAGTAGCATGTACTGTTCATAGGATTGACTATGACTGTCATTTTGCAATTGTGGATCTACAAAAGATATAGTTTCGATTAGCAGGGTATGCAGTTATTTGAGTTTTCTTTGCATTATTTGATAACTGTCACCTTTAGATGCATGTAACAGAGTAAAAAGCTGGTTGTTAGTTATTAAACAAAATTAATTGCCTGATCTAGAGTTCATTAAAGATGTTGATTTCGTCCTTCATATGAACCTTCCTTGTTCTCATTTTCTCTACTAGGCAACAAGTTAGGTTCTAGTTCTTGTTCCAGAATTATGAAAAACCTTGTAAACACTAGGTAATACTCTAAGGAGAATGTTTTCAAGATAATGATAACAGTAGAAGTATTTTTGCCTAGATGCCCCTGTTCCCCTTTCGTTCAGCTATTTTAAGAAGAACTGTAAATTTACCATCATCCAGTCTGTTCATTTCCACTTATCTGTCTCTGGTGCTCAAATATGTTTTGCTAGATACAGGCATACCTCTCATTAACTCCCAATCTTGTACAGCTTTGATACAATCAGTTTCCAGCTTTATTTTTTTTCCTGGTTGTGTCCAAGTCAGGCACGCTTGCTTCTCTGTTAAGTGTAAGGCTGAAAACATCTGATGACCCTTATATATTTTCTTTTCCGGCAGCAAAAGTTTGACAATCCCTCCCCCAAATTATATTTGAGTTTTGTGGCAAACTTCTTGTATCCTTCATCTTTTTCTAGAATGCTTCCAAGAAGGCATGTTAAGAAATTCTAGGTGACGAGAGTCAATTTTATAGATGAATTTTTCAGATTACACTTAACATGATATGCTTCTAAACACAACTAAAGCTTCGCAGATATACATCTTGGGAAGTCCTTTTTATGCTAAAAGTGTTGTAAGAAAGTTTCTCTTCTGATCTTTTGCAATACATCACATGATTTTGTTTTTCGCTTAACTTATTTCAGCAATTGACTTATTCTCCAAGCATCTTCATTAACTTTTAAGTCAATGTTTACTTAACTGGATGATTAAGAAGTATTTACTTCATAAGTTGTTGCTTCAAAATTTTCTGGTTCTTGGATAGATATTTGTTTGAAACTTCATTCAACAATGTTTTTAGAGATATTTTGTTGTATGGTCGTATGACCTGTGAATTTGTCTGATGAATGCTGCTGTATTTGTTCATCTTCTATTTCTGAATGCTGCAATTAATTGTCTAAGGTTTTGACCAATAACTGCTAATTTCTCCACTGGACACACTGTTAATGGTCCTTCCAGTTGTAGAGAAAACTTATTGTGGCTTTGCTTTTATTTCTTGTAAGCGCTCTTCTTCCCCTTGCCCTTAAGGGTTGTGTGGTATTCACTCTCTATCTCCTGAAAACATTTTTGTAAAAGGAAATAAAAAAATTGGATGCAACTATTTTGTCATGTCTAGAACTTCTATTCCCCTTTCATTTTGTTTCAATTTAACCGGGAAGATTGATTAGTTGATTATGTTTATCATGTTATGAACTCAGGATGGGAGCATTATTCTTTGTAAGAAGTGCTTTGAAAGTAAAAACTATGAAGAGGACAAGTCTGTTAATGATTTCAAGTTCGTCTCTACTGAGAATCAAGGAATAGTCTGGACAGAAGCAGAAACTTTACTTCTTTTAGAATCTGTTTTGAAGCATGGAGATGACTGGGAGCTTGTTGCCCAAAATGTTAAGACCAAGACTAAGATGGATTGTATATCAAAGCTCCTGCAGCTGCCATTTGGGGATCTTATGTTGGGGTCTTCTTTTGGGAGAAACAAAATATGGGATATAAAAGGAGATGTTAGCAGTGTGGGGAAAGGGCCTCCATCATCTAGTGCACCTCAGGAAACTATTTCTGGGGAGGAACACAGCCAGGAGAATAAGGAGGATCAGCAGAATGGAATTGCTGAAGAACAAGGACCTCCTAAAAAGAGATTATGCACTGTGCCAGTTTCTGATGCCAGCTCATCTTTGATGAAACAGGTAAAATTGTGAGATTTTGTAGTTCATTAGTTTGAGTAGTATGGGTCCACATAATTGATACTTCTCTCATTCAATTGCCTATATCCTTGTCAATGATTTTTTTGCTTCATTAATTGTCAGCCAAACTATAGAGTTCACATAGATGGCATGTAGATGACTATTATCTAATGCATCAATAGACCTTTTCTCCTGGTAAGCTAGCTGCCACCAAGCTTCTGGTGGTTCCGGAGAGAGGGGGGGAGGGGGGGGGGGGGGTTGGTGTTATCAGTATACTGGAATTCATTTTGCCATCATATCTTCTTACACCATTGTAAACGTGCGTGCAACTCTCTAGCCCAAAAATTCTCTTCACCATTCATGTTATCTTGCAGAAGATATTGGTGTAATTTAAATGAATAACCAATACTTTGATTGTTTGCTGGTGAGGTAAGTTGGCATATCAAGGCAAATTGCAATTTGCACAATATAACCTGGCTACCAGCTGAGGATCTGATCAGACCAGACCAAAACAGTTGTATGTGAGGGGGCCTAGATGATTGATTTCTAATAGACACTGCAATATCATTCTTTCTATTAGTTAAGAAATAGTAAAACATCATGCTGAACTTGATATCTGCTTCAAGCTTGTGATGGCTAATACCTTCTCCGGCAGCTTCTTTGATTTAATAATTTTTTATTACAGTATAGTCCATAAACACTCATCCTTGTAACTGAGACCAGTGGAAGAATTATTCAATGAAAATAGGCTATAGGCGAAGCATTCTTACAGTATACTAGTAGGCTGTAGGCGAAGTGTTCCCTTTAAAACTCAAGAAACGGATAGGGTATAGCAAAATATGATGATATCTTTTTGATTTTTCTTCAGTATTGAGAATCTCGTCTGTCTAATTCTTAATGTACTGGTCTAAAGGGACTCTAAAACTCATCCTTACAGTATATTACTAGGCTATAGGTGAAGCATTCACTTTAGAAATGGATAGGGTATAACAAAATATAATGATATCTTCGGGAGTTTTCTTCAGTATTGAGAATCTAGTCTATCTAATTCCTAAGTCTCTTAGAAGTCCTTGCTGAAGTCGCTATGTCATTAATTAAATTGTTGTCTAATTCTTTTACTTGCAATACTAACTAAAGCTTGTTTGCATGCCAAAGAAGTTGAAGAAAGAAATTTAGTAGGATTTCAAGTAATTACATTCAAGACAGGGGCATGAAACCAGTATGATGTTTCTTTTTCAGTTTATAATGCACATGTAACTATGATATGATATGGTAGAAATGAAGTTTTGACATTTCATGGAATTGGTATATTGTTGCTTAGGTAGCTCGCCTTTCTTCCGTGGTTGGACCACACATTACGGCTTCTGCTGCTGAAGCTGCCATTGCAGAACTTTGTTATGAAAATCGATGTTCCAGAGAAATACTTGATGATGAAAATTTGTGTGAGGAGTCAGGCTCTTCCCCTGGAAATAATGAGCAAGAAAGGTTCGCCCTAACCTGGTCTTAAGTGTACTTTTATCTTTTATTTTAATAACCACCGAAGAAAGAATAAAACATTTCTTCTTTCAGAGTCCCTCAGCCGGAAAATTTGGATGGTCAAACGCAATCTACTGTACCAGGTATATATTTATTTTTATGTAAAAAAGCATTACATTGTTCTTTCATTCATATTTTTCACTTTGCTTAACTTGTTTATAGTGTGCAACAATAGACTGTAAAATTACCCTCATTTACATTGGGGTACATATTGTCATCTCATCTTTTCTCACAACAGTTATTTTGAGATGTTCTCTCCACAGAACCTAAGGAGACAACCTCCCAGAAGAATGTTGTGTCCCTGACTTTACGAATGAGAGCTGCAACTGCAACAGCTCTCGGAGCTGCCGCTGCTCATGCCAAATTATTGGCTGATCAGGAAGAGAGGGAGATCGAACATACCGTGGCAACCATAATTGAGACTCAGGTGTGTAGAAGGTTCTAAAATTCCTTTAGGGACTACATGAAATCAATATAGTGAAAAAATTCACAGCAATATGTTGAATTCCCTGTTTCTTTCCTTTCCAAAAGAAGGCACTATATCGTTGTCATTTGGAACCTAATCAGGGAATGAAATGTTTGGGTTTGGTTTGAGCATCTTTATACATGCTCAAGTTCAAATTCAATTCTGACTTGAAACCTGAATCTCAGCTCAAGTTCAATCCAAAAACCTTTTCTATAAGCTTGAGCTCATTTCAAAGTTACCTAATATCTTAATCTAGCAGGCTTTTGTGCATGCTTGAGATCGGCTTGATAAAGTCATGGAACCTTTCCCAATATTCAAGCTCACATATTTTGAACTAATTGCGCTCAAAACTTTTCTAGTTCGTTCATGCAGCATAGTTTTCACATCTGCATTTGGTTGATAGATGCATTTAAGAACTCTGGCCTTGAAACTTGTCCAATTTTGCGTGCAGTTGAAGAAACTGCAAAGCAAAGCAACACATCTGGAAGAGCTGGAGCAGATACTAGAGAAACAGCATGAGCAAATCGAGGGAATGGAAGAGTATTTGGTGGCAGAGAGAATGTCTGTCTTAGAAGAGATTTTCAGATCTGGGATATCTAGAGGGAAAGATAATATTCCTGTAAAGCCTCCCTTGGGCGGCAATGCCCCTTGAATTATTTTGAGGTTTTAGATGTTGTTGTGTAAATGTTTATCTTGTTCACCATGTAAAATTATTCAGATATTACTAACTCAATTTAGAATAACAATAAATATTTTCTTCTATCTATTTATCAGAAAGTTAAAGGAATTCAACTGCAATGCAATGACACTAACACAGTAAATAATGCTATATTAACTCTTCTAGTATTTCAGTTTCATACTCGTATTAAGTTGGGCAGAGGGATGTCGTTGAGCAGGAGATGTTCTTACATTTAATCTGTCGCGACGCGTTGCACATCCTTATTCTGCGACACATATTCGACTGTTATTTGGTTTGAAAAGCTCTGAGATTTTTCTAAAATTAAGTTTCGTAAAAGTGAATTATTTTTTTAAAATTAAGTTTCGTAAAAGTGAATTATTTATAAAAAATAAGTAAATTTTATAAATAAAAAATTTATGTTGGATTTTAATTAAAATTTGAATGGCACAGCTTGGGCAAAGCTTTTGTAGTGAATGATGGAAGTGCTGCAAGCAGATAATAGCTCGTTGGTCAAATATATGAAGATTAACACGGATGCTGCGCTGTCTTTTGGGAAACTTGAGCATGGTATTCTACTATTCTTCTTTGTAATCGCCCGTCCTTCCTCCATTGGCTGCCGTCGATCCAAATAGTGGGACTTTACAATGGGAAGCTTTCGGCTATCAATGATTTAGAATCGACTCGAGTTGAACCAAAGATTAAGCTAATTGAGTCCAGTTGAGCCGAAGATTAAGCTGATCAAGACGAGCTCTACTCGAAAGCCTAAATTGAAGGCCCAAAAGTTCAACACTAGAATTATATATTATTAAATTATTATGAATATTTATTATTTCATGAGGTAATTTTTAAAATTATAAAATATGAAATGTTAAATGTTTTAATTATTGTAACATCCATCTATTATAAATCATTATTCTCATTACCTCTATTATCTTATAGAATATACGAGATGTGAGTTAAGTTAAAGAAGGTTACTAATGACCTGAGAATGATCATTTCTAACTTTATAAATAGGAGATTGTAAGAGTATGGATATATGCTGAAAAACTCTCAATAAAATTCTAGTCTTTACATTTCTTGTATTCTCTTATTTGCTATAGTTCAAAGTCTTATTTGTTATTATTTTATAGTTAGTTTTTGTGTCTATTGCGACCGAATTTTATAACATAAATAAAATAATATATTCTTTCTGCTTCAAAATATAAGACAATTTTGTCATTTTTTCCTTTTCAAATTGTTTGACATTTTACGAATTTTAAGAATTATTCTTTTAAAGTTATTTTCATTATAAATATAATTTTTTAATCTTTATTATATTTGTAGAATTAGTTAAGAATATATTATTAAAAATACTTTTTTATTTTTTCTTTTTTAATATA
This sequence comes from Rauvolfia tetraphylla, assembly GCA_030512225.1. Lineage (NCBI taxonomy): Eukaryota > Viridiplantae > Streptophyta > Magnoliopsida > Gentianales > Apocynaceae > Rauvolfia > Rauvolfia tetraphylla. Next base: position 7,683,961 of record JAJQKT010000059.1, read on the forward strand.
TGTAAAAAATTAAAAGATCTTATATTTTAAAATAAAAAGAGTAATATATTATTTATTTGAACATATTTGCGAGCTTTCAAATTGAATATTTAAATATTTGAGTTTGATTGGTTTAAATATTTATCAAACTTTCCACAATTAATAAATAAAACACTTTAGCAATTACAAATAAACTTTCTTCTTTTTTGGGAAAAAAAAAAAGAATCACACCTATTGTCTATTGTTTGATCCAAAATTCAATTGCATCAATCAGTACACTTGCCATTGCCCAGCATCTCAATCCTAAACAAAATAAAAAATTTTCATATTTAAAACTTACATTTCTTCTTATATATAACTTAATTTTTGCTAAACTCAGAGATGAAAATCTCAATCCCAAACATTGTAACCAAGCTTGCCATTTCTGCCATTATCATTGGTGATCTAGCTCTTTTTGGGAACTCAATGGAGATGGCATCCACTTTCTTGATGACCAATAGGGATACTTTCCAATATTCATGTGAAACTGCATAAGTTTTTCTTTCATGTTTTTAAAAGCTTGGAAATAATAATTTATTTTATTTGTACAAGTGATATTTCTATAATTTGTAAAATAACAAAAAATTATTTATGAAGAAAATCTTCATTAAATAATAAGATTTAAGTTTGAAATTTTGATGATCTTGCAGTTTAATTTCGTGATATTTTTAGTGTTTGATAATACTTTTATCTTGAAGTATTTTAACAAAATTTTTTAAAAAGAAACTCCTTTTACTTTCTTCTGACCTCCAAAAGTTTGAGAAGATAATTTATGAGCATGATAAGTATATATAAGAATTTTATCCTTGGTCGCTGATGAAAGAAGCAAATGGACAGGAATGAGAAGAAAGCTGGGAAGAAAAATTATTAATTCAAAATGTAAAATTTGGAACACTTAAGGTTAGAATTAATTATTTCTTTCGAGTAATTAAATATACAATGATCTCGCAGATTGATGGTAAAAAAATAATTATCACTAGACGTATTCAAGTTTTTTTAATTTTTTTTTAGAAGAGTTTATAGTTAGTTATGAGAATAAAAATAGAAAAAATTAAATTTTTGTTCATTAATATTATTTTGTAACATTTTTTTATAATATCAATTAAATTGAAACGGATGAGTACTATAATAAGAATCTAATCAAAGGAAAAAAAAAAAAAAAGGCAACTCAACCTAGAAAACATCAATATGAATATTCTATTTTTGTATCTACTCATTCTTGCATAAGGGAAAACAAACAGCCAAAAACCAGCAATAGACGAAAAAGGACCTCGTCCGGTGGACCAACGGAACGGTAGCCATGCCCATTACAGCAGCAATTCTTGATCCGGGTCGGGTCACCCAACTTGGCGCCACGCCATGCCCAAGCTCAAACCACACGTCCAGACCAGCTCCATGCCCCTCGCCGCAGTCGTCTCTGCAATTCCCGCTGCCCAAGCATCAGGGTAGTCGGATTATTCACAGAAAGAGCCGGTCTTTTTCGGGTTCCGTTAAGACTGTCTTAGACGTGGGTCAGGTCGACGATGCCTTATCGGATGTTCGTAACCCGTCTCTTTCCACCTCCTACCGGACTCCCAATTTTCCGAGGCCTAATCAGACTGTTCTGGAGGCTCAGGCGAGGGTCTGCACTGGGCCCACTCAGACCCGGCCTCTCAGTGAAGAACAAGCTTTCAAGGTTTTGGAGACAATTTTAAAATCTGGTGAAGTTTGAATCTTGTTGAATTCCAGCAAGTTCATTTGTGTGAATTCTTAATGAATTTATTGATTTTACTTTAATTGAAAATTATTTTTCGATAATTTTGATGCTTAATGTGTTCAGTTAATTTTGATTTTACTTAAAATGCACTTGTGTTAAGTGGATTACCTGAGAAGTGCAAAATCTCCTCTTTGTGCTTCTTCCAAGTAGCTAGACAATCTTGAATCTATTTCACTGTCTTAAAAGTTTCTCGACCTGATGTCAGCCTTTTAGATGAGAAGCATCAGTCTTTTCCTTGAAGGGTGTGGTCTTTTTAAGTTATCTGCAGGAACCAGTTTCAATACTTCCAATTGCATCTGTTTCCGCTAGGACTTTGCTTATTTGTCTTTATTGTCCATTTGCAATCTGGGGATTGGCTATATTATGGACCTTAGGCTGTTGGCTCTTCTGATGTGCTGGTAGAAGCCGATGATTCACTTTCCTCTGTTATCTATCAGTATTTCATTACCTGCAAATCTAGATATCCTTCAGCACTCCAATTTGTATGCAATTACTACAGGAGGGGTGAAAGAATCAAGAATCTAATCTAGGTTGTTTGGTTACAGTGGCCTATTACCGTACTGGGAAGCTTCTTTAAAGTTTCTGGCCTTCAGTGCCAATGGCTGAAGTTGATTTCTTACAACTAGTACATGGTTGAGTACTAACATATCAAGGAGCCACTTTCATGCTGGAAAACAGTCCACTGCATATAACGTCAAAACCAAAATTGCTAGAGTCTAACCTTTGATGTGGCATGACCCTTTATAAATAGAACTTCTTTAACCTAGTCACCTAATTACTGATGACTGCTTCAGTGTTTTTGGCCAATCATTCTAGAATTTGTGAATGACTTCAGTAGAATTTTCTATTTTATTTGGTCAACTGAGCCGTTGATGGGAAGACACCCCATCATGGTATCCAATGGCAAATACCAGATGAAATTTTGCTCTGTATAGTGTCGAAAATGATAATGTGAAGAGTCTTGAGCCTTTGAAATAGTCTATCATGGCAAGCATTTTGCCATCAGGACAAACGAAGTTCAATCCATTTTTCAACCTCCAAATTGCTTCTTTACTAAAGTTTCCATTTTGATTTATCACACCAGAAATAGTTATACTTCTTATAATTCCTGAATTCTAAATTTAATTATGAAATATAATAGAACTGTTGTGATTTTGACACAGATCTAGTGCACACGTTTCTCCAGGCACTATCATCCCTATCTTCTAAAGATTGATGAACTTATGCTTATCGTCCCTATCTTCTAAAGACTGATGAACTTATGCTTCCACTCCTGCATGCGTGTGTGAATTGGTTATTTATTTCATGACAGAAAAGAAACTTTGAGGTTTTCATAGTTACATGATTGCCAACTGTTTCCCTTTATCTTTTAGGAAATCATTATATCACTACCTGTCTCTGGATGTGGGGCAAAGTGGGCTTTTGAAGCATAATATGGAACCCTAATTTGATATTTAAATCTCCAAGGGCCAAAATATTACCCTGGGTCTTCCTATCTCTTTTTTCTTGGATTTTGAGGCTTGATGCTGCCAATGCTTGCGATAGAATTTCATAGCACTTATACTTGCTAAATCTTGTAAAACTTCATGCACCAAGTTGAATTCAAATTGTCTTTGTTTATTATTATTGATTTTTGGATATTTTCATTTTATGCTGATTCTTGGAAATCGAATACCTTTTCATTGTTGAATTTAGCTCAGGGAGAACTCAAAGATGAGGAAAAAGTATCAAAAGCTCAACTTGGATCATTTTTTGCTGCAATGACGATACGGGCAAATGCTTTTCCAGAACCAACCCAGTGGAGTGAGGGGGAAAGGCGCGCAATGAACTATTACTGGCCACGATTAGTTCGAGTATTATCTCCGGATGTTATATTTATTGCTGATCCTGAAGGCTCTATAATGGGAGCGGGCAGCTCTATAGGTCTGCAGTTTCTTGGCAGTAGTTCTTCTGAAATGAGATTAGTGGGGGCCCTTAGGGAAGTTTTAGCTGGTGGACACCTGGGATATGAAGAGGTTCAGGGCGTTCTTAAAGATTGTCTTCCTTTCCGGCAAGAAGTTGTGGTGAAAAATGCTGTTAGTGAGTCGCTGCTTTCGGCTTTTTTGATAGGTCAACGCGTAAACAGGGAGACGGATCGTGAACTAAAAGCATACTGCCTTGCATTTGATGATGAGCTAGGTACTTGTGCTCTATTTCAATTGTAAATAGTTGGCCGAGGCTTGTTTTTGCTGTCTTGAGGATTGACTAGTGTGCTTCTCTGCTGTTGTTTCCTTAGGTCCTTTGCCAGTTGCTGATGTTAAATCATTGACACATTATGGTGAGCCTTACGATGGAAACACACGCTTCTTCAGGACTACGTTGTTTGTTGCTGCAGTTAGATCCTGTTATGGTGAATCTTGCTTGCTTCATGGTGTGGACTGGATGCCACCAAAAGTCAGTTCTGAGCCTACTTACCTTTACGATGTGTTAACCTTATCTTAACTCTGCTCATGATCTTAAATATTTCAGCTCTTCTTGGTGGGTGAAAAACGTTGCCTCCCCTAGTCGGCATCAGTATTACCTAGAATTTTCATGTTTCTTATATCTGATTTTTTTCCCGTTACAACTTTATCTCGTGGCAATTTTGGTCTATTAAGATATAGGGAATAAACGTCAAAAGAAGCAGGTTCAGAGGTTTGGGGCTTGTTTGATAAACCAATTAAGCACTTAAAATTAATTAATTAGGTACTTATTAAATTAAGTGTGTTTGATAACAAATATTATTAAGTTCTTAATTTTTTAAATATGTTTAATAACAAACTTTGCTAATCACTTAATTGTTTAAGACCTGCTTAATTGTAATTATAAATTTTAAGGGAAATCAAAGTGACTTAAGTCTGAATTTTAAGACTTCAGATTTCAGTCTTAAGAATTCATTTTTTATCAAACGGGCCCTTAATTCAATTGTTTTTTTTTTGAGAAAAGAAAAGATTCTTTACTTTCAGGGAGGCATTACTGAAGAACAAATGCTGATGTTCATGGGAGCGAATACGCATTTATCTCCATTGCAAGCAAAGACACTTCTGGAGGTCACTTGCTTTCCAGCTTTTATGATCTAACAACCTTTTCATCTTTTCAACCTATTCATCATCTCATGATTTTGTTACATGTGTATAACATCAGGATGAGGAGGTTGGTTTTGCTTATGTCAGTCAACGGGAAGCTCGCCCTTCTTTGTAAGCATATCTAACCAAAAACAGCCATAGAGTTCCTTTCTGCTGTTTTTCTCTTACTCATAAAATGTCTATATTTCTATATCCAGTGGCTCCCTTTTTGTTTTACATACTCACTCAGAATGTGTATAGTTTTACCTCCACTAGTTTCCATCAAACGATTCTTTCATTACTATACCTGTATGGGAAAAATTATTTTCACAAAATCCTGATAAGAAAATTACTTTCTTGTAATGGTCTGTTTTTGAACAGAGACAATTATCATGCTAATCTGATCATTTCGGCAATTATTTTTTGGCTAATATTTGAATTAAGGAACCTCTTGTGTTCTTTATGTTGCTTTGTCTTTCTTGCTCACGTTCATGTACATGAAATATTGATAAAATTATGTTTCTCAATGCCCAGAAGCTGTGTCCTTATTCCCACTGTTTTTGCCTTGCTTCCTTGACCTTCTGGTCTTGTCAGAGGTTTTCTTGTGTTATTATGATTTTATACTTTAATATTAATAATAACCTGTATTTCTGGGCATTCTGGAGGTGTTCATTTGAAAAAGTTTTTTTTCCTCATCCTCCAGAATTGATTTCTTTCTCCTATTAGAGCATGCATCTAAGTAACTTCAGGATAAATTTGTATGTAGCTCAATAAATCATGTGCTTTCCTTATTAAGTTAATGCTTTTCCATTTTATCATGTTTTGGATAATTCATTTCACAGTTTTCAATCCTGCACGTTAACAAGAGGAAAAGACGAAGTAGAAAAAGGAAAAAGGAGAGGCAAACAATATCTGGTACATGATTATTAGCCATATAAGGGCGAGGAAGATAAAGAGTAACAGATGGAGAAGAAATTGTATATCCGTGTAAAAGAGAAGCAATCCAATTCTTTTCTTTTCCCTCTCTAATTAAGTATTCTTCATTCTAGAAAATGTAAAATACTATCGTAGAACTTTGTGAAAAGTCTGTTTTGGTGTATGTTCACATGATCTCAAGTGATTTATGGGGAAAAATGGGAAAAGTCTTTGCACCTAAAATGGAAGCCTAGTCAGGGATGTTTAAGATACTTATTCAGTTGGTCATATTTTTCTGGTTGTGCATTGATATTCCATGAGCGGAAGCACTAGTTGCTAAGAGATTTATTCTGTTTTATGCTTAAAAGAAGAATGATATGAATGCTGTTCTTACAGATATTCATTGGTTGGGTTGCGGGAACATATAAAGAAACGCCCGCCATTAGCAACAGCGGAGAAGATTCAGCAAATTGTTAGGGTAAATGCGTCTTCTGTTTCCTTCTTGTTTGATTTACAATATATATCTGATATGATGGGAGATATATGATGCGTAATTGCAATTATAAAGAAGTTGCAAAGGAATACATGTCTAAGGTTCTTACTAAGTGGTTATGTGGATTCTGTCTGTACACTAAATGCCCTTCCAAGTCCCAGTTGACTAATAGAGTTGAATTGCCACTGGAATGGGTAAGAAATATATTTAATCATTTTTCTTTTCTTGTTTACACATTAGTCTCATGGGAGGGAATCAGTTGTTGCCGGATTTTATCACGATGGCTATGAGGAGCCATTGCTAATGCTTATGAGGAGAAGAGGAGTTCACTCTGGTTTGGTCGTGAAGGTATGTGCTTATTTAAAGAAATGCTATTTTCTGAGAAGAAAATTCCAGGTTAGGCTGATGTTCTGGTTGTGGACTGCCGTGCACATAGCGTGAAGCCATATTTTGATATATTTGGAATTTTTGTTCTTTTATATGTTTTGTTAATAAAATTAGTTTGATTGACATAGAAGCATTTTCATTGATTGACATACTCATCTGATAGCTCAGGGTGAAGAAGGTGCTCTTTCAATGACAACAAAGTTGAGATCAGTTAATGCATCAAAGGGAATCCCCATAAATTACTGTTCAGGGTTCCGCACATTGGATGTGGTGCCTGCTCATGCGCTGGATGGTACAACTGCTTTTGGATGTTTCTTTAATTTATGAATAAAATTTCTCGAAATGAAAAGGCAATATTAAAATTGTCTCTTAAAAAATTTGAAGTATTGCATTTGAGTTTTTGGAAATAGTTTAGACACAGGAGAGATATTTAGCAAAAACTGAGTCTGTTTTATTACAGGGGTATCTCGTGAGAACTTTACCATGGAGGTTAATGCCAGGGACTATGGTTTTGAACCTACTGATACTCCAAGAACTGATAGATCGGTATTGTTTTCTGGCCTTGTCCAGTATTTGTTCACTTTCCAAAGCATTGTGCTACTATCCTTACAAAATGTAATGAATGTCTTATAATATTCTGCCACATTATTCTGCATGAGCTCATATATTACATTTATTCTTATTATTACCTGTGTTTACTCTTTAAGGAACCCATTCTTACTAGAAAGGTGAAAGAAACCTAGTAAACGGTAATAGTTATTCGGAAGATTATCACTTATGGGTGTTGCACTCTTGAGGTGTTAATGTCAGTGTTATACATTGTCAAAACTAAAGATGGGACCTGGCTTTTGTTTAGGAGACACATCTTTTTCAATTAAGCTTTTCTAATAGATACTCTGGGCTGTTTTAGTTTCGTTGTTCTTTTCAGTTATGATTTCTGACTGCATTTGTCTGGTATAACTTCAGCGGCTCAAATTTCATTTTAAAGTATTTGATTAGTTCTATGGTGGACTGTGATGCCAAAATAAACTGTATAATTATCGTGTTGATATTGATAACTCTTGCATGTTTATGTTATTAGTTCTGTACAATGGGTAATAAATAATGACTAAAGTTCATGCAACATGCCAACATATTCATTACATGGCACTCTCACAAAAATACAGTACGATCTTGAATTCCTTTGTGGCAGGATAATGTAACCAAACTACCTAAATTTCAATGATTTTGTCATTGTTTTTTCTTATACATTCAATTGCTATTTAGTCCATTTTTTACCTAGAAACTACTGCAGAACGTGCTGCTATAGACTATGGCATATACTTCTGTTGTAGTTTGAGAATGCTTTTATGCTTTTCCTGCAGTTTATATTTGATGCAGTAGCTCCTAAACTTGGATTTTGTGTTGGATACATGTCTCGTGCATCGAACTTTTTCCTTTCATCATCTTTTAGCTGAAATTTTAAATATTCTGGGCTTTGAAAGCAGGTTAATTAATGATTTGCTCCTCTATGAATTACTGTAGGTCTCTAGGAATATAGAGTTGGGCTTAGCCGCTCTACGGGGTGAAAGAGGTCCAGCATACGACCGAATTGTCCTAAATGCTGGAATGGTCGATCACTTGCTTGGTTGTGAGGGTGCGGAAGATATATCCTCTGCTTTAGATAGAGCTAGAGAGGCTATCGATAGTGGCAAGGCTCTTAACCGGCTGATAAATTACATCATGATCTCCAACAAGGTGAAGTAGAAAGCTCATTTTGCTCCCTTGCTTTCTGTTTTTCAATTTCACAAATAATAAGTTAAATAGTTTGGAGAGAATTGTAGTAGCGGCATTTCTGTCGAAGTAGGTTTCTTCCCTCTTGGCTGTATATGTTTTTTGTTTGGGGTTTCGGACTATAGCAAAGTGCAACAAAATTTTCTTTTCTTTTTTTTTTTTTTTTTTTGGAAGAAAGTGAGAGAAACATTTGTTGTATAGATAATTGGAATTGATCAATGTAATTTTTGTGTAAGTAAACTGCAAACATGCTGCAGCAAAGATTTGTGACTTCTTTGACCTTGTCTGAGTGCATAATGCAATGATTCTTGTTAATATCACAGTTCTTTAAGTCTCGAATTTACATGTCAGAATGGATCTGCAGGTTTAAGAAAAGTACAGATTTGTGATATAAGGATTTTCCAATTGATTTGTGTAAGTTTATGACACCTTACTTTTGTCTGTTCAGAGGTATAGGATCTTTCAACATATTCTTTAGCCGTTTTGTTCTTTTAAAAAAATTTAACTCAATTCTACTTTTGCATACTTGGGCTTCTACATTGAATAGTTTAATGGTAGGTTTGCGTCATAATTTTTCAAGTAATGTCCTAAAGTTAGGGATAAATAAATGTTTTATAGGAAGATATGAATGTATCTGAGTGTCAAATAAATATCCCAAAGTCTATAATTCAAGTCCTTTAATTTATTTGGCTTTAAGAGGATGAAGTCATTTCAGTTTACGTTAGTCTTATATTCTATGACATAGATCCATGATGTAACTCATTGACATCAAAGGTGATGGTGTTTCATAGGTTAGTTCTTGACAAATCCGCATGCTAATTTCACCTTTGCTTAGCAATATGTTTTCCTCCACTAAGTTTAATCTAAGGAATTAAGCTATGTTCTTAGGAATCTTGTTAGATCAATTTTTGAACATGTTTTGTAACTCCAGCACTTCCTCTTCTCGATTTTATGGTTCGGGTTCGAAGGACGCATAGGTACATACATCAGACCCTTTAAAGTACTCGAATTAACTTTTTAGGATATTATTTGACACTCAGTCTTAGTATCTCAATCCTAGTTTGGGGTGGTAAATTGCCGACAGATTTAATCGCTAGTCGGCGTGGTGATTATTTACATTGGATTATTAATAATTAGAGATTTGTGGTAGTGAAATTGGCTTTTTGTGAAGTTGACAGTATGTGCTTGACATAATTAAAAATATAATTAAAATTTATTTTTTATAAAAAAATTTATTTTATAAAATTTAAAATAATTTTTTAATTAAATACAATTTAAATACACCATTGTGCATTTAATATATATTAGAATGCACCAAATACTATGCCCCACTTCAGTACGCTAAACATTATCATTGGTATACCAAAACACTTTTTCGAGATCAATTTTGTGTGTGTGTAGATTCAACTTCAAAGAACTTCACGGAAGGCCACTTCGGCCTTGACATGACATATTCTTGTGGGTGGTAACAAATTGGGCCAACTCAATCCTAGTAGTATTACTGAGGAGATGAAATACTTCACTTTCACCCAACTAGCTTCGGGAGACGATATACCCTCCTTAAGAAAATTTCATGAGAAGGCAGTTCGAATTGCTTCCGGACTGTAAGTTTAAGTTTCCTGGTGGAGTCCTATTCGGTGCCTTGAGCTAATTATATGGCAGTAGTGGATTGATGGATGGGGGGCCATAATGTCAGAAACAGCGCCGGGGAGGCGTTCTGGTGTGAATTTCAGGGTTGCGACGAGGTGTCCATCATTATTAGGTCTGTCTTTTTCCCCAATAACTGGAAATGTATAGGAATTGTGAATCTGATCCATTGGAGGCAGTAATGTTTTGTGAGTTTAGTTGTGTATATATATGGCGAAAGCTCAAAAGTATTTAAGAGTAATTAGTACAGATGTTCCTCGAGAAACATTTCGGAGGCCTCATCGTTTACCCTATTTGATTCCTTCCTCTGTTTAATCTCACTATAACAGTATGATAAAACCCCTAAAAAACAGAGAACAAGGGATATACCCTTTCCAAGGCCAAACTTTTCATGAGGAAAGTAACTGAGAGCCAAAACTTCGGAGATCGGAACCGAGAGGCCGAAAATGTTGCCGGCTAACAAAGATGATTCGGAGAAGATGAGTCCGGTAGCTCCCACCAGGACAAACAGAGAAAGAATGGAGACTGAAACAAGCACTACATAGTACTTTGCTTCTCCCAGTTGGAATTCTGCTGCCTCAACTGGAATTGCCTGCATATAGATAGTAAAAAATGATTTATATGTACCTAACAGGTAAGGATCTCTGTCAAACACCCCACCATCAAAATGTTTTTTTTTTTTTGCCTCCAATGTATAAAAACTCTGGCTAGTCCTATTTTAGGGTCGGATTGAATATTGTTTTGGTTTGAGATTTTCTTCCTTTTGTTTTGTGAGATGGAATTTTTTGTAAGAAAAAAAGTAGAACCAAAATTTGTATTGGGTTCTGCTACTCTAAATACAATTTTGTTGCCCATTTTACCACGAACATATTTGAGAAATGTCTTCCTAAAACCAGAAGGTCACACTTATAATCCTGACATTCCCGAATATAATATGAGAATACATAGGAGCTAGGGTAAGAAGCCGTAATTGTTCCATTCAAAATTGAATCCTTGTAACTCTATATTCTAGTTTAGGTTTTAGAAAATGAAAGTGTACTTTTCCTAAAGCAAACACACTTATTTTACACCTAAACTTCTACACCTAACTTCCTTGGTTTATAGGAAATATATGCACCCTGCAAGCACATGCATCTTACTTTGTTAGTTAAAACTAATGTGGTAAATTGATTATACTTTTCCAAGATCTGGGAACATTTAACTTTATACATAGATGGTACTGTCTGTCAGTTTTTTTCTATTTTTACCATTTCAAAATAAATGTTAATCTGTATACCTCATAAAAAATCAAGGGTTATTTTGTGTGTAAGAGTGTGGGCGGCAATATATGTTCTCTTGTATGACGAATGCTCAAAAAGTTGAATGGTTAGGAAGTGAGACCTTGAAATCATTTTCTATGAGCATGGCGATTGTTGAAACCAGAGTCGCGATGAACCCCATTACCACCTGTGACTGCATCACCACTGTGTAGGTTATCTCCTGTCTTCCGTTCTTGTATGCCCACTCAATCAAAGGGTAAAGTAACCCAGCCAAAGCTGCATAAACAATCGTCATTCCAAACCCTAAATAATACAGTTTATTGCTCTCACCTGGAAGCTTATCACTTCCAGTCACCGCCGACAAACACGCTGCTCCGGCAACCAAGAGGACCACGGCGATGAAGGAATAACAGGTAAACTTCTGCTGGACAACAATAAAAGCAAAAACGGAAAGAAAAGCGAGTAGCAGTGAGATGATAAGAACAGCAGTCGTAGCCGGTAGGTGCCCCATTCCGAAGGCAAACGTGTAGTTGGTTAACTCGACGATCAAACCAAGGAACGCCGAGGCGATGAACAACGGAATCTTCATCAAGATTGGCTTCGCGGTCTTCGATTCATCGGCTTGCATCTGTCGACGAAGGAAGGAGATGAGGAGAGGGATGAGAATGATGGGAAATCCTGCAGTTTGAAGCCATGTTGATAGCCATACTCTTTTGCCTCCATAGATGAAGTAAAGATGAATGATCAGTGGAGCTCCGCAGCTGCCTACCGCCATCAGTATGATGTTTAGGTAAAGGAGTCTGATGCTCATGGTGTTGCTGACCGGTGAGATTCTGAAAATACTAGTCGACATTGTAAAATATGCCTTGGAGAATAACGAACAGTCAACGGGGCTCTTGATCGAACATCCATAATGCCTGTAAAGTTTATCTCTTATTTAGGAAAGGTCTAGGCTTAATCTAGAGCTTTTTTAGTATAGTATTATCATCTATGAAGGGTTGGGATTTTCTCGTATACTTTTGTTATATTCTATATTACATTTTTAAGTATAAAAGTTTTGATTCATATATCACAAATAAAAAAAGATAAACTTTAAATTTTAAAAGATAAATTTTAAATAAAAAATATTATAATTAATAGTATATTAGAGAGTGTATTATAGAATTGTATTAGATAAAAGTTTTGATTCATATATTACGAATAAAAAAAGATAAATTTCAAATTTTAAAAAATAAATTCTAAATATAAAATATTATAATTAATAATATTTTAATAATATATTAAAAGATCCGGAATCATATAAAAAAATTTGTGCTCATATATTGACATTAACCGTTTTCGTACCAATTTAAGTTATCATTTCAAATCGACAAACTTACTACTGCGGTGGTACTTATTAGGTCCGTACTATCGGGTCCTGGTAAACGAGTATAAATGTTATTCCGGATTCGAGATTATCGGGTCGTATCCGAGTCGGGATCGGATAAGACCCGACCCATTGACAGCCCTAATTGTAGGCTACAACATCTTCGGTTAATGTAACAAAAGATCATGACTCATGTGTATTTGGGTTTTTGCAAACTCAATTCTCGTTTCACGCTCTCAAACGTTTGGATTCTTACATTTCATCCTTAGAGTACTGGATGCATTTTGGACATCTTGGTCTGGCAAGGACCAATTAGATCACAATTCAAAATGATTTTTTTCTTTTTTGTACCTTTTAGTTTTAACGCGATTTACGTCTGCCTTCGACAAAAAAGTGAGACATGAAAAAATGTGAAAAAAAAATTAATTTTCATTTCATTTCAAATGCACTCATCCGTTTTTAGAACTGAAAAGAAACCTACTCCTAATCCAAGTTGACCATAACATTCCTTTATTTGTTTTCCTGGCCTTCCATCTCTATCTACCAAATCTTCTCATCATCTGAGCTTGACATGAACAACACATCGATCTGAATTCTCATTCCTTATAACAAATTGTCTAAGAAAAGACACAAAATTCTACAGATATATTTCCTTGAAAATGGTCATCTGGACTTTTAGGTAGTTGTAAAGATAAACTGGACTTTTATCATTTATGTCCTTTTTCCCTCTTATTTTGACTGGTAGATGATGTACTGGGGAAACAAACCGAATATATCCGAATATACTGTATATTTAAGTGTTAGAATTTGGCATGAATGGGTGAATGAGAAAATAATTTCAACATATTATCTATTAATGATGTATAAGTGGGAGATGTACTCACTTTAAATAGCAACAACTAGATACATTTTGGATAATATAAATTCATTCATTTAACTTGTTGTACATGGATATCTAGACGACATTTATTGTGTTTAGATGATCTCTAAGCAGATTCATGTAACTTGAATACATGTATGATGAATAGTTGTCAAGAATCCTAATAATTATTCAAAGAGTTTCAATTAGAATTATGTTATTATTTAATACCCAATTCATATTTTCACCACTTTACCTAATCTATAAATAAATGCCTCATATTCTGTTTTGTGGATGACTAACAAGAAAAATTCTTCTTCTTTTTACCTATCTTCATAAGCATATTTTATTTAATGTTCTTGATTAGTCTGTTTAAGTTCGCTAGGCAAATAGTCTTGTACTTACTATTTCAACTTCTGTTGCATCTTGGGAGACGTCGACGTACTATTCAATCTTGAGCACATTACCGAGGTGACGAATTTATTTTAAGGAGATCGTATTGAACACGAGCTTTGGATTGCTGTTTTCTTCTTATAATCTTGATTTTATTTTAAATTATTCATATTTTTCAGCCATATTTTATATTTACATACTACTTATAAATGTTGTTTTTGTTACATTAACAGTGCGTTTGATACACTAGAATAGAATGGAATGTAATGACTTTTTCAACTTCTTTTTCCATTCCAGTGTTTGGTAAGTAAAATTGAAGTAGGAATGAGCTTTCCTATGGAAAGTCCATTCCAGAAAAAAACAAAAAAGACCTTTCCACACTAAAACCTAAAGAAAGGTCTTTTCAGGAGAAGTAGAAAACCTAAAAAGAATCATTGTGACTACTATACCCTTGACAATGTTCAACAATAATAAACTCAAGTTGGTCATAAACTTCATCAGTAGAAGAACAGTTTCTAACCAAGGTGCGAGCTTTAATTCATAAAAAATAATTTTAAATAAGGTATCAAATTTCTTTTTTTTGTTTTCTCTTTGTTTATATTTTTATAGCATTTGTATGCCTTGATTAAATGTTTTTATTCTATGGATTGACTTTTAATATTTTAGGTATGATTGTTATTTTGGCTAAATTATGAATTCATATTATACTAGCAGCAAGGTGGTGAAATTATTTTTGTTGTGAATTCAAATTTAATCATTACCTAGATAGAGAGGCTTTTCTTTTTTCTAGTAAAATTTGAATTTTTTATTATACTAGTATGGTATAATGCTACATAATCATATCAGAAGAAAAAGGAGCATAGACCCCATGGAGGAGAATCTACAATTAGAAGAAGATGATGAAGTTGACGAAGATGTTATTGATACTATTGAAACTTCAGATGCATGGAGTACTTGGAGGAAGAATTTAGCTATTAACATGTTTGATACACACAAAGGCAATAGACAAGGCCAATGACTTATGCTTAATAGATTTTATTGAGTATTTATTTTCTTTAGTATTTATTTATTTTATGAATGCATAATTTGTAGACTTTAATTTAATATTTTATTTGTTGATGGCATTGCTATAAGACATCTATTGAATGAATATTGTGTAATCCTCCATTATTTTATTATTAAGATGTTATATTTCAATTGTGTGACAAAATATATAATTTTATACATAACCTAGTTATTATAGAAATGGAGCAAATTGCGGATAAATCTAAACATGGTGTCGATAAAAGATTTTGGACAGAATACGAAGATGCAAAGTTGATTGAAGCACTTCTTGATTTAGCAAACACTAGAAAATACAATGCTGATCGTGGATTTAAGCCTAGACACTACCATGCTATTGAAGAAATACTTGCAGTCAACTTGCCAAACTCGAGACTAAATGCTGAACCACATATTGCTTCACGATTGAAAACTTTGAAAATACATTTTAGTATTGTTTTTTATATGTTATAAGGCCAACATACTAGCCGGTTTGGTTATGATTATGAAAGAATGTGTTGTTGTTGAGAAAGTTGTATGGGATGAATATTTAAAGATATGTATAAGTATGAATTTTATCAGACTATAAGATGAGGTTATGATTTTTATTATTATTTTTTAATTTTTCTGATTTTACCTTTTTTTCAGAGCCATAAAGATGCCAAAATGTTTAAAGAATTCTTTTCCTTATTATAGAGAATTATGTGTTGTATTTGGAAAAGATCATGCAACTGGAAAAGATGCAGAAACTCTAGCTGATGTGATTGAAGAGCTTGACAAAGAAGAACTACAAAAGGAAAAAAATAAAATTGATGAGCAAAAACCTACCTTATAAGGCCTTGATGCCTTATTGTCTTTCATGCAATCACCTAGATTTGGGAATAGTAGTGAAACTTCAAAGAAGAAAAGAAAGGTGGTGAATGAAACTACTCATGACACTATTTGCGAAGTTATAAAAGATTCAGCTGCATTAATTAGTTCAAAAACGGAGGCAAGCAGTGGGCGACTTAGTTTGGTAATTGAAGATGCTAGTGTGAATAGTTTAAAGAGAATGCTAGATCAGGGGTTGCTAAAGTTACAAGGTTTAAGTATACAAGAGAGACATAAAGCAACTGCAATCATCAGTTGGGATCGTAACTTAACTCTTTTTTTTTTTATACAATTGATGATGATGAGAAAGCTGAATAGGTGAAAATGATAATTTCATAACTGTTTTACTTCTGTGGATAGAAGTTACTTTAACTTTGATCCAAATAAGAGTTGTTTTTATGATTAAATTACATTTCAATATTTGAAATGTTTGATTTTTTAAAGTTTCAGCACAAATTTTATTTAGATGAGAGTTTGTAGATAACATATATTTAATACATTATTGACACCATATAACTAGAAAAGTATTTTAGTCATATCTTGTAAAAATTTACTCCATTCTGACATTGAATGATATTTTTATCAATTATAGATAAGGAATCACTATTCTATCCTAACTTTTTCTTCCAAACAATAAAATAGCAAAATAATTCAACACTTATTATGGGGTGGAAAGTTATTCCATTCTAGTGTACCAAACGTACCGTAAGGTCATTCATGTGGTTTACACAAGTACAGTGCATATAAGGTGCAATAATTTCACATGCTTTTACTTTGTTTTACCATTAATGGTACGTTAGAATGGAATGAGATGAGTTTCTAACTTCTCATTTCATTCCAATGTTTGGTATGCGAATCTCAAGTAAAAAAAAATTCCTTTCACAAGAAAGTTCATTCCATGAAAAAGTTGGAAAGACCTTTCCATATCAAAATCTAAAGAAAGACTTTTTTAGGAGAAGTTAGAATTGTAAAAAATATATTATGACTATTATACCCTCATGACATTCCACAAAAAAAAAGCACAAGTTAGTCTTAAATTCTTGTTTTATTTCTCTTGGTAATATTTCTTTTTCTTTAATCTAAAATGAGAGCCATTTTTATGACTAAATTATTCTTCAATACTTGAAATATTTGATGTTTTAGAAAATTTAGTAAATAAGATTTTGTGGATGTCATACTTAATTTAGCCTTATTTTTTTATTTAGCTTAATTTAACTTTGTTGACACAATATACTACTATGGCGTTTAAGTTATATATTATGGAATTTTATTATATCTTGACATTAAATAATGAATTTGCTAAACATAAAAAAAGAATTATCATTCTGTTCTGACTTTTCCTTCCAAATAATAGAATAAAAAATAAGGTTCCAAATTCATTTTAAATAAAAAGTAATTTTGGATAGAAAGACATTATATTCTATTGTACAAAACATAACCTAAGTTCCTTTTTGAGAGAAGAAAGTTACGTTTAAAGGATATGCATGGATGGTTGCCTGAATAACATAGTTGATAATACTACCTTCAATAGAATTCTACAATAAACAATTGTTAATTTTATGTGTTAGAAATAATGTATTTAGACAAAAAAAAATTGGGTAATGAGACATATTTTGATGCCGAAGTGGTATTTTTTTATCTAAGTAAATTTTCTGAAAAAGTAGTAAGTTTTAACAAAGAAACAACAAAAGTGATAAAATTTATGTGTTTGATAATCAATGATTTGACAAAAATGACAAGTTTCAAACTCATTGCATACGAGTAATAAAAATAAATTTTCATAAAAGTACCACTTTTTTGGACTCGATATTTTTATGAAATTATCAAATTCACAAAAGTTACTATTCGAACAAATAATTATCTAATATTTCAAAATCTTCAATACTTATCGGAATATGTTTTTAGAGTACAGAGTTATTAAATATTGATGATAGAGTAACTCACACATGTATACCTCAGAAAAGCCCAGTGGTAGCTATAATTCGTGCAATGGGACAATACATTCCTCATCCAAAGTCCAAACCAAGCACTAATGGACCATTGCCCCCTCAAAACTTTCTCAGAGAGTCAATGCAACAAAATCTAAGAAAGAGGCGAGAGGTAAGGATATACCAATCACTCTTTTGCAGTAGTTTATTGCAATTTCATGCCAATCTCAAAACCTCATCAACTTTCAGAAAGTCTTTTCCCCTTTCTTTTTTTGCAAAAAGACTTTCATAAAGTTGATTAAGAGAGTTATTTTGACAATCAAACCTTGTACGTATCATAAAGTAGATCTTTTATAGTCACTGAATGATCAATAATTACAAGTGATGGAGAAATATGACTTAAATAACAAAAAAATTAATATTTAAAAATTGTATCAAGAATGACAAAAAAAGTAGAAACAAGACTATATAATTTGCTCATTCTGAATAAATCTAAAATCTTTGTAGATAGAGTCCATCATTAATTCCCTAATTGTAGATTGGAGAAAATCAAATAGTCTTCTACATTCTATTACTAGCAATATGGTACAAGGAATTCTTAATATCTCGTATTAAAGGAAAAGGAATTTTCATAATTTTTCTTTTTTTTATCATACATTAAAAAAATTTAGGTATTCAATGTAATGAAAGTAATATTTGATCGTAAATATAAATATATTCATAGTAAATTAAATATGTAATTCTCATTCATGTTAGAATAACTTATTTATAATTATGAAAAGAGTTTATTCTAATCTGAATACGTAACAAGTGATTAAAATACTAAAATCTACCTATTCTAGACTATGCAGTTGATGCAACTGTTCATCAATCTTGGGCTTTCTTTATTGTAAAGATTCTCCATTTTCAATAAAAGTAGGGACTGATTAGACCACTTGTGCCATCATTTCTTTGAAGATTCCTGGTGTCATTGAATATTACAAAGTCTTGTACTCTTGTATTCCCAAACTGAAACTTACACGAAAACAAGCAAAGACTACAATAATTGAAGGAAAATTCTTTCCATAAATTAATTTCTTATCACGTGGTGGAAGTCAAGCTTTTCTTGCCACTATAGTTAAAGAATTGTGATGGAGATTCTTAAGAAAATTGTTATATATTTATTTATTTTATTATTATTATTATATTTAATTTATTTTTTGAAGTATGAAAAATTATTTGTTAATTAGTATAATTTTTATTTTTATAATTGTAATATTTATATTATTTTACTTTCTCAACTTTGTTCTTAAAGAAGAAGTTTGAGAATTATTTTAATTGTAATGACTCTAATTATTTTAAACTCTATCTATTTTAAGATTAATAAATAATCTTTTTCATTAAAAAAAGGTAGAATCACTATATTTTTTGTTTCAAGATTCACAAGAAAATGCCCACAAGTTACTTTCAATTTTTAAAAATTTCCCACAAAATTAATATAATAACGATACCTCTCCATGGTTTCTTTTAGACTATTCTATTGCCAACTATAGGATGAAAATGATAGTTCCAGAGAGAGATTTTTTTCACTTATTTGATCATTTCAGCGAGCCCTTGTCTTTGATGCATCTTTTGTTAGGATCAAGAACCTACCACACAATCACTAATGAAGAAAGCAAAAAAATAAAGAAGAAAAGAGAGAGAGAAATCTTAGGAGACATAAAATACGTGGTAACATTCGTAGGTAAACTCCATGGCGGTAGGGCTATATATTGATAATTTTAAGTATATACAGTTACCGAGAATACATCTTATAAAAAAAATAGCAACAGGAAGAATAAAAGGTTGAACCGCGTGAACAAGCAATATTAATCAAGCTCCATAACTTAACAATTCTCCCACTTATAGACTGATCCAGTCACCCAAAAAAAAATGCATTCTCAAAAAAAATATACCTACATCATCAATATCTTCACCACACCGCAACATTTGTAGAGGCTACAGAAGACCAACCAAGGTTTTACACAACCCAGTTTCCCAACATCAACACATTTTGTCAACATGTCTGCTAGATTCTTTGCATCGTCTATCTTCTCCGCATCGTCTATCTTCTCCAAACACATATCACAATCTTCCACTTTTCTACGAGTGAAATGATACCGTCTTCTGATGTGCTTTGTTTTCGACTGATAGACTGGGTTCTTCACCAACTGTATGGCGCTCTTGCTATTTGTGTAAAGAATCTTCTCGCGCTGCTTCTTGCCCAACTCTTCCAGATAATCTGCCAACCATATCATTTCCTTCCCACCTTCAGCTATTGCCACATACTCAGCCTCAGTAGATGAAAGGATAACACACTTCTGAAGTCTGGACATCTAGCTCACTGCTATTCCATCTATAGTATAGATATACCCGGATATGCTCTTACTCGAGTCCACATCCCCATTAAGATTAACATCCACAAAACCCTATAGAATCATTTTGCCATTTCTATAACAAAGTGAAGTATTGGATGTATCTCTCAGATATCTCAGAAGCCACTTCACAGCTGCCTAATGTTCTTTCCCCGGGTTTGATATGTACCTGCTAACAACTCCCACTGCATGTGCTATATTAGGTCTAGTGCAGACCATAGCATACATCAAGCTCCCAACTGCAGAAGCATATGGAACAAGTGTCATGTGCTCATGCTCCTCAGCTGTCTTGGGCGACTGCTCCTTTAACAATTTGAGATGATTCACCAATGGAGTAGTCCTGGGTTCAGTATCATTCATCCTAAATTTGGACAACATATTCTCAATATACTACTCCTGAGATAGATTTAAAGTGCCAGCAGATCTATCCCGAGAAATCCTCATCCCAAGAATCTACTTCACTGCACCCAAATCCTTCATCTCAAACACTGAAGACATGCTTGCCTTCAGATTGTTTATTTCCCCCATACTAGAATCTGCAATCAACATGTCATATACATACAAGAGTAAAAACACATAAGAATCAGTGTATTTCTTGAAATAACAACACTGATCCTTTTCACTCCTATGAAAACCATTCTTACTCATGAAGGAGTCAAACTTCTTGTACCACTGTCTAGGTGTTTACTTTAGTCCATGCAAGCTCCTGTTGAGCTTGCACACCATATGTTTCTTCCTTGGAACAACAAATCTTTCTGGTTGTTGCATATAGATCTCCTTATCTAAATCTTCATGTAAAAATGCTATTTTTACATCTATTTGCTCAAGGTGAAAATTTTCTGATGTAACAATACTCAATAAAATTTGAATAGTAGTTAATTTCCCAATAGGAGCAAATATTTCAGCATAATCAATACCTTTCCTTTGTGAATATCCTTTAACCAATAACCGAGCCTTGAACCTCCTTTTGCCATCTGGTTCAGCTTTGATTCTGAACACCCACTTGTTCAACAAAGCTCTATTCCCTGCAGGTAACTCAGTCAACACCCACGTGTTATTCTTTTCAAGTGAGTACATCTCATCATCCATAACTTGCTCCCACTTGATTGAATCCTCCACCTGTAGGGCCTCATCAAAAGACTCTAGTTCCCCTTCATCAGTTAGTAACAAATAATGTAATAAAGCTGAATACCTATCTGGTGCTCTGATGGTCCTCGATGATCTCCTCAACACCGGCTCAGGTGTCACTTGCTCCGCCCCTAGTTCTTCAACAACAGTCTCCAGAGTTTCTTGAGATTTCGTTGCAGCATCACTGGGTAAACTCTTCTGTAACTAAATCTCAATTCCCACTTGCTTTGTAGTCTCTGAATCCTTCTTCTCTTTGTCCTTGTACAACATATTTTCATCAAAGGTCAAGTCACAATGCCTCAAGATCTTTTTATTTTTGTCATCCCAAAACCTGTAACCAAACATGTCAGAACCATAGCCTATAAAGTAACACTGCACAGCCTTAGCATCAAACTTGTCTCTTTTCTTTGGATCAACATGAGCATAAGCAGTGCAACCAAAAGTTCTCAAGTGAGAGTACTTGAGTTCTTTTCCTGTCCATAACTATTTTGGAATCTTAAATCCTAAAAGAACTGATGGTCCTCTGTTAATCAAGTATGTAGCCGTGCTCATAGCATCTGCCCAAAACGTCTTTGGCAATCCAGAATGTATTCTCATGCTCCTTGTACGCTCATTCAATGTTCTGTTCATCCTCTCAGTAATTCCATTCTGCCTTGCCTTACCAGGAACTGTCCTCATCAATATGATTCCCTTAGCTACACAGAATGCTTTGAATTTTGACTTGTCGTACTTCTCTCCGTTGTCAGATCTTTGGTATTTTATCTTCAAACCGGTTTGATTCTCAACTTCAGCTTTCGACCTCTTGAATATGGCAAACACATACCTTCTTGCTGAAATTACCAATGAAGGTGACATAGAACTTGGATCCACCAAGTGATGAAATTGGATATGGTCCCCAAACATCAGTATGGATCATTTCTAACCGCATTTTCTTTGGTTCTTTAGGGACCTTCGTGAAGCTAACTCTTTTCTTTTTGCCCATAACACAGCTCTCACAAAGGCCCATATTAACAGATTTTAGACCCTCTAAAGCTCCTTTTGCAACCAGCATCTTCATTCCTTTAGCACTCATGTGTCCAAGTCTGTTGTGTCACAGACTTCAACTGGAAACACATTCAGTAACATCAGCCATATTTATACACCCTATAGTGGTGTATAAGGTTCCATATTTTGTGCCACGTGCTACCACCATAGCACCTTTTACGATCTTCCACGAACTCTTTCCAAACTCTGCTGCATAGCCTATGCTATCCAACTGACTAACAGAGATCAGATTCTTCTTGCGACTAGGAATATATCTGACATCCTCTAATGTCCGCTGATTTCCTGCTGGAGTTGTATGCAAACATCCCCTTTTCCTTTAATGTCCAGGCTCTTATTATTAGCAAGATACACCTTTCCAAAATTTTCAGACTTGAAATTTCGGAACAATTTCTTGCTTGGAGACTAATGAAAAGATGCACCCGAATCTAAAATCCAGGATTCAACTAGGCTATCCACACTAAGGATTAGAGCATCCCCAATATCTTCTGCTGAATTTACAGAATCATTATCATCTCCAGATTTGTGATTCTGCTTCTGCTTTGGTTTTGTATAGTCAGTCCGAAAGTGCCATTTTTCTCCACAGTTCCAACACGTTACGTTTGGTTTGTTTGTAGATTTTCCTATGTTCCTTGATTTTGATCGGCCATATTTGATTTGGCACTTCGATCTGCTTCTCCCTTTTTGGTCGACGGTGAGAGCACTACCCGATGAATCCCCAATCTCTCGTTTGCGAATACTTACGCCGAGAACAACATCTCAGATTTCATCAAACTTCAGTTTCTCAAACCCCCGAGAACTGCTAATCGCAGCAATAATAGTATCCCAAGCTCGGGTAAAGAAGACATCAAAATAATGGCTTTAATTTCATCTTCGAAATTAATATCCACAGAACTCAGTTGACTCACAATCATATTGAATTCGTTTATATGATTCGCAACAGATCCACTTTCAGACATCTATAAATTGAACAATTTACGCATCAAATATACCTTGTTTATAGCTGACGGTTTTTCGTATATATTCGCGAGTGCTTTCAACAGATCTACCATTGACTTCTCCTTGACGATGTTAAATACCACATTTTTGGACAGCATCAATCGGATCAACCCTAGAGCCTACCGATCCTTGAGCTTCCACTACTCCTCAGTCATGAAATCCGGCTTCACCCCGACAAGGGTTCGTGAAGATCTTTCTGGTACAGACAATCTTCAATCTGCATCTTTCAAAAACTAAAATCAGATCCATCAAACTTCTCGATTCCAATCTTCAAACTCTCTATCTGCACAGATCGTGGTGAATTTAACCTGGCTCTGATACCAGTTGTTAAGATCAAGAATACACCACACAATTACTAATGAAGAAAGAAAAAAAACGAAGAAGAAAAGAGAGAGAGAAATCTGATCAAACATAAAATATGTGGTAACGCTCGTAGGTAAACTTCACGGCGGTAGGGCTATATATTAATAATTTTGAGTATATAAAGTTACCGAGTTTACAACCTATAAAAAAATAGCTACACGAAGAATAAAAGATTGAACTGCGTAAACAAGTAATATTAATCAAATATTAATCAGGCTCCATAACTTAACATCTTTTGTGTTGGTGGAGCCTTTCGTATTGAGCCTCTCACCTCATATTTCTCATTTTTGTGGTCAAGGTATGTTTGTATCATATGGAACTTTTGCCTCATTCTCTTTTTTAGCTTTTGCTCATCCTCTCTACGCCTGTACTCTCTCTAGAGGGCCTTTTCCATCCATCCTTAAGGTTCAAAAATTAGGATTTCATGAGTTTAGATCATATCATGCTGCATTGTTCAAATGATGGAGCATGAAGATCTAAAAGAACTTCTTCACTCTCTCTTAATTTCTCAATAAAAAACTTTCTTCACGAGCATTCCTGTATTTTATATTTTAACAAAAGAGAAATTAGTCAAAAATGCCCTCAAACAAGTTTCTACTAGCCAGTAATATCTAAAATTATTTTTGTTACGGAATATATACCTAATCTATTTTCGGGGTACCAAAAGTACCCTCACACGGCGGAATCCGGCAGAATGGGGCGGCATATTTTCACGTGAGCAGCAAGTGACGCAAAATTGGAGGGTAAAATTGTCACTCTCTACCCCATCTCCCTCAACCCGTATTTTCTCTTCCTTTTCCCATCCCCTTGCAGCCCGTCTTCCCCTTCCTTTTCTCATCTCTCTGCAACCCATCTTCCCCATCAAAAACGCTGCTCTCAGAAAGACTAACAACAAGGATGAGCTCAAGCAGTTCTTCAGCTTCAAGGAGAACGAATATTGCTAGAACAGACAAATAATGTATACCTTCTCTGAGAGATACTTAAAAGCAACCTTCTTCTCTCCTGCTTCATAAATATTGCACTGGGAAAATATCTGAATGAAACTAATATCATCAGAAAGCTGCTCCGAATACAAAACATCCTTAGCTAAAATTATAATGAGATAAAAGTTAAATTGTGAAAATAATGCATAGATAAAAGAGTTAAAACCTGTGATTCAACACTTGCACAAACTGCATAAATTCCCCAGTTTCTGGTGTAATTATTGTATAAATGGACTTTTGCAAATCTAACACGAGGATGCTGCTGCCGTGTTCCATTAAAAAAACAATGGTGAATTGTCACTCTCATACATCTGTCACTAATGTGAGAAGGGTCTGCCCCTATGAGGATTGTTTTATCATGATTTGAGAAGTGACACCTGCAACCAAAGAAGCTTAAGATGCAGACAGAAATTAAGAGAAAACAGCACCAGTAGAATAGTCCTCACCGAGAAATGGTAACATCTGTGCTTTCCCTTGTAATATCAATTAAACCATCATCGAAGTCTGAAAGGCTACAACGATCAATCCAAATATGTTGCGACTTGGGTTTAATTTGAATGCCATCTGCATCAGGTCCTTTGGCGCCTTCCAACTCTATATTGCATATAATCACGTGTTCAGATTATCTCTCAGAGAAGGTATACAAATAATGTGGACTTTAGGGCAGAAGATTTGAAGAGGGAGCTTAGGGCAGAAGGTGAAGAGGGAGATGATTTCTCTTCGGTTAGGTCGTTTGAGAGGTAAAATGACCCGTAATTTGATTCCGGTCCATTGGGTCGAATAACCCATCAAAGACGGGTTGAGGGAGATGGGGTAGAGAGTGACAATTTTACCCTCCAATTTTGCGTCACTTGCTGCTCACGTGAAAATGTGCCGCCCCATTCTGCAGGGATTCGCACGTGTGAGGGTACTTTTGGCACCCCGAAAATAGATTAGGTATATATTCCGTAACAAAAATGATTTTGGATATTACTGACTAGTAGAAACTTGTTTGAGGGTATTTTTGACTAATTTCTCTTTAACAAAAAGACATATTATAAATATATATATATATATATACAATAGATGGAACGAATAAAAATTTATAAGAAATATTAAATGATCATTTGACAAATACAAATGTTTCTTAAAATATATGAAAGTCACATAAAACATAATATAGGAAAATAAAAATAAAGTGTAGAACATCACGCAGTAAACCCTAAAATCACAAATCGTAGTGTCTCTAAAAAGTTGGCGATAGATACTTTAGAAAATGACCAACAATACCAGAAAAAAAAAAGGAAAAAGAAAGCGGGAGAAAGAAAGGTAAAATAGATGACGACGAAGACTTCGTCGTGGAGGCCCATGAGCTCCCATTGTCGCCTACAACTAATATATTTTCCTAGTAGCTTCATTTATAAGAAACCAATCACAATTCATTTTTGAATGTCACATTCACAAGTCATAATCATAATGCTTGTAAATTTGTAATATTTGCATTGGATCCTGTCAAGTTTCACGATACAGACTCCCACTTAATCAAATTAGGGTTTTGTTGCATGGATAAAACTTTTATTAAGTTTACGTTACATGCCGAAAG
Source organism: Rauvolfia tetraphylla (assembly GCA_030512225.1). Classification (NCBI taxonomy): domain Eukaryota; kingdom Viridiplantae; phylum Streptophyta; class Magnoliopsida; order Gentianales; family Apocynaceae; genus Rauvolfia; species Rauvolfia tetraphylla. Next base: position 7,710,238 of record JAJQKT010000059.1, read on the forward strand.
TATATATTATATGCTATCTAAAATTAAAAATTTTATTTTAATTTATTATAAAATTAAAAGACGTAATTTTACTATAAAAAATAATTACATTATCTTTATTAATTAATATTTTTTATAAGCACGATAAATTTTTAATGAGCGTAATAAATATATTCTTATTTTTTTATACAAATAAAGTCTTTTTTCTTTCATTCTTATTCTCTCTTATTAAAAATAGATTTGAAGGATTTATTCAACAACACAAGATTAATAAATCACCTCTTCTATTTAAAAGAGTGATTTTTTTAATGTGAAATTTTAATAAAGTCTAAAAATTAAATTTTTTTGCTGACGGCAAAAGGCCTCAAATATAAAAGACAAAATCCACATAATTGACAGCCGAACATAATATTATTCTACTGGACTAGATTGTGTGTTTTAGTTACACTCGACCCCTTTTCAATTTCTTACACTTTCTTTCTATTTTTTAATAAATAAAAATATTTTATTGTTCATAGATAGTTTTTTTTTCAGACAAGGGTTGAGTTGAATTTTTGGAGTCTTTTTGTGATATTATGATTTTTTCCAATTAATAAAAAAAGGGAGAAATGAGAAAGTCAAAAAATAATGTGAATATCACTTCTTTTTACAACTTACGTACTTTTTAAAATAGCTTTTACTTATTAAAATTATTTAAAAAATAAAAATATTATTTTAATTTTAAAAACTTCCTTTTTTTATAGGTACTTTTTATATTTTGAACTGGTTAAAAAAAATTTCAACAATTGAAAACAAACTGATAGTTATTTCATTGCATAATCTAATCTCATAATTAGATAAGATGTGATAATTATCTCGTCCATATATCCAATGAAAAATTTAAACATGCTTAGTTGATAAATTCCAAAGAAATTTCAAGTGTTGGGATTTGTATTATCGTTTTGATTCCTAATACCTCGCTAAAGAAATGCTTAGTTTCTCTTAAATCTCATCAATAGCCCATGAAACACGAACTATAGTCAATATTTGCTTCTATATTAAGGTCTAGTTCTTCAAGAGATTCAAGTTTTGACCAGCTCCCTCATGTGTACGCTGATTTTTCCCCTTGTCTACATCCAATATTCTTAAATTAAATGATTTAATTATCAAGTATATGACTCTCTAATCTATTTTACTTTCTATTATCAAAAGTTATCAACTATACTTGGACAAAGTTTAATTTCAAAATTAAACTCAAAATTTTAAATGCGGATCTATATTTTCTCTGATAAACAATTTAACTTTTACAAAACTCAAGAAAAATTTCAAAACTAAATTTTATTTAATCACACTATTGATTGTAAAACAAGAGAAGATTTTTAATAGTGTCATAGTCTCTCTCTCTCTTCTTTTTTTTTTTTCAATTTTATGACTCAAGAACCCTTTGACGCAAAATCGCCTTAGATCCAACCTCGTAGGGCATGAGAATTGAGAAAGCATAGACTGACCTTATAGTATGCACCAATTCAAGTAGGAATCGGACCTTGGGAAGCAGGGGGCTCAATCAGTGTGCCTTTTTGAGCAGTTTTTTTTTTTCCCCTCTTTCTTATGTAATAACTTTTGAACTAATTGGAAGCAACTTCATCCAATTATTGTAGTGAAAAACAATGTATAAAGTCTTTTTAAAAACAAAATAGAAATGAACTTAGAATATAATAATTGAAAGATGGTGGAATCTCTGTCTATTGAAGCTATGGGTTGTTGAAGTGATGATGTTGAAATGTCAAATAGTATTTGGTTGGTGATAACTGTCTTTCTTTTGTCTATTTATCTCTTCAAAGTGAATGAGAAACTTCTTGGAAACTCCCTTAACCAAGTCCACCTACAATTCCCCCACAATTTTGAAATATGTTCATTTAACCCCATTTAAAGATATTTCTTAACATTATCAATTATTTTTTTAAAGAACTTATCTAATCTATGCTCTCTGGGAGGCATGTTAATACGAATTAGGTAATTAGGATTCTCTCATTTTCTGTAAATTAATAGAGTTTTTTAAAATTTATGATAGATTTTAAACTGTCATATATAATATATTTAATTTGTATTAACATGTGCTCGAAATATACATTAAAATAAATTATTTTAAAAAATATAGACATGTATGTATAGTAATTTATGATTACCTATGAGATGACAATTCTTATCAACCACTAATTTAGTTATTAATTGGATCTTAGTTAGTAAAAATAATATTTTTGATATTTTTTTTCATTACAATTCAACTTGTTGTATTTCAAAATCTTTTTACATGAGAATAATTTCTTCACTTAAACTTGAATATATTTTCAACACTATTGTTATTGAGCTTATAATCACATTTGAATCCCATAATATTGCTTGATATGCCTTTTTTTGCGAAGAGAATTGTTCTTATTATTTTTTTCTTCATTTAGTTTTACTACAAATTGATAATTAGATTGACTTAAATATGTCAAGTAATACATAAATTTTAAGGATTATAGTTAGTGACTAATATTTATCTTTTTTTCTACTAATTAAGACAATTTAACAAAGTTGTAATTTTTAATTCTTTAAAGAATAATGATATATAGCATGAATTTTATATTACCAGTAATTTTGATAGATAGTCAGAAAATTAGTGGCTAGATAGATTCAATTTCAAATAAAGTGCGCACATGCACACACATGTAGATATATATATATATATATATATATATATATTAAGAGAAGGGGAAATTTTAGATTTTTAATAAACTTAAAGGTGCATTTTGCTAAACAATAACAAATCTATTTGGATAGAAAAGAAATGCAAATCCAGTAAGAATTTCTTTGCAAACCACGGGTCAACTCCATCCCCACCTGCTTTGAAGTCTATCCCCACCCTCTCTCTCTCTCTCTCTCTCTCTCGATTTTTTCACACACACGCACGGTGTTAGCCGTAAACTGCTTACGGGGGACTTTGTTTCTCTCTGAAACAAATGCTGCAAAAGCTGGAAGTTGCCTAAAGAGGTTAGAAAAAGATTCTTCTACTCTGGAATCACAAGAAAAAAGAGGGATTTTTTTTCACCGTTTTACATTTCGTGGGTTCTTTTGGGCTGGTTTGATGGCTTCTGGTAGCGGTGGTTTCTTCTTGGGTTCTCAGAATTGAAATGCTTGTGGGTTTCTTTTCTTTTATGCATCTGAGCTTTGTTTGTTCGGGATTTTGCTCAATTGTCGTCAAAATTATATTGTTCTATTCTGCAGTTTGGATACCAACTACAATATTCAGAATTCTGAGTTAACTTCAGCAATATTCAGCAAGGAAGAAAAATTTTTACATTTATAGGTCTCTTCTTTTTAACATTTCAGGGTGATGATTTTTTTTCTTTTGAACTAGGAAGATTTGTAACTGAACTGTGCAAATGTAACGTGCCCAAGATTTATGCGTTTTGCAGTACTTGTTAGAGTGCTTAATTGTTCAATCTTGAATTGATTTTTCACATCCCATGCCACTGATATTTCACATGCATTGCGCTTTTTTAACCCATCAAATTCAGTTCTTGACTTCTGCTGCGAACTAGGTGGATTTATCGAGGAGAAGCTAACGAACTTTAAGGGAGAAAAAGAAAATAATAAACTTTTTTGAACACTGGATTCATTGATTTAAGGGAAAGGTAAAGCCTTCAGGCCGGAGGCAGCTTTTTTTTTCATCTTTATGATCTTTTCTTATCTTGTAGGATTTTTTTTTTTCCCTGGGAGTTATGCTTGGGAGGAGACGTAAACCGGATAGCTTGATGAAAGTCTATTCACGATTATTATTTTTAACTTCTCTCGGTGGCTGATTGGGAGGAAAGAAGATTACCATTCTCTTCAATCTTCTTCTTGATTTCATAGAGTATGCATCTTAAATTAGACATGGGAGTTTTTTGGACTTAGGATAAGAGGAATACTTATTTTCTTCATGCTTGCGATTTATTTCATGGATATAGAATCTTAACAAAATACACGACAATTACACGGCACAATTAAAGTGATAATTTGTTATACTAATATTTAGTAGGCATATGATGGCAGCGGAAGCCACCTTTGATTCATATTGAAGCTATTTCAGAGGGAAAGCCAATATCAAACCCTAGTTAAAGGACTAATTGAGCAAAGCCTAAGTTCTTAAGGAAGAACACAAAGCCGAAAGTTATTTCATATAATGTGAAAGATATATAAAACTTATTTTACAATGTTCAATAACAGAGTTATATATAGGGTAATCCTAGCTTATTAAAGATTCTTGTCCTCTTAGAAAGTAGTTAATATGGAAACTAAATTTTGTTAGGATTCTAAATTATAAGAAGACATAATAAGCCAAAATAACCTTGGATTTTATATTTTTCATTTCTGTTGTTATTTCTGCGGCCATTCTTTCGGTAGATGAGAATTGTTTTTCTTGAGTTAGTCTATCAGATGTTTGGATGACTCAACACGTAATAGTGAGATTAACACTTGAGGGAATCTGTCTTGGTCTCCATATTTTCTTTGCCTTTTATATTTCTTCGAGCTTCTTTTCTATTTCTGGCACGAGAAGATGTTATATGTTCTAACTTCTGAGCCATACAAGTTTATCTTTTCGTGTCACAAGGCTTGGACAAGCTAAAGTTTTGTGTAACAGAAAAGATTTGCCAATATTTGTAGATTTGAAAAAATTCATGGGCGGAAAGAGTTCAAAGAGATCAACTGCAGGTCGGTATTCATCCTATGATTCCAGTTCATATTCGTGGGGCAATCAAGCTTTTCCACAGTATCCTGAACCAAGTTACAGTTATGCGCCACCCCCTCCCAATCAAAGTTTCGGTGCTCCCACCTCAGAGACAAGGAGGCGGCTTGAAAGGAAATTTTCGAAGATAAATGATGATTACAATAGTGTAGAACAGGTAATGAGACAATTTTGATGCTGTTGATTTAGTATGGAATTATGTCTTGATCCTTTGGATAATGTTAAAATACTTCCCTCCTCTTTTCCCATGTAGAACATATAACAGTATACTCTCTCTTGAGGTAGGCACATGTTGAAATAAGGGATTGATGTTTCTTAGAGACACATGTACACATACAAACACACATAGAGTAGAAGCCAAGTTTAACTTATGGTTGGTGCTCCTGTGAAATTTTGCTTTGCTTTGTATACAAGTATCTATAACCATTCTTTTCCTTTATTGTTGTTTGTTTTCCAATTCGAAAGATGGTACTTGTTGAATACAGCACTTGTATTTTATGTTTGCTTGCTGCTTATTACTAATATAGGTACTACAATATTCTTTATAGTCATTGATCATAAATGTGTGCTTATTTTGTCGGCCACCAGGGTCCCAATATCTAGATTCTTTGTTAGGAAATGTGATGAAATTGTAATGTCAATTTATCATTGATTTTGTGGTGATTTTGAGAAATATATGACGGTCTCCTTACCATGGGCTAAAAGAAATTCCTTTCCTAATTGGAATAATCATGGCATAGATATTTTATTTTATTATTTATATTCTTCAACCTTATAGCTTCATCTTATTATAGGTTGCAGCATCAAGTCTCTGCAAAGATATGCTTTGCGGCATATTCTGTTCTTAGAGCAGGAACTTGCGTTCTTCAGATAGAAGCTAATGGCAAGATTCAAATAAGACTCATAAATCACAGGGCAAAGATGCTTTTACAGACCTATAAAACATTAAACTATCCCCTATTTAAGGATGTGTAACCTGTTTTCAACCTTCAGTAAGCCACTTAAATCAATAATTACAGTTTTGTAGCTTCTGAGAACAATAGATGCTTTCAGCATGTAAATCTACTTTGCAAAGCCTTATTTTCAATCATTTTGTTGACAAGTATTAGGTTCAGTGGTAGTAGCTTATGTTTCATCTGTCCTAAATAGGAGAGATATAGAAGGTTTTATATAGCAATATGTTCTATTTCATCAGGAATAGACGGTTTTTTAGAGTTCTACCGTGATATCTGATCTTAGGGGAGACTATGTGATGCTAAGGATTGAATATCTGAAGCTTCTTCATTTCCTTGCATTTCAAATATTCTCTGTTTCTTAGCTAATCTCAGTCTATAATCCTTAGCCAGTTGATCTACTCTCAATGATGATCTTATTCTACCAAGATGCATCAAGTAAATGAGGTGACATCCCCCTCTTTCTTTTTTTTTTTTGGCAAGTAAATGAGGTGACATCTCATATCTGTTATAGGATGACATTTTATCCCACATTATCCTATGAGTTCCAAATAAATAAATTTGGTGTTATATCAACAAAATGGTTTACAACTCTGGTTACCTTTCACAGTAGGCAAGTCTGGAAATTAGTCTTCAAGTGCAAAATGCTCTCTTTGTCTGCTGTGAGCCTGTTTAAACATGTTGCTCTGTGCTTTCAGCTAATAATTTTTTCTTGTGATAATTGTTGTGTTCGACTATTGCACTGGCGGCTAACTTAAGCTTCTCCTATATAGTGTTGTTAAAATTTGAGCTTGCCCTTACTATCAAGTTTCTGTTTACCTTGGGGAAAGATTAACTCTTTTGACTGTGAATAAGACTACACATTGATGAATAAAAAATATTGCTTATTTCTATAGGTCACTGATGCCCTGGCTCGTGCTGGTCTGGAATCATCAAATCTGATTGTTGGTATTGATTTCACCAAGAGCAACGAGTGGACTGGTGTGGCATCATCTTCATCTGTCTTTCATCTAATGAATTTCACTTGCATCTTTCTACAACTTGCCCACATTGACATGGTTGAATGGCTTGCTTTTGTGTACTAGGTGCAAGGTCTTTCCATCGTAGAAGTTTGCATCACCTTGGAGAAGGACAAAATCCATATGAACAAGCTATATCAATTATTGGGAGGACATTATCCAAATTTGATGAGGATAATTTAATTCCTTGTTTTGGATTTGGAGATGGTAACTTTTCATCCCGACTTTTTTTTTTTTCTCTTCTTCTGAGATTTTACCATAGATGTATAATTGAGGTATCTTTGACAGCCTCAACACATGACCAAGAGGTTTTCAGCTTCTATCCAGATGAGAGTTTCTGTGAAGGGTTTGAAGATGTCTTAAGACGGTATAGGGAATTAGTCCCTCAGTTACGACTTGCAGGTGAGTTCTTGATCATTTTTCCTTCTTTAAAGACAGGAGCATGCACACATCATAGAAACATGAAAAGAATTACTCATGACATTGTTAGGCATGAAAATTTATTTTTCTTTTGAAAATGGACTTAGTATTAGTGCACTGCTTGCATATATTACTTTCTGTAAGTTTAGTTCTTCTAGCTCTCTGCTTAACGACGAATTTGGCTAACCCTGCAGTTTTTGGTTCATTGACTCATAAAAATGCTTATTAGATTTCTTTCTCTCCACATACACGCACAACATATTGGGCATACACCATCTTTATGCTCATCAGCAGTGCTAATTGCATTCCAGCTCCGCCAAGTGTAATGTACATGTGAAGCAAAAACTGAAAATTGCTCTAACCACATGAAGTAATAAATGAAGATAAAAATCTGGCATCTCATATTTCCTTTTGGAAGACATTGACAAGATCCTTGTCCTGGTCTTAAACCCTCTTATCAAATATCCACTAGTAAATTTGTGAGACAAACTTGGCATTCAGATCCCAGAAAAAGAGTAAAGTTAGAGTTGGAGGTGCCTATATTGACAGTATATAGGACAGCATTAGCAATATAAATCTCCAGCATGGATTGCCATTCTTCTTTGGAGTCCCCAGGACTTGGTTATATGCTTTTGTTCTTTCTCTTTTGCTTAGTGCTTTTGTTCTTTCTTTTTAGCTTAATGCTGCTTATAAGTCTTTGCTCCTTGTATATCTACAGGGCCCACATCATTTGCCCCTATCATAGAAATGGCCATCACTATTGTTGAGCAAAGTGGTGGACAGTACCATGTCTTACTGATTATAGCTGATGGGCAGGTATCTGACTTCTTTATGTAATGTTGGCCAATTTGAACTGTTTAGTTGGAGTAGCTCGATATCTTTCATTGGGATGATTTACTGCTGATAAATTAATATACTTCGTGCGACCATTATAGAGCTTGGATGACACAGCCTTATATTCTAAAGGATTTTAATGATGTTCTGCCATCTAAATATAAAAGCAGTCATAACATTCTGTAGTATAAGTCTGATCGTGGTTATAGCAGTATACTTCTTATTGTTAAATATCACTTATATGATTATTTCCCCAATTAAGATATTAGTATAGCTGGATACGTGTAGTTTGCAGGCTAACATGTGGTATAATTGTATTCATTGGATTAGGTATCTTCAATCACTTTAAAGCATCATATATCTCTTACCATTTACGTTTATTTGTCTAAATAATGGAGTGATCTATAATTGTTATCTAATGCAACATTACATTGTTTTGTCTTCCAATTTAAAAATAATAGGATTAGGATGTATCAAACATGGCTTTGGTAACAAAATAGTCACTTTACATTTGATGACAAGTGCCTGAACATCATGATATATATTTTTTATGTGTTAAATGCACTAAGAACTTGTTTTTCTATTTAGTGCAATAATAGAAGTAATGGTAAATGTTGTGTTACTATTATCATGCACCTTCTCTTAACTGGGGACTGATCCGAATTCTTGGGAGGGGAGGTTTTATAAAGATCCCAAGAAGCTAGATATTTATTCCCATTGAAGTTATTTCTTGTACTCCACATCTGAATTCCAGCTACAGTAATTGGTACCTTTGTTCTGATTCAAGGCATCTAAACCCTTGTACAAGTGCTCAGTTGTTATTTGGTTTCCAGATTTACATGTTTGGTTGTCATAGAAAGTCATAGGAGATCACGGGAAAAAATACTTTTGTATCATAAAATATTCTGTAAATAAGATTTCCAAAAAATGCAAGAATTTAGTCATAGTTTGATGATTCTGTGGTAACTATATTTTTCCCAATTGATTAAATGCTCTGCTGCACAAATGAAATTTCTAGTTTTAAAGGATTAATAATATTGTCTTTGTAAATTATACACATTAATTCTTCTTCTTATACTTCACTTTGTTTACATGTCATATACATTATACAGACACAAACACAAGTTCTACTACTAATTCGATTAATTCGTAACAAATAGCTTAACTAGAGTACATTACAAATAAGGATTTTCATTTTTATGTCTGATGAGGGATGTTTTCCTTTAAAAAGCAAGGTTGAGTCTTTTTGTTGATGATTCTGTGGTAACTACATTTTTCCCAATTGACTAACCTGCTCTGCTGCACAAATGAAATTTCTATTTTAAAGGACTAACAATATTATCTTTGTAAATTATACACATTAATTCTTCTTCTTATACTTCGCTTTGTTTACATGTCATATACATTATACAGATACAAACACAACTTCTATTAATTTGTAACAATTAGCTTAACTAGAGTACATTACGGATAAGGATTTTCATTCTTATGTTTGATGAGGGGTGTTTTCCTTTAAAAAACAAGGTTGACTCTTTTTGCTGCTGATATTGATTTCAAAAGATGGAAAGTTTTTGTTCGATTATATTTGTTGTTTAAAAGTCTGAGAGATCATTGTCTTCCTGGTGTTGCAAACATGCTGCTTCTTGGGCATCTCTACTTTATCTGACAAAAGAGAAAAGAAAATAAAACATAAAATACAACATCAAAGGATTCCTGATAATTGTGATTTTCCAAAATTATGGAGATTCTTTGCTTGCTGTAGTGTTAATCTTGCATTTCTGGATACACTTTTCAGAAATTGCGAGTAGAGAGCAGATAGCAGAGTGACATGGCTGTACACAATTATTTTGTTTTTTTTTTTTTTTTTGGATTGGTGTAGTTATTTCTTATTAACTTCCTAGACAACCTGGATCCTATTGCTTCTAAGACTGTCACCTCTGCCTGATTATAGTTGATAGGAACTAACCACAGAAGCTGGTCATGAATAAGTTGTGCATCACTGACCCTGATCTTTGGTTGCCAAGATCATTATAAGGTTCTTAGCATTTTCTAGCTTATATTCAATAGGAATCAAAATGCATTTTCATTTTTTCTGTCCTGGTATCAGAAAACAGAAGTAGATTGTCCTTTCATACTTTTAGATGTGGAGGTTTACTCATTTATACTGGGAAGTTTCTTTAGTCTTCATGATCAGATACGGTGTTTTGTAACTAATGATGCTACTATAGCTTGGAGCCCCAGCAACTATATTTGCAGGAATGATATAGCTGCTTTTGACTAACCTTTGAAGTTTTGTTTATCCAAATCGTTGAAGGTGACAAGAAGCGTAGATACTGTACAAGGACAGTTAAGCCAACAGGAAAAGAGAACTGTGGATGCAATTGTGAAAGCAAGGTAGTTTGTCATTTGTTGTTACTAGAAGCATAGTCTTTTAAATATGTTACATATATTCTTATTCATATGCACAGTGAGTACCCTCTGTCAATTGTTTTGGTTGGGGTTGGAGATGGACCATGGGATATGATGAAAGAATTTGATGATAATATCCCAGCTCGAGTCTTTGATAATTTCCAGGCAAGTTAATTCTATCTTATTGTTTTTGTTTGAATTGTTTTTATCCTCTCTTTTCCTTTGGATTTTTTTTTTCAAGTTAGACTTACACCTTTGTTGCCCTTTCTAGTTTGTTAATTTCACGGAGATTATGTCAAAGAACATGGACAGATCCAGGAAAGAAGCTGAATTTTCTCTTTCTGCCTTGATGGAAATACCTGCTCAATATAAAGCAACTCTGGAGCTCGGTATACTGGGGTAAAGAGAAATTTACTACGATGGTCCTCTTGGCTATTACTTGTTATTGTTAAACAATATTTTTATTTGCTTGATGCATCTCTTCTTGAACAGTGCTCGCAGGGGAAAGGCTATAGATAGGATTCCTTTACCCCCTCCTCTCTACGGTACAGCTTCCCTGGGCACATCGAAACCTTCAAATAGCAGCAGTTTTAATCCAAGTGCACCTTCTTCTCATGGACATGAGCCACATTTTCATACAAGTACACCTTCAAGTTCTTCGGACAACCAGGTAAACAATTCTTGTTATCCGGCCCTTCTATCTTTTGGTCTTCACCCACCGAAATTCATGTAATTTTCAAACACTTTGAGATATTATACTCGAAAACATTTATTGTCTGGATTCAATTATTAACATTCATTTCTTCCTTGAACTTAAATGCAGCTTTGTCCCATCTGCTTTACCGACCCAAAGAACATGGCATTTGGTTGTGGACATCAGGTAGCTTTAATCCATATCTAAATCAAATTTCCCAGAATTGGATACAGTCTGACACAATCCTTTTATTTTCAGACGTGCTGTGAGTGTGGGCAAGATCTTAATATCTGCCCCATTTGCCGAACTACCATTCAAACGAGGATCAGGCTTTACTGATTGCAAATTCTCATTACTTAGCTGTCGGTTCTTCCTACGACTCTCTGCTGATGGTTCTTTCTGGCTATCCCTAATCAAGAATAGGTAGCATACGATCTCCCCACCCTCAGTCAAGCTGCATCTGCCTCGGATGTCTCATTGATACCAACAGCTATGATTCCTCATTTCTTCTTGATCTGTATATAGATGATTCTTCTTGGTCTTCTCGTGAAAAGTATGTTAGTGATGGGATAATACCTGATGTAATAAAGTTTACTGAAAACATATGTGGTTTCTGTTTCCATTTACAGAATTGATTTCTGGCAGATTTAGTTGGATAGGATCTCGAGAATCATTCTTTCATTTCTTCAATATGCTTACATCTTTTCAGTATCCTGAATAGGAATTAGATATAATTTATTTGTTCTGGAAGCAAGTTACCGGTTCTCACTGGACCTCACATATAAAAAAGAACTCTTTCATCTTTCCATGCTACAAATTTTCATCGTTAGAAAACCATATTGGGCAATCAGCCCGATTAAACGGATAAAAGACCCTTGCCGGGATGGGCACGTTGGTGCTCACACACTGTAATGGGGGCGCCCTAAAGCTAAGCCTCTAAACTTCCCAAGAATTACTCCCTCTTCTTTTTTGCTGACTCAGCGTAGTGCCTTTGGTCCGGCATCTGAAATGTCGTTAATTTCGTAGTCGAAAAGGTTTGATTGGTTGAATTTTGAATATTGTAAACAATTAAACTGCCTCATGCAATTTAGGCCTGTCGAAAATAGAGGCAGGCGCAAGTTTTTAAAGTCAACCTTTCGAAAGAGCAAAGAACCTTTTTGTGACCACAAGCAACACCAATTTTGCTTCTTGTTCGTCAAATTTGCCTCGGCAACATGATTCTTCACTGATTTTAAATTCACCCTAGAAATCTCATTTATTTCTGCAGCTCTATCGGTTCATTGTATGACCAAGAACGGTACTTTTTTTTTTCATGGGGCAGAGGCACTTTGGAACCTTTTTCAAATGTGCAGTTTCTGTTATTTTGTTTATGAACTGCATTCATTCTTTTAATGCAATTAAAGGGTCCAAAGCAAGGGGAAAAGGCACATGGCATTTTCTCTTGAACAACATTGGCGTTGTAGCAATGCATATGGCCTTTACCAATCAAGGCACTGTGGTAATATTTGATCAGACTGAGTCATGCCAATCCGGCTATCGTCCACACCGACGATTAAACGGAACAAGGTGCAAAGGCGGCAAAAGTGATTTAGTGGATTCTGCTTGCTATGCTCATTCAGTGGAGTAAAATATAGCAAGCCACAAAATTAGGCTTCTGAGTCTTGAAACTAATCCTTGGTCCTCCTCTGTTGCCATTTTGAGCAATGTGACAATTCTCCAAACCGGTGGCCATTGGAATGGTGCTCGAAGAATCCGATACTTCCAGCCCTGTAAAAACGGCCATTGTGAGTGGAAGCGGATGAAGAATTCTTTGACAGACGATCGTTTGTATGCTTCCACTATATTACTCCATCGAGTTATCGTTGTCGGAGGAAGGAGAACTTTTTACCTACGAGTCTGTACCCAAATCGTCATCCATAGAAAAGTCATTTGATCTTCCTTTCTTGCAGAAGACATATGACGGACATGGAGGAGGAAACAAGCTCTATCCCTTCCTTCACCTTTCTTCTGATGGAAATTTGTTCATTTTCGCTCATCGAGATTCCATCCTTTTCGATTACAGAAGAAAAAAGGTAGTAAAACCTTCCCCTCCGATTCCTGGTGATGGTTCTAGGAGCCATCCTGGCGCTGGCTCATTGGTGATCCTTCCTCTGTGCTTCGGAAACGGCTACCGAAAAGTTGAAGTCATGGTATATGGAGGTGGAGTCTCAGGAGCATATGAAGCTGCAAAAGAAGGCAAATTCTTGAAGATCACAGGGAACAAACACAAATGAAACATGGAAAACATGCCCGGACCTCCCCTAATGAACGATATGCTAAATCTCCCTACCGGCCATATACTGATCATAACCGGAGCCCGGCAGGTTTGTGCTGGACTGAACGATAATGGTTCTCCTTCTCTCTGACCATACCCCTGCAAGCCGAAAAAATCACTGGTGAGAAGGTTTCCAGTCCTCAATGGCACAAAAATTGCCAGGATGTATCATTCATCAGCAATTCTCCTACCGGATGGGAGAGTTCTAGTAGCCGGAAGTAACCCGAATCCGCGCTACACATTTCACAATGTTCGTTACAGAGCTCCGGTTAAAAGAATTTGTTCCTGATCATATGGACAAGAAATTCCATGACATGAGACCACAGAATTTGTCCATATAAGCAATGGAAGAGACGAGAAGGTATTGGATATGGAAAAGAGCTTTTAAGTGCAGTTTTGGCTGAGAAGAAAAGCAGGAAGTGTGAATTTTAGTGCATATTCACCTCCATCTACTACTCATTCCATTTCTATGAATCGAAGACTGGTGAAACTGAGATGCAAGAAAATCGTTAGGGATGAAAATGGGTGGATGAAGGCACTTGTTGAAGCTGCTCTATCTGCAAATGTTGCCCCTCCTGGCTATTATTTGCTTACTGTTGTGCATGGTGGAATTCCTAGTATTTCTCAGTGGATTAGATTCATAAAGATGTGATCAAAAGTACTGTTTTATTTTCTTTTTCAAAAAATAATCTATGAGAGTAGAAAATTCTTGTTCAAAGAAGGCATACTATTATTCCCAAACAGAAAAGAAAAAAGAAAAATGATAGGTATACTATGATTGGTATTAGTCTTCATTTGATGAAAGAATCTACTAGAAAAATCTCAATATTTTTCTGTCTCTTTCATTTTCATTATTGTGGGTCTATCCACTTCACCTACCCCTTATTCTTCTAATTTATAGGGTGTCATAACTAGAAAAACTATTTTGCTGACATATTTGTATGATAAATATCAAATTCGATATTTATTAATTCGGTAAAAAATATTTTATCACCATATAATTTAGTTATCATTTTTGGGTTCTCACCCAAATATTTATTTATTATGAATACCTTTGCATGCCTGCTTATTGCACATTTTCTAATATGGGCATGACACGGTTGACCATTAATTTGACCAGATTCATGCTAAATATAAGCTATGCGACAAATATTTGAATTCACCAATAAATATGCCAAACATTGACAGAGAGTTCAGTCCAAATATCTTAAATTAGAAATTAAATAGTAAAAAAAAAACAAAATGAAAAAAGTATTATTTTCATCGAAAGAAGGAAATAACGTACACATTTATATAACATTTAAGATAAAGAGAATTATGCTATTTTGAATACTTATATTTTATCTACAATTATTAATGAGACGCCTTCCTAATTACTCCGATGTAATAAATGAATCTGCTTTCCTATTTAGTTTAGATTTTTTAATTGTTTAAAATAAATTACTTATAACTTTTTTAAGTTAAAATTTATTTTTGCATTCTTCGCAACTACTTATTCACATTTGATTTTATTTTAAATAAGTTAAAAAATTTACTTTTGATAAACTACCTTGGAGATATTTTTAAAAATAACTTTTACTTATTAAAATTATTAAAAATAAAAATTTTATTTTTATTTGAAATTTAAATTTTTTTAAAATATTTCTTTTTTAACACCTTAAAAAAACTTTAACGATTGAGAACGGGACCCTTGTATAGAAAATTGAATATTTATGATGAGATTGAATAGCATTTATGTTTGATATTTTTTAACTTAAATTTTTTAAAAATAAATTATTTATAAAAAAATGATAAAATTAAAAATTTATATTCATAAAGAATGATAAAGTAAAAATTTATATTCATAAAGGAAAAAATTTATGTTCCTAGTACGTCACAGCTCGTGTTTTCGGGGGCTGAATTCCCTTTCATTTTCTTATCATCCGTGAATTATTCTCATTCTTCCTGAATATGGGATCTCTCCATACTATAACTAATCTCGTTAACGAGTTTCCAAAAAATGTTTAGCACAAGAAAACGTTTTCAACTGTTCACTTATAAAATACTTCTGAATAAATGTGAAAACCACGTTTCACCAAACCTCTTCGCCAACCAATTTCTCGGAAGCCTTAAGATATTTGTTTTTTCCGGTCAGGAGTACAATTATTAATCTAAGTGATTCCAGTAAGCATCAATATTTTTCGTCGTCGAATATTTTTCTTTTTCTTCTTTTTTTTTTGACTTTTTCACCTCAAAGATGCATTATGGACATATTATGGTAATGCACTCTTTTGAACATTTTCTTCACTTGAAAAATTTTTGCCATTGAACGCATTACCTAATGTGTTCTTTGATTTTCCATAAAGACACAATACTATAACACGTTCAATTTAGACACATTACGCTAATGCGTTCATTCACTGTATGATACCTTTTGAACCTTTTCATTCATCAAAATTTTTTATTATTTAACACACTATTATCATACGTTCTCTTTTTTTTTTTTCACTTTTACGCTATAGGGACACATTATTATCACGAATTTATTAATGAACGCATTATGATAATGTATTTAACTACTAATTGATATATGAACCTTTTGAACTTCTTTTTCATATAGAAGTGTTCTTATGGTCACTGTATCATGCTATATTCCCTACTTTTATAGACCTAACTTCGAATCACTAATTGCAATACCATAAAGTATTTGAATAGTTATCAACACAGTTTTCTCTTATGTAGATAAAGTCACATTAGAATAATATGTTCATGTACTGTTAAGATGTTTGAACCTTTTAAACTTTTGTAATATAAGGACGTATTATCGTGATGCGTTATTAAGTGGCATGCTTTTTTCCTATGTTGCATGATTTACTATTTTTTCTCTTTTATACTTTCTCATTTATTAGATTAATTTTTTTTCTTCTTTTAAAAAAATTTTCCTTCCTTGTTAGCGCATTCTTCTAATACGATGTCAACTTTTTTTTTACTTTTGACTCAAATAGACGCATTATGATCATGCGCATAGAGTTGACAACATATTTTTATCATGCATTGTAAACTTTTCCCTGACTTTTGAGCATGAAGATGTAGCAAAATTTTTCAGCGTCATCAAATGTGATGTCAATTTTTATTTTGAATTTTTGCTCAAATGGACGCATTATGATCATATGCACATACTTTTTATCATGCGTTGTCAACTTTTTCTTGACTTCTGAGCATGAAGACGCAGCAAAATTTTTCATCGTCATTGCATTCCTCTAATGTAATGTTAACTTTTTTTTTACTTGATATAATGTAATAGCATGTCAATATTTGGTATTATTATGTATGGAACAAAACTAGCAAATTTTTATTTATTTTTTCTCTTGGTAAGTACCATTATATATCAAATTATACATTTAATTTCTCACTAAGTGTAAAAGCTTTAAAATCATCCCTTAGTTTATTAATTTTTTCTAATCAAAATTATTTAAATTTCAGAACAATACCAAACGAAACCACTAGTAACATATGGATTCCACTGCAATGGAGTACTAACAGTTCATGTTTAGTACCTTTTTTTTTTTTATAAGTTCTTCCATTCACAAGCAATTTTAGATAATTAGATAAAGGAAATGGGATCACTAACACATATCTTCGCGCGTAGCAAGGTTGACTAACTAGTTCAATACATAAAGGATGACAATGCAGATCAAATGTATCCAACTAACGGCATACTTTCTTAATTTTAAAATATATGACTTATTTTTTTAATACAAAAATTAAAATTTTTAATAAATTTTATAAAAAAATTTAATACATGTCTAAAATATTTTACTTTAAAAATGATTAGTTACTGTGTTAAATATTAATATTTTAATAATTAGTTAAAAAATTAATAATTTTTAAAAAATAAATATTTTATTAGTTGAAGATAAAGTTAAAGTTAGAAACAAAATAATATATAAATTATTTATATAGAAAAAGTTCATATTCTAAAATAAACTAAAGAAGAAAGAGGTCATATTGTGAAACAAAATGATAAGAGAGAAAAGGAGTTGTAAACACTTGAATAGAATAAATATTTTATTTTCATCACTCTTATTCTATGTGCACAACTATAAAATGACTTATATTTCGAAACTTAGAGAGTATCAATCAATTAATAGAATTAGCGCAAACATTTTAGAAAAATATGTAAATATTCTAGTAAATGTGTCAATCGAAATGGTAGTATAGTAATTAATATAATTTTTACTTAGTCACAAATCTCAATTAGTATTAATCCTCCATTTGGATTGAGGGAAAAGGGAGGAGAGAAAGGAGAATAGTTAGATGAAAAGAAAAGCAGAGGACATGAGATGAAAAGATTGACTAATCATTGTGTTTGGATGAATATAAATATATTAAATAAAAATAACTTAGTCATGCAAAAAGATTCATCAGATTTGGTATCTGTTTCCTTTCTTTCTATCCATTTTATAATGACAAAGAAATGTGATATTTTAACATTAGAACTTATCTTTTTATTTCCCTTCCATTTCTTTTCTTTCATAAAACGTCCATTTAAACCCTAAAAATTGAATCTTTTCTTCTCCTTTTGTTTCTCTCAATTCAAAAAAGTCACTTAAGAGCTTCAAATCCTCTAACATCTACATGGGGCTGGAAAGAGTATTAGTGTAGGTAGAAAATAGCTAATTACAGTTCAATTTTTAATTTTACTGCTTACTTGGATTAGTTTCTGTTTAAGAATTTTTATTTTTTCATTATTTCTAAATGCAATATTATGAATGGCTATATGCAGTACAAACGTTCAATTTAAAAGTAAAAAATAAGAAAAAAGGGTTTCAAGATGCTTTACGAAAGTTGTGAAATATTTCAGAAGTTGTTCAAAATAGTAAAATTAATGAATTTTTGTGACTTTGTTTAGAAATTTTACCTCTAGAAAATCACAAAAATTATATGATTTGATAGAAGTTGGAAGTTTTGAAAATGAAATATGATGTCATTGTGTTTAGCAATTGATGAAATAAATCTAGCAACCCCTTGATTTTTGAAAAAAAAAATTTAACAAAAGAAGGGACATTAAAGTGAAGATTTTTGTTAGTTTTTAACATAAAAATTCAAGTATCAAATGCCTTGACTCTATTTGGATCAGTTCAAATAAAAAATTCATTTTTCTAATAAAAATTTTCCTCATAAAATTCACACGTAGGCTTTTGTTTTGTTACTCAATTGATATTCATATCTATTTTGAAAAAAATTTAATATAGATATAGATCAAATATATCTTGTAGCGAAAATAATAAAAAATTATTTAGTCATAAAATAATATCTCGATTTAAATCATTTTTATCGTTAAGTAATTATAAAAAATAATACCTTGATTTGAACTGCTTTCAATCTACATAGCATGAAAGTCATCTAACTTATACCTACCAATACTAAAAAACTCTTGAATTGATAGTGAATTTCTATAGGCTAGGTGTCACAAGACTATTTTAAACCCACATGTTAGTCTCGCACCAGCACCTACCGTTTAGGTTAGCCAGCCTTCGTTTCTATCACATTTGAGTGTATTCTCAAAGGAAAACCAAAAACCAGCAAAGGGACAGGAAGAATGCACAATTTACAGACAAATCATCTAACCTTGTATTAACATACAAAACGCAAGGACAGTTCTTACAATGGGCTGGCAGACTTAGTTTCCACACACTCTTCCATCCTAAGTCTGTTCCAACAATGAATGAATTTAACAAGGATAAGAAATGTGTTGGTTATACCTCCAACCAACCAGGGAAAGCCAACTCGGCACAGACATTGGATAAGTCTTAGACAACCAACTCCCAAAGCTGTCAATCGGTTGGAATTGCCCGCAACTACCGTCAAACCAGCCTAATCGAACGCCTTGCTGTCTTGTCTGAACCCACGAACCAAGGCACCCTTTGGATAAGCCGAAGGCTTCTCACACTGAATGTTTCCTTCCCGCTTGGTACATACCGAGCCTACCACGCATTGGTGTTAGCTAAACGTGCTGACACCCCTACAACGATCGAGCCAGATGGAGCCGACTCAAATATGTTTTAACACTAGGCTAAGGCTAAATACCAATTAGAGTTTTTTCAATCAAATAAACTTCCGTATTTTTTTTAAAATTATAATCTATTATTTTTTATTAATATTTACTTCATTTACTTAAATAAAAAAATAATTACTAATAATATGTAGACAATATTTAAATATTTTAATAAAGACTTATATGTTTTACTATCTACAATTAACACAATTTGTTTTATTAATTAAATTTCTTATAAAGAAAGAGCTATCGACAAATTATTCTTTTTCTTTTCATACACGAGATTTCGAAAAACTAAAAATCTAAAAGAGTAAAATGAAAAAGAAAAAAAAATCAGTCTGAATTGTTGATCCTGGGGCACTGCTGGGATGGTTAGTGGTTTTGATTTTTACTCAGTCGATTCTGACCCGATAAGCCCAAGTACGATCTAATATTTATATTTGTTTATCTGGTCTAAACTCGAACTCGATAACGCATCATTTAAAAGAATATGAATACGCTACGTAAAGTTTTAAATTCGGTAGACTTAGAACTCGAATAAATTTTTAATAATAAATATTTTATATATTTATTTTTTTGAACTAAAGATATTGAGTTTATTATTTTAGTTTGGTTAATAAATATATTTAAGAATTGTACTTGAAGATATTGAGTTTATTATTTTAGTTTGGTTAATAAATATATTTAAAAATTATACTTTAAAATATTAAATTTATTATTTGTTTAAATTTATAATATAATATTTAAATTATATTTTATATTTATTAAAAATTTTTTATATTTTTTAATTATAATCAAATCTATTCAAATCCGATCTAGACATTATAAATTATGATCGAGTCCCAATCTGAGAACAATAAATCAAATCCGAGTTTGAAACACCAGTCTCCGACCATTAGTACCCGTTTACGCATGCCCTTAATTTGGCACGCACACCCCCCGCCCGCCACTGCCCCCTGCTCCCTGCCCCATAAAGTCGAAATAAAAATCCCCCGGTCCCGCGCCTTATAAAGCACGTGATGCCGAAGCTGATGATAGTCCGACCATGTTTCTATAATAAAGAAATAGCTGCCACGCTGACCTTCACCAACCACCATTTGCTGTGTGGCGTCTCATAATTAACAATAAAAACAAGCCAAGATTTGAGTTGCTTCAGCGGTCTCGGTGTGGACTCTGGAAGTGGAAGATATAATCTCCGGTTATGGAAGCTGCAATGTCCTTCAAAGCAACAGCAGCACCAGCGCCGAAGGTGGCCTCTTTTCGAACCCTCAATTTCAGACCCAAATTAACGTTCTTGAAGCCGACCCCAGCTGGGAATTTTATGGCCCAGAATAACCCTTTAAGCATTCGAGCTCAAAAGGTATCAAATTTCTTGCTATGTGTTTGAAGTTATGATTTTTGTGCTTTTGTTGTGAATTTGTTCATGCTCTAATGGCTTCTGTTGTGGTTTTCTATTTTCCCCTTGAAATTCATGGCTAAAATGTGATAAGATTTCTGGATGTTTAAATTCGAGGGCTTTCATTGTTTCTGTTTGTTTGACAGGAAGCACTCTTCAGCCTCTGGTTCAAATAGATTTGTTTTAATAGGATGTCGGTTTGGCGTTTAAAGTCAGCTTCTTGTTCATTTAATTATTTGTTGATAGCTTTATATGAGTGTTAGTTTATCATGTATAAACCGGAAAAGGAAAAAGATGTAACATAAATTTTGATGGATTTGGTTGAACTGAGATATATTTGTATTGTGCTTTTTAGTCTGAACTGAAAGATGGACCTGCAACGGTATCTACTCCTGAAATTTCTGCGAGAGATGCACTTAAGGCTAAAGATTGGGAGATTGGGATGTTTCAAGACGAAATAGCTGCAAGCCAAGGCATAAGGATCAGACGGCGGCCACCAACTGGGCCTCCTACACATTATGTTGGTCCTTTTGAGTTCCGGATACAGAATGAGGGGAATACCCCACGTAATATACTAGAGGAGATAGTGTGGAACAAGGACGTGGAAGTTTCACAGGTACTCCTTAGCTTAGATTCTGAAGCTTGATTTGATATTTGCTTGTCTTCCATATTAATTGATTTGTTGAATTCTTATGCTGGTTGCTTGTAGATGAAAGAGAAAATGCCTCTTGCAGTGTTAAAGAAAGCTCTTGATAGTGCTCCCCCAGCTAGAGATTTTATCGGAGCCCTTAAGGCAGCAAACGCAAGAACTGGATTGCCTGGTCTAATTGCTGAAGTCAAAAAGGCCTCTCCAAGTAGAGGAATTTTAAGAGAAAATTTTGATCCTGTAAGCTTGATTTTACCACTTTGTTCTTTTATTTTCTTCATTTTTTTCTTTCCCTCCCTTTAATGATTATGTCCGAAACTAGATTCTCGTACTTCTGGTATAGTTGAAAAAAATAGTTGAAGGGGAAAACTTATAGAAATGAGCAATTAATATGTTGTGCAAAAGGTAGATGATATTCTACAGGAGAAAAGATCTTCAGCTCCTTTACCTTTTCTCTTCCACATTATTTATGCAGCTAATTTGTTTATGGTCCTTTATAAACCCAGCCAATAATTTGTGTTTTGTCAGCTTGTCTTTGGTGGACACAAACCTAGATCATGAAAATCAGCAAGCTCAGCTGGAATAGAAATAGGAAATGGCAAAAAAATGTAAGTAGTCACTAGGATTGCAAAAATTTCAGAAGTATTCATAATAGAAAGTTTTAGAAGCATATGTAGATAATAATCTATGCAGAAGGATCATTTAAGAAACATTCAGACTAGAGGATAATTAAGAGCAGTAAGGTGTCCCGCAGACCGTTTTTCACTTTTTAGGGCTTTCTCACGGAGTGATCTGCTAGGAGAGCGTCTCTCAGAAGCAGCAGCTGGTGATTGTTCCTTCATGTTCGATATCCATATCGTACTTAATCTTTGGTCACATGGCTGTCCATAGTCCTATATTTGCTCTGATGTTGAATCTTGATGATAGTTGACATAAATTTTTTATACTGCAAAAGGCATGGAAACCACGATATCAGTTCTGGTGGCCTGTATCTTATTTTTCTGGATTTTTCTCTTTGGTGACACGTATATTGAGATAGCTACTTTGATGGATAACATGGAACTTTTGCTTTCAAATGGACGATCCAGTTAGTAACTGCAATATCTTCTAGTGTACATTAAGTCCTTGTTCCTTCTGAGTGCTTAAAATTTGTGAAACCCATCTATTATGGAATATTATGGAACTCAGTACTTTGAGATATTGAATAAGGTTAGGAAAAAATGGTTGGTAATTATGCTGAAATTCATAGTATGCATTCAATTGGCATTTAGGATTATGACATACTTCATGAGTAGTTAATAGTTAAAAATAAATACAATACCTATTTAGTTGTGGTTTATAAAAGAGATTAGCAAAAGTTGGGAGGGCTTAGAGATTTCAATTTAATAGTATGCAAGACCATATTTAATTAAAAACACAAAACCTGTATACAAGTTAATATTTGATGTATCTCCAGTGCAAATTTCACATTCTTAATTATCAGTCAATGTCATTGCCCTTCAGAGAGCGTAGTCAAGTTTCAAGATAGCATACCCTCTATTCCTCAAAAAAAAAAAAAAAAAAAAAAGGGGCGGGGTGTTGTGGAAATGGAGTAATTAGAAGAAAAAAAAGGGTTTGAAGACCTCCTATGAACATGGGCTAATTTTTTAGTTATAGATTGGTGCTGCTGTACAACATAAATATTAATTTTCTCCAATTGTATCTAATGATAGGTTGAAATTGCTAAAGCTTATGAGAAAGGAGGAGCAGCATGCCTTAGTGTTTTGACAGATGAGAAGTACTTTCAGGTAAGTATTTAATTCTTTTCTTGACATTTTTTGTCAGCTAGCTTTCTTGAATGGCACGTTCATAGTTGTTTCTCTTGTCTAATTACAGTTCTATTTTGTTTTGGTCTATGATATTAGGGAGGCTTTAAAAATTTAGAGGCTGTAAGGAATTCTGGAGTAAAGGTGTCATTTCTTCATCTGTTGGTTGTGTATAACTTTTACTTTTCAGAAACACACTGCTTCATGCTTACACAGCTTAAATTTGCAGTGTCCTCTCTTATGCAAAGAATTTGTCATAGATGCCTGGCAAATTTACTATGCTCGTGTTAAAGGCGCCGATGCAATACTATTAATTGCTGCTGTTTTACCAGATCTTGACATCAAATATATGACTAAGATCTGCAAGTTGCTTGGGTTGACAGCACTTGTTGAGGTTCGCAAGTTGCACATTCTTTAATTGTTTTTCTCAATCTTTGATACTACTGAGATTATTCAATCCACCCGTTAATTTGTGTGCATGTTAGGTGTCTTCATACAATTTAACTCTAAGGGGCCAGTTGTTTACAAGTCATTTCTTTCTGAGCACTTGCTTAGAAGAACTGTGATTCGTTTCAATTACTTGATGTGTTTTTAAGTGGGTGTACTAATGTCTTGAGTTTATCTACTTTTCATATGCTCTCCCAATGAAAAGACCTTACCTTCCCTGACCACTGATGTAGTATTTCTTGATTGTTAGTAGTACTGTCAAAGCGAGCTGGAGCCTGTGGGCAGGTCAGTTTATTTGCCTAAATAGACGGGCTTGGACATTGTATATCTAGGCCGTTTAAATGTGGGCCTATTTGGCTTGTTTCGTTTAGCTCCAGGTCTAATGTGGGCCGTACTGGGCTGGCCCGCGGTTTTTTTTTTCCCGCTTATGTATTAGGAACATTATAAAAAAAGAAATGTATGGTAATCTTGGCACCAATTTTGTCTCAATTACACATTCTAATCATGCCCACAGTTAAGATTAATTTATTAAATTTCACTTTAAATATCTTCTTTATATATATATATATATATATATATATATATATATATATATATATATATATATTAATGATCATTTTCTATTTTAAAAATATAAGTGATTGGTTAAAGGTTCTTTTTATCATAATAACGAATTGATTTACTCTATATGATAGAGAAAAAGAGAGACCAAAGACAAAAATATCATTGAGCAAAAAAAAAAAAAAAAAAAGCTTTGGCCTGCAGCTAGCTATGGCGGGCACCCCTCCAGCCGTGGGAAAACGGGCCAAGCCCGGCCCGGAGCAGGCTGTGCTAGACTGGCCCGTTTGACACTACTAATTATTAGTCCTCTCATCCTCATGAAGATCTAAGTCAATGAATATCGTTTTGAGGTGCAAGAGATTGTTTTTGACCTTTGTCTTGGTTTGTGCAGTAAAACCTTTTTGGATTATTGCATAAATTGAATTATATTATGCCAGCATTTTTAACTCATTTCTTTTGGTCTCATCTTGTAGGTACATGATGAGAGGGAGATGGATCGCGTTCTTGGTATAGATGGAATTGAGCTCATTGGCATCAACAACCGCTGCCTTGGTACTTCAGTAAACTTTGATCATGTGCTTGTTCTGAACTATTCTCTGTATTTAGCATTTTCGTGCCTGAGGTAAACTAGAGTCTCCACTTGTTAGTACTTGGTGCCAATTAAAAAATAGTTTTAAAAAGGTCTATCCAGTATTGCGTATGTGGAAATCTATGACTGTCTTTTTAATGCTTCAGACTTCTAATCATACGATTATTAGGCAAACTTTGGAATCTATGATTAAATCTTATTTGGAACCTATTTTTTCATGATGTACCTCTTCCACTCAAGTTTGCTGAATTTTACCTTGCACAGAAACATTTGAGGTTGATATTGGTAACACAAAAAAGCTTCTTGAAGGAGAACGTGGGAGAAAGATCCGTGAAAGAGGCATAATTGTGAGTTATCCTTCAAGCGTCCTTCTTACCTCTAGAATTTTCCTCATCTTTCTCATGTCCTGTTATTACAAGATGCCACCATTTTGCCCGCTTCTTGTCTCCAAGTCAGTAATCTTAATTGCCCATTGGATTCTCTAGGTGGTAGGGGAGTCTGGACTCTTCGCTCCTGCTGATATTGCATATGTGCAGGAAGCTGGTGTTAAAGCAGTAAGTATAATCCTGCTAACTTTGTGCAGCTGGTGCAAGATATTTTTTAGGAATATTATGCCTTTGCATGTTAATTCTCTAATCACTTGTTCCCTATGAAAATATTAGAAGGAAAGAAGAAATAATACAGCTTCAGAGAGCATGGTGTTTGCACTGCAAAGACCCCCCGCTCCCCCCCCTTTTTCTCTGCCCCCACCCCAAAAAATGACAAAGAAAAGAAATACCGCTGCAAACAATCCCAACTGCGTTGCTCTTTGACGAACTCTTTTGATGGTTTTAGAAGTATGGTTTCCTTGTTTGCAAAAGTCCATTTGGTGGACCACAGAATGCCATTCTATTGCATCGTACTGAGAAGATTATTTTTGTGAATGCAAACTGAGTCATTCTTTGACAACACAAAGAACTTCTACGTGATAATCCAGTGGGGTCAGGATAATCTCATTTTCCTATCTTCTAGGAATTGATCATAAGTTGGGTCCAGCTTGGATTGTGTTTTGTTTTGAGTTGAGTTGTATTGGAAATCGTAAAAGTGAATTGTTTGTGAGAAGAAAAGTGGGGTTCAAAGTAAAAATAGTAAGAAAAAAGTTAGTTTTTTTTGGATTAGAAACCAATCAAAAAAAGTTGATTTTTGGGCTTAACTTTCACCTTTTGGTCTCCATTAGAAATAACCATACAAACTACATACGAGCGTTACAATTTGACTTCAGAATCAGTGAAAGTTCTGCCAAATGTGGCATTCTTGTGTAACTATCAGTAAACTGTCAAGTTTATCTACATTCAAGATTAAGTCAGCAATCCTGTCCATAATATCTTTAACCCAACCAGTGGTGCGGGGGTTTAATCCAATCCGAGCTATGCAATTGCAAATTTTTCCAGAACCAAATTCCATGGAATCTAAAGATGAGTTTTCAGCCAATTTCTTCTCCAGTGTGGCCAAAGTTGGTTTTACTTTCACATTGCATTCTGTGTGTGTGCCCCTGTGCGGCAAGTGTAATAATGGTTGAAATCTTTGTTTGTGCCATTGCAGGTTTTGGTTGGGGAGTCGATCGTTAAGCAGAAGAACCCAACTGAAGGAATTACTGGGCTCTTTGGTAAAGATATATCTTTGTGATGCAAGTGAAGAATTTTTTCTTTCTTTTCTTGGGAAGAAAAGTATGAATAGAATAACGTATTTTCTCAGGGGGACTTGTGCAGATTTTTTTCCTTGCTTTATTCCTGCACTGGTACTCTCTGGGGCTATTCTGTGTCTTGCTCTCTCTTCTCCTCTTTTACGCCTTGATAAATTGTTCTTCTACTCCACATGTTGTATCAATAAGAGTACGCCAAGAACTCACTAGCATCACTCAATCTTTTCTCAACCTCATTTAATTGGTCCATTGCAGCTGTATCATCCCAAAATATTAGTTCTATTTAATTTTCTCATTTATCTTATAATATCTGTTCTAGTTGTAATATCAATTAAAATTTAATGAGGTTTTTCTATTCTTATCCTCTTTAATTACTATTTATTCAAAATTTTGAATACTCTTTAACTAATGAATTATAGTTAAAGTCAAAGGATATTTCAGTCTTTTTATTTTAAACGGTGTAAATTTTTATTCGGTGTAAAAATAGGAGATTGAGCTAGTATTTCGGGGCGGACAGAATGTTTTATATTCATATTTACGGATGTTGACAATATTCACGATTTGCCTATGTATAAACTGTACTGCCTCCGTCGTCCAGTAATGCGTGTTCCTAGATGCTCCTAGCTTGTAAACTAAAGAAATTTTTAAATTCTCAAACAAATTTAATATTGCAAAATTATATTGTCATTCTACTAATTTTTTAAAATATAAATAATTATTTTTAAATTTATTTCTAAAATATTAATATATATGATCTTTTTAGTGAACCAATAAATTATGAGCATAACATCGGAAACTATTTATAAAAATATTCTTGCAGTTAAAAAAAGACAAGTAAAAATGAATAAGAAAAAAAAATTAATTTGAGACATGTATTAATAAAGGAAGGGAAATATTTTTAAGAAAATGTATAAGTATTATCTTTTTTTCAAAAGTTTCATTGACCATGAAAAGATTGTCAAATATTAATTTCCATGTGCAATAAGATGGCCTATACAAAAGGTTATCAGTTTCTCTATTTC
This sequence comes from Rauvolfia tetraphylla, assembly GCA_030512225.1. Lineage (NCBI taxonomy): Eukaryota > Viridiplantae > Streptophyta > Magnoliopsida > Gentianales > Apocynaceae > Rauvolfia > Rauvolfia tetraphylla. The sequence continues at coordinate 7,737,794 of JAJQKT010000059.1, forward strand.
TTTTTTCTTTTACTTTTTACTTATAATTAAATTAGGATCTGAACTTTGTGGTAAAAATAGCATGCTTTGCACGAATCTTCTTTTAGTTCTAAATACATGATATTCTAAAAATAAATAAATCAAAGTCAAATTGATTTTGGATGCAATAATTTTAAAAATTTTTAGACTATTGATTTAGTAGTTTACTAGTTTAAGTGCCCGCGCAATGCGTGGGTATTTGTTCTTTTGCGTAAGATTCAACTGAATTTCAACCATCCGTTCTGATAACTTGGAAGATGCAGATGCAGTCTTAAGTTTCAGCAGGAGAATAAAAAAAAGAGAAAAGTCTGGATGAATAATGCAAAAGAGAGTAAAGTCTGACTTTTTCTCTCTATTGTGAGACGAACAACGAACAAAGAGAAGGAAGAAGTATTCAACAAGCCATTTAATATATAGGTAGATGAATAAACTTTGGAGATCACCTATTACTTTTATGTTTACTTGGGAAGGATCCCATTTCAAAATCAAACTCGAAATTTTAATTGTGGGACTCACATCTTCTCTTACAAATAATTTAACTTTTATAAAATTTAAGATAAAAATTTTAAAATCAAACTCTATCCGATCACACTAATTTTTATTTGATTTTAAGATCTTATTTTCTTCTTATACTAATACATTTTAAAAACTATTTATTCTTTTCAACGTGTTTATAAATAATTTGTTATTTATATATTATAATATATAATATCAAGATTAGTAATCGGACTTTAAACTAATTATCAATAAGTACGGAAAAGCTTTATATAGATAGGGAGTAAGAGTAATTTTACTCCTTTGTAAACAGTTTTACCCCAGGCTTCGACAAAAAAAAGTATCTCCCGTGAAAATTTTGAAGAATATATTTTTTGCTGATGGCCTTTGCTTTGAAACCAGTGATAATAGCTTATGTTTTCCACTCTCCTTGAAGAAATAACAGATATTTTGAGAAAAAATAGTCGATTATTCGCGGACAATAATCGACTATAATATCGATAATTTAAAATTTACAACCACGTGTTTTAAACAAGAGAGATTAATTGGTCGATAATTATAGGCCAGCAATGGATAGAAATGTGCGGCTAAAAACAATCCGAACCTTTCTAGAATTTGAATAGCCATAACACATAATCCAACATAAAAGAAAAATGGGGTGTTCTATTTCGTTTTAAAATAATTCCTCTCTAATTAATATACAGTATATTTTATATTTATTTATCAGTAAGTTCAATATTTTTATTGACTTTTTTTTATACATTAGAGAGATCGTAAGAATGTGAATCAAATTCAAAATATATTGTGTGATAAAAAGTATTTTTATCAAATTAAATTACCTGATTGTCACAATTAGAATGATTAAACGTATAGCATCATCGTATGTTATTATATTTCTTAATATTAAAAATCATAAATAATTTTCTATTGCTTTTTTTTTTTTTTTGCAAAACGACCGAATTTACATGCCTTTCAATTATCGAAAGATGGTTTTGATCAAGAAAAGAATTTTGAGAGGTGCTTTATCAATTCATAGTTTTCTAGGTTGACCTAGAAAGATCAGGAGAATTTCTTCTTTATTTCTTTTCTTTTTTTGGACACACATTACATTAGAATTCAATTGGGGATATCACCTTATTACAAATTCCCTACAACTCTTTCTCAATTAGCTAATCTTTCTTCTTTCTAAATTCTAGAGGAGGGAAATTAATTAGTATTTTGAACTTTCTTTCCGTTATTCTCTTTAAGAAACAACTTGAAATTTAAGCTAGAACCAAGCAAAGAGATATTCGCGTATTGCCTAACCAACCAACGTTGAAAATAACACTAGAAATCAGTTTCACTCGTCAGTTATGCCATGATTTCAACACTCGCGACCAAATCTTACTACATCCTGCATGGAGATGGATTTTTTACTAAGTAAGAAACACGGTAAACTAATTAAGTTATTATCTTATCACAATTTTTTTTGAGTTTTTATATAATCTATGCATTTATAATTTCAGCAGTTCAACTGCAGGTAAATATTTGTAGATACTAACTTAATCCACCCCTTAATGTAATATTGTGTTTAGGTAGCCCAATAGTTTATTTAGGTAGTAGGTAGCCTCCGGGTTCCAATTATTCTATGAGCTGTAGACTGGCCGAAAGAGCCGCCATACGCCATTTACCATGCTGTCAATCTTTGATTTTTGTCCATTGGTAGCTATTTACGGTCAAATTGTGGCTGGCTAGAAATGCTGAGTCACGGCCATGTCATTCCTACTCGGATTGACCCCCCCAATCTTTAATTAAAATGTGGTTGTTCCAGCTGTGTCTCTGAGAATAATCGAGGAACACATCATGTATGACACGGTTTGATTTGGCCTTTTATTGTCCTCTGGTGCTATCAGGTACTATAAATATTTTTCTGAATTCTTGTCCAGAACCCAGATTGTATTTCACATTGCTTTCTTGATTGAAGTTCAAGCAAAGCTTCAATAGGTAGTGTTTTCTGATGATTTTGATAAGTTTTTCTTAGGCTATAATTTCTTTTCAATAACAAGAAGCGATAAAGATTATTGGGTTCTTGGGCATTGCATTTCACATTAGCTTAAATATTCAAAATTCCTCACAGGGATGCTCGAATTGTTTAGTTGTTTTCATGATTTTCTACGAGATGTCTCTGCTTTTCTACTCTCTTATTTGGGCATTTGAGTTCCTAACCATGAATTAAAGCTTCATTTCTCCGTTGCTTGGCAGATTGAGCAAAAAAGGCTTCACAAACCACTGCAAAAATGACAATCACAGCAGCTCCATCAATTAGAAATGGATGCCTTATGGTCCGCGGAAAGGTTGTTCTTACAGGAGTTCCAGCGAATGTTGTGATTACACCAGCAGCCTCCGGAACAGCATTTGTGGGAGCAACGTCTGCACATTCGGATACTCGCCATGTTTTTAATTTTGGAATTCTTGAGTAAGTGCTTACCTTCTCACTGCTGTCATATTCATTCAGTGATCTTGTTTTGTATAAGGCATGAATTAAAACATAGAAAATAATCGTATGATTCCATGAAATTCTAAGAATAATGATATCTAGTATTAGACTTGGGGTACACTGGTTAGTGGCAGGTCCAATGGGGAGGGGATAGTTGAGATGCCATGCTCCCTTCACTGATGTTGTTTTTGGTGGAGATCCTCATTGCGGTTCCGCAAAGTTGATGTTTACAAGTCGTGTGTTCATGCTCTGTCTGTGTACATGCCAACCTTGCCATCTATTTGCCTCATTCTGTTTCATTCTTTGCTTCTTCAAGATTATAAGATGGCATCTATCTACCAGTCTTTACATGGTAGAATAGAAAAATTTGAAAGGCATGAATATATTACTGGATCAGAAGATTGGGTGTGTCAGACTTGTTGATATATTTGTGTTTTGTATTATGGAGGACTAAAATTGTACTTTTTTTTTTTGTTCAATCATTTTGCATCAGACCAATAGTCAAATTGTTGTGTCTCGCCTTCACAGGGACTACAAATTCTTGTGTCTCTTTATTGCCAAGATGTGGTGGATGATACCGCGTGTTGGAAAGTCTGGAAGTGAAATACCAATGGAAACTCAGATGCTTCTCTTGGAGACAGGAGAAGAATCCTTTTTAGGAGATGATGATACTTCTGCAGATCCTGCCAATGAAAATAAATTTTACATTCTGATATTGCCTGTCCTTGATGGACATTTCCGGACAAGTCTACAAGGAACTGCATCAAATGAGCTCCAATTCTGTGTTGAAAGTGGTAAGTTTCTTATTTCAGCACCACTTTGATTAGCTGAAAATATTTTTACCCTGAAATTTTGGTTCTATATTGTGCTGCTTTTAGGTGACCCAAATGTTCAAACTTCTCAAGCATTGGAAGCAGTTTTTATCAATTCAGGGGAGAATCCATTTGAACTCATGAGGGACTCCATCAAGTATATTTGCCTCAATAACCTGAGAAGTTACATATTTGCAAAATTTTCAAACACCGAACTAAAATGACCAACTTTTTTTAACTTTCATTTTATTTTCTGACAGAATATTGGCGAAGCACAAGGGTTCATTTAACCACATTGATAATAAGAAGGTGTGACTATCAAACAGACGCTACATTATTTTCATTTCTACTCTAGGGTATCTAAATATTACCCTTCTTTTTGTTTTCATTTTTAGACACCGGCCCATTTAGATTCATTTGGATGGTGCACGTGGGATGCCTTCTATACTGAAGTCAGCCCAAAAGGAATCATGCAAGGCCTTAAAAGGTTTGTGAAAATTGATGCAGGTCTAAAACATTTTCCATAATTTACTTACCTGGAATGGTCAATATTAATGATTAACCTCATCCCTTTTCTACAGTTTGTCTGAAGGTGGCTGCCCTCCAAAATTCCTGATTATTGATGATGGATGGCAAGAAACAACAAATGAATTCCAAAAGGAAGGGCAACCACTTCCTGAAGGGGCACAGTAGGATCTCCTTCTGTTGTTTGCAGGTGTTTTCTTAATTTAATAACCATTTACATGAATGTACTAAGGTTTTTAGCCGGTTTTGTTGATTACAGATTTGCTACCAGACTAGTCGATATTAAGGAAAACAGAAAATTTAAGGGTTCGGAATCAGATGATACAGTTACCAGTCTCAGGGACTTTATAGAAACCATCAAAAAGAAATATGGTTTGAGGTAAGATGCCAGAGTTAATTATGTCTCTTTCAATACTGTTGAATATTTATTTGGTGAAAACGTGCTGAAGTTTGAGAACATTTTTCATGATGCAGATATGTTTACATGTGGCATGCATTAGCTGGTTACTGGGGGAGAGTACTTCCTTCCTCTGAAACATTAAAGAAATACAACCCGATGATAGAATTTCCAGTTCAGTCTCCTGGAATGTTAGGAAATATTCGAGACGTAGCCCTGGATGGCTTGGAAAAGTTCGGAGTTGGACTAATTGATCCCCAAAAAGTTTATGCCTTCTACAATGACCTGCACAGCTACCTTGCAAGCTGCGGAGTTGATGGGGTAAAAGTTGACGTCCAAAATCTAGTTGCAACCTTAGGTTCTGGACATGGTGGAAGAGTATCAATTACAAGACAATATCATGAAGCCCTTGATGAATCAATTGAAACGAACTTCAGAGACAATAACTTAATTTGCTGCATGTCTCATAACTCGGATTCTATTTATAGGTTTGTCATTTTCCTTTTTGTCATAATAATTTGATTTCTCGTTGGTTTTTAAGCTTGTTCCTGATCCTTCTGTTGATTCTCAGCTCAAAGCAGAGTGCAACAGCAAGAGCCTCAGAGGACTTCATGCCAAATGAACCAACATTTCAGACATTACACATTGCAACAGTGGCTTTCAATAGTCTCCTTCTCGGTGAGGTCGTGGTCCCTGACTGGGACATGTTCCATGTAATTTCATTCTCCCTCAATAAAATACTCAATTCTCTGCTGATACGGGTTCTGGAATTTAAACTAAAAACTTTTAACTTGACATTGATTTCTCCACTGATGTTTTGGAATTTTAATACCTCTGAGTTTTCATATTACTAAAGTGTTTTTTTCCCCCCATGATTTTAGAGTGACCATAGTACTGCTGAGTTCCATGGAGCAGCAAGAGCATTGGGAGGCTGTGCAGTCTATGTAAGGTAAAAAGACTAAGAGAGTAAGCCAATAACAATAGAAAATTTCTGATCTGCGTGGAGTTTCTTGTTGATACTTATGAGCTAATAAAAATTTTGCAGTGACAAGCCTGGCAAGCATGATTTCAAGATCCTGAAGAGACTTGTTCTCCCAGATGGATCTGTGCTAAGAGCTAGATATGCTGGCCGACCAACCCGAGACTGCTTATTTGTTGATCCAGTTATGGATGGAAAGAGGTGCTTACTGATCATTTCAGTAACAAGTAAACCAGGGAAAGGAAAATACTTACATGTAAATTTCCTAGCTAATCCCTTTTTATCAACTCTGCAGCCTGATGAAGATATGGAACTTGAACAAGCTAACTGGAGTTTTAGGTGTTTTCAATTGCCAAGGTGCAGGAAGTTGGCCAATGAAAGCATTCCCACAAGACTTGCCAAATGAAACACCTGAGGATGCCATGATCTCAGGACTTGTTAGTCCTCTTGACGTTGAATTCCTTGATGAGGTCACCGTAGAAAACTGGGAAGGGGACTGTGCAGTTTATGCATTCAATTCAGGTTAGCCATTGCCCTCATCATTCTGGAAAAGAACAGAGAAAAGAAAAAAGAGAAAACTCAACTTGTGTAACAAATTTTCTCATGTTTAAACCATGTCATTGTGCAGGAACTCTTTCCGTGGTGCAAAAGAACAAAATGATTGAAGTGTCTCTCAATGCACTAAAATGTGAAATGTTTACCATTTCCCCAGTCAGGGTGAGTAAAAGTCCTCTTGCAATTCTTGTCGGCCACAATTGTATAAAAAAGAATTTGAATTGCAGATTACTGTAGTTGGTATTATCATATCTTCACCTCCTGTTTTCCGGAATCTATCTTTGTTGTTGAACTCACTCATGCCTAACAACACGTTGAAAGAATCTGCAAGCCAAGTTTCAGGCTTATGATGCTAACATTCTGTTGCAAGCCCCCTCTAATGAACTACTTGAATATTACGTGATCACAGGTCTTCAGTGACAAAGTTCAATTTGCACCGATTGGCCTAATTGACATGTATAATTCTGGAGGAGCTATTGAAGACATAATGTGGAGTGCTAAGCATCTTTCAGGTACAGTGAAGATCAAAATAAGAGGCTGCGGAAGATTTGGAGCCTATTCAAGCACAAAGCCACTTTGTTGCAAGGTGGACATGAAAGAGGAAGAGCTATCTTATAACGATGAGACCGGATTTTTGACAATAAATCTTCAAGGAGAGTGCTGCTCTAGAGACGTTGAAATTGACTACTAATTCATGTGACTATGACACAGATTTGGTTGCATTTTTTCTGAAGGAAATCATGTGGAATCTTGAATTTCCTGTTGAGTTCAGGAAATATAGAGCAATTTAACACATTATATAGCTCATTTTTTTCTTTTTCTTAGTGAAAAAGTTGAAAGCTTAGTGCCTACATTGTACATGCATATACCAACAGTTTGTACAAATAACATTTTGGGTTTTCAATTTAAAATGTTTTTGGTTATTATCTAGTGCAATTTTTTTTGAAGAACTTTTATTAATAAATTTAGGAGAGAAGTCAAGTTGGAGCTTTCTTGCACTTTGTAGCAGTTTAGGTGTTTGTGATTGTCATTTTCAGTGATGTGTTTTGCAATTATCCCCTGATATTTCTGTTTGAATAAATCTTTATCAACAGAATTTAATCCAAGAGTTAATTGATATAAAGTCTTTGAAATTTTAACCCTGTCCAACCGTAACAGATGGCTGTCTCACTATTCATGGGAAAGTCATTTTGATTGAAGTACCTTAAACTGTTGCTTGTTTTCGATCAAGCAATGGATCTGCTTTTGAGGGGGCTAAATTAACAAGCTCAAATGGTTACTATCCTTCAAATCTTGGTCTTCTCAAATTGGTGATTGTCCAGTGTTGGTTGCTGCCTTGGTCTGCAATTCTTTACCTCAGAAATTGTATCCTCTCCACAGAGTTCCTTTTTAGCTTTTCATTCTCTATGCTGAAGCTTCAATTTTTTGTTCAGCTAATCCAATTTCTCGTTTATTTTATTTTTTGTTCAGCTAATCCAATTTCTTGTTTATTTTAGCACAAAATACTTTATGATACTATTCTATTCACTACAAACTTTTTTGATTTGGTCTTTAGTTGTGCTGCAGCCTGCATGATTCAACAGTTAAACATTTGTGCACTTTCAAGCTCAAAATCAGGTGGATGATTCCCAGATTTTGAATTTGACAACCCGGTTCTATGATAAGTTTCTAAGTCATGGCCTAGGGATGCTTTACATATTCCGTTTCTTCGTACACTAGAAGGAAACTTAGGACAGGATTGCGAGATCAGCTCCATGAATGAGCTGAAGTTCTGAACAGAAACCGGTAACTTGGATAATTTTTCTGCCATTCTGCCAAAAGCCCGTTGCTCAATCCTTTATTGCCTTCGTTATTCTTCAACTTGCTGTTAATGAACTAATGGAATGTGTTATTAGGGGGAATACCCAGTGATGTTTCTTCTGCAATCTTCATAGACTTGTCTAAGATTGCAAACTCAATTCTCAAATTAAACATATATATATATATGTACTTTATATCTATATCTATACTATATTAAAAGTATGGGAGTTGATTATAGTGATTTAAACTTATTTTGTTTCTTTTTTTTGAATGGTCAAAAATACCTTTTGGTTAGATGAATTATTCTGATTTTGAGGGTTCAAGTACTCTAAAGTTATATATAAATTTTGGATAATTTATTTTGGTGTTATCAATGTCTAAAAGTAACATTTAGAATGTGGACAATGCACTAAATGCCCTACTAACTACTAATTTATTTTGACATTAATAGAAAAATTCGTAACTTTTTATTAATAAATATATACTAACTCTCCTATTTAAGTTATATATATTTTTATCACAGAATATATATAATGTAATAGAATACAAGAACAAACTATCTAACCTCTATAACGGGGGAAAAATGACATTGCTATTTCAGAAAAATTAAAATTACTTGAGAAATAATTATACTAATTAAATATTTTAAATACCATTATAATTTATAAAAATTTTAAAATATAACAATACAAAATTAAGTAATTTCTATGAAAATAGTTTCTATAGTTAGTGAAGATAATAAATTTCTTATTGGAATAAATTCATTATATAAAAGGTAAAAAGGAAACACATATTTATTTCTCAAAAAATAAAAGAATTATAAGGAATAATTATAGGAATTTAAAAGTTTAAATACTAATATAGTTTATGAAAAAGTTCAAAATGCTAGCCTGAAGTACAAAAAAAGACTATTTAACCTTTTATGAAGCAACAAAATATATCTTATTTAAATATCATGTAAATAAATAAGAAAATAGTAAAAAATACATTTTAATCTTTATCATTGTAAAAGAAAAATATTATTATTAAAAAAGGTTAAAATTACCATGAAAAATTATAATGTTAATTAATAAATTAATGTTATTTAATAAAAAACAATGGCATAAGATGTAAAAGTAAATTATATGATCTTGATGAAATAGTTTGTATAATTAGTGAAAATATATATTTTATTTTAATATTATAAAGATTAATAAGATGTTATTTAATAAAAAACAATAGCATAAGATGTAAAAGTAAATTATATGATCTTCATGAAATAGTTTTTATAATTAGTGAAAATATGTATTTTATTTTAATATTATAAAAATAAATAGAAAAGAAAAATATCATCTATTCTCTATCACTAAAAAAATTAAGAAAAACTATTATTTTATTAAAAAAATTAAATAAAATATTCAGTACGTACAATTGCACGTAAATGATGCTAGTACTATACCAAAAGTGGGAAGGGATCATAGGAATTTAAACTTGTTTTGTTTCTTCCTTTTTAAAATGGTCAAAAATACCTTTTGGTTGGATGAATTGTTTTGTTTTCAATGGTCCAAATACCCCAAAATTATATATAAAACTTGGACAATTTATTTTGGTATTTTTAATATCCAAAAGTAACATTAAGAAGGTGAACAATACACTAAATATCCCACTAACTCCTAATTTATTTTTATATTAATAGAAAAGTTTGTAACTACATATTAAAAAGTATATACTAACTCTCCCACTTAAGTTACAAATTTTCTACCCCAAAGGATATATAATGTAATAGAATATAAGAACAAACTATCTAACCTCTATAAGAAAAGAAAAATGATATTGTTATTTTAGAAAAATTAAAATCACTTGAGAAATAATTATAGTAATTAAATATTTTAAATATCATTATAATTTATAAAAAGTCTAAAAAATTACAACAAGAGATTAAGTGATTTTCATGAAAATATTTTCTATAGTTAGTAAAAATAATATTATTCTTATTGGAATAAATTGATTAGATAAAAGGTAAAAAGTAAATAAATATTTATTTCTTTCTTTTTTGAATTGTCAAAAATGTCCTTTGGTTGGACGAATTGTTTTAATTTTGATAGTCGGACAATTTATTTTGATATTCTCAATGTCCAAAAGTAACATCTAAGATGTTGACAATAAATTAAATACCCCATTAACTACTAATTTATTTTGGTATTAATAGAAAAGTTTGTAACTATTTATTAATAGATATAAACTAACTCTCCTACTTAAATTACAAATTTTTCTACCCCAAAGTATATATAATGTAATAGAGTATAAGAACAAACTATCTAACCTCTATAAAGAAAATAAAAAGGACATCGCTATTTTAGAAAAATTAAAATCAATCGAGAAATATTATAGCAATTAAATATTTTAAATATTGTATGCCCTAAGGGTAAATCATGTTGTTTTGATTAATGATAAACATTGATCAATGCAAAGTCCTAAGAAAATAATGTTGATGAACCTTGATATTGACTACTGTGCTTAATTGTTGTGTGATAGGATTTTTGGATTGAGAAGAATACAAGTCTCATTGCCTTGAAGTTCAAAGTGCAAGAACAACTCAAGGTTACCAAAGTGGTTGAAATTGGTTGGGTTAGTTTACTTGGGGTGAATGAGGATTATTACCCAACTCTTATCTATGAATTTTATGCTAATCTTAAAGAAAAAAATTATTGAGCATGTTGGGAGTAGCATTATTCAATGGTATTCATTTAGAGTATCCCAAATAGGCTTTGAATTTAATGATGCTTTAGTGAATCACGTTTGTGGTGTTGATGACATTGGTGCTAGATATTATTCTTTGGGGTAACATTGTTATATTCATGAATTGTTCACAAATGAAAGGTTTGAAGAGGCATTCACTAACGGTAGAAGATTTAAGTCCACTAAGGAAAGAAAAATCAAAGCCTTTGATGCTAGAGGACCAGTTATGCATCACATGATTACTACTATGATCATTCTTAATTTTGGACATAAATCATCGGTTGGCAATATGCATGTGGTGATTATGCTTGCCTTGCATGAGCATAGAAGACTAAATTTTCGATTCATGGCATTAAAGCATATGATTAGTGCAAGGAGAACGGCCAACAAAACTTTACCTTATGAGAGATTATTGACAAGGATCTTCAAACACTTCAATATCCAACTCCCTAGAAGAGGAAATCCTATGAATAGTGATAAAATCTACACCAACAAATTTCTCAAGAGAATGCAATTAACACTTGATGACGATGGTATATGGAGGACAAAAAGAGAAACTCCTAAAAGGGATGAAAGAATAGAAGCTAGTAGTGATGAAGAAGAGGAGGAAGAGAATGAAGAAGAAGAGGAGACTCTAGCTTGAGAAAGGAAGAGTAAGAAAAGGCATGATTTATCAAGTGAGGGGGAGCAACCTCACACAAAGAGGAGATTATTTGAAGAAGAGCGCACATTTCAATCTGATCAAAGTCTTGGAGATATGCTAGAGAAGAGGGAGTTACTAGAGGTGACACTATTGTAGCCAAGGTGTTCCAAGAGACATTGAACAACCACATAAAGGAGATGGAAAAGATGTAAAGTTCTTCGAATCCCTTGCTCCTATGGTGCTAAGTAAGTTGGATGGCTTGGACACTAGGGTGAAAAATATTGAAGAATTATTGACAAAGAGCACACAAAGTGGTAAAGAACCCTCTACGCCTCAAGCTAAGGATGACAAGGACAATGAAGGAGATGAGGAAGGTAAGAAAAGGAAAGAGGATGGAAATGATGATGATGATGATGAGGATAATTATGGAGATTATGATCAAGGAGGCAATTTTGAGTTTGTGGCTAGAGAAAGTAAGCAAAATAAGGGTGTTCAAGAGGAGCCACAAGAAGGTGAAAGCCAAGAAGGAAGTTTGATAAAAAGACCCTAGATCACTTCATCGACCGCATCATTTGGCCAAGAAAGAGTCAAGCATGTGGCCAAGAAGAAGGGTACAAGGAGATCCTCTTGATTGGCTACCACTCCAAAGCCAAACTACACTGAGAAGGAGCAAGCAAGTGAGGGGACACTTCATATCGAGCTTAAGGGAAACATGGCTATCACAACCAATAAATATGGAGTGAAGAAAATGACAAAAATCAAAGACTAAGCACTTCCTAACCATCTCTCATTTTACTTATGTACTTTTATTCCATGCTTAGTTAATGTATCTAAAATAGTCCATGTATTCTCAAGCTTTGACTTTCAATGTGCCGTTCTAGTCCATGTGATCTTTTAAAGCTAAATGATTCTATCGTAGTATTGAGGGCTTATGTTACTTTTATTTTTATATTTACTTCATTTTTCTCACCCTATATTTCATTGATAACAAAAGGGGAAAAAGAAGTGTTATGCAAAATGTACTTTGATATATTTTGATATTTGCTATGATGAATGTGGTTTAGTACATGGCATAATATTTTATTGATGTGTGCTCATTAAAAATGGGAGAAGAAGTTGCAGAGTGATTGGCTTATGGTTTATTGGTATATGAAATGGTTATTGTGTGCTCATTGGCATTTTGGCATTTTGAGGATGATGATCTTGAAAAAGCCTCGAGTTAATTTATGCATTGGTTAATTAAGATGATTATGAATGTGTTTTATAATTGATCACCTTACTTTGATAATTTTGTGATTGGTTATAAGCACTTATATTGTAAAATCTATCTTTTAACAACTTTGCTTAAAGTTCAGATTTGAAATTTGCATGCAGATCTAAAATTCAGTCTTCCAATTTTTTTGTCAAAAATGAAAATTTGTTAATTATTGCTTAAAACTGTCATTTCTTGGTTAAAGAATGAAGATTTCAGAGGACTTGATCTTTCAAAACTCACTGTGTTGGATTCTTGACTTGATTTTTCAAAACTCACTGTGTTGGATTCTTGACTTGATCTTTCAAAACCTTCAAATTTTAAAAAACTCAAGTCCAAATATGTGCATTATCTAAGGGGGAGCTTTACATATTGACTATAATCTCTAAAACCTTCTTTAGAATGTGATCTAAACGCGTTTGTACTATATTTTCTATTTTGATGGAATGAAGGAGGTCTATGGAGGTTGGTTGGGTCATAGGCTCAATTGTTAAGCCATGTTTTTGTCACTATGCTATATATGTTTAAAATTGATTTTCAATTGGTATCATCCTAAATTAGTACATGACATAAATACTTCTCTGTGCTTAAATTACCTAAATCCATCACATTTTGTATCAAAATTTATCATCATCAAAAAGGGAGAGATTGTAAGCCTGAAGGACAAATCATGTTATTTTGATTAATGACAAACATTGATCAATGCAAAGTCCTAAAGAAATAATGTTGATTAACCGTGGTATAGACTAATGTGCTTAATTGTTATGTGATAGGATTTTTGGATTGAGAAAAATACAAATCTCATTGCCTTGAAGCTAAAAGTGTAAGAACAACTCAAAGATACCAAAGTGGTTGAAGATAAAAGAATTGATTCAAGATAATTGAAGGCTTTAAAGACCTTAGTGTAGGTTTAGAAATGCATTATAGATATATCTTTGTAAACCTTGCACTTGCTTGTTTTTGGAATCTAAAACATTTTCAAGAGAGCTTCAAACTTTGTTTTTAATCTCAAATGATTTATCTTATAAATGTTTTTACCAAATTCTTGACAACAGCCTTTCGACTAAAACCTTTTGAAAAGATCTATTTTATAGTCAAAATGATTTCAAACTCGTTGTGCTTGATTTCTAATAATTTTGATTAAGTTTGAAAATTTTGGACTCTAATTCGGACATCCGAACTATACTTCATGGCTGCTAAATTTCTAGAGAAATTTGGACGACCATTCGGACGCTTGTATCCAAATTTGATTGACTAAATTTACCCTGACAGCCTAAAGACAGAAAAATTCAGATGATCATTCAGATACAAAGGTCCAAATTTGGCTGACCGAATTTTATTTTTACTAACTTTTACTAGCTATTATTTGAACGTTGCAACTGAATTTTAAATTTTATAAAAGACATAAACTTTAGATTTTTGAGAATTTTTTGACCGTTTAAGAATCTTTACTCTTTCCAATCATTCTTTATCAAAAGCTCTCTTTTGTCTTGTGCTAAATAGTTCAAAGTCAAAATTTCTTTGATAAAAAAGGTGAAGGTGTGCTAGTTTATCATCATTTGCCAAGTGCTTGGTAACTTTCTTATCTCTTACATTATCTACTTGTTGTTTTCAATGTTATCTTGTTGGTATTGATATTTCGTATTTGTACTTCATATAATAATCATTTTTGGCTTAAATTTCTATTAAATTTTGGTGTTCCAATCACCATTTACACTCCCTTTATCTCTTATTTGCTTTAGGTGAGTCTATTGAATATGAAGCAAACAAGAAGATTTTACAAGAAGAAAGCCGAAAAATGCAGAGCAAAACAGCATGATAAAAAATTTTCAAGTGAGATTTTGACCTCCATAGAGATTTCAAGATAATTATAGAGGATATTCTGAAGTTTTCATAATGGTAAAATTTATGTCAATCCAAGTTTGTTTGGTTACCCTGCTTATGTTGCAAGTTCACCAATCCTGTATTTTGTCCCAGTTTTGATACATTTTGGTAGAATGATCATATCTTGAGTTTTAGATGTTCAATTGAGGTGATTCAAAGCACTATGGAAAGTTAAGATCATCTACAACTTTCATGAAGACTTCAAGACCTAAATTAGCAGATTTTATGCTGTTAATTTTTCTAGAAATCAAAACAGCTGCCACTCCAAATGTATGTCAATCGCAATTCATTTGCCTACCCTGCTTATGCTGCAAAATTACCTATACTGCATTGTGTTTCGGTTTTGATACATGTTGGTAGAACGATCATATCTTGAGTTATAGATACCCAATTGAGGTGATTCAAAGCTATGTGGAAAGATAAGATCTTGATATAAAACTTTCATGAAGACATCAAGACTTAGATCAGCCGATTTAATGCTCTGAATTTATGTAAAAATAAAAACTACTGTCACAGTTGTGCAGCAGAACAATGCATCAAAACTGGGAGCAAGTGGCGCCGTTTAGTCCAGACCAAGCGGTGCCGTTTGTGTTCATTTGAACCTATTTTTTTGCTGCTTTTCTTTCTCTTTGGGGCTGGATTTAAATACCCTTTAAGGGCAAGAAGAGGATGCAGCAAGGGTTGGCTAAAGAGGCTGCAAAACACCAAGAAAACACACAAAATTCTTCTTCCAATCCATCAATCT
The DNA here is from genome assembly GCA_030512225.1 of Rauvolfia tetraphylla. Classification (NCBI taxonomy): domain Eukaryota; kingdom Viridiplantae; phylum Streptophyta; class Magnoliopsida; order Gentianales; family Apocynaceae; genus Rauvolfia; species Rauvolfia tetraphylla. Next base: position 7,753,093 of record JAJQKT010000059.1, read on the forward strand.
AAGAGAAATCAAGAGAGAAGATGGAATCTTTGAAGAATGAGAGCATCCACCTTGAAGATTCATGGAAAAAACTGTAATTTTCTCAACATCACAGTGACGAATTTCAAGCCTTGAAGAAGAGAAGATTTCCACCATGAAAATGAGCAATTCTTACTCTTTCTTTATTGCTTTATATTCTTTGAATTGTAATACGTTGATGAGCTACACTTTTGAATACTTGGATGGGTATGAACCCTAGATTTTACCTATGTGAATGAATTGTTTCCTTGGTCGATTGAATTCAAATTTCTTGTGGATTGTTTGTGGGTTTGATTGGTTGAATTGATTTGGTTGATAATTGATGCACAATCTGGAATTTTTTCACTTGGATTGAGAAAGGAAGGGTAATTGATAATTGATTCATAATCTGGAAATTTTGACTTGGAATTGAGAAAGGAAGGGCGAAATAGACCATACACAAACAATGGGGATGATTTAGGTGACTAGAGATAGAAACCTAACCATCTTCTTGATAATTAGAGAAATCTAATTGGAAATTCAAAATTCTTAATGCATTCTTGGGTTGAATTGGTTAGAAAGAGATTTCAACTAATTAATCTAAGAGTAGAGAACTTTCATCTAGAGATAGAGTGAGTTCTATCATTGGAATTTCATCAAACATAAGAAGTGAAATTTATGAACCTAGGGACAATTCTATCACATAGGTAATTCTAGGGAGATTAACCATTCAAGTATTGTTTTCTCAATTGAATTCTCTCTTGCAAACAAAAATTAGTTAAGTTGGTTTAATTAGCTAAGTTAGACTTATATTCCTAGTAGTAATTTCAACCATTTTCACAAGCAATTTTGATAGGCTAAACAATATAAAAAGTGAGTAATGATTTTTAACAATTCCCGTGGATACGATATTTAAACTTGCTTGCCATTATACTAATTTAAATGATGGGTGCACTTGCCTTGTGTTTGTGTGCAAATTGTTGAGGATTGTGATAAAATTGAGTATAAGGCATAGACAACAAAGCACAAAAATCATCTATCAAGGTTGGAGAACCCACATTTGGAGCAATTGAATGAGAAGGACATCAATGACACGTTCCCTGATGAGACGCTATACTTGTTATAGGTGGCGATGATCACACTCTTTGGTTTGCAGATTATACTAATTATATTGTGGGCCGGATCTTACCAAAGAATTAAACTCCTCAACAAAAGAAGAAATTCTTTTCAGAATTAAAGTACTATCTTTGGGAAGACCCATTTTTATTCTGAATTTGTGCAGGTTAAATCATAAGGAGATGTGTAGCCTACCCTGAGAACATGAGCATATTAGAGCATTGCCATAAAGGTCCGGCTTGTGGTCATTATCAAGCTAATGGGACAGCAAGAAAGGTACTTGAGTCGGGATTTTATTGGCCAACTTTGTTTAGAGATGCCCAAAGGTACATAGAAAATTGTGACAATTGCCAACGGACAGGTAATATCTAAAAAAGGCATGAAATGCCCCTCTCTACATTTCAAGTATGTGAAGCATTTTATTGTTGGGGTATTGATTTCATGGGTCCTTTCCCAAACTCTTTTGGTAATGCATACATCTTTATTGCAGTTGATTATGTCTCTAGATGGGTGGAAGCCCAAGCCTTACCAACAAATGATGCTAGAGTAATTGTTAATTTTTTTAAAAAATTGTTTACTCGCTTTGGCATTCCTAGAGCCATAATTAGTGATCGGGGAACTCATTTTTGTAACCAACAACTTGAGAAGGTCTTGCTTCGATTAGGTGTTACTCACAAGATGGCAACCCCTTATCCCTTAGACTAGTGGTCAAGTGGAAGTGGTTAATAGAGAAATCAAAAGAATTTTGGAAAAGATTGTTGAACATACTAGGAAGGATTGGAGTGTTAAGCTTGATGATGCTTTGTGGGCATATAGGACTGCATACAAGACCCCTATTGGGTTTACTTCATATAAATTAGTCTATGGGAAGTCTTGTCATTTACTGGTTGAGGTTGAGCATAAAACATATTGGGCAATTAAGTTGATTAATTTTGATCATGATCTTGCAAGAAAGACTAGAATACTTCAAATTAATGAACTTGATGAGTGGAGGAGAGATGCCTATGAGAACTCACGAATCTACAAGGAAAAAGTGAAGCAATGGCATGACAAACACATATTATCGAATAGGGAATTTAAGGAGGGAGATCAAGTGCTATTGTTTAACTCTCGAATGAGGCTATTTCCTGGAAAGCTCAAATTACGATGGTCCGGACCATTCGTAGTACACAAAGTTTATCCTTATTGTGTAGTAGAAGTTGCATATCCGGATAAGGAAATTTTCAAGATTAACGACCATCGTCTCAAAAACTATCATGGAGGAGATCCTAGAGAACTTGAAAAAGTCTCTTTAATGCTCCATGATCCAAAATATAAGTGATCTTTTATATATATTCAGTTAATTGTACATAATTTTGTTTAATGTGGTTTTGAGTTTGAAAATTTTAATTACTTTAAATTGTGAAGAGTTTTATAATGTGTTGTTTGGTGTGTTTTTAAGTTGGTGATCAAATATTTTTGTTACATTTGTTGTTGAATGTGTAGTGTTTTTGTTTTTAAAAAAAAAAGGCAAAACGGCGCCGTTTGGACTGAACGAAACGGAGCCGCATCACTGTTTCAATCCAGTCCCTGCAGAACTGGATTGAAGTGGCACCGTTTGGATGGGACCAAACGGCTCCGCTTCACTGTAGCAGCAATTCCAGTTCTGCAGAACTGGATTGAAACGACGCCGTTTTGCTTTTCAAAAAAAAAAAACCCAAAATCCAAAATCGAGAACTGCATTTCTTTCTCTTATTTCGTCTCTTCTCTCTCTTCTTCCTTTCCCTTTTCTCTCGGTTCTCTCTTTCAATTTCTTGTTGAAGAAAATCCCAACCTTCTCACATTTTTATTTCACCTCAACTCATCCTCCCACTTCAAATTTTTGGAGATTCTTCTTCTTGACTCAACTTTGAGGCACAAGAACTTTCAAGCAATCAACTGTAATTAGTTTGTCTCTTTAACCTTTTATCTTACAATCTTTATTTTTCTTTTTTTTTTGATTAAATGCTTTAGTAAATTTTGATTGTGGTGAAAATTTGTTTGTTGTTGGCTTGCAATTTTTCTCTATTTTTGTTGGTTCTCTCTTGTTTTCCTCTATGCCTACCATGTGTTTGATGAAATGCCACAATGAAACTTACTTGTTAAATTTGTGATTTTCTTTACTATTTTGCATTCCATTAGCTTTGTATATACTTCTTTTCGTTAATTTCATAGTTAGTTTATTTAATTTGATTACTTATTTACGAGTTAATTAGCCTTTGTCTTAAATTTTTAGTGATAATTGTTTTTTCTTGTATAGCCAATTTGCAATTTTTATTTTTTGTGTGTAATCCTTGTAAAATTATTTTTGGCTTTTGTATTTTCACATAGGTAGCCTAATTTCTCTTAACGGTTAATTTTGGAAAAGAAAGCATGCCGAGGAAAACCACTGCCCCACCCAAAAAGTCTAAACGCACAAGGGATGTGGCTTCCTCTTCGGGAGCCAGCCCTTCCTCACAATCACCCCAAGTACCTCCATCCTACTTGTTTCACTATGGTCAACATCGGGAATGGTACGCTTCACGTCAACAAAACTCCATGATCATTGAGCGTACCGTTTTCGCTGAGGTGGATGAGTTGTTTAATATTTTTGGTTTATTCCAAGCCATAGGATGGGGGCCTATCCTTAACCTTTTCGGTACTTACTATCCTGTCCTTGTCAAAGAATTTTATACCAATATTAGGGATAAATTTGACAAATTTGGCAAGATCCTTCATACTCAGGTTAAGGGTCATCACCTGCACTCTTCTCGCTGAACTTCTTCACATTCCTGATGAAGGGAATTGGGTTCGTATAGACAATAAAAAAAAGGAGGTACTCTCTAACTGGGAGTGGGATTTTAAAATAGATTGGCGAGCATTACATTTTTCACATCGTAGAATGGTTTCAAGTAATAGTTTTAACGCCAATACCCTTTTCCCTAGGCTTCGTTTTGTGGTCTATTTACTTGCTTTTAATGTTCTACCTAGGGCGAGTGGGTTAAATGAGGTTCGATGCTCGGATATTTATATTACCCACAAACTGCTTACTCAATCACCCGTTCCATTAGCTTCTATTCTACTAACACAAATGAATGAAATGGCTACATTAGGTTTTATCACGATTCTCCAACGCTTTAACGTGGATTTTCGTGAAGAGGTTGCCCTTTCTACATCGGATTCTGAAGTGCTCACCATGAGAACACTACAAAACTGCAGCTACCGATATGACGATGAGCGGAATGAATGGATCACGAGATCTGACGCTGAGCTTTGGCAAGGCATCCCTTCTATGGCCGGCATGCATGTAAAACCAGAAAGTGTGCGCCGATCTCATCCTAACATCACCTCATCATCCACCGCAGATTTTCAAGCCGAAATACGCACAACATTTGCTGAAATCCATATTCAATTGGGCCGCCTTTCTATGATAGATCACGCTCGTCAAGAATAGCTCGAGGAACTCTATATAGGCCAACAACAAATCCTTGAACAACAACAACTTTTGGGCCAACAATACGCCGACCTCACCGAATCACAAGCAATGCTCCTTTAGAATCAAGAGCAACTTATGCGCACAATGCAACGACAGGAAGCGTATCTCACTGGGCTTTGGTGACAACTTTTTGCAGGAGCTAGCTCCGACTCGAGTGGTGGTACCGACGATATATGAACGAAGGGGAGTTATTTCTTTTCTATTTTTTGATCTTTTATTTATTTATTTTCATGCTATGTCTTTCTGCTTCAGTTTTACTTATGTCATTTTTTCCAGTTTTCTTTCATTTCTTTTTGCTATGAAGTATATAGAAAGTGCAGTTTGCTGCTCATATGGGTTCGCCCATCCATGTTTTTCACTGTTTTTGTGTTTGGTTATTCGGTGTGGCATTCTATTGTAGTTTTTGTTATATATTTCTATTTATACAATCTTTGGTTTATCTTCTTCCCAACATTGAGGACAATGTTGTCTTAAGTGTGGGGGAGTTGGCTTAAGTATATAGGCTATTTTCATGATTTTGTTAAATTTGCTTGTTTTTATTTTTAGAATCTTCAAGGTACTTCAAGATTTGCATGTTTGATCTTTTTTTCAAAGAGCAGTTATACAAGCATTCTAAAGGTCATGACTACTGCCTTAAACTTGGATTAAATAAGCACCCCTTGTATTCTTTGTGTGTATGAAATTCATCTTTTAAGCACATTTCCACTTTGCTTTTGTCGTGATGATTATGGAGTTGAATCTTGTTTTGTTGGCCTTAGAATTCAATATAACTTTTACCCTAAAACCCGCATTCACTTGCCTTGAGGCAAAATGAGTAAGTAACCTTAGTTTGATATTGAAATGATGGTAATAGGCCTTCTTTGTCCCAATTGAGTCTTTCTAGCCACCGCTCTTATTTTATCCGTAGTACCTTTTCTTGAAGCCTTTATGTATAAATTTTCGAATCTATATTCTTGATTTTTCCTTCGTTCAAATTTTAAACTCCACTCTTTATATTTAACCATTCTTTGCGAGAGTTAAATACATTTTTTACCCTTAAGTCGGCAAAGAGTATTGTGGAAATTGAACCAAAGGGTGGAATGGAAGATGACAAAAAAAATGACTTCAAAAAAAAAAAAAGAGAAAAGAGGTGTGAGATGACCTTATATGATCGGGAATCGAATTATATCTCAATTGAAAAAAAGAAAAAAAGAAAAAAAGAGAAAAGAAAAAAAACATTTATATATTTGTCTTTTATTGAGATGGCTTCTTACATTTCTTGATGCCTTCTCATTTCTTGATGGATGATGAAGGAAAGGTTGTGGGTTGAAGCTTAATATGTGCAAGTGGTTGAAACCATTGTGAAGGGATTTGGTAAAGAATGGGAGTTTGTGGTTGAATGTAAGGGAATGGTGATATTCCTTGTGGCTAATAAGGGTTATTACTTTTGTTTTATCTCGCATTCCTTTCTCCTTAGCTCTTATTTCTTTGACTTTGAATTCCTTACCTTTCGTTTGGCACCCTAAACTTTCCCTGAACCTAAAGTTACAAGCATAAAAGTCCTACCTAATCATGGTTAAATTTTGGTTACCGTATTAGTGGAGAGGTTTTGTGAATGTCGGGCTTATGGGGTATTATGCTTTCTTGATGAGAATTCCTTGGCCAATAACATGAAATTCACTCTTATAATTGTTGAACATTTGCATTGGCTAGACATATACACACATGCGGATTCTCACTTGCATTGTTAGACAAGGGGGTGATTGTTTAACCTTTGTGATGGATACTTAGGATGACTTTTAGATTGAGTGAGTAGATTGCTCAAGATTTTTCAAGAAGTAATGCTTTCTCTGTTTTTCATTCCTTTTTAATACTTCAAAACACACTTTATTTCTTGTGGATTATTGTTCAAATTTCTTAGTAGTTTTGTAGTATTGCTTGGGGACAAGCAATGTCTAAGTGTGGGGGAGTTTGATATTCTATATTTGTGCTTCATATGATGATCATTTTGAGCTCAAATTTTGGTGTTTTAATCACCATTTACACTCCCTTTATCTCTTATTTGCTTTAGGTGAGTTTGTTGAAGATTTGGAATTGAATGAAGCAAACAAGGTGATTTTACACAATAAAGAAAAATAGGGAAATGCAGAAAAAATAGCTTAGTAGAAAATGTTCAAGTGGGATTTTGACCTCCATGAAGATTTCAAATATGAAGGTTATCTTCTAGAAAATTATTGATGAAATTATGAAGTTTTCATAATGGTAAAATTTATATCATTCGGAGTACATTTACCTACCTTGCTTATGCTACAAATTTACCTGTCCTGCATTGTGTTCCAGTTTTGACACATGTTGGTAGAACGATAATATCTTGAGTTCTTGATGCCCAATTGGGGTGATTCAAAGCTATATATCAAGACCTAGATCAGCCGATTTAATGCTCTTAATTTATGTAGAAATAAAAACTACTGTGACAGTCGTGCAGCAGAACAATGCATCAAAACTGGGAGCAAGCGGCGCCGTCTAGTCCAGACCAAGCGGTGTGGTTTGTGTCTATTGAACCTGTTTTGCTGCTATTTTTCTCTCTCTTTCGGTCTGGATTTAAATACCCTTTAAGGGCAAGAAAAGGACGCAACTAGGGTTAACTAGAGAGGCTGCAAAACACCAAGAAAACACACCAAATCTTCTTCCAATCCATCTATCTTGCAAGAGAAATCAAGAGAGAAGATGGAATCTTTGAAGAAGGAGAACATCCACCTTGAAGATTCATGGAAAAAGCTGTAATTTTCTCAACATCACAGTGACGAATTTCAAGCCTTGAAGAAGAGAAGATTTCCACCATGAAAATGAGCAATTCTTACACTTTCTTTATTGCTTTATATTCTTTGAATTGTAATATTTGATGAGCTACACTTTTGAATACTTGGATGGGTATGAACCCTAGATTTTACCTATGTAAATGAATTGTTTCCTTGGTCGATTGAATTCAAATTTCTTGTGGATTGTTTGTGGGTTTGATTGGTTGAATTGATTTGGTTGATAATTGATGCATAATCTGGAATTTTTTCACTTAGAATTGAGAAAGGAAGGGTGATTGATAATTGATTCATAATCTGGAAATTTTGACTTGGAATTGAGAAAGGAAGGGCGAAATAGACCATACACAAACAATGGAGATGATTTAGGTGACTAGAGATAGAAACCTCAACATCTTCTTGGTAATTAGAGAAATCTAATTGGAAATTCACAATTCTTAATGCATTCTTGGGTTGAATTGGTTAGAAAGAGATTTCAACTAATTAATCTAAGAGTAGAGGACTTTCATCTAGAGATAGAGTGAGTTTTAATTGAGGAATTTCATCAAACATAAGAAGGGCAATTCATCAACCAAAGGACTTTTCTATCACATAGGTAATTCTAGGGGGATTAACCATTCAAGTATTGTTTTCTCAATTGAATTCTCTCTTGCAAACAAAAATTAGTTAATTTGGTTTAATTAGCTAAGTTAGACTTCTATTCCTAGTAGTAATTTCAACCATTTTCACAAGCGATTTTGGTAGGCTAAACAATAGAATAGAAAGTGAGTAATGATATTTAACCATCCCCTTGGGTACGATATTTAAACTTGCTTGCCATTATACTCATTGAAACGATGGGTGCACTTGCCTTGTGTTTTTGTGCAAATTGTTGAGGATTGTGATAAAATTGAGTATAAGACATAGACAACAGGACACAACAGGGACGACTGGGGTTCTTGGAGGAGGTCAAGAGAGGCAAAAAAACACATCGAAAAACTACAAAAACTTCTCCTAAATCCTCAATCTTTGCAAGAGAAATCAAGAGAGAAGATCAAAATTTTGAAGAAGAAGCAATCAATCTTGAAGATTCAAGCTCAAGAACACAACTCTTGGCAACCAAGTTGGAGAACTTCAAGCCTTGAAAAAGAGAAGATTTGAACCATGAAAATGAGCAATTCTTCCTCATTCTTTGTTGGTTTATGTTCTTTGAATTGTAATATGTTGATGAGCTAAATTCTTGAATACTTGGATGGTTATGAACCCTAGTTATTATCTATGTGAATGATTTGTTCTTTTGGTTGATTGAATTCTGATTTCTTATGGATTGTTTGTGGATTTGATTGGTTAAATTGATTTGGTTGATAATTGATTCATAATCTAGATTTTTCACTTGAAATTGAGAAAGGAAGGGTGAAATAGACCACGACAAAAATAATAACAGTGATTTAGGTGACTAGAGATAGAAATCTCAACTCTTTCTTGATGATTAGAGAAATCTAATTGGAAATTCACAAATATTAATGCATTCTTGAGTTGAATTTGTTAGAAAGAGATTTCAACTAATTAATCTAAACGTAGAGGACTTTCATCTAGAGATAGAGTGTGTTTTATTTGAAGAATTTCATCAAATATAAGAAGGGCAATTCTTTAACCAAGGGACTTTTCTATCACATAAGTACTTCTAGGGGGATTTTCCATTCAAGTATTACTTTCTCAATTAAAATTTTCTCTTGTAAATTAATTTTAGATAAACTATATTTTATTGGTTAAGTTAGATTTTTATCCTTAGTAATTATTTGTATTATCTCCACAACCAAATTTCATAGGCTAAATAATAGAGTGGAAAGTGAATAATAGTATTTGACCATCTCCGAAGATATGACATTTGAAGTACTTGTCATTATACTAATCATAACGATAGGTGTGCTTGCCTAGTGCTTGTGTAAAAATTGTTAGAGATTGTGATAAAATTAAATATAATGGTATAGAAAATACGGGACAGGTATAAAACCTTTGTGTTAGGGTGGGCCTTGATTATTTGTAAGTGAAAATAGTTTGTGGTGTAAAACCCTTGTAGAGTGAGCATATATTGTATTATTGATCAACTTGTGTTATAGTTGAGTTTGGTTGAATTTCTTGAGTTAGGGCTCAAGGTAGTGGATGTAAATCTTAAGCAATCGAGCCACTATAAATTGATTATATTGTCTCCTCCAATCCCTCTTTAATTTTGTAATCTTATTGTGTTTACTTGCATAACTTGTTAAGTGTTTGATTTCAAATATCTTCCAAATAAATATTCATTATAAAGAATTTTTTTTAAAAAATTAGCCAAAAACCTAATTCACCCGCTTCTTAAGGTGTTTCAAATACCATTATAATTTACAAAAGTATAAAATATTACAACACGAGATTAAGTGATTATCATGAAAATATTTTCTACAGTTAGTAAAAATAATATTATTCTTATTGGAATAAATTGATTAGATAAAAGGTAAAAAGTAAAAAAATATTTATTTCTTAAAAAAGTAAAAGAAATAAGAAATAAGAAAAAATATTATCTTATAAAAAAGTTAAATAAAATGTTCAACTCTTTTAGTACTCCCTTGTTTCAAAATATATGACTTTTGTTTACAAGATTATTAATGTTTTGATAAATTTTATGAATAGATAAAAAATCTAAAATACCATTTTTTTTCTCGTTCCTTAATTAATAGTAGTCAATTCTACTAATTCTTTCCATTTCAAAAATTTAATATTTTTTTATTGAAAATTTAAACTTTAACATTGAAATTGACGTCTTTAAATGCTTTGAAAATAAAAGTACTTAAAATAGATAGTTGGAGACAAAGACAAAATAGAAAAAATTAATAAGTGAACCCCTTAATATAAAAACATATCATATATTTTAAAACAGACAAAAATAGAAAGTTAACTATTTATTTTGAAACGAATGGAGTATCTTATCGCATGGTGAACTGGAGGACTGTCACATTAATTCTCTACTTGCCAACCTTTCGAGCACAGTGTTGGTTGCAATCTAATCGTTCCTTAGTCTCTTGAATCTTCTCCAATTTCTCGACATGCACGCTTATAATGTGATCCTTCAGAGAAAAAGAGAACTACGTCATTTGTTTTGTTTCTTTCTTTTTTGAATGGTAAAAATTACCCTTAGATAGGATGAATTGTTTTAATTTTGATGGTTCAAATACCTCAAAGTTATATATAAAGTTTGGACAATTTATTTTGATTTTCTCAATGCCCAAAAGTAACATCTAGAATATAGAAAATACATTAAATGCCACACTAACTACTAATTTATTTTGGTATTAATAAAAAAGTTTGTAATTACTTATTAGTAAATATATACTAACTTTCCCACTTAAATTATGAATATTTCTACCCCAAAGTATATATAATATAATAGAGTATAAGAATAAACTATCTAAACTCTATAAAGCAAAGAAAGAGGAGATTACTATTTTAGAAAAATTAAAAATTACTTGAGAAATTAATTATAGTAATTAAATATTTTAAATACTATTATAATTGAGAAAAAGTCTAAAATATTACAACATGAGATTAAGTGATTTCTATTAAAATATTTTCTATAGTTAGTAAAAATAATATTATTCTTATTGGAATAAATTGATTAGATAAAAGGTAAAAAGTAAGTAAATATTTATTTTTGAAAAAGTAAAAGAATTATGAGAATTTAAGAGTTTAAATACTAATATAATTTATAGAAAGTTTAAATTGATAGCATGAAGTAAAAAAAAAAAGACTATTTAACCTTTTATGAAAAAGCAATGTATGTCTCTTGTTTGAATATCATGTAAGTAAATAAGAAAATGGTAAAAAAATGCACTTCAATCTTTATCATTGCAAAAGAGAAAAAAAATTATTATTTAAAAAGGCAAAAATTATAGCAAAACAATTACAATGTTAATTAAAATATCAAAAATTAATGTTATTTAATGAAAAATACAATGGCACAAGATTAAAGAATAAATTTTATGATCTTCATGAAATAATTTATATAATTAGTGAAAATATCTATTTTACTCTGACATTATAAATATAATTAAATAGCAAATAAAAAGTATCATCAATATATTAAATGCGCCGCTAACTACTAATTCAATTTGAAATTAATAGAAAAGTTTGTAACTACTTATTAACAAAAATATACTAACTATTCTACTTAAATTACAAAATTTTTTATCCCAAAGTATATATAATTGATAATCCATATTTGTGCTTCATATAATGATCATTTTGAGCTCAAATTTCTGCTAAATTTTAGTATTTTAATCACCATTTACACTCCATTTATCTCTTATTTGCTTTAGGTGAGTTTGTTGAAGATTTGGAATTGAATGAAGCAAACAAGGAGATTTTACACAATGAAGAAAAACAGAGAAATACAGAGAAAAACAGACTGGTCGAGAATTTTTAAGTGGGATTTTAACCTCCATGGAGATTTCAAATGCAAAAGTGTAATCTAGACAATTATAGAGGACATTCTGAAGTTTTCAGAATAGTAAAATTTATATCAATCGGAGTTCATTTGCCTACCCTTCTAATGTTGCAAAATCACCTGTCCAGGACTTTGTTCTAGTTTTGATACATTTTGGTAGAATGATCATATCTTGAGTTATAGATGTCTAATTAAGGTGGTTCAAAGCTCTGTGAAAATATAAGATCCTGATCTAAAACTTTTATGGAGACTTCAAGACTCTAGATCACTCAATTTAGTGCTCTAAATTCACCTAGAAGTTAAAACTACTATCACAGTAGTGCAGCAGAACGCTACACCAAAATTTGAAGCAAGCGGTGCCGTTTAGTCCAGACCAAGCGGCAACATTTGTGTCAATCTAAACCTATTTTTCTGCTACTTTTCCCTCTGTTTTGGCCTAGATTTAAATACCCTTTAAGAGTAAGAAGTTGCAGATGGCTGGGAGTGGAAAGGAGGCAACAAAAACACACAAAAACTCACTCAAACTTCATCCCAAATCTTCATCTTTGCAAGGGCAATCAAGACAGAAGATAGAATCTTCGAAGAAGGAGAACATTCGCCTTGAAGATTCATGAAAAAAGCTGTAATTTTCTCAACATCACAGTGACGAATTTCAAGCCTTGAAGAAGAGAAGATTTCACCATGAAAATAAGTAATTCTTACTCTTTCTTTATTACTTTATATTCTTTGAATTGTAATATGTTGATGAGCTAAACTTTTGAATACTTGGATGGGTATGAACCCTAGATTTTACCTATGTAAATGAATTGTTTCCTTGGTCGATTGAATTCAAATTTCTTGTGGATTGTTTGTGGGTTTGATTGGTTGAATTGATTTGGTTGATAATTGATGCATAATCTGGAATTTTTTCACTTAGAATTGAGAAAGGAAGGGTGATTGATAATTGATTCATAATCTGGAAATTTTGACTTGGAATTGAGAAAGGAAGGGCGAAATAGACCATACACAAACAATGGAGATGATTTAGGTGACTAGAGATAGAAACCTCAACATCTTCTTGGTAATTAGAGAAATCTAATTGGAAATTCACAATTCTTAATGCATTCTTGGGTTGAATTGGTTAGAAAGAGATTTCAACTAATTAATCTAAGAGTAGAGGACTTTCATCTAGAGATAGAGTGAGTTTTAATTGAGGAATTTCATCAAACATAAGAAGGGCAATTCATCAACCAAAGGACTTTTCTATCACATAGGTAATTCTAGGGGGATTAACCATTCAAGTATTGTTTTCTCAATTGAATTCTCTCTTGCAAACAAAAATTAGTTAATTTGGTTTAATTAGCTAAGTTAGACTTCTATTCCTAGTAGTAATTTCAACCATTTTCACAAGCGATTTTGGTAGGCTAAACAATAGAATAGAAAGTGAGTAATGATATTTAACCATCCCCTTGGGTACGATATTTAAACTTGCTTGCCATTATACTCATTGAAACGATGGGTGCACTTGCCTTGTGTTTTTGTGCAAATTGTTGAGGATTGTGATAAAATTGAGTATAAGGCATAGACAACAGGACACAACAGGGACGACTGGGGTTCTTGGAGGAGGTCAAGAGAGGCAAAAAAACACATCGAAAAACTACAAAAACTTCTCCTAAATCCTCAATCTTTGCAAGAGAAATCAAGAGAGAAGATCAAAATTTTGAAGAAGAAGCAATCAATCTTGAAGATTCAAGCTCAAGAACACAACTCTTGGCAACCAAGTTGGAGAACTTCAAGCCTTGAAAAAGAGAAGATTTGAACCATGAAAATGAGCAATTCTTCCTCATTCTTTGTTGGTTTATGTTCTTTGAATTGTAATATGTTGATGAGCTAAATTCTTGAATGCTTGGATGGTTATGAACCCTAGTTATTATCTATGTGAATGATTTGTTCTTTTGGTTGATTGAATTCTGATTTCTTATGGATTGTTTGTGGATTTGATTGGTTAAATTGATTTGGTTGATAATTGATTCATAATCTAGATTTTTCACTTGAAATTGAGAAAGGAAGGGTGAAATAGACCATGACAAAAATAATAACAGTGATTTAGGTGACTAGAGATAGAAATCTCAACTCTTTCTTGATGATTAGAGAAATCTAATTGGAAATTCACAAATATTAATGCATTCTTGGGTTGAATTTGTTAGAAAGAGATTTCAACTAATTAATCTAAACGTAGAGGACTTTCATCTAGAGATAGAGTGTGTTTTATTTGAAGAATTTCATCAAATATAAGAAGGGCAATTCTTCAACCATGGGACTTTTCTATCATATAGGTAATTCTAGGGGGATTTTACATTCAAGTATTGTTTTCTCAATTGAATTCTCTCTTGCAAGAAAGATTAGTTAACCTAGTTTAATTAGTTAAGTTAGATTTCTTTTCCTAGTAATTATTCCAACCATTTTCACAAACAAATTTGTTAGGCTAAACAATAGAGTAGAAAGTGAGTAATGGTAATTGACCATCCCCGTGGATACGACATTTGAAGTACTTGCCATTATGCTAATCTAAACGATAGGTGCGCTTGCCTAGTGTTTGTGTGCAAATTGTTGAAGAATGAAATAAAATTACATATAAGGGCATAGACAACAAAACACAACAAGTTTTTGGTGCCGTTGCCGGGGACATTTTGGTTAATATTAGGAAAGGTTGAACTCTATGAATTTAGTCATTTTTTTTACTTATTTTTTGTTCTAATACTTGTTACTAGTGTTAGCATTTATTGTCTTGTTTGTCATTTCTTTTAGTTATTGGTGAATTGAAGTGTTCAGTTTGTGATTCTCTGTGTTGTTCTGTTTTTGTTACTTGTGTTAGCATTTATTTTCTTATTTGTAATTTTGTTAATTATTAGTGAATTGAAGCGTTTATCTTGTGTTTTTGTGTGTTTGTCCTGTTTTTGTGAGAAATACTTGGGTTGAATTTTTAGTTAGCATTTTTTCTTGTGTGTTGAATTTTTATTTGTATTTATACTTAAGAAATGAGCTTTTTGGATTATGATTTGTCACCACAACCCTCTCAAGTGATGATGTCTTATAACTTTTATGGAGGTGATTATCAAACCTATGGGTGCCAAGTCATGGGAACTTCCAATGCATGGTCAATGGAGCAAGGGAACTATCTTAGATAAAGCAAACAATCCTACAATTCCTACAACAATACTTATAATTCGGGGTGGCACAATTATCAGAACTTCTCATGGAGCAATCAAGGGCACCAAACACAAATACAGTCTCCTAGCTTCCAAGCTTCATCAAGTTCCCGACCCCAAGTACTCATTCCTTACCAATACCAACCTCCTCCACCTCCTCAACAATCGGTGAAATCTAGCCTTGAAGAGTTGATGACAAAGTTCATAGTAAATACCGAAGCCCAAGTTTAAACTCAAAAAGAACGTAACTAAAGAATTGAAGCATCCTTAAAGAACCAAGAGGCCACCCTTCACAACTTGGTGAAGCTCGTTTTAGAAAGACATGTTGGGACTCTCCCAAACAATATCGAACCAAATCCTAGGGAATGGGCTGAAGCTACTAATTTGAGGAGTGGGATGGAATTGAAGGTCTCACAGCCTTACTTACAGAACTAGGAGAAGAAAAGATGGGTGAGAGACTACATGTTAAAGATGAACAAGAAGGAATTGAGAAAAACGAAGGGCAGAAGAAAAAGGATGAAGACCCTTTGGAGATATCTTTGTCTCAAGATGAGGATCAAAGAAGGAGCATCATGAAATTGGTCAAATCATGGTACATTTGGAGTCATCTCCAGTCACAATTGAAGGGGTAGAGTTTGACAAAATTGAGAAGGAAAAAGAGAGTAGAATAAAGTCTTCCATTGAGGATTCCTCGGAGCTAGAGTTGAAAAAGTTGCCAGATCATTTAGAATATGTTTTCCTTGTGGATAATTCTAAACTTCTGGTGATCATTGCAACCGATGTGCAAGAAGAGCTCATAAAGTTGTTAAAGAAGCATACAAAGACAATGGCATGGAAGATTTCAGATATCAATGGTATTAATCCTTCAAACTGGTGGTGCAACCCGAAATATGGAATGACCAAAATCAGATTTTCAAGCCGGGAGATCAAGTGTTATTGAATGACTATCAATGGTTCACAAGTAAGTTTAAGTCTAAATGGACTTCCCCGTCTTTGGTAAGTAAAATACTTCCATATGAAGTTGTGAAAAGCTATCATTCAAAAAATGGGACATTAATGGTAAGTAAACTTAGACTTAAATTTTATCATGTTGGAGTTAGAAAGAAGAGAAGATTGTCACCACACTCCTATGACCTGGGGGGATAAATGATTTTCACCATCTTTGCTTTCCTTTGCTTGCACATAATTTTGTTTAATGTGGTTTTGATTTTAAAAATTTTAATTTTCTTGAATTGTGAAGAGTTTTATAATGTGTTGTTTGGTGTGATTTTTATGTTTGTAATCAATTATTTTGTTAAATTTTTTTGTTGAATTTGTAGTTGAGTTTGGAAAAAAAATAAAATAAAAACTAAACGGCGTCGTTTTACTGTTCAATTTTTTTTTTCTTCCCCATTTTTGTTGGTTCTTTCTTACTTTCTTTTATGCCTACCATGTGTTTGATGAAATGCCATAATGACACTTGTTAAATTTGTGATTTTCTTTACTACTTTGTATTCCATTAGCTTATTATAGACTTCTTTTTTTTAATTTGGTAGTTAGTTTATTTAATTTTGTTACTTAGCATGCTGAAGACTTAATTAGCCTTTGTTTTAAATTTTAGTGATAATTTTTTTTCTTGTTTAGCAATTTGTAATTTTTATTTTTTTTGTGTATTACTTTTAATGTTATTTGTGGCATTTGTGTTTTCACATTAGTAGCCTAGTTCCTCTTAACGATTGATTTTGGAAAAAAAAGAATGTCAAATAAAACTACTGCCCCAGCCATAAAGCCTATCTTATAGGCCTTTGGCGGCAACCTTTTCTAGGGCTGTGCCAAGCTCGAGTGGTGGAACTGGCGGTCTGTAGACGAAGGGGAGTTCTTTCTTTTCTATTTTTCCCATTTATTTATTTATTTTATTGCTATGTTTTTATGCTTCTGCTTTCATTATGTCATTGTTTCTAGCTTTTTTTAAATTTCCTTTTGCTGTGAAGTATATACAAGGTGTAGCTTGCTGCTCATATGGGTTCGCCCAACCTTCACGTACGAAACAACCATGTTTTTCATTATTTGTGTGTTTGGTTGTTTGGTGTAGTGTTCTTATGTAGTTTGTGTTGTTTGCAGTTGTTTTTTTTTTATTATTAAGCTTTCATTTTGTTGGATTCAATTGTCTATATTTCTATTTATGCAGTCTTTTGTTTATCTATATCCAACATTGCGGACAATGTTGTCTTAAGTGTGGGGGAGTTGGGTTTAGTAGTATAGGCTATTTTCATAATGTTTCGTTGATTTTGCTTGTTCTTATTTTTGGAATCTTCAAGATATTTCAAGACTTGTATGTTTTATCTTTTCTCAAAGAGTAGTTATACAATCATTTTAAAGGTCATAACTAGTACCTTATACTTAAATTAAGTATGCACCCTTTGTATTCTTTGCTTGTATGGAATTTATCTTTTCAACACATTTCCTATTTGCTTTTGTTGTGATGATTTTGGAGTGAATCTTGTGTTATTGGCCCTAGAATTCAACATAACTTTTGTCTTAGAACCCCCATTCACTTGTCTTGAGGCGAAATGAATAAGTAAACTTAGTTTGATCTCGAAATTATGGTAATAGGCCTTATTTGTCCTGATTGAGCCTATGTAGCCATCCCTTCTAGTTTTATCCGTAGTACCCTTATTGAAGCCTTTATGCATAAATTTTCTAATCTATATTCTTGATTTGTCCTTCTTTCAAATTTTAAACTCCATTCTTTATATTTTAACCTTCTTTCCAAGAGATAAATGCATTTTTACCCTCAAGTCGGCAAAGAGTATTGTGGAAATCAAAAATATGGTGGAGGGGAAGATGATAGGAAAAATGGCTCTATGGGTTGGAAATTTCTTTATTTGATTGGAATTGAAATATACCTCAAAAAAAAAAAAAAGAAATGAAAAAAAAGTTTGATATGTTTACTACTTTGAAGGGTTATTACATTTATTGATGCCTTCAAGAATTATATATATTTACATTATTATTGTGAATTTTATTATCATTGAGGTAAAAACTTGTGGTTGACAAAGGTAGATGGTGATGGAAAAGTTGTGGTTTGAATTATGATTTGTTGCAAGTTTGTTGAATGTAGGGTAAGGGGAGCTTGTAAAGAACAGCAGTTTGTAGTTGAATATATGAGAATGGTGATATTCCTTGTGGCTAATAAGGGTTATTACTTTTGTTTTATGTCCCATTCCTTTCTCTTTAGCTCTCATTTCTTTGACTTTGAATTCCCTACCTTTCGTTTGGCACCTTAAACTTTCCCCGAGCCTAAAGTTATAAGCTTGAAAGTCCTACCTACTCGAGGTTAAATTTTGGTTACTGTATTAGTGGAAAGGTTTTGTGAATGCCGGGCTTATGAGGTATTATGCTTTTTTGATGAGAATCCCTTGGCCAATAATATGAAATTTACTCTTATAATTGTTGAGCATTTGCATTGGCAGGAAAAACACACACACACGGATTCTTACTTGCATTATAAGAAAAAGGGGTGATTGTTTAATCTTTGTGTTGGGTATTTGTGATGACTTTTAGATTGATTGTGTAGATTTCTCAAGAAGTAATGCTTTCTCTGTTTTGCACTCCTTTGTAATACTTCAAAACACTCTATTTCTTGTGGATTATTGTTCAAATTTCTTAGTTGTTTTGTAGTATTCCTTGAGGACAAACAATGTCTAAGTGTAGGGGAGTTTGATATTCCATATTTTTGCTTCATATAATGATCATTTTGAGCTCAAATTTTTGCTAAATTTTGATGTTTTAATCACTATTTACACTCCCTTTATCTCTTATTTGCTTTAGGTGAGTTTGTTGAAGATTTGAAATTGAATGAAGCAAACAAAGAGATTTTCCACAACAAAGAAAAATAGAGAAATGCAGAAAAAAACATATTGGTAGAGAATTTTCAAGTGGGATTTTGACCTCCATGGAGATTTCAAATGCAAAAGTGTATGCTAGACAATTATAGAGGACATTTTTGAAGTTTTCAGAATGGTAAAATTTATACCAATCATAGTTTATTTGCCTACCCTGCTTATGTTGCAAAATCACATGTCATGGACTTTGTTCCAATTTTGATACATTTTGATAGAATGATCATATCTTGAGTTATAGATGTCCAATTGAGGTGATTCAAAACTTTGTGGAAATATAAGATCATGATCTACAACTTTCATGTAAACATCAAGGCTCTAGATCACCCAATTTAGTACTCTGAATTCACCTAGAAGTTAAAACCACTGTCACAATCGTGAAGCAGAACGCTGTACCAAAACTGGGAGCAAGCGGCGCCATTTGTGTCGATCTGAACCTATTTTTTTGCTACTTTTTTCTCTCTTTTGGGCTGGATTTAAATACCCTTTAAGGGCAAGAAGTGGCAGACAGCTGGGAGTGGGAAGGAGGCAGCAAAAACACACAAAAACTCACTCAAATCTTATCCCAAATCTTCATCTTTGCAAGGGAAATCAAGAGAGAAGATTGGATCTTTGAAGATTGAGAACATCCACCTTGAAGATTCAAGAAAAAAAGCTACAATTTTCTCAACACCACAGTGACGAATTTCAAGCCTTAAAGAAGAGAAGATTTCAACCATGAAAATGAGCAATTCTTACTCTTTCTTTATTACTTTATATTCCTTGAATTGTAATATGTCGATGAACTAAATTCTTGAATACTTGGATGGTTATGAACCCTAGATATTATCTATGTGAATGAATTGTTTCCTTGGTTGATTGAGTTCGAATTTCTTGTGGATTATTTGTGGGTTTGATTGGTTGAATTGATTTGGTTGATAATTGATGCATAATCTGAAATTTTTTCACTTGGAATTGAGAAAGGAATGGTGATTGATAATTGATTCATAATCTGGAAATTTTGACTTGGAATTGAGAAAGGAAGTGTGAAATAGACTATACACAAACAATAGGGATGATTTATGTGACTAGAGATAGAAACCTCAACATCTTCTTGGTAATTAGAGAAATCTAATTGGAAATTCACGATTCTTAAATATTTTAAATACCATTATAATTTACAAAAATTCTAAAATATTACAATACAAGATTAAGTGATTTCCATGAAAATGTTTTCTAGTTAGTAAAAATAATATTTTTCTTATTAGAATATATTGAGTAGATAAAGGGTAAAACCTAACAAAAATTTAAAATAAAATAATTATGAAAATCTAAGAGTTTAAGTACTAATACAGTTTAGGAAAAATTCAAAATGATAGCACGAAATACAAAAAAAAAAATACTTAACCTTTTATGAGGAAACAAAATATGTATCTTATTCGAATATCTTGTAAATAAATAAGAAAATGATAAAAATGCACTTCCATCTTTATCATTAAAAAAGATAAAAAATATTATTGTTTTAAAAAGGCTAAAATTAACACAAAAATTATAATATTAATTGAAAATATAAAAAATTAATGTTATTTAATTAAAATACAATGGCATAAGATGTAAAAATAAATTATATGATCTTCATGAAATAATGTATATAATTAGTGAAAATATTTATTTTATTATAAATTAAAATTTTTATTTTTATATAATATTTCTAAAATTGATAAAAATGAAAAACTTTATTTTTAACAGTTTTTGAGAAAAGGGAAAAATTAAAATTTTCAACTTTCAGAATTCATAATAAATAATTATTTTATTTTTTAAATTTAGATTTCAACATTCAGATTCAATTTTCAAACTTCATTTTCTAAATTCAAAGGTTAAATTTGGAACACTTCAAAATTTAGTTTTATCAAACCAGTTCTTAGTCACAGCTCAGAGCTTTACTGATGAGTTCCGTGGCTAAGGCAAATTCTTCATTCAGATGGATCTCTCTTCGGAGCGGAAAAGCGAGCTACTTGCCCCATCGGATGATGATGCTCTCTGCACGGGATCGTCCCAAGGTTGGCCGGTTTTTCTCAATAAGAGCGAAGCGTTAGATCTTTTCCTCTCGAATGCTATAACTGGGCGCAATGTCAAGCTTCCCTAAATCCGCACGCTGCCTCTCTATGACAACTGCACATACGACATAAATAGGGTTGTTCTCTCGTCTCCCGAACCGGATTCAGAAGACTGCAGAGTAGTAGTCATCTACTATGGAGGGGACCCTGAAGGAGAGAGGCTGGCTTTCTGTAGTCCTGGTAAGGGGGATACGGCCTGGACTTGCCTTGATAAACTTCCTAGTCCGAGGAAAGCATACAATAGTATTGTTGTAAGGACCAAATCATCTATTGGATCAACGATTATTCGGTAATTGAGGCTTGTAATCTTCGTGATTCTTGCTGCAAGAGGGTTCTTACTATTAACAAAGAAGATATGGATATTGATATTGATAACTTGGATTCCAGCGAACTGGGCTTCCACCATGAGGATTCCGGCGATGAGGATGAGCAAGGCCATCACATTGGGGTTTTTAACTACAAAGACAAGATATTTAAGCCATGCTATTATCCATGTGATTTCGAGAACATTCGGAGGATCCTCCCATCTCTAATTTGGTTCACTCCTAATCTGTACTCCAAATAACTTCATGTTCTCCCAACTTTTCATTAATGCGTTATAAATTTATTTTCCCCAGATTTTTACTGAACACACACCAAAGTTAAAGGTTCCAATCGACCTAAAGTGGAAAAGAAAAGGAAAAAGAAAAAATCTGACATGATAACTTATATATTAGTCAACTCGTCGATTATACACCTCGATTAGTTATATGAAATATCAACCATCTTGCATGGCGTTGAATTTGCGAAAAGCCTTTGCCATTCTTCCTTGGTGATTGATCACTCGGTCAGGATCGCAGGTCATGGTCTCCCTGCTATATGTCATGTATTAAAGGAAGTGACAATTTTGTATTTTATCAGAGTGCTCAATTGGATACCTGATTATATTTTTTGCTTTCGAAGGTGATTCATACAAGCAAGTCTATGGAAAATAGACACAACACTCATTAAAGGAGGATAGAAACAGTATCACACCATTTCAGAAACATAAATGAAGAAGAAAAAGGAGACTCCATAATTGCATATGCCCTCACTTCATAGACTACCATAATCATCAACACCAAATCCTTCCGTGTAAGGCTAGTCTTCCCTAGATCACCCTGCAACAAAAACAACATTACTGTCAGCAATCAAGAAAAGGATATGGATAAAAAAAATATTATTATCAGGGCGAGGACTCTCGAGTTCAATTCACATTCTAATCTTATGATATAAAGATAAAGAGACAAGTTTTACTTTGAACAGTCAACGGTTCGGGAGACTTGAAAAGGAAGGGTCACACCACAGAGTCCAGGAATTGCTGCAGCCTTTTGAAGTTGTTCATCAGTTAAGGTGGCGAAAAATTCTTTCTCACAAGAGCAAAACTGCTGACGCTCAGGTTTATCATTTGCTTCGTCAAGAATAGCCTTTAAGCCATTACAACATCCTGATGGTACCTCATCGATTCCATTTAGGTAAGGACCACAGGGTGTGAGATTGGGATTTAACTCGCCGCACATCATTGCTTCGCTGTGGTGAAAAGTCACCACCATGGACATGAATAGAAGGGCTGCTAGTTTGAGAACTGGGAATGACTTTGCCATAGCAGAGAATAGCTTTTTGGTCAGGAGATGTTGTGAAAAGATGTTTCACCGAGGAAGAAGTTCTTGCTCTGTGCAAAGCATTGGGATGGTGCTTTGATATATATATAGGTGAAAAAGTGATTCTATTGGTTGGTATAGATTTGCAAAATCTTAAGTTTTGTGACGAATCCCATTTTGATTTAGTGCACTTAGAAAGATAAACACAGGCATTCCCTCATTGCTTTTTTCTACTATTTTCGCTTTCCGTGATACATTATCACTTGTGCACTGATTATAATTTAACAAATATCCCATCCGCTCCAATATATATGTTCTATTTTTTCTTTTAAGTTAGTTTTTTTTATATAAATGTTTCATTTATTTTTTTTGTTTTAACGTTATCTTTGTCTTTGACTAACTATTTAAATATTTTTATTTTTTAACAACTATTAATTTTTCAACAAAATACTTAAAACACCAATTTTTAATTTAAATTTAAATTTAATACACTAATAAATTATTTTAAAATATATACATTTTAGACATCTATCAAATTTTTTATAAAATTTATCAAAACTTTAATCTCGATGTAAAATAAAAATAAGCCATATATTTTGCACTCGCAGAAGTTTCTTTTTGTCTTTTTGTGCGCTTTTTATTCACCGTTTTGATATTGATTGAAAATTTGGATACCCTAATGTTGTATTGGAATTTATAACGAATGCAGTTCAAAACGGTCCCTGCTGGAATCCTGCATCGGGCTGTTTATCGGGCTTTATACAGCCAATGACAATCTGACACAGTTTGATATACGCCAGAATTGACATGATCCGCCCTCACTTAGTTGCCGCACAGCCCAATCTACAGTTGCACGGGCTGTACATGTCCAACTATAGTTTATTGTATGTAGCGTCACTCCACGTTAGGACAATGCTGATATTCTTGACTCTAATGCTTCCTCATATTTTTTATATGCATCAAATGGTTGCAGATAATCATTCTTGTGACCTATATATATCCGGTTTGCTTGAACACACATGGGCAGTATCATCACTTACCAAGTGCTCCATATGCTTCCACTTTCTAATGCTGCTTCTTAATGCTATATGTTCCCACTTCCCAGTGAATGACAATTGGGCAGAAACTAATGTTGTTGGCGAACAAGTTGCCAAAAGATGGTGCATAGAATAAGCTAAGTGGTCTAAGCGTGCAGGCGCATTTGGAAGATTCTCAATTTGCTGTCCTTCTACTATTCGTGAATCAATGGTGGAGTTGGTGAGCACAATAACGACTTTGGAATTTAATTCATGGAAGCACAGTGATTTTAAAATAAAAATTTCTTTGATATTAATTAATTTAGAAAGATCCTTCTATAGAAAAATATAAAAGGGATTTTCAATTTGATTTTCTACGTATACACTAATAGAGAGTGCATTTATACTCATAAAAAAGAATAATTAGAAATTCAAGGAAATGTATTTTTTTGTATATTAACGAAAATGATATGACATTCTTTGATGTGTTTCTGCAAAATTTCATTCTAGAGAATCTTATAATTAGAGCAATAGAAAAGAAAGGGCCAAAGAGCAATTTTATAAAAATAGATTTATAAAATTTTTAAACACCTTCGTATTGAAGAATGATTAGTGTCCAATATATAGGAGGATATTATTCTTTTATACACAAGTGGATTTTTTTTTTTTTTGGTTGAATACTTGGTGGTGTTGTCCTTGTGATTATAGCACATATATAAGCGTGGGTGTACTGTCCGTTTGAAAAATGAAAATATATGATTAAGTGCTCTTAAACTATTTCACCTACTTCTAGCATTTCTTACAGATTTCACATTCTAGATAAATCATCATGTAATCTAATCTAACCGACCACACTTTGCCCCACAGCAAAGAAAAAAATTATGAAATTAATTAAAAGAATTACTCCTTCCATTTAAAATAGAATCCGCACCTCCTCATTTGTGGATAGGAGTAATATTCAACTATAATAGTATCAACGAAATTCCTTTCTACGTTACAATCAATTTGTATTTTGTATATATTATTATCTCGCATTATCTTTAGAGATGGATGAATTTCTATATAAGCATAACGAGTATTGCCTTCCTTAACATGTCCAATTTCTAAATTCCAGTTAAGCTTGTAAGTCCGCTCTTTGCTGGGCAAACTTAACTGACAAAGTTTCTTCACAATCACAAAAATGGCTGCCACAGGAAAGTTTGCAGTACTGAATGTGATGCTGATGTGCATTTTAATGATCACAGCACAAAATGGTGAAGCAGCAATGTCATGCGGCACCGTGATCAACGCCATCTACCCTTGCTACAACTACGTAATGAATGGTGGCGATGTCCCGGCAGCCTGCTGTAATGGGATTAATTCCCTGAATAACGCCGCGAAGACGAGGAGTGATCGGCAGAAAATTTGCACTTGCCTGAAATCTATGGCTAAGGGTGTCAGTGGCATGAACTTTGACAACATTGCTAGCCTTCCCAGCAAATGTGGTATTGATGTGCCTTACAAGATGAGCCCTAACATGGATTGCGCAAAGTAAGACTCACTCTCTCTCTCTCTCTCTCTCTCTATTATTCAAAGAACCAAAGCAGTGTAGACAGAAGTAGAAGTTTGAAGGGGCAAAAATCTTATATTGCCCTTTATAAGGACTTTTAAGAAATTTTATAGAGTAAATATTAAGATGTGAGTAAAAAGTCTATGATTGAAAATGTGGAAGGGTGGCTGCCACACATTCCCCCCCCACTTAGTTCCATCCATGAAAAGCACAAAATGAGCTTAAATAGTAAAACAAGAGGTTTTTGGTTCAATTCATAGTTTCTTTTCCTATCCATAAAAGAAGGGAGCGGCTTAAGAGTGAATTTGTGGTTAAATTCATACCCTAAAGTATTTCAACATAAACTAAAAGGTGTGAGTTAGTCATCAAATGGTCAAAGACTTGAAAAATAGACCTATAGGCTAATTTGGTATTTCAAGCTTCATAGACAGTCTCAAAACCACCTCCCCAGTGAGATTTTACTCTAAAACTAAACTTTTCAAACTTTTTTAGTTGCATTCAATCATATTGCTCCAGACCAC
Organism: Rauvolfia tetraphylla; assembly: GCA_030512225.1. Taxonomy (NCBI): domain Eukaryota; kingdom Viridiplantae; phylum Streptophyta; class Magnoliopsida; order Gentianales; family Apocynaceae; genus Rauvolfia; species Rauvolfia tetraphylla. The sequence goes on from JAJQKT010000059.1 coordinate 7,778,823, forward strand.
CTCCTGGCATGGCTTATCGTAAACCCTCCAATTGCATAATAATAAAGGATAACGATCGAATTCAGTTGGTTACAATATATCCTTAGACATCAATTACTTCATATCTAACATTTTACATGCTATACTATATTGGAAGCAGAAATTAAAAAGAAATCATATTTTGTTTGAAGAATTTCTGGACTGATAATTGTTTGGAACTCGGACTTTGTTGCAGGGTACCAATGGTGTAAGGTGAGGTTGCCGGGAAAGTTATTAGCTCATATATATGTTTATATGCATACATAAATAAGAAGGCTCTTGAAGTCAGTATGCAACTCTCCTTGGAGAGTTCATTAGCATTCTCTTTTCTCCTGTAATGTCTGTTCTAATCAAGCTAATATATACAGTATGGAGCTTTCATCTGTAAAATGAAGCAGCCATTTTATTACTCTTACTCAATCCATGATTCCATAACGATCCAAAAGGAAACGGAAAAGGAAGAATTAAAGTAAAAGGAAACAAATTAGCCATCTTGTCCAGCAAACTTATCAGGCACAGAAAGGAATTTTTGTGCATAAAGAGGTCTCTTTATCAAGATTTTTCTTTTTAAATACCCTTTTTATAAATTTCTGAAAGTATTTGCACGTAAATAAGGATTGTGAAAGGACTTAAACCAATACAAGTTATTACAAATTCCCATTATACAATGGAGTGGCAACTGGCAAAAGAGACCCATCTTAAATAAGACATAATTTAAAAGCTTGGATTGGATTGTTTGGATTCGTATACTAATTTTGATCGGTATTCTTGTTAGATAAATTGAATTGTTGTCATTCTAAGAAAAAGCCATATTATGAACTAAAATCCAAAAGAAGAATCATAGTATTAATTATACTAAAAGATATATCAGTATTGTACTCCCACCGTCTCCTTTTCAAAATATTAAGCCTATTTTTTTTCTAGCATTATCATTAATTATAAAAATAATTTCTCCATTCTCTCTCATGTTGACAGAGAATAATTACATTAGTTAAGAATAAAATAGAAAAATACTTTTTACTTTCTCCTTCCTTAATCTATGCAAAAAGTACTAAAAGGTATCATAGTTTAAAACGGAAGAAGTAATCTCTACTAATATGTGGTACCCAAAAAACTAAAAAATATATATTAATAGTCTAGAGAGTTTTGGAGCCAAATGTTTTCTCCTTTCTTACCTTGAAAAAATCGTTAGTTTTGTTTCTTTTTCTGTTTTCAGGTTTAGATAAATCTGAATTACACTAGAAGGTAAATCATTCACTCACTCTGCTTTGTTAAGTTATCCTCAGGTAAATAGAAATGCAAACTGGTAGTTGCACAATTTTGTTTACTCTGACCTACTTAGATTTGACAATCTTAGTAGAGTCTCTAAAAGAACAACATGTTTAGGTGCGGAATCACATTGGAGGAATGGAAGCCATATGAGAGACTTCACATGGCTTTTTCCATCTATGATCTTATAATTTTGAAACTACGTACAAAAGGACTTCCGAAGTAGGACCAAGTTAAACAAGAAGGAGAAGATGTAATGCTTCCACAAGATCTTGTAACTGATATTCTTTCTAGACTTCCTATCAAAACCTTTGACTGGTCCAAAAATATGGTGGTTTTGTCAACCTTTCCTCTCAACAATCGATGAACAATTTTAACTTTGTATAGTTTTATAGTTATATGAACGAGGAAAGGTACATGGTAAATTATACTTATATATTTTCAACCATTTTCAGTCTACTGTATATATTTTAATGATATTATCCAATTTCGGTTGATCGTTTGCTGCAAATTTAAAACCTCTATTTAATTTTCTAAATATATTTCTTAAATAAATATTTTTCTCCTATTTGGCACACCTTTAGATTTTGTTGATCCCATAATATACTCTAGTGGTACCTACGCCACCACAATACATCATATCCGGATCAATGCTTTTCGAATCTAAATAAATATTCACGATTAATATTGCAAAAACAATGAAACCTTGAGAAAGTACATCACATTTAAATTTATCTTCTATTTAATTAAATCCTTAAAAATGAGCAATATCCCTTCACACTGTTTTTGCACGCCCATCCTATAGGCTTATGAGCAAATCTCACTTAACCTAACTACGAATATCATTTGACTATAGAAAACAAGTGGCTGATAATCTAACAACAAACTCCATTGACATTTACCCATTTCTCTTTTCGTCCTGCAATATCACAATGAAATTGACCATATGCAATAGACTCCTCATGTCCCCAATTTCAATTTTTCTTTTTAAATAGAGTTTGACTTTTACTTTTACATCTACTATTTTTCAATTTTGAATCTATAAACGGAGTTAAAATTAGCACAAAGTTAAGAAAGACAAATGCATATAAGGGAAAAAAGGAGACGAATGCATAACTTTCACGAGATCTTCTAATTGATATCCTTCCAAGACTTACTGTCAAGACCACTGACACGTTTAGGAGCATCACTAAGAGAAATTTGGTTATTTGCGACGGCAATTATCGTCGCCAATCCGTCACAAATTACAACTTACGATGAATTTGCGACTGTAAATGCCTTCGCAAAATTTAAGGTCGCAAAATTTAAGACGGATATTATATCTGTTGCCTATTTGCGACGGATACTTTCCGTCGCAACTTTGTTGCCTATTTGCGACACAAACCCTTTGCCAATTTCGTCAATTTTTTTGCGACACATTTGTGAGGGAAAATATTGTCGCAAATTTGCGACAAATTTGCGGTGGGTTTTCAATTTTAAAAAATAAAACATATAGTCGTTGCAAATCCGTTGCAAAATTGCAACAAACTTTATAATTTTTTTAAAAAAATTTATTTCCGTCGCAAAATCGTCGCAATTTTGCTACGCATTTTGCGCGAAAATTCAATGTTTCAAAAAAATTCTATAACTATTCAGTTGTAATGTTTCAAAAATATTAAAAAATATAATTTCGTCGCAAAATCATTGCATATTTGCAACAATTTTGCGACGAATTTTATTGTGATTATTAATTATAATTATTAATTTATTAATTTTATTTATTAATTAAAATTATTTATTAATTTAAAAATAATAATTATTTATAAATATAATTTAACTTGAAATATTTTAAATAATAGTTTTCAATAATTTTTAAATAATTATTTTAAAAAAAATAAACATAATTATACAATAATAGAAAACAAAAAATTAAATTAAAATAACAAAATTAAGCCATTAAATGTCAATATTTTATGCATACAACATTGAAAAATATTATACAAAATTTATGTAACTATAGAAGGCAATCTGCAGAAGGTGGAGGGGGCGGAGGTGAATTTGGTGGGCTAGTCGTTGGAGGATGCTCGTTAGGCGGATCGATCGTGTAATCCTCATCAGCCACGTCTGCCCGATCTTTAGAATCTGGTATCGAAAAAGGAGGTGGAGGTGCCTCAAACATCACTCGTAAATACTGGTCCAAGCTAGCAAAGCGATGTTAGAAATAATCGCGCATCGACCTCTCTCTCTCTAACTGACTATGAAGAGATGCGTACTCTGGATGCGATGTAATCGAGCAAGCTATTAGAACAGAGGGTGACGTGGACTGACATAACCTCTGGCGCACGTGAGCTGCCTCGGAACCCAATCCAAAAATCTGATTCTTCGAAACACCTCCAGCAACATCCACAAATAGGGACTTCTCATTCGGTGAATGTTGCGAAGTCACTGAATCCTGAGACTCTATTTGCGAGTAGCGCTCCTCCAATACGTTGATAAACGTGCCCTTTTGGGCCATTCTTATAGCTGCGCTTCGCCTCGTACATATCAGTGAAGTGGAAGTCATCTCCCCGCTCTTTACGCTGCAATTATATTAATATAAATGTTAAGTAATTATATTATATTTAAACAAGAATGAAAAAAATAATGGTTACCATCCGACGCTCGTGCTCATTGAAGGAGATGCATCCACCCGTGTGAGCCGGTCCAGGAACGGCTGCTCGATTCCGCTTAGCAGCAGCTGAAACACACTTGAATTATTCCGTTCTCCAGTGATCTCGCCAAAGTTGGCTCTAAATTTCAGGAGATATCCACGGTGGATATTTTTCCTTGCACCGAGCCTTTGATAGCTGATCGAATAGACAACAAGTGCATTTGTCGTCCCAAATGCCGTATCTGATCAGCATGCTTTGGGAGCCATCGATAACAGCTCTGTAAAGTCATTAAAAAAATACCAAATATGTAAAATAAATAAATAAATAAATTTTATAATTTCTTACTTACACTCCACATTTGGAACCACATATCTCAAAGCTCAAATGGGACCGTCTCAAAATTAGGGTACGGTCCAGTGAAATACCGGTGAAATGTATCAGATATGGAATGCACGGTCCCCTCTGATGGGAAAAAACTGTTACATTAAACAAATAAACAGTTAGTAATTCAACGAAATATTCGAATATTTTCTTTTGAAAGTAAATAGAAACTTACTCGTTGCCACTCGGGGCTATCAGAATGCAGGCATCTTCTGTCTGAATCCCCCTTGTAGAAGCAGCCATAGAGGGTACCGCAGAATCTGTGGTCAAAGGCATCCCCTCAGACCCCACTGCTAGTGTGTCATCCTCACTCGGTAAAAGGCATCGGTCCGGGTAAAGATAGAGAATGAGTGCGATCACCTATCCCAAATGAACGTGATCTACGTGGAAGCATCTGAAAAGCAATAGAATGTTCGTTAGCTATGTAATCATTAATTATATGTAAAATTAATTTAAAATAAATTTAAACAAGTACCAAAATAGAGTCGAAAATTTAGACAAGTGTTAAGCAACCGTAAAACAAATTTCGGCAGCATCTCCGGTGTAAAATGAACGTTTTCCAGGCACAAAACCACCACAATCAATCCTCCACATTCAAATTTAGTTCTTCCAAAAACTTAGTCCACGTAAATATACCCAAAATTATAAGCATCTTCACAAAACTAAAAAACATCTAAAAATAAAATTCTGGTAAATAACATAGAACAAAAAATACAAAATTTAAACAAATGATGGCCTGTCAAAGGTAATGGAAACAACTAATTTAGCAAGCTAATTCAATTTTTCTAAATTAACCCAAAAATATTGAATTTTCCTAAGGAAGACAAGTTGAAAGGAAAAGTAGCACCAACTGCAGAACCATTACATTTGTCATTCAATTTTCTTATTTGCAGTGTACTAACCCTTAAAGGATTTGAAATGACAAAATCTATTAGCCAATCATTACCTGGTTTGAAAATAATAATTTAAGCAACATGCCTTTGTAATATACATTGGCCGTGCAGGCATTGGTTTAATGGTTCATAGTGCAGTGGGCTTCAACATTAATTATCAGTAGCTGAGGTTCCAATATAGCTATGACATTGTTTCTTACAGTTGGTATGGGAAGCCATATTACCGCACACATTGACACTAGATTTAACAGCCTATGATAATGGAGTTTGGTATTTGGAGCTACCCATATATAACAGAATATTTCCCCCAAAACCAAAAACCAAAACCAATGAAAACTTTAACTTGAAATTTAAACTAGACTTCGCTGCTGAAGATCAAATAGATTGCCAACCAGCTTTAATAAAATCTTCTTGTGAATTGAGGAGTGGTGAAACGCTACAAAGTATAACAAAATCAGTTGGAAACTTTATGCTCAGAAGTTCTTCGGAACATAATATATATGACAAAACTCTCTTATTTCCCTCTTCTGTGATGTAGAAGCAGAAGGATTAATTCAAACATAAAACAAAATCGAGACTCTTAGCACCAAGCATAGTGGGAGCAGCTAAATAGAAAATTCACATTGAGGCAGAAAATAACAATAAAAATAAAACCTAGTGAATAACAAGTACAACAGTTAAGGAGATAATTTAAGAACCAATTTTACCCAGAAGAAACAAATAATCACAGAAGCCCAAAAGAAAGAGAAAATAATAACTAGTTCAAGAAAGACAGAAAGCATTCTTGTATCCCTCAAGTAACACATGGCATCTGCTGTCACCAACACTATTACCAGCTTTTGTAATAAATTCAGAATAACCAGAACAAGCAGTAGTCGGTACAAGGAAATTCTGTGCATTCCTTTGACATGAAGAAGTACCTCAGCGGCCAAATAACAAATGGAAGCACTAGTGAAGTACCTGAGGCGCTGGGCTAGCGAAGGGGAGGCGCTGGCGGAGGGGAGGCAGGGGCGCCGAGGCTCGGCGGGCGGCGTCAAGACCGAGAGGGAAAACAAATGGGGTGGAAGGAAGGCTGAGGACAAATGGGAGTTCAGATTTAGTTAACAATGGAGAGTTTGCGATGGACATTTTCTGTCACAAATCTGTCGCGAAATAGCGACGGATTTGCGACTGAATTATATTTTCAATTTTATTTAAAATTTATCATCGCAAATCCATCGCTATTATGCTACAGATTTGTGATGCATTTTTGTTTTTTTCAACGGCTAAATTAACCGTCGCAAAACGCTTGCAAATTTGCGATAGTTTTGCGATGGAATCAAATTCAATGTCGAGGCTTTTTTGGCGGGGTGAAATTTTAAAATTTGGCCGCAAATCCGTAGCAATATTGCAATACATTTGCGATAGATTTGCGACAAAAATTAAATTCTAATGCGTTTCTTAAGTATTTTTCTTTCTTTTCTACTCCTCCAAAAAGTTTATGGTTAAGATTTGTTAATAATCAATATTTATGAAATATACGCTTATAATTATCATATATGTTGTGCTACTATATGTATTAACCTCATCAACACTATATATTGTATAACATTACATATTATAAATTGGTCATACGTAAAGCTATAACTATTAGTATTATATACATAGGTAATATATTTTTATATGTTTTGTATCATGTGTTATTATAGTCAATAGATATGTTCCATCAAAATAAATTACAAAATATATATTCATATGTATCTTTATATAAAAATTACTAGCTACAGAGTACCAATATTTTGTAATACATATTACAACTGTCGTTCATGCTATATATGTTTAATTAAATAGTACATTTATGAACACCGCGATGTATGGCTCACAAAAAAACAAATACGGATGCAAGAATAGGAGGAAAAAAATATTCCGTTGCAAATCTGTTGCAAAAATCGTTCCGTCGCAAATCCGATGTTAATTTGCACGGAAATATATTTTATATTTTATTTTTTACCCTTAGTCGCAAATCCGTAGCAATTTAGTGACGGTTTTGCGACAAAAAAAAATCTTTATTTCTGTCGCCATATAGCTACGGATTTGCGACGAAAATAAATGACTTATTTATTTAATATTTTCTTTTTTTCCCGTCGCAATTTCATAGCCAAATGGCGACAAATTTGCGACGAAAAGTATAACTTTTTCCATTTTTTTTCTTGTCGCAAATTTGTAGCTGTATTGCGATGGAAAAATTTTGTCGCAATGCCGTCGCTATTTGGCTACTGATTTGCGATGGAAAATATAAAATATTTTTTAATATTTTCTTTTTCTAACCGTCGCAATTCCGTAGTTAATCTGCGACGCATTTGCGATGAAAATATATCAACTTTTTTCATGTTTTTATTTTCATTGCGAATTCATAGCTGCATTGCGACGGAAATTGTTGTCGCAAATCTGTCGCAATTTGGCTAGGGAATTGCGACAGTAAAAATACAATATTTTTTAATAATTTCTTTTGCTTTTAGTGGAATATATGTAAATTTTTTAAAATATTTTTGTTACAATTCCGTTGCAAATCCGTCACAAAATGGAGACGGAATTGCGACTATTGTGTTTCAATCGCTAGTTTTGCCAACTTATTTTTTTTTTTTTTTGTAGCAGTTCTGTTGTAAAGTCGTCCCAAATTTGTGACGGACTATGCCGTTGCAAATTTCCATGGCAAAAGTGGTTTTTCCTTGTAGTGCATTTCTATTAAAAAATAGTGTCATTGATTGCTGATCTTGGTTTAGTTAACCTCTATTACGAACAATTAATGAAGAACATTAATCTTGTTATGAAATAATATGTGGATGTTCATATTAGTCAATTTCCTGAAGAGAATTAAACTCAAAATATTACTCCTGATTATATTTGATTTCCTTTTCCTATTAGAGTTTGGGTTTCTATAAACTCTTGTATTATTATATGATGACATTAATAATATACACACATACTAGTCTTGATTCTTGAGTTCTACTTTCACTCTCTATATTCTCTCTTCTCTTTTTCTTTAATTTTATATTATTATTATCTACACATATTAAGTGACGCTTTCGCTTTAATTCTATATTACCAACACTTAAATTCATAACAAATCTTTTGAAATTACGCAAACTTGATAACATGATGAATTATTGTTGTGTTGTTTCTATGCCTTATACTCAATTTTATCACAATCCTCAACAATTTATAGATAAACACAAGGCAAGTGCACACATCGTTTAAATTAGTATAATGGTAAGCAAGTTTAAATATCGTATCCAAAGGGATGGTTAAATATCATTACTTACTTTCTACTCTATTGTTTAGCTTATCAACATTGCTTGTGAAAATGGTTGAAATTACTACTAGAAATAGAAGTCTAACTTAACTAATTAAACTAACTAAACCAATCTTGCTTGTAAGAGAGAATTCAATTGAGAAAACAATATTTAAATGGTTAATTCCCCTAGAATTACCTATGTGATGAAAAGTCCCTTGGTTGATAAATTTCCCTTCTTATGTTTGATGAAATTCCTCAATTAAAACTCACTCTATCTCTAGATGAAAGTTCTCTATTCTTAGATTAATTAGTTGAAATCTCTTTCTAATCAATTCAACCCAAGAATGCATTAAGAATTGTGAATTTCCAATTAGATTTCTCTAATTACCAAGAAGATGTTGAGGTTTCTATCTCTAGTCACCTAAATCATCCCCATTGTTTGTGTATGGTCTATTTCACCATTCCTTTATCAATTCCAAGTGAAAATTTCTAGATTATGAATCAATTGTCAATCACCCTTCCTTTCTCAATTCCAAGAGAAAAAATTTCAGATTATGCATCAATTATCCACTTAATCAATTCAACCATTCAAACCCACAAACAATCCACAAAAAATTTGAATTCAATCAACCAAGGAAACAATTCATTCACATAGGTAAAATCTAGAGTTCATACCCATCCAAGTATTCAAAAATTTGGCTCATCAACATATTACAATTCAAAGAATATAAAGCAACAAGGAAAGAGGAAGAATTGCTCATTTTCATGGTATAAATCTTCTCTTCTTCAAGGCTTGAAGTTCTTCTCGTTTTTGTTGAGAAAATTACAGCTTTTGTCTTGAATCTTCAAGGTGGATGCTCTCCTTCTTCAAAGATTCAATCTTCTCTCTTGATTTCTCTTGCAAGATTGATGGAATTGAAGGAGGATTTTGTGTTTTTTCCTGGTGTTTTGCAGCCTCTCTAGCCAACCCTAGTTGCCCCCTCTTCTTGCCCTTAAAAGGTATTTAAATCCAGCCCAAAAGAGAGAGAAAAGCAGTAGAAAAACAGATTCAAATTGATGCAAACGGCGCCGCTTGACCTGGACTAAATGGCGCCGCTTGCTCCCAGTTTTGGTTCATCGTTCTACTGCACGACTGTGATAATAGTTTTGATTTTTAAGTGACTTTAGAGCATTAAATCGGCTGATATAGGTCTTGATGTCCGCATAAAAGTTGTAGATCAGGATCTTATCTTTCCACGGAGCTTTTAATCACCTCAATTGGGCATCTAGAACTCAAGATATGATCGTTCTACCAAAATATGTCAAAACTAGAACACAATGCAGGATAGGTGATTTTATAGCATAAGCAAGGTAGGCAAATGAACTCCGATTGATATAAAATTTACCATTCTGAAAACTTAGGAATGTCCTATATAATTGTCTAGAATATTATTTTTGCATTTGAAATCTATATGGAGGTTAAAATCTTACTTGAAAATTCTCTACCAATCTATTTTTCTCTGTATTTTTCTATTTTTCTTCATTGTGTAAAATCTCTTTATTTGCTTCATTCAATTCCAAATCTTCAACCAACTCACCTAAAGCAAATAAGAGATAAATAAAGTGTAAATGGTGATTAAAACACCAAAATTTAGTAAAAATTTGAGCTCAAAATAATCATTATATCAAGCACAAAAATAGAATATTAATTATATATGCATGCTTTTAGCAAACTATAAATGGAATTTACAGCAAGACCAAGGAAGGCAAATACATATAGCCAAACAAGCAAGAGAAGAATGTAGCGGTCCCTTTCCTGTTTGTAGGACGTGTCGACTCATCTTCAGTCATCGGATCAGATCTCCGACGGCTGCAAAAATTTATCAAATTTTTGAAAACAAAAATACATACAAATTTTTGAAAACAAATTTGATATCTGATCCTACGGATCATATTTGGTCCCGCACGTCCTGCAAAAACGCAGGACGTGCAGAACCGGATAAAAATCCAGAATGTAGAACTTCTTCAAGATCTTGCAATTGATTTCCTTTCAAGACTTCTTGTCAAGACCTTTGACAAGTTCTTGAGTATTTCCAACACATAGCGTGAATTGCTTTCCAATCGTGGTTTTGTCAATATCCATCACCAACAATCAATGAAGAATATTAATCTTCTAAAATTGTACAAACATGATAATTTTATAGCTATGTTTTAGTTGAATGAGAAAAGGTTCACGATGAATTCATGTATGTACATGCTTTCAACAGACTTCAATCTAATCCACATGTTTTGATGATATCTAATTTTAACTCATTGTTGGCCACAAATTTAAAAGTTTTGTCAGTATACGTGAGTTCTACCTACATCACAACAATGCATCATATCCTGATGGATGCTTTTAGAAATAGAAAGATAGATACTCACATTCAATGCCATACAAACAATAAAGCCTTAAGAAACTGCATCACATTCAATACTTAAAAATGAGTAACATCACTTCAGACTATTTTCGCACAAACGCTCTACGAGCTTTTGAGCAAATCTCACTAAACTCTATGAATATCCTTTGAATGTAAAAATAAATAAATAAAAATTGACTGACAATCCAACAAACTCCATCGACATTATCTGGATCTCCTTTCGTCTGTCTTTGGCTGCAGAATCACATTCAAATTGATGCTTTACAATAGACTCCTCATTTCTCCAATTTAAACATTTTTTAAATAGAGTTTGTCGTTTGCTTTTTCATATATCAGTTTTTGATTTTAAAACTACAAATGGAGTTCAAAGTAGCACGGAAAAACCTAAGGAAAGACCATTTCAGGAGAAATCCGAATTCTAAAAAAGTTTTTATGACTAGTACCATATCCTCATAACATTTGATTAAGAAAAAGTATAATTTAGTATTGAATTTTATTTTATTTCTCTTAGTAGTACTTCTTTTAGTTTGATTTAAATTAAAAGTTACCTTTATAACTAAATTATGTTTCAATACCTAAAATTTTTGAGTAAATTTTATAAATAAATGAAATTTTATAAATAAATATTTTATTTAGCTTTTTTTGAGATATAATTTGATTTTATCGATACAGAATACTGGTAGAGCATCTAAGTAATTTCTTGTAAAATTTTATTCCATCTCGATATTGAATGATAATTTTATCAAATACAAAAAATAAATCATCATTTTATTATGGATTTTTCTTCCAACAACGTAATAAAAAGAGGATTCCAAACGCATTTTAGATGGAAAGACATTCCATTTTATCTCATTTCAGTGTACTAAACAAAAAGAAAAAAAATTTAAGAAAACGAAAGGCTGAAAATCTTTGTACCAACTCTGTCAATATTAAATGTGATCTCCCTTCGTCCATATGCACTGTGCGAAAACCTATTGAAATTTAAGCTATACAATAAACTCTTCATTTTCAAACTTTAAAAATTTTTCTTAATAGAGTTTGATGCTTGCTTTTCCATGTATTATTTTCCAATTCTAAAACTAAGGAAAGCAAATATATACTATACCCGAAAAGAATGCAGACCTTCCACGTGCATTAAGCAAATGGCCCCATAAGTTCAATCATTCGCGCAACCATTATTCCAATTTCCAAATGCTGTTGTTGTCTGTAGTGACATGTGAGTCATGGTTAGATATATATCATTATCATCAACAATAGTGTACATGTGACCATCCAATTCTTCATCATAATATCTGTACGTATACCCTAATGTAGCATATGCGTGTAAGGTTTTTATTTTTTTTACTATAATATTTTTTATATATTAGAAGAAGAAAAATGCGAATTAAACTCAATATTGGTAAAGAATATATCTAACTAATTGAGTTATCTCGTTCTCACTACTTTAACTTATTATCATCCTTATGGTTTCCCTTTTTCCTTTGTAAGGCTTCACCCAAAATGTCTTAACAATTGCTATAAGATTATTTCTATGAAGATTATATGTGTGGTGTGGAAGAGGCATTAATCAAAGTAATAACAATTTTTTTATCTAATAGTAACTATATATACACTAAAAGTTGTAATTAAAGTTTAGCAAAGAAAAAAGAACTAACCAATATAAATTATGCTGCAAATAATATTAGGAAAAAAAAGGCAAAATTTCAAGAGTACTGCATATAAGTCCTAAAATGTGTCGAAATTTACCATTTTCTTATTGAGACTTACTACTTTTATCAAATTACTTCTCATATAGTCCATAAAAAGAAAAAAATACTTTCCAAGCAGATATATCCATCGGGCACTTCTTCCTTTGCCGATCAATGGGAACAAATGCATGGTTAATTTGTACGAATGGAGCAGAGAGGATGCCTTCACCGATCACTATGAGGATGACTTCATCAAATGCCTATCACCTTTTAGCTCACAAAGCCATTGTTCTGTTGTGAACTTTGTATTATTCTTAATAAAGTTTTTCCTTTTTGAAAAAAACAAATTAGTAGGGATGGTGACTCCTTTTGTTCCGCTCTAAAATATAAAAAAATCTATTTATTTAAATGTTATTAGAATTGAAATATCACTCGAACAGATATATAGAGCAAAAGAAAGCCCAATAAATGTTAAATATATTCCTTATATAGATGATGAACTATTATTTGGATTGCCTCTCAATTAAAAAATTTTTAACTTAGAGCTTACTTCTCTTCTCACAAATAATTTATTTTTACAATTCTCAAAGTAAAACTAAATCCAAAATTCATATTTTAGCTTTACTATATATGAGTGCAGGATTTGCAAACCAAAAAGCTCAAATTACTATTACTAGTTAAATGAGAGTATCTGTTTCGGTCCTAGACGTGCTTTTTACGGCACGTGCAGCACCGATTTCAAATCGTTGGATCAGATTTCGAATCTGATCCAACGACTGTCGAAATTTTAAAAATTTTCTTTTTAAAATGAATATAGGGGTCCGTTGGATCAGATTTCGAATCAGATCCAACGAATCACATGCGGTTGCACCATATCATAAATGAGAATTGTACCCTACTTGTTCCCGCAAATATTCCTTCACCCACTGGATTCCTCTCCTCTATATATATCATACACCATTCTCACTCTTCATAATGCAAAGTTAATATTCATCTTTTCAAAGGAATTTGTTTCTTAATCTCTACCGAAATGGCACAATCATCATCCTTTCTGCAAATACTAGCCCTAGTTCTCATCTCGATGCTGGTGAATACTCCCCGGGGTGAAGCCTTAACGTGCAACGATGTCACCACAGACCTCATCCCGTGCCTGAGCTACATTAGTGGAGGCGGAAAGGTGCCTCCGATCTGTTGCAGTGGGGTGAAAACACTACTTGGCCTAGCCAAGACGAGAAACGACCGCCAGACTGCTTGCTCCTGCCTGAAATCTCTTGCAAACCAAGCCAACAATGATCAACTGAAGAGGGCTCAAAGCATTCCGAAATCTTGTGGCGTAACCATCCCCTTTGCTATTTCCCGTGATGTTGACTGCTCTAAGTAACTTCTTCTCTCTTTCTCACATCCTTTCTCTATGTTTACTAACTGCCTAAAAGATTTTCCCAAGCGTCTTTTGGTAGATTTGAAATGGTTAATTAGATCAACATTCTTTTACTCAATTTCCAAAGATATAAATGGTAAAGTAATAATTCAGTGATAAAAGTATGGATTAAAATCATATTCTCTTTCTTCAATATATTTATAAAAAATAAAAAATTTCATGAATATAAAAGAATACATATTTCATATGGGGACAACTATGGACACTGAAGAATGAGATCCATTCTTCAACAGACGTGGAAGCACAGGCTCTTGTGCGGGAAGTAGAAAGATTTACATTGCCATGACCATTAACAAAATAATTAGCAATAATAGCATTATAAGCCCCAAACTAACTTAGCATTTTCTTTCAAGTTTTAGGATATGTAAGATTTTAGGAATTTATCACCAATCAGCTTTGGTTTAATAGCACTAGTAGAATGTATATATATATATATATATATATATATATATATATATATATATATATATAAACTTCTATGAATTATAATTTTCTTGGCTGCAGGGTGCAATAATTGAGGGAGGGAGTTCCCGCTGACTGCGTACGTATTTGGCGTCCCCATTGGTCATATATATAAAGAATATTCCGCGATTTCCTAATAATGGATTAATGGAATGAAGGGAATATGCCTATTTATTGTTTTATCTACATTTTGCTCTTGGTCAAGAGGAATATATGACGATGTAATAAAATTTTATTATCAAGAAAAATTTTGAAATAAAAACGGAAAGCGTAGTATGATTTCTAAAAGATTTAGTTAAACCTATGATTTGAATGTGCATATGATCTACTTCGAAGCTTTCGTGGATGGCTCTCTCATTTGACTAATTGACTGTAAAATAGGACTAAAACAAGGGATCAATTCATTGTCTCCTTGGCTATTTGAAAAGCTCGAGTGGGGTGAATTAGATTTTTTAACAAATTCTTATAAACTATTTCTTTTATTTTAAAATATATAATTTTTTGACGTTTTTTTGCATGCACTAAGGATGAAGCAAACAAATGGTATTTTTTTATTATATATTTAACAAGTTTAAATTATTTTTTACTAATATAAAAGAGAATTGATGAATTATATTTATTAATGAGGGTAACTTTAGTAAATAATTCGTAAATACGGGGTTAAAAATTTAGAGAAGATAAAAAATACCTAAAACGCTTTATATTTTGAAATATATAGAGTATACTTTGATAAAGCTTTAATAAAAAAATGTCACAATAGTGCTAATTTAATAAAGGAGATAACCAAATACACGACAATTTTATTAATTTGGGATAATTTTGAATAATTTTAACTTTTTATAAGTTTTAATAATAAATTGTTATTATTATTATTATTATTAAAAAATAAAAGAAATCTAAAAAAAGAAACTAAAAACAGAAAACAAAAAAAAGGGAAGGATAAGTGGCCCCAGGCTTGGGCACCACTATTGAGAGAGTAGCAAGGAGCCAGCTTGCTGCAATTACTAAGCACAAGAAGCCAAGACCAAAACCTGCAATACTTCCAAAAGATATGATCAATGAATGAATCAAAATGGACCCAGAAAAAACAAATATATAACACTTCCAACAAAATAATATTTTCATAATTGATGCACTGAAAATTCTCTCTATTCATTATTCACATTAATAAGTGTAAAACTTGTTACTAAGAATAAAACTTCTTTCTTTTGCCTGAATGCTTGGGTTCTTCTTCAAAATAGAAACAAAAAGACCAAATATTTTTGTTACCGTTATAATTTTTAGTCATAAAATATGGAAGTTGGGGTGTATACTTGAGTTTGCTCATAGAACTCAGGAGCAGATGGGTTGTACATTTCAAAAGGTCGTAAAAATCAGTCAAATTTGCATTTCTACTTCTCGGCATTGGTACATAGGTAGTTGTTGTGTTTTATTTCTATGCTTTTATACTGAATTTTATTACAATCTCTAACAATTTGCACACAAACACTAGGCAAGTGCACCTATCGTTATGAGTAGTACAATGGCAAGTAAATTCAAATGTCGTATCCACGGGGGTGGTTAAATACCATTACTCACTTTATACTCTATTATTTAGCCTAACAAATTTTGTTTGTGAAAATGTTTTGAATAACTACTAGGAAAAAGAATCTAACTTAACTAGTTAAAACAACTTAAATCTTGCTTGTAAGAGAGAATTCAATAGAGAAAACAATACTTGGATGGTTAATCCCCCTAGAATTACCTATGTGATAAAAATGTCCCTTGGTTGATAAATTTCACTTCTTATGTTTGATGAAATTCCAATGATAGAACTCACTCTATCTCTAGATGAAAGTTCTCTACTCTTAGATTAATTAGTTGAAATCTCTTTCTAACCAATTCAACCCAAGAATGCATTAAGAATTGTGAATTTCCAATTAGATTTCTCTAATTATCAAGAAGATGTTTAGGTTTCTATCTCTAGTCACCTAAATCATCCCCATTGTTTGTGTATGGTCTATTTCACCCTTCCTTTCTCAATTTCAAGTGAAAATTTCCAGATTATGAATCAATTATATATCACCCTTCCTTTCTCAATGCCAAGAGAACAAAAATTTCAAATTATGCATCAATAATTCACTCAATCAATTCAACCATTAAAACCCACAAACAATCCACAAGAAATTTGAATTCAATCAACCAAGGAAACAATTCATTCACATAGGCAAAATCTAGGGTTCATACCCATCCAAGTATTCAAAATTTTAGTTCATCAACATATTACAAATCAAAGAACATAAAACAACAAAGAAAGAGGAAGAATTGCTCATTTTCATGGTTGAAATCTCCTCTCTTCTTCAAGGTTGAAGTTCTTTACGATTTTGTTGAGAAAGTTGCAACTTTTTCCATGGATCTTCAAGGTTGATGTTCTCCTTCTTCAAGGATTCAATCTTCTCTCTTGATTTCTCTTGCAAGATTGATGGATTGGAAGAAGAATTTGGTGTGTTTTCTTGGTGTTTCGCTGTTTTCTGTCCACTCCAATCGGCTGTCTTGTTTCTGCCCTAAAGGGGTATGAAAAATCTGTCCCAAAAGAGAGAGAAATGCAGCTTAAAAGCAGCTTCAGATCGACACAAACGGCGCCGCTTATATCACACCAAACGGCTCCGCTTGCACCCAGTTTTGGTGCAAGTTTCTGCTGCCCGACTGTGACACTATTTTGATTTCTAGGTGCATTTAGACCACCAAATCGGCTGATTTAGGTCTTGATGTCTTCATGAAAGTTGTAGATCAGGATCTTAGATTTTCACAGAGATTTGAATCACATCAATGGGGCATCTAGAACTCAATATATGATTATTATACCAAACTGTATCAAAAATGGAACCCAATACAGAACAGGTGACTTTACAGCATAAGTAGGGTAGACAAATGAACTCCGATTGACACAAATTTTACCATTCTAAAAACTTCAGAATGTCCTCTATAATTGTATAGAATACCACTTTTGCATTTGAAATCTTCATAGACGTCAAAATCTGATTTGAAATATGTCTACCAGTCTATTTTTCCTCTGCATTTCTCTATTATTCTTCATTGTGTAAAATCTCTTTGTTTACTTCATTTACTTCCAAATCTTTAACAAACTCACCTAAAGCAAATAAGAGATAAAGGGAGTGTAAATTGTGATTAAAACACCAAAATTTAGTATAAATGTGAGCTCAAAATGATCATTATATAAAGCACAAATATAGAATATCAGTAGTCTATCATTTGACCACCCAAGACGCATCTCACCACAATGCCTTAAAGAAAAATTTTGCAATAGGTCAGCCCATAAGTTGGCTAAGAGCAAAATTTTGTAATAGTTTTGGAGACCTAGAGATTTCCAACATTCTCAATTTGTCCTATCTATAGAGGTAATGGCCCTGGCCAACATTCTTTAATCAATAAATGGCTATCCATTTAGCCCAAAAAAAGAAAAAGAAAAAGAAAAAAAGAGTGATTAAAGGTACCTTCTCTTGTCTTGCATTTTCTAGTTTCTCTCAAGTGATTTGCTGGCTTAACATCGGAGCAGGTCTCGAAGCTTAGTCCCTATCTTCTGTTACATTACATGTTAGTCAAAACTCGAGGTGTTGACGAGGCTTAATTAAAGACAAGAATTTATAATTACAGAATAGTATATTTGCAACTATTATATTCTTAAATCAATTTTGGGTAACTAATTCTCTTATTAGTTTTTAAACACAAATGGCTCCTCCAATCTAAGGATTTGTATCAACACAACCCCTTTTCAACGCCTATCACAATGTTCACTCTCAACTAGTGAGTTTTTCTGCCCTCGTTGTAACCTTAAAAACAAAGAGATTGAAAGGGATTAGAGTAAATAGGCACTTCACAAAAGTATAAAAAATATTATCATCTGTAATAGTAATAGTGTCCGGCCAAAAGAAGCCATATCTTACTCACGTACCATTTTTTTAAGGATGAATTCATCCGAGCACTTCATTTGCCTCCAAAACTAAGGGTGTATTTAGATACCATTCGGTTCTAAAATCTAAGATAAAATTTTTAGTATAGAACCGACATCTTCTGTCATAAACAATTTAATTTATACAAAATTTAAGATAAAAATATCAAAATCAAACTCTATCCAATCCTATCCTAATACATGTGCACAGTCACGTTTACCCTTAAAAGTGTGGCAATGAGTTCGACTAGCTTCTTTTGGCAAAATGCCACTACAATCTATTGTTGGTAACATATAAGTTGTTTAGGAATTATAACGGTAGAAAAAAGATTTTTGGGATGATCATAATGTGTCGGAAGTCCTAACTTTGGGAACAAAATAGGTCATTTTCCTGAAATATAATTCGAGATTGCTTTGGTTGAGATTGTAGAGATTTTCTACAAAGGATGTCGCAATCGAAGTGCAAGATAGGGTCTTTCGTTCTTTAAAAAAATGGATTATATATATGCCCATTTCAAAATGGTGTAAACGATAAGAAGTTTAAATGATTAGAGATTAAAAATTCCCTGTTTTTCGTCCGAAGTCCACAATTTTATATCTCTTTATCGTGCAACCTTTGTGCTTTTCAAAGACAAATCATGAACATCGAAAAACCCTTGTTTTGAGAAATCATTTCGTAAAAACACCAAAAGCTTTGCAGAAAAGCCTTCACTGAGATGAATTCTTTGAAAAATCAATTCTGCACTCTCGAAATAAAGCACATTGACGTGGAGCTGGATGATCTTAACATGAGAAACCGCAAAGTATCCATCGAAAAGATTGTTTTATTACTAAAATTTACTATTTTTATTAGATTAATTACCTCGGATTTCATTAAAATTACTACAACTTAACACTCCAATTTCTTCAACGTAAAATGGAAAAAGGAAAGCACTGAAAATTGAGATATTCTAGAGAATAATCTCTCTCTAAGTCTTGATTTGATTTCATTGGGTTGGGGATATGTAACGTATACAACACTCTATCCCCTACGGTGTTTGTAGTTATTTGCATACCTCAAATCAAATATCAGCGCTCTCAAACCAAAACGGCACGCCTTCTGGGCTTCTTTGTATGAGGCCGCGACGCCGTTCCGGCACAAGAAAAGCACAAGAAGCCCACTCGTTCTGTTTCTCCATAACTATATAATTATTTGGGAATAATTCAATAATATTCTTGGCATCTCTACTAGTGTGTTTAGAGAGACATTTAGTTCATTTATATTGGCTTCATCGCAAAACCGATACAGAACTTTTATTTTGGATTCTATTTCTTCTTTAAAAAATACTTTATTTTTTAAAATCCGAACAAATTTTCACAAATAGAAAACCAATCCAAATAGGCACTATATCTCCTCAATATATCCTCATGTGTCAAAATTTTCAAAGCAAGACACAAGATGGCTAACCTATTAGGTAGATAAGAAAAGTTGTCACTATAGCTTCTTTTTTTTTTTTAATTTCCCATTTATGAAAGAAAGACAAGCACAAATTTAAGGTTTGAGGACAGAAATCCGTTTCAGTATTCAAAGGGGATAGCAAATCTACCTAAGTAATGCAAGTCTATGGCCTGTGTAGGTAAAGGATTATAATCAAGAAACAATGGTGTATTTAGATTGTGTTTGGTTAGGAGAAGTTTTATCTTGAATTCCGTGAAAGTGAATTTTTTATGAGAGGAAAAATAGAACTCATGTTTGGTTGGGAGAAACAAAATCTAAATTGAGCCTAAATAATCTTTGGAGTCAAATATCAAATTATCAAGCTGGTCGTAGACGTCTAATATCAAAACTCATATCTAAGAGAACTTGTTATGCATACTAACTAATAAACCTAACCTCATCAACGAGGGTTGATCTAAGTAGCAAAAGTTAAAAGTTTTGTGTTTCTTAAATAATGTAATAGTTCGAACCTTGTGTATAAAGAATTATGTTGAGAGCTTTTTCCATAACGGGTCCAGAAACTCAATTGAAAATTTTATTTTGAAACGAAAAAAAGAAACAAAAATTGCAATAATAACAAAAGTTATTATAATAGTTATGAATACAAAATATACATCCAACGAAAGCAACATTGATTTTATCCCATTTTTTTTTCACACTTTTGACATTCCATGCTCTCTCTATATATCATGCGCCAGCCGCACTCTTTCTCAAGCAAAGTACTTAAAATCTTCCTCTTGTACCAAACAGTTTGGTGCCTCATTTCGAGACAATCACTTGCAATGGCAAAATCTTCGGCATGTCTTCAACTGATGGCTCTAATATTCATTTCCATGCTGGTGCATAATGCACCGCGTGGCGCGGCGCTTACGTGTTCCAATGTCGACGCGGACCTCTTTCCCTGCCTGAGCTACATAACCGGCGGGGGAGAGGTACCCTCCGATTGTTGCAGCGGATTGAAAACCCTGGTGAGCTCGGCCAAGACGAAAACTGACCGCCAGACCGCTTGCTCCTGCCTAAAATCTCTTGCTGCCAACGCCAGCGACGATGAAATGAAGAGGGCCACAAGCATTCCAAAACAGTGTGGCGTAACCATCCCCTTCATCATTTCTCGCGACGTGGACTGCTCAAAGTAATCCGCTCACTTCTTTCTCGCTCTCTCGCTCAATCTCTCTTCTGGACTAAATTTCATTTTGAAAATCACGTTTTATTTTAGATTTCATTTTTTATCTCACAGATAATTTATTAAACTTTATAAAAACTAACACAAAAATTCTGAAACAAAAAATTAACCTAAATACAAGATTTGGCTAAACTTGATTCGGTGCTGCAGCATCTTCCTTGCTTTTATAGTAATATTAGAATCTACCATATTAGTTCAAAAAATTAGAATTCTACCATTAAATGTTTTTAAAAAAATTAAAGAATAACACCAGTACTCAAAGGGTATATCTCTTTTATTTGGCCTGTGGTCAAGGCATGCAGCATATCATATAACTCTATTTACCCTTTTTCTTTTTTCTTTTTTCTCGGTGCAGGGTGAATAAGTTTGGTTGGTAAATGTTCGTTTGGAAATGATGTTGGAATGCCAACTCTCAGTATTTGTGTCCCTATCTGGGCATATATGCTTTTTCTCCTCATGTAATGAAAGAATATACTATGTGCCTACTGGAATCAAACAACAGCTACCTAGTCTTGTTGTAATGCGTGTGTGTGTGTATATATATATATACTGCAGGTATGGGTTATTTTATCCGTCTTTTGTCTTTTGCCCGTGAAGTATGACCAAACAAACAACTTCATAATGGAGAAACAAAGTATTCAGAAACATGGAATAAAAATTGTGGGTTAAAAACACAATAGTCCCCCAGTCTTAGAAGAGCTGTAATAAGGTGATTGTCAGATAAGATGATGATGAATTGTCATGTTTGACCTTTACTTGTTAGTTCACCGAACAAATAAGAGTATGATTGATAATTCAGTTCAATGTAAAATTAATTGATTGATTGAGTATTTATTTAACCAAGCATATTTAAAATAAATATCGCAAAATATTTTATTCAATTAAAAGTGATTTCTTTAAAGTGCAATTCCTAACTAGCGGACAACTTGTGAATCATCAATTTTCAATCTCTCCCTGGAGTTCCAACAGAACCCTTTTCTTTTTTTAATCCTTTCGCAAATGATCACAATTTTTTATACTAAATCTATGGAAATAAACAAATTAAATAGAATAAGATTGGAAATCTGACTTGCAATGGGTGTAAACATTATAAAAAATAGAATGTATAGCAATCTTAATATTAAATTTTCTTACATTACACATTCTAAACATACCTAAAATTAAGATTAATTAATTCAATTTTATTTAAATATTTTCCTTATATAAATTTATTCATATTAGGTATGATATATATAAAGTTAATGATTATTTTCTATTTTAAAAATATTTGTGATTGGTTAAAAATTCTTTTTACCCTAATCATAAATTTATATTATCATATATATGATAGAAAGAGAAAAAAAGAAAAAAATACATATTATAAAATTTAATTTTTAAAAAAATGACTAGGCCCGAGGGCCTAGTGCGGACGGGTATAAGTTGAAATTTTTTAGCCCACCAAAAATTAGGCCAGCCCTCTCCCCTTTTAAAGGGTGGCCTGTGACGGGTCGGCCCGTTTGACAGTACTATAAGAAATGAAGGGTCTTTGCTAGGGAGTTAGTATTTTGATTTCTCTTTTTTAAAAAAAATACATTTGTCAAAATAATAACTTGTATGTTTCTATGTTAAAAATGATGAGTTTGAATAAAGAAGTAAGAAAAGCCATGAAATTTATAGTTTGAATGATAAATTTGACAAAAATGTTAAGTTTTAAAGAGTTATAATGGTAAGTTTGTAAACTTATTACATGGAAGAACTCAATATTCTCTTCTAAAAAATTTATTATTTTGATCAAATTAGTTACTCAATATTAAATTTAATAGAATACTATTCGAGTAAGTACTCATTCAATAATACTCCATCATTTGTCCTATCTATAAAGATTCAGCAAATCTATAGCAAATTCAGCATAAGAAATTTGGACAAAGAAAAGCGATTAATTCAATTCCTAACAAACTCCCATGAAATACAAAAACCATGCAATTAAATGCACCACAACCGCCTACACATTGCAACAAACTTTCCCTTCTCTCTCCATGTACCAAAACTAAATCGATCTTCTTACCAAACTCCAAAAGCTACAACCACAAGGGAAACTTCAACCTCTCCAAAACTTTCACTATTTCAATTCTTTGCTACACACTACACCATGACTAAATCATCAGCTCTTGTCAAACTACTTTCCCTGGTGATCTTGTCCATGCTGGTGAATTCTCCCCACGCGGGAGCAATAAGGTGTAATGAGATAGGTAACGAGGTTTATCCCTGTCTCTTCTACATTCTTTTTGGCGGTCAACTGCCACCCGAGTGTTGTAATGGGCTTAAATCCGTCATGAAGGCAGCTAATACAACAACTGACCACCAAAACGTTTGCTCTTGCCTCAAAGCTTTCGTTTCCGGTGCCACCGATGATCAGATTCTGAGGGTTGCTGGCCTTTCTGGACAATGTGATCTATCTATCACCTTCAATATCACTCGCGAAGTTAATTGTTCAAAGTAATTTTCTCTCTTTGTTTGCTAAGTTTATGAAGTGGAAATATGTGGTCTTTCGTTGTTAATCATGCAATCTATTTTGCAGGGTGAACTAATTTGATGGAAGCTTGAGAAGATCCTGATTGGGGAAATTCATGGTGTTGCATTCTGAATATTTGATCAGATTATAAGAATGTTTAAGGATCATATACTAAGCTGTACTCCTTTTTGAACATAAATAGACGTGATCAGCTCATTGGCCCTTATCACTACTTTTATTTTTAATGAAACTCAATACCATTACGTGAGAAATAAAGATGAACATGTCTTAAGTCGATTTGGCGAAGTTCATTAGAAATAGAAAAAGAGAAAGGGCTAAGTTTGCTTTTAAGCAATTAAATAAATTATATAAGTGGTGAATAAATTAGGTAGAAGTATTTTTTACTAGATAATAATCCTATTCGAATTTCACATATCCCTCCCCTAATTCATCCACAAAAGAAAAAAAGAAACACACACACACACACACACACAAATGAGTTATGTAGTAGCCAATTCGAAATATTAAGAGGAAAGAAATTTAAAAAAATCAACTATATATATACTCTTGAAATAATTCTTCTCATCAGCATTGAATTTACATACTGAGAATTCAAATTGTTAATGTAACAGGACACGTGGATATGTTATGGTGGCACTTCAATTCTGATGCAATTTCTACATTATCCTTGAGAAAGGCATCCATGATCAGGTTTGGTGGCAAATCTGTGCTCGTAACACACGCCCATGCTGAGATTATGGGTTGCTTCACATGTTAGAAAGGAAATGGACATACATAACCATAAGCCCTCAGATCCTATATATATGATACATTACACAGTATCTGTTCTCAATGGTTTAAAATAAATAATATATAATTTTTTAAAATTAAAAATTATTTTTGAAATATATACTTTCAACTGTGTATTTACTTTCAATTTTACCTTAAATAAACAGATAAAAATATTATGGAAATGAATCAATTTTAGAAATATTCTATGACTATGGAAATGAATCATAGTTGTTTTATTATAGATGGGGCTTTACAAATCAAAAGTTTTAAAATATTATGTATTTTTAAGAGCGTACGACTTACAATGCATATATTATAGTATCTTAAAAACTTCTAATTCATAGAAAGAAAAAGTTC
Organism: Rauvolfia tetraphylla; assembly: GCA_030512225.1. Classification (NCBI taxonomy): domain Eukaryota; kingdom Viridiplantae; phylum Streptophyta; class Magnoliopsida; order Gentianales; family Apocynaceae; genus Rauvolfia; species Rauvolfia tetraphylla. The sequence goes on from JAJQKT010000059.1 coordinate 7,803,524, forward strand.
ATAACAGAACTGTTCAAAATTATACATCGAATATCACTTCAAAGAAATTGTATTTATTACAATACTCTTATCAAATTCTGCCCCATCATATCTCAAAGTGAATGTAATTTTTTTTATTATACATAGATGAAAATTATACCTTTTTTATTTAATTAATCTCGTCATGAAACGTTTGCAGTTCTGTATAATATAATATTAAATCGTTAAGAATAATACTAAAAAATACTAATTTGTCAAAAGAAATTGTTAAATATAGAACGATTTTATTAATACAAAATAATTTTTGATAATTTTAATTTTTCATAATTTTTTATAATAAATTATTATTATTATTATTATTATTATTATTATTATAAAATAAAACAAGAAAAAAAATAAAAATCAGAAAACAGAAAAAGGGCTCAGTGCTGCCAAGCTTGGACACCACTCTTCAGCCTGTGGCGCCTACCCAGCTTCCCTGACCTTTTTGAAGGGCGTCCAGCTTGGGCACCACTGTCTCAAGAGTGGCGCCCGAGGCCCCTCATAAAAGGAGGGAAGCCACCCTTTTTCTTTTTTTTTTCTTTTTTAAAATAATAATAATAATTTATTGTTTAATTAATATTGTTTTATTTACTTTTACTTTTAATTTTTTAATTATTTTTTAATTTTTAATTCACTTACAATCATTTCAAATCAATTAAAAATTTAATTATGATTAATTAAAATTTATAAAGTGAATAAAATAAGTCTCGCATAAATTTAGAGATCTTATAAAATATTTTTAAAATAAAAATAAATAAAATTTATTTTATATTAATAAAATTATACTGTATTTAATATTTATGTTTGTCAAATGACCTTCATGAATAAATTAGTTCATGACTTGTAAGAACTAAGAACCAAACTTAGAAGTGATCATTCTTTCGAAATCGAACAAAAAGTTAGGGACCGACCCCCACCCTCGCCACCAACGCACATTTAAGATGATCATTAAGGAAATCACCTAACATCCACTGTTCTATTTTACCAGTACGATTTCCATTAATGTATATGAAAGCATTTGAAGTAGAACATCTATTAATGCGCATTGAATTGAAGACAAATATTCTGATATTAGGGGTGTCAATCAGGTTAAGTGAGTTAGACTTTGCTAAGTTCGAACTCAGCCTAATTATTTTTGGATTGAGAAATATAAATTCGAGCTTGGCTCTATCGGGCTCGGGCTCAGGCTCGAGTTTGAGGTTAGTCCTAACTCAATTTTTTTGAATTTTTTACATAATAATAATAATTTTTAATAATATAATAATATTATTATTATATAAATATATATATATATATATACATATAAATATATTTATATATATATATTTTACAAGTCGAGCTGAAATCGAGTTAAGCTTACCTTAATTCGAGCTCGACTTAAAATATTATTCCGATTGAAAATATAAGTTTAAATTCGTAATTAAATGGACCGAATGAGTTAGACATGGACCAATTCGACCCAAATGAGAGTCCCATCCGACACACAACATCTAAAGCTCGAATCTAGATGTATTATGGAGAATTGGGCCACTCAGGAAGGGATTCAATCAAATGTTCTTAGAGTGCCCTTCAAATGTTATCCCATATTTATTCTCACCGTTTTAAAATATAAAATTTTTTAATTTTTTTCTTAAATTATTTAACCATTTATAAATTTTAAATTTTATCACTCACAAATATTGTCTCTTATTTACTATTATATTAATAAAATTAACTAAGGATAAAAATATTCCTTTTTTTTTCTTCCTTAATCTATGCAAAAATAAAAAATAAAATTATATTTTAAAACAAAAGAAGTAATATATATGTTTATTTCATTTCTCAATTTTTTGTATATGTTTTTGTAAACTTTATACAAATTTCTGTATCATTTCTCTTTTTTTTTTTTTTTTTTTTTTTACCAACATAGTGGAATGAAGGAGTACAAGTATAAGTAACCTTTCAACAATTTTTTGCAGGATAGGTTGTTTAAGTAGATGTGGAACATGTAATTGCATTTAAAGCATTACTTGTTGATAGGTCACTTGACTACTCTAAATCTTTCTGACACTATACATATAGTTCTGTAAATCTCTTAATCTTTATTATTTGGATCCTCAAAATTTAGGAGGTGAGGTGAAGTAATTACTAAAATCGTAATTAATCATCGGCATACTTAAGAGACACAAACCCAATTTTTCAATAAAAGGTACTCCACGCTTTAACTTTTGAGAAGTGGAGTTAGATCTATAATTAATTTTTCAACAAGAGACGCTTTCTTGTGGGCAAAAAATTGATTTCCTTACTTCTAATTAAGCCAAACCCTGATGACAAATAATCAACAAGCCCGGTGAAGTACTTCTAGGTGTACAAATCTGTCATATAGAATAGGTAACAAAAAAATCATCACTGCATGGAGAAGTCGATTCTAACGATTCTCATTTGGTGCAAGCATTCTCAACTATTCAAACACATGCTCGTCTTCTATCTCTACATTCATAGTTGATTGCAAACGCATCTATGCGTACATATGTCTATGTCTATCGGGCTCGAACTTACAACGAAATGTAAAATCACTTTCAAACTTATGCAAGAAGAGGGTTTAAAATGAATATTAATTCAAGGAAATACACCTATATATCCTTGACTACTTTAAGACCTTTGAATCTGATTATAGTACGATCTCAATAAATTTACGCAGAAGCTGAAGTAAAAATAACCGTTGCTTGACATTGAATTGTGCTCAACCACCAACTAACACAAAATGTACACTTTCTTCTATATAAACTCCATCCTCAGTCTTCTGAAGCCATAAGAAGTTACTACCATTTCTAGCCCGTATCCCTATATATCTCTCTTTTTATCTCTGTGCTAACAAAAACTTTCTCAATGGCTGGCTCAGGAATGATGATGAAGCTGCTGTGCATGGGCCTTATGTGCATGGTGCTGACTGCACCCCATTCAGAAGCAGCAATCTCATGCAATACAGTTTTCAGCACTCTGTATCCTTGCTTGGCTTATGTAATGGGCAATGGTCCGATCCAATCATCATGCTGCAATGGGGTTAGGTCTCTCTATGGTGCTGCTAGGACTACCGGTGACCGCCAGAGCGTTTGCTCCTGCCTGAAACAAGTTGCTTCCGGTACTACAGGTGTTAACTTCAACAATGCTGCTGCCCTCCCTGCCCAGTGTGGCGTTAACCTCCCTTACAAGATCAGCCCCACTATTGACTGCAAAACGTATCTCTCTGTCTCGCTCTCTCTCTTTCTCTCTTCCACAGACAAACTAGTTTCTAACTTTCCAGTGAAACTTTCGTGTGTAAAATTGAATTGGTTGCTTGAATAGTGTGATATTAACCTTTTTCTTGTGTTATTATTTCTATTGCAGGGTGACAGGGATGCATTGATCTGCAGTAACTTCTTAATCAATCTATGGTATGAATAAGAAGACTTGATATTTCGTAATGCTAGGTTTTTTCCCTTGGGGTGGAATTAAAAAAAGGAAGATTTGGAAGGCACAAGGGGCTGATCTCCTTCATAGAGCATCCGTCTCTTGTTCTGCTTGTATTAGTGTAGTAGCCGGTTTTATTCCCCGTCTTGAGTCCAGTCTCTGTCTGTCTCTCTTGTTATTGATGTACGCAATCTTCTAGTATGTATCTTAATTCCTTTCTGAAATCTAATGGAATGGCTCTCTTTCTTCTAAAAGTTTGGCCCCTGTGAAAGCTTGAAAATTTCCTACAGATGGCATCAATCAAACGGAAGATCATACCACATATAGATCTGGACTAAAACATCATACCAAATATCATGGTCATGCTTCATGTGGGATAAACTTCGCCCTAAACATTTTGTTAGACTTCTCTTTATCCCTGATCTAAGTTGAACATACCCGAACAAACTGATGAGAGAAATGAGGAAGCGTCTCACGAGTGATCAGAAAACCCAAGGGGTGTATACATTGCCTAACCAAAACTCAAGAAGATAAAGGAGCAAGATGGACCTGTAAGAATCTAAATGGTTATGATGTCTCCTTTCTTGATTGCTATTATAAGCAATGACCGAACTATGTTGTTGATGAGCTACTGGGGCATGTGATGTATGAATTTGGGCCAACTTGGATGAACTAATAGGGTGAAAACACAATATTGGTGAACTGTTGCTTGAAGAGGCCAAACCATATGATTTCAAGCGCAAGTTTGCTAGATTTGTTTAAGTATTTCTTCCTTGGAGATTACATAATAAATCAACGTAGTACATCCCAGAGTTACCATAATCCTATATCCAGGTGGAACTATTACTTCAATAAAGAGAGAATAATATAAACCCTGCGCTAATACTCCCTCTGATATTACCTCTGTGTTGACAAGAAAATACTTGTTGGGTTATCGGGGAGGATTGTTGGGATGCTAGTCCCCAGTGGGGATATAGAAGTCCAAGAATTCCTGAAGGGCTCAAATGCTCAAACCACCAGAAAAAGAAACTCATTTTCCTTAACCCAAGATCAGCCCAAGTTTTCTAGTGGGCCTGGACTCTGCTACCCATTTTCCAGTAAAATTGAAAATACTAATAATAATCATTACTAATCCAGACACATTTGACCTCTACACCTTTTTCTTTTTGACCTTTAATTGGAAAGGGATTATTATATATATATTTTTTAATTATATCTAGTGTAAAAATTTTTTTATTATTTTATTTTAATTTCGAAGAGATTTTAAAATTCTTTAAAATATTTAGACAGAAAAATTTAAATTTACGAATAACGACAAAAATTCAATTCATCTATAAATTCTGCCACTCAGTTGGCGGAATTCAAGATTTTTTAGGCTGACTTTAAAATTAGTTATTTTAAAACCGATTTTGAGTTTTTCTGTCTAAATCGATGTAAAACTAAGAGTAATTTGATAAACTAACAGTTATTCATAAATTTGAATTTTTTATCCAAATGCTTTAGAAAATTCTAAAAACTCTTTGAAATTAAAATGAAATAATGAAAATTTTTTGCATTATATATAGTCAAAATAATTATATATAGAAATTTTGATTGGAAATATTACCTAATAGTATGGATTAGGGCTGCAAACGAGTAAACGAATTTAACGGGTTTGGAATACTCTGCTCCGGACCCAAATTTAATTTACTATTCTTAGATTCGAATCTGACTTTATTATTCGGGTAGATCTAAATAAGATGAACTTAGATCCTACCTTATAGAATCTCGATTTGGGTCCAGATTGATTCAATTATAATTAAAAAATTAAAAAATTATAATAAATATAAAATACAATTTAAATATTATGTCATAAACTCAAGAAAATAATAATTTTAATGTCTTCAAGTACAATCCTTAAACACACTTATTAACTAAACTAAAATAATAAACTTAATGTCTTCAATTTAAGAAAATAAATAAATAAAATATTTATTGTTAAAAAATTATTTAAGTTTCGAGTCTATTAGATTTAAAACATTACGTATTGTATTTATATTTATTTAAAAAATATACTATAAATCTAGATAAATAAATATAAATCTTATATCGTACTTAGTTTTATTGGATCGGTTCGAGTCATGTCTAGAAAGAATAAAACCCCATCTATTGACAATCCTAGTATGGATGGCCCAAGTTCGAAAATCCCAGTCCCTTATAACCATTTGGTGAATTTTTTTATAATTATACACCAAAAAAGGGTAAATTGGCAAAAGAAGAAAAATCCTAAATATCCTATCAGCCCAAAATCATCAGAACAACCTTGGGACCATCCGCCGTTTTATAGCCCTCCAAACACCAATCTCCAAAAACCTCTCTCCCCTCTCCTCACCTCCTTCCTCCGCCCCTCCTCTCCCTTATCCTCTCCTCTCTTAAACCCTTCTTCACACAGAACAAACAGTACAGGAATGGCTTGTGCAACCAAGCCCGTATTGAATTCTTTATCAGTGGCAGCAAACAGTTATTGCCTAGTTTCACTTCCATCACTCTCTTCCTCTGCAACCAATTGCAAGACTACAATTTCACTCCCTTATCTTGCACTCCCGTCAAAACCCATAAAGCTTCATCTTTCTTGCTCTTATTCTTACTCTTCTTCGCCAGTTTGGACCTCTTTGTTGTCCCTTAAAAAGAAAAGGGCATCCCAATTTTCTAGTGTGGTGTCTGTCATTGCTTCTCAGCAGGAAGAGGATAACACTATAGTTCTTGAACAAGAAGAAGAAGAAGAAGATGGAGAAGAGGGGTTTCAAGGAGATTTTGGTTTTGGGGGGAGTGAACAGTCTGAAGGTGAATATGATGGAGGGGATGTTGTTGAGGCTATTGGAGATGCTGGGGAAAGTGATGGTTTTGTTGAGGCTGAGGGAGAGGATGAATATCATGAACCGCCGGAGGGTGCAAAATTGTTTGTTGGAAACTTGCCATATGATGTTGATAGTGAAAAGCTTGCTCAGCTTTTTGAGCAGGCTGGTGTTGTTGAAATTGCAGAGGTATGAATGCCTTTACCTAGGAAAGCATTTGAATTTTTTCATTAATTTGAAAAAAAAAAGTAAATTTTTTAGTATGGTGAGGGTTTTGAAGCTTTGGGGTTTCTCATGTGTGACTTATGGTGATTTTGCAGGTTATTTACAATAGGGATACTGATCAAAGTCGTGGATTCGGATTTGTTACAATGAGTACTGTGGAGGAAGCTGAACAGGCCGTCGAGAAATTCAACCGTTATGTGAGTTTTAAACTCATATTTCTCCTTGTTTATGTTGTTTATCTGTATGCTGCTATAGCGAATCTGGAAAGTTGTTGGTGATTTGTTTTCTGGTTAATTTTATATAATTTGCTAGAGAAATATGTATAGGGCAGATTGACAAAAGAAGATAAAAAGAGTTTTAGGTATACAATGGTTAATGCACAAAGGTCGACTGAAGGGAAGAAACAAAAGGTGGGAAAAGTTGCCAAAATTTTCGCTGTAAGAGTTACAATTTGAAGAGATTTCTTTGCTTTTGCAGAGAGGAGTACTATCAAGTTATGGGTAGTTCTGTAATCTACAGTGTTCTACATGCTTTTCTGAGTATCCTCAAGTTGGTGATTGAGGTTGAACTGTTACCTCAAGGAAAGAAGTGATGAAAAGAACATAGAAGCGCTCAGTTTCAGGGGTTTTACACTTCTTATCTCTCTAGATAATTAAATTCCTTTCCTGTTGCTCGAGCATAACTAAGTTGCTCTTGGTAGTGGAACAAGGCGGATAGTTTTCTTCAACCTGACAAATAGGCTTTTTTCTCTTTCTATTATTTCTGTATTCCTCCGGGGAGAGGGATTCTTTGTTAATAATAAAAGCTATCACATTGTCATCTCTTTCCTTCTTCCCTGAGAAAAGTTAAATTGGAAGTAGAGAATAAGTAAAGCTTAGTTTTCCTAGTGGCTTTTGAAAAACATATTTTCGTCTTGTCAAAAGCACAGTGAAGAAGAATGGTCATCTGATGAAACCTAGCCTTACATCTGGGTAATGATTCTCATAATTTATCCATCCCCCAGAGATAGAAATTCATTTTGATTTGAAAGCTGGTGCCATTGTAGGCAGGTCCAGATAGTAGATAATGAAAGTAAAATTGAACAGTACTGTGGCTTCCCACTCTCTACGTCTCAGAGATGTTGTGCACGATATTTTGTTCCTGCTTTTGTGAAGTTGTTATAATTTTTTGATTATTTAACCTCTTAATTAAGTTAATCTATAATTCCTTGTCATCTTGATGAGCCTATCTCGCTCCAATATTCCATGAAATTCTGTTGGCTAGTAGTCTCCTATTAGTTACCTAGTATTTGTCTGTGCAATTCTTGCTCTCCTTCAGATCCTTCTTCTCTGTTATTATGTTAGGGATTTATTTGTTTGTTGGATATCTCCCTCAAATAAGTTTGAGAATATAAACCAAAAATCAAGAGTAACTGTGTCTGAATTGGGCCAAAATCGAATAATAGGTGGAGTATATTAGATTGAGTGAATGTTGCATGTAGTATCTGTTGCTCGGAAGTTAAGCAATCTGCTCTTGTTTGTGTGCTGCGATAATTTCAAGCTTCTTGGGCCCTGTTTGCATTAGCATTTCAGTGTGTGCAGCAGTACAAGGAGCGGGTGATTCTACAAAAACAGTATCAACAGAAATGCAGCTGCGGCATTTTTTGCATTACTCCTTATAAACTTTAGTTTTTGCTAAAACTCGGCTTGCTAGTAAGTATAGATTTCTGTTCTTAATTTGGTTTGTTTTACTTCAGAATTGAGATATAGGTCGTTCTATGGTGTCCATGATTCTGTGTGGTTTGTATCTTTCGGAAATCTTGTGAAGTGGATAGGAATCAAAAAAGTGTAGATATCTGTTGTACTGATCCACAGTGACAGACCTTTTATGGCCAGCATCTCTATGCACACTCATTTTTTCCATACACAAAAGATGGAAGTGAGAACTGGTTTAAGACAGAAAAATTGATGCCCAGCATGTCCATCTGCACTGATTTTTTCCATGTACTGGTTTACTTCTGCTTCTGTGCCTCATTTTTCCAGTTACGGTGGCATTAGTTTCTAATCAATTTTCTGCTCCTGGGGAAGGAACTTCTTCGACTTCCTTTTAGAAGAGCAAGGTTAATATGGGCATTTATGAGTGGCGGGGTGGAATTGATTGTATAATTTGTACCTGCTTTTAGATGAAAATGTTTACTTAATTTCCATTTCTTCTATGGAAGAAGGGAAGCGAGTAGGATTTGGTGGGTACTGATGCCTGCTTTCCTTTCTCATATCTAAGAATGTTGCTTTTAGTTCATTGGATTGTGTCAAGACAACTGAAATTTTATCAACTAAAAACTGTGTGAACTACCTCTTAAAAGCCACCTTGGCATCATTGCAATAAAAGAGTTTTATGAAGTACATTGTTATCCTATGAAGTCGAATAGCAGCATTTTATTCATGTTATGAAATGGAAAACATGATTTTGAGTATCAAGAAGAGGAAAGGAAGGAAACACATAATATCAAGTGCCTGGGCCCATCTTGAGAAACTTTCTTCATCAAATTTGGTTTAATTTAACTGGCTCATCATCTGCTTGCCTGATCAATGTTCAAAGTGCAAGTTCCTCTTTAGCAATGCAATTGTGACTCTGGATTGGTCAGCTTGGATGTAAGTTCAAGCCAATTTGTGAGAATGAGATTAGTAAAGGAAAAAGCATTTAGTAGATCTTCCTTGAAGTTTTACTATTTCTTTTTTTCCCCTTTATTTTCTATTTCTTTTTTATTCCCTTTATTTTCTTTCTTCTCTGTATTTGAATATTTAAAGGGAGTGCCAGCAAGATTACTGAGACATTTTATGAATTAACCTTGATGCCGAGGTTCTCTGTTGCTTCATTAGATGCTATCTGTCCCAGACATTTCTTGCTTCAAAGATCTGAGATATCTTTCCATATTGAACAGGATTTAAATGGAAGGTTTTTGACTGTTAACAAAGCTGCTCCCAGAGGGTCACGACCAGAGCGTGCACCTCGAGCATATGAACCAACTTGCAGAATCTATGTCGGTAACTTACCATGGGATGTGGATGATGCACGGCTTGAGCAGGTTTTCAGTGAGCATGGCAAAGTAGTAAGTGCACGGGTAGTTTATGATAGAGAATCTGGTAGATCACGGGGTTTCGGTTTTGTTATAATGACAAGTGAATCTGAAATGAATGATGCCATTGCTAATCTCGACGGACAGGTAATTCAAGTTCCTCTTTCTTTTCCATACGTTAACTGTGGTACTAATTTCAAATTTCTAAAGACAGCACCTTGACATGAATATGCAGCATCTTGGTTAATTTTATCATTATTAGGTTTGCCAACTGCAATTAGTCATTGTACTCCTCATTATTATGAGGCAACAGTCCAATTATTTCTAAATGAGGTATCTTTATCGAGCCTGGTGTTTTACAAAACACAACACCCCCCCAAAAAATAAAAGATCGCAGAGGCCTGTTTGTTTCATGAGTGTAAAACACCCAGCTCAACCAAGACTTCCTAGAGCTCCAGCATCTAGATGTTCATATACCCGAAGAGTATAAAGGTTGCCAGAGCAGTTGAACCTGAGTTTTATTATACACGTATATTCATTTTTTCCTCCCTCGGTGGTGATGCAGTTTGTCATAAGAATAACGAGTATTGAATTTGTTTCAGAGTCTGGACGGGAGAGCCATCAGGGTAAACGTTGCTGAAGAAAGACCCAGGCGGAACTTCTAATTTGTTTTACTTAGATCAAGTTTGGCATTTGGACAAGTTTCATCATTTGTGGTTACCATTTAAAGAGTTGATTGAGACAAGTGATGGTAGCGTTTTTGTTAGCATTCAATGAGTAAGGTTAAGAATGATTGGATGTAATCTACATTCTTGATTTTAGTTCTGTTGATGAGTGAGAAACTCGAGTCTCCGCTCTCCAGAACCTGAAGGTGTTTATGCTTTTTTTTTTTTTTAATAACCTTTACGTGAAACTGAAGTTAGTCGGAGATTAAACGGCGTATTCAGTCATTTACAAAATCTGTTGAAAGCTGTGTTTCAATCGCTCTTGGAAAGATGTGAGAAGGGGTGTAGGACTAGAGAGTGGTTTAGCATTTAAGTTTTCTTCTCCAACCTCCACAATTCTACGTCTGCATTTGTGTAGGAAAACGCCATAATGAGGATTTGTACAACAAATGCTTTATATTTTCCTGAGAATTTTCAGTTCATCGTTGTACATATTCATAATTTTGAACAAATATGAATCTTCTAGAAGAATCCATAATCATGCTATTAATTATTTAGTCAAATTCCATTAACAGTCACTGTTCGAATTCTAGAATCTAATCACATCCGGGCGCCAAGTAGCGAGGGGATTAGGACCGTAGCCCTCGCCAAATTTAAAAATCAGGCTGGGGGCCGTCCTAGACGCCCTTGAGAGAGAACTCAGGAGCTTTCCCAGGACCCCCGATCAATGGTCGAGCGAACCCCTCGCGCTTGTTTTCAGGGGGGCTTGACCTGAACCCTTGAGTTGACTGACGGTCCGGTTAAATTTTTTATGGAAAGTTGTATATAAATTATATATTGGTTACTAATAATTTATTATTTGTATTCACTATTATAAATATATATTAATATTATTATTAGTAATTAGGTAACTCGTTATATATTTGTACTATATTTCGTAAATAAATTATATATTATTAAAAATAAATAGTAATTAGTCAATAAATATTAGTAATACTAATTCGTAAATAAATTATCAGATGTTTTAATAAATAAAAAAAATAAATTATATATTAGTAATTAACAAATAATTTGTACAGTATATTACTAATTAGTATGCAGGGTAATTAGTTAGTATTATTATTATTTAATATTATTTAAAAATATTTATTATATATTATTACTATTATATGTTACTAGTAATTAGAAATTAGTATTATAAAAATTACATATAATAAAAAATTATTATTATTATTTAATATTAATAAGAAAACCATGACAACACTTTTTTGAACAGAAGAAAATATGCGCATGGGTTTGGGGCGCAGTTTTTCTAACTCTTTTTGCCTGCCCTCTGCAGCAGAATCGGTCTATGATTTAATCTGGTAAATAGGGAAAGATAATTTCTTTTATTTTAGAAGAAGACAAAGCGCAAATCCGCTTTATCTTTAGTTGAATTTCATTTGAAAACTCAATTTCAATCCAAAGTAAAAAACTGTCAAACAAAAACACAATCCAAATATTAATAAGTAACATTTCAAATACGAAAATTCAGACCTAAAAGCAGTAAGCAGAAGAAAGAAAGCACAAACAATAATAGATGAGAAAAGAACATAATTGCAACTACAATACTTAATCTTCACTGTCACAGCACACAGCTCAAGCTGTACAATATCTACACATCCAACAGAGAGAAAGTTCTTTCCCAAGCGAAGTACTACGCTACATCTTTCAATTGAATCAAACAGTCTAAAGTTCTTCCCCTTGTTTTCATAAGACAGAAGTAGAGATTCCGAATCAAACAGTCCCCCACCTAATAGCCTCGCAGTTGAGCATCTCGACTAGTTAAGGGAACATACCGAACAGAGGTTTCACTATGAACGCTAATTGAACCACCCAAATTCTTGTCCACAACCTGCAAATCCTGGAACACGTTTCCAACCGGAATCACCAGTCTGCCACCAGGCTTCAACTGATCCACAAGAGCTTGTGGAATTTCAGGTGCTGCAGCTCCAACGTGAATAGCATCATAAGGTGCAAACTCGGGCCAGCCTAGTCGTCCATCTATCATCATGCAACAAGCCATATGAGACCATAAAATAGAAGACAGGCTGCAGGGTAGTTGGGACTGCTGCTCTTTCAGATAAGGTTGGAGGAGAACGGGGTGGGAAGAGGTTGCTGAGGGGACATGTCGATAAATCTCTTGTGAACTAGAAAAGTCAAAATCATAGATAATGTGTTTGATATGTAGGTTCTCTTGACAAGATTTCATTTACAAAATTAACCCAATGAAATTAGCCTCATGATAACCTGCGGTGTCTTGCAAATTCACTGTAAGAGGAGGAGGAGGAGGAGAGATTGGGGGGGGCACTTAAACTGTAATTCATTCATGAAATTATATGTTCGGGAACACCTGTCCGATCAATTATCTCTGACCTCTAAAAAGAAAACAAAATGGTCTTAAAAATAAAGAAGCCAGTCCTTAGTCTACCATTGAGAACAATTAAAAGGGTACCAAATATGCATACATATAGACAGGAAAACTCAAATCCATAAATTCATTTCCTACATATCATTAGAAACATAATCACTAATCCACATGCGCAAGATTAGGCCTAACAATAACTATAACTGAAGTTTGAACTCGAAATGTGAGAGATAGAATCTTTTGTCACGTTCTAAGAAACACTATTGGCCATGGAATTTTGACCTAAAACAATACAGCTGCAAAACATTGAAGATAAATATACTGCATAAGTGAACACCTGAAAGGTAAAACATACCACCAACATGCATCGCAAGAGAACCATCTTTCAGCAAGGGAGCTGCAGCACTATTTTGAATATTCTTGATTGATTCAGCAACCAACTCAGGAATATGCTCAACGCCGACTGCACGACCTTGTGGTCCAACCATAATAGCAAAGCATGCTGTCAAATAACCCGTTCCTGAATTGAGGTTTGGAGAGAGAACTATGTCAAACTGCAAGCTTGCATGTGGTTCACGCATCACACAGAAATTGATGAGACAAGATAATCTGTTATTGGTGAAAAATGTGTCCAAAAGATTACAGATCACCATAGATAAGGGGAAAATGTTCTTCCCACGCCAGTGCAAAGCAAAAACACCATCATAAGCAAAGCTCTTTCTGGTTCTTTCCGTTCTATATCTTCTTTGAAGTAATTCTCATTCAAGTTTTAGTTATAGTCTTCCCTCTTTTTGTTGTTTCTAGTCCCCTGAATAAGAGAAGGATCAGAGGGCTCGCAAATTAGAGGGCTCAAAGAAAAAAGGAAAACATTCTGCTTAAAAGCTATACTGTCAGAAGCTACTTTTGATTGCAGTAAACAAAGTCAAGAAGATAACAAGTAATATCAACAGAGATGGTTATACCTTGTGTTCAAGCATTCTTAATATCAACCAATATAGCAGTGTGCATACAAACATCATGCATCTTAACTTCGCACACAGAAAGATCAAGAAACATCCATGCAGGATCAGAAGTTACCAGATCCAACATCTAAAGCATGCATGCCAGGCTGCAGATTTTTTTCCAATAATTCGAGACACATAGCATGCATATGTGGGGCAGATATAGTTGCATTGTAACCAATTTGCATGGGGCTGTCAACATACGGTGGGGTCCCTTCAGGTACAAATGCGGCCCTATCAATTGTTCCCATCAGCTCAGCTACCTTTTTAGATCTAATAATGCCATAGCTCTTCAAATGGTCCACCATGGCTTTATTTTTGTCAATGCCACTTCCCGTCCAAAATCGCTGTAGACAAAAAGAAAATAACATTGAAGTCAAAGCAAACAGAGAATCCCATCTGATGACCAGTCACCAAGTACACAACAGAAAAAGATATTTAAACATTACCAATATGAAAATCACAATTAGAACTGCCAATGTTGAACTATCCCCAGACATAGCATAGACTGCAATTTACATATACAGATTCACTCTTTGGAAGATCCTTCCTATAAACTTAACATGAAGACTCAACATAAGTACCAGAACTACATTAGGAAGATGGTAATTTAAGATAAATGAATGATATGCACTTGAAACAGGATCATCAGAATCTTCTGAAACACAGAACGAAGAGACAACATTTTATCCAGCTCATTTAATGAGTGGACAGCACAATGTTGCACTTTCTTTTATAATGACTGTACTGAAAAAGCAAGAAGTGTCACAGCTATTTCTGTGGTTAGAGACCTTATAATTTTCGAGGAAGTATCAAGAACTTATCTGAAACTATACAATACCAAGCAAGATAAACACACAAACAGGTCGTAGTTTACTATGACACTTCCAGCGACAGTTTCCAATATATAAGCTTTGATCCCATGAAATGTAATGAGCCAACCTCCATCTGGTAGCTGGGATATTTCGTCCATACTTTCCAATTCATCAATTCAGATACTGCTACATGGATAACCAACCGTAATTTATTATAGTTGGCATTCTCTCCCTTGCAAATATGTAATTGCACATAGACATATGCTTATGAGATCAATATTTATAGTTAGCCAACTCCACTAGCTAACTACATGCATCTTTCCAGCAGTAATTGGGCATAAGCGAACCTTACATTCAAGCTTAGTTTGGTTGAGCTGTAATGTGGAAGTAAATGTGGATATAAATGAGTAAATGAGTAAGGGGTACCACTCCTCCTCCATATCAGCATTTTCTCCCCCTCCAAATTGGAAGGATTGGAGGAGAGAAAATAAGTTGAAGATATTAATGACACATTTGGCATTATTTTTTGGCTTAAAATATTAGATAGGAGAGAGAATAAGAGATAAAAAAATAAAATTATGTAATAATTCTCTTTTCTCTCCTCTTCCTCTCCCACCCTTCTTTCTCTCATGCCAAACAAAAAAAAAAGGTAAAAAGAAATACTTCCCTAATGAAGTATATGTTCCCCTCCCCCTCCCCCTCTCCATTTGTGAACCAAGCAGAATATCCAAACATAGTGAAATGCCTGCTTGCTCAACAACCTTGAAAAAACTATTAATCAATTCCCCAAATTTGGTCATGGTTTCCAAATATTAATCAAAATGAAAGAAAATTAGAAATTCTTCATTTCATATTCAAATTTTATTAAAAGTAAACACTTAACCGGTTGAAAATACATGGGAGAACACAGTAAACGTGTTCTCCATTTCTCTCCTCTCTTCTTCAACATTTAGAACCAAATTCACATTCTTCAGCCAAAAATTATTAGATATTATATTATAAGGCCAAGAAAAAGGAAAAAAGAAATCCCGACTCTTACATAAAATTCAAACTTCTCGGACCAAAGATAGCGTTACTTCATGCATAAAAGCTAGTGGCCGTGCACATCTATAAGCAAAAGAAAATAACCACTAACGGTAAGCACACTGCTGCCAATTTCCGTGTGTGTGTGTGTGAGAGAGAGAGTTAGAGAGAGAGAAGAAAGGAGATACCTCCATGCGAGAGAAGAGAGAGTTCCCCGTGAAGAAATTAGGCTTTGGTAGACGACAACAAGAAGAAACTGGGGAGGCAGCGGCGGAGAGCCGAGGGAGAGAAAGAGGAGCAGGAGGAGGACGAAGGCGGTGGCGGTGATGAAGGTGTCCTCGACTTAAGGTTAGAAGAGTGTTCTTTAAAGGCGCACGATAGCGGCAACCACACGCTACTACTGAGAGAGAAGATGATGGCATTTTTTGAGCCTGACAACTTCTTTTTAGCTTTATTTTACTTAAACCAAAAAAAAAAGGAAAAAAAAAACATAATAGTTTCACCTCTCTGTGGATGACTCTGAACCGATGCACAAGAACAAGGAACATCGAGAAAAGTCGCGTTCGGACTTGGTAACGATACTGATATTTCCATTTTTTTTAATGCTTATTCAACCGCCTTTCATTTATATTCAGATAAACATTTTATCGATCTAACGATAACAAAATTTTATAATAAATATTTTCTTTATTTATAATTAAATATTTTATTTTAATTTAATATAAAATTAAGAAGAGTAGTTTAATTATAAAAAATTATTATGATATCTTTATTAATTAAAGAGGCTAATAATACGACTTGTTAATAGAATTTAAGGGTGAGATTGGATAGTGTTTTGGTTTGAAATTTTTTGTTTTGAATTTCGTAAGAGAGAATTATAGGTTTTTTCAAATATTCAATTATAGGTTTTTTGTTAATTATATTAAAAAGTAAATATTTAATTATAAGTTTCTTCAAAAAATATAAATATTTATTTTGTGAATAGAGAAAATAATTATTTATTATAAAAAACTAACGTAAAAGCTTGTACTATACACGATATTAAAATTTTTATTTATATTAATAATTACTGAAATGTATTTAAAAAATTTACAGCTATAAAGTAAATTTATGTGTTTAATAAACAAAATTTATTTACTTAGAAGTAATTGTAGGTAATAGCAAGAAGAAGTTATAAAAATAACTATACATGCTCATTATTATGTATATTTGAAAATAATAATAAACTCTTAATCTTATTTCTTTATTATTTTAAATAAATAAAAATAAATAAATAATTGAGTAAGGAATGCTACAACCTATTGGCACGAAAGATGAAATGATTAAAAATTTAAATATTAATTTATGAAGTTATATATAAAAATAAAAAAAATTAAATATTTAAATAACTATGAGCTCTTTAAAAAAAAAAGAAAAAAAATGAATTTACCTAGTGACAACACATGCACGAATGGTGAAATGATTAAAACTTTAAATATGAATTTATAAAGTTACTTATAAAAATTAAAAAAATTAAATATTTAAACAATTATCGTAATATTAAAATATTTTTAAAATAAACTAATTATACTTAACCATAAAATGTTCGTAAAATATTATCATGATCAAATCTTTAAGAGAAAAAATTATTGTAATATCCAATTCAATTTTTTTTCTGTATTAATTCCTCCATAAAAAATTAAATGATTACGACATAAACTGTTCATTTTAATAAGCAAAGAAAAAATTTGTCAAATATAATAACATACGCTATTTATTTTATATAAAATTATTGATACTTTTTATTAAAAATATTCAAAAAGATATTATTTCAAGAGGAAACAATTATGTGCATTAATGATCGATAAAGTATTAAGTTTATGTTGATATGTCACAATTTTTTTTTTTTGCTTAATCTTATCAAATTATTTTGTGTTTCCCAAGCTCATGCCCTCAAAGAAAAAATTTAAAATTTTAAAAAGTCATTAATATTAAAACCTCAAAGTAAACTTATTTTAATTGCGATATTCTTACTCAAATTCTTAAAGAAAGCCTTCGCGAAGAAAAAATAAAAAATTATGGTGGATATTAAATCCCTCTTCCATTCTTTGTCTTTCTCCAGTCCTAGAAAACAAATAAATTACAAAATAAAAGATATTAGTATTTTATATTGAAAACCTCAAAGAAAGATTTTTCCAAAAAAAAACTCTCAAATCATTGCTTAATTTTTTTCCCAAAAAAAATAGTACTCATGATTAATCAGGAAAAAATCATAATATTATTATACTTGTTTTACTTTACAAAAATTATTTATTTCTTTTAATCCACTTAATAAAAAATTCAAAATTAAAAAAAATTCAAAACTATCAGCTATTACATTTCATGCTCAATATACTATAAAGTCATGCATGATGCAGAATGTTTTAATAGGTAATTAGACACTTTTGTCTTTAAAATTTAGCATATGAAGGAGAATATTAGAGTAATAGATATTAAGAACTAAATAGATAAATATTTTTAAAAGCATCCCCTCAAAGGAAAAAAAGAAAAAAGAAAAGGCATGGCAATCAAAATGAAGTTATTGGAATATAATCTTCAAAATCTACGAAAGAAAACAAAAACTTACTAATTTTCTATTAAAAGAACTGAAAATATACATTAGTGTGCATAATCTAATTAAAACAAAAAAAAAAGAAAAGGCAAGAAAGATGTAAAAATAAAAACATGAATAACACAAATTAGGGGATTAAATGGAAAAAGTAGGGCTAAAAATTGAGATTTTTAAATTTAAAAATTTAAATTCTAACAAATAATAATTTTTCCATCTAGTAAAAAACTTAAAATTTTAAAAAATAGGAATGAAGACTCTAAGGCTTTTAGAAGAGGAGATAGAGTAAAAATATTTTATTAATATATATATATATATACACACACACACACTAGCATAAAGTCCGCGTTTTACAGGAAATATATATTACTTCTTAAAATAGATGTATAAAGAGAATAGATTTTTAAAAAGAAAAATTAGTTGTAAATATCATTAAAAAATACCTTTAATAGCGCGACCAGTAGTAAGCTTCTTCTTTTTAGTAACAAAGTTAATTTTTTTCAAAAAAATACAAAAAAATTAGTACATGTTATTATATAAATAGTTATTAGAGTTATTACAAAAAATATGAAGCAAATTTATGTGTTTAATAAAAAAATTATGCACTAATAGTTAATCATTAGTAAATTAATATAAAGAGAAAAGAAATGAAAAAGTACATTGTAAGTAACTACTGTTCAAATGAACAGTACCGACTATTTTTTCAGAGAAATTCGGACGCACCTAGAAAAATTCGGTCGTCTGAATTTTAACCAATACCAATGAACAGTAATACTGTTTCACATAAACAGTATTTTCCAGAGAAATTCGGACGCACAGTATCATTGAATAGTATATTGTTCACATGAACAGTATTTTCTAGAAAATTTTGGACAAACAATTCAGACGCACAAAAAAAATTCGATCGTCCAAATTTTCTGAAACTAGCCGTTTTATGACCTTTTTAACTGATTTTCAAAATATATAAAAGTCACAAACTTTAGATTTTCAAAAGAACTTTTGAACTTAAGAAATCCTTAAAGCTCTAACTTGTTTGACATCAAAATTATTTGAAAAGCTCTCAAATTGGATTGTGCTAAAAGGTTAAAATTCAAGATTCTAAAGGCAAGAAGTGAAGTAGTGCTAGCAATTGTATTCATCCACTAAAAAGTGTTGGTAACATCCAAACTCTATCTTTACATTATTGTTGTGATTGATACAACGTTATCTTGTGACGTAAAATCTTTTTGGTAAGGGTGAGTCATAGACTAGATTAATCAAGATTGTTGTGTAAAGCCCGTGTATGGGGTGAGCCTTGGATTAGATTGGTCTTTAGGTTGTCTTTAAATATAAAATCCTTGTGGAAGGGTGAGCCTTGTTTGTAGGATTGCAAAGGAGGTTGTTGGTATAAAACCCTTGTTGGGTGAGTCTCTTGTGTAATTGCTTAAATTGAGCATATAGTGAATTTGTTGAAATTCTTGAGTGTGGACTCAAGGTAGTGGATGTAAATCTTGGAAAGATCGAACCACTATAATCGTGTGTTCATTTATTTATAGCTTTGCTTGTTTACATACTTGTGTTATTATTATTTGTTCATAATTGTTGATTGATTGGTTGTGGTCTTATAGTTTGATAATCTTGTCTTAACCATCAAATCACATATAAACTTGAAGTTTGTGAATTTAAAGAAGAGCTTTTATTAAGACAAAGGATTTGCAAAAAGTGAAAAGATTTTTGATAATTAGCCAAAGACCTAATTCACTCCCCCCCCCCTCTTAGGTCTTTCACATACCTCTCATTTTGTAAGATTCAACTGAAAAAGTATCTAAGAAACATTTCAAAATTTAAAAAATAGTAAAGTTAAAACACATATTTGAATGAAAAAATTAAATATCGTAAATGTACCTAATGCCTATAATGTGTATAATATTCATGCATTTTCCCCATGATATAAAGGAAGAAGCATGGGACACCCTTTCCATTTTAGCCTCTACACCAAAAAGTTCTAAAAAAAAAATTCTCTAAGAAGAAATAAATTCATAAACGTCTTCTGAATAATAAGAGATGCATTGAGCATTGATAAGCTCCTCAAGAAAATAAATTATTTCTTCAAGAAAAGAAAAAAAATCAAATCTATAACACTATTTGTCAAACTCATGGGTTAAACATTAAAGTAAAAGAGAAAAATGAAGAAAATAAGAGTAACATGTATTGGAAAATGAATTGAAAAGATTACATCTACAATTTAAAAATAGAAAACCCTAATTAGAGAAAAATAAGAGGATCTGACGGTAAAAAACTTCTAAAGAAAAATTTGTAGAGAAAGTGACAGTAGATGAGATTATGTAGCGATAGTGAGAAGTTATTAGGAATTTGATTTAAATTAAAAGATTTGTTCATGATAAACTAAAGTTTTTATATTATTTTATCATAAAAAAATCTCTTAACTAATGATAACTTTTTTAACTAATAAAAAAAATAAAATTTAAGAAATTATGGAGATTTGAGAGTTTTGGAGGTGGAGAGAAAAAGGAGAGGAAAAGTAAATAGATGTATAAACAATCAATTCATTATTTATAAAATAATTATTCTTGAGTAGCCGTTCAAGACAAGGGTCATCACCACCATAACTACGTAGTAGAAATATGCCTGCTCTGATTGACACTTTGTTTGGCTGGGAGGCGAAAGAAAAAGGAGAGGGAAAGTAAATAGAGAGGTAAATGAAGTAATTTCTTGTTTGGCTGGAAGGTAATGTGAAAGGGAAGTAAATATGAAAGGCGAGCCTTTCCTTTCCACATCAGCAAAATTATTATTTCTAAAAGTGAAGGATTGGAATGTATTTAGTGAATTAAAAAAAAAAAGTAGCCTTTAAAATTTTATCGAATTTCTTCAATACCCTTAATCAAGCTATTTTCTTTGAAGACAAAATGTGTATAATGAGTAAAACAGTAAAATTATTATAATGTACTCTCTTCGTCTGCAATTGAAGTTCACATTTTTTTTAGAATGTCCACAATTGAATGTCTATTTTTCTAAAATAATTATATATTTTAACCTCCTTAATTTAAGTAAATTTGTAAGCTCTATTAGTACATGGACCCACTACTAACTTCTTCAACGCTCTTGATTTGAGGGATTTAAACTCCATTCATATGTGGATATTATCATTAACTTCTTTAATTAATAAGGGTATCATGAAGTAAACAAGGGTAAAATTAGTACATGGAATAAGTAAAAATTCCTCTTTAAATTTTATATTAAGTTAAAATGGAACATCCAATGTAGATGGAGGGAGTAATTCCATTCTTTTTCACATTTTACTTCAACTAAATAAGGAAAAATATTTGTTATTTACTTTTCTTCCATCAACACCAAACAAAATAGAAGTAGATGCACTTTATTTCTACTAAGGGAAGTAAATAGAGCCACTCTCCCTCCCCTTCGTGAGCCAAACGAAGTGTAAGCCCAAAAATGTACAAGACTTGATTATTTCTTTCTTTTGCTAATTTTTTAAATGAGAAAATCATTTAATTTTTATATTAACAAAAATCATTAATAAATCTACCTCTTTGTTATATTTACTAAGCAAATGACAGCGGGACTACATAGTATCTAATTAATAGCACAAGCTTTATATAAGAAATAGTACATATATTATTCAAAAAGTGCAGAGAGAGGTTTTACAACGTATTTATTTAGTTTTTATTTATTAAATATATTCGTTTAAAATTCTTAATGTTTGAGTTATTTTTATTACTATAAATATTGAGGATTTTGTTTCTTAATTTAATTGTGTAATTTATTTTCTGTTGCTTAATGCAACTGCTTAGTTAGCAAAAAAAAAAAAAATCATGTTTAAGGGGCAAAAAAAGATTTGTTCTTTATTATGTCAAATTTTTATCTCTAAGAAAGGAGCATTTCAGAGAGGTGGAAGAGATGGAGGAACTACAAAGGAAGAAATACAGGTGGAGGAGATACGATAGGAGAAATATAGAGGAAGAGATGAAAGTTAGTGATGGTGGTGGCTTCAGCAAATGAGAAGAGAGAAGAGGACGAGTGTTGAGAATTTGAGTGGCGCCATTGTAAGATGATGAGAGAAAGAAGAGAGTATGGATGAAGGTCAGCGATGGTGTCCTCGCTCGAATAGAGTTTGGAATAGTGTTTCATTACCTGCAGATTCAAATCAAGAGAGAAGAAGAGACGGAGGTCAATAATGGTGGGTGGTTGAACAGGAGAGAGAAAGTAGTAGAAGGGGGGGGGGGGGGGGGAGAAGAAAAAAGAATGAGTTGGGTGCCGCGACAACGAGAGCTTGAGGCAGGTTATTAGGCTATTTCGAGCGTTAAGATTTCTTGAACTCACCTGCAATTCCTGATCTTCCAATGGTGGGATAAAACTGTTTAGCTGATTATATACAATACCGATTTTAGATAGAAATTTAAGAATTAGAGGAGAAAACATCAAGAATGGGCATCTTCCATGTGGTAGTGTCATCTTTTTTCACTGAGATCTTTTTGCTAGGCACCGGGAACCCAGGACCAACAGTGAAAGTCTAATGAATTTCCATGCAGAATTTTATTTCCTTTTGCTTTTCACTGTTAAAGTAAAAGAAGAAATTAAAGCCATCCCTCCTTTTCCTTTAGTCCTCTTTAGCTTTAATCTCACTTAAATTAAAGCTGATCAAGTTTGTGACTTTTAATGACGCAATACGAAGTGATAAACATGAGGTAAGATTTGCTAACGTGAGAATTTTTTGCCGTGATTAGTCTGCACACCGACACAGTAATTTGAGATTTCTTTCTATGCTTTTGGAAGTTTATTCTGTTTGCAATAGTTCATTTGACAAGCTTTTTATCCCTTTTTCTTCCCTTTCTTTCCTGTAACTATGTGCAGTAAATGTAGTTAATGCAGGACTTCTTTCAAGATCTGAGGAAATTCTTAAGAGAGAAAACTTGGGTTTTTCATCTTCTCTGGTAATCTTGAACAACCTTTAACTCTTTTGCTAAGTATATTGGAGTAAGTTTGATTGTAAATTTGCAGATATTAAGAACCCTTCGAAGAGTTCTCGACACTAGAAAACTCAAAACTGTGAAACCCCGGAAACCACTAGGAAGAGGGGAAAAAAGAAAGAATATAAAAAGGACAATTGAGGGGCTCTTCTACCTTTCTCTTTTTAATGAATAAAGAATTATTAATTAATAGTAAAATGGGTAGATGATTACAATCAAAACAATTCTTAAATTCTTACTCAATATATCAAAAGAAAAAAATTGAGAGACTAGAATAATTCAGTAACAAGAAAATAAAAATGACACAATAATTTAAAAATTATAGTAATAAAAAATATCCTACACTCTAGATATCATAGGTAGTTAAAATATAGTAATACTAATACAAGTAAGATAATAAACAAACAAGCTTCAATCTTTCACAGCATCTTATCTCCATTCTCAAAGCACAGAGGCAAGCAAAATTCAGTTTCAATATATTCCTTACAAAACAATAGTTTACAAAACTATGGGCGAATTAACGGTTATAAAAATTACATAGAAAAGAGGCAAAATACTGAAAGAGGGTTCAGATCAAGTTTGGATAAATAGATTCTTCCAAGGAGGAGGAGATAAATAGCAAGATGCAAAGATCTGCAAAAGATTTGATTTTTGCATCTTGAATTTAATTTGATAAAAATTACGTAGAAAAATATCTATCATAATTTGTAATCAAGATAGGAGGTGAGATCACATAAAAAGACAAGAAACAAAAGGATCTAGCCGCTGCCAAAGGCCATTGGCCAGTTTTGTCTGGAGAAGAGATGCAAAAATCTTTACCATGCAGAGAAGTAGAGAGGAGGAGGAGAAAAGTCGGTAATGAGAGTCGATAAGGGCTCTTTCTTCTGGAAGTGCAAATCTTTAGTTGAGAATTGTTTCCATAAGTTGCTTAGACATTAAAGATTTTGATCACCTCCAGATCCTTTTTGTTTTTAACAATTATTTACCATTCAATTATTGGTATATCCTGATCTTCGTGAAACTCAAGAGTGCATATATAGTATTAGTTCTTGCATCGATATGAGCAAAATAACTAGCAAGTATTTTAGTCGTAGTTAAGTGATACAGTGGTAAGTAGAGTATCGTTCATATGGAGAATTGCTATTGATTATTGAATTCTTGTAATCTCAACTTTATTTAGCCAACCCAATTAGAAGAAAAATCTCAACTTTAATAATTTAATGCAAAGAAATAAAATGTAATTCAATTTCAAATAATGTTCAAAATGTAATCTTCAAGGAATCTAATACACATGAGTTCATCAATTTTACCTTTATGCTTCTTGTAAGTTAAATCTTCTTATATATTGCAATGGTAATGAGTATTCTCAATTGTTTAATACCTCTCTCCGATATCTATTAAACCTATTCAATTAGACGAATTCACTATATTCTTATGTGAATTCACTTTAAAAATATATTAAATTATAACACTCAATTGTGCACAAACCATACAGATATATTCCTATTATATATGCAATTTATGACTTAGTTACCCGGTCTTTAAGTTAAAATATCTCTCCGAATCTCCTAACCTAATGAGTTCATTCAATTTGTGATCTACAGGTAATTGAAAGCATTAAAATCAATAACTAAGCATCCATTGTTAACTAATACATAAAAGTAGTTGAACATACAATTCACATAAAGGCTACCCTTATCTGCATCATGGCCTTAGATTGAGAAATTTAGAACCTAATTGCAATTAAAGCAAACGAGCAATTGAAAAAAAAAAATTAAGAGAGATATAAAGCATCACGAACAAATCCGAAATTTGAATCTTCAATTAATCTTTAGCAAAACTCAATTTGAAACTTGAAGAAAAATTGAAAGATGAAAATCTAAAAGAGAGGTTGTCCCAGTCTTAACCCTATGTTAGAGAGTTTTATATGTTAGAATACATCATATAAGCCTCCAAATTCAACAAGGCTTCGTAAAGGGCAAACATTGTAAAATTTTTAAAAATTATGATGACGAGCCAGGCGCCTGCTATGCTGAGATTTCGGGTGCTCCATAGCTACTGGAATTTTAGCCTCGCTACAATGCTTCATGTCGAGTGCTCAATATAGTAGGATATTGGGCCTGGTAGCTTCTGGAACTTTAAATACCAAATTCTGTTAATTCCCTTTGCTAAGTTCGGATAGGATTCTCCTCTTGATTCACTTTCCTTGTACAATTTAAGTTTTTTTTTTTTTACTTATCAATCAAATTCATGAAAGGAATGAAATCCAACCCAAAATCACAATTTATACTCAAAATCAACTAATTAAATACACAAAATTTACATAATATATGAATATAAATTGCATGCATCAAATTCTTCCACCAAAGCAAGAATTGGTGCTTCTACTTCTGTGGGGTGCTGCTCACCTTTTCTTTAACAAACTGCGGCTGCCCAAATTGGCCAACATTTTCGGCTGCCAACTTCTTCAAATTGTAGCTGCCAATTTCTTCAAGAATTGCGGATGCCTACTGCTTCAAGAATTGCGGCTGCCTACCGCTGCATTCAAAAATTGCAGCTAGCAGCGGCTGAAATTTTAGATGATGGAGTTGCCTATAAATAGGCACTCCATGCATCTCAACATTGGCAAGGCAACGGGCAGAAAAACAAGCATATACAAAATTCTCCATATATTATCTTCTTTTTCATTCTCTACTTCTTATTTATTCTTTCGTACAGAATTATTATTTGGACTATTTGTCTTGTTAGTGCAGAGAAAATATTTTGTACTCCTCACAAATTTATAGTGGAAGTTTTTTTAGCTCTCTCGCCGGTGGTTTTTTTGCCTCTATTTACGGAGGATTTTTTTCACCTAAAAATTCTGGTGTCATTTTTACTGTCATTCTTAATTTCTCATAATTTTTGGTTGAATTTATTTCGCTTCCGCACTCTGTATCCCTACAAATTGGTATCAGAGCGCTAAAAATTCAACTGAGATTTTTTATAATGTCGACAAAATTCAATATTGAAAAATTTGACGGTAAAATTAGTTTCGCTATATGGCGAGTCCAGATGCAAGCCGTTCTCACCCAGAATGGTTTAAAGAAAGTTCTTGCGGGAAAATCGAAGAAGCCAGAAGCTATAACGGAGGAAGATTGGGATGAGATGGATGAAAATGCATTATCCATAATCTAGTTATGCTTGTCCCGTGAGGTGTTACGAGAAGTCATCAACGAGGAAACTGCATCAGGTATATAGAATAAATTGGAGTCTTTATGCATGACCAAAAGTCTTGCAAATAAACTCCATTTAAAAGAGCGACTCTTTACTCTCCGTATGTCTGAAGGTACTCCCATCCAATCTCATCTTGATGAATTTAATTGCATTATTATTGATTTGGAGAACTTGGATGTTAAAGTTGACGATGAGGATAAAGCTGTTCTGCTTATTGTTTCTCTACCACCTTTATATCGACACTTCAAAGAAATTATGCTATATGGTAATTATGTTACCCTGTCTTTTGATGATGTCAAGTCTCACCTACTATCCAAAGAAAAATTTGATTTCGAAATTCATTCTGAAAGTTCGGGTGAAGGATTAGTAGTAAGAGGGAGGAACCAAGAAAGAGGTAGTAATGGTAAAAATAAGTCCAGATCAAAGTCTAGAGGGAAAAACTCTAAGTATTGCCGTTATTGCAAGAAAAAAGGACACGAAATCTCTGAATGCTTTAAATTGAAAAATAAGCAAGATAGAGAAAATAAGGGTAAAGGTAAACAACCCGAAAAATCTGCCGAAGCTAGTATTGCTGAGACCGAATCTGATGGGGATTGTTTTGTAGCTGTCAACACTGAACAAAGGTCTAGAAATGAATGGATTCTTGATTCTGGTTGTACTTTTCATATGTCTCATAACAGAGATTGGTTTACCACTTATGAACCGATTAATGGTGGTCTTGTCCTAATGGGTAATGATGCTGAATGCAAAGTTGTCGATAAAGGTACAATTAAAATCAAGAAAAATGATGGAGTTGTTAGAACCTTGACTGGTGTCCGACATATCCCCGATTTAAAACGGAATCTCATTTCCTTAGGCACCATCGAATCCCTTGGGTGTAGATACTCAGCTGAAGGTGGAGTTCTAAAAGTGTCCAAAGGAGCTCTTGTGTTATTAAAAGCAAATCGATTTGGTAGTCTGTATGTGTTGCAGGGTTCAACTGTTACAGGTTCTGCAGCTGTTGCTTCATCTGACAAGGATAACACCAAGTTGTGGCATTACAGATTGGGTCACATGAGTGAGAAGAGAATTTAAATCCTCAAGAAGAAGGGTCATCTTGATAACCACTGTACTGGTAAGGTTGATTTCTGCGAACATTATATTTTTGGTAAGCAGAAAAAGGTTAGCTTTTCGAAAGTCGTTCACAGAACCAAAGGTACATTGGATTATATTCATTCGAATCTTTGGGGTTCGTCAAAAATTCCTTCCAGAGGTAAATGTCATTATATGTTGATAATTATTAATGATTTCTCACGTAAACTCTGGGTTTATTTTCTCAAACAAAAGAATGAAGCATTTTCCATCTTCAAGGAGTGGAAAGCTTTAATTGAGAACCAGACAGGCAAGAAAATCAAAAGGCTGAGGACAGATAATGGTCTTGAGTTTTGCTCAAATGAATTTAATGATTTCTGCAAGAAGAAAGGTATTGCCAGACATTTCACCATTCTAGGTACTCCACAACAGAATGGAGATGCAGAAAGGATGAACAGAACTATCTTGGAGAAAGTTCGATGCATGCTCTCTCATTCAGGTTTGGAAAAACAATTTTGGGCTAAAGCAGCTTCGACGGCATGTTATTTAATAAACCGTTCCCCCAACAGAGCAATTGACTGCAAAATTCCGAAAGAAGTTTGGTCAGGTAACCCTATTGATTATTCTAATCTTAGATTATTCGGGTGTCCTGCTTATTCACATGTGAACGAGGGAAAATTGGAGTCTCGTGCGAAGAAGTGCATTTTCTTAGGCTATGGTCAAGGGGTCAAAGGCTATCGTTTATATAACCCTGAAACTGGCAAATCATTTCATAGTCGAGATGTAATCTTTAATGAAAATCCTATGTTATCTTCTGGGAAGAATACTGTTGTAGGTGATCAGGAGAATGTTCCAAAGAAGGTGGAGTTTGAGGTTGACTCTTCCGTTTTGAAGGAAGATATTCCTAATACCTCCACGACTGAACAAGATCAAGCCACTGTAATTGATGATATCACTGAACAGAGGAGTCCACGACAGCCACATCCACCTCAACGACGAGGTTTGCCACAACCGTGGTCTATGGCTCAGGAACTTCTAGCACAGAGACCGAGAAAGTCGACTCAAAGACTAATTGCAGAATCTGTCAACATTCCTTATGCATTAGTTGCTGCACAAGAGATAGGAGACGATGGTGAACCAAGAAATTATTTTGAAGCTATCTCTAGTGACGATTCAACAAGATGGATTGCTGCAATGCAAGAAGAGGTCGAGAGTCTTCATAAGAATGAAACTTGGGATATGGTGAAATTGCCAGAAGGCAAACGAGTCATTAGCTACAAGTGGATCTTTAAGAGAAATGAAGGCATCCCCAGTGTTGAGAATGCAAGGTACAAAGCAAGATTTGTTGTAAGAGGTTTTGATCAACAGGAAGGTATTGACTTTAATGAAGTATTTTCTCCCGTTGTTCGTCATACTTCAATTCGTATATTACTTGCTCTAGTTGCCTTGTATGATTTGGAGCTGGAACAATTAGATGTGAAAACTACTTTTCTTCATGGTAATCTTGAGAAAGAGATTTATATCCAGCAGCCGGAGGGGTTCATTGTTCCTGGAAAGGAGGACCATGTATGTCGTCTCAAGAAGTCTCTTTATGGTCTGAAGCAATCACCGAGACAATGGTATAAGAGGTTTGATTCTTTCATGGTTGAACATGGCTACTCCAGAAGTAGTTATGATAATTGCGTCTATTTTCAGAAGACATGTGATGGGTCATTTATATACTTACTGCTCTATGTTGATGATATGTTGATTGCTGCAAGAGATAAATATCTTGTCAACAGGTTAAAGGCCCAACTTAGCAGTGAATTTGATATGAAGGATTTAGATCCTGCCAAGAAGATTCTTGGAATGGAGATTAGCAGGAATCGTCAAGCCAGTAAACTTTTCTTATCACAAAAGAAGTATTTTATGAAGATGCTTGACAGATTTAGAATGCAGGATTGCCAAGTTGTTAGTACTCCGTTAGCTGCTCACTTCAAATTGTCACCTGATCAATGTCCTCAATCAGATGAGGACAAGAGACGCATGTCACATGTCCCGTACTCAAATGCTGTTGGAAGCCTCATGTATGCCATGGTATGTACAAGGCCTATTTGGCTTATGCTATTAGTGTTGTTAGCAGATACATGCACAATCCAGGCAAACAACATTGGGAAGCTGTCAAATGGATCTTTCGTTATATGAAGGGTTTTGTTGATATTGGTTTGGTATTTGATAGACAAAGAGCTGATCCCGGAGGTGTAGTTGGTTATGTTGACGCTGACTACGGTGGTGATTTAGATCGGAGAAGGTCACTTTCAGCCTATATTTTTACACTGTGTGGTTCTGCTATCAGTTAGTATTCATCACTTCAAGCCATCGCGGCTTTGTCCACTACTAAAGCAGAGTATATTGCTGCCACTGAAGGAGTGAAAGAAGATATTTGGCTCCGAGGCTTGGTAAGTGAACTTGGTCTACAACAAGACATTCTTGTTATGTTCTGCGACAGTCAGAGCGCTGTTCACTTGACTAGAAATAGCAAGCATCACTCAAAGACCAAGCATATTGATATTAAGCACCACTTTATTCGAGATATTGTTGCTGCAAGAGATATTACAATTGAGAAAATTCATACAGCTGAAAATCCTGCAGATATGTTAACCAAGCCACTTCCAACCGCTAAGTTCGATCATTACTTGGACTTAGCTGGTATCATTTATAATTGAACAAGGCTTCATGACGAGAGAGTATTTTCAAAGGTGATCAAGGTGGAGATTTGTGAGGTGCTGCTCACCTTTTCTTCAACAAACTGCGGCTGCCCAAATTGGTCAACATTTTCGGCTGCCAACTTCTTCAAATTGCGGCTGCCAATTTCTTCAAGAATTGCGGATGCCTACTGTTTCAAGAATTGCGGCTGCCTACCACTGCTACCTGCTGCATTCAAAAATTGCAGCTAGCATCGGCTGAAATTTTAGATGATGGAGTTGCCTATAAATAGGCACTCCATGCATCTCAACATTGGCAAGGCAATGGGCAGAAAAACGAGCATATACAAAATTCTCCATATATTATCTTCTTTTTCATTCTCTACTTCTTATTTATTCTTTCGTAGATAATTATTATTTGGACTATTTGTCTTGTTAATTCAGAGAAAATATTTTGTACTCATCACAAATTTATAGTGGAAGTTTTTTTAGCTTTCTCGCCGTTGATTTTTTTTGCCTCTATTTACGGAGGATTTTTTCCACCTAAAAATTCTGGTGTCATTTTTAGTGTCATTCTTAATTTCTCATAATCTTTGGTTGAATTTATTTTGCTTCCGCACTCTATATCCCTACAACTTCTATTATCTTTTCCTTGGAAACATCCTCATCCTTCTTCTTTGGTTCTAGAAATTCCTTTCCACTCCTTAAAGTTATTGCATGTACTTGCTCCTTAGTATTTTTCTTAGTAGTGCTTGACAATGTTCCTTGAGGTCTATTAATAAGCAAGTTAGCAAGTTGTTCCATTCGAGTCTCCAAGTTTCGGATGAACGCCTCTTGGTTTTGGAATCTCGTTTCTTGACTTTGAAGGTGAGCTTCTTACTTGCAATGAATTTAGTCATCAAATACTCCAATTTAGACTTCGTTTGGACTAGAGGATGAGGAGATGAATTAGGAAGTCTTGGAAGTCTCCTTTATGCATTCTATGAATATTTCACCCAAAAAAAAATTAGGATGATTCCTTCATGTTGGATAGTAAATGTTGGAGAATAGATTTCCTTATTTCTAATTATAATTCGCATAATTTTCTTGTGTCTCTCCAAATTGTTCCAAAGGGCTTATCTAGCATGAATTATTTTCCTTTCATGCTCCTGAGGCTTTCTTTTGTGAGCAAGGAAGTCTTTCAAGAATCTACCATAGCTTGACATTTGCTCCAATGCATCTACAAAAGAAATATTAATGTGAAGTTTCCTTAAAACATCTAAAAACTTTGAAAAATGCTTATCCAAATATTGATTTTTCAATCCTTAGGAAAAGGGAACATAAGGAATATAAGATTTAGGAGAAATATAAGGTTTAGAATCTTTTTTTGTGAAGTCATCCTCCTTTGACTTTGGTGCCTCTACCGTCTTTATCTTTTCCTCAACAACGTCAACATCCTTCTTCTTTGGTTCTGGAAATTCCACTGCACTCCTCAAAGTTATTGCATGTACTTGATCCTTAGGATTTTTCTCAGTAGTGCTTGACAATGTTTCTTGAGGTCTATTAATAAGTGATATTTCATATACGTGCTTCATATAATGATCATTTTGAGTTTACATTTCTATTGAATTTTGGTGTTTCACTCACCATTTACACTCCCTTTATCTCTTCTTTGCTTTAGGTGAGTTTATTGAAGATTTGGAGTATAATGAAGTAATAGAGGAGATTTTATACACTTATAATGAAGGAAAATGCAGAACAGGGCAGCAGGATAGAACATTTTCAAGAGAGATTTTGGCTTCCTCAAATGCAAAAGTGATCTTCTAGACAATTATATAGGACATTCCAATACTTCCAAAATGGTAAAATTTATGTCAATCCAAGTTCGTTTGCCTACCTTGCTTATAGTACAAATTCAATGTTTCTGGACTCGGCTCTAGTTTTGATACATTTTGGTATAATAGCCATATCTTAAATTATAAATATTTGATTGAGGTGATTCAAAACTCTGTGGAAAGATAAGATCATGATCTACAATTTTTATGAAGACATAAAGACCTAGATCAGCATATTTCATACATTGAATTCATCAAGAAATCAAAACAACTGCCACAGTCGCGCAGCAGAAAACTGTAGCAAAACTAGATGCAAATGGCGCCGCCTGCAAGGGACCAAATGGTGCCGCCTGCAAGAAGTCAAACGGCACTGCTTAGTCCACCATAAACGGCACCTTTCGTGATGACAACCGAATTTTCTGCTGATTTTCTCTCTCTTTTAGGGGGAAATACAAACACACCTTATGGGTTTTCAAGAACGAGGTGAGGGTTCTTGGAAGAGGCCAAAAGATGGTAGCTTTGAGAGAAAATCTCATCTAAAATCCTCAATTATTGCAAGAGAAATTAAGAGAGAAGATCAAATCTTAGAAGAAAGAAGATCAATCTTGGAGATTCAAACTCAAAAGCTCAATTTTTCACAACCAACTTGAAGAACTCCAAGTGTTGAAGAAGAAAAGATTTGAAACATGAGAATGATCAATTCTTCCTCTTTCTTTATTGCTTTATGTTCTTTGATTTGTAATATGATGATAAGTTAAATTCTTAAAAACTTGGATGGTTATGAATCCTAGTTTTTATCTATGTGAATGAGTTTATTTCCTTGGTTGATTAGGCTCCAATTTGATTGCTTGGATGAACTTGATTGTTGGTTGATTCATGAGTTGGGTTTTCACTTGGAATTGAGAAAGGAAGGGTGGAATAGATCATGCACAAACAATGGAGAAGATTTAGGTGACTAGCGATAGGAGCATTAACATCTTCTTGATAATTAGAGAAATCTAATTAGAAATTCACTAATTTAAATGTATTCTTAAGTTAAATTAGTTAGAAAGAGATTTCAACTAATTAATCTAAGGATAAAGGACTCTCATCTAGAGATAGAGTGAGTCCTGATATAACAATTTCACCAAACATAAGAAGGGAATTCATTAACCAAGAGATTTTCTATCACATAGGTAATTCTAGGGGGATTTTTCATTCAAGTATTATTTTCTCAATTGAATTCTCTCTTGAAAGAAAGATTAGTTAAGCTAGTTTAAATTATTTAAGTTAGATTACTATCCTTAGTAGTTTATTTCAATCATTTTCACAATTGAATTGTTAGACTAAACAATAGAGTGAAAAGTAAGTAATGCTATTTGACCATCTCCGAGGATACGACATTTGATTATACTTGCAATTATACTAAGCATAATGATAGGTGCGCTTACTTTGTGTTTATGTGCAAATTGCTAAAGATTGTGATAGAATAGAGTATAAGGGCATAGAAAACACGACATCAATAAGCAAGTTAGCAAGTTGTCCCATTCAATTCTTCAAGTTTCGGATGGACACTTCTTGGTTTTGGAATCTCGTTTCTTGATTTGAAAGTGAGCTTCTTACTTGCAATGAATTTAGTCATCAAATACTCCAATTTAGACTTTGCTTGGACTAGAGACTAAGGAAACAAATTAGGAAGTCCAAGAAGTCTCCTTTATATATTTTGTGAATTTCTCCCAAAAAAAATTAGGATGATTCTTCCATGTTGGATCATAAGTGTTGGAGATTGGATTTCCTTATTGCTAATTATAATTTGCATAATTTGCTTGTGTCTCTCCAAGTTTCGAATGGACCCCTTTTGGTTTTGGAATTTCATTTCTTGATGTTAAAGGTGAGCTTCTTACTTGCAATGAATTTGGTCGTCAATTCTTCCAATTTAGACTTCTCTTGGACTAGAGGTTGAGAAGATGAATTAGGAAATCGTGGATGTCCCCCTTCTACATTCTATGAATTTCTCCAAGCAAAAATTGGGATGATTACTTCATCCTAGATCTTATGTATTATATAGAATGGATTTCCGTGTTGCTGATTATAATTCACATAATTTGTTTGTGCCACTCCAGGTTGCACAAAAGGGCTTTCTTGGCATGAATTACTTCCGTTTCATGTTCTCTAAGCTTTCTTTTTTGAGTAAGGATGTCTTTCTAGAATCTAGCATAGCTTGGCATTTGCTCCAATACATTTCAAAATGAATATTAATGTGAAGTTTCCTAAAAATGCCTAAAATTTGAAAATTGCTTATCCAAGTATTGTTTTTTCAATCTTATGGGAAAGAGAACAGGAGGAATATGGATTTAGGAGAAATAAAAGGTTAGGATCTCCCTCTTTGAAGTCATCCTCCTTTGGCTTCAGTGCTTCTACCTCCTCTATGTTTTCCTTAGAAACATCTGTTAGGAGTTGTCTGTTATTGGCCTAACTCCACATTAGTATGATATTGACCGCTTTGGCCTAAGCCCTCACAGATTTGTTTTTGAACATCTCCCAAAAGGCCCCGTACTAATAGAGTTATCTTGAATCTTATATTTTAAGCAACTCTTCCTTCAATTTTTCATGTGGGACTTGGTTTGTAATCCAACAATCCTCCCCCAAACTAAGGACCACACAAGTTGCGTTATCTCCTTCAGCGATAATCCATTTGATATGCCAATCATCTTGCACTGCCGCTATCAACCAGCAGGACACGCCGCCTAATCACAACATTATCAGGAAGACTTTCGACACAAGACATCAACTGTAGATCTCTATTCGCTATATCCATTTGATTTGCTGACTATCTTGTACCGCCGCTACCAACCAGTGGGATACGCGGTCTGATCACAATATTATCAGGAAGACTTTTGACACAAAGTATCAACTGCAGATCTCCATTCATAACAGAGGAGTTTCACACATAGCACTATGTCACCCAACCGAACCATTGACTCTGATACCACTTGTTATGAATTGCCTGTTATCGCTCTAACTCCACATTAGTATGATATTATCTCTTTGGGCTAAACCCTCACGGATTTGTTTTTGGGCATCTCCCAAAATGCCTCGTACTAATGAAGTTATCTTGAATCTTATATTTTAGGCAACTCTTCCTTTAATTTTTCATGTGGGACTTGGTTTGTAATTCAACAACATCCACATCATTATTATTTAGTTCCGGAAGTTCCTTTCACTCCTCAAAGATATTGCATGTACTTGCTCCTTAGGATTTTTCTCACTAGTGGTTGGCAATGTTCCTTGAAATCTATTCATTGGCAAGTTAGCAAGCTATCCCATTTGAGTCTCCAAGTTCTGAGTGGACGCCTCTTGGTTTTGGAATCTTGTTTCTTGATATTGAAGGCGAGCTTCTGTCCTTGCAATGAATTTGGCTGTAAAATCTTTCAATTTGGACTTCTCTTGAACTACAGGCTCAAGAGATGAATTAGGAAACCCTAGAGGCCCCCTTCCTACATTGTGTGAATATTTTCAAAATACATTCGGATGATTACTCCATCCTCGATCACGAGTATTGGAGATTGGATTTCCTTATTGCTGATTATAATTCCCATAATTTGCTTATGCCACTCCAAGCTGCTCAAAAGAGCTTGCTTGGCATGAATTACTTAAATGATTTCCTCCTCAAAAATTTCTGTATCGGTTTATCCCAAGTAGAGATACTTCTAGCAGGGCAAGGCTTTAACCAATCTTTAGCTCTACCCTGCTGAGAGAATGGGAAGAGCCACAATCTTAAAGCATCTGCAGTGATACCAACGTTATTGCATCCACAAATATATTCATATTATGTACACAATTTATGACTTAGTTACCCGGTATTTAAGATATTCTCTCTAAATTTCCTAATCTAATGAGTTCATTCACTTGGTGATTAGGTAATTGAAAGCATTAAAATCAATAACTAGGCATCCATTGTTAACCAATACATAAGAGTAATCGAACATAAAATTTCCATAGAGGCTACTCTTATCTGCATCATGGCCTTGGATTGAGAAATTTAGAACGTTATTGCAATTAAAGAAAACAAGCAATTGAAAAGAATCAAAGAGATGGAAAACATCACAAATAAATCGGAAGTTCGAATCTTCAATTAATCGGAAGAGAGGTTGTCCTCTATTATCTGTTAAATACATCATAAAAAACCTCCAAATTAAACCAGGTTGCGAAAAAGGCAAAATTGTAATTGCTTGAAGATCTGATGATGCGTCAAGCGCCCGCTATACTGAGGTTTCAGATGCCCAGTAGCTACTGAAATTTTAGCCTTACTGCAATACTTCATGCCGGGTGCCCACTATAGTGGGATATTGGCGCTCGGCAGCTTCTGAAATTTTAAATACCAAATTCTACTTATTCCCTTCTCCAATTTCAGGTAGGATTCTCCTCTTGATTCACTTTCCTTATGCAATTTAAGTTCTTTTTTCTATGTATCAATCAAAATAAATAAAGGATATAATGAATGAAATACAACCCTGAAATCATAATTTAAACTCAAAATTAACTAATTAAATAAGTAAAATCTACACAATTTATGAATATAAATTGCATGCATCTAGCACCTCCCAGATCTTCTTGTACTGAAAATGTGGGACTAGCATGAATCACGTTGCCAACTAAAGAGGGTTATTTCCATAATCATTTAAAATGGTAAAGTAATAAAATGAAAAAGAAGAAGGTGGTCTCATGCAATGTTCAAAAACAACGCTTTAGAAAGTTCCTCTGCACTTTATCCGCAGCTTTACCTAGTTGATGTCTAAGATTAGAGCGTTGCTTTAGATTAAGTTCATCTTTTGGAATCTGAGTAGTAAATTAATGATGCAACTCAAGCTTTATATCCAGAAAGACATTTAAGGGGCCACCCAGATGAAATCCTCATCCAAATAGTAAAAATGGCTTTATAATTTACACTCCCAGCAAGTAAGGTACTTGATTCAATTGGCTTTATTCCACATCCTAATCATTATTTATAGCTTGCGTTGTGCACTTAGAAAATCACAGCAATCAGAAAATCTGTCTTGAGATCCTTCTTAAGTTTTCCAAATTACAAAAAGAAAATGGAAACTGCTACACAGCCTGCTAGGACGACCAGGCAACTGATGAGGCGTGATCGGGGGATGTTCTCAGCATCTGATGATACTGCAATGATGAAACAGATACAAGCAACTCATTCTCCTGACGGCCGTGAGATTGAAGTCAAACCTATTCTGCAAGTTATTGAGGCAATTCTGCATCATGTATCCCCTGGAATTGATGGTGTTATTAATGTATGATGTCCTTCTCTATTCTCATTTGGTACAGCTTAGCAAAGACCTCGCTGTTAATTCATTTTAGAAGGGTTGTTCTGACTTCTTCTTCTCATCATGTTTAGGGGACAAATCATGGAGACTTGGATACCTTGGAGGAGAAGGCTGCATTGTCTGAACTGGATGGTGTCTTAGATGGATTGGCATATGTAACTCACAAAATTTCCTGCGAGGTTAATTTCTATCAATCTAATTTGTGGCCGAGGAAAAATTTATATCCACAATAGTGCATCTGAAGAATTTGTTGTTTATGTGTTTTGGCAGTTGGCGTGCAAGTGCTCAGGTGGTGGAGATGCACATACGATGACAATGGCTATACTAAACATGCTTTCGAGCTATCCCTGGGATGCAAAGGTAGTTTTGTCATTGGCAGCATTTGCCGTAAACTACGGCGAATTCTGGCTTATTGCCGAGCTTTTCTCAACCAATCCTCTGGCCAAGTCAGTAGCTGTCCTTAAACAACTGCCAGACATCCTGGAGCATTCCAATGCACTGAAATCTCGGTTTGATGCAATAAATAACCTTATAAAAGCTATGTTGGATGTAACCAAATGTATTGTGCAGTTCAAAGGACTCCCAGCCCAATACATATCTGATGACACACCTCCGCTGGCAATGGCTATTGCTCATATCCCTGCTGCCGTTTACTGGACCATAAGAAGCATGGTGGCTTGTTCTACACTGATAACAAGCCTGCTAGGCATGAGCTACGAGTAAGCTATTGAAGAAAACGGTTTCTGCAATATCTGTTGATTACCAATAAGGTTATTGTTTAGATAACCTTACCTTGTATATTTGCAGGCTAATCGGATCCACCACAGAGACATGGGAAATCTCAAGTTTAGCCCACAAGCTGAGCAGCATACACGACCACCTTAAAGCACAGTTAGCTAACTGCTACCAACACATTGGTGAAGATCTTAAATCTTTATTTAAAGCCATTTTTCCGCCAAACTGAAATGAATTCTTAAATTATGTGCACATTAAAATAATTCTTTTTCCCTTCACTTCTCAACAATAAAGGATACCTAATGAATAGCTAGCAGTATTTAAGAGTATGATCCACTAAGTGGTACTTGATTAAGTTTTTCCCAATGATGTCCTCAAATGAAAATGTGAGATTCTTGAAGATCTAAACATACCTTGATTGATATTCAGATGAAAAGAAGCATGTGGAATACTTTCAAATGCTTGTGCACCTTTTCGAGTTTCCACATTTGGACAATATGAAGGTCCTCAAGGCTGTGATCTATATCAAGGATGATATACTGCCTCTTGAAGATGGCACTACTAAAACAAGGGTAGATTCACAAGATTGATGTCTTCCTTATTCATATTTCTCCATTTCCTCTTCATATTCCATTATCTCCTTGTTTCAGAAGAATTCTAGTTTCTGATAGCCCAAATAAATAGGTAAATGTTGAAGTGCTAAGGAGAAAGACCGTCATGCTGCTGATATCAGATCTTGATCTGTCCAGTGACGAGCTCCACATCCTAAACGGTATTTATCATGAGACAAGAACCCAGCCAGAATTACAATATGAAATTGTCTGGCTACCAATTGTGAACAGATCACTGCCGTGGAATGAAGAAAATGAACATCAATTTAAGAATCTGCAATCGTTGATGCCATGGTACACACTGCATCACCCTTCATTGCTAGAACCAGCTGTAAACAGGTACATCAAGGAAGTCTGGCATTTTGAAAAGAAGATGATGCTAATTGTATTGGACCCGCAAGGTAGAGTAACCTGTCCAAATGCACTCCACATGGTGTGGATATGGGGAAATCTTGCTTATCCCTTCAGCACCATGAAAGAGGAAGCATTATGGAAGGAGGAGACTTGGAGGCTTGAGTTATTGGTGGATGGCATTGACCCATTGATATTCGAATGGGTAACAATATTACCTCAAAGCATGAATGCATGATTTTTTTGATTGTTTATGACAATCTTGCCTGGATGACTGATGAAATTAAATGCCATTCTTGTTTCAGATTGCGAATGAGAGATACATTTGTTTGTATGGAGGTGAGGACATTGATTGGATCAGAAGATTTACAACAATAACAAGAGATGTTGCAATAGCAGCAGGCATCTCCTTAGAAATGGTTTACGTGGGAAAGAGTAGCAGCAAAGAGCGAGTTCGAAGAATCAA
This sequence comes from Rauvolfia tetraphylla, assembly GCA_030512225.1. NCBI lineage: Eukaryota > Viridiplantae > Streptophyta > Magnoliopsida > Gentianales > Apocynaceae > Rauvolfia > Rauvolfia tetraphylla. The sequence goes on from JAJQKT010000059.1 coordinate 7,842,834, forward strand.
TGCTGTGATAAGCAAGGAGAACCTTAGTCACTACTGGAATGAAACAACAATGGTTTGGTACTTTTGGACCAGAGTGGAGAGCATGTTATACTCTAAGATGCAACATGGAAAGACCATAGAAAATGACAAAATAATGCAGGAGGTACTGACCATCCTCAGCTTTGATGGCAGTGATGAAGGGTGGGCACTCATCAGCAGGGGATCAGCTGAACTGGCAAGAGCTAAGGGTGGCACAATGATGATGAGCCTAACAGACTTTGAGTCATGGAAAGAACAAGCAGATCAAATAGGTTTTGTGCCAGCACTCAACGACAGCTTGCAGAGACTTCACACCCCACAACACTGCAATCGCCTTATTCTTCCAGGAATTGCTGGTGGCATACCAGAGCTGGTGGTCTGTGCAGAATGTGGCCGTCCAATGGAGAAGTATTTCATGTATCGTTGCTGCAATGACTGAAAAATCTTCTTGCCTCCTACCTGCTACATAAAATGAACTACTTTGCTAACTAAGACAAATGAAATGGTGTTTTATCTGATCTGAATGGTAAATATGATAGTATCTTGCCATCAGATCTTGAGCCACATAGTGTGGAGTGGTTTTATGAACTGTCTAGAGCTCTGAGGTCCTTGCAGTGGTTCTAGACTAGCTAAAATAATTTTCTGTTGTATGATTGGTGTTCCTATCATCTTATTTTGGAAATTTATCTAAAAGTTTTGCCTCATTTCTCATTTAGCCCAGATAATGACTAATATAATCCGGTAAGACATGGTTAAAGCCAGCAAAAATCAGGCACAAAATTAAAACAAGATTTTCAAGTTTTTGTTAGCAGGATGCTTAAGAGGAAAACTTGTTCCAGAGCATCAGGCAATATAATTTTACAGACTATAAAGAAGGTTAAGTGCTCAATTGAAGGTGACACACTTGCAAGTGCAGATCAACAAAGATAAAAACAAGAAAAAAAGAAGAAAATAAAGTCTGCTATATGGAGCAGGAGCCATTAGTCAGCTTCTTTTTGAATTTTTCTGGTGAATTCAACTATGACTACACTTTTTATGAGTCTAGCTTGATCCCTTTTGAACTACTATGATCAAATCGATTTCAAACCCAAGCAATTCATTTTCAAGGTAGGATCATTTAATACTAAACCTATAATCAGATTCAAATCATCCAATCAACTGTTGTAAGTTAAATCATTAAGTTACAATTCTATTACATTATAATATATCTAACCGTTTTAAAATTGACAGAACATGTATACATAAAATTTGTGTTTTTCCCTGGTATAATTAATAAATTGTATATTGACCTTGATTTTAGTTAATTTACATCTTTAAGCAATAGTGATCTTAGCCAAGTAATGTCTGATCTCTGATTTAGCCCCCAAGTTGAATAGTGATGATCTTAGCAGTAATTAAAAGACTGTGCAGGCACTCTGATTTGCAAGATTTCCGTTCAAAGTAGCATAGTACCATTTGCCCTTAGGAAACTCAAGAAAGATGTCGATGCACTTTCAAGGGTTCATTGATCAAGGAACTCTAAATCATAGAGCAAATCAAAATGGTTAGGTCCTACATTATGATATTCGAAATCTTTACATAACACCTAAGTCATCGAATTCATTATGTAAAGGGGAAAAAAATGATTTCTTCACTCAAATGTTACTATATGCGTGAATTGATCATCAACCTGCAGCCCCAATAAAGTTGATCATGTTGCAGCAATGATCGCAATTGACTAGACTAGCTAGGGAAGAAAAGAGAGTGATCTACATCTCCATGAAAACATTATTCTTATATGATAAACAGTTGCATAAACATCAAGCAAATGAAAGTGAGCATTGAGACATGAGTTGGAATTCGTACCCTGAGCCTCGAAACAATCTTCCCCTTAGGCAGAATGTGATTATATGCTGTATATCCCTCCTCCATCTTGTCTAATCTTCTCATCTGGGCAAACAAATTTACAGCAAATATGGGCAGAGATATGATTCCAACTAGATGAAGATTCAGGCGAACCTAATATATAGTTTTATTCTGATTCAAAATATTTTCAATGTCGAAAGATTGCTAAGACCTATGAGATGAGCAAAGTATCTAGAACAATTATAATATATTGCTTCATCTTTGGCCTACACAATGGTAGCTTTGATAAACAAAAAAGTGATCAGCTATAATATTCACATAGAATGTAAAGATTCAGAAGTGAAATTTTTTTAATCTGTACAATGTTATTCAACTCTGTGAGCAAGCCCTGGCTAGTTTAGTGTTTTGCAGATATGCCAAAAGATGTGTCTGAAGGGGGGCTGAGGGGGAGGGGGGAGGCGAAGTGGGTGGAAATGATGAAAGGAGACACAAACAACACAAGGAGGATACGTTTACTAAGGCCATCGTTTATAGAGGTGTAAAGACCTTTCAATTCTACCATTTTCAAGCTTTGATGTAACTTGCAACCGAAGGCAATGCGATGGTAAAAGATTGGAATTCAATTCCATACAAGCTCTTCCTTTTTGTTCCTTCACTTTTCTTTTTGCTGGGATAATTTTGGTAAATTCCTCATGCTGCGACCACTCCAGTCTGTAAGAGGGAAAAAAAGGTAATCAATAGTTGGAGCAAAGGATACTTCATATTGGCTTCTTGATTTAGAGGTATGGTTTCCGCACAAAAGAAAAAAAAAAAGTTATCACGACATTCATATTTATGTATTATTATATTTAATATTCATATTCTACACTTCAAATTTACATAGCATTGTCTAGAACAAAAGTATATATTTACAATTTAACTGTTAAATTAGTAACTTGAACATAAAATCAAAAAGAATAAAAGAGTTATCGCGATATTTAAATTTATGTATTATTATATTCAATATTCACATTCTACCCTTCAAATTTACATGGCATTGCCAAGAACAAAAGCATTTAACTGTTAAGTAGTAACTTGAACATAAAACTAAAAAGAATTTGTGAAATTAATTGCTCGTATTTGCTGATCCCTTCCTATTAGGTAGTCAAATACCAATAAGAATACGTTTACTTTATTCACTTTTCCTCAATCATTCCATTTTGACCAATAAGATTATGCTTCATTTGTTCATTTTTACACAATCATTCCATTTGACTATTATTTGAGAATTGGGATGCTGTTGTTTTAAGTATTTCTTTTATTCTCATTTCTCCATGTGTCCCCCCAACCCCAACCCCCGTTTTTCACTGTTATTCATATTCGGAACTTCTCCTATTTTAGGTAGTTTTCTTTTTCTTTCTTAGGTAAATGAAAATCAACATGATGCATTCAACAAAATCCACTTTACTTAACTAGTGAAGACATCTTCATTTCTTCATGTATAATAGTGTAAGATTATGCTCCCCATTTTCAACTAAGAGAACTCCACTGAATGGCATGCTCTCTTTTTTTTTTTATATGGTTTTCTTTTTCCATTGCCTTCTTTTGTTTAATACGATTGGCTATTTTACATAAGATCATTTGAAAATTTCATTTGTTTCTTAAATTTATTTTATTTTAGTACCGTTAACTTATTATTAATTATCACTTCCTCTGAAATTGAGGATTAATAATTTGGCCATAAATCATCTTGACTCCACAGGCTAGAAGGGTGTAAAGGTCTATTTACAAAATCTATTTAAAAGAAAAAACAACATTCAATTAGAAGATTAAATAGTATTTACCTAAAAAGTACAAGAGAAATGACTATAATTACCCATCAACTTTTTTCGTTGTGCTGATTTTGATCAAAAATTTTTATTTCATTTTTTCAAGTACATGAACAATTTTTTTAGTTGGTCCGTCTGACAAATTAGTGTTTACACGATAGAATCCGACTAGAATGAAACGAAAAGTCAATTTTACCCCTTCGTTTGAAAAAAAAAAAAAAAAATCCTCTCACCTTACTAAATCCAACCCGCTCTATCTTCCCCCACCACTGCTTCCTTCTTCTTCAATCCCTCTTCCGCCATATCGTTGAAAGAACAGGCAAACCAGCATGAGATCTAACAAACAATGGCAACACTCCTCTCCCCCTTACCCAATTCACAACACTCAATGGCACTCCAAGCTTTTAATTCCCTCTTCAACGATCTCAGTTCTTGCACCAATGATGTCTCAACAAACCTTTAAGATGGAGGGGAAAAAATCTGAAGAAGACCATAAAAAAAAAGAGAACAATACTGGGTTAAGATCAAAACCCATCTTCTTGGTCATGAAAAGTAGAAAGGTCTGAAACCCAGAAACCCAACAATAGTTTTGACCGCCATTCATGTTGCTCTGTGTTATAACTTTCTTCAATTGATTTTCATCCCTTATATACATGATTTGATGACTCTTCAAAGCATCACTAAAACATCAAACTTCGCAAAAAGAGAGAAACTTTGGTTTGAATTGGACAGATTTGTGAGTGATCGAAGAGTATGGATTGATTTGAGTTGATCTTCTGGTTGAAGAGTAAGGAATTTGCAAAGGTAAGGAAGGAGAGTCTGCTTATGGTGTTTTACTACCAGAATCTAGCTATGGGGTTCTTACATCTTGTGATTTGAGGAAAGAGCGCATGAACTCTGGGAAAGTTGGAGTTGCCATTGTCGTGAGGCGTGAGTGAGGGATTTGGCCGGTGGTGATGGCTAAGGATGGAGAGTATGGATGGGAATAGGTCCGGTTAGTGGGTTACCTCATTTAACCCATTGCCGGAATTTGCACGCCATAATTTTTTTTTAATTTCGCTATAATATTTTATTTATTTTTATACGACACATAAATTATATAATTTGACCTAATTTGTGTAATATTAACTGTCAGATATCATTCTTATATAATTTGACCTAATTTGTGTAATATTAACTGTCAGATATCATTATTATGTCAAATACTGTCCAATTTAATAAGTATATATATGTCGTGTGATATTTATTTTTTAAATGTGAAAAATTGTATCTAATCTTTTAATTATTATATTTTTATAAATTTATTTGTAGTTGAATTTATATTATTTTATTGTGAATTTAGACTAAACTTTAATTTTTTAATTAAATTTCATGTGCTTGTTAATTAATAGATATATCGTTAATTTACTTTTAAATTCATTGATTGATAAGTATTTTATTACTATAGTATTATTGTGATATTATTATCTATTATTAGCACCAATTGTTATAGTTTAATAATATAATATTTTGAATTTTTTTAATAAAATATTATATATTATTAATAATATAGTATTTTAATTTTAAATTCAATGTCATAGGATGTTTATTATTTTCGGATATATTATTATTTCACATCTACTTTTATTTAGATGTATAAGTGAATATTTCCTAAGTTAAATTAAATTAAATGTGTTTTTTATTTAATGTTTTGTTAATTTTGTATGTAAATTTTTTATTTTTAAAAATTAATGACATTTGTTTATATATGACAAATAGCTGATCCTTTTCAATAACGATGCAATGCATCGTTTGATCTGGGACCTATTACTGACAGTAGCGGTTGATTGCACAGTCGGCAACCAATTACGGTGTCTGTGCGGCAACGAGCAAGTGTGGCGAGGCAAAATACTAGTGACATACCCATCACTAGTACGAACTTCACGACGAGCGTTGATTCGCCTCAGTGTCGACCACTCAAGCAGTGAATGTCAGGAATGTATGCATCCATGCCACCATACACACTATATCCTTGGTCATTGATGACATTGACTTCTCCAACTCCACCATACTACTACATGATGTCCCCTGCGTGCATATCGCTGGCCGTCAGCGAACATAGAGATAATGCATGACCTTCGTACTACTATCTGTCACCGGTCCAGGTGACCCCATATAAATATCCTGAAGACTACGATGAGGGGAACGATGATATTATAGAGGACGTAGAGAACTTGGAAGACCCTGCTGTTGATCTAGAGATTGAGATAGATACGAGTGCAGATATGTAGGAGCCCATTACTGAGTCAGAGATTGAGGAGGAGTAGACCGTTTCAGACACAACTCCGACGTATTCTTCCACAAGACTACGGCGAGGATTATTATGTCATGTTACTGCAGGGATAGGGAACTTAGCTCGTTCAATTGCTGGAGTAGGTGTTTTGGTTTGGCGGGAGAGGTCACCGAGTCCACTTCCTCGCAGTGGTAGGACGTCCGCGGGTCACCAAAACAGCTACAGAGCAAGTGGATATTGACACCCTATCGACGAACAGGGTTCCGATCGTTAACGAAGAACGATCGAGTCCTAGTGTTGGGTAAGAACCTGCAATCGGTAGACAGCGTAGCTAGGCTGCCACTCGTAGGCGTAGTGGACACTGGGCCCACTTGAGGAGTGGCACCTTACAGGACCCGCACCTAGAGGTCCGCAAGATCCATCTCTGATTCTGTCATTTTTTGGTCAAGTAGCCAGTCGCATCTAGAGTGTTGAGGTACATATATTTGTTGTTAATTGCGCATAATTCTCAGTTGTTAAATATGCAAAATAAATAAGATGTAAATAAGTGTGTGTTATCTTACAAGAGCTCCCGGTGTTGATAGTCCACCCTAACAGGGATGATAGGTAGACAGTGAAAGACGATGCAGTAAAGACGATTGTAGTCGGCAGCGGTTTGGAACATTTGCATGAGTGTATCTTCATGCGGCCAAATAGTCCGCTTATATCGGTGTTTGTGGAGTGGTGGCAATAGGATACAAACACGTTCTACATGCCATTCGATGAGATAACGATCACCTTTCACGATGTGGCGCAAACACTTGTCATCCTTGTGATAGATACAATCCTCCGGTACGATCCCTGTGACAATGACACTTTTTCGTACCCTTAGGCTTTTGCTCTGTGTTCCCCACTTCCGCTATTGTGCTGATCCTTGGGAGCAGAAATAAACTTTTGGTAAGTTTCGCCCCTCTCACACCTAAGCTCAACGAATCCATTACCATTCTCGTGGAACAATTATCAACAACGTCCTCACTTACAGTGCTGCTGCCTTCGCCCATTTTAGTAGCTCCTTTTTATTCAAAAATATATCACATGTGACCAAAAAATGACTCAAATCCTCGACTTTGTCAAGATCTAAGAATTCTTCGAATGAATCTTCCGACAATGACGGACCTTCACCATCCCTATAAAATGCTCGATAAAATTTCATTTTGCGGCTCTTTTGTCATTCCTGCAATGCATATATCGCGTTTTGTTAAATATAAGTTGAATATAATAATAATATAAATAATTATAACAATTACTATACCTTAAATATAATAACAGTTGATAAAAAAATAACTACACAAGTAAATTAGTAATTATTAATTTTTTGAAGAAAAATGAACAAAAAATAGCACAACATGATGCAAGTTCCACCACTAACTGGAACAATTTGCACAAATTGTGCCAGTTTCTGGCAGAACTGGCATGCAAATTCTACTAGAAACTGGCACAATTTGGGTGCCAGTTTCGCCAACTGGTGGCACAACTAGCATGCGAATTGCGCCATTGTGCCACCAATTGGCAGAACTGGCACCCAAATTGTGCCAGTTTCTGGTAAAATTTGCATCAGTTTTGCTAGCAGATAGTGCAAGTTACACATAATAAGAAAATTTTGATAAAACAATAAAGATTTAACAAATTTTTACTTCAAAATCAAGAGAATCATTCGTAGAATCCTTACTTATTTTCTTACTACGACTAAATTGAGGTATTTTCATTTGAATTTGTTAGTTTTTTCAATATATGAGTGGAGAGAAGAGATAGAAGACAGAGATAAAGTTTTTAAAAAATAAATATTTTTTATTATATATAGTCTTAAAAAATTACATATAGAAATAACGTATAAAAAATTGTTAGTTTCACTAATTCGTCAAAAGTTAATGCATACAAAAAATTTTAAAAAAATTAGACAAAAACAAAACAAAAAAAGTTTTTAAGTAAATATAATCATTTTCTCAAAGTACAAAATAAAAAAATATATTCTTCATTTTCCTTTTTCCCCCTTTTCCTCCCTTCCTCAGTAACATTTCTTCGGCCTCTCTCTCCCCATCGTCACCTCTGCAACTCTCCCCTTCTTTTCTTTTTCTAATTTTCTTCTTCCTCCTTTTCTCATCCCCTCCTCTTTCTTCTCTTTTGCATAATCATGATCTCATTTGTGATGTATCCTACTATAGAAATCGTCATCTAACTTCATCGTTGTCGTGCACATTGTCTTTTGACGCCAACTCGTAATTCCCCAAAGCAATTCTTCAATCAAAAGAATTTTGTCAAAACCCTAAAAATCCTCTATCTTACAATTTGAGTCGTTGCCAGTAATCACAATAAATACGAGCCCAACCCACCAAATTATAACACAGCTTAAATCGATCAACAATCTCTACATAAACATATATACATTTATACGCATGTCTGAGTTTGCTTTTCTTGGGTTGAGTTGCACTTTCTCTGGTAATAGCTTCTACCATGCAAAAGGGTTGGATAAAGGCAATGGCTAGGTTGCAGCATTGTGTGTGGTAGCTTGTATGGGGTTAGGTGTTTCTTAGCTCGACGAGGGCAGTGGCGGGCGGTTTGAGATAGGGGTGTAGATGAGGACTTTAGATGGATTGGAAGAGGGGGATTTTTTATGGCAAATGGGAAGGGTGATTTCAGACGGTGGTTAAGTAGATTGTTGGAGGAAGACTCCGAATAGGGTTGGGAGGAAGGGGATTTCAGATGGCAATGAGGAGATTGTATGGAGACAATAGGCTATAAGAAAAAGAGGAGGAAGAAAGGGATGAGCAAATTGGAAGTTGGGAGTAGTGACAGCGGTGGGAAGTGGCTGCCAATGGCTGAAGTGTGTGCAACGTGAGGAAGAACAGGGAAGAAGACTACATAAAAACTAAAAGAAAAGCAAAATTAACAAAAAAATACATTGAATTTTTAGAATTATTTAACCAAGGGCTAAATTGAACTTTTAATCTCAATTTAAAAGGTAAATAAAACATTTCATGATTCTAGTCAAATGATTCTACCAAAATTTTTAAGATGTAGCTGGATTTTTTATAAAATTTTTTATTTTAAATTTCATAAAAATAAATTTTTTATAAAAAATATATATAATTATTTATTTAATTAAAAAAATACATTCCAAATAAAACCTAAATTTATTTTTTAATTGTTAATTTATCAATTTAAAAAAATACAACATTCAATTAACAAATTGCCTGAAGTTAAATCTTAAAATGCAATAAGCCCATATACAAATATATGAATATATAAAAAAAAAAAAATCCAAATAAAACTTAAATTTGTTGTTTAATTGTCAATTTATCAATTTTAAAAAATACAACACTCAATTGACAAATTACCTGAAGTTAAAATGCAATAAACCCATATATATTCCCGCCAGGCCCCCTTCTTTTTGTTTATTTCTCTTTTCCTGAATTTCCCCAACCAGCATTTAGTTGCAAAAATCTCCGACATTTCCACAAGACAGCAGTTCGACTGCTATCAAACGCCGAGTTTACCCAGACTAACCATGAGAGAATTCTCAACATGGTATTAGAAATAATTGGTTCAGTATAGACAGGTCATCCTACGCTGCAACTCCAAAAGCATCTGCACGTTATCCCTCCACCTAAAAGGAGGGATAACAGAATCAGCCAACAAGCCGCAGAAGCATGCAGCATGTTTCATTAAAACTATTAAGCGGGCATTCACATCATGCAGAGGGATAGAGAGTCCTACAATGGCATACCATCGAACATCTACATATACAGAGCACACAATATCCGAGAGGAATACCAGCCATCTCAAGTATTGTCTTGCGTCTCAAAGGAAAGAAAGATGATCCATAAATGCACACGTATGGTTTTTCTTTCCAAAAAGAACACCTAAGATCAGTAAACTCCCCATAGAAAAACAAGTTTTAACATCGAAGAAAAAGAAGGTAACAGAGATGGAGGTACGTTGCCAGCAGTTCCAACATCCAGAAGCCAAAGCCAAGCTGCAAAATCAAATGGCAAGTCTTTGTAACTGCCAGCAAAATTTTTAGTACACAGAAAAGGGATACCAACGTGAAAAAACAGTGGCTCTACCTGATTCTGTCAATCAGACAGGAAAATTTGACACAACCAATGTATTGGCATAGACAACTCATTTGAAGAGGAGAAGCATAACTGTATGGAGACACACAGGAATCAGGAGAAACCTCCACAATTAACTTGACAGCAAAAAGAAATACTAAAAAGCGGATTAAAAAAGAAACTGACATCCAGTTAAGAGTACTTAAACCCCAATACACCAGATGGAGCTCAGGTGCACAGGATGGGCAAGAAATCTCTTTACCCACTTAAGCACACGCCTTACAAGGCAATGGCATCTCCATTGACGTGCTTCAATCATTACAAACCAATAGTTTTCCAGGAAAAGAAAATGTCAGAGCAAATACAAGGGCTAAATCAAACAGGAATGCGATATTAGATGAAGGATGAAAAGACTCGTAAAACAAAGACAACCCTACTCCAGAAGGGATGAGTGTCGCTGAAATCACAACAACAGAGCACGAGTTAGTAAAGAAAGCAACTGCTCATGTGAATACAAAGTGCTACATATTAATAACATGATTCAAAAAGCCAGTGTCAACTCATTTCGTGAATGATCATGAAATCCTGCAGCTCAAATAGATGACCGCCAAGTTTCCGGATCTGTGCAGGTTCCACAATCAGTTCAGAGCATAGTATCAAAAACCATTGCGAATACATATCCAATAAAATATCAAAGTGACAAAAAATAAAGCATCATAAGTCCTAAATTAAGACAATTAATTTCATGGTGACATGACAGATCCAATAAGAACCTTTTAAAGCTAGGCAAGGAAAGCTGATCATCTCTTTCTACCACCACGTTCTCTTATAGAAAGTGAAAGTGTTTCTCCTGATGCAACATTATAATATGCAAGTGATAAATTGTCCTTGAGAAACCCTGCCTTTCCACTCAACTTCTGTTTGTTTGCAGGAAGCTGGATCTCCCCAGCAATTTTCTCTTTCAGACTGCCAATAGTCTCAGACAGGGATTGCACAGCAATCTCTAGCACTTGACCCATCAAGTTTCCATCATCAAGCTTAGGCACAGACACATTAATTCTAGCAGGTCCCTGCAGCAGCCAAAAAGCAAATCCATAAATCAACTAGAGACTAATTTAACAAACAAAAATAGCCAGCTCCTATCTACCACAAAGAAAATTCATAAAAGAATGTAACAGGAACTGCGAGTTTCTTACGGAACGCTGAGCCAAAAACTGGTCTTCAGGAATCAGCATAGAATCATCAAGCTTTTGTCTTTTAGGTTCTGGCTCGTCAGGAAGTGGGGGTGGAGGGTGAGCTTCCTCAGGTGGAGGCGGTGGAGGCATTCCCTGAGGCATGGGTGGTGGAGGGACCATTGGCATTCCGTGCTGAGACATTGGAACTGGAACAAAAGGTCGAGGACCACCCGGAGGTGTGAATTGTGATCCAGGTGGAGGGGGTACAGGAATACTTGGTGGATTCATAGATGCAGGTGGAGGCATTGGTGGTCGGTTTACCATAAGTGGCTGCTGCCCAGGCATCATTGACATCGGAGGAGGTGGAGGTCGAATGGGTTGCATCATGTTGACAACTGGAGGCCTGGGAGGAGGTGGCGCCAGAACACCTTGTCCAGTTGGGGCTGAATAATGAACAGCACCAGGAGGCCTAGGTATATTCAAGGCAAGTCCTGGAGGCGGAGGAAGTGGACGAACTGATGGAATACCAGGTCTGGGTGGCGGAGGAGCTGCAGGGCCAGGAAGACCTCTCATGTCATTGGCTGCCTCATTTTGATCTTCTCCAGCAGCACTCTGAGACAATGCCTGGCTTGCAGTCCGGCCAATACTTCCTGTGTGGCCATCCCAAATAACCTGCTTCGGTTGTTCATCTTTTTTCTTCTCAATCTCAGCCTTGACGGCATTTGAGACTTCCTCCTCAGTTGTACCAAAAATATCTGGACGCGTTCGAGCAAGTCCCACAATGTTTCTAGAGATTTCATCATCGTGAGCAAGAGTAGTCTCTCTAATTTTAGCGAACATCCTTTCCTTTTGCTCCTTATATTTGGGATCAATGAGAGAAATCCTCATATGCTCAGACATCTCATTGATGGGAATCAGCTCACCTGTTATTGGTGAAACACCATATTTTGTTGGATCTCTTTCCGCAGGCAACCTTTCCTCAGGCCTCTTCCAATTCTTTACAATTCTCATAGGTGGTTCCTGTTCCTCCATGGTGACCTTAGCTTCGCCATTCTTCATGTCACCATTCTCTTCAAGACTAGCAGCCTTCATGCCCTCTTCAACCAGCTGTACCTCCTCTTCATCCATATCCATTTCTACTTCCTTTCCAGGCTCAACAGTCTCTTCTAATTCTGTACCTGGGGCCTTGCTCCTTCGTATAACTTCCTCAATCGTCATCGGAGGGGGTAAATCCACATCCTCATCATCTACAAAGTCTATAGTCTCAACTACAACAAAGTCATGCCAATCTATGCTAGCCATCTGACTCCGTTCCTGTTCTATCTCATCTTCAGCTTTCAGCCTAGCCTGCTCTTGTGATCGTTCCCACTCCAACCGATGCAGGCATCTTTCAAGAACAGTAGTCATGTCAGCAACACTCTTCCTCAGCTTATCCGTTCCTTTTGGAGGCATCAGGACTTTAGAATATGCATCCACTAGCGAAGTGAAAAACATAAACATGCTATGGGTGGGCTTCAGAAAATGAAATTGAGGGTTGTTAATCTCCCTACTAGTTAATCCCGTCAAAAATGATTTTCCATTCCTTGCAACAAACTGTGCAGTAAGCTTAATAATATCCAATTCTTCTCCAGTAATTCCTTCAGGAAGCCTAACAGTATATTGCTCTGCCTCAGGAGGTTCAAGGACCTTACGGACAGGTTTAAACTGAGCTGAAGGATCAGTTTTTGCCGCTGCATCCTTGCCATCAACAGCCGGAACAGCAGGTGCTGACTCAGGTGTAGCTGACTCGGCAGCCTGTGGTTCCTGCAGGACAGAGGCCTGATTTTGTACTCGAGCTTCAGACAAACGATGCTGATAGTATGCATGGTAAGGATCAGATGAATTCAAGAAATTAAATTTTGGATTTCCAGCATTGTTAGCAATAATCCTCTTCTCAAACTCAGGACCGTTCTTGGCCACAAACTGTGCAGTCTTGTCTACAATGTTTCTGATATCTGGGGGCGGATGAATTATACCGATAGTCCTCGTATGAGTAGCAACTGAAGCCGGAGTCAAGTTCGCTTTGCTAGCTTTGTTCTGGCCCTCTTCGCTCTCATTCCTTTTCACATCTTCTTCATTCACCTGCGCCGGAGGTGTTGGACCCAGGTTCCCATCAGAAGGCGGTGCTGGTAAAGGTAATATTGGCAAAGCGCCCAGCATATTTTGGTCTGTAGAAAACATAAACAAATACTATCAATATTGCCAGAGAAAATGCAAGGATAAAAACAGGAATACATATCCTAGAATCCAAAACAACGGGAAAATACCCTGCAAATTCTTAATTGGAAGCCAAATATACAATTTCGTTTCAGCAAATACAATTAGATTCAATAAGTAAACAAACAAAAGAACATAAAACCCTAGGGTTTTCTCTCAAACAAGAAGCAAGTGGAAAATCAGAGACTGATTTATGTCAAGTTACTAGATTTCAAAAATAACGAACAACTGACCTTCTTTTGTACCTATACAACTCGATTGCTTAACAAGAGAAAAATCGAAAAGAACTAAATAAAGCCTGACCTACACATAAAGGGCTTCGGAAGTGAAAATTAACTCCGACAAAGATTAGGGTTTTCCGTTTTAGGCTTCAGTAACAGAAAACCCTCGAGGCAAAGCAACACAAAATTAGAACCATTACGGACTAGAACAAGCAAGTAAGAAATAGAAAGGGAGAAGGGGAGCGATAAGCGGGATGCGGCAGAGTTGGCCACCGGGGGAAGAGGAGGAGGAAGACGTACCTGGAGAGATCGAGGCTGCTCCCTTCGAACGCTAGAAGGAGAGACGCGTCTGAAGAACAGTGAAATTAGGAGTTGCGTCGCGTTTGTGGTCCTTTTTCTTCCGTTCGTTTTTCCACTCCCGTTTTTGTGAATATTTTTAAACTTTTATATTAGTAGCCGACTTCCTAATTTTGATTCAGCCAAAAACAAAGGAAAAAAAGACTTCCAGCCTTTGGTGTTTTTTTCTTTTTTTTTTAAGAAACCCAAACCTTGGAATAGGAGAAATTTGGTTATGGTGCTTATAATATATTTTTGCAACATATGTTAGAATAAAATCTCAATTATTATATTTTGATTCAACAGAGATCACACATTATAAATAATTATTTTTATTTAACTATATTGTAAATTTTGAAATTTATACGTTGAGATGTTCATTATTTGATACAATTCGAAAAATCGAATCGAAATATATATTTCGGTTCGATTTTTTGATATTTCGATTAAGTTTATAAAAATTTTGTAAAATTCGTTTTAGTTTTTTATTTTTGTTCTTAGACCGAATATCAAACTGAAAAACAGTAATTTTAAAAAAATAAGTTATATATAAACGTATTTCGGTAATGCATTCTTGCATTAAAATTAAAATTTTAAGATAACAATACTTCAAGAATGCATTATCAAAATATATTTTTTTTAATTTTAGTTTTCAACCGAACCGAACCAAATATTTCGATTTTGTTGGATTTGGTTTTCTAAAAATTATGTTCGATTTTCGGTTTTGTAATTTGTTAAAAAAATTGAACCGAAAACTGAAATTTCAAACAAAAATCCAAATGAACACTCCTTTTTATGCGTAATGAGTAATAATTATTTACCACGTTTGAGTTCCTAAAAGTTAGATCAACAAAGATATTGATCAAATGGTTGAGATTTCGTTCAAAACAAACTCTAAAAATGTGATATCAGCATCATAATCAAACTAGAACTAGAGTAATTTAGCCCAAAAAATGAAAAAAGAAAACAACACATTTGGATAGGGTTTCAGATAAATTTTGGCCAATGCTTCCGAAAAGGTGGATTATTTGAAAGCAAAACGGCCAGGACTACATAGGAGTGTTAATTGAGAGAGGTGAGTCGAGAGTAGTTGAGTTGAAGTTCAATTCAACTTGAAAAGTGAATTATTTGAGTTCGAGTTTGTTGGCAATAAACCAAGCATGTTAGAAGATTTATTAGTTTTATCCTATTAATTTTTAGTTTAGTACTTTTTTATTGTTGTTTGAAATAGAATTTTTAATTTAGATATATCTAGTAGTTTAGGCTTGTGGAATTCTATATATATGAGTTTGTATCAAGGGATATGTATGACATGGAATCATAGTTTAGAAATTAATTTTATAATGATTTGAGAGAGTGTTGGTTTGATATATTAAGAGATCAGATTGTCTTTGTTAATTGATCATTTGGTCCTATCACCTTAAAATTTCTATTCAATATATGTTTTTTAAATCATTCAAATTGGTATTAGACCACAAAGCCAACAATAGAGACATGGGAAGATTTTCTTGTCTTCCTCTTTATTCTCTTCATGTAAAAGCTCTTACTCATCTAATGTTTATCTTTAATGGAAAGAATAATTTTGATATGTGATGTTAATATACGCAAGATATTTTTGAAGAAATTAGAGTTTGGAATATTATTGAAGAGAGTTTTGAAGAACCTCATCCTCTTAACACTGAATTAATAGAAGAAAAGAAGAAGAAATGGTATCAAGATATCCTCACACAATATCATCTTCATACTATTGTGGCGTTAGATGTAGCAAACAGGTTTTTGTATGCAAAATCAGCAAAGAGAATTAGACTATTTTGATGAATGTTTTTGGAGGTAAGATTTGTTTTCCAAATTTTGGTAGAAAAAGAATACATGAAAAACAAAAAAATTTTTTGAATTTAGAAAAGTCGATGAGAAGAAGAAAAATAGTTTAATTTCTCCATATGAAGAAAAAAGATTTAGTGGAAACGATTCGAGATAAAGTTGAATTATCCAATTTGGAGAATTTTGATTTGATTGATAGTTCTCCAATTGAGTCAGAAAAAAATATTAATTTAATTGATAGTTGAAATATTACCTCCATAGATCACGTTTGTTGTGATAGACCAATTTCTACCATTACTCAAATTAATGTTTCTTATGACACAATTGGAGAACTATCAATCAAATCAAAATTTTGCAAATTGGATAATTCAACTTTATCTTGAATTGTTTCCACCAAATCTTTTTCTTCCAATTTGGAGAATTCTCATTTGATTGATAGTTCTTCCATTGAGTTAGAATAAAACTTTTATTTGAGTGATGGTACAAATATTACTTTCATAAATTTTGTTTGTTGTGATAGTCTAATTTCTTTGCTGAATCCTACTATTAATGATTTGTTGGTGATTAAAGACCTTTCAATAGATGAAAATTTTTGAATTGATAATTAGTTTTAATAGCTCTGAAGTTGACAAATTATTTGAAGAAGAAGAATTCAAGAATGTTGTTAAGCAGCAAGATAATCACATTGATCAGTTTTGCATAATCAAGTCGCAAATAAGGTGAATGAACGTTATATTTATTCAAAGCTAAAAGATAAATTATTTATGTATCATGTTGGCGTAGAAAACTTCTCTTCGAATATTTAGATCGATGTTTTGAAAATTTATTTCAAAGTCAATTCTGAATAAGTAGATACGGAAGGGTATATTAATCAAGACAAGTCAGCAACAAAATTATTTGTCAAGTATAAAATTTGTCCACCTTCTTGACGAAGATTTTTTATAAATTGATATTACATAACTTGTGTACTGCTAAAGAATACACAATAAAAATTTTAGCTTGTGATGGAATTGAATTTAGTTTCTTGTCGAACTTGGTTTAATGGAGGCAATTGGCAACATTAAACCAAGCATGACTAGAAGATTTATTAGTTTTATCCTATCAAGTTTTGATTTTGTTATTTCTTATTATTGTTTGGAATGAAATTTCTAATTTAAACAGGTCTAGTATCTTATACTTGTAGAGCTCTATATATGTGAGGCTTCATTTAATATGTGAGGAAATCATGACTAAGGTCTATTTGTCTCCATGAAACCATCTCTACAAGTTTTACAAATACCCAAGGGCAATTATCTATAAGCATATTTCAAAAAATTCTTTGCAATTTTGTAGGTTCGGCTATTGGATGTAGGTTCGGCTAGAAGACTTTTAGCACCGAATCTCATCTTTCTTTTGTCCTACTCTCTCTCTCTCTCTCATATTTTGTTCTATCATTATCAGGTTATTATATGTTAATTTTTTATAATAATATATATATATATATATATATATATATATAATAGGATCCTTAAAAGAAAAATGATACAAATGATAATTTATTATAAATAAGATAGAAAATATATTAGGAAATGAGACAGATAATTTTAAACCTTTAGCAGTGGACTTTGCTGTTAGTCTTGTCTTTCTCTAATTATATTAATTAGCTTGAATTTTCTACATTCCTCAAGCTTCTATTAATTAGATACTGCAAGTGTACAATTCTTTTATTCTGTTTTTCGTTTCGCATTGGTCAGCTCCATGTGCATTCTTCCATTGTTACTAATATACATAACTGGGAGATAAGCTCTCTCACACCTTATTCATCTTCTAATATCCTTCTTTTCTCAGACTTTGACTCTAATATCAGAAAGTAGAGTTTGATCAAGAACAATGGCTGAGCTTGCTGTTTCTTCTGTAATTCAGAGGCTTGGAGATCTGCTAATTCAGAAAGCTGAGTATCTGAAAGGAGTTGAAGCACAGGTTGAGCAACTACGGGGTGAGTTGGCGGCTGTGCGCTGTTTCTTGAAGGATGCTGATGAAAAGCAAGATGAAGATGAGAGAATCCGCAACTGGGTATCTGAGATACGAGCTGCTGCTTACGATTCTGAGGACATTATAGAGACCAACATCCAAGAAATCGAGTCCCAGAAGCCAGCAAAGTTTACCGAAAAGATGGTTCACAACGTTAGAAAAGTTGTCAACCTATTCAAGCTTGGGAGCGAGATCCAATCTGCACGGGGTAGAATAAGGAGTATTGCTGATCGACGCGAGAAGCTTGGATTAGTAAAGAATCTTGGGGAAGGGAGTAGCAGAAGAGGTGAAGAGCTTCAGTGGCTGCAGAAGACATCTCCTTTTGCAGAGGACAAGGCTGTTGTGGGGTTGGAGGAGGAGACAAGATTCCTTGTTTCGCAAATCCTGAAGGAGGAGAAACGCCGGACTGTGGTTTCAATTGTTGGTGTGGAGGGTGTTGGCAAGACAACTCTTGCAAGAAAAGTTTATTGCCATCCTGATGTTGCAGCCAGATTTTACTACAACGCTTGGGTTTGTGCCTCACATAAGTACAGTTTCAAAGACATACTTGTGAGAATAATAAAGCAAGTGAAAACACTAAGTGAAGATTTTTTATATACGATGGAGCAAATGCAGGAGGCTGATCTGGTGCAGATGCTTTTCCAAGAGCTTAAAGACAAAAGTTATCTCATTTTCATTGATGACATATGGAAAGAGGAGGCTTGGGATTGTCTTTTAAGGGCATTTCCTGATGGAGACAAATCAAGCAGATTGCTAATCACTAGTTGTAATCAGGAAATTCCTCTATATGCCGATCCTCTAAGCTTACCATATGAGCTGAAACCTTTAGGCCTAGAAGATGGCTGGCAGTTGATTCGGAGAAGAGCATTTGGTGCTCACGTGGATTCGGGGTCTCTCGTGGAGTTCGAAGGCGTTGGAAGAGAGATTGCGAGAAGTTGTGATGGTCTGCCATTGGCATTAACAGTCATAGGGGGACTGCTAGCAAGAAAGAAGACATTGGATCAATGGAAGATAGTATTTAATAGCATTAGCACATACTTCTCAAAAGGCCATATTGGGGTGTCTGGTATTTTAGCCTTATGTTACAATGACTTGCCCTCTCCTGTGAAATCTTGCTTTCTCTATTTCGGGTTCTTCCCAGAAGACTTTGAATTTGGCACAAAAAAATTGTTCCAACAATGGATTGCAGAGGGTTTAATCCTACAGAAAGGAACAGAAACTGTAGAGGGCATTGCAGCTGATATTTTAAATGAGCTCATTAGCCGGAATATGGTTGAGGTAGCATCATGGAGAGCTGATGAAACTGCTAGAAGTTGTCGAACACATGATCTACTTCTGAAGCTAGCAGTCACAAAAGCAGCAGAGGAGTTTGTTCTTGAGATCAAAGGGCTAAGAGATGCACAATTCTCTGCTAAAGCTCGCCGTCTTGCTGTTAATTGCCATTCCGAAAGGTACACTTTAACAAATTCAATATCTCATCGTACTCGTACCCTTCTATTCATTAAAACAAATCCAGTTGCAGATATCAGGCTTGATTACAAATGTTTCAAACTTCTTAGAGTGCTAGACCTGGAAAACATGAATATCAAACATTTGCCTGAAGAAATAGGTGACCTCAGTTTTCTAAGCTTTCTATGTTTACGAAGGACAAAAATTAGGAATCTTCCGTCTTCTCTAGGTCACTTGAGAAGCTTGCAAACTCTTGACATTTGTGCTTCCAATGTCGTAGAAGTTCCTAATATCATATGGATGCTTGAAAATCTAAGACATCTTTACATGGATGTGCTAAACCAAAAACTGCCCCTGAAGATTGACACCCTGAGGAATCTCCAGACTCTGCACGTTATTGAATATAGCAATCTGATGCATAATAACCTGATGGTGTTCACTAGTCTAAAGAAACTTGGGGTGTGGATTCAACAGGGATCAGACATAGATAGGCTCTTTAACTCCATTGCCGAGCTCAAGAACCTTCCGTCCTTAGGCCTATACAATGTAGGCAACAGCAGCTCCCATTCTTTTGCAGGACTTTCCAAACTATGTCACGTAACAAAACTTAAATTAGTAGGTGACCTGAAAATGCTACCTAGCCCTCATCACTTCCATCCAAACCTCTCTTATTTGTACTTGCAATACACGAACCTCGGAGAAGATCCAATGCCAATACTGGAAACGTTGGAGGGACTTTCAGTTCTTAAACTGAGAAATGCATACCAAGGAACACGAATAGCAATTCGAGAAAATAGCTTTCCTCGCCTCAAACATTTAGCTCTTAGTGAGCTCCATAACCTCGAAGAAATTGCAGTCGGAAGAGGTGCAATTCCGGAGCTGAGATGCCTGAGAATCATCAATTGTTATTCCTTGAAGATGATCCCTGAAGAACTGAACTTCAGGACTTCACTTCAAAGGCCGGAGGTTATGTATATGTGAATCAGTTTTCTGAAGTAGAATGGTTCAGAATATATAATTTGTACGCATTACAGCTTCAGAGACAACAGGACTACAATTGTTGGTTTCCTTCAACGCAATTATAATTGAGACATTTTTTCCAGCATTGGGATAGTGTTGATAGCAATTCCAGCATAATTTCATTGCCTTTTTAGTTTCTATGTTATAGTTTTACTGTAATTATTTGTGAGATCCATTTGGGAGTTTTGGACTTTAAGTTATTATTCATAAATTTTGCATGATATGACTAGCATTATCAAACGGGTCAGCCCGTTCCGATCCGATCCGACCCGTTACGGACTGGATTTGAAACGAAGCAGACCTGACTAGCCCGTTTTTTCCACGGGCTAAGAAATCCTAATCCGCGGCCCGTAATAACCAGCTCGCGGGCTTTTGTAAAACGACGTCATTTTATAATTTTTTAAAAATATTTAAAAATCATATCATATGACGAGATGTGTTCATTTATTTGGGTTGGGTTGGGTTGCGTTTTAAAATAAAACTAATATAAATTTTTTACTTTGAATTTTACTTTTTGTTCCACGAACAATTCATTTTTATTAAACTTAAGATAGAAAATTTTAAATATAAATTCTATAACTAACCTCTTTAATATAAGGGATATGAACTACAAGAATATATGAGTTTTATCAATAATATCTTTAAGTAATAAGAATAATGTGATGGATTGCTTATAGTCAAATATTTTTTAAAAATTTTAAATCAAGTCAAAATAAAATACTCTCTCTATTCAAAAATGAATGTCAATTTTTGATGTTCGAATAAGATGATCACTTCTTAAACTAATTATATATTTTATCTAAATTTTTACTATTACTTTCCTTATTTTAAAGAAATTAAACTCCATAATTGTGTCACTAATCTTTTTAACTCGATTTAAAGAATCTAAACTTTACTAGTACATGGATCCACCACTAATTGATAAGGATATTATAGTAATTTAGTTATAGTTAAATTATTATTTTTAAATTTTATAATAATTAAAAATAAAATATTTAATTTTGAAGGGAGGAAATACCAAATGGCTACTGACTAAAATGACCAAATGACGTCCAAAGCCCAAAATTTTCGAAATTCCGGGAATCGATTTGTTTTGCTTTAAAAACTTGGGCAGTTATCGATTTGGGGTCATCTTCTTAACACCTGCAAGACTCGCGCCGTAACGGAGTGATGAAAATTTTGAGCCCAATTACTCCTGCGGATTGCGACTAATGCTCGAAGAGAATTATGTGGGCATGGGGGAGGAGGTGTAAAATTTTGTACGTTATTATAAGTAGAGATTGATACGTACAGTCAGTTTTTTTTTTAAACGAAACAGATATATTTTATTTTTATCTTTATTATAAATATATATACTTCTTTTTTGACAAAAATATATTTTTTCCTACCTTTATTCTACTTTAAACTAAAATTTATTAAAATTTAAAAATTTAAGATAGATCTCTATTTGATTTAAATTTTTGATAAATTTTAAAATAATATTAATATAATATAATTTATTAACTTTAGTAAAACTTGATTAGGTCAGATAAAGCTCCCTCTGGAGCTTCACCAAAGCCCGATAAAAGCCTTACTTGATCTACCTTTTAATGAAATTTATTTGTAATTATATTTTATATTTTTAATTTTGTAAGTTTTAATATTTGAATTAAGAATGTAAATGTTTTTAATATTCAAAGCCTTTTGTCTAAAATCTTTAGTTTAAAATTTTGATTTTTAGATTTTTTTTTTTAAACTTCACATAAAAATCACACTTTTGTGTGTTCAAGATTTGTCGAATAAATTCTTTAAATTTATTTTTAATTTGATATTTTGAATGAAAAAGTGTAGTAGAGAAAATAAAGGTGGGAGAGAGAAAATTATATTTGTAGAAAAGAAAAATCCGCCAAGTTGATGACTAGAGAGGTCTTGAATCTGACAACCCACCAATCTAATGAATGTCCCATTGTTTGTGATTGGCCAATGGGTTTGTAAACCGCTTATCCTAAATTACCCGGCTAGAATTTTAGGCTACACGGCGCCAGTTGAGGGATGCTTTGTTCTGTCCATTTTCTATCACTATTGTGCCCTTTTTCCTTCGTTAATCGGAGGACTGTTAAACCCAAGTCAATGGATAGCCACCCCAAGCTTTGGCTTTCCACTGACCGAGTACGTCAAACGAACCAAGCAGCGAGCACGACCCAAGATGCTGACCAAAGCTGTCCCAAGACAACGTACGCACCGGACCAGGCTTAGGGGCCGCAAAGATATTATCTCTATTTTATATATAGAGTTTGAGAATGTAATTTTTTTTAATTTTATAAAAATAAAATTATTTATAAAAAATAAGAAATAAAATAAAAAATTCATATTATATTTCACAGTAAAATCTAATTTTAGATATGATGTGAACAATGTATTTGAATACTTTTTCACTTTAAATTTTAATACAAAAATTTTTAATAAACAATTTATTTTTATAACACTTGAAATATAAATTATCAAATAAAAACATGACCCAAATACACATTCAAGTCAAAACTCGTGATCTCCTTGGTCTTTTTGTCTAAGGAATTGCGTGAAATTCGTGGTACATCGTTTTCATTAACAGATTGGGGAGAAGGGTCATTACTTCTATCTTCACTTTTCCTTTTTTCTTTTTTTTTTTTGCTGTTGAAAAGGTCAATCTTCACTTATTATTTTAAATAATTTATTAGAGTGTTACAAATCTTAATTTAAAAAATAAATCCTATAAAAGACAAAACTTACATGCAGAAGTCAAACTCATAGCCTTCAATTAAAAGGCTTCAATGACTACCGCTAGGAAAAGGTCTCACGAGTCACGGGCATTTACCAAAGAATGTTAATAGCACAAAAATTAAACCACTATATGCATTAGAATTTCATGTTTCCTATCCACTTAAAACTTTTAACTCAATGAAATTTATAGAATTCCATTGAAATTTACACTTTTGGGTTCACGTGATTATATGATTTTTTTTTTTTTGGGTGCTAATAACACAGAGATATAAAAGGAGAGGATGATTTATGAGATTATATTTTAACTATTATTTATAACTAATTTTTTATTTATTTAAGAGCTAATTGCTAGATATTTTTATGACTTTGACTTGTTTTGATAAATTAAATATTATGTACTTAGTATGAATTGATTAAGATAATTTTACGTATAAAGTACACTTTAATTTACTAATTTTACTAATTTATTTTTTATGCAGGGGCCAAGTGGAAATTCAAGAAAAAGTTGAAAGAAGAATGGCTAGAAGAATGATAAGGAAACAGAGAAGGCAGCATACTAGAAAACAGACAGGCTAAGATCTACCCCTAGATACTATTTTTTTCAGTATGTGCAATATTTATTTATGACTGTTCGATCGATTTTTTTATCTAATAGTTAGAGATTTTTGAAGAACAATTGTTCCCACTATTGGATAAAAAAAAAAATTATTGGACTGTCACAAATGAGTCCGCACATATTACAAAAAGTAGTGACTAGGACTGGATCCTAACACAAAACAAACGAGCTTCGTCCTCTTCTATTCTTTTCTTTTCTTTCTTTATTCTTTTATTATTTTATATTAGTCAAATTTATAGCTTCAAATACTTTAAACTAGTAATTAAATCTTTTATGATTAAAACCTAAACTCTTATGGATTTAATTGATTTCAATTAAAGATTGTTTCTTTGATCTTGATTTTAGTTAATTCTTATTATTGTTCTTAATTTTTGTATGCATTTAAATTTATTCTAGTGACTGATAAGTACTAGATTAAATTGGATTGTAATAATAACAACACATCGTAAAATTAACTAGAAATAGATTCGATTTCTTTGTGTAGTTTCCAACGAGCAGGAAACAAAAGTTAAAGAATTCTATGGAGGTGCTTGTGGCTTTGATAATTAAAATTATGTAGAGATATGATTAGTTTATTAATTAAAGTTATGAGTTTTTCACCAAGAGATTGGATGTAGCTTATAATTGAAAATTCTATAATTAATCAAGCCAGGAATTAATTTAAAGAAATTAATTATTTTCATAAGAGGAGTAACTTGAATTTGGAGTGTCTTAGTCAATTCATTGTCATTGATTTTTAATTAATATAATTATCGATTTTACTTATTATTATTATTTTTATTTGTAATTAGTTTTTAAATAAAAGTAACTTTATTTTGGTTTAAATTGGGTTATAAGTGAAAGAATTCTACAGTTAGATAACAATTCTAGTAGTACGATTTATATTCATTACTTTATTACTTGTTAGACATTTATGTACTTACAAATTTTACATCAATGACTATCAATTACACCTTCTCCTAAGCTGCAAAATGTAAGTGTGTCACATTGAATTAGCAAACACATAAAAAAAAAAAAAGAAGTGAAAGTCACATTGTGGAATGAGTTGACTCCACGTTCCTTTTCCAAAAGGGGTAATTTGCATTACATACAATAAAGTTGACATTAGTAAAACTAGAGATAAAACAAAATTGTGATGAGCTTTTGAACTTTTACCAATCTAAAATATAACATACTTCTCTCTCTCTCTCTCTCTCTCTCTTTTCTTTTAGTTAAAAGGTAGCGCAGTCGATATTTACTAAGTTCAAAATTATGAATTTAGGCTCAATTTGGAAGTCTTTCTTGTCGTGTAATTTTCAAATTATTTTGATAAGTTGATATTTATTATATTCAAATTGTGGGGGTTGGTTACATAGAGATGGTAACGTGACTAATTTCCCAAAGATCAAATGACGATCAGTGAGAAAGAAAGTTTAAGAGGCTAAATTAAGTAAATTTTACTTAAAAATTATTATTCCGAGCAATAATTGACTTTGTGAAAGCAGTTTTTACTTGTTGAGTCAAATGTAACTTGGGGTCTACTTGTGAAGGAATAATAATTTTAAGTGTGAGTCTTATAAATAATTTAATTTTTACGAAATTTATGATAAAAATTTCAAAATTAAATTCTATCCAATCACTTGATTAAGCTAGATTTCCAGTATAGAACTGAAGAAAAGGACCGATTAGAGATTTCACATCCATGATGTTTGAAAAAGTTTGTCATAAAATGTTCCTCCTCAATTTGTAACTCCAGTAGTTTGAAAATATGAATTTTTATTTTCGTAATTTTTCTAATTATAATTTTAGAAAAATAAAATTAAAATGTGATAATCAAAAGTATTTTGCAATTTTATCTTAAATTTGATCTTTGAATTGGAAGACCTCAAATGGAATCATCATATGTATCCTTTTTATTTATGTGAAATGATCTTTAGTTAATTATTGCAAACCTACTATTTACTTTCTTGATAAGAAATTATGCGTTTATCATGGGGGAAGTAATTATCTAAAGCAGGTGGTTCTGACATTGTTTACAATAATACCACAATTAAAATAAAATAAATGTCGACAAATGCAAAGAAAATTTTTTTGATTTGGCTAGGTGTTGATAGTACTTTTTTTTAGTTTATACAAATTAAATTTTATCTGTCAGATTTTAATCTAACGGTTAAAAACTCACACGTTATAAATAATTATTTATTATAGAATTAATAATTATTTATTTTATAGTAAAATAATTATTTTAGAAGGTGTGATTTCTAAAATAATTATTTTACTATAGAATAAATAATTATTTTCACAATGTATAAATTTTTAATAATTAAATTAAAAATTTTAAAATAAAAATTTATTTTACACAAGAAAAGTACTATATGAACCTAGCCAAACCCAAAATTATTGTGATGTGGAATCAATAATGACATGACAGCACCAGTGTAGACTTTTCCAAATTTCAACACCAGTACCCGAGCACTACGTGAGTGCTTTCTTATTTTGTTTGTCTGTAATAGATGTAGTTAATTTTTTAAAAAGTAAATAGTTGATTATGTTAATTTATTGTAAAATAGATATAAAAAATTAAAATTTTAAAATAATTATAAATACATAAATTTAATAAAATTACAAAAATTTAAGAGATAATTTTTTTCAAAAGAATAATAATAATGAGACAGTCAATTTTTTTCCAAAAAAAGAAAAACTAATGAGACAGTAATACTAAATAAAAAATGTAATGCAAAATATAATCAAGAAATAAATAAATAAAAATAGTTCATAGTGTCTTTTTTTTTTGTTTTCAAATTGGTCCAAAATATATCTATTTTTAGATTTAAGTATAACTATCGTGATTTACCCTAGTTGTTTATACTGTTGCAAATTCAAAACTCTATCGGTACTCTCAAATAGCCAGAATCAAGTAAAAAATGACAGCAGAAACTAAAATCTCAGGAACTGCAAAAGAATAAGAAAAGGATAAAGCACAAAAATTTATGAGTTAATCAAAATATTCGGCAAAACACAAACTTTCTCCAACTAGTTTGTTCTCTGAATATCAGCCTCTGTTGGGCTGGAATGATTTTGTGATGCCTTACTGCTTGTGGGGAGCTTATGGGGTTTTCTGCTGTGGCGAAGCACTCAAAGCATCCGAAGCCATAAGCCCCAACTCGAAAAGACTCTCAAGGAGAACAAAAAGAATCAACCCTCAAAAATGAAAAAATTTTCACAGCAAATTGGAAGACATCTTCTGACTTTTCCAAGATGGAGAATCGAGCAAAATGAACTAAAAGAAAATTGTAGATTCAAGTCTTTTTAGTTTCCAATTCTTTTTTATGAATGACAGCTTGCTTCACTTAATTCATTTAATTTGATCTTAATCTTTACATCTTCCTGCTTTCATCGACAAGTAGTTTATAACTAATTCATATGATTTATGATCACTTAAATCGCCAACTAATCATGTTCTAAGTCTTTGTCATTAAGCTGTTAATTTTAGTTATGTATTTTAACTAATAGCTTGCAAACTATTTATATCTATGAATGTATCTAACAGATAAATCTTAGGTAATTAATGGTATAAAGAAATTGAAAAGTTTATTGTTTAATATTAATGTTGAATACATTGAATGTAGAACTGGTTAGATATTTATAAAATTAAGATAATTATTAGATTTATGAACTCTTAAATGAATTTTATTTCACCAAAGCTAAGGTGATGAGCTCTTGACATGAGTTGATATAGACACATTAATCAATACATTTATAAATACATAAAGTGTAACTTTCACGCTCCGAACCTGCGAGCTCGAACGTGTGATTTACGGGCCTAACAGTACCCATAGCCAAGTACTTAATAACTGCCTTACTCTGCCAAAATGGATATCCCAAATTGATTATAAATACTTAGGTCCATACTTATATACCATTCATAAGTTTCATACCCATTCCATGTGGGATCATATGGACCACAGGACTGAATTAGGGAGTGAGATTCTAAATGTGGCTCCCATCACGCACGGTGTAACACTTAGCTCTCACACATCTAGTAACTACTCTGATACTATAATGTCACGCTAGCAATCACAGCTAACTACTTGGCAACCGTTCTTACTCTGCCAAAATAGATATCCCAAGTTGACTATAGATACTTAGACTCATGTTTATATACCAATCATAAGTTTCATACCCATCTCATGTAGGATCATATGGGGGTATTACATTCACACCCCTCCCTCTCCCGGCCGTAAGGCCCTAGCGTCCCGATTATGCGTCATCAGGACCACAGGACCAAATCAGGAAGTGAGATTCTAGAGGTGACTCCCGCCAAGCATGGTATAGTACTTAGCTCTCACACGTCTGGTAACCACTCCAATACCATAATGTCACGCCCCACGCCTGTGGGCCCAGACGCGCGACTTATGGGTCTGGCAGCACCCACAACCAACTACTTAGTAACTGTCCTCACTCTGTCAAAATATATATCTCAAGTTGACTATAGATACTTAGGTCCATATTTATATACCAATCATAAGTTTCATACCCATCTCATGTGGGAACATTTGGGGGTATCACAACAACTTTGCATCATAAGAGTTCAAATAAGTTTAAAGTTGTTCACATTATTACTTCCTTATGATTCCGGATCAACTTTAATATATATAAATTTGAAAAACTAAATTTTATAAACTTCTTACGCGAATGTACTTTTTCAAAAAAAGAAATATAGAATTTTAGTCCCCTCAAAAAATTATGTGAACATATTTAGACTTATTTTTTCTATGAATAAAAAAAATTAAGAAAAGAGCATCATCTCTCAATAGCAAGAAGAGTGAATTATCGACCTATCATCAAAGCAGTAATAAGAATTTCATTCAATTAATAATTTAACAATAAAATATTAAAGCTTTAAATTTACTAATCCTCAAAGCACGAAAAAAATGAACTTAGCAGTTCAAAATAAATAGAAAGTCCAACACTAATATAGTGCAATCCGATTTTGTTCCTGTACGTACTTTTTGCAGTGCATGCGAGATTGATTTTTAATCGTTAGATCAGATTCGAAATATAATCTAACGGCTATCGAAATTTTTAAATTATTTTTAAAAAATAAATAAAAAAGTTCACGAAATTTGATTCGTTAGATCAGATTCAGAATCTGATCTAACGGATCAGGTCTAGTCCTGAACGTGCTGACCGGAACTAAATTGAATCTCTAGTGAGCCTGCAACGAGCATTGACCTTGAATATAAAAATACGAAATGACTTGGAGTCAATTATCAATTCAGACTTGTCAGTTGCGGACGAATAGGGCTAGAAAAATGAGGATTGTGACCTTCCAAAGACCCAGAAATAGAAAAAAAAAAAAAAAAAGGTGACCTTCCGAACACTTGCTCTGCAAAAAGAACGTAGACCAGCGGCATTTTCGAAATATTACTTTGATATGTGCTAAGCTTATGATTTTGTGAAAGGCTTATATATTATCATTTTTTTTTTTTATCTTTAATTCTGTGCTTTTTCCCCCTTTCTCTCTTAGAGTTGTTCATATTACATGAACTATGAAAATTGTACCTTGGATTTTAGAAGAATCCCAGCATGTGTTTTTTTTTTTTTAATAATTATTACTCCCTCATTCTATAATCGAATGTCCAAATTCATAGTTCGTAATTAAATATCTATTTTTTAAAAATAATTATATATTTTATTTAAATTTTTATTAATAATCTTCTTAATTTAAAAGAAGTAAATTTCACTAACAGAAGTACTCCGCCACTAATTTCTTTCACTCCTTTAATTTAAAGAATTTAAGTTTCACTAATTTGTAGATACTACCATTAACTTCTTTAATTAATAATAATATTATAGTAATTTTTCTATAATCAAAACACTTTCCTTAATTTTATGTTAAGAGTTAAAATGGAACATTTAATTTTGAACGCAGGGAGTGTATGATAGTAAGAACATAAATTTTATTTAATTTCTAAATTATAGATACACGATGAATAATTAAGTATTTTATCAACTCGGAAAGAAGGTATCAGTGGAACCCAAGCGAGGTAACTATTACTCCTTATGTTTCATAACATAAAGCCTTTTGATTTGTTTTCCCCTTATCAAAATATTTGGTATTTTATTGATTTTAATAAACTAATTTTTAAAATTATACTTATCATAAATATAATTTTCTGATTCTCTCTTATGTTAGTAAAAAATAACTTAAATTTATTAAAAATAAAATAAAAAATACCCTTTACTTTTTATTCCTTAATCTCTGCAAAAAAATTTAAAAAATCTTATATTTTGAAATAAATATAGTAATATTTACTTAAACAAGGCAAACAATACTATTTGACTTTTAATATTATTCTCACAGTAAAAATATTACTTTCTTTTTGGCAAGAAATGGGTAATTAGAAGGGTTAAAAGGTATTTAATTTTGTCCTTCAATAATGAAATGTGTTTTACTGGCGATTGAAATGGAAATGATGGAGAAATAATATTTCCTTAATCTATAATTGAATGCCTACTTTTCTATTCACTTTGTCTTAAAAAATGAACATTTAATTTTAGATACAGAGGTTATCATTTTGGAGAAAATAGGCTAAGTTTTATAGGAAATATGAAAATGAAAAGATGAGGTTAGTTTGGGTAATTCCAAAGTCAACATACGAATATGATATTTGCTTAATTTTTCTTCTTTTTGGCGCCCACCAAATGGTCCACAGTCCATCCCATAATTCATTTTCCAGAGTCTACACCGTGACTCAGTTTCTCAACTTGTACGTATTTATGGAGTATTATATTTTCTTACAATTCCAAACACCACCAAGCGCCAACCAGCCTGGTGACTAACAAGACTCCTTCCTCCCTTTCCTCCTCCTACGCCGCCTCCTTGCTGTCCTCCGCCCGTTGGAAAGCCAATGGCAACCGCTCCATCCAAATCCCATCTCAGAATTCTCATTTACTTCACTCTTATCCTTCTTGTTCAATCAAAACTGAGTCTAGATCCTTCAGAAAAACAGGCAGTATTGACTATTCAAAAAGACTTGGGCATCCATGGTCAACGATTTGCTCTCGAGAATGCCTGTAATTCGGCCGGAATATTCTGCGAACGGCGAATCTCGAACAATTCGTTCGTGCTCAGAGTCACACGTATTGTCCTCGAGTCTCAACGGTTGAGGGGAACTCTTTCTCCTGCAATTGGTAAACTATCTGAACTGAAAGAGCTTTCATTGTCAAACAACAAGCTTGTTGACCAAATCCCACATCAAATTGTCAGCTGTAGGAAACTGGAGATCCTGAATCTCAGAAACAACCACTTTTCAGGCAGAATTCCCTCAGAATTGTCGTCATTAATCCGCCTTCAGGTTCTTGACTTCAGTTCCAATAAGTTTTCTGGAGAACTGAATTTCTTGAAGTACTTTCCTAACCTGGAAAAACTGTCCTTAGCTGATAATAACTTTGCTGGGAAAATCCCTTCATCTTTGAGATCGTTTCGGAATCTCCGGTTCTTGAATATTTCAGGAAACAGTTTGCTGGAAGGCCCAGTGCCAATGTTGAGTCAACTTGAATATTCAGCATCAGAGTTGGAGGAGGAAAATTCTCTGCCAAAACGTTATGTTTTTGCTGAAAATTCAACTAGAGCAAATCATAAACATGCAGAGGCACCTTCTCCCGGCGGGAGTTCAAGTTCAAGCTCTGCTCAAGCTCCAGCACCCCCAACCTCAGTCCCCCAAAAGCACAAGAAGAAAAAGAAGAAGGTAACTGCATGGGCTCTTGGGTTCCTAGCTGGAACTCTAGCAGGGACTGTATCAGGATTGATTATTTCTGTGCTTTTTAAGATGTTTATGTTCTACATCAGAGGAGGTAACAAGAACACAGCATTGGCAATTTTCAGTCCTATGATCAAGAGAGCTGAGGATTTGGCCTTCTTGGAGTCTGAAGAGGGAATAGCATCGCTTGAAGTCATTGGAAGAGGGGGATGTGGAGAAGTTTACAAAGCAGAATTACCTGGAAGCAATGGAAAGCAGATTGCAATAAAGAAGATCATCCAACCAGCTAAAGATGCTGCACAGCTCACTGAAGAAGATAGCAAACAAATGACCAAGAAAATGCGCCAGATCAAATCAGAAATTCAAACTGTAGGTCAAATCAGGCACAGAAATTTGCTTCCCCTCTTAGCCCACATGCCGCGGCATGACTGTCATTTCCTTGTGTATGAGTACATGAAGAATGGTAGCCTACAAGATTTGCTTGTTAAAGCTAAAGGAGGACAGGTAGAATTGGATTGGTCAACAAGGCACAGGATTGCATTAGGCATAGCAGCAGGGCTTGAATATCTCCATCTGCATCATACTCCCCGTATCATTCACCGTGATCTGAAGCCAGCAAACGTCCTTCTTGATGATGATATGGAAGCTCGAATAGCAGATTTTGGGCTTGCAAAAGCAATGCCAGAAGCATTTACTCATGTTACCACTTCAAACGTGGTAGGAACCTTAGGGTATATCGCTCCGGAGTACCATCAAACACTGAAGTTCACAGACAAGTGTGATATTTACAGCTTTGGGGTGCTACTTGCTGTAATAGTGATGGGAAAACTTCCATCAGATGAGTTTTTCCAACACACTGACGAAATGAATCTAGTGACGTGGATGAGGAATGTCATGACTTCTGAAGATCCGAAAAGAGCACTTGATCCTAAGCTGCTGGGAAATGGACACGAGGATCAGATGCTTTTAGTCCTCAAGATTGCCTGTTTCTGCACATTGGAAAATCCAAAAGAGAGACCTAATAGCAAGGATATTAGGTGTATGTTATCTCAGATAAACCAGAATTAGCATCCGATAGCAAGCTGAATAAACCTGAAAAATCAAGACCTTAAGTGTACCACTTCCGTATTAGTTAAGTGTATGTTATATCAGGTAAACCAGAACCAGCATCCAGAGAGGCAAACAAAAAAATGTCTGAGAAATCAAGGCTTTGAGCTTGCATTCTCCAAGATGTACCATTTTCATATGGTTTCATTGTTGTTGTATAAAGTTGTTTCTTTTACGACAATGTGTAATCTTTTCATATTATTTGATTGATCAACTAAAAATTATAATAAGAATTCCTGAAAAGCTAAAATAGGTACAGTTAAACAACCAAGTTCGATCCTCTATTTAAACAATCGAAATACAGCCACATGACATGACAAGAAAAGGAGAGTAACTGCATTCTGGTCTGCAAATTAACTGGCAACAATTTTACCTAACAGATGAAATTCTATTGCCAACGCAAAAGTTTTCAGATCCCTCTTACTACTATTACTGGAAAGTCCAAGTTCTAATCGTAAAAAAAAATTATCTATTAGATTACCAACAAAGCAATGACATCCACCTAGCTTATGTCAGCCAAGTTCCCCAAAGTTGCATTTTTGAATTGACCATCCTTGAATATATTTTACCACTCAGTAGTAAATGGTGATTTAATTCAACATTACATGACTTCGCAAGTCCAGTCATCACCTTGGGAATTGAATAAGAGACACCTCATCAGTTGTAAATAGCGAAAAACAAACTTTAGAACGGCTATGAGCAAAGCCAGTAAATTTTGTTTCTATTATCGCAACACAGTCTAGTCAATTGAGAATACGTCTAACCATCCAAGCAAGGTCAAAGAAATAGAGAAATTCAAAATAAAAACACTGCTTGGGAATTGCTATTATCCTAAAACAAATAGAAACGAAATACTTTTCTTTATCTGCTGCGCCAGAAGACTACATCTGCTGCCCGCATTACCAAAGTCCCAGCCCAGTTTATTAATACTTAAAAGAACCCTTGATCTGGCAAATGTCCCAACAAACCGCAGCATACCCTAAATTTAAAGAGAAACTAGAACCCCTAATTTCCCAGCCCAGTTTACTAATACTTAAAAGAACCCTTGATCTGGCAAATGTCCCAACAAACCGCAGCATACCCTAAATTTAAAGAGAAACTAGAACCCCTAATTTCATTTATGAACAGAAACTAATAATGATCAGACTTCCATATCTCATGACATACTCTAAAAATCTAATAACAATTGTGGAAGTATTCTTTCCAGATGAGTTGCTTCTATTGTAGTAGCACCCTCTGCTTCCGCAATCATAGCAGCCCTTTGAACAGATTCTGCATCAGATAGAGGAAAAATATTTCAAGAAGTGCCGCAGTTTAAAGAAGATTGCTTTATCAAGCTGACCACTGAATTGAACCTGTAACGAAGAGTCGGAGGAGTTCACAACCCAGTTTGAGTGCCTTTGCATTAGCTGCATCCATGAGAATAAGTGAAAGAGAATTACAACTATGGTTCAAAGAAAATGTGACTGTTTGCCTTCTAAGACAGGAGTGAATTGAAGGCAACCTCAATTTTCATCTATTGACTGCTCGTCAGTCAAAAAGGGCAGATAAGCTGAGGTCTAAGGGCATAAATTCAGAACATATAACATAAGAACCAACAGCATTGACTGCCAGGAAGAGTTATAAGACCATTACAAAAGAAGCAACTATGGTCAAGCACAACAGATATGAGGAGACGGAAGGAATTACCTTTGGATTCTCTTACAGGTTAACTACTTCTGTTGTCTTGTACCTACTTTTACAGATGATTCATTAGAGACTAGGACTTCAACTTGTTTTCTGTGACAGTGCATTTAGTGTTTGTTGACAGTCAAATAACCAAAATTTCAATTATACAAAATTCTTAAAGATGAATATTTCTTCCCACTACTTTTTAACCATTTCTACAAATTAAATCCACCTGGGCCACTACAAAGTCAGGCAACCATGCCTGCAGTTCAACTAGTAAATAGTAGTACCTGGATTCTCTTACAGGTTAACTACTTCTGTTCTCTTGCAGCTACTTTTACAGATGATTCATTAGAGACTAGGACTTCAACTTGTTTTCTGTGACAGTGCATTTAGTGTTTGTTGACAGTCAAATAACCAAAATTTCAATTATACAAGATTCTTAAAGATGAATATTTCTTCCCACTACTTTTTAACCATTTCTACAAATTAAATCCACCTGGGCCACTACAAAGTCAGGCAACCATGCCTGCAGTTCAACTAGTAAATAGTAGTACCTGGATTCTCTTACAGGTTAACTACTTCTGTTCTCTTGCAGCTACTTTTACAGATGATTCATTAGAGACTAGGACTTCAACTTGTTTTCTGTGACAGTGCATTTAGTGTTTGTTGACAGTCAAATAACCAAAATTTCAATTATACAAGATTCTTAAAGATGAATATTTCTTCCCACTACTTTTTAACCATTTCTACAAATTAAATCCACCTGGGCCACTACAAAGTCAGGCAACCATGCCTGCAGTTCAACTAGTAAATAGTAGTACCTGTATTGTGTAATTTCCTGCTATCTCTTTTTTCTCTCTTTTCACTCAATTTTTGTTATTTCTTTCCACTATTTACACCTCCTCAAATTTGCTGGGAACACAAATCGCTAAACCTTTGGATAACATATCTGTGTCCTTTTTTCAGCCATGCATATTATAACCATACACCAGTAGTCTGCATAGATTTTCCAGCCAAACTACTCAGGTTATCACTTACCATTCTTTCCAACTTCTCATTCCCTAAACTCAATCTCTCTGCCACCCAACTATCAGCCAAGATTTGCAGGCAGATCAAATTCTACATCACCTTCAGTCATCTAACATTGCAAGAAGCATTCCCACATCTAACCATGATCCATTTTCAGCTACTTGACAGAATCCAGCCTTCAACATCCGGACTAATGAATTCTTAGTCAATTTGCACTTGCATTTCAAAACTAATCTTTCATTCCAGAAGTTACACAAGAAATAACTCCAACTTCCAAATGCCAAATTCGCAAAGATACATGCATAAAAATTCCAACGTGTACATAAGCATAATAAATTCGCGCACATATAGAACACGAACGACTAACTTACCAGAGGTCGGTCGGTTTTTCCTGGGTGTGGCAGCTCCTACCTGCAAATGCACCAAAGTTTTAGGTAAAGCTTCCAGGGAAAAATATATTAAAACACAAATATATATTTTAATTTTACATTTATTACAACACAATAATTTACTTCCGATTAGAGAGAAATAAAGTACAAATGATCCGAGTATAATTTAATAATGCTGTTTTCCAGTTTTCCTTCCCAATTATGCACATTACAAATTTTAAAAATGCACAGAGCGGGGAAACTTTTTAGAAAAATTGAAAGAAACCTCAGCGTTTTCACCATCCACATTATCGGCGATTTCATTTCTATCTCGTTCTGCAGCACCAATAAAGAATCGGATTAGATTAAACAAAGGTGAACATTCATAATTGTGAAATTTGCAGCTCAAAAACTCAAAAAGAAACAAAACTTGAAAACGAAAACAAAATCACACACCTGAAGACCTTCTTCTCCAGACGCGTTTGAAAATTTCATTAATCAAATCCTGTTTTATTTACAGATAGCAATTAAAACCAACGCGATTGAGATATTTGAGAGAATATAAATCAACGAAGGGTTTCTTACGCGGTCGAAAGTGTTCTCCATTGCTTCTGCAGGAATTCAAGGTTTCTCTTCGGAGGAGACAAAAGTGATAAAGTTAACAAAAACTAACACAATAATTAAAATAATATGTATAATTACGTCAGCGATGCCCCTATAGCTCAGTGGTAGAGCGTCAGTCTTGTAAACTGAAGGTCTGTAGTTCGATCCTGCATGGGGGCAAATTATACTCTGATTTTTAATGACAAATTCAAATAAATAATTTTGCTTATGCAATTTAATTTTTTCTATTTAGATTTTATTTTTAATTAATTCAAGTAAACCGATTCAAGAGTTTTTTTTTTGTTTTTAAATTGAAATCCATTTAATTTCTTTTTTAACTCTAATTTCATTCGATAAAAATAGTTAAGTGAATGTTTGAGTGAAATGAATTTCTCTCAAGTTTGATGTATGAATACACAGCAACAGCTGCTAGTAAATGCTCATGAAGTTCTCCATATCATGTAGGTCAATGGATCAATCATCATTGTTCTTCTCTATATTTGGCATTTAATAAAACACACAATAAAAATAAAAATAAAAATTTCAAAAACAAAAAGTTCATAATAAGATATAGTTTCTAGCTTTAGAATAGAAATTGTTAATATTTCATCAACTTCTTGAAACTTTAATCATTAAAATTTAACAATTAAAAAAAAGAAAAAAGAGAAACTCGTACCGGTTACCAAGTTATTAATCCTTAATGTTTATGTTACAAAAATATAGATGAGTAAAACCAATATTAATTATTTGTTGACGATCAATTTTTTTTTTCAATATACTTATAAAAGCAATAACCAAGATGATCATTAAAAAAAAGAATCTTATAAAAGCAATAACCAAGATGATCATTAAAAAAAAAAAGAATCTTTTCAACATTTTTTAGTAATAACATTATTTTTTTCACTAGAGTCTGTCGTGTTTAGTAACGGAATGACATAATTTGCGGTAAGTTAATTGTTTAATAGTATAAAAGGATAAAAAAAAGTTCAATAGCAAGACAAGCAATTAGCCATTTCTTTAATGTCATAGCCAATTTTCTTAAAAAATTTAGAAAACCTACAATGACTATATATATATATATATATATATATATATATATATATATATATATATATAAGTTTGTCAATCTTTATTTTAGCTTGATTTTTATGATTATGTCTTATTTGGTTGATTTCTCTAATAATATCATGCTGAATCACCAAAAATACATCAGGAGGAACAGCTAACTTTGAGGGTAAACGAGTAGGGACAGTACTTCTTCGACCCACAAAACCAACTCACAACGACCATTTTAACAAATGAATTGCTTAGCACATGCCTCAGATCTTCATCCAATGACACAACATTGTAATCCTTTCTATTCTTCATATTTTATTTAAATATTGTGTAACAATATTTGATGTAAAAGATAACTATCAATTCATCGTTATCAATAAAATGAAGAAAATATAATTTTGAAATAAATACTTTTATACTAAATAAAAATGTAGATAAATTAACAATTTTAATCCATAAACTATTTTATTTTCTTAAATTTGTTCTTAGTCTTTAATTTTATATTTTTTAGTCCCAAAACTAATTTATTTATTTTATAATTATTCTTAATATTTAATTTGATCTTTTTTTAGTCTCTAAACTGTTTTTTTTTTTACAAACTTGATAACCTTAATCACGTAATCTGCTGTAAAATCCAACCACTCTCTTTATGTGCACTATACGTATAGCAGTTAGTAGGTATAAATAAATCACTTTAAATAATGCTCCTTCCAAACCTATAGTATGCAGTTCTTGTGTGTATTAAAACTGATAATATTGTTACTGACTTTATAAATAAGA
The DNA here is from genome assembly GCA_030512225.1 of Rauvolfia tetraphylla. Classification (NCBI taxonomy): domain Eukaryota; kingdom Viridiplantae; phylum Streptophyta; class Magnoliopsida; order Gentianales; family Apocynaceae; genus Rauvolfia; species Rauvolfia tetraphylla. Next base: position 7,880,870 of record JAJQKT010000059.1, read on the forward strand.
ATTGATGATTTTATGATATGAGAGTGAGATCAGATAGAGTTTAATATTTTTTATAATGTTGAAATGAATATAGTATTCAGCATATTATTATTTTAGAAAAATACAAATATTTTTGTACAAGAAATGTTAATTAATTGGAAATTCAAAAAAGTAACTATGCCAAGTATGACCTAAAATGGTTGAATAAAAAATGCTCCATGGCAGGCTTGTGCTGCTTTAAGTTGAGATCAACAGATATTGATATCGTCTTTAGGTCTCGTGTTAATTAATTAATTAAGTAAATAAGTTTCTGTATATGCTTAATTAACAATTGCGAAAAGCTTGTTCTTTTTTTTTTTTTTTTTTGTTCGTTCAAAGGAGAAAAAGCTTGTTCTTGAGACTTGGCAAGTACTTGGCCGAACTTATTATTGTAACAATTCTACCTAAAACATTTGGGAACGACATTGAACATAAAATATATTTGAGCAAGAAAGTGGTTGGTTTCTTGATACTCTTTTAATTTTTTTAAAAAATATTTTAATTTTTATAAATTTTTTAAAGTTATCATTATTATAAATATATTTATCTTAATTTATATTATATTAATAAAATTAATTAACGATATAATAGAAAAATATCTCTTATTCGCTTCTTTCTCAATTTAATTAAAAAGGCTAAATATTTTATATTTTAAAACATAAAGAGGACATGGTTTTTTATAATGCGGGGATATAAATAATCGAGCATGAATTTGCTTGTGATAAAGTAATTGTAAATATGATTATTTAAATCTCTAACTCTTAAATGAAACTAAGAGTCGGTACGACACAAAATTAACTAAATGAATTCTTTTTTTTTCCCCTTTTTTGAAGGAAACAAAAGGAATTCTTGTAGTTTTCACATTTAAATATTGCTAAATTGGACATTTCTTCTATTCTTTTTCTTGGAAAGGGAAAAACTTTCCTAGTTATTTTATTCTTAAAAATAAAGTAAGATACGTTTAAAACTTGTATACTTGTGCTTTTTACACTTATCTTTGAAGTAATATATTTTTTTCTACATATATTTCAAAAGTCACGTCTCGACCCCGAGAATTTTCTCTGTTTGTAGCTTAAGATGTTTCTTTTGGGCAATTAGGAAGCAAATATTGGTTTATCAAATATATACTAATAGTATTTTATTTGATCCGTTATAAGATAATAATTCAAGTAGAAAAACACTCTTTATCAGGCAGAAACTCAAAAAACGTATTATATTTGACCCTTCAAGATTCAAAACACTTCTAAAAAAAGAAAGGGTTCAAAACACTTCTTTATTTTTAACCTATGTATTAAAAATATTATATATATATATATATATATAATTATTTTCTATTTTAAAAATATTAATGATTGATTAAAAATTCTTTCTATCACAATTATAAATAAATTTATGTGCTCATATATAATAAAGAGAAAAAAGAAAGACAAAAAAATTGTGCAAAAAAAAAATAGGACGAATATGAATTAAAGATTTCCCAACTTGTAAAAAACCGAGCTAATGCGCTCTGCCCTTCTAGAAGGCAGGCCGCGACAAATTCCCCTCCTTTACCCAAAAAGATAGCGGTTAAATACAATCAACTATCCTAAGTTATTAGGGGGATTTTGCTGTTTAATCCTACTTCTTCAAAATTGTGCGTCTACGATCTATTAACTATCGGTAAATGGTTCAATCGGCCAAATTATCAATCATGAAATTTAAAACGAAAAAATAAAAAAATAAAGAAAGAGGCCCATCCCCATCCTACCTGCAATGAAAAAAAATTGCAATCAACTGCGCCTAAAATGCACTTGAGTCCTCCAGCATAAAGAAGAAGGAAAAATTCTTCCCGAAGGTCGTGCTTGGAACAGACTATTGAAGAGCAAATCCACGGTAATGAGTCTAATGACTCGATTTCGAGAACTGCTGCTTTTTAATTTATAGTTACAAAATAGTCTAAAGACCAACATGTTTATTATATATATTTATTATATACAATAAAAAAATTAATTATTTTCTTAAAAAAAATTTATTTTTCGTAAACTATAAATTTAATAAATAATGCATTAAACGCAATGAATATTAATTCTACGATGAATTCTCTCGATTTTAAAAAAAATTATCAATGTATAAATTATTTTAATTTTTTTTAAAAAAATTGAGTTGAGGAGGAACTCACCCCATCTTGTGGTGCAACCCCTGAGTTCTGCCAATGCATGGTGAAATTCACCCCATCCCCAAAAGTTTTTAAAGATCAACCTTTTCATGATTTTTATATGTATAAAGATAAAAAAATTTAATATAGTTTAAAGAATTAATATTATTTCTCTCAAATTCGAAGTATTTTTTTTATATATTTGAATTTTAATAGTTAAAATATTTGAGAGAATGTAAAGAAATATAAAAAATAAATAGTAAAAAATAAAATTTTTAATTATATATAATAAAAAAATTTATATATAGTAGTGACTAAGACTAATAGGCTGCTTCTTCGAATTCTACAACCTCTACGAGGAAACCATTAAGAAAATCAAGGACCTTTTTAGTTAGGCCAATATTGACTAATTAAGAAAACAAATAGCTGGCTTGACCTTTTTGACCTTTCCTTTTCTTTCTAGATAAGTAAAAAAAAAAAAAAAAAGTCAGATCGGAATAAATTTCTTTATTGAATATCTCAACTAAAAAAGTTTAATTGCGGTCATCATAGTTATGGAAATGGGCAGATCTACGGGAGTGGGGTGAGGGCGGCAGCAGCGCCAGCATTTTTTTATGTCTTTGTTTATTTAGGTTTAATTATGAATTTCACCTTTTTAAAAGTATATTTTGGCCCTCTAATTTTTTTTCTAATTTATTAATAATAAATCTTAAAAAGACCAAATAAAATTTTAGAATTAATTAAATTTTTTCTAAATTTAGTTTTCTTTTTAATTTTAATTTTTTATTTTGTGGTTGTATTATTATATATTTTTTAATTCTTTTTTCTGAATTTCATTTTAGACTTTCTTGGCTTGAACTTTATTTGAACACAATCTCTTAAATAGTAGACTCTATTTTATTTTTCTTTTTTAAACCAAATTAAATTATTAACTTTTTATTCTTATTTTTAAACCAACATCAAATTCTTGGATTCGCCCCTGATTATGGACTACACCTAAATTAATCACCAGTCAACTTTGACAAAGTTTGATTTTAAAACTAAATTTAAAATTTTAAATATGAGACCAACATCTCTTTTTACAAATAATTTACTTTTTACGAAATTTAAAATAAAAATTTCAAAATTAAACTTTACTGGCACACCGCTGTCAATCAATTTTTGACGGCAGTAAATTACAGAAACTATTATTCATGCATACTCGGTCAATATAATAAGAGTTATGAAGTAAGAATGAAAAAACTTCTAATTCATATGTGTTCATTCTTAATGTGACTTAAATACCAGTAGAGACATTGAAAGTCAAATAATCATGCATGATCATTAATTAGTGATTTAGGTAGTTAATTAGGTGATTAAGCAATAAGACTTTTTGCTTACCAGTCAAAATATATTCACCTTATTTGTTTACATCATATTCAGTGATGAATAAAAATCTGGCTGGTGAATTTTTCTGCATTCTTGGAGAAACTGCTTACGTAAGCACTTGCGCAACAGGTAATTAATTATTAAGAATTTAAAATGGTAATTAGGTGATAGAACTTTAATTATATTGAATTATAAACCTTTTACTATGGCTCTGTTCTCGATTGGTGAAATTTTTTTAAAATAATTGAAAAATAAGTATTTTTTAAAAAGTTATATTTAAAATTAAAATTAAAATTTTTATTTTTAATAATTTTAATAAATAAAAATTATTTTACAAAAATCTCCAAGATAACTTCTCAAAAATTATTTTTTTAATCTTATTTAAACTAAAATGAGAAGAGAATAAACATTTAAAAACTGTTCAAAAATAATTTTTAATTTTAAAAAATTATAAATAACTTATTTTAAATAATTAAAGCATGCCTTATAAAAAATGCCTTACTCCTACTTAGTTGGAAGTTTATAAAAATGGCAATGCTGAAAAGCTATACGAAAGCGGCGGAGGCAGCTTTCTTCAACTATACAAATTCAATTAGATTCCTCTTAAGACTCCTCTTAAGACGTTCATGTGAGTCCCATTCTCAATATAAAAGGCAAAATATTGCATGGGAGGTTGAGGAACTAATTAACACAATAATTAGAGACTAATTATGTTGTCAACTAAAAAGCTGTAAATTTGGCCGAAATAGACTAATGTAATCAGATCCTAAAACAACCGACCCCTTTCTCTCTCTCTCTTCTCCCTTCTTTCTCAGACGTTCCTCTCTGCACTTGCTTTCAGGCCAAATCGGAGTTGACTAGAATTTTTCTTAGTAACTAATCCCTCTGCCTCAAAATATAATAAAAAATAAAAAATTTTAATAAATTTTTATAGAAAATTTTGATAAATTTATAAAATATTCTTATTTAAAACTAATCGGTTAGTATGTCAAATTCAAATTAAACATTAAGAATTGATATTTTAAACTGTTAGTTAAAAAATTAATAGTTTTTTAAAAAATAAAAATATTTAAATAATTAGTTAGATACAAAAGTAAAATTAAAAATAAAATAATAAGTAAACATTTTATATAAAAAGATGACATATATTTTGAAATAAATTAAAAAATACAATATATATTTTTAAACGGATGGAGTAATTTTTTTGTTATTTCACATCCTATTTTATCTAGAAACTATAATATTGGTGCTTTTCTTCGGTGCTATTTTTCAAGATTTAAAAGTTTTATGATATATTTTGAAGTTTTTGAAGTTAATCATCGTTGATTAGTGTTTATTATTCTTTCTTGTTTGAGTTTTTCTCTTTCATATTTCAACTAAATATGGGCTCATTCTCAACTTTTCGTCCGATCCTAAATCTCTTTAAAAATGTTGTCTTAATTAATTTTTTTTTAAATAAATTATTTATGAAAGAAATAATAAATTCACTTAAAATTTTGCTCTAGTAGGAGTAGAATTTCTATCCAACCATACCTATTTTATAAGCTATTTGGTTTGCACAATCTTTAATTAGTACAAACTCCATCCTTCCATGAAATATGCCAAACACAAATTGGGAACAAAGACATGTTTCACGACTTACATGGTTCAATTACATGACATATCCGGACATTAAAAGTCTCAAAAAATTATTAATTTTTTAATCAAAAGGATTATTTCTTTATTTTATTATTTTTAGCCGATCAATGAGAGCTTGCACTACACAAGTCAATTCATCAACAGAGAGTCAGCTGCTCATAGTCTACTTTATATTGCATGTGATGTGAATTCCATTAACTTTTACTATGTCTTTGTCCGACTTTCATTATGAGTTCGAGTCAAGGAAAAAAGAATGGTTCTTAGGACCTAACAAAAGAATCAAAAATTTTCTCGAGCACTGTAAAATGTAAGATACAAATATTTAATAATCCAGATGAATTGCGACCAACTATTCAATATGTGACCTAATCTAACCGCCGTGGTTAGATTTGAATACATAACAAAATTAAGTTTTATTTAGATTAGATTTTATACGAACAGAATAATAATTATCTTTCTTTTTTTTTATAAAAAATATTTTATAAAATTTAAAATAAAAAATTTTAAATTCAAACATAATACAATAAAACCTAAATATTATTCACTATCGCGCGATTCTCATTAGCATTTATATTATTTTTTTAAGATGGAAGGTTTGACATTAAAATTTGAAGTAATATCGACTTGCCAAACTTTGATTTCTCCATCCAAGCTTCCGCTGAAAATTGTGACAAAGCCATCAGACTGCGTACTTGGTATTGCCACAAGAGACTTGACTGGCTTTGAATGTCCTCCTAACACTGCCATGCAAGAATACCCCCATTCTTTGCTGTTCTTCCAAATCCTCACTGTTCTATCAGATGATCCACTGATCAATAAATCATTCATAGAAATCAAGCACAGAATGGCACCTTTGTGCCCAGACAAGGAACTCGTAAGAATCATATGATTATCGGTATCTTGATCACTTTGCCACACCAAAATGGTCTGATCACAACCTCCAGAGAACAGAATTGATCCTTCATTGTTCAGTACCAAAGCATTAACACTCGAATGGTGCTTGTCTAACGTGGTTAACAATGAATGCTTCTTTTTATCATCGTTCGATTTTTCCCAAACTTTGATGCTTCCATCGGCTGATGCAGTGTAAACAGTCCCTTTAGGAGAAACAACAATGGCGTTGATGGCATCCGAATGAGCCTTAATGGATTCCAGACAGCAAAGGTCCGACATTCTCCATATCTTGAAACTCTTGTCCCATGAAACGGAATACATTAATCTGTCGTTAATGGCTAAACCAGAAACAGCATCCGCATGTTCAATCCAGAGCTTCTGCTTGTGCCGCCTAACTTGAACGTAGTTCTTCGCCCAAATGCAGCGCCGGAGACGGTCTTTTACAGTGGGAAGAGTTGAAACTAGACGATGCTTCTTTGATTCTGTTACTTGCCACACTCTAATCTTGCAATCTTGATGAGCAGTGAAGATCTTTCTTTCGATAAACGCGATCGATTTCACCGATCCGGAAGCTGGATTTTTGCAGCCGAATGTGTCGATTAACATATAGTTTGTCAAATCAAACACACTGACTTCGTCCAGAGATGCTGCGTATAAGCTGTTTCCGTGCACTGCAAGGCAGCTGATTTGTGGTGATGGCGTTTGGACTGTGGCAAGTTCTTGACGACTGCGGCCATGGGATGATGATGAGATTCTGAGAGAGAAACTAGTTTCAGGACTGCTGAAATTCATTTGTTCATAAGCAAGTGTTGATATGCTTTGCATTTCCGGGCTTGTGATTGAGCAAGAAGATGAAGCACTTGAAGTAGATTCCAAAGACTGGATCTCCATTGCCCTATTCAGAACTCAGAAGGCTACAACAGACGAAGAAGAAGAAGAAGAAGAGAGACGCATATAACAGGATTGAAGCCGCCTGGAGATGAGGAGAATAAATAAATGAAGTGAGTTAGAAACCTGTCATTTGTTCTATGGCTAGCTATTCAAATGGACAGAAGCCTTTCTTTAATCCTTACTTTTTGTATAAGAAAATTCCTGGCCCTAGTACAATTCTCATGTTGAAATTGAGTGGTTGCCTCCTGGTCTACAATTTTGGGCTAATGGTAACTTTTCTTGAATTATACTTAGTTTAATGGCCTTCAAATCTCTTTATGCTCCCCACTTCCCCGACGTTCGTTGCTAGAAAATTCCTAAAGGTGCATTTGCTCGCTCAAGATCAAATTATTCATTAAAAACTCGTATATCCTTTAAATAATAAAATTTCTAAACTACAAGCCGGTGCAAATAAGAAAGAGAAAGATAAAAGATGTGAGTAGCAGCAACTCAAAGATATTGTGAGAGGTATAATTAGTACATTTGATAACTAGTTAACTTGTAGAAGAACAGGTTTAAGTCTACATCCAACAAATACCTCCGGAGAAAATTATTTAAGATTTATAAGTAATTAATTATTATATTAAGTAGAACATTTAAAATCTCTTAATATGGGCGTCGATTATTAATACAGTAACTGTTATATACTTAATTAAGTAGATAACTTTTTTCCGTGATGTTGGTGTTCTCGCGACATTTCTCGTGAGTCAATAAATCAAGCAACATAGAATTCTTGAGTTAGGGTTAAGGTATAGGGAAACTTGATTCCTACTTCAAAATTAAGCATATACTAATACCTGAGAAAGTGACAAAGATCAAGTTAAAGGAAGACAAGTACCCACCGGCCATATCTTTGCAAAAAAATTAGTCCATAAGTTTACTGGAAGGACTTTAACCAAATGAGATTCATAATCTCATAAGCACGAGCTGCCATGGGTTTCAAACTATTAGGGCTTTTTGGTCTGCAAGTGGATACAACGTGTTATTCTACTATAGAAGGGATTTGAAAACTAGCTTCGAATGGTTTACATCATTAATATTCTTGATCTCAATTAATAACCCACAAATGAGACTGATTAGTGATAATTGTACGGCCATATTATTCTATAAAAGATAAGTTTTACTGCCTATTTTGATATTAATGACTAAAATGTGGGAAAGAGAGTCACTAACCATCATAACAAATCAATACAAATCAAATCATTTTTAAAATGTCGAAAGGTGGCCAACTCTCACCCGTACGTGATACTATCCTAATTTCAATTCTAAATTAAAACTAAAATTTTAAGTCTAAAATTTATATTTTTTTTATAAATAACTTAATTTTAATAAAATTTAAAATAAAAATTTCAAATCTAAACACTATATAAATAACCGTGAATGTGCCGAAACTGCTCTAACAACACCTCCCTTATGGTTCCTCACAATCACCCCTGCACCACATTTTCCATAAAAGCCCCAGTCGATGTTCACCTCAAATTCATTTATTTGTGGCAGCTCCTACCTCGCAGCAAAGACGGCTACCGCCACCCCTTCTTCCACCTTCTTCCTCGATAGTTATGCCCCTCAAAGCTTGTAAATTCTCCTTGAGTAATATCTCTGCCCTTTGGACCACTGTCCTCTGTTCCATGAGTTTACCAATATTAAAAAGCCAATCATTTCGTGCATTCCATAAACACACAACTCTTTCCAAATTCACATCTTCCTGAACTCATCAGCCTTAGTAAATACATAGCATCCATCCAAGAACTTATACCGATCAATCATCGATGAATATCAGCATTAGCATCTCCCCTTATATACTTGTTTTGCATAATGATATAATAATAGCACATGCTCATCAGATTCCCTAGTTATTGTTAACTCGACAGCCCTTAATAAAGAGCTATTTATAGTTTATTATATACAATTAAAATTTTTTTATTTTTACTATTCATTCTTTTAACTTCTTTAAATTCTCTTAAATTTTACAATAAATAAAACTCAGATTTAAAAAAAAAACTACATCAAATTTGCACAAAAGAAGATTAATTTCTTAAACTACTTCTATTTTTACATGTTTGTGCATATATTGTTTATGTCCGAAAATTGAATCAAACCATTTCTGCTCAAATTGGAAGGACTTCCGCTGCCAAGGGCGGAAGTCACCAACACGTTCCACCCTTGAGGGGGGAATATGTTGGAAACTTCCCCACCCTTTCAGGGACGCATTGTTATGCAGTCATGGAAGGATGTTTTTGGTTCCGTCCTTTGCCGCAGAACCTACCAGCAGATTCCACCACCGGCAGCAAAACCAATCCCTTATTTTTTTCATTTTTATTTTTTGAATTAATTTTTACAAATAATTAGTAGTTAATTACATTATTTGTTTACTTAACCATTCTTAGTTATTCTTCAATTTGTAAATTTATTAATAAATTACTTAGTTTTGCTTGACGCTTGTTATATGGTTCGTATGTAATCTAAACTTATTTAGGTATGCAATTACAATGTTACTGCAGATACGTTTATTGTTTAATTATGCATATTTAGTTAACTAATATATTGGAAATTTATGTAATTGTGTAATTTCATAAATAACTATTAAATAAATTAAAAGTTAAGTGGATAAATTTAATATATTAAACAGAATAACATGTTAATGAATTGATTGGATAAATGTTATTAGAAAATGGATTAAATCATAATCAGTTTGCAATTTTTGTACTCTAATTAATTTTTTGTAAAAGAATTATTACTTAAGTACGTAATTAGTTTACTTAGTTTTTTTATTATTCATTAATATATAAGCAAATTTATTGTTAAATTACTTAGTGTTGCTTGTTATTTTCTTCATTTGTAATCTAAACTAGTTTAGTAGTTTAAATGTGTAATTAATTTTTAAAATATTAAATATGAATTACACTGTTTATAAAATATAGATAGTTGAGCCCTGAGACATAGAAATGTTGACCATGATTTAGGACCATTAACTGATCGAAGTGATCAATTGCACTCTATTATCCGATTATCACCTCGGCTAGACAGCAGCCTCCTCAATCTCCAGTTTCGACCCAACACAGTACGAGCAACATTCTTGCTTCTGACATGTTGACATTTCCCACTGAAGCATAGGCACCGGATTGGCCTGCATGTTTTTCACAACATTTGAAACCTCTCATGCCACGGCCGCTAGGCATTGACCCACCATATCCAATGTATTTGCCCTATCCTTAGCCTCCGATGCATCAAGGCCACCAGAATCTTTGTATTATTATCCATATCATGTACCACTAGTGCCTAGAGTTGAGGGTGGTTATCGTAATCCTGCTGGGGCATCTTATTTCCATTAGCTACCAGTTCTCATGACCCCTATTCAACATCTTGAATTTCCTAATAATGAGCCTGTTGATGAGGACGTTTAGGATAAGGGTTATGTTCACGAAGAGGGAGATATTCCCAAGGTGGAGACGGAGAAGTAGAAGTAGGAGGATATTCCCAAAAAGGCTCCACCTACCACAATTACCACGCTGATGCATTCATTTAATAGACTTGGACGAGGATTACTTCTTAGAGTCGCAGCGAGGATAGAGAGTCTTTCCTGTTCTATATCAGGCGCTGGACAATCTTCTTGTTTAGTGATGACATCGAATGCTCTCCTCATGAGGTCCCCTAGTTTGCTCAACCTCGGAGGACAATGATTCAACTGCAACTGGATATGAGCACTGAGTCAGGCGAAGCAGATATGCCTGCAAACATACCCTTCAGTTAGATTCTATCGGTTGTTGGGATTGCTCGGTCCTTTACATACTAATAACCCTTTTGGAGTAACAAAGGTTGGCATGCCTACAATTGGTGCATGGCACAAGAGGACTAGCAAACGAGGCACGTAGAACGACTGGTGACTTACCAGACCAGTATCGAATGGCCCTCAAGACCTATCTCTCATCCTCTCATTTATCAGTCACATTAGCTGCAGCCATATGGCAAGGAGAGATATGTGTATTTCTCTTTACTTCTCTTTCACTTCAATATTTACTATTAACACCAATTTGTACTTTTCTTGGAGCGACTAGTGCTTAGGGTACACTGAAGAGCCCGTGTTCTCTCTACGTGGGCTTCACTAGACCCATCTATTAAAATTGTGGTTAGATGTGTTAGGCTAACCCACATACGTGACTATATGTTCAATCATGTCAACAAGCCCTTGGTTTTTGCATTTTTTGAGAGATTGCAACTAGATACAAATATATTATACATCCCTTTTAGCAAGATGATGATCACCCTGCACGACGTAACACACATCCTTGGGGTTCTAGTTACGGACATGCTTATTTTCCACAGTGCAGGATGGGAATAGTTAATTTTAGACGTGTCTAGCTACCTCGGCTTGCCTATTGCTTTTGTTCAGAGTCAGCAAGATAGCAAGGGTTTGAAATTCACCGTTATACACCATGTTGCATCTAGTGCAAGGCTATTGCCATATGACCATTCTCGAGCCTATCTGGTGTACCAAATCAAGTGTATACTTTTTATCGACAAGTTGCAGGATCATTTCTCTTACCACTTCTAGCCACTGCTCATCAATAAAGTTAGTGTCAGTCAATACACCTGTTGAACGGAGTGTCTTGCCTACTTATATCGCTAGTTAAAAATCGTGTTGAATGCTGATTGTAAGCAACAAGATTAGCAACGACACAATTAGAAGCTTGGATATATTTATACTTCGTGATGTTTGTCCCTCAGCAATCTCAATCGTGGTGCAAATCTCTTCTTCACACCATCCGCTTTATGCGTCGTGGGTCTGTTCCAAGAAAGATTGAGGACTTACGCAATATACATTTGCAATTGGACGACATAGCCAGACGAGAGGTACCTCTATTTTTTTTCCTGTTAACTTATTTTGTTTAACATATTGTATGTTTTTCCTTTGTTGTACAGTTAATGTTATACTTGTAAGTTTGTTGGAGCCCGTATGGCCCCAGTTTGCTCGCAACACATTGGATCTCTGCCTTCCATGATTTTCTACGCTATTGTAACATCGTGGTGCCCTATATGCCACATCAGGTACTTCGACAATTTGGTCGTGTCCAGTGTATCCCCAATACCCATATCCTGCCTCTAGAGGACTTTAGACCAAGTAATAACAAGAACTATGCTGCAAGGTACGTTAGTCCACATGTGTACTAAATCTAGACTGACTTGCATATTCTCAGAGTACTACAACTAGGTTCAATTGTCGTACCTCCATCGGTGTGCATGCCAAATTACATAAATTGGTACTTGCAGTACACGTGTCAACAAATCTAGAATCCATACCGTCTCTTAAAAGGCATAACTCGCCCTGACCCAGCACCTCCCATAGACGCGATGGTGCTTATAACTCATTATGTCTTCTTTTTAATTAGCATATGACATGATAATTCTAACTTTTTTTTCAGAGGTTTGACATGACACATCATGTGCTTCAAATTGAAGATGATCAATTGTGGATGACATCGAACCAAATGCGTATTTTTATTCTACAGATATGTGAGATTGCTCGTGAGAGATTGACGACACTTGAAGCAGCCGGCAATATGTTTAGCTTTGTTTCATATTTATTTTTTTGTACCCTATACCATTGTGTTCTTTATGTTATCATTAATTGTGAATTTTATTAATATCATTAATATTTAATCTTTAACTATTGTATCAATTGCATGTTAAGAAAATATACTAATTACTAAAATTATTTCATTAATAATATTAAACAAATTATATTTTAAATAAAAAATTTAAAAAAAAGGTTTTGGGGTTGGTGAGTTCTACTCACTGCAAACTTTTGCCAAACCATTGAGTTCCGCCCATTTTGGTAGCAATCATGGTTTGGGGGAGAGATGAGATGAGTTAGAGAGATAAATTTTAAAAAATAATAAATTTTGAAACTATATATATATATATATATATATATAGTTAACGTGAATAAATAATACTAATATATTCTTTGGGCAAAATGTTTTTCCATTGGACCCATTCAGTGGGATAGCCAACAGTGAAGACGAGCCCGTCATGTTTTTCTGGGTTTGTTTTCGTGACTGGAATGGGCCAATCCATAAGGCCTACAAACAATTTTAAAAAATCGTAATTTCATTCTTTTTTTCTTATTTCTTCCTAAACTAGGGCACTGATATAATCAATCAAGTATAATTATGATCCCACTTTTAGCTTCAACTGAGTCTTATTTTCCCGAATAGTAAACGGATGACCTCACTTTTTTTTCCTTGAAAGGAGTAATAAATTTTTAATAATATCTTTAGCTCCCTCTTTCTCCTTCCTAAAATTCTTGTAAGTTATTTCAAATTGCCAATTTTAATTACATCCTAATGAACTACAGAAGAAAAAGGAAAAAAGATACTCATAAAACAGTGTGAGATTTGTCTGTCTATCCAATCTTCTAAAACTTGTAACTCCAGAAGTTCATTTAAGAGCAATCTTTCTTTGTGAAACAAAGGAAGATCAAATTGGTTACGATCATGCACGTACATTTTTGCACATGTGCAGGATTGAATTTGATTTATCGAATTAGATTCTAATTGATAACTGTAAAAATTTATAAATTTTTTAAAAATATATATATAAAGATAAAAAAATATAATTCGTTAAATTAAATTTTAAATTTAATTCGACAGTTCAGAGCCTTCCACATCCTGCAAAAAGGACCGTAGCCACAGCGAGATCAAATGCTCTATCTGTTAGAAGTTCTATGCTTTGATGGAATGTTTACCTATAAAACCCTTTTTAGACTTTGAACTGATCTAAAAACGACTTTTCGTTTGGCAGTTGCTGAGATGACTGATGTATAAATTTTGATAGTTTGTCATAGTAAAAAAGACCCTTTTTAATTCGATTGATTGAGAGAGAAAGAAAGAGAGAGAAATGAATCGGAGGGGAATATCGTGAGTAAACTCTAATTGGGAAATTCTACACTGAATGGTCAAAAATCTGATTAATTCAGCAGAACATAAAACGAATCTTAAACTGTTAATCTTCTTTGGCCCAAAAAATTTCCCCCTTCAATTAACAACTTTTTCTGCTGCTCTGCCTCACCAAGTTTAGATTATTATGTTTAAGCAACAATCTTATCTGTCACGGCATTTTAAGATAATTACACTGAAGCCCCAACCGAATCAGGGTTGGCACAAGACCTAAGAGAGCTCAAACCTGTTTGTCCACTGAAATTGAATAAACCGTGAACATTTTTCCAGCTCCTGAGGAACGTGGTTTTCTGAATATTTTTTTGGGTATATTAATTAACCTAGCCTATCACTTTAAATTATTTTAATTATATTTAGGCCCTATAATTAATTATAATTTGGTTATTTCTTTGAAGATGGAAACATGTGGCCAAGTTTTTTGGTCCAAGAAAAGTGTCATCAAGTTCACAGACATACTCCCCACATTCTTATGGCCTCATGTGGGTGAGAGGGCTCTCTACCCATGAAAGAAAATACATAATTATGGTCAATTGTGGGGACCGATAAGGTGTGGTTCATTACAAAACCTTCTTAATTATGATCAAACTCCAAGTTTCTTGCATGCCTTGGACTCCCATTTTGAGAAACAATGATACTAAAATAACATGCCAAGAGACGACCCCCATATAGGGTTCCATCCCCACACTACTCCTTTGAAAAGGTATGATATGCTCTTGATGTCACTTGTTGATCACATAAATAGCATAAGCCATTTGGCTGGTGTTCTTATAGCTCGTTTTGGTTTGGTTAGCATGAAAAAAGGAGAGTAAAATAAGAGGAAAAGTAAATAAGAAAGTAAATGAATAATTTATCTTGTCTAATTAAAAGGAGAAATGGGTATTAAATAAATATTAAAGAAAGAGGCTATTTTTCTTCCACATCAACAAATCATTACCCTCCAAAAATGATGAGATTGAAAATTTACTTCCCGTTCGCTCAAACTAAACAAGATTGATGTAAATATATTTACTTTTATTAGAAGAAGTAAATGTACCATTTCCGTTCTCCCTTTCCCTTACCCCCTCCTTCGCGAACCAAGCAAAGCCTTATTGCGGAATGAATGAAACAAGTTATGGAGTAGAAATCAGGAATTGAATCCACTTCCTAGATACTTTCATTGATAATTTTGAAAATCTTTGATGTTTTGGTGGAGTTATAATGATAAGCTCACCTTTTTAAAAAAAATTATAGTTCAAATTAAATATTTTTTAATAAAAAGAAATTCTTAGTTTCACCCTTAAGAAAGGGGATATACTTTTCCTCTTTCTTTTCTTTTTCATAAACTTTTTCCTTTTCATATGATTCAATATTATGGATATTATGTAGAATTCACAATTAATCTTGGAAATCATGATATTTTCTATTTTTATAATACCATTAAATTTGTTAATACTTACGAGGCTAATATTCTATATTCTATAATATCATACTCGTAATTGTCAAAACATTCCCTCCCTCTTTTCCCAAGAACCAATCCAAATCTTATAGCTGGAAACCAATTACATATATATAGTAATTTTAACTATATTCTTGTAATAAATAATCTTGAATTGGTATAAAGCAAAATAACATTAATCCCAACACTACTCATGGCCTCATGGGGTTATTACTATTGACTATAGTTTGATGCTTACCTCTAGAATTAGTTTATTACAATGTCACCTGCATGGGAAACTAAAAAGTGAGATCACCAAGCTTTCTTGGTTTCTACATTTTCTTTATTTTCCTTTTCGAATTATTGATTCATTTTAGAGCTTTGATTGGTTAGTCTTGAATTTAATTTTTCAGCAGCATAAGATAAGAACTTGGGCTGTGATATATTTATGGAATTTTGATATTATGCTTTTGTTGGCCTCCATGCTATTTGAGTCACAAACAAAGAACCCTTTAGTAATAAATAGATAATTCAATTATGGACTACTAGAAGAAAAATAAATATGACGCAAAAATTCAGAAGCGCATTATCTCCGTGGATGAAAAACAGACAACATTCTTTTTGAAGGGGACAAAAGAGAGCAATTTCTATTAAACAGCAAAGAAAATGGACTTGCGGAAAACTATATGTTAGAATATAATGTGAAAAGGGATTGGTTTTTTTTTTCCCTAACATGTGAAATATTAAAATTCGAGGAAACTTCCTTTTTTTTCCCCCCTTTTTTGTGGGGTTGGGGTGTGGGGTGTGGGGTGTGGGGTGTAGGGGTCATATAATGGTAGTGACAAAACTTTCAATATTTATCGAATTTGTGGTTTGTAGGTTGGATTTCTTGCACAAAAAGAACTAACTTATTCTGTTAATAATCGAATACTAATGGTTATATGACAATATTTCTGTATTTTAGGTTTTTGCATTTTATTAGTCATGTTATTTTCACTAATAGTTTTGGCGTTCCTCTTGTAATCATTAAAATTTTTAATTAAATTTAAAATTTTGTTGACATTAACTTTTAAAATTTTATTTTTACCAATTTAATATTTCTAAAAATAATAATTAAGAAGATTGGAAAAAACTTTCTTTTTATTTTTTTAAACAAAAAGTAAAATGTGAAGTTTTCAATTTTTATTGTTAAATAATAATCGCATATTAATTAATTCAAACTTAAAATTCATATTCAAACTTCGCAAAAATGACTGAAGGTGGTTTCATCTATAGCTTGTTTGATTGGGGCAGGAAGGAAGAGGGAGTAAAACGAAACGAGAAGTAAATAAGGAAGTAAATGAATGATTTATCTTATTGGTTAGGATGAGAGATGAGTTAGAAATAAATAACGAAGGAGAATTTTTTTCTTTCACATCAGAAAAATTATTATTCTTTGAAAGTAGAACGATTAAGAATTTATTTTCCTTCAACTCAAACTAAACAAAATTGATATAAATGTATCCACTTCTACCAAGGAAGTAAATGTGTCACTTTTCTTCCTCCTCCCCTTTCATGAACCAAACAAAGTCTTAATATAATTACATTATAGTATAAATATAAAAAGTATAAAGAAAAGAAAGAGTCCACATGGGAAAAAAATAAAATTAGTTTAAATTTTTTTATTTTAAAAATTATAAAAATAAATTATTTATAAAAAAATTTTAAAAAAATTCAATCTTAGATTCAATCCAAATACACCCTTACCTAAAATAAAAGAAAACAAAGATAAAGAGAAGGAATATATTTTTATCAATGAAAAGGAAAATTTTCTAGTACAAGTGGTTACAAAATTGACACGTCTCATTGTTGACAGAAGACCGTTTCTTTTCTCTTTGCCTCCTAGTTGCCGACAAGGGCAGGGATATTAAGGGAAACTCGTACGATCTTTTCTTTTCATTTTCTTTTTTTCTTTTTGAACATTTTTTTTTTAAACTAAAGTTATAATTGAGTTCAAAATTTTTGGTGATATTCTTTTATTTTTCGAGTGATATTTATTATTTATAAATTATAATTTTTGAACAAAAAATGTAATATATACATTATAGCAAATATATATTATATAAAAAAAATTTTACTTTTTTTTCAGTTTAATCTCATTTCTCTTCTCACAAATAATTTATTTTTATAATTTTAAAAATAAAAAACTCAAATTAAAACTCAATTCAAATAGAATTCACCATGAACTATTATCTGGCTACTTTTCTACCAAGATTTTGAACGAGTATAATGAAATTAAATTTATATATCGGGATCATTATTTGTTGATTCTCTCCTCTTGTACATTTTCGTTAATATATGCTTGCTAATTACAACAAGTCTATTCCATCCAAACCCATAATTTCCTAAAATAAACAAGGTGGTCAAATTCATCTTAAACTTAATTAAAATCCAAAAGAATTGAAGATAAAATTAAAAAAAATGGCTCAAACCAATGATCCACGTTTTGGCTTTCTACTTGTCAAATCTTCTTTTTCAAGTGAACGTTTATTTTAACACATGATGTTTTTTTTAAATACTATTTTAACAAATAATGTTCACAAACCACATCAAATAAAATCATTTTTTTAAAAAAAAACTTAATTTTAAAGTAGTATTAGGCTAAACCACATTTTCTAAAGTAGTAGCTAAAAAGATTGGGAAAATATTATGGTTTTTGTAAATAAAGCATCAATATCATATATAAATTTAGAAAATTCCTTTCAAATCCTCTTAAAGAATAAAATTTAAAACAAAGAAAAAATAAGAGAAAAGAAAAGGAAAGCTCATGGATTTTTCTTGGGAAAAAGATTTGTGAATTTTTAGTCACCAATACTTCTCTCCTATTTGATAAATCACTCATACACATCCATCCTAACCAGCAAAATAGTGGATGTATTCATTTTCACGCCAAATACAAGACTCATCGATGGATACGTACACCAATCTTATTCTTAACAACACGTGAGACTAAGAAATTACAAGACAAACAAAAACCCAATATCTTATTTATATATTTTCCTTTTTATCTGATAAAATATATAGTATCAATACAATTGATAGAATGTTTGCCATTGGGATTATAATAGAATTGAAGTAATCTTGTCACGGACCTTTTGGAGATATTATGCTAATTCTGATGGGAGTATCTCCGAAAGTGTGAATAGATGAGCATCATCATCTTAGATATATAAAATTGTATCACACAATCGTTGAATGTATTACTTTATTTTTATTATTCGACCTAATTGTTAAGAAGTCTTCCAATCTTTATATATATATATATATATATATATTATATGTGTGTGTATATGTATTATACACATACATACAAATAAACATATATGCAGGTAATTAAAAGGAAAATAATTAATTACAGAAAATGTATGTTCCCAATTAACTCATCTCGCATATAAGATTTGATAGTAATATATAATATCTTTTATTCAACAAAAAGAAAGAATCATTATCGTTAAGAAAAATTGATTATATTTGCCCTTAAAATATTTTTATTTCTTTCTTCTTAACCAAAAACTCTTATTTTATCTTATTATGTACATAAATATTTTTAATAATTATATTTGTTAAATTTTGAATGTTGCGCTGAAATCTGGTAAGAAAAGCCATATTAAAGGCAAATACTACAGTTTTGAAGGTCAATTTTGTCTAACCATGACTTGGAAGGAAGAGAAACAATAAAGATAGCTTGAAAGTTAAAAAAAAAACTATTTTATTATTGTAATTTTGGTAGTGCTCAGTAATTAGTCAAATCAATTTTTTACCTGTATAATTTGGGTGATGTTAAGTAATAGAGAGAATGTCATTAATGGATAAATTATCATTAAAAATGATGGCTGGCGTCTACATCATTACTCTCCTTGCTAAAATTTGCTAACAGCATTAAAAAATTTATTTATACAAAAAGATAAAATAAAAATTTTTAGTTAATAAAAAATAAAAAATAATTTAAAAGAAAATATAACTAATTTCTCTTATCTTTAATAGAATAATTTATTAATTAAATATTTCACTAGTAGTTTAATTAGTCCAATATTTAACTTTTAGTTTAGCATAAAACGATCAAACCTTAATCATTATAATGGGGGGTGGCTATTACAGGACAAAAATTTACTTTGACATAATGAATTTTTTTTTTGTCTTTTTGTGTCAAGAAACATAATTGTTTTCCTAATAATTTGAATATTAACTTTTACTTGATATTTCACAAATAGCACAATTTCATCACTCTCCTCCAAATACGTACACCCTTTCTTATTCTTGTTTAAATATATGGTAGTGTTACCAAATGAGTTACCATGGCTCACAAAAAAAAAAAAAAGAAGAAGAAATTCAGCAATATAACAAATTTATTCATGTGAAAAATAAAAAGGCAATTACATGGAAATTCTTTTTCTGTTTTTTTTGGCCAAGTAAGAATTATTAAGGGGTTCATTTTGATTGCGTTTCGTCTGAACGTAATAATAATTAAATTTTATATTTTTTATTATAAAAATTTTATTTTTATAAAATTAAAATAAAAAATTCTCAAATCCAAATATAATCTAAATTTTTAACTACGTTTTCTTCATTTTTCTTTTTCCTGAGGAGGGCAAGGTTGCTCCTCGTCCCATGCCCCCCAGCCAGCAGGGGCAAGAAAAAGAAAAGAAAAAAAAGGAAAGAAATCATGTGTTTGAACACAAAAATTAAAATTTTAGTAATTTTTATAGGAAAAAAATTAGTACACAATACAAACTTAACAAAGTACACACCAGTGGCAACATTTTACAACAATATATGAAGGCAGTGTGATGCTCTGGAATCATTAACTTGCACATGTGAAGCCCCCATCTTCATCTTCTCTACCTTTGTTTATGAACACAGCCATATCATTTACAGTTGCTCTCTCTCTCTCTCTCTCTCTTCTCTCTCTGCAGAAAGTGCAAATTCCCCTAACCAAGTCCTGCATTTTTCTCAGAAAGGTGCACCGGAATTCAGATAAGAATGTCCATTTTCTCCTAAATTCTCAGAAATCAGAGGCATAAAACAGAGAAGAATCCAAAAAGTATACAGTACAGGGTTGAGGGGGTGGTGGTAGGGGAAGAAAGAAGGTGGATATGGGAGGGGTGACGTCATCAATGGCGGCAAAGTTAGCATTTTTTCCACCAAACCCACCAACGTACAAGGTTGTTAGGGATGAAGTTACGGGGCTTTTGGAGATGGAACCGTTTCCGCATAGGGAAAACGTGGATATTTTGAAGGTGCCCACAAGAAGAGGAAATGAAATTGTGGCTCTTTATATAAGATATCCTATGGCTACTACTACTTTGCTGTACTCTCATGGGAACGCTGCTGATATTGGACAGATTTATGAGCTCTTTATTGAGCTTAGCATTCACCTCAGAGTTAATCTTATGGGGTATGCCAATTTGCACATACTGTTTAAGGTTTTCTTTCTCTGTTGTTTATACTTTAGTCTATTTGTATGTCAAGTAAATGGTTTTGATATTGTTTATGATCCTTTATAACTTTTTCCTTCAGTTTTTGCCTTGTAAGGGGCATGGATGGTTTGTTTGTGTTTTTGCCACGGTATTGATTGGAAGTTTCGGTTTTGATGGATTCCGTTTTGTGCTTGTGATTGTAATTTTTTTATTGTAAATAATGAGGAAGGAGTGGGACTATGAATATGTAATCTTTTACTGAAAGCTGGACCAATTGGCTTTAGGTTTTTCCCTATGGATCTCCCTCTTTTCGTGAGTTTGTTTGTTTTTTCTTTTTTTGTTAACTTTTTGAACGTGTGCTTTATTAGAATTTATAATATTGTCTGGAGACATAGATTTCTAGGAAATCCATTAGATACCGCCAGCTTGTTTTGTTTAAAGAGAAGCGTTTTTTGTAAAATAATTTTGGAAAAAATTTAAAATATATTTTTGGTAGGATGACCGTGAATTATGATTCAGCAGAGACTTTTGACTTCTTTTCTACCATTTTAGGGGGAAGAACGATAAGAACATTAAGGCTGGTTCCATTGACAAAGATAAAGAAGAAAATTCAACTATTGGAAGTCCATCTCTTTATGTAGAGAGTAGAGATTACAAACGAGTGAGGTGTTGAATGTAAAACTGCTTATTCGAGTTTTTCATTTGACTTTTCTTACTTTCTTTGTTGAGGAATTGCCATAAATTCTAGTTCGTCTTTTAAGTCTGTCTGCCACATTAACACTTGGGGGGAACGGGATGGTTTATGTGTTCTATTTGAAATTTACTACAGAGCAATCAATTACCTCATCATCTGGACACAGAATTGGTCCATTTGAACCGCATAATGCAATCATTGCTTATGCATCATGTCTATTCTGTTTGCATGCATACTCTAGCTTGAATCTGGGATTCAGCTATTCAATTTTTTCATCATTCATAAATAAGATGTGTTGATGTCTTGAAGAAATTTTTTATAGAATTTGATAATGAAACCAATTTCCATATAGTTATCAAATTTGTTGCTGGTATGTTATGCATTCAGGAAGGAAACTGATCATGTTATCCAATTGACATGGATGGAATTTGCATACTTAGTGTTTTTGGTCTATTTGTTGTATGATGATTATTTAGAAATAATTACTGAATTTGAATTCTGAACCTTTTTGTTTTTAGTACATGTTGTGGCACTATGTGAAAGATATGTCAAAATAATGCAATTTCTAGTACCAATCTGATTACGCTTTTTTATATGCCGACAACAATGATGACGTGAATTATATTCAATTAAGCTGCTTCATTTTACCTTTCTCAATTGAGCACATTCTGACTTCATCTAAAGTTTACTTTATTCTTCATGTACAGCCTATTTAAACTTGTTGCTTTTTGAATGTTTTCTTTTGCAATCGTTACTTGTTGCATGTCCTTTTTTGTTATCCTTTTGTCCAGCGTTTGCTAACTGATGAAGCGCAATATGGCTTGCTTTATTAATGTTCCCTTTCATGTATTTAATTTAGCCTGCAAAAT
Source organism: Rauvolfia tetraphylla (assembly GCA_030512225.1). NCBI lineage: Eukaryota > Viridiplantae > Streptophyta > Magnoliopsida > Gentianales > Apocynaceae > Rauvolfia > Rauvolfia tetraphylla. The sequence continues at coordinate 7,903,241 of JAJQKT010000059.1, forward strand.
TGAATTAATTATCTGTTCTTTTATTGAACTTTAAAATGTGTGCAGGTATGACTACTCTGGCTATGGACAGTCATCTGGAAAGGTAACAAGCAGCTAAATTTTGTTGTGAAAACATCTTGCCCATCTCTTAACTGACCCAATGCCTCAGAGCACCTACTGAAGTTTGTCTTTATCACTTTTGCAGCCAAGTGAACACAATACATATGCAGATATTGAAGCTGTTTACAAGTGTCTTGAAGAGAGCTATGGTGCTAAGCAGGAAGATATCATCCTCTACGGCCAATCTGTTGGAAGTGGCCCCACCTTGGATCTTGCTGTACGCTTACCTCGACTAAAGGCTGTTGTTTTGCATAGTCCTATTCTATCCGGCTTGAGAGTTATGTATCCCGTGAAACGCACATATTGGTTTGACATCTATAAGGTAAGAAAATTGTACCAATCTGTTTTTCATGATTATGCTCCTTCTTACTTAAATGTATACCCCACAATCAGGTGCCATGCGTGAATATGTATGTATCCTGCCTCTGAGCTTGCTTTCACTTTGATATGCAGAATATTGACAAAATCCCGTTGGTGAAGTGTCCTGTTCTGGTCATTCATGTAAGTATTTCTATTTCAGTATACACATTCCGACTCTGAAACAATTGCTCATATGGCTGTTGATTAAAATAGTTTTGTTCTGTATTGATTTCGAAGTCATTGATTGAAGTTGTCATCTTGGGCATATCATATCTTTTCGATCGTAAGACTTCTTTCTGGTATTAATCTCAAGTCAAGAGCTTCGTTCATTTGACTTCTGTTACCGCCCATCGTAATTTAAAATATTAAAAACAAATGATTGTGATGTAGATAGGAACAGTTAGAAGTCTGGAGAACTTAGTCAACCAGAGCCCATGTTTGAAGTGGGAATTGAACAAGGAAGGTGGGAGGAGAGCAAGATGAATGTGGGAAGTATGACTGATTTTGGTATGAGAATATATGTCTCTTGAGTTAGAATTAGATGTGTATCTCAATGAAAAAGGCATATGGTCTAAGATTAGCTTACAATATAATGATTTGAAGCTTTTTCCCAGAAACATTTTTTCCAGTCTGTAAGTCTGTGTAATAAAATGAAGTCATCCATCAACTCAGTATTGCTCTGTGGAACGGTATGTGTGTGTGTGAGAGAGTGAGAGAGAGAGAAAGAGAGAGAGTAATTTTCTATCTCGGAAGCAAGAACTGAATATCTGATGTCTGGATAGGGAACTGCCAATGCTTCATTTATTTGAGTATTTTCTAGTTGATATCATTTCAGGAGAATTCTATAAATAATTAGCAGCTTGGTTGACTAATAATGGTATTCAGTCGAGTACCTTGTTTGGTCCTGAGCAAATGATGCTTCATAGCCTTTTGCATACTTTCCTTGTACATTTTGCATTTAAGATCCTGAACTGTAATTCGCATATTTTGAAATTTCATTTTGGTGCTTGATACCTACCTAGCTTATATTTACTCTGGAAAGTATCTAGGTCAACTTTAAAAGCTACTATAAACGCATGAGAATAGCATATTGCATGGAATTCTGATGAAAGGTTTCTTGCACCTAATTCTTCCTGATATATTTGGCTGAAATAAAATGTTAGCATGACTAGATTTTTGAAGTAATCCTTACTAGATTAGGTTCTTGGTTGAGCAAGCTGATGACTGTGGTTGTACTTATGATAATTGCTTAAATGGAATTTACTTCCAACCCAAGGACGTTCACTGTTTTAATTTGGCCGAAGCATCTTTGGGCATGCTTCTCAAAACTCATTAGGGGGCAATGGAGGGAGGGAGGGAGAGAGAGGAGAAGGGTTGTGTTAAGGATGTGGAATAGAACGGAGTAGTAGATGAGGGAGAAGGGAAGAGGGAAGGAGGAGAGATCCTTGTGTTTTCTCTTGTATCATTTTTTTGTTTGAAAATATAATTCCCAGTATCTTGCATGTTGCCCTGTTTTTATTTCCTTTTTTGATGGAAAGTTCTGTTTTCAATGTTGAAAATTCTTACCAAAAGCACTTTCTTAAATATTTTCACCATTTAAAGGCAGAAAAGTATGTAGAATATTTTGAAAGGCAGCCTATGCTGCTTGTCTTCTGTGTTCATGTTAATACCTAATTTAACTTCTCCCGTGGCATTGTGCAGGGCACTGCTGATGAAGTGGTAGACTGCTCCCATGGTAAACTGCTCTGGCAACTGTGCCAAGAGAAATATGAGCCGTTATGGCTTAAAGGAGGGAGTCACTGTAACCTGGAATTATATCCAGAATATATTCGGCACTTGAAGAAGTTTGTTGCCACAGTTGAAAAACCTCGTTCTCAAAGGAACATTTCGAGAAGAAGTATCGACAGGCCAGATAGTTCAGAGGCTCCACGAAGGAGCACTGATAGGAGGGAAAAACCAAGACGAAGCACCGATAAGCCAGAAAAACTGAAATTTCATGATAAATTTCATGATAATAGGTTTAATCTTGATGACAAGTTCTCAAAATTAAGAGTATCCTGTGACCATATGGAGAGATCAAGGAGGAGTGTGGAGTACAGTGAGAAGTCCCGGAGGAGCATTGATGTACAGTTAGAGAGAGCAAGAAAAAGTGTGGATTGGCTAGACAGAATACGAGCCGGGTGAATCATTTGATTTCACAATAAATCTGTTACATTTTCTTTGATTGGAAAGGGTTAAGGTGTGAAAGAAAGAGGAAACACTAACTTTTGCGTTATGTGCGTACTCTTGTTTTCAGTTACGGTTCAATGGTACACATCTTTTTACTGTTGTGTAATATGCTGTAAAATAATTTTTTCTGATAGGAAGTTGTTGCAGAGTTCATAGTTCAATGCATGATGTCCCTATCTTTGGGTTTTACTGTTTCCGCACTTATTTGCTGCGTCATGTTTGTCCAAATGCATATCTTTCTGTTTTCGGGTATCAAACATTGTCTTTCAGAACTACAATCGTGTAAGTGTAATCATTTTCTCCGAGTGATATGCAGAAATGGAATTGAATTATACGAATGCCATTTAGTTGCACCTTTTTATGGTAACATTTTATTACCATCTATTGTTACCTGCTGAGTTCGTCTACTTACATAACTGTAAAAATACTTGTCTACAATTTGTAAGAAAGAAGTCCACTGACTATATTTAAGGTTAATTTCCATTTCCTCTGTTGAGGGTTTCTCTTATTTATTATGATGGAATTGTTTTGAGTTATTCTATAGAGATATATTTGGTAAAATTGTAGGAAATAACTGTATTATTTTGGAATATGCCGGGTTTGTAACATCAAAGGAAGAGATTTTACCAGTCCGTCCATTTATGCAGAGCTCTAAATCCAGGAGTTACACGTATTCCATATTCATGGGGGGTTTTGTTTGCAAAATCGACAATTAAGAATTTGTTTAGTATATATTAAAAAAAGTATCATAAACGAGTCGTATAGAAGTCAGTAACTGAAAAAAAGTATTGTTTGTATTATAGCTGAGTCGTATAGAAGTCCGTGGGAGCTTGATTTACCTCTCTAGAGAAAAGATTCTCTTCAGTATCAAAACAAATTATAATTCCACGTTTTGTGCTTAGTAGATCTCTTTGTAGGAGAAGAAACAAACCAAAACAATCCATTTCTGTTGTACCCAAGTTTGAAAACATCGGTATGAAACAAAATTTCTATCAAGTATAGGAAATGTGATTTCTTTCATTTTATTGATCCTGCAGTCTTCATAACGTGTTTTCCTCACAGATTCTTAATTCTCAGAGTTGCATTGAATTTAATCTTCTGGTTCCCTTTTTTTTTTTTTTGGTTTTCTTCCCTTAGGAAATTGTGGCAACATTTTCCAAAATGCTACCAATTTTCGTACAGTTTACACAGGTTCAACCTTGTGGTTCCCCAGCTTCTTTGATAAATTAGAACTTGACAGAGGTTTGTGATGAATCCCACCAGAAAAACTAGGCAAAGATATGATCGTTCATGTCGTTATCTTACAATCATTTTTATGTTCTTTCTGTACCCTGTAGGTTATCCGTATGAAGCCTGCAGAAGAGGCAAAGAATTCAACTGCAACATCAACTAAAAATCCTTCTAGTGTTGTTCCCATGCAAGTAGAACTGGAAAATGGTTCTGATGGCATCAAAGAAATCCTGAATCGCAAAGGCAAATTGAAGCCTAGACATTGCTCTGGGTTAAAAGGACAGAAGATGGTCCTACTGGAAAATTCTTTAAAAGTTCTTGCAGTCAATACAATGAGACAAGTCTACCACTATGATGTAAACTCCTCCCTTGATCTGCTTTGGTTTCAGTGAGTAGACATGGAAAGCTGAAAAAATTAGTTCTTTTGGTTCAGGTTTCTGTTTACCATGGTAATGGTTATCCTGTTTCCAGTACAAGGAAGGAAGATGTTAGACAAACTTCATCAGACATATAAAACTGAAATAGCTGAGAGACCATTTGCTTATGATGGAGTTAAGAGCTTCCATACTGTTGGACCGCTTCTGCAAAATAAGCTTGAACTTGTAGTGGTGCTTGATGGTGTCTCATTGAAAAGGTTACGGACAGTATATTTCTTATGTGCACCGTGATTTTTATGCATTATTTGGTCCTAAGCAATTAGAGAAACTTGATCTTCTTCCTTCTCCATTTCACAATCTGTAGAATTGACTGCCTCAGCACTGATGGAAGCCTTCCGGGAAATGATCAAAAGAGACAAAGACTTACTACTTCATCCAAAATATTCAAGATTATGTTCAGCTTTGTGGCAACTATATCTACTCGAGGCATTGTTGACACTTTCAGCAAACAAGGAACAGATAAACTTGAAATTCTTCAAGTCTTGGACACAGCTTTAGGACGGCATGCAGCCAAGAGGTATGTGCATGACTAACTGAGAGCTTTTTGAATCTTCGTTCATCATTACCATTAAAAGCTGAACTTTCTCAGGGATGGTCCTCTTCTCCATCAGCCATTCTTTCCCAATGAGCCTAAGAACCTCATGAATCTGGCTGGTGGCATACTTGCATGTAGAGGTTTCAGTTCAAGTTTTCAGGCTGTCCATGGGGGACTTTATTTGAACTTTGGCAAGACATTTTTCTCATGAATGTTTCTAGATGTGCTACTGGCATAGCTGATTTCTGTATCCCATACCAGATGTGTCTTCTACAATAATACTTCAACCAGGACCAGTGATAGATTTTCTTCTTAGCCATCAACATGTGAATGATCCCTCAAAAATTGACTGGTTGAAGGTAACAAAAACTATAATCTCTGCTAAAGTTGATTTATTGTTGATGTATTTCACTGAAGTACTTTTCTTCTCATTCCTGTAACTAGGCTAAAAGAATACTGAAAATTTTCAGGATAACTTTAGCCCACAATTACCAAGAGAAAAGAGTTACTGGCCTGAGTAAGATGTCTTGCAAAGAAGAGAAGTAAGCCTAACTGCTGTCTATACGTGCTTAAATCCAAATTACCAAATTATGCTCCTATTTCCATGTGCTGCCATTAACAGTGTCATTTTTCAGGTTTCTCCTCATACCAAGAGTAAGAGATCAAGATACTGGTGGCCAAGAAAGGCAGATAACAGTTTATGATTATTTCGTAAATGTGCTAGGCATATTGACTTATTCTGCGGACTTACCATGCATAGGTGTTGGCAAATCAAACCATCCAGTTTATTATCCAATTGAAGGATGAAATTTCTCCCTTTTTTATCTGCTTGATTGTTGTAAGATTTAGCCACTCATGCTGCTGATACAAGATAAAATTGTGACATATTTACAGCTTTGTTCAGTGGTTTCTTTACAACGCTACAGAAAGGCATTATCCATTCATCAGAGACTTCTGATGGTAGAGAAATCAAGCATAAAGCCAGATAAATTATCTCAACTTCTTATAAATGTAAGTCCAGAACCACAAAGTCTGATCACTGCATTATGGTCTATAAATCTGTTGAATACCTACTGAATTCAGGTTTTCTTTCAGAACTGAAATGCAACAACTATAGTGCTGATCCATTTTTTAGTTCTTGTGGCATTTCAATCAATAGCTCTTTTACACAAGTTGAAGGTCGTGTTCTGCCAGCACCTAGGGTATTGTCCTTGACAATGTTCCATTCTGCTTACATATGCATATTATTCTTTCTCTTTTTTTTTTTTTGGTGTTTTCTTGACTATTTGTTAACCTAACATAAGAATGATTATTCTAAGTTTCTGTGGAAATGATTTTCTCCGTTAAAGCTAGGAAACAGGGAAGATCTTTATCCTAGAAAGCCTCTTGGAGCTTTAAAGATAAGGTGATAATTAGTTTACAGAGCCTACATCTTCAAGTTATTATCCTAAATATCAATCTTCAAATTAACATCTCATACAGATACTTCTGAAACCAAAAAGAATTGAACGTTGGGCTGTAGTAAACTTCTCTAGTTATCGTGACATAAGATGTCTGTGCGCAGAGTTGTCCAAAGTTGGTGCAAAGCTTGGAGTTGTGAGTTCTTTTGATCCTCAATTCTGTTTTTTGATTTCTCCTAAAACTATACTGAAACAATTCTTGTAAATTTATAGCATGCGTTGCCCATTTCTTCTCCTTTTGGTCAAATTTGTAGATCTTCGATCCCCCAGTACATGTCTTTGAAGAGAATCCTAAATACAAGAAGAAACCCCAAATGTTCGAGTGGAGAATATGTGTGAGTAGATAACTCAAAAAGTCAGAAGGGGTCCTGTTTACTTTATTGTTTGCCTTGTTTCAGATAAAAAGCCCAGTGATGTATATGGTCAGTGCATAAAGTGATTCGACCTAGTATACTTATTTATTCATTCTGTTTCCTGAAAAAAACGATATGATTCGATTCACTTTCTAAGGTCCACGGAAAGGAAGAGTCTTGTAGAGATTGGAGCTCGGAATCAATGCCTTACAAGTAAAAAGCTTGATGAGAAATGCTTGAGTCAAATACTTCTGAAGATTAATGAGGTAATCCCCTTTACTTGATAATGTATAATTTAATTCAATTCTATCTCATTAACATTCTTCTTCGTTACAGCTTGGCTGTTTGAATTATTTATTAGCTGCTGAAGTTACAAGAACAATCCCTTTAATATCTACGGTTCCTGCAATGATTTTTGGAGCGGATGTCTCACATAGTTCCCAGCCTGATATGGCTTCAATTGCTGCAGTAAATATGCTTTTCTCCTCGTTTCAAGTTCAGATGCAACTAGTGAAGGGGAAAAAAAAAGTTTTACGGACTAATTTTCTCAATAAACATCAGTTAAATTTTCTACTTATTGACAATCTGTATTTTTAACTTTAGGTAGTTGGTTCTGGACAATGGCCACTGGTTTCTTGTTATAGAGCTTCTCTTTGTACTCAGCCCCGAAATCTTCAAATGATAGATTCACTCTTTCAGCCAATTTCAGAGCAGAAGGACAAGGGGATCTTCAGGTAGAAAGTCTCTCTTCATGCAGTTTTGAACTGCGCAGCATAGATAATAATGAAAGAGGCGGGACAATAAGGCTGCAATCCTCCCCCTCCCTAGTCCCATGTCAAACCAGCTATAGATGGGATTCTTGTTTCTTGAGCTGGAAAGAACATCATTGTGCTCTAACATCATTTCTGGAAAAAGATAATGATTCTCACTGCCATCATTTTCCTCGTACATCTACAAATCAGGGAGCTCCTGGTGGACTTTTATGCTAGCTCAGGGCATAAAAAACCAGCACATATCATCATGTTCAGGTGGTATATTTAGTCATTCACTTTGCAATCTTGATTGTTACAGTTAAAATCATCTATTTACCTTGTGAGCTCAATGCCACATTTCTAATTGAAATCAAATCCGTATATTAATCGATTTACTTAAAAGATGTTAAAGGTTCAAAGAGAAATAACAAGAAGAATTATTCTTTTGGGTTCTGGTGTCGTTCAGAAATGCATTAAGCAAGTCGCAGCTCATTCATATGTTAAACATTGAAATGGATCAAATTTTCGAGGTTTGCATTAATACACCGATTGTATAATCCTCATCTAGAATCTTTTCCCACATTTGAAATCTTTGATTCACAAGATTTCTTTGGTCTATCTTTTGCAGGCCTGCAAATTTTATGATAAGAAATGGTATCCAAAGTTCACTGTCATTATTGCACAAAGAGGCATCACACAAAACTCATCAAAGCTGGTTCAAATAATAATATCCCTCCCGGTGAACTTCTGCCTTCTTTGAGCAACTGTTACCTCTAACCATCCAATGATTAAAATATCTTTTGGCATATTACAGGGAACTGCAAGGCCTACTCTTTGTCATGTTCTGCTAGATGAGATTGGTTTTACATCTGATGCTCTGCAAGAAATAGTCCATAGTTTATCTTATGTGTAAGTAATCATGAATCATCATCTTACATTCTCCTCTGATTTACAGAGATTTAGAAATTTGCCTTCGCACAACTTGTAGGTTCCAAAGAAGCACCACTGTCATATCTGAAGGTACTGCAACTCTCTCCTCACCTGTTAATTTAATGCTTTATGAAAAGTTCATCGAAAAGCCTTAATGCTTTTTTTTTTCTTTTTTTGCATTATTATGTATCCTCTTGGCCATTCAATTTAGCAAAAACTAGTCTTTCAGTTCAATTTATTGCTATGTTTTCCAATGACTTCAAGGCTTGCAGTTGCCCAATTTGTTATGCACGCTTGGTTGCAGCCCAGATGTTTGATTTGTTGAAGTCCGATGAAAAATGGAAAGCATATCCAAGCTATGGGGGTGCTACTCCTTCTGTCCTTCAGGGCATGTGTCTGGTCCTGAACTACCCAAGTTGCATAAGAATGTGTGTGCTTCAATGTTCTTTTGTTGAATGTCAACCAAAAACAGCTGCGAAATGTCATAGTCATGTATATATTAACTTGTATTAAACTACATACAACTCGGCTACTGCTAATCAAAGAGAGAAGTCAAAACTTCTGCTCTCATTATACTTCTTTTTTTTATATAATTGAATGCAAGTTCTTTTTCTTCATTGAAGCTTTAAGCCAATCTCTTATTCAAGATTGATTTTGATTCTAGCCGATACTTGATACATTCTAATTTAAGTCGGGTAATTCTACATTATGATATGAGGCAACCATCAAACTTTTCACCTAAAACTAGAGATTCGGACTATCTTTATTATCTTGGATGTCAGATGAAGATTCTTTAGAGTTGTTTGCCTTCTCATGCATGATATTGAAATCTTAAGAAACCGGGACAGAGAAGAACCAAGAAGTCTTCTATTTCACTTAGAACTAGTTCATTAAAAAGAATAGACAAATATCTGCTAAATGGTTAGTGGTGTAAATATAAGCTATTTAACGCAAAATGACAGTTCAAGTTTTTGAAAAAATCTCCTAGTTGACTTCTGCATGTGAGTTCCAAGTTTTTTAAGAAACGCTTTTTCTTGGGGACCAAGTCCAGCTGACTTTCAATCAGTAAAAGGAAACAAGGCAATCATGTGCGTAATGAGCAAGTTTATGCTTCTTGACCCTATATTTAGACTTCAACTCTTGATCCTGAGGTAACACATCCTTATTCTGTAGAGGTAGCTAAACAGTGATCTTCATCTTCTATCATTTCATTTCACTATTTGTTGTGATATAAGCTGAATTTCTTCATCTCATTTCCAGGTGTATAGCTGTCTTTTTTTTTTTTCCTGATAACATGGCGGATATTAGTATGGAAGAAATGGAAGCAGATCAGGACGTTGGCAGCACGTCACTGCCCCGGTAAAGGATCAAAACTGAAGTCAAATCTTGCAGCAGCACAGAAAATGCTGAAATGTCTTCTGCATCATCTGTTCCGAACCATCTGAGACACAAGATTGATGCCCATAAAGGGCAATGCAATTCTGTCAAATTTCTCTACAACTCACGGTACTTAGTTTCTGGAGGAAAAGACTGTGCCATAAAAGTATGGGACACAACCAATGGAACAGTAACAAAATCTTTGGAAGGCTTTCAAGGCTCAATCTGTGAGTTAGCTATTAGCCCCGATAATTCTTTCCTAGTTGCAGGCCTCACATCACGAAATCTCTCTATATGGGACTTAAATTCTGGTCAAGTGCTACGAACTCTCTCCGGACACCAGCAGAAAGTTTGTGCAGTGGATATCAGCAAAATCACAGGCCAATACATTGTCAGTGCTGCTGCTAATGACCATGCTGTAAAGATTTGGGATCTGCATCATGATTATCCTCTAAAGAGCATTGCCTTTTCTTTCAGTACCTGCAATGATCTGTGCTTTGCAGCAAATGATAGAATAATTTGCACAGGCCATGCTGATGGAAAGATCTTTTTTCACAATGTGGGAAGTTTTTGGGATATAGTGGGGAAGATGGAAGTGCATACACAATCAATTACTTCAATCTGTTCATTGCAAAATGGGAATGTTGTGATGACTAGTGGAAGAGATAATTTGCATAATTTGATTGATTTGAGGACGATGCTAGTTTGTAGAAAGTTCAAAACAAAGTGCATCAAAATGGCTACAAACTGGTCCAGAACTTGTGTTAGCCCTGATGAAAATGTTGCTGCTCTTGGATCTTCTGATGGAATGGTACACCTATGGTCAACTCAGATGGGGAAAAAGATTGATGCTTTACAAGGGCATGATGTTTCTGTGCTTTCCTGCTCATGGAGTGGCACGGGAAGTTCCCTAGCCTCCGGTGATAGCGATGGATTTCTTTGCTTTTGGTCTTGAAATTTGTATTATTATTTTTTTCTAGTCACTCAAAGAAAAAAAAAATCTTACATATCTTAAATTATAGTGAAATGTTATATTAGTGAATTATAGTAATTCAACCACAAGTCTTATAAGTACTTAGTATTTTTTTTTGTTGAAGGAAAAAGAGAAATTTCATTTCATAACTGCTAAGGCAATTGCAAAAGTTACATAAGAAGTAATTTCCATTCATATATTAGATGGACAGATTGACAGAGTTGACTAAGCTAAAATGTGGACAGATATATTAGTGCCTTACATAATCGATAGTGCTATATTATGGCAGAGTTCCGCCGAACTCCATGCATAGTTCCGTAGGAGTTCTGCCATTGTAGGTGAACTCACAGGATTTCATAAACTGTTGTAATTTTTTTAAATAATTGTCTTTTGTTAAATATTATTAAATAATTAACTTATGTAATCAGTATATTTTAGAGTTAAGTCTATTTAAATACCTCAAAACTTTAGAGGTCCTGACAATGGAATAGTCAATCCCATCACTATAACAATTAAGTATCCAATTTGAATGAAACTGTTAATTCAAATGAAAAACTTTGTGGGTCATGATAATAGAGTATCTAATCCCACTACTATAACAATTAAGTACCAATTTACATAGAATCTCAAAGAAGTTTCTTGGATATTCTAACTATAAAGTAATATAGTTATAATATATTTTTTTCTTCATCTTGTTCTCTAAAATTAACTACCTTACTCTCAAAATTTGCAAAAACGATGTAGCAAAACAATTCACGTGGATTATTCAAGTAGGTTGATGATCAAATAGGCAAGAAAGAAAAATATATAGGGAAGATTCTACTAAAAAAGAACGAAATTTTAAAATAAAGTATCACTAATATGGAAGCAAGCTATGAAGAGTAGGTGAATTCAAACTCTAAATTACAAGAGACAAATGAAAACTTCTTCTCAATATCGAGAATTTCTCTATATATAGAAAGCTGAAGAAAGTTTAGAGAGAGTGATGATATTTTTTTTCTTCCTTTCCGTAATTTTTCATTGTTGACTTCTCCCTAGCACCAACGGGCAAAATAAGATTTCTAATTTTAGTAGAATGTGTTGAACACATTTGTACCAAGTCATCATTTTTCTGTCTAAATAGACAGATTCTATCTAAATTGGGTGCTTAATTGTTATAGTAATAGGATTGGGTGCTCAATTGTCAAGATTCCCAAAGTTTTCTGTTTGAATTAATGAATTCTATCCAAATTGGGTACTTAATTGTCATATTTATGGGATTGGGTATTCAATTGTCAGGATCTCTAAAGTTTGAGGTATTTATACAGACTTAACCTTATATTTTATCGTAATGCAATTAATAAATTAAAGTTATAGTAATAGCTTCATCTGTGCATCAATAACTTCGAAGTATTATAGTCTTGCAACTGTTACTAACATTTATTATACGAAATATAATAAACTCTAACATAAGAAAACATCACACACCCAGAATTATGAGTATCATGTCGTACACGTACTTGTATAATGGCACATGTTGTTCACGCATCTTATTTATATTACATAATATAATGAAATGAATTATGAGTATCAAGCCATACATGTACCTCTTTACTCCATATGTAGCTAGCTACATGACGAGAAAATAAAGAAATGAGAGACATGTCCCCAGGGTCACCCGGTGCAGGGTCAATGAGGTGCCACTCTTCATGCGTGCCTCAACACCTAGTCCTTCTTCGAGCATTAGCTTGTGTATTTGGCTTCTCATGAATCTCGCATCGAAACATTCGCCTGAATGGGGTCGGTGCGGTCATGAACAGAGGCAGGAATCACTAGTGATGGGGGACCAGATTCATTATCGGATGCACTCGATCATGTTGTAGGCACTCAAGGGCGAGCAAACTCAATAATTCCTTGTGGAATAGTACCTGAAGGCATTGTTGGCCTAAAAAACCACTAATGTTGGAGACTTAACGAGCTAAATTCTCCACTTTCGCACCAACACACTGCAACAATTCTCATCGAGGTCGACTAGCAGAAGAAGGAGGGACATCGACTATTTATGGCTCAACCTCTATAAGGTGCTCGTCCTCAAGCTCCTCTTCCTGCTCCTCTCCTACTATCTCCTTTGTGGAATCATCACCATCATCCCCAAACTACTCTGCATTTGAAATAAAATCATCAATCCTGCTCTCGTAGTCTTTGGGATGTGCAATAGGTGTCACGAGTACTAGAGGCGAATAGAAGTACGACAGACTAGTTGTGCATTCAAGCTCACTCATGACTCCCAAAAAATGAGGTGCTCAATACAGAAAATAATATGGTGCAGATAATAGAGTCAATGTAGTCAGAGGTCATGACATGTGTGCTCTGATATGCAATGTCGCGGCTACCACAGTCACTATATCTGTATTTGCTAGAATATCACTCGTATTGCGCCTAGTAGTCCATTGTTTGGCAGATGCAATAATCAGATTGTGTCCATACAAGCTACTGTTACGATCAGTCACTGATCACAAATCATGTTCTGGATCTCGCCTTTTTCGTGAAAGCTCAACCATCTATAGTAAATATAGAACTCGCCTTTTCCGTGAAAGCTCATCCATCTATAGTAAATATAGAACTTCACTTAATAAAGAACCTATTATACTCGTAAAATGAAAATAAATAAGTAATAATAGAGGAAACAAATTAGGGTCTATAATTAAACATAACGTCAAAGTTAGAAATCCTAACACATAATTAAACTTTTAATCCATTTAGATTTACAACTGAACAAAAAAATAACGATTTAATTTTTAGTATACTTAGAACCACTGTATTAACATGCATCAATTTCTTCTAAGCCCAAAAAACTTAGTTTGTCAATTCCATTAAAGCCCTTTCCAAATTAAATCTTGTAAACCAATTTTGATGACTTAAATAACTAAATTACTTTGACATAATACAACATGAAATAATATATGAAAGCAGTTAATTAAGTACGCTATTACAAATTAAAGTACGCCAAAACAATATGATACAACTATTTTGTAGATTCTTAATTGCATGTCCATTAATAATAGACTAAATTACCTTCTTTATAAAAGAAAAAAATAAAAAGATTCGCTATGAGTGCATAACAAATTTCTTACTATAGTTTCTAATATTATTTATTTAACTTTTTCTGAAGAAAAGACGAGATTGCAATAACTTTAGATTGAATAGACTAGATTAAAAAACTTCATAACTTCTTTTCATAAATTTTCAAATGCATAAAAAATTATGCGATTAGAAAACTTTTATCCAGATAATTAGCAGCTATTATGAATATCAATGTCCTGAGAAAAGAAAGGTAATTTGAGTTCATTAATAATGTGTGGGATCAGCTGATTTTCTAGTTAGAGGTATCCAAGTCATTTTGCCTATAAAGGAAAGGAAGAAGAGTAAAAGAGGCTAAAATGTGAGTGAGAGTGTCATTTTCAAAAGAATATACTAATGCATCATTTGATTGTCCGAGAAAAGTGGGTAAGAAAAGTAATTACATTCCTAATTTTTAAATTTCTATGTTTGATTCCTTATTTATGTTTTGGAAAAGGAATATGATGCCTCAAATTTAGAAAAATAAATGAAGAATACTAATAAAGTGAATCCTATGAAGAGGTAGCATGTAATTCATTTCTCAAGGAATCTAACAAAAAGGAAGATAAAAAAAATTAAAACATAATAGATAATTTATCTGATTTTTGTCTTTTCTTCTCTCCATTTTTATTTTTTATCTTCCTTCTCAATCATCATTTTCTCTTCTCACATCTTCCCATTGTAATTATTTTCTAATTAAAATTATATATCTTAGAAATTTTTATTTTTTTAAATTAAAAACTTAAAAATTTAATAAATTAACTACAAACCTATAGTGTAATATTTATTGTGATTATACAACTCACAAATATCATTATCTAAAGTAAAATTATTAAATTTTTTTACAAAAAATAAATTTTTTAAAAATTCAAAATTTAATATTTTACCGATACTAGAATTCTAAATTTTCATGAAGATAATTTTTTCTAAATTTGTGTATTTAGGAGGAATATTGAGTTAAAAGAATACAATACATGTTTATATTGTCAAAAAATTGAATCTAAGCTTTATTATAAAAACAAAAATATAAATCTTTAAACAAAATAAAAAAGATTAAAATATAAAAAATATTTTTATTGATTATATATTTTTCATGAAAAATACTTTAAAATGTATAATACTAATATTATTAGAAAATTTAAATTAATGATATATTTATTTTATACATTTAACAAATTAATGTAACAATTTTTCTTACCAATTTATAAACTATCTGAATATAATAATATATTTTACCATAATTCTTGAATTCACTTTATTGAAATTTAAATTTTTGCACATTATTTTTCCTTTCTATCAATTAAACTTGCATAACTAAAAAAATTAGACATACCCCATAAAAAAAAATTAGAAACATAGAAAGTGATTTATATGCAAACGTGGCGTCAGTACAGTTGAGTTGTCACACCCTAGCCTACCTTCCTTGGGCACTTTAACCTTCTCTCTGACGTTTCTTCTCCAAAAATCTTTTCTTTTCCTCCTTCATGGTCTGAAGTAAACAAAACACCTCAAAATTTCTCAACTCAGATCATCCCCTTCCCCCTCGAGCAGAATCAGTGCAGCGCTGCTGAAAAGTAGAAAAAGAGAAGAAAGTATAGCCCTGAACATGTAAGTACCGATTGCCATATCAGTCTGCGACCGAAGAATCGTACAAAAATTGTTGAAATAATGATATGTTAGTGTTCTTGATTGTGTCCTTGGTGTATTATTGATGAATTTTGATTTAGGTCGCACGAAGAAATTTCCAGGGAAGCAATCAATCATGCTATTAGAGCTCTTCGAAGGCGGCATTTAGTTGAAGAGGCGGCTCACGCTCCCGCTTTCATTGCTCTCTCTAGGCCTTTTGTTTCTCAGGTAAACCCCATTTTAATGCATTATTTTTACTTTATGATTTCTTTGAAATTATTATTTGTTCTTGTGAACTCTCATAGTAGAAACTAGAAAGCAACATGAATTGCCTAGCAATTGTAGTTTTATGTTTCATATGAATGCCATTGCTAATGGCTTATCGTTTTTTTCCTTTTAAGTATAATAATAATAAATTCTGTAACATGATTAAGCTTTGTTGATAGTGGCGCCTCTGCTCTGTCCTGCTGAGGGGAAGTGGGAAAGGTTGGTTTGTTTCGAAATTGGATAAGTCCACTTGGAAAATTTATTGCTACCAATTTACTCTAGGTAGAATGTATGTTTATAATACAATTCTCAGAAAAAGATTGGAGCTTGTGCTGAAATTCTCTGATAGTATGTTCTTCGCAATTACTTGTTATGACATCTTCTATGGGTGCCTTCTAGATTTTTCCACCATGTTGCAAGATAAGCTAGATATGCAGCTGGTCTAAATGGCAGCTGTCCTTTTTTCAGCTTTAGTTTTAGAGGTAACTTAATTTTCTCTTTGCTTGCTTATAAATTTCAAACTTAAATCAGCCAAAATTACTTACACACATCCATTCTAGTTAAACGTATGTGGTTCTACTAGGCAGGATTGGTCCATTCAGAATTCAAAAATCAAGGGTTAGTTTGTGAAGCATCACTTTTTTCTTATTGCTTTACTTGTTAAACATTGATCTATAATGAAAAGGAACAAAGAGTAAAAGGAATGCAAAATCATCTCGTTGGTTTATCATAGAAAAATTTTAGGTTTTTTCAGTTATACCTGAAAGAGACAGAAATCAACCATCATCAACCTTAACAACAACGAGATGTGATGTACCCTTACTCTAAAGGCATCCGCAAATATTTCTTTCCATGCTTAAGAATTTGTCTAGTTATGAAAGGAAGTTCTGGGTCTGGGATAGGTATATTTGGAACTAATCATGCTTGAAAACCCCCCAGGAGTTGTCAGGAGAAAGTATTGTCATAAACCTCGAGCTTCTTATGCCAAAAAGTGACAGACGTTGTCTGTTGAGAAGGATTCCTAAGTCATGTTGCATATCTCTGAAGTGGTCCCTGACAATTCTCCTATTCTTACTAGTTATTTTTTGAAACTAAAAACTCTACTTGCCACTTTGGTACAACTAGTTCACTATTCATTCATAAGAATATTTCAAATTCATGTAAATCTATTTCTGCATGAAATGTCACACAGGTTTTGGTTCTACTTTCTCTTTCTTCTCTCTGTTTTCCTCTCTTTCCTTGTGTTAATGCAGATCAGGAGTATGCTATATCTCAAAGTTTCTGATGATGGTAAATAATGTGAATAAACTGTAATCTTGCAGAAAACCCTGGGGAAAGAAACGTGGTAATATCTATGGGATAAGATGTCTGCAATTAGACCATCTAAGATAGTCTGGAGAAGCCTGGCCCGTTGTTTTGTTATTCTGACCATCTGCAACCTTGGAGACTATGGAGTATATCCATTTGTAAAGGTCAAGTCGAGGAGGCGTGTGGAGCCTCTCTGTAATAACTGAACTTTTTGTTTAGACCCTATCCTTTTCTATCTTTCTTCATTTTCTTATGGCTTTTCCCCAAGAAAGCACAATGTTTCTCTCCTCCTCTCTCTCTGCAAAATTTCATTTCTGCTCCCCTAATCCACCTAATACACTGAACTATTATTGAGTGTTCAAACTTTCTCGTTTTGCTTTGAAAAATAGTCAATTTCTTGTTCTTCAACCTAACCCAGCCTACCCCTGCTCATATTTTCTCTTTATTTCCTACTGTAGAAGGCGAATGAAGAATCTAATATCATAATTTGGTTCTAAGATCAGAGAATTCAGTAAAATTTTTCTTTTCCTTTACTCTTGTCAGAGCAGAATCATAAGTTGGTTATCAAGTTTTGAGTTCTGTTTAGTTATATAGATATTTTGAATAAAAAATAACATTTACTTCTTTTCTTTCTTTGTCTCTGATTTAATGTCAAATTTGAGATTTGCTAGTCCTGCAATAGTTGGCAGCTAAGATCCTAAACTTCATAAGAAAACTTACCTAAAACAAGCCTGTAATTTAACCAAAGCCTTGATTTCTCTGCCAAACAAAATGGACCATCAGTAATGTTTCATGTTAGTATCTCAATAGATAGTGTAAATCTTGTGGATAATTCTTGTTGGCGTTTCATTAATTATTTACTCTGATATGAGCATACTTTCTTATTTTATGAAGATTTACATTCTCATCAAAACATATTCTTGGTATTCATTAAACATTAAATATCTGGATTGATTTAGTTGGTATATGCAATCAAAGGGCTCTGAGTGGAAGGAGAAAGCTGAAGAGCTTGAAGTGGAACTTCAACAATGTTATAAAGCCCAGTCTCGATTGTCAGAACAACTTGTAGTGGAAGTGGCTGAGTCCAGGGCTTCTAAAGCTTTAATTCAAGAGAAAGAAGCCACAATCATTAACCTGCAGAATGAGCTTACACAAGCAAGGTTAATCTTGTGAATTCTGAATTAGTGATCATGAGTGATCAAACTACAGACATTTCAGCATTTCTTCAGGGCTTTCTGAATAATTCTTAAACTGCAGGGATGAATGTTCTCGCTTATCTGCACTTTTAGAAGAAAAGACAAAAGCTTTGGAAGTCATGATGTCTGAGCACCAAGAAATTAAATCACAGCTTGAAGAAGCAATAACCAGATCTAACAATGCAGAAGCAGAATATAAAATGTTAGTTGATCGATGGATGCTGCAAAAAATGCAAGATGCCGAACGCCTGAATGAGGTTTGATCATTGTTGTAACCAGTGGTGCTGCTTATTCTTTCAGAATTTCTTTTAAACCTTCAGCCTGAGTTCTGGGCGCCCTCTTTTTCTTATTAGTATTATTTATGTCTTCAGTACCAAAGGGTAGAACAGGGGGAAAAAAAGGAATTACATCTGAAAGATTACCGCAATATGCATTATGAGTCACATAAAGTCCTGGAATAACCTGAAAGTCCTGGATAACCTGAATCCACCCCCTTCTGTTTTTCTTTTTAAATTTCTGTTTGTCCATATGGAAAATACTTGTTTTACTCGTCTGCCATTTATGAATATTATAGTTTAAATGGTAAGTTTCTGGATAAATCTCACTATAATTTTGACTAGCAGATATACAGGGATATGGTTGAATTTATTTGATTTATTTTGGTTGCTGAAACTCATTCTTTATACTTTTTATCTGCCCCATTATTCCCCAGGGGCAGGGCGGGTTTCTATGGGGTTGGGAGTTAGGAGTTAATCATCAATCACAAGTAGAAAATGGTTCATGATAGATTCAATCTTTCTGTTGTTTCTACCGTTTAGAGTTTCCAGACTTCCTAATCCTGTCTGTTCAGATGTCTGATTTGGCATATTTTTTTCCTTTGAATTCTAATGGTTAAGGGTTAGTTGGAGGGAAAAAGCAATTAATTAATATTTATCTGTATGTTTCGTCAGTCAACGATTGAGAGATCTTTTTGCATGTCAGGCAAATGCCGTGTATGAAGATATGCTGGATCAGATAAAAGTTAGCAGTATACAACAACTTGCTCGTCAGCAGGTAGATGGGGTGGTCCGGAGAAGTGAAGAGGGTGCCGAGTACTATGTGGAGTCAATTATTCCTAGTATCTGCAAGCAAAGGATCCCTGCACATGATGGTGGCTGCGCTGCTATAGCATTTGAATATAATTCCTCTAAATTAGTTAGTGGAGGTCAAGATCGTGCTGTGAAACTGTGGGATACAACTACTGGGTCATTGATGCAAACTTTTGGTGGCTGTCTGGGCTCTGTTCTTGATCTTTCTATCACCCATGATAATAGGACTATTATTGCAGCCAGTGGTTCGAACAACTTAGTTGTGTGGGATGTGAATTCAGGCAGGCTACGCCACTCTCTTACAGGTCATGTAGATAAAGTTTGTGCTGTGGATGTTAACAAAGTTTCAGGCCGCCACGTTGTGAGTGCAGCTTATGATCGTACAATCAAGGTCTGGGATCTGCAGAAGGGTTACTGCATCAACACAATTCTTTTCCACAGCAATTGCAATGCTATTTCTTTTAGCATGGATGGACAAACAATTTGTTCGGGTCATGTGGATGGGAACCTTCGGCTGTGGGATATCCAAACAGGAAAACTTCTAAGCGAAGTTGCTGCTCATTCACTTGCCGTGACATCATTATGTCTGTCCCGAAATGGGAACACAATATTGACAAGTGGAAGGGACAATGTGCATAACTTATTTGACATGCGGACTCTTGAAGTTTGTGGCACGTTTAGAGCAAGTGGCAATAGAGTTGCATCTAATTGGAGCAGATCCTGTCTCAGTTCAGATGATAATTATGTTGCTGCTGGATATGCAGATGGATCAGTTCATATATGGTCGATATCGAATTCTAAAATCGTAAGTACTCTAAAGGAGCACACAGCTCCAGTCTTATGTTGTTCATGGAGCAGCCTTGGAAAAACCTTAGCTACTTCTGATAAGTATGGAGTTATTTGTATATGGTCATGATTGGTGTTCTTCTGGCAACCATCGACCTCCAGTTGTCAATGGCCAAAGATGTGGTTAGTATTCTTTGAAACTTTCTTTCACTGAACGAATATTTTCTTATTCCATTCTTTGAAACTTTCTTTCACTGAACGAATATTTTCTTATTCCATTAGCTAGTCATCCTCTCACTGTTAATCATCAGCGTTTGAGTATTTATAGAGATTCAATTGTAAATAGAAGCAAACATGCTGTTACTATGCAAGGTATCAGAAGCATGAGAGAGGCATTGTGAATTTGATGTTTTAGAAGCGTTTTGGTATGGTTACTGAAGCTCAAGTTTCACTGGATATTGGCTATATTTGTTTAGCTTCTTAATCATATAAAGTGTGGATCGTTCTTTTTTGTTATTGAGTTGTTTTTAAGGTTCTTCTGTAGCTAATTTTGCTCCACATCTGCAATATTCGTACTCTTAATTAGGAGGAAAGTTCATATCCAAATCTCTACGCTTAAATGAAGATCTCTTTCCATAATATTATTGGAAAATCACAGTCATTCTGAGGAAGAAGAAAAAGAAATTTGAGAATAGCTAAAAATAAAAAATAAAAATCTTAACTACTCTTTTTTCCCCTTGTTTGGGGTCGTGAGTGAGTTGTATGTATTGACGCCAATCATTGTTCTTGTAAGATTAAACACAAAAGAGTTAAATACTCCATTTGTTTCTAATTATACGCCCTTTTGGTCCTCTGTATATATATTTAGGGTAGGGTGCAAAATATATGGGAAATTTTCTTATTTTATCCTTAATAACTTATAAGAGAGATGATAAAATCAATTGTAGGAGTAATTGATTGTGGGGGGTAATTTTGGTGGACAAATATTTTGAGAGGGAAAAAAATTAAAAATTAATATATTAATAAAGGAAGTAAAAAGAAATGGTGAAAATTGCGTTTCAACCCTACATTAATTACTGGAGTGTTGTCACCAGTTTTAGGATTTTATTTATCTCAAATTATCACGTGATAATACTATAATAATGGGAAAGAGAATAGGGGAGAAGAGGATTCGGACATGTTTAAATGTAAACAAATTTATTAGTTACTCTTAATTGTTAATTTTTGCACAAAACCGGTTTACTCATTACTTTTAATCATCTACAATTTTTTAATCATCTTTCAACTTGTTTCTGGTTTACAAACCCTACATAAACAAATATCGTGAAACTTGTTAATGGTACTCCATCAATATTTTTATCATATTTGAATTCAATTCCCAAACAACTTCACTTTTTTTTTTTCACTTAGGTCTAATCTTTACTCTCACAAATGTTAAATATATACCCTCATAAAAATTAAAAACAAGCAACCAATGAAATATAAACAAATATTTTGTCAAAATAACACGTTAGATGTTATTTACAAAAAAAAAATTCTCAAGCTTTTTATAACAAGTTAGATGTTAATAATAATATTATTATTGTTATGAAATTAATATTATAGATATCTATTATCCTATATCAAAGAGATAATATAATATCAAAGTTATAGAGATTCTCCGATTATCCAGAAGATAGATAGTAGAGTTCTATCATATATAGGATTTGTCTTCTGATTACTTTCTACCTCTTCATATTGATATGTACCCATGAACCTTATAAATAAGGCTTTATATTGATGTATTGAACACACTTATTGATTCATTTATTTACTCTCAAGAGAATTAATAAAAGTTCTTATATTCTCTCTATCTATTTTCTTTCTAATTTCTATATATTATCTTTATTATAGTTTTCTTATTCAATTCTCTATATTACTATTATGATTTTGTTGTATCGACGACTATTGCGAGCCAACAAATTCATAATACGTTATCAACACGAGTCTCTGCCACCGGAGTTTAGAATTTAATCAAGATAAAAAAAAAAAAGAAGTATTTTTTCTACTTTTGAATTCCCATTGTAAACCTTTCAAAACTCGTTTTTTACTCTTGATATTTATAAAAAGAAATATATGTCATAGACACTAGATACTCACATTTATCGAGATGCAATGAGTCTGGTAGACACTATTGTTGAAAATAATGCATCATTATCTCAAAATCATGTAAAGGCCATGATTTTTCTCCACCATCATTTCCGTGAAGATCTAAAGGCAGAATATCTTACCTTGAGAGATCCACTTATTTTGTAGAATGATCTAAAAGAAAGATTTAACCACCAAAAGATGGTCATTCTACTAAAAGTACGGTTTACTTTAAATCTATAAATGAATATATTAGAACCCATGGTTATGGCCTTGGAAGAGGTCATGGTTGTGGTTGAAGCCACGGACAAAGACGCGGCTATAATAAGAATCATCCATATAATCATGACAATCAGAATAGATATATCTGGATATAGTAGGTCCTGAAGATACTATTTACAAAATACAAAGCATCAAAGTCACTTGATTACTAGCAAACTATGAAGAAAACATACAATTACTAAAATATGATTGTTATATAAATGCTAGTTATGATTTGTTATAAATGTGCCTAAAAGAAAGATTTTATGTCTATCAATATGCAAAATTTTATCGTATTTAGAATTTCTCCTCAATTAAAGTTATAAGAAGAAATATTACTAGTAATATATGAATAAAAAAAAATTTCTTTCTCATAAATAAATTTTTTTTCTTTCTCATATCTCTAACATGCTCCTGCAGTAGTAATATCCAGAAGAAGTTTTTCAAAAGTATTTTGTATTTATATCTTCTAAAACTAAATGAGTCCTTGATAAAAATATTTTGATACTCGACCAAATGATTTTATGCTATTCCCTAAAGTGAATGACATTATAATATATTTAAGTACAAGATTTTGGTCGTGACTAGTAGAAATACACTTTATTTTTATGCTATAAGAATGACTCATTAAATTTTTAGTAAATAGATACTCACCATAAGTGAGAAAATAATGAGAAGGAAAAAATGAGAAGTAATAATTCTAACATATTATTGATGCAATATGAAAGTTTGTCACGTACTTGCAGTACGTCAAACATATTAAGAATCTCTATTAATTATTGATATTACTTTACTTCCCTAAATTATGCTATTAATAGTAATAATTATTGTATCGATAATATTAATATGATACATGTGAATGTAACTTATTATTTTGAATATCCGGAAAGAGCTTTTAGCATTTTGAAGTTTAATTAAATTTTTGAAGTATCAAATTATTACTTTTCTATTTTTTATCATTTTGTGATTATTATTTGAAAGGTTTCATATTATATATTCTAGTATTTATATATTATTTTAGTTTGTTTTGGATCAAGAATAGTAAAGATATAATTTGTCTAAACAATATTTACAGTTTATTTGGATAAAATCGAAATATATGTCCAAAGTATAAATAGTAGTACAAAGTTCCTGAAGAACTAGTTGATCAATAATTCTAGAAAAGTTAAGTGATTAAAAGCTCCAGAAGAGCTACATAATCTTCACTTAATGATTAAGTTTGTAATGCATTATTCTCTATATAATCTCGGTATTTTAGCATTAATGATACTATCATTATATCGACACATTAGATGAATAGACTTTTGACCAAGAATATATGTCAATTATAGATACTACCGTTTTCTAGTTTATATTGCATAGAATTTTTTAAATTGAGATGCAATATTAAGTAAACCTGAAGTTTATTTATAATTTATTAATTGGCATAACTAGTTGGACCATTCCAGATTATTAAAATATGAAGAATGATTATGAATTTATTGTGGAACTGAAAGTCTCCTAATATGACGAATTTATATGTGTTACTTGTTTCATTTAAAATTTACTAGTATTACTTGGAGCTTAATGTGTTATTTTGAGATGAATATGGAGAAATATTAGGTGATGCATCAACAAAATAGTTGTATGTATATTATTGATTTTTGCAACTTGTAGTTTGCAATTCAATGATAATGAACTCATTTTTAACATTCTCCCAATGACATAATTTGTCCTAATAATACTAGTTATATTGAAATAAATATCGAACATCTTACAGAATATTCATGATTGTGGTATATTAGCACTTATTTTATATTTTGCCAACACATTATAATTCTCCTCATAGTAGTTGGTTTGTGGTTAGAAACTAAATATTTATTATCCTAAAATTAAAGATACACTATGTATGTTGCTCCACCACAAAGGTAATGAGATGGGTTCTCAAAGAGATTATCAAATATATTGGGAGCGAATCTCAAGAGAGAGATTCGTATTTTGTTAATTTTGAATATGTTGCCCCAACATAAAGAGGAGAAAATATGAGGCCGGATAAAGATATTAGTTTGTGTCTCATATTGATCTTCTATTTTGATCCTCATAGAAAACACCTTGAAACAGAAGTTTAAAGGATAATTTATATAGCCAAGTATATTAATTGACCAATATCCGACAAAGAATGTTCCTATTATATTTTATATACCTGAAGGATAATCTACCACTACAAATAAATTTGAGACATAATGTGGTAGATAAGTCGGTTCCAAGGATTTAAACTCCTCACTGGAGCAAAGACTTAAGATATTCATATATATTAAGTTGAGGAGATTTAAATTCCAACAAAAATTTTCTCCAAACATGGTTGATATATTATTTTCAAAAGAAATTCAGGTTGAAAACTTTGACAAATGATGAGATCTCAATATGATTGGAAACTACTAGAACCACACAAGTATATAACGTCAATGATATTAATAGGCATAATAGATTGATTCAAAATAAAGATTTTCAAATCGAGGTTTGCTAACTCAAAATAATAAAGTTCGCATGAGAAATATGAAATTTCAAACTAGCATGTATTCTAGTAGGAATTATACACCTGACGTGTAATCTTAAAGAGATAGCAATAATTATTTGCTTATAAAATGCGAATTATGAATATGAATTTTTGCCATGACTTATGACATATGATTCTTCGTAAGATCTGACATTAATGACAAAAAATAAATTTCTAATGGTGGATATAATAGTATATAATAACACTTAATATGTATTTATCTTTGTTATCATTTGATAATGATACATATATTTGAAGTCCCGATGGACTTGATATGTTTGAAGCATATAATTATTTCTGTAGAATATAATGAGATTATCTTAGTGAATTATTATTAAAAGAATGATCATGTATGTCCATATATATAGAAATTCTATACGTAGCTATACTTGTTATATGTATTTCTTCATCAGAAGATATTCTCATTGTACAATCTATTGATTGGTATAGTATTCTCCACATTAGAGGAAAAAATCATCAATCAAAAGATGATATCATTTATGACTTTCATTATCTTGATCTATGCACAAGCATTAATAAACTGGAAGTTCATAATGTTGTTTATTTATGTAAAATTACAAATTGATTGTTTGACTGACTTCTGTAGAGTTAGTCAATATAATATTCTAGTTATAAATATTCTTATTTAGATAGCTGTCCCAGTAAAACAAATATACGAATTCTATAGTCATATGATTTTGATACACGCCTGAAACATGATTGATCTCTTGATTTTGAAAATAAAATCTTTAAAAGAAAAAAAGATTTGATAATCAAGATATTTTTCCTGAAGAATTTAGAGGAGCAATTATTGTGATTAACATTTTGAAAAGTCAACACTTTGTTTTAATTTTTGAAGATGTTTCACATGGGCATAGCATATCAATGGTCATTGGGTTATTATACGTGAGATCCTTTATATCTATTAAAAGATATTGAAGAACTCTTTGGTCTTAAAATACCACAATTCTGGAATTGAGTGCATGAATACACTTATCTACGTTCTAATTCTTCTTTACCCAATGAATTTTGAGATGATATTAAGCTTGCATTTTGATATCTCTTTGAAATAGTTTATCTTGAATATTGAGGAAATTCATCTCTTGTTGAGATGTATATGCCATGTATAAGTTATCTATATGATCCATATAAACCATGCATTTATAGGTATGTGTTGATTATCACAGCTACATCTTCAACTCATGTTCAAGAAATAGAAATTCATGATATTGGTCAAAAATTTATGTGATCATGATTAATGTATCCGAGATAAATCTATATCATATAAGAAGGAATTCTAACTGTATTGTTGGATGATAATAAAGTTTAGAATATATTAAAAAGATACGATAAAGTATGTTTTCATGAGATTATCTTTACTTATGAGCTTCAAAAGAGATGTGATATTGATGTGCAACGAATTTAATCATATGATTATTTGACAAATCTATTCACTAAGACTTTACCGATAGTAATATTTGATTGAAAAATATCGGTTAAAAAATCTCAAAAGATTGTCTCATCAGGGGGAGTAAATATGGCATAAAGAATAGTATAAATTTTTTTCTTTACTAGTGTTTTTTCACTGTGTTTTTTTTTTATTGAGTAAAGTTTTAACGAGACATACTCTTATACAATGAACAGTCAATGGAGAGTGTTACGAAATTAATATTATGGATGTCTACTATCCTATATCAAAGAAATAATCCAATATTAGAATTATATAGATACTCAAACTATCCAGAAGATAGTTGATACTATCACATCTTTAATTAGTGATAGAATTTATCTTCTGATTACTCTCTACCTCTTCTTATTGATATGTACCTCTAAATCCTATAAATAGGTCATTAGACTGATGTATTGAATGTATTCATTGATTCATTCATTTACTCTCATGAAAATTAGTAAAAACTCTTTTGTTCTCTTTCTATTTTCTTTCTAGTTTATCTATATTTTCTTCATTATAGTTTTTTATTCAAATTTTAATATTACTATTACAATTTCGTTTTATTCAATTTTTATTCATTATAGTTTTTTTGCGCGTCAATAAATTCATAATAATTATTATTATATTCAAACTTTCAAGTTGAATAAGCTAATTAAGGGCGCATATTGATTGGTTTTTGTTCAGACAAAAATGTCATGAGGTTCCACTTGCTCTTTGATAAAAAATTTTACTCTTTTGAAATTTAAGATAAAAAATATCAAATCCAAACTTAATCCATATAAACCCTAAATTTCAAACAAGCCAAAGTTTAAAGATTCTTTTAAGAAGCTCAATTCAATTATCCTTTCAAGTATACTCTGAAGGCCTACTTAAAAGAATTTTTTAAAATATATATTACAATTATGAAAAAAGAAGGTTAGGAGACACATGAAAAATAGCTTTTGATGAGCCCAGAAAATAAACAAATTTTCTTTTTATTTTTAAACAAAAAATCTAAAGTCAAAACACACTTATTATATATATATATATATATATATATATATATATATATATATATATATTAGACTATATACAGTAAAAAACTAATCATTTAAACTTTTTTTTAATGATTTTAATGATGTGACAGGGGATGAATTTCGTTAGAATTTGGCAGAACTAACCTAAAAATTTTAATTTTTTAATCTTTTGTTAAATACTAGTAATGTAATTATTGATAAATTTTATATAATCCACACACGATAACGGATTTGTTTTTTTTTTCTATTTAAATATGTTACATATAATGTCACTTTTTACCCTTCCTTGAAAGAGTAACATACAGGTACTCACATCGATGTAATGAAAGTGAAGGACCCACAACAATAACGGAACGACCTAAATAATCGACCCGTTTGCCAAGCAGAGTCTCACGAAATCTTCAACCCCCTCTCTCGCTCCAATCGATCCTCAGACCTAACCCCCTTCACCAAATTTTCTAGATGATCTAGCAACGATGAGATTTATATTCTGTTTACTGAATCACATGAAATTTTACCCAACTTCATATAATGTATATTGGCCTACTCCTTGTTAAAGAAATCCTGTCTAAGTCACTAATTCATGGGAAGATACTGAACTTTTATATTTTGTTTGGATACCAAGAACCGAGTCTCTTTCTAGAAAAAAATCATGAACTTTCTAGTTACAAATCTTAATAAACAAATTATTGTACTGTTTATGAACAAATTTGAAAAAAAATGTGAGCTCTACTACGCTATCTGTTACATTTCTCGCCAACTGCTGTCACAGAACAGTCCCGCTCACGTGTGATTTTATGCATCTCCATGACAAATGTTTCATTCTGTTCCGACGTCATATTCGAGATATCATCTTGAACTAGTAGAGTTGGTTTATCATATCTCATCTCTACAATATAAGTTATAAAGTATCACACAAAAAATACTTTCTTTTATGGTGACGACAATTAAAAAAAGTAATAAAATAGTACTTACCACTGCGTTCGTAACATGTATAGTCTTGGGACATGACACCACATACAGAAAAAGGTCGAGTTTCTAGATCTTAGAACGTATGCGGAATAAGTACTAATCTATGAAATTCGAAGTATATAATGATGGAGGTACAATAACATATCCAAGTTATAATATGCCGAGTATGTGGGAGTCCGATTGCTGTTACTAGGCACAATAATATACTTCTTACTGCTATTAGGCTTGTAATTCTCATGCGTTAGGATAGAATTTTTTGAAATGCATTGAACTCGACCTAATTGTTACATGACTTAATACCATATGTACAATTCTAATATATTATAAAAGAGCAAACAATCTTAAAAAGTTGAGATCATAGCGGATTTGGACCATACGGAATCCAACCAGCTTGCCAATATAATATATCGCTGCATTCAAAATGCCTCAAGCAAAATCTCGAGGGAGAAAAATAAAAATAAAAATAAAATAAATTTTCCTTTCGAAAGCAAAATCCAAAATCAAAATCCCTCTTACTGAAGGGGAAACTGAGCTTCGAAGGCCGAAGCTCTTCTTCTTCTGTCTGGAAATTCTTAACCGACCTTCTACAGTATCAGTCCTTTCGTTTCGGTATTACAATCACGGCAACGGCGGGAGCTGCTCGAGCCGCATCTTCAGCACCATCCCTTGAAGCGAGAGGAACCTATCAAGGTATTAGAAATTTCCCTTATAGCATCTAGAGTTCCATTTTCTTCCGCCTCGAGTTTTGGGGCTTTATTTTGGACTTCAGAATTGAATCTTTGTTGCTTTTTCTTCTGGGTTGTAAAACCATTCGCTGTAGATATTTTGGGTGTTTTGGGCTTTCTTTTTTCAAGTTTGGATTACTTTGAATAAGGTTTGAGGGTTTATATCAGGTGGCAAATAAGCTGCATGGAGAAATTTGCGAGGAAATTATACTTCCGATTCTGGATAATTTAGGGGATTTGGACTGCGGTTACTGAATTTTTACTTAAATTGGGAAACTTACTCTTTTTTTGTTTTTTTTTGTTTGCAGAGGAAATATAAGAAAATGGATGATTATCAAGAGATGGAGAGGTTTGGAATGGAGAATGACTTTGAAGATGGACAGTGGATAGGTGGAGAGTTTTATTATAGGAAGCGTAAGGAAAAACCTGTGCAGACTAAGGATGATGTGCTGTATGGCGTTTTTGCATCTGGGGATAGTGATTCGGACTATGAGGGTTTAGGCTCCTCGAGGAAGCGGAGGAAGGATAAGGATCTCTACAGGAAGCCTGACCTTACCAAGCCTGTTAATTTTGTATCTACTGGCACTGTGATGCCGAATCAAGAGATAGACCGAAATACAAAGGAGGAGAACCAAGCTATTGAGGAAGATGATCGCATTCCTTCTGGCCTTGGTTTTGCTCCCAGTTCGTCTTCTAAGAATAATTTGAAAGAGGATGGGGGTATTAAGGAGCATGATGATGATGATTTCTTGCCTACTGCTTTTGGCAAGAAGATCATGGAAGGTGCGCTAATGCGGCGAGAGAGAGAAAAAGAGAAGGCTATCCTTGCCAAAAAATCCTCCCAAATAGGGAGGAGAGGGAAGAGAGAGCCAGAGTCAGGAGATGTAGGTTCTTTTGAGAAGCACACAAAAGGGATTGGAATGAAATTGTTGGAGAAGATGGGTTATAGAGGAGGTGGGCTTGGTAAAAATGAGCAAGGAATTGTAGCTCCTATTGAGGCCAGGTTGCGGCCCAAGAACATGGGGATGGGTTTCAATGATTACAAAGAAACCAAACCACCAGCATTACAGGAGCCAGAAGAGAAGGCTCTGCCACATCCCATGCAGCCTTCTGATATCCACTCTAAGGAGAAGACATGGTCCAAGCAAGCTTGGATTAAGAAGAAGGTTTACATAACTGCTGAAGAGTTGTTAGCAAAGAAGCAAGAGCAGAGTCTTGAAGTCGTGCAGAAAGTCTTTGATATGAGGGGACCTCAAGTACGAGTCCTGACGAACTTAGAGAACTTAAATGCTGAAGAGAAAGCAAGGGAGAACGATGTTCCTATGCCTGAACTCCAGCACAATATCAGATTGATTGTTGATTTAGCTGAACTTGACATACAGAAAGTAGATCGGGACTTGAGAAATGAGAGGGAGACTGTGGTTGCACTGCAGATGGAGAAGGAAAAACTTCAAATGGAGGCATCTGGCCAGAAGAAGCAGCTTGACAACATGGAACATATAAGAAATGTATTAGAGGAACTTGAAGAGCAGAGTTCTATGGGAACAACAACTTTAGATTCCCTTGCGAAGTCATTCTTGGATTTACAGAGCCTGTATGCTGAGGAGTACAAGCTCTGTAACTTATCCAGCATTGCCTGTGCTTATGCAGTACCTTTATTTATTCGGGTATTTCAGGGTTGGGACCCTCTTCAAAATCCAACGCATGGACGGGAAGTGGTATCAAAGTGGAAGAATCTATTGGATGGTGAAGATTATATTTTCACTGACACAGCATCACCCTATAGCCAGCTGATTATGGAAGTTGTATTTCCTGCTGTGAGAATATCAGGCACTAATACTTGGCAGGCAAGAGACCCTGAACCCATGCTTCGGTTTCTGGAGTCTTGGGAAAAGTTACTGCCTACTCTTGTTCTTCAGACAATCTTGGATAACATTGTCATGCCAAAGATATCTGCTGCTGTTGACTCATGGGATCCTCGTAGAGAAACTATTCCAATTCATTCTTGGGTTCATCCGTGGCTGCCTTTACTGGGGCAGAGATTAGAGGCTTGTTATCACACAATCCGTGATAGATTGGAAAGTGTACTCCATGCTTGGCATCCCAGCGACATGTCTGCCTACTACATACTGTCACCTTGGAAGACCGTGTTTGATGATGTCAGCTGGGAAAAACTAATGGCCCGCCATATAATTCCAAAGTTGCTGGCTGTAATGCATGAGTTTCAAGTAAACCCAGCGAATCAGAAACTTGATCAGTTCTATTGGGTTCGGACTTGGGCAAATGTTATACCCATCCATCACATGATCCACTTGATGGATGTTTTCTTTAACAAGTGGCTGGAGGTGTTGTATCACTGGTTGTGCTCCAATCCAAACTTTGAAGAAGTGACCAAGTGGTATCTGGGTTGGAAGGATCTTCTTCCACCTGAACTTCTAGCAAATGAACACATTCGTTATAGGCTTAATCTTGGTCTTGACATGATGAACCAAGCTGTTGAAGGCATGGAAGTTGTCCAACCTGGCTTGAGGGAGAATATAAGTTATCTAAGGGTGCGTGAGCAGAGGCAGTTTGAAAGAGCAGCTGCGCAGGCTCAAGAGCGATCTTCGAGCACTTTAGGTAGTGGTTCTCAAGTGCAAGGAATGGGAAGTGGGCTTGAAATGAGCTTGAAAGATGTTATTGAAGTTCATGCACAGCAGAATGGCTTGCTCTTCAAGCCAAAACCTGGTAGAATGCAAGATGGTCATCAGATATATGGTTTTGGTAATATTAGCATTATAATTGACTCTCTCAATCAAAAGGTGTTTTCACAAATTGAAGACAAATGGTCATTGGTCTCACTTGAACAGCTTCTGGAATTGCATAATCGCGCTGGTGTGAAGCGGCGGTGATGAGTAATAGCTTTTGGATCTTTAGTCTTTTGTTTTTTCTTTCAAAACATTTCATAGGTTGTGCCCTAGGCAGGAAAAAAAAAAAAGAGAACTTATAGGCGTGCCTGAAGTGCTACTGCTAACCTTTCTTTGCTTTGTTATTAGAGTTGAGATAAGAAGTCGCAGATGACAAAAATTGTAAGATATTTTTTGAATTAGTGTTCTATCTGTTCAACTCTAATTTCTTCACATTCCTTTTTGCTTTTGTTCTTTTGGGTGAGGTTTTTCTCCTCTTCTGGCACGCCTATTTCTCAGCTTTCTACTTGGAATGGTTTTCTGGGCAGCCAGGAATATCTTATGTCAATCGTTTGCAGTTTGCTTGCTTGAACCCCAAATGTATATGAATTATTTTATGGAATCTGCTGAGAAGTGCAAATTTTAATTGTTGTATAAGAAGATTGATTGGGTAGGACTATATTGTAGCAGTTTTTAGTGCCTAGCATTTGAACTTTCTCACTTTTTTACTGTAAGTTCCATTGCACTAGGTGTCTGATACGACATATTTCTAAGTTGCAAATCTCTAATTCTAGTCAATTTATAGTCTGACATATGCATGAATCTTCTCCTACTTTTTGTACTAAAGTTGGAGGGAAGTTTGATTATTTGTTTTGTTTTATTTGGACTTACTATTGCTTGGTTGTTGTATGTCCTGATATATTATATTGAGGGGAGATGATGAAAATTAAGTGGGAAGCTTGTTGCTTTGGCTGCTGATTCTATCTGGAAGCTCTCCTGCAAAATTTGATTGAAAATTTTAAACGAGTTATGATGTTACCTGAATTCATCTTTTTTTGGCTTTCATTTTTCCAATCTACAAAATTGTGGATTCTGATTATGATATCATGCTTTTTGAACTTTTCAGCTTCCAACTCTCCTTTTTGTTGTTTTTTTCATCTTAATGTTTTAAAAGGCTATTTTATAAGTATGCTGTACATTCTTAGTTTATCATAGTCAGCGTTGTGACTTATTTTGCATCCCTCATATTTTTGATTCTTTTACATTTGATTAGTTGAAATTGTCTTTCATATTTGCTGATGCTTTATGCTGCAGTTTTGCCATGTCTCTGAGAGTGTTGGGTTGTTCAGTGGTGTAACATGGACTATGCTATTGGAACTGATTTATATGATACACCTTCTGTAAGTGTTGGAACCAGATTGTGTTGAGATTCGTAAAACTGACTTGCAAATTCTGAAAAATCATACAGAATGATTATTACTATATACCTAGAAGGAAATTATGCAAAGTAATTGCATTTTGTATGTTTTCTTTTTGTCTTAATGGATGCCTTTTTCTAGTCTTTGCTAGACAGGGCTGTGCATTACCCAGATAATTGGTAGAAGTCTTCATGGGGCCTTAACGGGGCAGTTATTGGACCAGCTTGTTATGCTCTTTGTCTGCAGAGAAGTCTAATTTAAGGAAGTGCTTCTCTAGAGGGTGCATTAGCTTCTGTTGTGACTGGTCTTGGTTTGGTATTGCATTAAACAAGGGTATGGAATATTCATAAAATTGTTAATTGTTTAGTCCCTTTTAGCTCTCTATTTTTTTCTTTATTGGTTCCTTTTCTATGAGAAATTGAGCTAGAAAATGCAACAGTCAGGATTTATTCTGCAGCAGCAATAGAGAAAAAGCTAGTAGATTTTCTTGTGGTTGTCTGAGTTTTATCTTTGTTGTATGTTTTACGGTTACTGGAGTCTGAAGCAATATTTAGAATCTTTTTTTTCTCATTGACTTTTCCTAGGGGTTTATTAGAATGTTCTCAAGTTTTTTAAGTACTTCTCTGAAATCCTTGGAAAAAGTAGTTGGAAGAATTTGAGTTTTTTTATTCTTCTGCTGTAGGAACTTCACTAAAACATCAGCATACCTCCTAAATACTCTGTTAAGAAATGGACATGAGGATATTGGGACAAACCAAATTCCAGTTTCTATGCTTTAATTTCCGGTTCTGAGCCAAATAATTTGGTTGGATCTTTAAGTAGTACATGAAATAGGACATGAAAGTCATTATTTGCCAATACTATGGTCTATAATGCTTAAATAATTTTGTCCAAGAGTTTTCACCCTCTGAAACCTCTTCCCAGTACATCAGTTTCTTGTCTGTGTTGAAGAAAATGGCAAAAAAGAGCAGTAGTCGCTGTATGTACAAATTCTTTTTAAATTTTCTGGTATAATAAATTTAAGTAAAATCATCCATTTCTCACTGTTTTGGTTAACTAAATATGATTTATTTCTTTCAACAGGAAGAGCTCTCTGTGCTCTGTACTTGAAAGCAGCTTGACATTGGAGTTTTGCTAGTCTCTATAGTGGGCTCTCTTTTCTTGTTTTGCTAGTAATTCATCATGAGAGCTGTCTTCTATTATCCTACCACTCAACTACTCAAGATTTTATTTGACTCTTGAATTGTAGGTAGACAATGAGGAACAAGGCATGTCCTACCAGTCTTGGTCTTTTCAAGTGCATGCCGGACAAGGTTTTCCAATTTAGTATCTAAAGCATTTCTTGCCTCATCCAGCAGTAACATGGGAGGATTTTTCAACGTTGCATGTGCAAGAGCTCTCCTTTACTTTTGGCCTCCTGATAGAAGTACTCCTCTTTCCCCAGGGTAAGTTCCATAAACATCTGATATTGAGCTGTTGGTGGACATTGATAATTATAATTGCAAATCAATCATGATTGACACCAAAAGGACAAAAAGATCAGGATATCAGAGTAACTCTACCTAATAAATTCATGGGCATTTGCATTACTAGCAGCCTTAATGACTTCAGCTCCTGTTGTGTTCTCTGGTCCATATCTAATGCTCTCATAGATAGTACTGCAAAGAGGCTTGGCTCCTGACCAACCTATGCAATATATGACCTCAAAGCTCTAAGTTTATACATTCTGAGATCAATTCCATCAATTTAAACCATCCGCTTAGAGGAGTCTTGGATCTCTTTCAGATTACTGTTGATTTTCCACAGCCACTTTGGCTAAGGCAACAACTTCTCTAGCGTCATCTTTAAGCTGACAATGTTCAAGGTCATTTGTTTGGTCCTGTAAGATAGAGAAAATCCACCTCTTTCAGTTCTATTTGTTCATTTAACTTCACAGGAATAATAATAGCTTCTTGATCATCTGGTGTCATATTGCTTTTTCTTTTCAAAACCATGAAGATTGAGTTCAATGCATTGGTCCCTTTTGATAAATCCAGTCATGCTTACAGTCTGTTCTATGACACTTCTAGTTGCTACCATTATTAAAAATGTCTCGAAGAGGTGCTTGAATGAGATCTCTCCATATAAAAGAAGTTCACCTCTATACCAGAAAATAAGAGCAGTGTTGTGGAACCAAGAACAGTAAATTGAAAAGTCCGTTATCAGCATACCAAGATTGCTTACGACTCTCCTTATTGGGTCCTATTTGTGCATCTTCAAATAGGCAGATGACAGACAGTAACATGCAGTAATACTCCATCCGTACCAAATTACTCTCAAATTTGGACTTTTAACACATATTTAGATCCCCGGATGAACTTATCCAGAACAAGCAAGGACCATACTCTACATTGCTGCAACCCCTCAATATATCATGTTAGCTGATAGGCTGTGTATGATGTGTACAGATATGTACACATTATTTCAGTTTCCTAGTTGCTTAAGGTTAGGGTTTGTTTAATGATTACAGCTTTGTAGATAACTAGAGCTTTATGTAACATTTGTTTCCACGACAATACAAACACCTTTTATATGGTATTAGAGCAGACACCATGGTGTGAGGATGGCTCAAAAGCTCTATGGAGAAATTGCTCAGAAACAGCATTGGATACGCTAGGACAGCAAGAGAAATTTGGAAGGACCTCCAGAAGTGGTTTGGCAAGGGCCGTTCGCTAGGCTATGAATCCATCGTGCTATTACAGCAAAAACAGTTAAGAGTGTATTGGCTCACTATACTCAATTGAAGGCTTTCTGGGAGGAAATTCAGGCTTTGTTGCCGCTGCTTAAGTGTGTTTGTACCAGCTGCAGTTGCGATTCGGAGAAAGAGTTAATCAATATGCGAGAAAAGGAGCATTTATATAACTTTCTAATGGGATTAGACGAATCTTTTCACCATGTCATCACTCAGATACTGAGCATGAGGCCTCTGTCAACTCTGGGGGAAGAATATCACGTGATCACATTCACAGAAGAAAAACAACGCAGATCAATTTCTACGGACCGACAACCAGTTGTTGAGACAGCAGCATTTAGATTGCAGAATCTTTGTGATGGTTAGCTAGTAGCTGCAGTCAGAGGCAATGTTGATAAGAAAGATGGACGAACAAACAAAAGGATAGGCGGCACTGTACTCATTGTGGAATAGCTGCAGTCAGAGGAAATATTGATAAGAACGGTGGACGAACAAACAAAAAGGATAGGCTGCACTGTACTCATTGTGGAAAACTCATGCTACAAGATCATAGGTTATCCTCTAAATTGGAGAAAACCTAATACCAGCAAGCGATCAGACAGCTGGTTTTCTTCTCCTAAGGCGGCAAATGTTGAGACCGATGCAAGTCCTATACCTGGTCTGTCACATTCAGACTTTGTGAAGTTGATGGAATATTTGAACCCCAGACAATATCAAATAGGAAAAACGACAGAACAAGGACCTGGTGTTAACATGGCAGGTAAGCTTGATGATAGCTGGACTTGGGTCATAGACTCCGGAGCAAAAGATCACATTAACATGTTAATGGATTTCAAGTCTGTTGATCGTATCAAGCCAGTAAAAATGCCTAATGGAGACAAAATCAACGTGCGAGGCATTGGCAAAATGCAGATTTCTAGTAATCTAATTCTGGAAGATGTTCTTTTTATTCCAGATTTCAAATTCAATATGCTATCAGTCTCATGACACATTCGGTCTCACAATTGTGGCTTAATTTTCTTTTCTGGTTTTTGTGTATTGCAGGACTTACCATGGAAGAACTTGAGTGGAGTGGGTAAGCAGCAAGGGCGCCTGTATATGATGGTTGTGCTTCAGCAGTCTCGCGTGGCTTTGGCAATTCAGAGGGATTCAGAACCGGCACTGTTGGTGCTAGCGCTTAGTGCATACCTCCATTGAAAAATTGAAGCATATCTGTAATGTCAAAGATATTACTTTTCGTTATTGTGATTCTTGTTTGCGAGTCAAGTTGAATAGATTTTTTTTGGGCATAGTAAAATTAAAACAAAAAGTACCTTTGAGTTGATACCCTGTGAATGTGATGTTTGCGGAGGGTATCAAACTTCCCCAACTTCAGGAGCACATTATTTTTTGGCTATAGTTGATGATTTTAGTAGAGGTATTTGGGTTTACCTGATGCAAAAGAAATCTGTTGTTGAATATTATCTGGTTCATTTTTGCAATATGATAGAAACTCAATGTGGAATTTGAATTAAAAAAATGAGGAGTGACAATGGCGGTGAATTCACATTAGCAAAATTATTATAGTTTTATTCAGAAAAGGGTGTAGTGAGTGGCATGTCATGTTCTTATACCCCACAACAAAAACAAAATGGGGCAGTGGAGAGGAGGATAGTCAAAATGGGGGTAGCGGAGAGAAGGCACTTAACGGTTAATATTTGGCAAGTGATAGTCAAAATGGGGTAGCGGGAGAAGGCACTTAATGATTAATATTTGTTAAGTGAATAATTATTTATTTTATGATAAGTATTCGATAAGTAGTAAATCATTATTCGCTCTATTATAAAATTTTTTTCAGTTTACGATA
The DNA here is from genome assembly GCA_030512225.1 of Rauvolfia tetraphylla. NCBI lineage: Eukaryota > Viridiplantae > Streptophyta > Magnoliopsida > Gentianales > Apocynaceae > Rauvolfia > Rauvolfia tetraphylla. The sequence goes on from JAJQKT010000059.1 coordinate 7,941,094, forward strand.
TGAATAATTATCTAATTTACAACGAGTATTCGACAAGTGATGAATCAATACAATATTTTCTTTACTTTTATAAAGAGACTATTAAATATACAGATAAATCTTACTTTTTTGAAGATTTATACAACGTCGAAACTACTAAATATCCCAATGAAAACTCACATATCTAACTTTATTTTTACTATAAGTGAATCTGAAAAAATAATTTTTGATATCAAAAGAGAACTCTAAGGCTCGTCGAAACTATTGATACAAAATAAAGATTTTGAGGAGAACGAATCATTTTGTTCTTCAATATTTGAAAATTTTTAAAGAAGTAGCGGAAAGAAGAAGAAGACAGAAAGAAGAGAGAGAGAAAGAGAGAATTTGATACAAAAATAAAGATCTTCAGGAGAACGAATCATTTTGTTCTTTAATATTTAAAAATTTTTAAAGAAGTAGTGGAAAGAAAAAGACAAAGAAGAGAGAGAGATAATTTGATAAGAATAGTTGAAAATGTTAAACTAATGATAACTTTTTAAAAATTTTAAATATCTCACAAATTTTAATTACCCAAAATACCTTTCATACTCTTCAACAAATAAAAAAGATGCTCATCTAACTATGAACAAATCATCCGCAAGTGTTGTAGCCTAATCGTGGAAAATATTTGGTTTCTTACCACAAACTAACTACTATGAGGAGAATCAAAATGTGTTGGTAAAATACAAAAAAAAAGTGCTAATATATCATAATCATGAATATTCTGCAAGATGTTCAATATTTATCTCAATACAATCAGTATTATTAGAACAAATTATGTCTTTGGGAGAATGTTAAAATATGAGCTCATTATCAATGAATTGTGCAAACTACAGGTTGCAAAAATAATAATATACGTATGATTATTTGTTGATACATCAACTAATAATTTCTCCATATTCATCCTAAAATAACACATTCAACCCCGAGTAATACTAGTAACTTTTAAATAAAACAAGCAGCAGATATAAATTCGTCATATCAAGAAACTTTCTGTTCCATAATAAATTCATAATTATTCTTTGTATTTTTTAATGATCCTGGATGGTCCAACCGGTCATACCAACTAATAAATTATTAGTAAACTTCAGGTTTACTCAATATTACATCTCAATTTCATAATTCTATACAATATAAATTAGAAGAAATTAATAATAGTATCTATAATTGACATATATTTTATGTCATAATGGTAATGCATAGGCCTCAAAAGTTTATCGATCTAATATCTCTACATGTTGATAATATAATCAAGGCTCAAAAATTTTATAAGACTATTTAGAGAATGATCTATTATAACAATTGACCATTAAGTGAAGATCTGGTAGTTCTTCTGGAACTTTTAATCAATTAACTCTTCTACAGTTATTAATCAATTAGTTCTTCAGGAACCTTGCACTACTATTTATACATTGGACATATATTTTAAATTTTATCCAAATAAACTACAAATATTGTTTAATTTAATCTTCACCATTCTTGATCCAAAATAAAATAAAATAATATATAAATACTAGAATATAAATTTATAGTATTAAAAACTTTTCAATAATAATCATAAAATGATAAAATAGAAAAGTAGCAATTTGATAATTCAAAATTTTGGTTGACATTCAAAATGCTAGAAACTCTTTCTAGATATTAAAAAGAACTGGCTATATTCATATGTGTCATATCAATATTATTGACACAAGCATCATTACTATCAGTAGTGTGATTTTGGGAAGTATTACAAGTACGTGACAAACTTTCATATTGCATCAATAACATGTTAGAATTATTACTTTCCCTTTTTCCTTCTCATTATTTTCTCACTTCTGGTGAGTATCATTTACTGGGGATTTAATGAGTCATTCTTATAGTATAAGAACAAAGTGTATTTTTACTAGCTGCAACCAAAATCTCTTTCATAAATATATTATAAGTTCGAATGACATTCACTTCAGGGAATGACATAAAATTAATTGGTTGGGCGTCAAAATATTTTATCAATGACTCATTTAGTTTCAGAAGATATAAATTTAAAATACTTCTGAAAATTTTTTTCTCGTTATTGCTACTACAAGAGCATTTTAGAGATATGAGAAAGAAAAATTCTTTTATTCATCACATTACTAGTGATATTTCTCCTTATATCTTTAATTGAGGAGAAATTCTAAATGAAATAAAATTTTACATTATGATAGACATAAAATCTTTTAGGCACATTTATAACAAATCATAACTAACATTTATATAATAATCATCTTCTGGTGATTGTATATTTCATTCAAAATTTGCTAGTAATCAAGTGGCTTTGATGCCTTGTATTTTTAAATGGTGTCTTTAGGATCCAATATCCAGATGCATATATTCTATTAGCCATAAATTTTTTTTTACATCTATAAATTTGAACATCTAGTGTCTATCAAGAGTAAAAAAAATTTTTGAAAGGTTTGCCATGGGAAATTCAAAGGTAGAAAAATACATTTTTTTCTCTTAATTAAGCTCTCAACTTCGGTGGCAGAGACTCATACTTTCTTGACTTCATGTAAACTTCAAAGATACCACAGTAGAGTCTCGTGCTGATAACGTATTATGCATTTAATTGTTGGTAACACAAAATTAAAACAAAAACGTCACTCAATATATCTGGAGAATAATATAAAACTAAAGAAATGAGAAGATAGAATATAGAGAGAGAAAGTAGAACTCAAGAATCAAGACTAAAATGTATATCTTATTAATGTCATCATATGACCCTATATATAGGCTCATAATACAAGAGTTTATGGAAACTCAAAATCTGAAAAGAAAATCAAATCTGATTAGGAGTCATATTTTTGGAGTTCAGTTCTCTTCAGAAAATTGATTAATATAAATATCCACATATTATTTCATAACGTTTTATGTTGTGTTAACAAATTTTTTTTACCTACTTAACATGAAACATTGTCATTTCATATTGTGATTTTTTTAAAAAAAATTATAGATTGGCCACTTCGGCCCGTTTTAATCCACAGGCCTGACAGAGCGAATTGATTAGGCCTGATCCAAGCCTACCTAATTTATTGGATAAACGGATCAATTCGCGGGCCGCTAACTTATTTGAGAGCGCTATCATTGTGCATATATTGACCTGGAAATAAAGGACAACTTTCACACCCGCCGCCCCCCAACACACTCCCCTATCCCAATCTTCATAAGGCTATCCCCAGTCCCCAATGTCGTACGTCGTAGTAGTCTCACAAGCAACTTCTTTCAATTAGTTGTCGAATCTTACACTATTTTTCCACAAGACATGGAATTAGTTGTCCAAAAATTGAAGTTTCTTGAATCTTTGTCCGCATCAAATATGAGTTCGAATTTTGTATATGAAGTTATGTTCTCAATTATCACAGGCACAACTTGTTTTTCACTCAAATCTAATTGAAAATTCAATCTAAAATAACCATTTCTTGTCCTCTTTTGGGGACATTAAGATTATATTATTGACAGCCTGATTATGATGCAGACAATATTTTTTTTTAGCTCTCAACCATTAGGTTTTAATTTAGTGGTTAAAAAATCACATATTATGAATAATTATTTAAGTTTGAATAATTATTTACTCTAATAATTAAATAATCATTATATCATGAATAATTATTTACTCCTAGTAGAATAGTTGTTCTACTTACACTAAATATAGAATGAATAATTATTCTAACTTAAATAATTATTTACAACATATAAATTCTTAACTATTAGATTAAAATTTGATGGCAGAGAGCATATTCAATAAGTGCTGACAAAAGGTGTTGTATGCACCATAGCTGAGTCATGTTATTGAAAGGAGATTGCCAACAAAACAGCGAGTTTCTTGAATTGTTAAATCTTCTTGTGCATTATGGCGTAGTATTACTATTGCCAGAAATCTTTAAAAACATCACAAACTCTAAATAGGATTAAGAGGATACAAACTTTTTCTAGCAACTATATAATACAAATTTCAGTGGCTTTGCCAATTTGCCAAAGAATGATCGCCAATTTGCACCATCCAACGAGATAACGAGATAGAAACTCAATTAGATAACATCATCATTTATTAATTGATACTTCATACGTTTCAAAAGATAAGATTTTTTGAATATTTTTTGAATAGATTAAGTAAAAATAGAACAAAAAGTATTTTTTTAATTTTATTTTAAACTAATTTTACTAATATAATCGATAATAAGTGAAAACTAATTTTTAAAATTCGTAAAAGGCCAAACATTTTGAGAAGAGAGAAAAATGTCAAAAAATCTTATATTTTGAAAGAATATATATTGAGTTCAAATTTTTAATGTTTAAAAAATGGAAAAGAAAAATTTAGCCTTTTTCTCTTCTTTCAAAAGCTCCTCTTTTGGTACTTTAAGCGTTGCATTATTGATAGAAATTATACAACAAATCAATCAATTACAACATTTCAAATATAATCATACATTAAAAATAAAGAAGTATTAACATTACTACCCAAAGCGAATAAACTCGTAACTTGACAAGGATTTAACTCCGGAGCTACTAAGGGTAATTTGTTTTCAATTGTTTAAAATAAATAGATTTTAAATTTTTAAAGTTAAAAGCTATTTTTCAGTTATTGTCGATTGCTTATTCACTTTTAATTTTAATTAAAATAAGCTAAAAAAGACTAACTTTGAGAGGCCACTCTTATGTGCTTTTTTAAAATAACTTTTACTTTGTTTTCTTTTTATTAATACCAATAAGCGATTTGTTTTCAATTATTTAAAATAAGATATTTATAATTTTTTAAGTCAAAAGTTCTTTTTGAAATATTTTCAATTACTCATTCACTTTTGATTTTAGTTTAAATAAGCTAAAAATATTACTTTTGAAAAGTTACCTCATGAGTGTTTTTTTGAATAACTTTTATTTATTGAAAATGTTTAAAAAATAATGTTATCTTAATTTTAAGTATAGCATTTTTTGAAAACACTTATTTTTTAATAACTTAAAAAAATTCAATAATCAAAAATAGTGTCAAATTACTAAGAAATTTCTCTTTTTTATTCTATATTTATCGTTTATACATCAGAAACTAACACTTTGGTGTACCAAAGTATCAAAATCACTTACCCCTCCTTACCCAAAGAGTCAATTACTGTGGCAAAATAGTAGTTTAATAGTAGAAGTCTCCTTATTAGATAAAAGGTTTTAGATTGGGTTACTAGAAAACTTTATTTTCTTCAACTTGCAAGAAATCGTGGCTCATTCTCTAACGAATAACAACTTAACTAATGCTCGTCAGCATTCGGCCTTTACTCTTCCTCCCACACGTATTTAGCATGTCAACCCACACCCTGTATCCACCTCCGCTGCCCCCACAGCCCCGGTCACCCCAGCCCGCCCATTCTCAAAACAAGAATTCCATAACCGAATGCTGCCTAAACAGCATTATTTTTCGTCGGACCTTCCCTAAGGAACTTTGCCCTTGTTTTCATGGTAAAAGTGTATAACAGACCTTGCTTGTATATCACAAGTACGTATGATTATGTTTATGGATTCTTCTTCATCATTCTCATACCAATTTTGACCTATATCTCCATTATTTTAGATAGTTCATGCCCATAAGAAAGCTCCAAAGTCCATCCTTGTGGGTTTTGCGCAAGTCAGTTTCCTATAGTTTCTTTCAATTTCTTGGTCACAGTTCCTCTATATAAAGCCATTCCTGTTGCAGCACATCTAGCGTTGAATTTGACCCTTAGCGTTGAAAATGGAAGTGATGAGGTTTTTTTTAGCTGCTCTTTCTTTTGGTTTGATTCTTGGGATCGCGGAGAGTTTTGATTTCCATGAAAAGGAGTTGGAAACTGAAGAAAGTTTGTGGGATTTGTATGAGAGGTGGAGAAGTCATCACACGATTACCAGAAGTCTTAGTGAGAAGCACAAGCGTTTTAACGTATTCAAAGCAAATGTTCACTATGTTCATAACTTCAACAAGAAGGATAAGCCTTATAAGTTGAAGCTCAACAAGTTTGCTGATATGACTAACCATGAATTCAGGAACACTTTTGCTGCTTCCAAGATTAGGCACCACCGGATGCTCCACGGTGCCCGACCGGTGAACGGAACCTTCATGTACGCCAATGTGAAGACTGTTCCTCCTTCTATTGACTGGAGGCAGAAAGGTGCTGTAAATCCTGTCAAGGATCAAGGCCAGTGCGGTAAGATCATCCATATCTCCTAAATCTTTTGATGTGATGGATTTTTACTGCTAACAGTTAAAATGTCTTGTACAACACAGGTAGTTGCTGGGCATTTTCAACGGTTGTTGCAGTCGAGGGAATTAACTATATCAAAACAAATAAGCTAGTTTCCTTGTCAGAGCAGGAGCTCGTAGATTGCGATAACGAAGAAAATCAAGGCTGCAGTGGCGGTCTTATGGATTTGGCATTCGAGTTCATCAAGAGAAAGGGAGGTCTCACCACAGAGCAGAACTACCCTTACAGGGCTCGGGATAGCAGATGTGATAAAATCAAAGTAATTATAGTCTAACTTGCACTTTCTGCTCTTGATTCTTTGTACGTTAAAACTGATGGTTAATGGCTCTCAATCTTGCAGGCAAATCAACCAGCAGTGTCCATTGATGGATATGAGGATGTGCCCAGTAACGATGAAGATGCACTCCTCAAAGCAGCGGCAAACCAACCTGTCTCGGTCGCCATAGATGCCAGTGGTTCCGATTTCCAGTTCTACTCCGAGGTAAAAACCTAAACAGAGAAAATCTTACACATTTTATCAGATTCAAATAAAAAAAATGCACAAATTTCTGCTGGCAGGGGGTGTTTACCGGAGACTGTGGAACGGATCTAGATCACGGGGTGGCAGTCGTAGGATATGGAACGACTCTTGATGGCACTAAATATTGGATTGTGAGGAACTCTTGGGGACCAGAATGGGGAGAGAAAGGCTACATAAGAATGCAGCGTGGAGTTGAGGCTAAAGAGGGACTTTGTGGCATAGCAATGGAACCCTCCTATCCTATCAAGAACTCTTCCAATAACCCTATCGAAGCTTCTGACCCTAAAGATGAACTGTGAAAAAGGATCTATTTTCACTTCCGAACGTTGTTTTTTCTTCTGTTTAAGTTGCAGAGCTCAAGAGCTCACATGTAAACTTCAGACATGAATATTTGGTTTCATCATAAAGTAATTTGATGTACTGTGTTTAATTTAGACCAAAAAGGGAATATAATAACGATAATCAAATAATTGTTTATGTTATTCTCAAAGAGACTCGTACAATTCTAGGAGAAAAGGAAAGAAAAAGCAATTATAAGTCTTCCATATTCCAAGTCAATTTCTAGTTTTTCTTTTCCCGATAGGAGAGGGAAAAGCATTCTCTCTTCTTCTTGAACATGGAAAACTAGAAGCAGTTCTATAAACAAGTATTCTCCAACAAGGAAAAGAGATTCTTATTCTTTCAGAATAAGGAAACAGGAGCAAGTACGATTAGTAATATTAAAATCTTCACATTCTGGTTTGTCAGAGGAACAAATTTCTTCTTCTCTCTAAATTTCTCTTGGACGTTGCTCTAGTTACAATAGTAGTCATCAACTTCTTCTTTCATGGAGGGTTCAAGGAGCAAAGGTCCCCCGCAACCTGGAAAGAGTTGTAGCCGCATCGATGCGGGTTGGGAAGAAATCATTATTTCTTTTGGAAGATTTGGGTTGGGCAAGGACGGAACACTGGCAAGCCAGCCAGATGAGACACACAAGAAGAATGCCGGTTCTTCTTCTTCTTTAAGTGATAGTGCAGAAAAGGATAATAATTTCTTGCCTGTATCTGAAGTTAGCCTGGAGAAGAAGGAATGCTCATCACAAGTGAATAAAATTGATGAACTGCAGAATAGAGTCGAAGCGGACAGGCCTCCGGCTTTATCTCTTCAAGAAGACGTCTGGGTGCAACGGAACATCTACAATGGCCTGACTCTGGGTGAGAATCACCGTTCATCAATTCAGGATCAGATTGCTTCGGTTCCGAACTATCAATCTGATGTTTACCACTCTGGGAATCGGACATTGAAAAACTACTTCCCAGCAATGGGAGGTCACTTTTCTTGTGATCACTTTAGCCAAATCAGGAACGCCGGACACTACATGAACAATAATATTGCAAGTCCCACTTACCCTCCATATCAAGTACTACAAAATTCAAGTCTGCAGCAAGAAAATTACCTTCTAATGATGGCCAGTACTCGTGATGGTTCAGAGAAGTTGCAAAAGGTTCTTCAACAGGGGAATTATTACTTGATACAGGAAGTACTGAACGGAGTTTTAGGCTCAGTTTTTGGGCTGATGATAGATGACAATGGACACCACGTCTTTAGAATGCTAATTGAAAAATGCCTGAATGATCAACTTTACTTCATTGTCAGCAAGGTAGAGCGGGAGCCAGATACATTTATACATATAGCTTTTACAGATAAAGGTTCAAAGTCGATTCAGAGACTCATCAAAAGGCTCAAGAAGACACCAATGGCGAAAACTATTACCAGAATCCTATCAGAAAGATCCTGTGAGCTACTGACTCACAAGATAGGCTCCCATGTCATTCGGCAATGTTTTGTCCTCCTTGGGGAGGAACCTAATCTCATACTTTACAAAGCAATAGGTCCTCACTTACTGGATTTAGCAATAGATCAAGTAGGATGCATATCCTTAAACAACTTTCTGGATAGCATTACAGGTGAACGAAGACGAATGTTTCTCTATTATCTTGCAGAGCATTCCCTTTTCCTGGCCAATGATCCTTCAGGGAACTTCGTTGTGCAGCACATGCTGGATCTTAACAATGAACAGGTAACGAAGAGAATACTAGAGCGTCTTCAAGGCAATTTTGGACGGCTAGCTCAGAAACAAGGAGGAAGTCATGTTGTTGAGAAATGCATGAGGTCTTCTGAATCTGGACTTAGACAAGTGGTTTTAGAAATTCTCAGGGAGAGGAAAGAACTCTTTCGACTTGCTCGGGATCAGTTCGGGAACTATGTAATTCAGACAGCTTTGAAGCAGACTAAGATGATGATCAGCGAAGAAACTCTATACCCTCAACTCCTTAGAGCCCTCGAGCCTTACTATCCCCATCTTCTGGGAAAAACAAGGGGAAGACATGTAGCTGAACTGATCAAAGAAGACCTTGGATTGCAGAAAGCAAAGGCTGATGAGCGAGAAGACCAGCATTGAGAAGGGGAATTGTGTCTTCTTTTGTTGATTCTTCTGTGAATCAATTTGTTTATTTGTCTAAAATAGGTGATTTTTTTTGTAAATGACCTGAAAGACCATGTCTGAAATTGTTATTAGTAAATTTCATGCTATTACAATGGATTTAGATTATCTTACACTAGAAGTACTTATTCCATTCTTGAATAATCCAATCTTCATTTGTATCTAGTCATTATTGAATTAGTTAGTTATTATTGAAAAATACTTACATAAGAGTATATTGAATTGTTAAAATATTTAAAATTACAAAAGTCACTATTGGCATTGTACTGTTTAATAAAGGCACTTCATCTTAGTCTTTGCCTCTCAACTGACATTATTACCGCTTGTCTCTGTTCCATCGTTATTAGATTTCTTTTATACCAACCATACTGTCATTCCAGCTGCTGCAGATGAGGACCAGTAGAATACGGTCATACTCTCATACAGGGCGCTACATGACTCAAGTATTTGAAATTCACACCCAGCATTCGATTGCATTTATTAATTAAAGTATTAAACGAAGATCACAAAGTTCATCATTCAGCCATGCAAAGTACAAAGTAGAAAAACAGAAACACACACTCGAGTACTTTCTGCATACTCTTATTTTAGTTAATCGATTTAGAACTTACCATCCATCAAATCTGAAGAATAGATGCATCAACCATAGCACCTGATCTGGTCATTGCAGCCTTTTGCAGCAGACTGCTTCAAACCTTTACCTCCACCCTTCTCCAGGTATTGCTGGTGATACTCCTCTGCTACATAGAAAGTCTTTGCAGGAAGAATTTCTGTCACAATCTTCTTATCCTTGAATTCCTTCTGCTTTTGCTCCAGCGATTCCTGTGCCAATTGAGCCTGCTTTTCATCGTAGTAATATATACCTGAGCGGTACTGGGTGCCAACATCACCACCCTAGCAAATAAAACATCACTAGTTGTAACAATTGAACGCGATAAAAGGGCTCTATCAGTCAACAATAATAAACATGTAAAAGCAGCGACAAAGCTCACCCAAACTTCAAAAATGATTGATAATAAAAACAAAACTCTTTTTATTGATGAGGAAAAACAAATACAAATAACCAATGATTACTTTCTCATCCAAATCAAGAAATGACTATACTTGAGAAGAGAGGAAAGATATCATTGACTAATTAGTCAATCAAGTTACATAAGGATGAGAATTGCTCAGGGACAAGTTTTTAGTTACAAGGGCTGTTATCTTTAGGGTGACTTTAATATTAAACTTCCTACAATTTGAAATATGAATAGCAAATCATGCTAAAATGAAGTAGCAAGAACTAGTTAATTACCATGAGACTTTGAATTCAAGCTGTAACAATTGGCGAAGCATATACAGGCTCAAACTTTACCACTATCATACAATAAATCCCCTTATATCTTAGAATGCACATGCCTTTATATCAAGAGATTGGTTCTTGTGTCCATATACATGTAGCAAATATCTGTAGTTGCCAGATTATGCCCATGATGATGATATAAGCCTCATGAGAACAATACAGGTCTATTGTTAGCCTGATCCTTCTTCAATACATTGTAATCCCTCTGTCCCGCTGAGGAACACGTAGGCCACCATATGGCCCCATTGCAAGGTCGCAAATTTGTTGGACAGAACACATTAATGCCCAGCCTAGGTGGAATATGTAGGCCACCATATGGCCCCATTGCAAGGTTGCAAATTTGTTAGAGAGAACACATTAATACCCAGCCTAGGTGAAACATTGCCTTGACCATATAGAATAGAAGTAAAAAAAGAAAAACTTGTTGCAAAATGCCAACCTTAAGTGTGATTGGACAGCATTTAATTTCGAAACTAAATTTAAAATTTTAAGTGTAGAACTCATATTTTTTTTTATAAATAATATAATTTTTATGAAATCAAAAATAAAAATATCAAAAACTAAATTCTATCCAACCACATAATATTTTATTATTCCATCATCACAAAGCAGAACCAGCAAGTAGACGAGAAGCCCCCACTTAGTTACTCCACATCCCAAAAAAGATAAAACAAAAGATTCTACTCTAATAAGGTAAAAGAAGCATCGTTTCATATGCCAGTTCATGATCATCAAATGGAAAATCCGCCAACCCATTTGGTAAAACTCGGTAACTGACAGTTACTGGAACGATTTTCTATAGTGACTTGGCAATAAACAAATTAATTCATCCACCGCAGAAAATGACACAAAAATATACAATTAACCACTATTTCAACAGGAAATAAGTTCTTTTCAGTTGAGTTTTTCATTCAATTTCCATAATAATATGAAACGAGATTACATACTTCTCTGAAGATACTCCTGATTAAACTATATCATCACCCAACACCAAAAAAAAAAAAAATCAAATCCTAAAATGTTAATGACATTTGGATGCGAATAAAGAAAAAATAAAAGAATCTTCAAAAGGAGGAAAAAATTACAATCAATGTCCTCTCTTATGTCTACAAATCGTAGGAATTATGAAATCAGCACGCAGAAAACTCAAAAGAAATTCGGGAAAATAATACATTAGAAAAATTAACTGTTCTTCATGTTGAAAAAGAAAAAAAGAAATGGAAGAAATGAACCAAAATCTATGCACCTGGCGGTTGAGGCTGGTGGGATCATGGCGGGACCAGAAAAGAGAAAGCAGAGTAGAATAGAAACACACAGCAGGGTCGAAATGAACCCGAACAACTTCAGCATGGTTGGTGGTACCGGTGCAAACGAGCTTGTAATTCGGGTTATGGACATGGCCCTGAGAGTAACCCACTTCAGTCTTCACAACTCCTTCGACTCGCTGGTACGCCAACTCCACTCCCCAGAAACACCCGGCCGCAAACTGGGCAAGTTCCAGGCCTGACTCGACTGGAGGATCCAGATCCGGATCCAGAGCAGGGTTCGTTGACTTGTTGCCAGGGTCTTCTTCGCTGGATGCCATTGTCAATCCTCAGTTCTTCTCTTTCCTTCTCTGCAAAAAAATATTACAGTTGTTCCACTATCTATATATACACTAACGTCCTACAATTTAGCTACCATGCAAATAATATCTTTTTTTAACATTCATTAGATAAATCTTAACCGTCCAAAAAATTTTTGTTGCTTTCTTAATATTTTCTCACGTTCTTGATAAAGGCTTCCCTTAAAAGTATTTTGATAATATTAATAGTTATTATTCTAAGTACTATTTTTTTTTTATCTATATCAGCATTTCGTATAGAGATTATTACCTCAATAATAGTACCTCTATTCATGATGAACTAAAATTATTAGTTACTTGAAATTTGATATAATCCACACGTGACTTTCTAACCAATAAATGAAGATATTGCTTCTTTATTTTAATGATAATATCATTTTTGCCACTAGATATTTTGAATGACAGAAAGTGCCTAGGTTGAACAGGCAACCTAATTGAGCCTCGCGGCTGAACTTAGTTTTTTGTTTTCTTTTTTCTTTTTTCATTAATAATTTTAATGATAATGTCATCTTTGTTACTATATATTATGAGTGACAAAAATTTAGTCACTATTTTCAGTTATTTTATTATCAATGATGTGGTCATAATAAAATATAATACTGTTACAATTTTATTTCTCATAATTTAATAATTTTTTGTCAAAAAATTTTATCATGATTATTTAAATTTATTGTGACAACGTAATTTTGTCATTTATGTTAAAGTTTTTAGTGTCAAAAGGTTTGCCACAATGGCATTAAATAATTGTAATAAATTTTTAAAAGTCATCACGATTTCATCAGTAATGGAAGTACTTGTTACAACAAACAAGTGACAACCTAAAAAAAAGTCACAAATAATAATAGTTATTCATATTTTAACTAGCCAGTAGTGACAACTTTTTTCTTCACTAAAAAAGTAATTTTTTGAAGTGATTTATGACTCGAGTTTAATTTTGTGTTATAGATCATTCGTTTAAGTGTTTGAAACATTCACAAACAATCAATTTTTATTTCTTATTTTTATTTTACTCTTTTTATTATTTTTATGATCTTATATAATATAATATAAAATATATAATAATATAATAAAGTAATATATATAATAATTTTTTTATTTTTTATAGCGTTCAAGAGCGATTCAAATATTCTTATGAACACCTCATGTTCGTTTGATTAATAAACGAGTTTATTTTTTCATTCAAGCTCAACTCGATTACCAACTAAACAAACAAACTCAAATGCGAATAAGTCTTGATCCTAAACAGTTTGATTCATTTACAGTCCTATTTATAATATTATATATACTCAAAAGATAAATAAATCTGTATATACAAACTCTAAATTCATATTAACGTTCTCCATTCAATTTAATTCTCTAAACTCTTTCAACTCTGTTTCTAATTGGGTAAGAGTGCTTTTTCTCATTCAATATTTAATTCAAAAAAATCATTTAATCTATGCTTTTGCAATCCATTAAAGGATCTTTAAGAAGAGAGGCAAAGTCACCGTTTGCTTGCTGAGAATCTATCTACAGATTTTTTTTTATTGGACTCTCTTCAGGTCTGCTTATCAAGTTAGTTTTATTTTTTTATTCCATGCTCATTGTTTTTGTGATTGGTGGGAACTAATCTAGCAACTTACATATAATGCTGGTAGGCCTATGCTGAGTTTTTAACAGCACAAATAAGCCAAAAACTCGCTATTAACTCTTGAAAAAGTTTAATTTCGATTGAGTGCATTTCTATAATGTGTTTTTAAATAGTTATTTTTCAAAAAGATTTTAGTTCAATTTTTGGTTTGAAAAATAAAATCAAAAGTCAAACTGAATTTTTATAAAATGAATCGAAATAACAAAAAACTTGAATTAAAATTAAAAAATTGGTTTGATTTTTGCAATAAATAATAAACACCTTTACATTGAATTTCCAATTTTTGTAATATAACTATATCTTCTCAAATGATCAAATGAAGAGATTTGATTAGAGGAAATGAGACCCGTGCATCTGCATCTTAAGATTGCAGATTATCATTTCCCGTAAATCATGATTAAATTCCGGTGAGAGACAAAAGCCCAGCAAACCTAGCGGAAGCAGATTCTGGCAAGCAGATACACAATAGCGTTGCCCCAGCAGAATCAATCCCTTCCTCAAGTAAGAAAACACATACCTGAGTTGTTAGGGTCAGGTCAATTGGGATTGGCTTTCCCCAACCAAAATCAGCAGATTCAATCTGATATTAACTCTTGAAAAGATATATTATTCCTTGTTGCGTATTGTATATTAATTGATGATTAATTGTCTTTTTTTTTTGTGTGCTTTGTCATTTTTTTTATTGCCCTATTCATTTTAAAATATATATATTATATACGTTAGTATTCCAAATTCAAATTTCAATATTGGGTATTGATATATTTGAATAGTTTGTTGAAAAATTAATGGTCTTAGAAAAAATAAAAGTATTTAAATAATTGTTGAAAATAAGGATAAAGTTAAAAATAAATAAACTAATATATACTTATATTTATTAATAAAATACTTTTACTCTCTCTCTTCTCCTAAAAGCTTTGAAGTTTTCATTATTATTTTTTAGAATTTTAAGTTTTTTACTAGATAGAAAAGTTATTATTGGTTAGCATTTAAACTTTGAAATTTAAAAATTTCAATTCTTAGCTCCCACTTCCCCGTATTAAATTCCCTAATTTGTGTTATTCATGTTTTCTCTTTCTACATCTTTTATGCCTTCTATTTTTTTTTTGTTTTAATTAGATTACATACACTAATATATATTTTTTCAAATTTTTAATAAAAAATTAGTAAGTTTTTATTTTCTCTGTCAGGTTTTGTAAATTTATATATTCTAACAACTTTGTTTTTATCACAAAAAATTTTCTTTTTTTTTTTGTTTGAGTAGATAATTTATAAATATTTATCTATTATATCCTTAGTATCTATTACTCTAATTTAATCCTTCATATGCTAAAATTGAAGGACACAAATGTCTAATTTTCTATTAAAACATTCTACATTAGAATATGCATGACTTTGTAGTACATTGGACAAGAAATGTAATTGTTGATGATTTTTTTCTTTTTTTGGTCTTTTCATCGAGTTGATTAAAAGAAAGAAATTATTTTTGTAAAGTATAATAAGTATAATAATAATATGATTTCTTTCTGGTGTATAAAAAATACTATTTTTTTGAAAAAAAATTGAGCAATGTTCTTAGAATTTTTAAATTATGGAAAAACCTTTCTTTGAGATTTTTAATATAAGATACTAATATATTTTATTTTGTAAGTTATTTATTTTTTAAGAGTAGAGAGAGACAAGGAAGGGGAGAGGAATTTTAATATTCACCATGATTTTATTACAAATGTATTATATTTTTCTTAGCAAAGGCTTTCTTTAATAATTAGTGTAAGAATATCACAATTAAAATAAATTTATTTAAGGTTTTAATATTAATGATTTTTTTTTAATTTTAAAAATTTTTCTTTGAGGAGATGGGCTTGAGAAACACAAAAGGGTTTGATAAGATTCAGTAAAAAAAACTGGTAAGTAAGTATGACATATTAACATAAAATTAGTACTTTATAAATTATTAATCTTTTTTTATGCTTTTAATGAAAAAGTGTCATAATTTTATATAATATGAATAGTTTATGCCATTGTATTTGATATTTTTTTTAGCTTACTAAAATGAATAATTTATGTTGTTTTCATTCAATTTTGGATGGAGGGAGTAGTATGGAAAAGAAATTGAACTAGATATTACAATAGTTTTTTTCTTTTAAAGATTTTATCATGATAATTTTTTTAGGAACATCTTGTAGTTAAAGTCTAATTAGTTTATTTTAGAAACATTTTGTGGTTAAAATCTAATTAGTTTATTTTAGGAATGTTTTTAGAATTATAATAATTTTTTAAGTATTTAATTTTTTCTTTCTGATTTTTATAAGTAACTTTATAAATTAGTATTTGAAGTTTTAATCATTTCACGCTTCATGTAAGTATCCTCATCATGAGTATTCTATTTTTTTTTTTCAAAGAGCTCATAGTTATTTAAATATTTAATTTATTTTCTTTCTGATTCTTATAATTAATTTTATAAATTATTATTTAAAGTTTTGATCATTTTATCTTTCATGAAGATATCCTCATCAGACGGATTCAAATTTTTTTCTTTTTCTTCAAAGAGCTTATAGTTGTTTAAATATTTGAGTTCTTTTCTTTCTTATTTTTATAATTAACTTTATAAATTAGTATTTAAAATTTTAATTATTTTATCTTTCGTGTAAGTAGATTAGAGTATTTCTTACTCAATTCTTTATTTATTTAGAATGATTAAAAAAATAAGGTCAGGAGTTTATTGTTGTTTTTAAATACACATAATAATACATATGTATGGTTATTTTTATAACTTCTTCCTACTATTACCTACAATTACATATAAGTGAATAAATTTTTTTATTGAACATATAAATTTGCTTCATAGTTGTAATTTTTTAAAAAATATATTTCAGTAATTGTTATTAGAAATAAAAAATTTAATACCCCTGCATAGCACAGGCTTTTACGCTAGTACATATATATATTTCCAAAATACTTTTACTCTCTCTCCTTCTCCAAACTTTTCAAGACCTAAATCCTATTTTATGAAAATTTGAATTTTTTAATTAATTTGAAAATTTTTAATTGATTCATTAGATCTTTTTTTTAACTTCCCATTACTTATTCACTTCCCCATTATCTCTTATATTAGTTTTGTAGTTGAAATCAAATTAAACTCCCCATACGTTTTATTCACTGACTTTTGAATTTTCTTCTATTTTTATATATTTCTTTCCCTTTTAGTTCCTTCACCATTTAATACATTTTGATTTCATGCTCTTCAAATTATGTGTGCATTAAAATTTAGAAAGGATGAACCCTTTTTTAAAAAAAAAAAGTTGTGGAAAGAAGGGAAGAATTTGTAGAGGCAGAATAAGATAGGTTAAATAGAATACCAATCAAATTCAAACTATTAACTTGACTTGGCCCAAAGAATCCATCCAAATTTAGATTTTATTTGTGTGATGAATAAAAGAAAAAAGGTAGTCAAATATGATCTCAAGCACGGCATCATTGCTTTTGCATAATTCCTTAAACTAGCCTAAAACGAAATATTTTAGAAATAAAATATCGTAAATTTATTTATTTAAATAAAAATATTTAATCATAATTACAATTAAATCTATCATTTACTCTTCCCTTCTCTAACTTTCCCTTATTAAGATGGAAAAAAAGTATATGACTAAATATATTAACTTTTTATATAATTAGAACCTCAAAAAATTTTGAAAAGTTTATTTCATTTTTATTTAACGGAAAAAGAGAACATATTGCAAAAATATTCCAGTGTATGATGAAGTTGTTCTTAAATAGGTTTCTTGGTATTTAAAGTTTCAAGCTCATCTTATGATCCTTAACTAGCTTTTGCATCTAGTGTTGGTTTACCACCGGCTTATGGTCGCATTGGTTGGTCTAGAAATTGAGTAGCTCTGAAATTTGAAAACTATCAAACGGGAAAATAGGTAAAAGGTAAAGGATGAGAATAAAAATATATTTCTAAAGAATGACAAAAATATGGCTTCTTAGAGGAGGATTATCAACATTATCATTCAATGTGGCTTCTGTGATAGATTTACTTTCACGATATGAGAAATGAGAAATCATTCGGATATATTAGCTTTCAATGCCTTTGTTAAGTAATCCATTGAGATAACTTAACTGAAATTATCTATTATCTAACTTAATGGGTTAATTAAAAAAAGTCATTAAAATTTGTGGTCACTTACCCATCATCCCATATATTCATTCATTGATTGAAGTACAAGTACTAACATTCATCTCATTCCTTTGCATTGTGTGCTTTTCTTTTTTTCATGTATAGTTTGCTTTTTATAGGGTTTGGGTAATTAAAGTCTCTTCATTTTTAATCATAATCTAAGGTAAACATCCATCTATTTCCTTTGCATGTATTTTTCCTTTTTCAAGAGTAGTGTTCTTTTTGTAAGGTTTGGGTGATTGAAGTCTCTTCCTTTTTCATCATAATCGAAGGTGATAATGTATTTTCAAAGCCTCATTTTTTTATAGATTTATTATCAATGTTTCTTCCTTTCATAATAAGGTTCTTCAATTTTTTCTAATTTTCTAATATTATCTATTTATATATGCAATGGCACCAATACTAATGATGCGGAGAGAATCACCAAAGACGATTTATGTGGTTCATTCCTTTGATACATCTACAACAGAATATGCCTGGAGAAGATTTGAACCGATAGAAAGAAGAGGACAGGGAGAGTTTTGCTGCTATTGTTGTGTTGCCCAACTCTCTTAGTCCTCTGGGATACTCCGTATTAACAAAAGTTTGTTATAACGTTAAAGGGTTTTAATATATCTTTTTTACATTGTCAGTGTAAAATTTATCTTACATAAACAAAACACATATTGATTTAGTATGATAATGGATATTTCAAATATGTGGTCATATAATCTGACAGTGTATATATTGTTAATTCTATGTTAAGTATCACTTTTGCTTAGTGAATAAGTTTTGTGTTAAGCTGGGAGCGACTTTTGGAAAGAAAGAGCTCAAGGCTTTAGAAGCTCATTAATCGTATTACTATTGGGAGCATCTAAAAAGAAATTTATATTTGCCCAAACCAGAAAAAGTTAGCAATCTAATTATGAGGATTTCATGTCTACTTAATAGTAATAAGCACCTCATAATCTCTTATTGCATTTTTCTTGTATGAAATTTTGAGTTTTAAAATTAGGTTAAAAAATTTTAAAGGTATCGTTTGTAAATTATCACTATTGAATATGATCTTCATTTTATTTTTTATTTATTGAGAGGTCTTGAGAAGGATATGGATATTTGGAGGTTGTTATTCCTTTTCTCCAAGCTATGATAATAGCAAACCATTCTGTGTGTGTTCTTTTTTTTTTTAAATATAAGAGGGTATATGTTTGCTTTTAAAGTTTGAAATCTTTTAATAACACCATAAGTCCATTTAAAATGAAGATTTTTAAGAAAAGATTCAATGCGGTGGTTAGACTCTGAATTGTACAAATTATGATTATCATTAGTGGTGTCAAACGGGCCAGCCCGCTCCGGCCTGACCCGGCCCGTCGCAGGCTTGCTTTGAAACGAACTAGCGCGGGCTGGCCCGTTTGGCCCGTGGGCTGAGAACTCCCGGTCCGCAGCCTGCTACAGTAAGCTCGCTCCGACCTGACCCGGCCCGTCGCAGGCTTGCTTTGAAACGAACTAGCGCGGGCTGGCCCGTTTGGCCCGTGGGCTGAGAACTCCCGGTCCGCAGCCTGCTACAGTAAGCCCGCGGGCTTTATAAAACGACGTCGTTTTACCAAAAAAACATCAAAACGATGTCGTTTTAGGGGAAAAAATTTTAAAATATTTTTAAAACATCAAAACGGCACCATTTTTTATTTAAAAATTTTTTTAAAAAAATTAAAAAGAAAAACAGACTGGCCCGCTCCTGCCCACATTAGTCCGTTGGTTAAACGGAGCGAGCTAAAAAGCCCGCGTTTTAAACGAGCTTGGGCATACTAAGCCCAAGCCTGCATATACGGCCAGCCCGCGGGCTTTGGTCCGTATTGACAGGACTGATTATCATAGAATTTAAAAGTTATATAGCCAAAATAACTATGCTTTTTTTTTTACAAAATATAATGTACATGTACATAGCATAGGGTTTTTTGCTAGTAAATAAATAAAGAGAAAAAAGTATACGTTAATTTTGTATATCCATAGAATGTATATTGAGGAAATTATGGTGTATTACGATAACAAATTAATTAGTAAAATGCACTCATAATAAATAAACAAGTGATAAATTTCATTAGAGTCGTGTCCAATATCATTTATTAATCCTCAAATGGGAAACCCTCATGCACCAGTTGTAATGGAGAACACTTTGCTAGATATAACCCGCAAAAGATATTCTTTGGCCCCAAGTAAGAAAGAAGGAGAAAATCTAATCCATTTTTTGGAGCACGCATAGTTTTGCTTCTTTCGAGGAGTGCTAGTCTACAATGATTCCATAAATTAATTAATTTTTTTTTATAAAAAAAAAGATGAGTGTTAGTCCACAAGAAAAATATATCCTTTGGACTAATGGACCAGTAAAAAGTACCCGCTTTGCTGAACTTTAGTAGTGCCACATTTCATCATCTAGGTTTATTTTGGTCTTTAATCTTAAAGCAATCATTATAGCCAATAATCAAGTTTGTACGTATTTGTAGTTTCCAGTATATACAAAGGGATCTAAGAATCAAATCCTGACTCTCTTTTCCAATATAAGGAACACATCTTATGCCTTTAATTAACTGCAGAAATGCCATTTATTCATGGCTGGTGATTTATTTTAGTTTTGTTCAAATGCACTTAACCTCAGGATAATGAAAGTAATCAAGCCATTATTAGATACTGTCACTGTGTTAGATCACTTCCCCCATCCTTTGCAACAAAGTGAAGAGGGAAAGAAAAGGGGTCATCATTAGGTCACTTTGGCAGCATATCACCAGACCAGTGACCGAAAGTCCCATAGCACAGAGTGGAGAAGGAAAGAAGGATCCCAAATGAAATCTTTTGTATCCTTAGCCCCATGCTAGGAGACATAAGTTCAAGACACAATTATGATCATGAAACATTTTACATTTGCTCCGCCAGACGATCGGTTCTTCTTGTGGCTTTCATAACTCGTATTATTTTCCCTTTTTTCTACTTGTTTAAGAGCTACGTGTTTAAAAGTTTCCATTTATTCACACTTAATGACCTTTCAAACTTGATTTTTACTCAATTTTTGAAGTGCTTTTCCACTGTTAGTCGATCAGAAATAAAGGACACGCACCATCATGATTGTTGCACATTCATCACAAATTGTAATTCCCATTTACTAGATCTGTGATGATGTAAAGTTACACAAAAAAGCGTCAAAAATGGGTGCGAGTGTGGAACATTTCTAGTCCTAAAAGGTGTTCTTTGGTGCCCCGAACCTTCTGGCTGCTGGCCATATTATTTGCACATAGCCCCTTTGTTCGACCTGTCTCATCATGTTGTAGCTATAATTTTGTTTAACCAAAAGTTCTCTGTGGAAAATATTCCTAGATTAAACGTAGGGCCTCAGAAGATTCCTTGTTTGGGGAAAATGGTCTATTTCTTGTGGATTTTGTGCCTCTTCTAGCACTTATATGCTGCTTTTGCCTCTTCTTTCCAATTATACTTGGCACTCTCCTTGGTTGGGATGAAATGCTTGGCAACTTCTCAGTGGCTACTAGAATTGAACATCACGAGGTTCTTGAATTCAACTAGGATTAACTTTCAACTTGGGGAGGTAGAATCATTTAGACATTAGAGTAAGACGAGGGGCAGAATTAGAATTCAAAATTGAGGAGAAAATATAGGACATACATATTTTTTTGAGCAAAACAGAACTAAAGATCTATAAAGAATTAGCTTTAATGGCGAAAGATACATTCAACAGCACTATCAACCCCCAAGGCTCCTCTAGCTAGCAAATGAGTAGGCCAATAAACCGAACACATTTGTGGACGATGCTGGGGCTAGCTAGGGTAATAGTTAGAGAAAGAAAATCTTAAAAATCTAGTCACAACCGTGAACAAATGCCTTACAATCACAAACCTTGAACACGGTACTCCCTTACTCGTTCTCGAAGAATACTAAATTTAGTTGGTTTCCTAGTTTTCATTAAATTTTTTAGTAGTTACAATTTTCTAATTAGCTTTGATTTCTAGTTAGCTTCTGTTTGATTAATTAAGTCCAAGTTAGTTATTTATTTTAATGGTCAATTACCATTAAGTATATATATATATATATATATATATATATATATATATATATATATATATATATATATATATATATGGTTAGATGATTATTTTAGTGTGTGAGTTAGAAAGACCTCCCTTCCTCTTATTTATTTGTACAACTGATATTCATTGTCGCTAAATTGTGTTAGGTTTTGATTATTGATTAACAAAATTTTATAATTGATACAAAGTATCAACGGTCCTCACAATCTTCTCTTTGTTACCATAGTACATCAATTCAATATCATATTGAAAAGGGACTAAACACTATACTGTTGTGAGAGATTTTTCAAGTTGTAGAGCCACTTGAGAGATACATATAGTTTGAGAGTTCTTGATTTTTATGTCTAGTGGAAATCATCGGTGGCCAGGTGGGCATAATTTGAATATTCTCGAGGTCATCGTCTTTAAATAGATACATGCGAAGTCAAGTATATATCAACAACCTAAGCACGTCGAGTGGTTGGTAGAAAACTATCAGATTCTTTTGATTTTTCTTCCCATGCTGTGACAAATATATGAAGATATTATTCAGTCATTAATCAGATTGAATCGGACTGAGACATTGCTGAATGAGTGACTCACGACTTTCAACATCAATAGCATTCTTGTGGCATAGCCCAACTTCAAATGGCCCGAACGCCAAGTAAATACTCTACTTTCATTTCAAACTGCAAGCCTTTTTTATTGTTTTCTTTTTAAAAGAGTATGTGATTTTTTATTAATTTTGAAGATTATTTTTAAAAATTATTTTTAATATAAATACAATTCTCTTTCTCTCTCTCTCTCTCTCTCTCTCACACACACACATATGTGTATATATATATATATATATATATATATATATATATATATATATATATATATATATATATAACTCTTTCTTTTTTATAGTTTCAAATCTTTCATCTTAATTTCTTAAATTTTTACTTATTTAATTAGTCTTCAAAAGTTTATGTTTTAATTGATTAGGATCATTTTCAATCTATTAAAATAAATTTAAATTACTTATCTTTATTATTTTTTATTTAACTCAATCTCTTAATTTAAACTAAATTCATTAAAGTTAAACTTCTAGTATTTGTCTATTTCTTTTCATCTTCTCTTCACTTTCTTAAAATGTAACCACCTCTTTCGTATTTTTTTATTAGTTTAATTATTACTCAAATATTTTAGAATCTTTTTATTATTTTTTTAAATAATATATCTACTTTAGTTTGATTGAACTCCCTTAAACCTCATTTAAGATTTTTCTTCCTTCAAATCAAACTCCTTCACTGGATGTCTAATATGTATTTTATTTTATAATATAAAAATTAATGATATCTTTGGCATATATTAATCTTATTTATTTATTTGATTACACTAAAATATTTTTAAACTTTGGATTAGAGTTGCTACCTACATGATTGTTTTTTTAACTTGAATTTTGAGTATGCTTCATAAGTGAATGTAAGTACTCTAATTTTTTTCTCTTCCTCCTTTAAAATATTATAGTAACTCATAATTATAATTTCTCTCTATTGTTGATGAAGGGAATATATTTGCTATTAAGTGATTTTTTCTCTTGGAAAATAGAAAAGAAACATTTATTATTGAGGCAAATAAGAGAGCTTCTCCAAACTAAATAAGGGTTTGGATAAGTTCAACCATCTTTTAGCTAATAGATAGTATATCTTATTTATGTCTTACAAAAAGATATAAATGATATTTGTATATAAATCAAAGATTTTTAAAAAGTCGAAAAGAAATAGATTTAACGTAGCTAATATTGCTTCTAGTTTTGTGTTGGGAGGAAGAAAAGATATAAAAATTATATGTTAAGAACCTAATATGGGGCATAAGGTATTGAATTTTTTTGAACTAATGAAATCTTAACGTTTCATATATTATTCGATTTTTTTCCCTCTAACATATACATGGGCAGTAAAAAAAAGTTTCTCTTTAGATATCTCTTTTAAAATTTTAATTTTAATATTTTTTAATTTAAAAATATATCTATGAATTACATGAGTTTTGTACTGGTTTTCTATTATATTACTAAAATTAATTAAGAATATAATATGAAAATTTTATCTTATTTTCTTCTTTTTCTATACAAAAGGAGGTAAAAAGTCTTGTATTTTAAAAAATGAAAAAGAACTTTCATGTACAGTTTCCTTGAAATAAAAATAAAAATGCCAGACCCCTTTGGAATTTGTTCCCCCTTGTAACAAAGGTTCACTGCAACCTTTCAAAGGCAACATGACAAAACGTATCAATTCGCTTATAATGAATATTCAGTCCTCAGAATTGGTTTCATATCGATGTAAAATTTAGTTTGACGCACACAGTTTTTTCACAAATAATTTATTTTATATAAATCAAGACAGAAATTTATAAATAAACAACACGATCCAAATACTTCTTTACAATGTTAATTTTTATACAAAAATTTATAATAAAGCAATGAAAAGAAAAAAGGAAAGAAAGAAAGAAAGATTATTGCAACGAATTGCATCTTCCACACAAAGAATCAATAAAAAGCTCATTGTCAAGTGTCATAAATTGACCTTTCAATTATATACACTTGTAATCGTAGACATTGGAATCATAATAGTTGCTAAGTGAAATTCCTTGTCATTGATTTATCAAAAAAAAGAAAAAGAAAAATAAATTCCTTGTCTTTGGAAGCCTTTGCTATGGGATTGGGATCATTTCATGCATGCAGGAATATACCTTGTGGCTTGCTGCAATTCCCTTTCTTTTGGGATTCAAAAATATCAATAAAGTGGAAAACTTTCATCTGATCAAGACGGCATTTCCAATGGAATTGCAAGCGTCCACGTATTAATAGGCTATCCCGTTTAAGATGTGAATAGTTGAGATTCATTGATATTTGGAAATAAAAATATTTTCTCTAATTTTGAAATATATTTCTTAATTTTTTAATTTATTTCAAAATATATATTATCTCTATATATAAATATTTTATTTATTATTTTAATTTTAAATTTATATTTATCTTTAATTATTTATTTAAATATTTTTATTTTTACCGGGGCAAAAGAAAAAAAGCGAGGGGTGGGGTTTCTCTCACTTTTGTCATAGCGAGCCCCATTGGAAGGCTCTCACGATGGGCAATTAGCTCGTAGAGCGCACCCCTAAACTTCTATTTTTTGACTTAGCTAATTGTTAATTTTTTAACCATTCACTTAAAATATTATTTTTTATATTAAATTTAAATATGACAAATTAACTAATTATTTTTAAATAAAAATATTAAGATATTTATTAATATTTTTAAAAAATCAAAATTTTAATTTTTACATAAAAAAAATAAATCATATATCTTGAAATAAAAAAATTTATATAATTAAATTAAATATTTAATTTTAAATGAAGATATTATTATAATATATGAAAGAAGTATTTCTTTGGGTGATGAAACGGAGAAGTTAATATGCTGAGCATACATTTTTTTCAAAGCATGTGCAGTTTGCCCTCACATGCCCATTAGATCGAAATTTTTGATCCGATGGTTTGTGAGAGACGAGGGTATTTTGGAGCCCAAATTTATTTTTCAAGTCCCACTAAAACTATCGGATCAAGAAGGACAAATGTCATGTCACTGTTTCTACCAACTCTCGCCTAAATATCCCATCTCTTCCATTCCTAGCTGCCATTCTTCCATTTTCATCTTTCTCCAGGTGTTATTTCTCTCTCTTAAAACCAAGAACGCTCATGTCTTCAAGAAATCCCTGCATTTGGAATGGATTCGAGTTTCTTGGATGCATTAAATAATCTTCCATTCTGAGCTGCCATTCTTCCATTTTCATCTTTCTCCCGGTGTTATTTTTCCTCTCTTAAAGCCAAGAACGCTTATCTTGGCCAAGAAATCCCTGCATTTCGGATGGATTCGATATGATGTATTTTCTTTGTAAGAAATCCCGCATTTCGGATGGATTCGATACAGGGTATTTTCTTTGTTTTCTTGGATGCATTAAATAAGTTGGTTATGTTTTTCTTATTTTCCTTTGCATGGCCCAAAAAGAAGAAAAGCGAATGATGCTCGATCCGAATCACAGCGAATTGGGAATGAGATCCTAGTGGAATCGGTCGTTGAACATCAACTGCTCTCTCTCTCCCATCGAGTAAAAGCAAATACGTTGAATAATTATTCACTCTTACATGATGTATACTCGTTCATATGCAAATGAATAATTATTTGGTGCATGTTTTTCCGGACAACGTTGAATAACTCAAGAAAGCGGGAGTTCGAGCAGTAGAGGGAGGCTCGTGAATTTTACACTCTATCGTTAGAGTGAATAATTATTCGCTCTTGGATGCACTTTCAGATCTGATCGTAAAAGTGAATAACTATTCGCTCTTGGATTCTCTTAGATCTGATCTGTAAGAGTGAATAACTATTCGCTCTTGGATTCTCTTCGATCTGACATCGAAAGAGTGAATAATTATTCGCTCTTGGATTCTCTTCAGTACCGACTGAAAGAGTGAATAATTATTCCCTCTTGGATGCACTTCAGTACCGACTGTAAGAGTGAATAACTATTCGCTCTTGGATTCTCTTCAGTACCGACTGTTAGAGTGAATAATTATTCTCTCTTGGATTCTCTTCAGTACCGACTGAAAGAGTGAATAATTATTCGCTCTTGGATTCTCTTCAGTACCGACTGTTAGAATGAATAATTATTCTCTCTTGGATTCTCTTCAGTACCGACTGTTAGAGTGAATAATTATTCGCTCTTGGATTCTCTTCAGTACCGACTGTAAGAGTGAATAACTATTCGCTCTTGGATTCTCTTCAGTACCGACTGTAAGAGTGAATAACTATTCGCTCTTGGATTCTCTTCAGTACCGACTGAAAGAGTGAATAATTATTCGCTCTTGGATTCTCTTCAGTACCGACTGAAAGAGTGAATAACTATTCGCTCTTGGATTCTCTTCAGTACCGACTGTTAGAGAGAATAATTATTCGCTCTTGGATTCTCTTCGATCTGATCTGTAGAGAGAATAATTATTCGGTCTTGGATTCTCTTCAGTTCCGACTGTTAGAGTGAATAATTATTCTCTCTTGGAGTCTCTTCAGTACCGACTGAAAGAGTGAATAATTATTCGCTCTTGGATTATCTTCAGTACCGACTGAAAGAGTGAATAATTATTCCCTCTTGGATTCTCTTCCGTACCGACTGTAAGAGCGAATAATTATTCGCTCTTGGATTCTCTTCAGTACCAACTGTAAGAGTGAATAATTATTCGCTCTTGGATTCTCTTCAGTACCGACTGAAAGAGTGAATAATTATTCCCTCTTGGATTCTCTTCCGTACCGACTGTAAGAGCGAATAATTATTCACTGAAGTGATTGATGTGAATAATTAGTCACTCCATAATTCTTTACATTTCCGACAGTAAGAGTGAATAATTACTCGTTCTTGTATTCTTTACGTTTCGAACTAGTGAGAGAATAATTATTCACTTTATGATTTTTTAATTTCCGTTTGTCGGAGTGAATAATAATTTTATTCTTTGTTGACATGTTAGATCCACAACATCAACCAAGATGCGAGGACGGCCGTGTGCTTGGCAATGCCATCAAATCTAGAAATAACCCAAATAGATCGCAGAAAAGGCTCAGGAGTATCCAAGAGCAGTTGCGGCAGAAGAGAAAGGCCTTGTTCAAAAGAATGCGAAAATGGAGTGTCTGAATCGAATAACTATGTCGATGTTACCCTAGCCATGTAAACGATATTCTATTTGGTGAATATTTATTCATCATAGAGTTAATAAAATTTAAACTTAGCCATTTACAGTCAAAGTTTATGTATAGTAAATGTTTTTGTACATTGAATCGTAACTAACTAACTAATAACCAGCAATAACTATTCACTTAATTATTCACTCTTAAGTGAATAATTATTCACTTAGTGGAGAATAAGCTGTTACACTCGAAAATAACATCCCGACCAAATAATAATTAAGTGAATAATTATTCGTTTAGTAAAAAAATAACTATTCACTCTTAAGATAATATCCCACCAAATCGGGATATATTTAGTTTTACGTATATATCCATTCGATTTTTATGAATAATTATTTGATATAGTAGATCTATTCACTTAATATATCAAGTGAATAATTATTCACTTAGTGGAGAATAAGCTGTTCAATCTAAATATAACATCCCGACCAAATCGAAATTAAGTGAATAATTATTCGCTATAGCAAAAAATAACTATTCACTCTTAAGATAACATCCGACCAAATCGGATATTTTTAGTTTTACGTAAATATCCATTCGATTTTTATGAATAATTATTTGATATAGTAGATCTATTCACTGATATGTCAGTGAATAATTATTCACTTAATTATTCACTCTTAAGTGAATAATTATTCACTTAACGGAGAATAATTGTTTCACTCTTAAGATAATATCCGACCAAATTCTCTACCATCAAAATCATTCTTTGTAGTCATAAGAGTGTTCACTGCTGAAATCATTCTTCAAACCAAAAAAATTAACACATCATTTTTCTTCTTCCGCAAGCATACCATAAATCTATTTTTAGTGAAGATTTACTATAGCTCTAGAAGTCACCAACGATCTAACAAAAAGCTCATAATATCTAACTTCATTTTGTTATTAGTAAATACGAAAAAAATAATTTTTAAGTTTCGAAAAAGAAAACTTGAAGGTTCAGTCAAAACCAGTTTAACATAAAATGACGATCTTGAAGAGAATGAATCATTTTGTTCTTTAATATTTGAAGACTTTCAGAGCAGTAGCGGAGAGAATACAGAAGATAGAAAGAAGAGATGAAGACAGAAAGAAGATAGAGAGAAAAAAAGAGAGAGAATTTGGTAGAATTGGTTGAAGAAAGTGGGTGAAAAAAGTATGTGTCAGAAAGTAAGTGAAAAAGTAGATTTCAAATCGTTTCAAACTTTTTTCTTTTTTCTCCCATAATTTTGCTTACCCAAAATACCCCTCATGCTTCCTAACCGTTGGATCAAAAGACAACAAATATTATCCAATCTAACGGTGTAAAACTCATTCGCATGTGCAGAAAAAATAGGAGTCAGCACCGTAACCGGACCGGGTGATAAAAACACCTCACTATTACCATCTGAATATTTTTGCATTTGTTTCCATCAGAAGATCTTTAGAATCATATGTGAAACCGTGAGGATTTTAAAGTTAGAAGCTGAGGGAAAACATTTGTTAAAAATAACAGAAACATTGCTGTGAGGTCATAGGTGACATAAGAAAATTGGATTGACAAGCAACCATTTCTTCCAAATAACCATCATACAACAAAAACTATGTTTGACCACATCAACTTACAAGGAGGGCCTCTCTCTCTCTCTCCCTCTCTCTCTCCCCCTCTCCCTCTCTCTCTCTATATATATAATAGGAGGACCTCTAGTAGCTGCTCACAGAAGGAAAATGGGCATTGGCAGGAGAGAGAAATGACTGATCTCCATTTATATTTATCAAAAAAAGAATATTAAATACCACAACTACCATTCGCTTTTGCAAATAAACTACATAAAATAAGACAAAGGGGAAAAAGAAAAAAGAAAACTCCCTCTCTAACTCCTTTAACAATTACTATCTCATAATCTGAAGCTTCTGATACCAGGATGACTATTGAGGTTCATTCTTGGCTCATCTTCTCTCTTCCTCTTTGGCAAGGACAAGGACAACATGGCTTTTGCTGAAACGACCTTCTTCACCAGCAACTTCCATCTTGCATCGTTGCCCTTTTTCTCTTGTAATGCCTTCAATTTGAATTGCCTGTGACATACACGGGAAAGATTCAGAATTATGCACTTAATTTTAGTTCTGTTTGAAGGCCAAAAAAATCTATATCATTTTCAAAATATCTTATCTTAGAAAAGCTAATTATACACACAGATAAGAGAGCAAACGAGCGAAAAGAAAAGGGTATAATTACAAGAGATATTTTGATTTATAAACTACCTTTGGTGGACTGCGACATTTCATTTCATATGGGACAGAGAAGCCTCAAGTTTGTTTCACTTTACGGGCTGTCTAGACTAGGAACAAGGTAAGGTCTGTCTAGACTAGGAACAAGGTAAGGTCAGGTCTATAAAGTGCCATCAACACTTACATGGACTACCAAACTTTTGAATTGAGTTTTTAGGCATGCATAGGACAAATACTGCCACAATGAGTGTTTGGTATATGAAAAAGACTTTAGAATTCAACTCTTCAACATAAGAAAAGTTTGAAGCAAGAGTATGCTTGTGTAACAAATTACTCCCCACATCTGAAATTAAATTTTGGAACAATTCAATCCTAGACAAAGAAAGTATATTAATTCTTAATTGATTTATGATAAATTCATTACAGTGTATAGCAGGTTAATCCAAAGACAAAAATTACACTGCCAGTTAATTTCTTCTATTGTATCCAAAACTTTTGCCATGCAAAAACTTTCTAATTTCTGAAAGAACAGAGAGAATTCATTGAATTTAGGCAGGTCAATGTATTCCAATATTATCACATGCCCTTGCCTATTAGTTTCAAATACACAGCCCAGATGTAACACAACATGGTTGCCACAGGTAAAATCGCTAGCAAACAACCAACCGTTCCATTACAGAAATAAAAGGACATCTAACTCTTAAACAAAGAACCTGACCCTACAAACAACTAAGCTGTCGCGTTATTAATTTCAAGGACGGAACCTGGGTCCAATTATCACATGATAAAAACGTAGGGATCAGCTAAAGTTGCCGGGGTGCATGAATTGGACCTAGCTCCCAACTTAAGGAATATAGACCATATAGTAAAAATCAGCCACTTGGAAAGTCCTAAAGGAATCTTCTTCTCAATTTCCCTTCAAGTACCATTAGTAGAAGAACAAGACAACAACAGTTAAAGAAAAATGTATTCAAGTTTTTAATAGAGAGAGAGAGACATGAGGAGGAATCTTCTATTACCTGCATAGAGGAACCCTGCAAACATCAGGTTGATCACAAATTGACGAGTGCAATCTTAGAAGCTGCCACATTCGCTTGCATCGGAGGCATCCTCCATTTAACCTCTTCTTGCAGGTAGCAAAATGTTTAATAAGAAGCTGTAAACCATGGCACGTTGAGTATTTGCTACATGGTCCCTTTTTCTTGCCTGGCTCCATGTCATAAGGCACCACACTAGTGCAACCTTCTGCACATATATGTTCTAGACACTCCATTGCTTCACTTAACTGTAAATACAAACTCTGGTCTTGTCTATACCTCCTTGTCCTCTTTTTCCTCTGTTACAACAAATCTCAATTATCAGAATTAGTGTCATCATAATTCAATTTATGATTTTTCTTTAATCCCTCCTTGTCAACATACAAGGATCAATAGCATATCAAATCACTAAGCATATATTTGACTAACGAAACATCACGAATGCCTGGATCCTGTTCTAGTCTGTCAAGCATATTCCATTTCTTTCTACTGGTACTAACCATATCTTCGAAGAATAACAAGCAAGAATATATATAGTTTTCATATGTTGTCTTATTATAGAGCACTCATTAACAAGAAAATGACGCGTTTTTAAAATACCATCTCTTTTAGCACTATCGTCTGGAATAAATTCCTGAAGTTTCTTACACTCCATGATTCTGGAACCTTTGCCCATTATACTCTATCCTTTAATCAATTTCCTAGTGCAAGACAAGAACAAGCATCTTCTATGGATCATGAACTTGTTATTCACATTTCTAACGGACAATTAAAATAAATCAAACATAATTGTTTGAACCAGTATCTCAACTATGGTAAGATTTAAGGAAATGAATTAGAGAATATACCGATTCAGCTTCATCAATGAACTGCAGAATTTCAAGTTCAAGCCAAGGATCATGCTTTTGGAGGAACTTCCATCCTTCAGTCTCCTCAACAGACTTGAAATTACTTGACAACAATTTCATACACTTGAGATACAGATCTGGCGCATCGCACAACCGAGCCAGCTGAAGCACATCCACCACATTCTCAATCGTCAGCCGCCCCGCCAAGCCTCTGGTGCACCTCTGCTTCAGCTGTGGCACCAAATATACATGCGAGAGTGCCAGCAAATGTATGCCATACTTCTCCATCTGCTCCTCGCTACACCTGAACCATCCAGGAGCAATCCGGTCAATTCCTTCGTCCATCTCTACAATACTGCTTTAATATTTCTCCTCCAGTGATATAGGAGTCAATTGGTTTATAGGTTCATTATGCGGCGCCAAAAAGTGATTGGAGAGTCGGTGAGATGCAACGTGTCAAAACCTTAGCTAACGGACGGCCGTGATTTTGTCTGAAGATAGCATCCGAAATTATCGAATACTATTTGGTAAACATAATATCGTGCAAAAATATTTTCTGTTTTCCACAATATTAGTTGCAATTCAAAATCATTTTAAAAAATGTGATTGGTACGAGTTTAAGTTTTTTTTTTTTTAAATCAAGGCATGAGTTTGAGGAACTAACTTGGCGGAATAGAGAAACTCGACGAACACGGAAACCGCTTCGCAGGGAACGCCGAGTATCGGAATGGTCATATCGGAGCTTCGGTGCTTCCGCGGTTGATCAATTATGTTCTCCAGAACCGTCGAAGCAGCAGCCTGACACATTATTTCATCAGTCAGTAACCCGAATTCCTCCGATGACATGCGTCAAGACAAACAAAATCATTTAATACGGAAAGAAACTCAAAAATTTTATCGCATGCGAAAACTCATTCATATCATCAGATTCAATGCTTTCACCAAGCGGTTTTCCAGTTAATCTGCTAAATCACAGTGCTGAGCAGTTACAAGTCAATAACTCACAAGAATGCCAGAATGCGCCGGGATGCGGACGCCATCGGTAGCGACGACAAAAACATCAGGCTCCGGCATTTCTCCGGCAGCCCTGTCGCCGCTGACGATCATCGGAACAGTCTCTTTCATGATGACAGAAAGGTTCGTAAAATTAGAAGAAGAATTCGAGGTTTTTTGAGTATTTGAATTGAATTAAAACAGTGAATCACAGCGTCTTTTGGCCAATTATATTGGGTGCTGTAAAAGATGGGAGCAATTTGAGTTCTGTCTCGGGTATTTATAGGCGAGGAGCAGCCCCTACCAAGGAACAGAAGGCGAGCCGTGTTTGACCATTATTTCACGTCCTGTCTTGGCGCGTCTGTCCACGCTCCTATCTTCCCCAGTTTTTTTACTGCCAGTTGTTGGTCATCTAACTAATAGGGGCAGTAAGACTTTTTTTTTATGGAAGAAATTTCAAATTAATACATCAAGCAAGTGAATATAGCACATGCTTTTGGTATGTTTTTTTAGAGTGTGATTGAATATAATTTAATTTTAAAAATTTTATTTTATATTTTTAAAAAATTAAATAATTTATAAAAATATAAAATTTTATATTTAAAATTTTAAATTTAATTTTAAAATTAAGTACGTTCAACCACATTCTTAATACTGCCATTATATTTTAACTCTTAAACATTCATTAAATCAAACAAAATTATAAAATCCACTATTATGAGACTTTGTGTATTATTCCTAACAAATAAATAATATGTTAGATTGACTATGTAATTTAAGCTTTTTTATTTGAATCAAAATGTTGTTTTATTTCATAACTCAATTAGTTGAAATAATAATGAAGTAATTCAAAGATTTACGTCTTTAAAATTTAAGTCCATCTTTTATAATCGGTATTAATTGAAAGATCAAATGATAATGAAAATTTAAATAACAACTAAACTCAAATAAAAGATCAACATACATCACTAAAATTAGTACACAAACTTTATTAATAATATCTCGATTGCTAAGTGAATAACGTATATATACTCATGTATGGCTTTAATATCTCTTGAGAATAAATTTTATCAATTTATTTGTGATTATGCAGTAATTGAACTAATTAAAAATATATGGCAATGAGATACTGAGTTATTATAGATATTAAAAGAATTCTTTGTTAGATATTATAAATACATGACAATAAGATTCTATCTTAGGCCTAGTTTAGTTGGAAGGAAAAGAGAGAAGAAAATGGAAAGGGAAGTAAAAAAGAAAGTAAATGAGTGTTTTATTTTGTTTGGTTAAAAAGAAAGAAGAGAGAAGAGTAAACGTAGAAGGGAAAACTCCTTCTCCAGATCAGCAATTTTAAATAAAATTAAAGTAAATATAAATATTTTATTTAAAAAAAATAAAAAGTGTATCTTCTCCTCCCCTCTTTTTTTTCGAACCAAACTAATTTTTAATTAAAAGAATTTTTTATTGTAAATATTGATTTTAAATTATTTTTAATTAAAAGAATTTTTTATTGTAAATATTGATTTTAAATTTACATTTTCGTCCCTTCTTATAGATTAAAAAAAATAAAAACACACATTCTAAAGTAATAAGCCCTTATAAAAACACACATTCGCATCTCATTATGTTTTATATACCAAAAAAATCATTTTTCGAAATAATCATATACTAGAAAAATCAGATCCTATACCAAGTAGCTACCAAGAATTCTGCATCCAGATATTTTCCACGCGTTGGCGGCCAGACAGTATGACATGTACAATGGGGTGGAGGGTAGAAGTGGAATTAGATATTCAACTTTTAAAGGAGGCGGGAACAGTGCATCCCTGTGTTCTACTGGTGAAGGTAGGGTTTGTTACTTTGTTTGCATCTAGGGGACGTTACAACTGATTTTCAAAGTTTACCCCTGGTCTTTTCCATTTTTTTCTGCGAACATTCAAGATTACAGCGGAGAGAGAGCAGAGTCACTGCTGACGGTGGGAGATCTGACGGGTGAGTAACTTTATCCAAGGGGTAAAAATGGAAAATCATCAGACAAGAAAGGCCAAATATTTAAAACGGCCTTTTGAGGCGAGAAACGACTCAATGGCTCAAAATTGGCTCTTGAGTTGGTGAGCCAAATCTGACTTGTCATCCTAATCTCTTCCACCAGTGCACTTTTGCAAATTGTTAATTTTTAAGAATTGAAAAGCTCATGCCATGTTGGCATATATTTATTAATTACATGGCAGCAAATTGACAAGTCACACCTTAATTAAAGTAAATTAAAATCTATTAGCACTTTAATTGCATCACCACGTCATAGTTTAAGATAAAAACTTCAATC
Organism: Rauvolfia tetraphylla; assembly: GCA_030512225.1. Classification (NCBI taxonomy): domain Eukaryota; kingdom Viridiplantae; phylum Streptophyta; class Magnoliopsida; order Gentianales; family Apocynaceae; genus Rauvolfia; species Rauvolfia tetraphylla. The sequence continues at coordinate 7,976,345 of JAJQKT010000059.1, forward strand.
TTATCCTTAAATTTTATGTCAAAATGAAATAAGACATTTAAATTTCGGCCAAAGCTTGTACTTGCTATTGTTAATGTAAATGATGGTAAAAGTACCTTTTACAAAATTTATTTTAGATATAATTAGATAAGGTTTGATTTTAAAATTTTTTTATTGAGTTTTATAAAAATTAAAAATTATTTATTAAAAGAGATATGTAAAAATTTAAATTTAAATATAAAATAAGATATTATCTAAATAAAATTTTTATTTTATACATGTTCTCCTATTATTGATTTAGAGCGTATAAAATAATTATTCTACGTGTAAGATGAGATTGCCTTTTTTATCTATTCAAAGATTGGGTAAATTGGCTAGAATTTAAATTTGAAATTTTTAATAAATTTTTTATAAAAAAATAAATGTGATTAAAATAAAAAATTATATTATATTTTATAATCCTATCCTTAATTTTTTTTAAAGGGAATGATAGGCTTAGATATTTTATTTTTTTAAAAAAATATTTGGATTATTTCGTTTTCACAAAATCAACTACCGACGAAAGTTGTAAGATCACTGGCCAAATATGTGGAAAGCCAATTGGGGACCAAAGCATGCTTGTTGTAGCCTTTGCGATCAGAAGTCGCTAGAAAGTGTAATTGGATGTTGTCTTGGCATGAGAAGCACCACATCATTATGGATCAAGTGTTGTCTTCTTGTATGTCCATCAAGAACCACAACTAGCTATCATTGAAATGATTTATCAAAAAAAAAAAAAAGCTATTATTGAAATGGATAATGCCCAAGTGAAGATATTTTGTGCAGAGAACAGCTTTTTCTTTTGTCCGTTTTTTTTTTTCCTTTCAAAAATGGGAGAAGTGGGGTTCACCAACATTAATCGATGAAATCAAAATTTTAACTTTGCGGGGCATATATATATTGTAAGATGAATGCAAAAAATATTATATAAATAAAAATTTAAATATCATTTTAAATTAATTTTTTATTTAAAAATATTTTAATTTTTTTATTTTAAATTTTATTTTTTATAAATAATTTATTTTTATAATCTTTTAATACAACTCAATTTAAATAAAAATTAAATTTAAATAAACTATAAAGAATTAATACCTCAAAAGAGAATGTTTTGAAACGTCGAGGGAAGTGAGAGTGCATACTCCACCGTCATAATTCTGCGTCCGGTTACTGTGCTATACGTTCTTTTTGCAGGACGTGCTGCACTCAATTTCAGTCGTCGGATTCGATCTCAAATCTGATCCGACAACTGTAAAAATTTATTAAATTTTTAAAAAATAAATACGTACAGGGATCAAAAATATGATTCGTTAGATCAAATTTCAAATCTGATCCAACGGACCAAATTTAGTTCTGCACGTCGTGAAAAAAGGACTTGCAGGACCTTAACTAAATTGCATAATTCTCTCTGGGCACGACCATCAAAATATTCTCATAATTCTACGTCTTTTCACCCCGTTTTGCATCGCCAATAAATTACGAAACAAGGTTTAGCCTCCAAAATGCAAAATGACTACTTGGTCCTTGGTATTGAGCGGCGGCCAAATTTCCTTGAAATCAAATCAAGACTTTAAGAATTTTCACAACTAAGGAAAATAAAAAAAATAAAAAAAAAACATCTTTGAACATCTCTTGAGTTGAATTTCTTGACCGATTACTTGTATTATACACTAATACTACTACATATATCCTTTGTTCAACTTTTAATTTGGCTACCGTGTTATATACACACGCTTCTTATTCATCCCTTCCTTCCGGGAAGTTTGGGAAACCATTTTCAAAAGGTTGAGTACTTGTTCTCCAAAATTAAATCTCGTGTTTGACATTGACTACTCTATCCATTTCAAAATATTAAAATTTTTAATTATTTTTTAAAAATATTTAATATTTTAAAAATTACTTTTTAAATTTTTATTACTATAAATATAATTATATTATTTTTATTATATTAATAAAATTAAATTAAAAATATAATAAAAATAATATTTATTTTTGTCTTTATTAATTTATTTAAAAATTATCAAAATATTATATATTTTAAAATAAAAAGTTATAAAGTAGGTAAAATATAACACAATTTGAACGCAAAATAATAAAATAAAAAAATCAATGTTTACTTGGATTGATTTTTAATTAAAAAAATCTTACATTTTTATCACTTTTTTCACTTTCGACCCCATTTATCTTTTTACAAATAATTTATTTTTCTAATTTTTAGAACAACTTAAATCAAACAAAAACCTAATCCAAAGACTTTTAACTCGAAATCTTTCTTACACCTCTCTCATTATCCTTTCTTTCAAGATAAGGTTTCCGTTTTTATTTATTTCCTTTGTGTGGTCAACAAGTAATTAAGAAATAATTAAACACAACCACCAGTATTATCAATATTATGCTTGTGTGTATACAAAAAGTTTCAATCTAGTTGTGAATATAAAATATAACTAGGTAGGAGTCATATCTGACTAAGGCGTTGCCACCAAACGTCGCGGTGCGCCGCGAAATCTAACCATTATTTTCCAAAGGGCAAAAAAAAAAATAAAAGGAGAGAGAGATTTGAAAAAGAAAATTAATGCTTAAATGATATCCTTTTTTAAAAAAAATATATTTCTATGGCTTTTTCTTTATACCCCCTCTGCCCTCCATTTGAAAGTATATGACTTTTTAACTTTTTCTGTATATTTTAAGAAATAAGATAATAAGTGGTATTTTTTATAATATTTTTAAATAATTTTATTAAAATAATAAAAGATGAGAGAATTATATTTATGGTGTGGATAATTTTAAAATTAGTAAAAAATCAAAATTTTTAAAATTAAAATATGGGATCAACTTTGTCATTAATACTTTGCTAGTTTTCCATTTTACGATCCCTTCAATTTGCAAGAGGAGTAAATGCTTGTCTAGAGGGAAAATGGTGGCCTCGGAGTCCTCTTGTCTACATTTTTATTCTAACCAAATAAAATAAATGAGTCATTTACCCACCTCTTTCTTCTATATTTCACCCTAACTAAACTTAGTTTTAGATTTTTTTCCTTTTAGAGGAAGTGTATAGATATTATGTTGATTTGCATCCCAGAAGACCGAGGAATACATCAATAAGAACATCATTGTACCAAACCCTAAGAGAGAAAATGTAAAAGCCCTTTTGTGCCAACAAACCAACAGTGAAATAAAATGCTATATCTAAATACAAAAAGTATCAAAATAGTCAAGTGATTGACTTGTAATTTCAGAAATCAATTCATATATAAAAAATATGTAACTATATTTTCTGAAATAAATAAAAGAAAAGGAAAACCTATTAACGAGATCACAATCTAATAATTAAGAGACAATGTACATACCGTGTGGGTCAATGTATAAACAGAAGGCGGATAAGTCAAGATAGAATAATAAATCCGGTTGAGATTGAGATTTTTAACATATGAAACTCGTGGGAAGTGAATACCACTATTCTTCCATGACCAATTCGCCAAATTCTTCCTTTTTCCTTCTCCCCCGCCCACCCCCCTCAACACCCCCACAAGTATTCATAGAGGGATCTGTTTTTGTTATTTGAATGTTAATAGACCCCTATATATATATATATATATATATATATATATATATATATATATATATATATATATATATATATATATATATATATATATATATATAGATGTTAGATTTGCAAAACTGAAGTGGAAAACCGATTCACTATAGATTAATTCAAGGTCTGTTTTTTATTGTTAAAACTTTTTTAAACTATTAAAAAAATGTCTTAATAAAAAATTTTATTTTTAAAATAACATTCTTATTGTAAACAAATTTAATAAGCAAAAGTTATTTTGAAAAGCACCTTTAAAGTAGTTTTTCAAAAATAATTTTTTAAAATTTATTTAAGTTAAAGTAAAAAATGATAAACAATCGATGACAGTTTGAAAAAAAATTTAAATTTTAAAAAAAATTATAAGTAATTTGTATTAAACAATTGAAAAGATGCCCTCATACTACAAATAGCAATTCAACTTATTAAAAAGAATCATGAAAGTCAAAGATAGTATATTATTTGAGATGCTTGCAAGTAATTTCTTTCTTAAATTGCTATTGGGCCTTAATGCACCTTTCTTTTTGTAGAAAAACTCTTTTATAATGATCGAGTTGGTATTATTTGCCTTTGGGACTCTTTTAATAAATAAATTTCTTCATAAAATATATATTCTACTAAAGAGAAAACAAGAAAAAGAAAAGAAAAGAGTAATACTATTCACGTCAAGTTCTCTTAAAACATTGAACCAAGAATTTTTTTTAAAAGAAGACAATGTTATGAAATTAATATTATGCATGTCTATTATCCTATATCAAAGAGATAAATCTAATATCAGAGTTATAAAGATACTCCAACTATCTAGAAGATAGATGACAGAGTTCTATCACATCTTTAATTAGTGATAGGATTTACCTTCTGATTACTCCCAACCTCTTCTTATTAATATGTACTACTGAACCCTATAAATAGAGTTTTAGACTGATGTATTGAATACACATACATTGATTCATTCATGTACTATCAGAGAATCAATAAAAACTCTTGTATTCTCTCTCTATTTTCTTTCTAGTTTCTCTCTATATTCTTCATTATAGTTTTCTTATTCAATTCTCTATATTACTATTATGATTTCGTTGTGCCGATGACTACTGCGCATTAACAAATTTATAACATGTTATCAGCACTAGTCGCTGCCACCAGAGTTTAGAGTTTAATCAAGAAAAAAAAAGAGGTATTATTCTACCTTTGAATTCTCAGAGCAAACCTTTCAAAACTTGTTTTTTGTTACTCTTGATATTTATAGAAAGAACTATATGTCATAGACACTAGATGCTCAAATTTATCAAGATGTAATGGGTCTGGTAGACACTATTGTTGAAAATAATGCACCATCATCTCAAAATCACATAAAAAACCATTATTTTTCTACGCCATCATTTTCATGAGGATCTAAATGCGGAATATTTTATCGTGAGAGATTCACTTATTTTGTGGAAGGATCTAAAAGAAAGATTTGACTACCAAAAGATGATCATCCTACCAAACGCACAATTTACTTTAAATCTGTAAGTTAATGTATTAGAACCCATGATTATGGCCCTGGAAGAAGTCGTGGTCATGGTTGAAGCTGCGAACATAGACGCGGATATGATAAGAATCACCCATATAATCATGGCGATCAAAATAGATGCATCTAAATATAGTGGGTCCTGAAGACACCATTTAAGAAACACAAAGCATCAAAACCACTTGATTACTAGCAAATTGTGAAGAAAACATACAATTACCAGAAGATGATTGTTATATAAATGCTAGTGATAATTTGTTATAAGTGTACCTAAAACTTTTTATATCTATTAGTGTGTAAAATTTTATTACATTTAGAATGTTATAAGGAGAAATATTACTAGTAATGTGATGTGTAAAAGATTTTTCATTTCTCATATCTTTAACATGCTCCTGAAGTAGCAATAGCGAGAAGTTTTTCAGAAGTATTTTGAATTTATATCTTCTGAAACTAAATGAGTCATTGATAAAATATTTTGATACTCGACCAAATAATTTTATGCCATTCCTTGAATTGAATGACATTAAAAATTATAACATATTTATGTACGAGATTTTGGTCGCGACTAGTAGAAATATACTTTGTTCTTATGCTATAAAAATGACTCATTAAATTCTTAGTAAATAAATACTCACTAGAAGTGAGAAAATAATGAGAAGAAAAAAGTATAATTAATAATTCTAATATGTTATTGATACAACATGAAAATTTGTAGCGCACTTGTAGTACGTCAAGCATGTTATGAATATTTATTAATTATCGATATTGCTTTACTTCTGTAAATTATGCTACTGATAGTAATAATACTTATATCAATGATATTGATATGACACATATGAATATAGCCAATTCTTTTGAATATCTAGAAAGAGTTTTTTATTTTGAATGTTAATCAAAATTTTAAATTATCGAATTACTATTTTTCTATTTTATCATTTTGTGATGATTATTGAAAAGTTTTAGTACTATGTATTTATATTCTAGTATTTATATATTATTTTAGTTTGTTTTGGATCAAGAATGGTAAAGATACAATTTATCTAAATAATATTTATAGTTTATTTGGACAAATTTAAAATATATGTCTAAAGTATAAATGGTAGTGCAAGATTCTTGAAGAACTATTTGATCCATAGCTCTATAAGAGTTAATTGATTAAAAGCTCTAGAAGAGCTATATGATCTTCACCTAATAATCAATTCTGTAATGCATAATTCTCCATATAGTCTCGTTATTTTAGCATGAATAATATTATCATTATATCGAAACATTAGATGAATAGACTTTTGAGACATTTGCATTACCATTATGATGTGGGTCACAATCTAAAGAAAAAGAAAAACCTATTAACAAGATCACAATCTAATAATTAAGAGACAATGGTCAAGATAGAAAGCGGATAAGTCTATATAGAATCCTAATAATAAATCCGGTTGAGATTGAAATTTTTTACATATGAAACTCGTGGGAAGTGAATACCACTATACTTCCATGACCAATTCACCAAATTCTTCCTTTTTCCTTCTTTTGTTTCCCTAATAATTATTCATAGAGGGATCTGCTTTTGTTATTTGAAAAAATATATTTATGAAAAATGTTATTTCTAAAATAAAATTCTTATGTTTTATTAATAAATTTAATAAGCAAAAGTTGTTTTGAAAAGCATCTTTGAGGTAGTTTCTTAAAAATAATTTTTAAAATTTTTTCAAAATGTTATTTCAAAGATTACATTCTTATTTTTTAAAAAAATTTAATAAGCAAAAGTTATTTTCAAAAGCATCTTTAAAGTAGTTTTTCAAAAATAATTTTTAAAATTTATTTAAGCAATTTATATTAAACAATTGAAAAGAGGTCCTCGTACAACAAATAGCATTTCAACTTATTAAAAAGAATCATGAAATTCAAAGATACTATATTTGTAGAAAAACTCTTTTATAATGATCGAGTTGGTATTATTTGCCTTTCGGACACTTTTAGTAAATAAATTTCTTCATAAAATATATATTCTACTAAAGTGGGGACAAGACTTATAATATACTAAGCTATTTTTTTCTTTTGCAATAAACATCTTATATTTTTCTTTTTGAGTCTGTTTTTCTGCTTTACCGGAGAAAGCGACCAAAGATTTTATTTTTGCTATTAAAATCTTGATTAATGAGGGACATAAGGTGAGCAAAAACAAAAAACACAAAAAGCAAAAAGATGGAATTAGGGGGACTAAAACGAAAAAATATTTTTCTATTTTCATCTTTTATTAAACTTTATTTAGGTTAAGTACTTGAATTAAGGGTTTGATTCCTATAAAAATGCCGGACTTGTTCTTCCATGTATAGAGGCAGTATACCTCCTCGTAATGTATGTTGTACTTTATTGAATTCAATCTCAATCGGTGGATCTTCTAATACTCATAAAACAAAATAAAAAAAGAAAAAATTATATATTATTACTATTCTTATGTGAAATAGCAAACTCAACCAGAAGGTTGATAAGTTTATTGAATCTTTATTTAGGTACCAACTCGTGTATCTTTTATCTGTCTCATATGGGATACTCTTTTTAATCTTTCTCCTAATCATATATGGATTTTTAGCATTTTCCTCCTTACATGTTATGCTAGTCTCACCTCTTTTTTTTCTTTCTCTATTTTTTGTAGATCCTTTGCTTCCCTCATCCGTTACGGGCTTCATTTCACAGTCTTCAAGGGGTTTTTCATCACATGTTTCAATTCTCATATGGCCTCTTTTTAGTTTTTTCCCTTTTTCTCTTTTTCTTTTTCCCCACGTATCATTGGCTTTGCATTGTATTTTCAAACATATATTAATTTCTATCTTTCTGCAATTATATTTTAAGTATATAAATCCTTTTAGAATTATATGTACACTTCTAATATACTTGTTATTTCTCACATTTTCTATTCAAACTTTATTTCTATTTTTATCAATAGATCAAAAATTTGAATATTGAGTAGATTTTTTATCCAGGATCTTTATTCTAATTCACAATATTATGCCCATAAGTATCATTTCGTCTACATCTATCGATTCCATTCATGACATGATTACTGAAATCTCTTAATTTAACATAACTTTCAAGTACCTAAATTTTTTCTAAAAATAATAAAATAAAAAATTCTAGTTGAATTTTCATCTACTTGACTTAATTATGACTATTTTAATTCTTTAATCCTTTTGATATGCAAGGATTTAATACTATTAGAACCAATTAATCTAGCACATTTTTCTTCTGTCTCAAATTTGTAGTGGTAGTTTGTCATTCGGGGACATCAAATACAATAAGAGCATTTATCCAACTTTTTAGTCAATATAATGCATGACTATTGGCTGTTTATCTTTTGAACTATTGGTTCAAACTATTTTAAGGATCAAAATGAGTCGCAAATGACTAAATTCCTTTTCTGGCTTTATCGTTTCTCCACTTCTAAACGCACATATCATTATTTTGCGGTGGAATAATATATAGCACTCATTCAATTCTTAGATGGGAAAACACTTGGTTTTCGACAATGAATCCAAAAACCAAAGTGGAGAAACATAACCTTTGTATAAAATAATTCATATCCACCAATTTAAGGCATTTATGATCCTATAAGACTATTTACTATGAACTTATTCTGCAGGACGTTAAAATATTTAATAGACATCAAATATCACCTATATTATCAAAACAAATTGTATAAATGGGAGAATATCAAATATGAGCTCATTGTGCAAGAATTGCAAAACAAAATCAATAATATATGCGATTATATTATCGATGCATCGACTATTCATCCTAAAAACACATTCAACCTCAAAATTTTATAAGTAATATCAATTTGTTTTAAAAACAGATAGCACAAAAGAATTTATTGGAGTAGGAAATATAAAGAATATTTTATAAGTTCTTAATGCAAACTTTATATTTTATTGATCTAGAATAGTCCAACTCATGCCAATTCATAATAGTTTTCAATTAAGGTAAACTTCAGGTTTACACAATAATGTCTATCAAAGAGAGAAATGGTTGTTTCTCAAATATTATAAATTTGTTCCATAGAATAATAGTTATAATGCATAGAGATCAAAATTTCTTTCATCTGATATCTAATATCTTAATATTGATCTTTAAGAAGATCATTAAAACTTTAAACAATATTTTGTGAAATTTTGTGGAGAAAATGCGTTAGATAATTGACATATGACCTTTTAGGTCATCAGCTCTTCGAAAGTTTTTAATAAATTAGCTCTTCTAAAACTTTCAGTCAATTATATGTCTAGAGTTTTGCACTATCATTGATACTCTAAACTTTTATTTCTTATATAATTGATAAGGCATATTTCATCTTTGCAATTATCAAGCCCAAAATGAACTAAAGTAATATGGTAATATTAGAATCTACATATATGTAATATAAAATTAAAGTTATTTTCTATGAATATTCAAAGAGATCAGCTACATTTTCATATAATATCAACATTGACTATCATCAATATTGCGTAGTATATTTACCGAAAAATTTAAAAAAAGTAGTATGATCAACTATCGGTAGTATATTATATGGTTGGGACGTAAAATTTATCTCCACACTCTTATCTCGCTTCTCAATTGATACTTAATAGAGATGTAAATTTTGTTTTGACGTACATCAAGTACGTAACAAGCTTCTTCCATGTCGCATTGATAATATTTATTAGTATTAGCATAAAACCCGTGCTTTGTACAGTATATACATTACTTCTTAAACAAATAAGTGTATGATGAGAATAGATTTTTAAAAAGAGAAATTCGTTCTAAATGTCATTAAAAAAATACTTTTAATTGCACGACCATAAGTAAGTCTATTTTTTTTAGTGACAGAGTCAATTTACCTTTAAAAAAAGTGTTATAAAGAAAAATTAGCACGAGTTATTATATAGATAGTTATAGAGTTATTTCAAAAAATATGAAGCGATAAAAATTATTGTAAAAATTAAAATTGCTCTCCCCTTACTTGTCTCTCTCTATTCTTAAAAAATAAATAACATAAAAATAAAAATATTAGTATTTTATATTAAAAAATTTTTTAAAATATTTTTTCAAAATGAAATGATTCTCAGGTAATTGCAATTTTTTTCAAAAGAATCTTATTCTTGATCTATCACAAAGAAGTCATAGTGTTAATGTACTTTGCAAAATCATTTCTTTTTTTATATTCACTTGGCGAAAAGATAAAAATAAAAAACAAAAATCATCGACTATTACATTTCATATCTAATGTACTGCAAAGTTATGCATATTCTAGTGCGGAATGTTTTAATAGGTAATTAGACACTTTTATTCATAAAACTTAGTAATGAAGGATCAAATTAGATAGTAATAGATATTGATCAAATTGATATAATAGATACTAAAAACTAAACAAATAAATATTTCTGAAGTCATCTCCTCAAGCAAATAATTTTTTTTTAATATTCAAAACCTATCAAAGAAAATAAAAACTCAATAATTTTCTATTAAAATAATTAAAAATATAAAATAGATTATATCGTTCGATCAAAATAAAAAAAAAGCACGAAAGATATAAAAAGAAAAAATATTAATGATACTAAAAATATAACACACACTATATTTTTCTCATTTTCTTCTCATTATTTTCGCAACTTCTAGTGAGAATCTTTATTTTAAAAATTTAATGAGTCATTCTTTTCCTCCTTATTATTATAAGGATTTTCTTTCTCATAATTGTAATTATAACATAAATTTTTTAACAAGTAAATAAAAATTCTAATCGTATTCACTTCAAAGAATAACGCGTCAAACTTTATAATATTTAATCAATAACTCATTCATTTATTCAACCTCAATTAAATATGAGATCAATAATTTTGAAATCTTTTCTCGATTGCAGGGGCATATTCAAGACATAAAAATTGAGAATATATTCCCTATATAATATCTATTGAGAAGGAATTCTAAATTGATCTTGCATACTGATAGGTCTGAAACTTTGTAATCATAAGTATATCCAATCATAAGAAGTTTTTTGGTAGACAACTATTTTCTGGTGATTGTAACTATTTTTTTAGATTTTTTTAAAAAATAAATAATTCTTTCACGATAAAATTTGTAACCTTTAAGGCTTGTAAGAAAACCATTACTTTGGCATGATTTTGATTTGATTCTATATTATGCTTTTTTAATGGAATCTTCAGGACCTCTATATATATATACTCATCAATCTCATTAATGTCATTATATGACCTCTATATATATACACACTATATAAGAATTTATCAAAACCCAAACTATAATAGAGAAAGAAAATCAAATCTAATAGAAGTAATATTTTAAGAGTTTAATTTTCTTAAAGAAACTATCTATATTGTACATACACAAATTATAAATTATTTACTAATAATCTTTTCGTTTTAGCCGTCCTTTTTTTTTGTGTTCTCGCTTTTTATCCCTCCTCAATCAAGATTTTAATAGAAAAATAAAATTGAAATACTCACTGAGTTTTATGGGCCAAAGTTGATGGCAGAAGAAAAATTCAAAACCCATAACTTGCGCAATCCAAAGGCACCAAAGCCCATTTCATAAATGACAACCAACTCTTAGGTTGCTTTCTTTGGTGAACAGCTGATGTTGTCTATTATTGCTACAATTCAGAAATTCGAATTGAGTTTTTTATTTTAATTTAATTGGTTTGAATTTTATTTTAATTCTTAGATTAAAATTGGATCAAAAAATAATTTTTTAAAATTTATTTATTAATACATTACAAAAATATATTTAATTAAATATTTAATTAAAATGCATTCTTTCCTTCTTTTCCTCACCTTTTCTTTGTTTCCTTCTTAGAAACTCAGTTTGGAAATGAATTGAGCTTAACTAATTTATTTCGGTTCTATTTGATTTGATTTTTAAAAATTTTATAAAATCAAACCAAAAATCAAAATTCCGAACCAAATAAAAACTCCTAGATTTAGGCTCCACCACCCTAAGCGAAAATACAAGGGAAAAATATAAGGTGTTTATTGAAAAAAATAAATATAAATAATTATTATTAGTGACAAGGATTGTATTCCATTTTTAAAAACATAGATTTGAGACTAAAATTACAGAAATTAAAGTTAAAAAATCTTGAAACAACAAAAAATTATAGAACTCTTTTTGCAAATTACTCTATTATTTACTGTGTTTATTTCAATCCAATAGTATAGTTAAAGTTTATTTCATAGGAGATAAATATCTCGTACATAATTAACTATTAATCTTAATCACACATATTTCAACAAACATCATAAATTATTATTTCTTCAATATGAATTGAAGAGTGGTTGCAATAATAAATATCACAGCATGACTATATATGCATAAATTGTGTGGATTAAATGAATACTTATTGAACTCTATTTTCAAATTACTCCATTATTTACTGTGTTTATTTGTTTTTAAGCCCAGCATCCACGAAATGATGAAACTACATATTGCTGATGATAAGAAAATGTAGAAATTAAAAATCATTACTCAAATAAACAACACAATTGTATATTTTAATAGTGCGATAGTTTCACCATATTTATCAAGAGCTCCACAAATGCTTATCCATACAGGAGAACATTACAAACTCCATAAAGCATTGAACTTATTCTTTATCTTAACAATAAACTCCTCGACAATTTATTATGATCTCTTATTCATTGTGTCTAAATGAAATATTGCTGATAGTTATTTTGATTTCCTGAATGTAATTGCAACGAACTTAATGAGACCGTTATCGGCTGCCTTAGACATCCTCCTCATTGCTAGTAGCTCCTTGATAGAAGTCCATCCTTGATGTTATCAAACATGGATCATAAGAAATAAAGAGAATATTACTACTATTTCTTAGAAGATATAGCAATATAATTTGTTCTGGTGAATGCAAGTTTAACCTTCTATTTCATCAGAAATATCAGAGGATACATTAGCAATGCCTCCTTTATCCTGGATGGCATTCAGGGGTAGAAGGGAAGATGGGATATTTCCTATTACATTGTTTGACTTAGCCCACTGAGCAAAATTATGAGCTTGGAAATTACCGTATGAGCAAAATTATGAGCTTGGAAATTACAGTATCTATTGGAATAAGTCATCTTCCAGCCAGGGTTCTTGGCTAGAATTTGCCTACTATATTCAATCTGTATTTTTCCACGCCATTCTAATGCCATTTGATGTCCGTTCAGGGCTCTGACAACATTAATTGAATCTCCCTCTATTATAGCATTTCCAAATTGTTTCTCCTCTGCAATCTTCAAAGCCAAGAGAGTAGAAGTAGCTTCAACAGCGAAAGCATCCTCTTGTAGACTTCTTTCCAGCCATCCACCTAAGTATTCCCCTTTATCGTTTTGGATAATGATAGCACCGATTGTAAATTCATCTTTTTCATGAGATGCATCAAAACATAACACAATTCCTAGGAGGAGGCTTCCAAACGTTGTCCCTAGTAGTACATCCATTCTTCAACTGCCTTCGTATACTTGCGTCTCAATAGCATGATTTCTCTTGAGTAATGAATATGGACGACAATTTGCTCTTTGGTTGGGAGAATATCAGACAGGATCTTCCAGATAAATTGTTTGTGTCTGTTATGCAGTTTGGTATTCCAGAGGAGGTTCCAAGTATTCCTATCACCCGAGGAGAGTTCAAAAAATTTCTACTGGTTCTCCATTAAGTACGCAGACTTGACGGAGTAGCTTCCTGTCTTGGAGGGAGCCCACACAACAATCGCATTCCCTTTCATTAGGAATCTGAATTTTGAGGATTGCTCTAGCGATGTCAGGCGGGAAGATATTAAAAATAAGGCCTTGATTCCAATTAGACGAAGGTCTCGCACCAATTTCAATTTAGTGGATTCCTTCAAAGTGGTTGGAGGTTTGTAATTGTCAAGAGATGGAATCCCAGGGTCATCCTAGATACTAATCTCAGTATTCCAACCTGGTCCAAAGCATGTTCCTTTCCTCAATAGATCGATACAGTTGCAGATGCTGGTCCAAATCCATGATGCATTTCTGGAACAGTGTTCTATATCCAGCAATTTCCTTCCTCTTAGATACTTTGATCTCACCAATTGTACCCATATTCTTTTTGGTTCAGTAAGTACCTTCCATGCTAATTTAGTTATGAGGGCTCTGTTCATTTCTTTGAAGCCTCTAATTCCTAGGCCTCTATAGTGCTTCAGATTGCAGATATCTTTCCAGGCCCTCAGGTATAAATGGTGTTTCTTTTCCTCATTGAAGCCCGAAAAGAAGTCTCGTGTTGCTGCATCTAGTTTGGTATAATTAGAGGTTGGCAAAGTGAAGTGTTGCATGGTGTGAAGTGGAAGAGAATGCATAACCGACTTTATAAAAACTACTCTGCCTGCTTGAGAGAGAGCCTTCTGTCTCCAACCAGTAAGTTTGTTTTTGACTTTTTCAATAATCTCATTGAAGATCTCCTTCTTGGGCTTAGTCTTGCAGAAAGGTGTCCCTAGGTACTTTGAGTTGTGTGTGCATTCCCCCATCCCCAAGATATCTCAAATTTGTGCTTTCATCTCTACTGGGGTATTTTTGCTAAAGTGCACCATTGACTTGTCTAAATTCATTGTCTGACCAGACCATCTATAGTATAAGTTAGACTATTTTTTATTTCCTTAGCATCATCTAAATTAGCCCTGTAAAAAATAGATAGATCATCAGCAAACATTAAATGGGTCATTGTCGGGCTAGTCCTACTGATTTTCACTCCATTTATTCTGCCACAATGATTAGCTCTCGTTATGATCCTCGAAAGTAAATCAAAATATATAGTAAAGAGAGCAAGAGATATAGGATCCCCTTGTCGAAGACCTCTCGAGGGATTAAAGTAAGCAAAAGCAGAGTCATTTACAAGTATGGAAAAAGATGAAGTTGTAATGCAAGAATTGATCAAAGAGATAAACTTGTCACTGAATCCATGCAAAGATAGGATACGCAGCAATAAGGACCATTCAACTTTGTCATATGCTTTTGCCATATCAATCTTTAGTGCATGAGTTCTTGGGAAATCACAATGTTGTCTGACATGCTCCTTCCTAGAATAAAAGCAAATTGCCACGGGGAGATTATCCTGTCTAAACATAATTTCAAACGATCAGCAAGAATTTTTGTGATAATTTTGTACGCAATGTTGCATAAGGCAATTGGCCTGAAGTTATCCACTTTGGACGGTTTATTTCCTTTGGGAACAAGGGCAATGAAAGTGTGGTTCAAGGCTCTGGGAAGGGTTCCAGATTCAAAAAAATGTTGGACAGCTTTGGTTACTTTCTCTGCAAGGATAGGCCAGTATGATTTGTAAAAGTCTGGAGACATACCATCTAGTCCAGGGCTCTTTCCAGATTTGAAAGAGAAGACAGTATTTCTTATGATTTCAAAAGAAGGGATGGATATGAGATCAGTATTTTCAACCTCTGTAATGGTTGGGATAATGAGGTCTTGCAGGTCAATTAGGAATGAAGGGTTACTGGAGGTAAATAAAGTTTGGAAGTATTGCTCAAAACACCTTTCAATGCCTTGCCAATCAGAAATCCAAGAATCATTAGTATTCAATAAATAATCAATATGATTTTGTCTGCGGTGGATGATAGTGGTAAGATAGAAGTAGTGGGAGTTCGCATCCCCTTCTTCAAGCCAACGTGATTTTGATTTCTCCCACCAAAGTATCCGTTCACTCCTCATGAGTTCATCCAGCTCATGTTGCAATGCTTTTTCCCTCTCAAGAGTCATTTCCGTTTGGGGGCCGGATTGCAGTGAGTCAATTTGGGATGTGAGATTGTCAAAGCATTCATGGACAATACCAAAGACAGATTTATTCCAAATCTTCAGTGAGTTCTTGGCGCGTTTAAGAGAAGTACAGAGATTGAATAAAGGGGTACTACTAGAATCTCTACACCAAGCCTCCTTAACTATATCATTTGAGGTTGGATCACGGGACCACATGGAATGGAATCTAAATGGTTTAGGAAGAGATTTACTGTAAGGTGTAGTAGAGAGGAGAAGAGGTTTGTGGTCAAAATTTAGAGCAGTAAGGTGTTGGACAGTAGCTTGAGAAAATAAGAGTCGCCATGCAGCATTCACAATCTCTTGATCCAACCTAATCTGAATATTTGCTGCCCTTTGATTATTCCAGGTGAATGGAACGCCATCATAACCCAGGTCAATAAAGACCTTCTTCTTCAGTAAATTTGCGAAGTCCAGATGTTCTCCCAGAAATACCAAATATGCCTCCTTTTTTCTCAGTTACATTCATATAACTGTTAAAGTCACCTATAACTAACCACGGACCATTGAAAGCATTACCAATATCCTTGAGATTATTCCAGAATATTGGTTTTTGAGAGTTTTGTATAGGCCCATAGAGGCATGTAAGTTGCCAGGACTTTGTAGGGGGATCATTGAAAATAAGGGAGTTAATGAGATGATCATTCTCCACAATTATTTGAATATCAACACTTTCTTTCCAACCAATTGCCAATCCACTAGCAAGACCAGTAGCCGGGACAATATGGGAGTGATTGAAATCAACAGACTTGAGCAGTTTAGAAATTTTAGAAGGGGAAGAGATTTTAAGTTCAGAGAGAAAGATAAAGGAAGGCTTATGGGAGTCAATGTAGACTCTCAGTGATTGGACTGCCAAAGGCTTAGTAAAACCTCGGCAGTTCCAAATGAGGGCAATCATGGGGAAGGAGGGAGCATGATAAGGCCCGCTTCCTCGGCCGCATTTGTGGTTTGGCATCCAAAGTTATCAAGTTCCTCAACATGGATATCTTGGATGGGTTTGAAAGAAGAGATAGGAGAAAAGAGATGTTGAGTTCTAGCTCTCTATTTGACATGAATAAAATGGCGTTGGACAAGGAGGATTTTGTCTTCCGTTAGCACAACCAAGCTTTGAGAGCTAGGAGAAGGAGGGGTAGTGGAAGGGGAATGGGATGAATTAGGAACGGCTTGGTTGTCAGTGTTTTGAGTTATTTGGAGATGGGAAAGCTGGATATCAAGAGGAATGGGCTTAGACATAGGAAGGTATGGATTAGCAGAGACAAAATGGCCCAATTTCAGTCTTTTGTCCATTTCTGGAGTGTAAGAGTTTAGTCTCTTTAGGGTGGGATGAAATTGGGTTAGGGGTGGAGGGCCATTTGTTGGTTCCAGAATGGTCTTATGTGGAGCCCAGGTTGGTGGTTTGTTAGCTACAAGCGGCCCATTAGACCTCATTCGGTTAGAGGGTGAGGGGGCAGTATTTTTAGGTTCCAAGATAGGTAAGTCAATCTGAGGGGGAAATTGATTTTGGTACCTTTTGAGCGGGCTGTTCCTTAATAGAATGATGATCAGTTTCAGAGTTCTGATTTGACACTGAAAGCTTCTGTGTACTACTTTCGGGAGTTGGTCTGTGATGAACAGTAACCGGTGAGCTTGCTAGAGGGGGATGATCCGGATTGTTGTTTTTGCTGAGTGGCAGAGAGTATTCTGAAATGGCTCTGTTAACTCCAGAATATGAGCATGTTCCAGAGTGTAGCCAAGGACCATAGGCTTTACGTGGATCTCTGGGACCAATAGTTGAATTTCTCTGTTCAGAGCAGGAATTTTCACAATGTCCCAATCTACCACAAATGGAACAGAAGTCTCCCAAACGTTCATACTTGAAACGAATCCAAGAAGTGAAACCATTACCTCTGTTAAGGAAGAAACCTGTCTTGAGAGGTTGCTTAACTGGGATATTCACCTTTATTCATCCATGAACACAAATTTCCCAATAAAGTCACCCATTTTCTTTGCATTTTCTAGATTCATCCTGTCTGGTGGAAGGCCATGAACTTGAACCCAGAATAGTGATTGGGAAATGTCGATCTTTTCAAGAATTTGATTTGGGAACCATCTTTTCAAGATTAAGTGTGCCCCTCTCACAGTCCAGGGACCAGAGTTGAGGATTAGGCTCATGTCCTCCTTACTTTGAAATGAGTACAGAAAGGTGTTATGATCGAGGGTTGAGAATGAGACTCCAACACCGAGGTTCCAACCATTTGTGAGAACCGCCCGGATAGCTTTTATATTGACAATTTTGTCACTAAGGAGTTTGGCAACCAAGTTTAGGGAGGGTAGTTGGGCATTGAGGTCATTTTCAGGGGAAGAGTTAAGAACCCTTCATCCTCATTTAATGGGTTTTGGGGATTTAGCATTTTAACAGGGAGAAGGGGACCACAGAACAAGATAAAGGCACAGACAAGAGGAGGAAAAGGTAGGGATGATCAAGGACCTAAGAGGGTAAAGATCTAAATCTATGAATATGAAATGGGCTAGGAAGGGAAACAGAGATGACGCTGAAGGAAAAAGAGTAAGACAAGAAAGAGAGGAAAATAACTCAACGGGAGGGGAGAAGCACTGCAGCGGGGAGCGTGAGCTGAAGCACAGAGAAGATCACTCATAACAGTAGAGGGAGAAGTTCCTACAGAGAAAAACAGGGAAAAAAGCGAGTAGAAGTTCCTTGAAAAGAAAAAGAACCTTAACAATCACAGTTTTAATTTGTTCTTATTCTAAATATTATATTTGGCTTACCACCCTTCATGAGCAATGATGTAAAGCCCTTCCATGTGAATGAATTTTTCATCAACAGAGCGTAAAACGGAGTGATGTTTTGAGTCCAGTCTGCAATTTTGATATCCTGAAAACATACATTAAAAATTATGCACCTTAAATGGTTGTAATTAATATGAGTTCTAATAGTATACTTCCTTTTCCAACTAAGGGTTGCCATTATTTGGTTTGGAAGATCTGCCCCATGTCTAACGGTCAGTAAAAAGAAATGTTGTTTCCTGTTTGCTGGCTCTCAGTTAAGGGGTTGGTAGTTTAATTTCTACTTAGTGTAGAATTTGTCATTCTTTTATTAGGTTTATTTCTTTCTTTAATAGACTTGTTTTGTTTTTTAATAAGAATTATAACTCTGTATATTTCATTTGTGTAATACCTTACAATAGTGTGACATCTTAAATATTCATATATTAAAAATAAATAAAAAAAGTAAGTAATTACCTCAACAGGACGTGTTGTCAACCATCTCACATATTCAGCTGAAGAACAGAGACAGGACAGAGCTAAGTTATCACATATCTTCTTCAACACTTTCTTCTCCTCTGGCCTCAAGGATTCTTCCGATGGAGAAAGATTCCGGTGGACATAGGACAGGATAACTATCGGAGCACTAGGAGCTGCCACCCGAATCATCTCGCGGATGAACTATTTGTTTCCAAAATTTAAACAAGGAATCACACATGAGAAATCGAAACGAAAACAATCACGAAACAAGTAGAAAATATATACAATACAAGCCAAAATCTGTGTCACAGAAAAGAAAACCTTTTCTTTGTCTTGAACGTGTTCTATGCACTCAATGGTGAGAACCAGATCAAATGTACCATCTTCATAGGGAATATTTAAGGCATCTCCCACATCGAAAGAAACCTGCAGATTGTTTCAAAAGTTGTCAGCCTAAGAAATTAGCTTTGGTACGATGTTGTGTTAATCTAATGAAAGTGCAAGCAGCTTCTTCACAAACGCTTGCAACCTTGGAAGAGTCGAGGATACCTTTTCTTCTAGTCCTTGGGCTTCTGCTAAACCTTGAGCAAATTTGACTTCCTCAGGGCTTAGCGTAATGCCTTTACATTGTATACCATATTTCTTTGCTACATGCAGACAAGTCCCACCTACTCCACATCCAACATCCAGCATCTTTTTCTTTTTCTTTTTCTGTGCTGGATCATCTACAAATCATTTTCAAGAAAAAGAAAAAAACAACGTAAGAGAAAATAACTAAGTTACACAAGTTTGAGCAAAATTTGAGAGATCGAAGAAATAGATAAGCAAGAGTTGGAAATCTTTCACCAGAAATGTTGGCAAAACGGAGAGCCTCATCGATCATTCGAGCTGCAGCGGCTTGGCTACCGGAGATGGTGGCCGTTGTTCCAGGGTCATAAAAACCTTCATGCAAATGGTCTCCCAGGAGGACCTCCCATGCTCCCCTTGGCGATGTGTTGTCGTAGAACTCCGCCACTGCCTGCTGCTTCTCTGCCATTGTTGTCCTCCTAACACTTTGCAACAGCTCAAAACAAGTGAGCAGGGAATTAAATGCTTGCCAGTGGGGAACGTGCCCCTACTTGTTTTGTTTTGTTTCGTTTCACCATTGGATCTCGGGGCTGTTGCTTCTGATTGTGTCGACGTGCTTTTTTTTTTTTTTAATTATAAGTAATTTATTATTAAGAGATATAAGCAACTACGACTGTAATTACAGAGTTTGGGACCCATTGAATCCATGCAAGAGATACAGATGAGTTGGATAATTCAAATTAAAATGCCACAACAATGGAATTGACAGAAATGGGAGCCGTGCCTGCTAGCTTTTTCTACCTGTGTTGAATCAATTCGGCTATGGTACTGCACACCTATTTTTGCAGGACGCGTAAAACTCTTATGACCGTTCGATTGACCTTTTTACAATCCAATGGTTGAAAATGTTAAAAGATATTTTAGAGATAAAAATATTTAATTTTCCTCCCAAACTCAAGACATTTCAAATGTCAAAATTTGAATTCAACATGATAAGATTCTGCCCCAAATCAGATTCTGTCTCCGTCTCTCTTCCTTCGCTCTCCACTCTTATGCCTTTTTCTGTTTTCTCTACCATTTCTCTAAATCTATGTGAAGGAAATACTAGAAAAAGGATTTGCAATAGATAACAGCACGAAGGAAAAAATCAAACTCAAAAAATGGTTTCGAAACTTGACAAAAACTTGCAAAATGTTATGAAATTAATATTATTATGGATGTCCATTATCAGAGTTATAGAGATACTCCAACTATCCAGAAGATAGATGGTAGAGTTCTATCATATCTTTGATTAGTGATAGGATTTGTCTTCTGATTACCCTATACCTATTCTGATTTGGATGTACCCCTGAACCCTATAAATAGGGCTCTAGACTGAGGTGTTGTATACACTCATTCATTGATCAATTTACTCTCAGAGAATCAATAAAGATCTCTTGTTCTTTCTCTCTATTTTCTCTCTATAGTTTTCTCCTATTCTCTACATTATAATTTCTTTATTAAACTCTCTACATTAGTATTACTATTTTGTTGTGCCGACAACGATTGCGCATCAACAAATTCATAATACGTTATCAGCACGAGTCTCTACCACCGAAGTTGAGAGTTTAATCAAGAGAAAAAGAGGTATTTTTTCTACCTTTGAATTCCCGTGACAAACTTTTCAAAACTCCTTTTTTTGCTCTTGATATTTATAGAAAGAATTATATGTCATAGACATTAGATGCTTAAATTTATTGAGATATAATGGGTCTGGCAGACACCATCTTAAAATCGTATAAAAGTCATGATTTTTCTCCGCCACAATTTCTATGAGGATCTAAAGGCGAGATATCTTTTTGTGAAAGATCCACTTTTTTTGTAGAAGGATCTAAAAGAAAGATTTGACTACCAGAAGATGGTCATTCTACCAAAAGCACAGTTTACTTTTAATCTGTGAGTGAATGCATTAGAACCAATGGTTATGACCCTGGAAGAGGTCGTAATCATGGTCGAAGCCGTCGACATAGATGCGGATATGGTAAGAATAATCCATATAATCATGACGAATAGAATATATGCATTTGGATATTGCGGGTCCTGAAGACACCATTTAAGAAATACAAAGCATCAAAGCCACTTAATTACTAGCAAATTGTGAATGAGATATACAATCACCAGAAGATGATTGTTATATAAATGCTAGTGATAATTTGTTATAAGTGTGCCTAAAAGATTTTTATCTATCAGTATGCAAAAATTTTATTAGTTTTAGAATTTCTCCTCAATTAAAGTTATAAGGAGAAATATCACTAGTAATGTGATGGATAAAAGAATTTTCCTTCCTCATATCTCTAACATGCTCCTGTAGTAGCAATATTGAGAAGAAGTTTTTCAGAAGTATTTTGAATTTATATCTTCTGAGACTAATGAGTCCTGAATAAAATATTTTGACGCTTGACCAAATATTTTTATGCCATTCCCTAAAGTGAATGATATTAGAAATTATAATATATTTATATACGAGATTTTGGTCGCAGCAAATAGAAATACATTTTGTTCTTATACTATAAGAATGACTCATTAAATCCCCAATAAATAGATACTCACCAGAAGTGAGAAAATAATGAGAAGGAAAAGGGGAAAGTAATAATTCTAACATGTTATTGATGAAATATGAAAGTTTGTCACGTACCTGTAGTACGTCAAGTATGTTATGAATATCTATTAATTATTGATATTGCTTTACTTCCCTAAATCATGCTACTGATAGTAATGATGCTTATGTCGAAAATATTGATATGACATATGTGAACATAGCCAATTCTTTTGAATATCCAGAAAGAGTTTTTAGCATTTTGATATGGCATATGCTACTTTCCTATGTTATTTTAGTTTATTTTGGATCAAGAATGGTGAAGATACAATTTGTCTAAATAATATTTGTTGTTTATTTGGACAAAATTTAAAATATATGTCCAAAGTATAAATGGTAGTGCAAGGTTCCTGAAGAACAAATTGATCAAATAACTCTAGAAGAGTTAATTAATTTAAAACTCCAAAAGAGCTATATGATCTTCACCCAATGGTCAATTCTGTAATGCATTATTCTCCATATAGTCTCGTAAAGTTTTTTGAGTTTTGATTATATTATCAGCATATCGAGACATTAGATGAATGAAATTTTGAGGCATATGCATTACCATTATGACAAGAAATATATGTCAATTATAGATACTATTATTTATCTCTCCTGAGTTATATTGCATAGAATTATGAATTTGAGATGCAATATTGAGTAAACTTGAAATTTACTGATAAATAATTTATTAGTTGGCATGACCGGTTAGATCATCCTGGATCATTAAAATACGAAGAATGATTATGAATTTATTATGGAACCAGAAGTTTCTTAATATGATAAATTTATATGTGCTACTTGTTTTATTTAAAAGTTACCAGTATTACTTGGGGTTGAATGTGTTATTTTGGGATGAATATGAAAAATTATTAGTTGATGCATCAACAAATAGTCGTATGTATATTGTTGTTTTTGCAACCTGTAGTTTGCACAATTTATTGATAATGAGCTCATGTTTTAAGATTCTCCCAAAGACATAATTTGTCCTAATAATACTGATTGTATTGAGATAAATATTAAACATCCTGCAGAATGTTTATGACTATGATATATTAGCATTTGTTTCGTATTTTGCCAACATATTGTAATTCTCCTCATAGTAGTTGGTTTGTGGTCAGAAACCAAATATTTCCCATCTTAAATTTAGAGATGCACTATGTATGTTGCTCCACCACAAAGGTAATGAGATGGGTTCTCAAAGAAATTATTAAATATGTTGGGAGCAAATCTCAAGGGAGAGATTCGTATTTTGTTAATTTTGAATATATTGCCCCAACATAAAGAGGAGAAATTATGAGGCTGGATAAAGATATTAGTATGTGTCTCATCTTGATCTTCTATTTTGATCCTCATAGAAGATACCTTGAACCAGAAGTTCAAAAGATAATTTATATAACCAGGTATATTAACTGACCAATATCCGGCAAAGAATGCTCCTATTTGATATCCCTGAAGGATAATCTACCACTATAATTAAATTTGAGACACAACTGAAATGTGGTAGATAAGTCGGTTCCAAAGATACAAACACCTTACTGGAGCAAAGGCTTAAAATGGTCATATATATTAAGTTGAGGAGATTTAAATTCCAGTAGAATTTTCCTCCAAACATCATTGATATATTATTTCCAGAAGAAATTCAGGTACCTGAAAATTGTGATAAATGATGAGATCTCAACATGATTGGGAATTATTGAAACCGTACAAGTAAATGACTTTAAAGACATTAATGCGCATAATATATTGAGGATTTTCAAATCAAGGTCTGCAGACTCGAAATGATAAAGTTCGCATGAGAAATATGAAAAGTTTAAACTATTCACAAGTACACTTGAAGTGTACATGTATTCCCAGCAGGAATAATACACTTGAAGTGTAATCTCAAAGAGATAGCAATTAATATTTGCTTATAAAATGCGAACCACAAAAGTGAATATTGCCATGAGTTATGGCGTATGATTCTTCGTAAGACCTGGCATTGATAACGAAGAAATATATTTCTGGTGGTGGATATAATGGTGAATGATAACACGTTAATATGTGTTTATATTTGTTATCATTTGATAATAGTATTTATATTTAAAGTCCCTGATGGACTCGATATGCTTGAAGTATATAATTGTTCCTGTAGAATATAATGAGATTATCTTAGTGAATTTTTATTGAAAGAATGATTGAATATGTCCATATATGAAGAAATTCTATACGTAGCTATACTTGCTATATGTATTTCTTTATCAAAATATATCCTCATTATACAATCTACTGATTGGTATAATGTTCCCCACATTAGGGGGAGAAAATCATCAATTAAAAGAGGATATTATTTATGACTTTTATTATCTTGATCTATGCACAAGCATTAGTGAACTGGAAGTTCAAAATATTGTTTATTTGCATAATATTGCATATTGATTATTTGTCTGACTCCGGTAGAGTTAGTCAATATAACATTATACTTATAGATATTCCAAATGTCCTAGCAGGACAAATATATGAATTTTATAACTATTTGATTTTAATAGGCGCCTGAAGCGTGATTGATCTCTTGATTTTGAAAAGAGAAAATGATTTGATAATCAAGATATTTTTCCTGAAGAAATTAGAGGAGCAAGTATTGTGATCAACGTTTTGAAAAGCCAACATTTTGTTTTGATTGAAAATCCTGAAGATGTTTCACATGGACATAGCACATCAATTATTATTGGGTTATTATATGTAAGATCTTTTATATCTATTAAAGGATATTGAAGAACTCTTTGGTCCTGAAGTACCATAACTCTGCAATTTAGAGCATGAATACACTTGTCCACGTGCAAGTAGATATCTATTATAGTTCTTCTCTACCAATAAATTTTGAGACGGCATTAAGCTTGCTTTTGAATCTCCTTGAGATAGTTTATCTCGAACATTGAGAAAATTCAACTCCTGTTGAGATGAATGTGCAAGGTATGCATTACCTATATGATCTATATAAATCATGCATTTATCAGCATGTGTTGATTATAACAGCCACATCTTTAACTTATAGAAATTAATGATGTTGATTGAGAATATATTTGATCATGATTAATGTATTCGAGATAAATCTATATCCTCTAAGGAGGAATTCCAACTATGTTGTTGGATGATAATAAAGTTTGGAATATATCTAAGGAAATATGATAAAATTTTTCTTTATTCATGAGCTCCTGAAGAGTGGTGACATTGATGTGCAACAAATTCAATCATGTGACAATCTGGCAGATTTATTCACTAAGGCATTACCAGCCGCATCATTTGATAAATTGGTGAACAAAATTGGAATGAGGCGGTTAAGAAACCTTAAAGGATTATCTCATCAGGGGGAGTAAATTTGGCATAAAGAGTAGTGTACTCTTTTTCCTTCACTAGAGTTTTTCCCACTGGGTTTTTTATCTAGTAAGGTTTTAACGAGGCATACTCTTATGCAATGGACATCCAAGGGGGAGTGTTATGAAATTAATATTATTATGGATGTCCATTATCAGAGTTATAGAGATACTCCAACTATCCAGAAGATAGATGGTAGAGTTCTATCATATCTTTGATTAGTGATAGGATTTGTCTTCTGATTACCCTATACCTATTCTGATTTGGATGTACCCCTGAACCCTATAAATAGGGCTCTAGACTGAGGTGTTGTATACACTCATTCATTGATCAATTTACTCTCAGAGAATCAATAAAGATCTCTTGTTCTTTCTCTCTATTTTCTCTCTATAGTTTTCTCCTATTCTCTACATTATAATTTCTTTATTAAACTCTCTACATTAGTATTACTATTTTGTTGTGCCGACAACGATTGCGCGTCAACAAATTCATAACACAAAATATAATTTTTTCTATCAAAAGTAAAGTATGTCTCTAGTTTTCATTTGGTCCTGACCTCTCTTCTTTTTTTTTTCTTTTCTTTTGGTTGCTAAATTTTATTTTTTACCTTTTTGATTGAATAAAGAATCTTTACGGGTAATATTTGCAAGTTTGAAAGCAACATGTTGATCTTGAGAAATGGAGAAATGGAGGAATTTTGCTTGAAAATAAGAAGTCTGCACAATAGTCAGGAGGAAACATGCACTTGTCCTTGTTATGAGTTTACGTCTCAAAATAGTTATTTACAAGTAGAACAATTATTCGTTCTTGTTATGAGTTTATGTCTCAGAATAATTATTTACAAGTAGAGCAATTATTTATGGCAACATTAACAGTTGTTGAAGCATAAAAATATCTCCCCTCATACTAAACAATAAGAAGTATTTCTAATTTAATTTCTTTCTCCTCATACCAACCAAACTAAAGTAAATACAAATATCTCTTTTAGAGAAAGTAAAATGTGTTTCTTTCCTTCCCCTTCCCCATTGTGAATCAAATTAAGGCTAAAATGGAAATATAAATATTTAGTTTTAGACGAAAAATATAATTATAATTAATAAAATATCGATATAATGAAATAAAATACACATTATAACTCTTTCAAGTCATGAATATCACATATAAGTGAATCTACATTAAAATTTTCAATGATTTTTTACCCTATACATATTCGTAAACAATTGAAGAGAAAATAATCTTCCATCTTGTTACAGAGTATATAGAAAAAGCTTAAGACATTCTTCTCTTTTTATAAAATAGAAGAACCGAATGAAAAATTAAAAATATTTTTAAAAAGGAAAGGGAACTGCATTATATATATATATATATATATATAACATTTTTACTCTCTCCTCCTCCAAAACTCTCAAATCTCTAATTTTAATTTTTAAAATTTTAAATTTTTTTATTAGTTAGAATAGTTGTTATTAGTTAAGAGATTTTTTATGATAAAATAATATAAATACTTTAATTTATCATAAATAATTTTTAAATTTAAATCAAATTCCTAATATCTTTCCACATAACTTCATCTATTACCACTTTCTACATAAATTTTTTCTCGTGAGATTTGTTATCGTCAGATCCTCTTATTTTTCTCTGATTAAAATATTTTTTTTAAATTAAAGAGATAACCTTTTTAATTCATTTTTGTGATAAATGTTACTATTATTCTCTTCCTTTTTCTCTTTCACTTTAATGTTTGGCCTCTGAATTTGATAAATAGTATCATAGATTTGATTTTCTTGAGAAGCTTATAAAAGTTCAATGCATCTCTTATTGTTCAAAAGATATTTATAAATTAATTATTTTTTAAAAATAGTTATTTTTCTTTAGTTTGTTGATAACTTCTTTGTGTACATGTAAGATGTTTATAAATTTATTTATTTTTAGAGAAAATTTTTTTGAGAACTTTTTGGGATAGAGACCAAAATAAAAAGATTGTCCCATATATTTTTTTTAAAATAGAAGAAAATAGAAGAGTGTTATACACGTTATAGGCATCAGACGTATTTAAAATATTTTAAATTTTTTAAAAGAAAAATTGATTCTGTCATTAAAAAAAATAAACTTACTCATAGTCGTGCTATTAAAAATATTTTTAATAATATTTAGATTAAAATTTTTAAAAAATATTTATTTTTATTATATAATTATTTTTTTAAAATAATATATATATTATGTAAAGTATGATATATATATTATGTAAAGTATTATGTAAAGTATGATATATATATATATATATATATATATATATATTATATGTGGGGTTCCTCAATATATACAGGTATTCTGTAGGGCAATCAGGCCCGACAATTTAGGGCAGGCAGTAATGAGCAACTTGAGCTACCGACAATTTATCAATTATATATATATATATATATAATGAGCAACCTGAGCTACCGACAATTTATATATATATATATATATATATATATATATATATTATATTGTGTGGATGGGGTTCCATATATATATATTATATTGTGTGGATGGGGTTCCTACAGGAATTCTGCAGGGCACTCAAGCAGGTATTCTGCCAACATTTTACCCACCGAAAAAAAAAAGGAAAAAGACAGAGAACCACAAAGTTATTGCTGAGAGTGGATGATGAATAGATATTTGATATGTAAGTGGAGAACGCTGACGGTTCTCTGTGACTGATAGAGACTTTCTGAGTCGTCGATTGAGTCCTAATGTAATTGAAGAGAGCTGGCCATCGCAGTTAAAATCATTACAAAAGAGACGCCAGCTGTAGGTGTCTGTCGTTAATCCTACAATTTTTTTTTTAATTTATAATCTTTTAATATTTTATGCTTTGCTAAAGTAATCCTGTCTGTCATTCTCTTCAACGGACTTTCATCGAAAAACAGCACGCATTGGATAGTGTAGTATTTTTGTGAAAATATATTTATTTAAATATAATATAAAAAACTTGAAAAAAAATGACAATTTACTGAAAGTTGTAAGTACTTTACAGAAGGAATGGTAGAGGCGTGTCAGATCAAGGATAACGAGATGCAAGTCTCATTAACCCTAAAATAATAATAATAAAAATATTTGCATATATATATATATATATATATATATATATATATATATATATATATATATATATATATTTATTTATTTAAAAATTACTTTTACTCACTTTCTTTTCCCTTTCAAAATTCTTAAATTTTCAATCATAATTTCTAAAATTTTAAATTTATTTATTAGTTAAAAAGTTGTAATTGACTAAGAAATTTTTTATAATAAAATAATATGGACATTTTTATTTATTATAAGCAAATTTTTAAAACTTTCAAATCTCCAATCTTAATTTCTAGAATTTTAAATTTTTTATTAGTTAAAAAAGTTGTCATTGGCTAAGAAATTTTTTTATGATAAAATAATATGAACACTTTAGTTTATCTTGAACAAATCTTTTAGTTTAAATCAAATTCTTAATAACTTTATACTATCTCCACATAACCTCATCTACTCCTACTTTATCTACAAACTTTTCTTCAGAAGATTTTTTATCTTCAAATCCTCTTATTGTTTTCTAATTATGGTCTTCTATTTTTAAATTGTAGAGGTAATTATTTCAATTCATTTTCTATTTTAATGTTTGACCTCTGAGTTTGATAAATAGTGTTATAGATTTGATTTTTTTTCTTGAAGAAATAATTTATGTTATTGATGAGCTTATCAATGCTTAATGCATCTTTTATTATTCAAAAGATGTTTATGAATTTATTGTTCTTAGAAAAGATTTTTCTTTCTTTAATTTGTTAAGAACTTTTTTGTGTAAAGGTGAGATGCTTATGAATTTATTTCTTTTTAGAGAAGTATTTTTTTTTTTTTGGTTGAGAACTTTTTGGTGCAAAAACCAAAATGAAAAGAGTGTCACATGCTTAGTCCTTTATAATGGGAAAAAAATGCATGGGTGTTATTACATCATAGGTATAAGATATATTTAGGATATTTTATTTTTTTATTCAAATATATATTTTAGCTTTTTCAGTTGGATCTTACAAAATGAGAAGTATGTACTTTTTCTTTTAATTTTTTAATTTATATTTTTCTTCTTCAATATGATTCTATGTGATTCTTTTTGAGAATAACATATATATTTTTAAACTTTTATATGTAGTAATATCTTTTTTCCTTTTTTGTGAACTTCTTTTACTTTTCAATTTTATTTTTAGCCTCATTCATATTTTCTCTTTCTACATCTTTCATGCCTTTTATTTTTTTAATTTTGATTACACTATTATTCTATTGTATATTTTCAGTTCTTTTAATAGCAAATTAGTGAGTTTTTGTTTTCTTTGGCAGATGATTCAAGATTTTTCTTTTTTTATTTGTTTAAGAGGATGATTTTAAAAATATTTATCTATTTAGTTCTTGGTATCTATTACACCAATTTATTCAGTATCTATTACTATCTAATTTGATTCTTTATTTGCTAAATTTTAAGGATAAAAATGTCTAATAACATATTAAAACATTTCACGCGACAACATGCATTACTTTGTAGTACATTAGGCATGAAATGTAACAGTTGATGATTTTTTTTTATTTTTTCATCAAGTGAATATAAAAGAAATAAATAATTTTGTAAAATACAATAACATTATTTTTAAATGCATGAGCGTTATATACGTTACACGCATCAGACACATTTAGGATATTTTAATTTTTTATTTAAATAAGTATTTTAACTTTATTTTTTAAATTTTAAAATATATCTTAAAGACTTCTTTAGTTAAATATTACAAAATAATATGTATGCACTTTTATTTTAATTTTTGATTTATATTTTTTTTCTTTAACATGAGTCAATGTAATCTCTTTTGGGAATAAAATATTTTTTTAAAATATTTTAAATTTTTTAATTATCAACAAGTTTGCAAGTTGTATATGACTTTTATATATAGTTATTCCTTTACTCCCATTTTTGTTAGCTTCTTTTATTTTTTTAGTTTTATTTTTAGCATCATTATTGTTTTCTTTTTTTACATATTTCATGCACTTTCTTTTTTTGTTTTGATCAAACGATATAATCTATTTTATATTTGTAGTTATTCTAATAAAAAATTACTGAGTTTTTGTTTTCTTTGACAGGCTTCAAAGATTCAATTTTTTTTTTTGTGTTTTTTTGAGGAAATTACTTCAGGAATATTTATCTGTTTAGTTTTTGGTATCTATTATACCAATTTGATCAATATCTATTACTATATAATTTGATCCTTCATTTACTAAGTTTTAAGGATAAAAGTGTTTAATTGCCTATTAAAACATTCTGCACCAGAATATGCATAACTTTGTAGTACATTAGATATGAAATATATAGTCGATGGTTTTTATTTTTTATTTTTTTGTTTTTATCTTTTTACCAAGTGAATATAAAAAAAAGAAATGATTTTGTAAAGTATGTTAGCACTATAGCTTCTTTGTAATGGATCAAGAACAAGACTCTTCTTTTCAAAAAAATTGAGCAATGACCTGAGAATCTTTATTTTGAAATTTTTTTTTTGAAGTTTTTAATATAAAATAGTAATATTTTTTATTTTTATATTATTTATATTTTAGGAATGGAAAGAGACAAGTAAGGGGAAATGAATTTTAATTTTCACATAATTTTATTACAAATATCTTCTATTTTTCTAAGAGTCAAAATAAAGAATTAAATGATAAGTAATTCTCTTTTTCTCTTGCACATAACTGGGGTAGGAAGCGAATTCGGCAGAATAATTGAAAGACTATGTTCTAAAGTTAATTTACTTTAAAGATATAAAAAAAAAAGTACAACTTACAATGTTTTTTTTATTTCATTTCTTTTCATCTTAATTTACTTATGATTAACCATTAGTGCATAATTTTTTAATTAAATACATAAATTGTTTTATATTTTTTAATAACTCTAATAACTATTTATATAATAACTCATGTTAATTTTTTTATGGCACTTTTTTTTTCAAAAGAAAATTAACTCCGTCACTAAAAAAAATGAGCTTACTCATAGTTGTGCTATTAGAGGTATTTTTTAATGACATTTAGAATAAATTTCTCTTTTTAAAAATTTATTTTTATTATACACTTATTTTTTTAAGAAGTAATATGTATACCGTTACTCTATCTCATCTTCCAAAACTCTTAAATCTCTAATTCTAATTTTTAAAATTTTAATTTTTTTATTAGTTAGAAGAGTTGTTATTAGCTAAGAGATAAAATAATATAAACACATTAGTTTATCCTAAATAAATATTTTAATTTAAATCAAATTTCTAATAACTTTCTACTATCTTCACGCAACTTCATCTACTGCTACTTTCTTTACAAACTTTTTCTTTCTTCACAAACTTTTTCTCATAAGGTTTGTTATCTTCAGATCCTTTTATTTTTCTCTGATTAAGATCTTCTTTTTCTAAATTGAAGAGATAATTCTTTCAGTTTCTTTTTTGATACATGTTACTCTTATTCTCTTCTTTTTTATCTTTCACTTTAATGCTTGACATCTGAATTTGATAAATAGTATTATAGATTTGACTTTCTTGAGGAGTTTATAAATGCTCAATGCATCTCTTATTGTTCAAAAGATGCTTATAAATTAATAATTTTTTTAAAATAGTTTTTTTCTTTAATTTATTGAGAATTTCTTTGTACACATGTGATATGCTTATAAATTTATTTATTTTTAGAGAATTTTTTTTGTTGGAAACTTTTTGGAATAGAGGCTAAAATGGAAAGTCTGTCTCACGCTTTTTCTTTTAAAATGGAAGAAAATGCAAGAGCATCAGACATATTTAGTATATTTTAATTTTTCATTCAAATAAGTATTTTAGTTTTATTATTTTTAAAATTTTAAATTATATCTTAAAGACTTCTTTAATTAAATATTACAAAATAAGATATATGCACTTTTATTTTAATTTTTGATATATGTTTTTCTTCTTTAATATGAGTCCGTATAATCTCTTTTAGGAATAAATATATTTTTTAAAAATTTTTTAAATTTTTTGATTATCAACAAGTCTGCAAGTTGTATATGACTTTTATGTATAGTTATTCCTTTGTCCCATTTTTGTCAGCTTCTTTTTTTTTGTTTTATTTTTAGCATCATTGATGTTTTCTCTTTTTATATCTTTCATGTCTTTTCTTTTTTTTATTTTGATCGAATGATATAATCTATTTTATATTTTTAGTTGTTTTAGTAAAAAATTATTGAGTTTTTATTTTCTTTGATAGGTTTTGAAAATTCAAGTTTTTTTCGTTTGTTTGAGGAGATGACTTCAAGAATATTTATCTGTTTAGTTCTTGATATCTATTACACCAATTTAATCCATATCTATTACTATCTAATTTGATCTTTCATTTGCTAAGTTTTAACGATAAAAGTGCCTAATTGCATATTAAAATATTCTGCATCAGAATATGCATAACTTTGCAGAACATTAGACATGAAATGTACTAGTCGATGATTTTGTTTTTTCATTTTTGTCTTTTCCTCAAGTGAATATAAAAGAAAGAAATGATTTGTAAAATACATTAACACTATGGCTTCTCTGTAATAGATCAAGAACACGATTCTTTTGAAAAAAAACTGAGCAATGATTTGAGAATCTTTTCATTTAAAAAAATCTTTCTTTGAGGGTTTTAATATAAAATAATAATATTTTTATTTTTTAGGAATAGAGAGAGACAAGTAAGGGGGGGAGAAATTTTAATTTTCATAATGATTTTATTGTAAATATATTCTATTTTTTAAGAGTCAAAATAAATAATTAAATGATAAGAAATTCTCTTTTTCTCTTACATATAATAGGAGTAGTAGATAATTACGGCAGAATAATTGAAAGACCATATCGTAAAGTTAATTTACTTTAAAAAAGTATGACTTATAATGTATTTTTTATTTCTTTTCTTTTCATCTTAATTTACTTATGATTAACTATTATTGCATATTTTTTAATTAAATATATAAATCTTCTTCATATTTTTTCTAATAACTCTAATAAATATTTATATAATAACCCGTGTTAATTTTTCTTTATGATACTTTTTTTAAAAGAAAAATTAACTTTGTCACTAAAAAAAAAATACTTACTCATAGTTATGTTATTAAAGATATTTTTTTTAATGACATTTAGAATAAACTTCTCGTTTTAAAAATTTATTTTTATTATACATTTATTTTTTCTAAAATAATGTATACACAATACAAATCACAAGCTTTATGCTAGTAATCAATATGGACAGGTGTTCTGTAGACTGTAGGGCAATCAGGTAGTAATCAGCAACTTGAGCTACCGACAATTTATCAATTTATCAATTTATCATTTAATCATTTAATTTATTACTTGAATATGTTTTTATCTTCTTTTTAGGTGAATCTTTTTCCCTCCAAGTGGTCTATTTTCCAACAATAATTATTCTATTTATTTTTTTACTTTAAATTTTCTCATAAAATAATAATAATTGATACGATATTACGTAACATTTATAATATTGCTAGGCGATGCAATTCTTGGTGCACTCAAGCTGCTGGAATTCATCTACGAGGGAATAAGCAAAGAAGATATTTTATTATTTTAAAATAAAAGATTTTTTGATACTTTTGCATATATTAATGTATAAGAAATTAGGAGATATTTTTATATACTCTTAAATAATTTAATTTATACTTTACTAATATAAAATAAAATAAAAAAATTATAATGATAGGTCAGTGTAATTTTAAAAAACAATTGCCGGGCAATCAGGCAATATTGAGAAACTTGAACTGCCAACATTTTACCCAAAAAAGAAAAGGAAAAAGACAGAGGACCACAAAGTTATTGCTGAGAGTGGATGATGAATAGATATTTGATATGTAAGTGGACAACGCTGACGTTTCTCTGTGACTAATAGAGACTTTCTGAATCGTCGGATGAGTCCTAATGTAATTGACAAAGCCATGGAATTGAAGAGAGCTGGCCATCCCAGTTAAAACCATTACAAAAGAGACGCCAGCTGTAGGTGTCTGTCGTTTAATCCCACAATTTTTACTTTCTCTCGCCTCTAAAAGTCTTAAATCTTCAATTTTAATTTTTAAAATTTTAAATTTTTTTATTAATTAAAAAAATTATCATTGTCATATATTTTTTTCTTTTAAAATAGAAAAAAATGCACGAGTGTTATACATGTTATAGGCATCAAACACATTTAGGATATTTTAATTTTTTATTTAACTAAGTATTTTAGCTTTATTAATTTTTAAAATTTTAAAATATCTCTTAAAGACTTCTTCAGTTAAATCTTACAAAATAAGATTTATGCACTTTTTTTTAATTTTTTATTTATATTTTTCTTCTTTAATATGAATATGTGTAACCCTTTTTGGGAATAAAATATATATTTTTGAAACTTTTGAATTTTTTAATTATCAACAAATTTATAAGTTGTACATAACTTTCATATGTAATTATTCTTTTGTCCCTTTTTTTGTCAACTTCTTTTATTTTTTAGTTTTATTTTTAGCATCATTGATATTTTCTCTTTTTACATCTTTCATGCCATTTCTTTTTTTTTTTTTGATTGAATGATATAATTTATTTTATATTTTTAGTTGTTTTAATAGAAAATTATTAAATTTTTGTTTTCTTTGATAGGTTTTGAAGATTCAATTTTTTTTCTATTGTTTGAAGAGATGACTTTAAGAATATTTATCTATTTAGTAACAATATATTTTTAACGATAACCATGCTCTCAATATTTGATTTTTGTTTTTCATTTCTTTGCTATTGTTGGAAACATCTCATTCCAAAACTAAACTCAAAATTTTAAGTATAAGACGCACATCTCTTCTCACAAACAATTTAACTTTTATAAAATTTAAAATAAAAATCTCAAAATCAAACCTTATTTAATTACACTCTAAAACCATAAAATAATCATGCCATCTGTCCTCATCCCTTACATTTGGGAACCCCTAAAGGAGAAAACAACTTCCTATTAGAAAGCAAATAAAGATATTCACTTCACATTTTATTAATTTAGGAAAATATTACTTGAATATGTTTTTCTCTTTTTTTAGTAGAATTTTTTCCTTTAAATGGTCTATTTTCCAACAATTGTTATTTTGTTTATCCCTTTTTTATTTTGAATTTTCTCATAAAAATAAAAATAATTGATACGATCTTATAATATTACATAACATTTAAAGGAATTTTAATTAGAACATCCAAAGAATATTTTTAAGGACATTTTAATTAAACTATCTAAATAACATTAAAGTACTTTGTCTCCCGGAATTCACCAGAGGCTGGGTATGCGACCAGTAGGATGGGTGACTATCCAGCACCGCGGTCTTCGAAAAGGCTGGTAGGCAGGGCTCTGTTATTTGTCAATTCCATTATTGTGGCAGTTTAATTTGCATTATTGGCTAGAATTGCCACTTTACCTGCAGGTCCTCTTGTGTGGATTCAAAAGCTGCCCAACTCTGTTACCTGCAGGTCCTCCAGTCAGAAGCAAAATCTAGCCTACCATGCCATGATAAACAAAAGAAAACAAGAAGACTAAAACAGTAAACATGTGAGTGAAAAGACTACCATCATTCAACAGGTCTGTTCAGCGCAAATCATCAATGAACCAAAATCATGCTCAAAAATAGATCTTCTTAATTTTT
The DNA here is from genome assembly GCA_030512225.1 of Rauvolfia tetraphylla. NCBI lineage: Eukaryota > Viridiplantae > Streptophyta > Magnoliopsida > Gentianales > Apocynaceae > Rauvolfia > Rauvolfia tetraphylla. Next base: position 8,012,753 of record JAJQKT010000059.1, read on the forward strand.
GTGTTAAATAAAAATAAAATATTCAATTTCGACAAAAAGAGAATAGTGTTCTTTTTCTTTTAATTTTGCTAGGGAGAGAACAACACAAGCTTAGAAAAAGAAAGACACGCGCAGTTGAAAGAGAATTCTGGAAATTTTCATTACTCTCATAAAGAATGAATACATGAAATGTTTATATACAATTTGTGAAAATAACCGACTACCTAATATATGTACAGAAAATAAATAATTAACTCTTTGAACTAATGCTAGCTTTGATATTTCATTTTTCAATAAAAGAGAATGAAATAATTACAATTATTGATCGTGTAATTTAAAATAAAAAAAAATTCCCCGGCAATCATGCAATATTGAGCAACTTGAACTGCAAACATTTTACCCAAAAAGAAAAGAAAAAAGACAAAGGACCACAAAGTTTTATCCGGGAGTTGATGATGAAAATATATGTATTTTGTGGAATAGATATTTGATATGTAAGTGGAGGACGCTGGGCTCCCTCTGACTAACAGAGAAACGTTCTCTAAGTCCTCCAATGAGAGGTTTTTATCAAGATTGGATCCCTTTTTAAGAAAGTGTATTGAAATTATCTTGATTCGTAGTTGAATTCTTTCAATGGTCATGATGCCAAATCAATTGACCTTATAAGAGGCTATAACGTCAATTGAAAAGACGTCATAGCTATATTGTCTATAACACCAATGAATTTAAGGATATAGCTTAATAACGTCAAATCTAATAGCGTTATATAGACTGTACTGAGATTCTTTCTCTACCTCCCTCCAGGCCATCAAGCTCGTCCTCCTATACAAACATAGAGAACTGCAACCTTTACGAACTAGCCTATAACTTGACCATTTTTTTTTGCATTTGCGTATAAATAAAAAATTTCCGTCCATCATTCTGCGCGAGCCAAAGGCTATTTACCTGAAATTATCCTAATTGATTATTGTATTTAAAGCATATGCACGAATTTTTAAGTTTTAAAAATCAAAATTAATAGTTTTTTAAAATACCCTAAGCGCTCTGGCTTTGCTCTAGTTTGCTGCAAACTTATCCTAAATCATTTTGGGAAAAGGATGTCTACCTGTATGCTTCCTCCCTGTGTTGGTTGAAGTACTCGACTATCTTGCTAAATACCATTTCTGTAAGAGCTGTTAATGGTAAAGTCCTTGATTTCTTCAACACATTATTCAATAACTCAGATAAGTTTGTAGTCATGATTCTATATCTGTTTCCACTGTCAAGAAGCACGGTCCATTTCTCCAATAGAATTCCATTCAACTAGTTAAATGCCTCCAAGCACCTTCTTTTAATTTCGTTCATCAATTGGTTAAATTTTGAAACCTTAGTTGGGGTCCCCATTTGCCACATAAAACTTTTTAGCTCTCTGTTCTTAAATTTTAAGTTGAAGTTAGCCCTTATGTGGTGCAGACAAAATCTGTGATAGACGTAAAGAGGTTGCCATTACTGTTGTTGGCTAACTGAATTTAAAATGCCCTTATAGCAATCCGATATCAAACAAATAGGATCAGTCTCGATCACAAATAGGTGAATAGCATGTGAGTCGATAACAAACCCATGTCGAAAGACACCGACCAACGATACCCATAGGCAGCATTTCGAGGGATAGATACAAGAGACTCTAGTTTGGCTAGGAAGTGGAGATAACGTAATAGAATCTTTTTATTCGAGTGGTCGGAGAACAAATGCCTTCCCATAAGTACAAGCAGAAGTCCATATGCCAATCTGACACACTCCTGCTCCAATGGATGTTCACCAAGTGGTCTCATAATAAATGCTTCCAGCGGTTCCTTCTCCATCTTGTGTCCCACAACATCTGCTATAGTAAGTCTAAATCGGAGAAGTCTGTCGATTATCTCAATCCGCTTAGATTTAGAGTGGTGTATCGAGGCCAGATAATAGGATGACAATCAAATAGACAATCCTCATAAGATTGCCACATCTTATAGTGTAATGGTAGTCTCACCACATGTCAAATGAAAAGTATGCATCTCCGGACGTCACCGCTCGATCAACGACGTGATAAGTGTGTGGTCAACAGACTTGAACCCGACAAGGACCAATCCTCTAAATTCGGCTCTATTTATCAACTTATGAACTCTAGCCAATGCCACACTATAGACATGTCGCACTCTCAAAGAATCCTCTAAAGTCTTTCTATAATTCATCCAAATCAATGCTAACCAATGCTCCAAGTGTCTGGTCAGCCAACTAGGGTCTACTTACCTATGTTTTAAAAAATACCTTGTGTTTTAAAATGTATAGAGTATCTTAGCAAAGGTTCGATGCCAGGGACAAAACTTAGCACCAGGCGGAGAGTTTGTCCCGCATATCAGGGATCTGCTTGTAACTCTTGGAATCAGTGAGTTTAATTACTTCCGCCCACCGCTTTAGCTCATTTGTTGTCTTGTAAACTTTCGTGTTTATTTAATGCATTTTGGGCCACTGGGCATTTCAACCAAAAAAAAAAAAAAGGTTGGATCAACAAAAATCTTTGCAAGGCTTTGAGAGGGTCCGAAGCCCAAGAAAGACGGACCAACCCAGTGAACATTGGTGGAAAGTCGTGTTCTAGGATTATTTTCTTGTTTGGGTATCTCAGGGCATTAGACGAATATCATTCATTTATATGAAAGAATCTTATAAAGTTTAAACGGAACATGCGATTGTGTATCGTCATATCATGCATCTAATTGAGTTTGTTCAATACTCCAAATAAATGTTGATATTTTTCCTTTCCTGATATTCCAAATTGAATATTCATTTTCTTGAAATATTAAAATATATTTATATAATCTTTTACTATTAAGATCTTAAATTTAAGAAAATTAAATGTTACAAACTTTTAAAGATATTTCCAAATTGAATATTCATTTTCTTGAAATATTAAAATATATTTATATAATCTTTTACTATTAAGATCTTAAATTTAAGAAAATTAAATGTTACAAACTTTTAAAGATATGCATCTAAATAGCAGCGAAAAATAATATAGAAACATACCTTCAGCGATAGCCATAATTTTTTAAGCAAAATTGAAAGTTGTTCTTACCAACTTTGTAATCCACAACAGAAATCCTGGAGTCTTCTAGCCTATATCTATCGAAAAGAAAATTTCGTCGACCAATGGATGTCACAGATATCATATATATATATATATATATATATATATATATATATATATATATATATGTTAGGGACCTTCAGAGTAAATAGCGTACGCATGTGTTTCCGTCCATCAAGGAAACTAACTGGTATGCATAATCCAATCGAAAATAGAATTCTTATCCTATCCAACTTCTCATTAATAAGAGACCTTAGTTACCTTAACCATTATGGTAACCTAATGTGTGGGCTATACTTAAGTCCCTAAGTAAATTAGGGATAATGTCTAACATTCTCCCACTTGGCCCATACATTGGAAGTTAGATAATCGCATTGAGTGACAAAACATAAACATGGCCATATAATAATGTAGGCGCTCAAAACTGTAAGATTATGCAACATACACTCAAAAAGAAAATATAATACAAGAATCATGACCGTCATGCTCTATAGCAAACATTTCCTTCCATGCATTACTATGCATAACATTTTCTAATCAAGTGTAAAAACTTTATGAATGTACTTAATATAAGCATCATTCAGGGTCCACTTTATTGGATCTAATATAGATCACACTTTAATACATGAAAACCATATGCACATAGTGATGTAAAACAAGGAAAAACAATAATTTGTCCAGAAAAAATAATCAGAGAAAAGCAAGTTAAAATGAGCCACAAAGTCCCATATGGATTACATGATCCTGAAAAACAGTAGCTGGTAATCCTTTTTAATCATAGGATCTGCCACCATCAAGGTGGTACTAATATGCTCAATTGACAGAGCTTGCTTTTTGATGTAATCTCTGATCATCAGATACTTGATGTCTTTGTGTTTATTATGGCTACTACTCTTATTATTTTTGGAAAAGTATACAGTAGCCAAGTTATCACAATAGACCCTTAATGGTCTTGAAATATAATCAACTATATAAAGGCCAGTAATGAAGTTCTTTAACCATAATGCCTATGATGTAGCTTCATAGGATGCAACAAACTCAGCTTCCATTGTGGATGTTGCAACAATGGTTTGCTTAACACTCATCCAGGATGTGGCCCCTCCAGCGAGAAGAAAAATGTATCCTGAAGTAGATTTACCACTATCCTTATATCCACCTAAATCTGAGTCCGAATATACAATCACCTCTAAGGAATCGAAATATATGTATGTAAGCTTGAAATCCTTGATTCCTTGCAAATATCTCAAAACCCTTTTACCAGCTTTCCAATGATCAAGACCGGGGTTACTTTGACATCTGTCAAGCATTCCTACTGCAAAAGCAATATCAGGTCTAGTGCAGACCTGTGCATACATAAGGCTTCCAACAAGAGAAGCATAAGGAATGCCTTTCATCTGCTCTAATTCCAATGCATTTTGAGGACGTTGTTGCAGACTAAACTTGTCACCTTTTACAATAGGTGTTGTAATAGTAGAGCAGTTTTCATTCCGAATCTTTCCAAAACCTTTTCAATGTAGGCCTTTTGAGATAATCCAACTATTCTTTGGAATCTATCTCTGTGAATCTCTATGCCAAGGACATAAGAGGCTTCACCCATATCCTTCATTTCAAAGTTTTGAATAAGAAATTGCTTGGTGTTATGCAACAAACCTAAATCGCTACTTGCAAGTAATATATCATTTACATAAAAGACTAAGATAATATATTTGCTCCTAGTTATCTTGAGGTATATACATTCATCAACAATGTTCTCCGTAAATCCGTATGAAAAAACAACATTATGAAATTTAATATACCATTGGCGGGAAGCCTGTTTAAGTCCATAAATAGATTTCTTCAGCATGCAAACAAGGTGACTATTGTTATCTATAAAACCCTTTGGCTGACGCATGTATACCTCTTCTTCGAGATCCCCATTCAAAAATGCTATTTTTCATATCCATTTGATGTAACTCTAAATCAAAATGAGCTACTAAAGCTATGATTATTCTGAATGAATCTTTCTTTGAGACTAGAGAGAAAGTTTCGTGGTAGTCAATGCCTTCTTTTTGAGTAAATCCCTTAGCTATAAGTCGGGCTTTATATCGTTCGATATTACCAGAAGAGTTTCTTTTGGTTTTAAAAACCCATTTGGATCCTATAGTAGAGGTTCCTTCTGGTAATTCCACAAGATCCCAAACTTTATTTTTAGCCATGGATTCCAACTCGTCTTTCATGGCATCATACCAAAGTGTGGAATGCTCTCCACTCATTTATTCTTGTGGATCTCCTAACTCCCACTTGTTCATGTATTTCTGCTATGGGAGTAGTTAAAGTGGGTTGTTCTGTATGTGGTTCTGTAGAAGGTGGTAGATCTTGAAATTGTTGTTCTTCAACTAACTCATGAGAATTAATTTCAGAAGTGTTGAAGTATAAAGGTAACACTGGGACAATAGGTGGCTCCTTTATTTTTTCAAGTTCCACCTTTTGTGGTAAACCACTCCCACTTTCTTCATGAACTTCAAGAAATTTAGCATTTCTAGCTTTCACAATGTTAGGAGTATGAGAAGGACAATAAAACCTAAAACCTTTGGAGTTGACTGCATAGCCTATAAAGTAACCGCTAGTTGTTCTTTCGCCAAATTTCCTTAGTTGAGGATTATAACTCCTAACTTCAGTTGGGCACCCCTAAATGTGTAAATGTCTTAAACTAGGTTTCCATCCATTCCATAATTCAAAAGGAGTCTTAGGGACAACCTTGGATGGAACCCTATTTAAAATATACACAGCGGTTTTTAAGATTTCGCTCCATAAGGATAAAGGTAAACTCAATCTGCTAATCATGCTTTTTACCATATCCATTAAAGTGCGGTTCCTCTTTTCAGCCACACCATTTCGTTTGGTGTTCCTGGCATAGTATATTAGGCAATAATACCCTCACTTTCAAGGAACTCAGCAAATAGACCTTTGGCTTGCCTTTTTCTGGGCACCTTCCATAGTATTCTCCACCACTATTAGATCTTACAATTTTGATCTTATTTTCCTTTTGTTTCTCTACTTCTGTTTTGAATAATTTAAAAGCATTGAGTGCTTCAGATTTTTCAAACAGAAAATAGAGATACATATATCTTGAATAGTCACCAATAAAAGAGATAAAATATCTCTCACTATTCAAGCAAGGGGTAGGAAAAGGTCCACAGATATTTGTGTGTATTATTTCAAGTATTTGAGAACTCCTTTTGGCACCTTTAGAGGACTTGTTAGTCTGCTTTCCCTTTATGCAGTTCACACACGTACCAAAGTCAGAAAAATCAAGAGATTTTAAAACTCCATCATTTATTAACCTCTTAATTCGGTCAATTGAGATATGACCTAATCTTTTGTGCCAAAGACTTGATGAGTTCTCATTGATAATACATCGTTTAGTGTTAATTTTCTTATCATGCAAAGTTAAAACATTGCACTCATATGTGGGGTCTAGCTCAAATTCGAATAAATTTCCATCCAAAATTCCAAAACCAACAACTTTATTCACTACAAGAAAACACGGAATTAGCGACGGACATATTCATCGTAAATCACTATTTGTGATGGATTAGAGATGAAAACTTTCCTCGCTAAATAAAAGGTCGCTAATTACGACAGCATAATTCTTCCGTTGCAATAAGAGATTGATTTGCGATGGAAAAAATAGAAAAAATGTAAACAAATTAGTGACAGATTTGCGACAGATAATAATATATTTAAATTTTAAAAATAAAAATTACTGTTAATTTTACGAAATTTACTTTTAAAAATAAATAATAAATAATAAATTATAAATAAATAATAAAATAAAATTATAAATTATTATTTAAAAAATTTTAAAATAAAAATTTAACAATAATATGGATCATACTAACAAGACCCGATTTTGTCCAAAAGTAAATTTATAATTTAAAAATAAATAATACAAGAAAATATATAATTTATTATTTAAAAATTTTGATATTAAAATTTAAAAATAATATAGATTTGGCTAACCCAACTAGATTTAGCTCTAATGGATCGAGTTAGCCCGATATGAATTTAATTCTCTTAAATGCTTTGTTTTGCTTAAAGAGGGATTCAAACCTTTGTTCATTCAGAGCTAGATTATGTCTTTCTCCACTTAGCTAAATCACTTCTTGTGTTTTATTTCACCATATAATATTTTTATATTATAAATTTTTATTATAATATATTACAATAATAATAATATAATATATATATTTATATTAATAATATATTATAATATAATTATATTATTATTACATCTAATTTATAAATTAATATAAATTTTTTATTTTTTTCTGTTCGTATCAGTCACTAGTCCCTTGCTAAATAGTGAGGAATTAGTGACGAACAGTTAATTTAAATATTAAAAAATATTTTTTAATTCTCAATTCTTTCCGTCGCAAATTTGTTGATAATTAGCGACGAATTTGCGACGGATAGCTAATTTAAATTTTAAAAATAAATTTTTTTAATTCTCAATTTTTTTCATCGTAAATCTTCGCTAATTGGCGAGGGATTAGCGACAGAAAGATAATTTAAATATTAAAAATAATTTTTTTAATTTTCAATTTTTTTAATCACAAATCCGTCGGTAATTAGCAACGGATTTGCAATGGATAGCTAATTTAAATATTAAAAATAAATTTTTTAAATTCTCAATTTTTTTCATTGCTAATCCCTCGCTAAACATATTTTTTTAATTCTCAATTTTTTGGTCGCTAATCCCTTCGTATTAGCAATAAAATAATAATTCAAATATTAAAAATAAATTTTTAATAAAAATAAAAATAAAAAATAGCAACGGCCTTCTTAGTAAAAATAAAAAGTCTTCCTAAATACTAATTTAGTCTGATATTTACTAAATAAAAAGTACTACTTTTTAAAATTGATATTTACTTATAGTCTAAAGTATTTAACTATATATTAATTACTATTTCTTCTATTGATGTATATCTATGTCTATTTCTACACAAATATACCACACATGTATGTTATATTATATATATGTTATACTTATACATATTATCTTATATGTATGTGTTAATTATATATTATACTGTCGGAAATACATAGTTTATTACATGTGTATTACATAAGAATAATCTTACTTAGTTATTGATATCTATTATTCAATATAATTTATTTTACTTCTATTCATATTCTTCATGCCAAGTAGAAAAATAATATTACTAAACTAAATAAAAATAAAAAATATCTTCATTTAGAAAATACTATTCCGTCACTAGTCTCTCGCAAATTTGTGAGTGATTAGCGATGGAATAGTATTTTGAGAATTAAAAAAATTATTTTAATATTTAAATTAGCTATCCGTTGCTACTCCCTCACTAATTACCGATATAAAAAATTTAAAATTAAAAAATTTATTTTTAATATTTAAGTTAATCTATCCGTCGCTAATCCCTAGCTAATTAGTGAGGGATTAGAGACCGAAAAAATTAAGAATTAAAAACTTTGTAAAATAATATTTAAATTATTTTTCCGTCGTAAATTGGTCGCAAATTAAAAAAATTATTTTTAATATTTAATTTTAAATTATCTAGCCATCGCTAATCTCTCACTAATTAGCGACAAATTTGAGATGAAAAAAATTAGAAAATTATTTTTAATATTTAAATTATCTATTCGTTGCTAATTCTTCACTAATTAAAAAGGGATTAGTGGCCGTAAAAATTAAGAACTAAAAAATTGGTAAAATAATATTTAAATTATTTTTCCATCTTAAATTCGTCGCTAATTAGTGACGGATTTGCGACAGGAAAAATTGAGAATTATAAAAAATTATTTTTGATATTTAAATTAGATATCCGTCGCTAATCTCTAGCTAATTAGCAACGAATTTGCGACGGAAAAAATTGAGAGTTAAAAATTATTTTTAATATTTAAATTATATAGCCATTGCTAATCCCTAGCTAATTAGCAACGGATTTGCAACAGCAAAATTGAGAATTAAAAAAATTATTTTTAATATTTAAATTAGCAACGGACTTTGGCCGACGCTAATCACCGTCGCTAATCGTGTATTTTCTTGTAGTGGTTGTCTTTTAAAAGTTTCATAGAAGAAGAATGAAAAGAAATACAATATCCAATTTTTGAAAGTTTTGAAACAGAAACTAAATTTCTCAAAAAAATGGAACATAAAAAGTTTTTTCAAGATCTAATTGAAAACTATATTTTAAAATGAGCCTATAGGTCCCCACACTTTCCACATGTGAGCGCATCCTTTTGCCATAATAGATGTCTTGTTCACTTCCCATCAGCTTCCTCAGATTCAGAAAGCCCTGCATGGTTTTAGCAATGTGAATTGTAGAACCAGAATCAATCCACAATGTATTATCAGAAACCTCAGTAAAATTCGATTCATAACACACAAAACTGAGATTACCTTTTCTTTTCGAGTCATTTCTTATATTTCAAGTAGGCTTGTCAATCGGGCTATGTGAGTTGGGCTATGTGAGCCGGGCCAATCTTACTAATATGGGCTTTAATGAGAATTAAACTTATGTGATTAGATTTTGCCCACAGCTCATAAGCAATTTTAGCCTCTGGCATACTTGATTCCGTGGGGACGGGTGGTTCATCCTCACGAAGTGCCAGATCCATATTTATTCACTATAAAGTTAGAAGTACTTTATCTTTCCAATCAGAGTAATTATCACCCCGTGAGCATTGGAATACAAGCATTTTTATTAAATAACACAATAGAAAAAGCTGCAAAAATCAAGAATAAACATATAAGCTATAAAGTACAACCATCAGAAAAGAATCAACCAAAATGATTCAATGTAAATTCTCACCTTCCTGTGGGTAAAGGTTGCATCTCAAGCATAAAATTTACATTAACTTTATAACGAGACTAATAAATTGGAAACACAGAAATAATCCACACCTGTGGGCATAGAAAAATTTCAAACTAAAAGTTTACCGTCTTATTCCAATTAATTTTAACCAAAATAGTTACCTCTTTGTAGGGCCGAGTTACTATTTTAGTAAGAAAATTATACTTTATGAATGTCATTAAAATAATCATTAACTTAAATGTGATTTATTTTTCTTTACGTGTCAAATACTTAAGATGCTGTGGCTACTCATAAGTACATGGCATGAAGAGAAATTATAAAATGACATTTAAAATCTCAATAGTCAACTTAATCAAAATGTTGATTTAATCCATATGGACATTACATGAAAAATCTGAATAAGAAAGTCCAATTGTCCTATATCAAAATGGGCAATTTTGGTAATCAAACTTAATATTACCAAAATTTATTTATTTATTTATTTATTATTATTTAAAAAATATAACCATTACTTAAAAGGATTTTTTTAAAAAATAATAAATAAATAAAGCAAAAGCAAAATCTCAAAAGGATTTTCACACGCCTAATAGGACAAAAATTGGTGAAGCCTTCTGTAAAAAGAATTGGCTTCATTAGGGACATCACAAAGGCCAAAAAGAAAAACAAATTTAATAATAAATGGCTTCAAGGCCAAACAACTGAAATCTCATGCAAAAGGCAATGCTTCAGAGACCGAATAGGAAAAGGGAAAGAGTTGTAGCAAAATGCTTTAACTCAAATCATGATTGCCTAGGGAATGGTTTTCTTTTCTTTTTTTCTTGATTTTGATTCCAAACATGAACCATTTTTGAGCAAAACGAACCTTCAATTTTCGTTCCATCTTCAACGTAAGACAGATTTCTTAAAGCAGAATATATTTCATAAAAATTTCGTCTTTTACCTTTCTAAGCAAATTCAATTACTAATTAGATTATAATATATTATAGTATACATGATGAATTTCTAATGGGAGAAATTATTACATGACATATAAACTAAACAATATGGCTAACGATGACTCTAATACCACATGTTAGAAACTTTTAAAGGTATGTATCTAAATAGCAGCGGAAAAATAATATAGAAACATACCTTCAGTGATAGCCATAATTGTTCAAGCAAAATTGAAAGATGTTCTTATCAACTTTGTAATCAACGACAGAAACTCTGGAGTCTTCTAGTTTATATGCAAAATTGAAAGATGTTCTTATCAACTTTGTAATCAACGACAGAAACTCTGGAGTCTTCTAGTTTATATCTATCGAAAAGAAAATCTCGTCGACTGATGGATGTCACAGGTATCATATATATATATATATATATATATATATATATATATATATATATATATATATATATATATATATATATATATATATATATATATATATAGGCTAGGGACCCTCAGAGTAAATAGCATGCGCACGTGTTTCCATCCATCAAGGAAACTAACTGGTATGCATAATCCAATCGAAAATAGAATCCTTATCCTATTTAACTTCTCATTAATAAGAGATCTTAGTTACCTTAACCATTATGGTAACCTAATGTGTGGGCTATACTTAAGTCCCTAAGTAAATTAGGGATAATGTCTAACATTAAACTCTATTAATATAATATTAACACTTCTTACTTCTTTGAATTTCTTGGTTTAAGAATGTAAAGTTCCCACTAATATATGATTCTTAACACTAATCTCTTTATTTAATAAGGTCATTATAGTACTCCATTTTTTTAATATAAAGCTTTTTAGCTATTTTTTCTTTCCCAAAATGTTTGACATTTTACTAATTTTAAGGATATTAATGGGAAATAATATTAAACTGGTTACTGGCATGGCATACTAGGAAAAGAACCATTTATTTTTTCTTTCTTAATCTATGTGATAATAACCATAAGCGTCTATGTTCCAAACAAGGTGAGTCATATACTTATAGTCAAATTACTCTCTTTAATTTTTATATAAATCAAGATATAACATTTAACCTTTTTACGGATGAAGTACATATTAACATTGCGTTGAATTGGTGGCATGAACAGATTTGTCATGTAATAGGGGCCATAATGAAAGTTCATCCAAGTAAGATTAACATAATATAATTAAAAATTTTTTATATAATAGAAAAATCGACTAATATTACCAAAAACAATTTTTTCTTTTTGCTTCCTAACCAAAAACTTTATTTTTATTTTTTCATACCCATAAAATTTTTTCGAACTCTCATCATGACTAATTTTGTGAACTGCGGGCAGAATCCAGTGACAAGAAGCATGCCTTTTGCATGTAGTGCCGACACTAGTGGCTCTTTTGTCCTTCCATAATAACGCATATCTATCCAAATACAAGTCTCAGTGATCGTGTGCATCCATCTCTTTCCTCCCAAAGCCCAAAGTTTCTCTATTTCTTACTAGAAAATTACTTTCTCGTTAACCCCTTCTTCCAAATTGATATAATCAAAACTTAGAAGAAAGGAGTTCCATCCCAGGAGAAAAGTGATTCTCAGCAAAGGATGTCCATGACCTCGACTTCAAGATCCTCAAAAAGATCTCGAAGGTCAAGCTCAACATGCAACTGTGGTAAGTTAGTTGTAGTTCGCACGTCTTGGGCAGAGAAGGATTACTATGAGGATAAGAAAGTGGTTAATTGTTGCTGCTATTTTATTTCTTGGGTCCCTTGTTTGTGTTATATTTTTATTATATCAAGTGCGCATTTGTGGAAATGGGTGAAGCAAGATATTGAATGTAGTAGTGTTATGCAATTTAGTGTAATGTTTGAGCTAGTGTTAGCTACATCTTTTGGGATTCTTTTGTCACCAACATTGTTCTCTGATGAAAGGTTTTGTTTTTGGGTTTCAAGTTGGCTATAACCTCTTTTTTCCTGAACAAGATGAATGTTCTTCTGCTCTAATTAATTTAGATATGCTTTTGTACTGTTGTTAAGTTAATGTTGCAAGTAGTGTTGTTGTATAGTGATTCTGCAAAGTTCAAAAATCTGGAAGGCAGAGTATATAAAATACAAAATCAATCGTAGTTGGTAACATAATCCGACAGACAACATGGATGTCATTGACAACTTGTCAATCGTATAAAATAAGGTGGATACACTAATTCCAAATATATAACATTAATGCACAAGGCAATTACATTATGTCAAACTAATTAATCTAAGATTACTGCTATCTGTACGTATGTCCATAGATATCAAAGGCGCTGTTTCATTTTGCAGCAAAAGAGTCGTTCTATCTCTGGCTCCAAAAACATTACCCAAAAAAAAAAAAAAAAGAAAAAAGAAAAACACTCTATGGTGTGGTCAACCTTCAATGGTCTATAATCTCAAAAATATAATAAATTTTACTTGATCCGTTGGCCCATTTCAATTAGAAAAGTAGCTTTGTTGTATCCAGTTTAGTGGTAAGCTTTGCGCACCCTTGACTTCTTATTTGAAGGTAATGGCTGGAAAACAACAAGTGAAATCAGTCATCAAGAATGCAGGCGCATCACATACAAACAAGTAGGATAACATATGACCACAATACATTCTACTTAAAATTGAATTAGATTCACCATGGTTACCCCTATTTAGCTCACACAACAAGAAAATAAGCGATTAGTGACGGACAGCTAATTTTAATATTAAAAAATATTTTTTAATTCTATAATTATTCTGTCGCTAATCCGTAGCTAATTAGCGAGGGATTAGCGACACAAAGCTAATTTTAATATCAAAACAAATATTTTTAAATTCTCCAACATGTCCATCGCTAATCCCTCGCTAATTAGTAAGGGATTAGCGACGGCAAATTAAAGTTAAATATTAAAGACTATTTTCTTAATTCTCAAATTTTTTTGTCGCTAATACCTCGCCGTCGCTAATCCCTCTCTAATTAGGGAGGGATTAGCGATGAAAAGCGCTTTTTAATATCATAAATATATATTTTTAAAATTCTCCAATTGTGCCGCCGCTAATCCCTAGCTAACTAGCGAGAGATTAGCGACGAAAAGCTAATTTTAATATCATAAATATTTTTTTAAAATTCTCCAATTGTGTCGCCACTAATCCCTAGCTAATTAGTGAGGGATTAGGGATGGAAAACTAATTTTAATATCAAAACTATTTTTTTTAATTCCCAAGTTTATCCGTCGCTAAATAGCGAGCGATTAGCGACGGAAATGTTTATTTTAACAGCATTGGACATTGAAATTATCGCATCCCTGTTCTGTCGCTAATCCCTCGCTAATTAGCGACGGATTAGAGATAGAATTATTAAATTTTAAATCAAATAGATGTTGCAATTATCGTATCCCTATTCCGTCGCTAATCCGTAGCTGATTAGCGAAGGATTAGGAATAATTAAGCTTTAGCGTAAATAATGTTGCAACTGTCCAATTCCTATTACAATTTTTATATCAGGAGAAAATATGTTATATTACGTTAAAGATATATTACTTTAATGTAATATATTATAATTTTTATGGCTTTCATTATTCTATGGTTCAATTACTATGTTTTCTATCGACAATTGAAGCTATTTGGAATAGATATATATATTACTTGGATAAATTTCTCAAACTATTAATAATCCTTCATAGATTATTCTCACTAATTTCTGGCATGATTTCTTCTATATTAATCGTGGAATAAAGATTCAATTGGATTAAAGTACAACTTATATTAACATTTTATCTGTATTTTTAATTTTCGTCTCTAATCCCTCGCTAATTAGCCAGGGATTAGCGACGGAAAGCTAATTTTAATATCATAAATTATTTTTTTAAATTCTCCAATTGTGCCGCCGCTAATTCCTCGCTAATTAGCGATGGATTAGCGACGAAAAACTAATTTTAATATCAAAACTACTTTTTTAATTCCCAAGTTTATCCGTCGCTAAATAGGGAGCGATTAGCGACGGAATTTTAAAGACGCAGCATGTGAATGCGTTGTTATCGGGGGTTACTTGCCATGATGGGTGAGAATGCGCCAGCAGGATGTGTTCCAATTTAAGTGCGACGGCGCACAACAGAAATGCATTCTTACGCTCCTTTACCGGCACTAGTCGAGCTGAATTGCAGACTTGTCTTCTGAACAACACTCAAGCAAAAAAGGAGAACCCCCATCCCAAAACAGCAGCAATCTAGTGATTTAGGCCAATCTTCGGCGAAACGAAGAGGTAAAATTCCGGGCTCATCTAGCATTTTTACGGCATTCGGTTTTTTTGGTGTTAAGCCCTCGCGTACTTGAAAACTTTTGCTGATTTTCTTCTTATTGCTGAGATGAAATTCTGGGTTCTGTGAATGTGACATCCTCGCGTTGTTGTTTCTTTGTTTGTGGTAAATAAATTATGTTTGCTTTTGAATCAATAAGAGATAGAGACGAATGCTGTTTGGTGGAAGAGAAATCCGAAACAATTTCTTCCGCTTGCATTTAGCTAGCGGTTTTAGGTATTTTGACGAAGGAAATTTTAGGAAATAGAGGTGTTTCACAGTTAAAAAGACCGCCTTCCACCCCTTCATGCTAGAATCGCCTTCACCATTCCCCCAATAATATTCTCAAGGTTCTACTTGCGGGCAAAAGTAGGGCTTCTTTGCAAAGGTGAGGGAATGGCAGGGTCAGGATCAATTAGCCAGATCCCATCAAGAGGGAGAAACGGAAGTGGTGGAGTAGACAAGTAGGTCTATTGTCAAAAAAGGGAGGATAGTTTCATTTTTTCATTGACAATAGCAGATGATGTGCAGGGCAACTTTTATGTAACATATCCTTAGTTCTAATGAAATCCTTTTCATTTCCGAAAGATCTGGACCATTGTATTTAAAGTGGAGGGAGGAAAAAATTTTTTCACAAATCTGAGCTTTACACCTGAGGAAGTTGCATTACGATTGTATGAGGAGAAATGTAAAAAGAAAGGAAATGTAACAGAAGTTATCACAATAATACTATTACAAATGAGATAGAAAAATAAAATAAATATTACTCTCAACGACTAGTATTAAATTGATGCCTTCTAATTTAATAAATAGTGCTTTAACAATTAAATTAAAGAGTTGTTTTCGAACGTATGATGTGAGAATGAAGGATCTGTTGAACATAGTTTATTAAGGTAGTGAGAGAGTATAATTTTAATGATAATTGTTGGTGGGGTGGGTTGCAGTAATGGACAATCATTTCCC
This sequence comes from Rauvolfia tetraphylla, assembly GCA_030512225.1. Classification (NCBI taxonomy): domain Eukaryota; kingdom Viridiplantae; phylum Streptophyta; class Magnoliopsida; order Gentianales; family Apocynaceae; genus Rauvolfia; species Rauvolfia tetraphylla. The sequence goes on from JAJQKT010000059.1 coordinate 8,028,872, forward strand.
TTCCAGGGAGTGGTTGGTCTAACAAATTGTGGTTGTAGAACAAGTTTATTGTCTTTTTTGTGCAAAAAGTTAATGCCTTTTTCCTAATTTAATATATGGTTGAAGCATAATTTTCATAATTGATTGAGTAGAATAATCAGATTGTGCTTACTCAGAACTTCACTAGTTTATGTAAAGCCAAAAATCTCAGCATCAAAGGGAAATATTCCTTCTTTTGAAAATACAAGAAGAACAACAGGAACAGTTTTGAAGTGTATTATACTAAACTCGATGGACTAGATGGATTGTTTATGTTGATTATTATTTGTTTAATGGAATGAGAAGACACTGACAAATGTGATGCTAAATTAAGAAACAAGTCTGATTGGCTATTAACTGCAAGAGGAAGTACCCAAAATACGACCCATTTGTGTTAGCTAAGCAAGCCAGTCAGGTATATTATGCATCCTATCCATACTATAAAAAGAACAAGTCTGATTGGATAACCATTTGCAAGTTGAAGGTTCGTCACATAATTAACTCACCTATAGTGGATAGACCATATCAAGAGGAGACCGAAAATTCTGTGGCTATTGTTGTTTCTATTGAAAATGAGATGATTGGTGGACTTGCAAATGAAGTAGGCAAAGGCGAAGTAGTAGCTATTGAAGAATCAAGAATGCAACAAAACATGGATGTGGTTGTAGAAGAAGTTAATTCAGATACAGATTCTCTTACTGATGATGATATGGATGATGATTTATTAGATAATGAAGAAAATGAATATGATTAGTTGCTTTCAAACGTTAGCTAATATTTTACAATTTGATAAATGATTTATTTCATATTTATTGATGTAAACTCTAACTTTTTTATTGTTATATGTGTAAACCAGATTATTTCTACTGGCAGAGGACTACCAGAGCAGCCTGACACTGGGGATGACGGTACTCCGTCTCCAATTCTGGGTTCGCAGTTACGTAGGTTGCCACCAATGCACTTACCAGGCTCATCAAGACAGCAACGACCGCCTACATTTAGACCTTTCACAGCTATATCTGCGCCCGGAGCAGACATCTCAGATACACGCATTTTGATTGCACCTGATGGTGACAGGTAAGTACTATTTATTTTTAATTGTTACTTGAATTGGATAACATTCAAGCTATCTCTAACTTGCGTATTTTAACATCGTTTCAAGTTTTTTTATCATCGTTTCAATTTATTTTAAGAAGCTTGTTTGTCAAATGTTGTAATGGTTAATTGAACTTATTTTCCGTCGCAATAGTTTCTCTCCATCGGTGGATGCTGTTAGAGAGATATCACTAATATTTCAACGACATTACACTGCACCTTATGCCAAATTTGCAGATATTCTTGTGGATGTTAAGAATATGTGGTTTGACTTATGTACTGTAAGTATAAAAATAAATAAATTTTATTCTGTTCATATTAATGAGATAGGTGTGAATATAATTGTAATAGTGACTGTGTAACATTCTTTCTTTTCATTTAATGATTTTGCAGAGTCGTTTTACGTGGCTCCAGAGCATAGCGATCATATACGGGAGATTTGGAATAAGAAATGTCGCGAGGGACTTTCTGACCAATTATACAAGGCCCGCGCTAAGCAAACACGTCCAAATTGGATTTTGCCTGAATTTTGGGACCATATGCTACAGGAGTGGACAACTGAGGGGTTTCAATGCATTTCTTCTACTGCTAAACGGAATAGAGCTGTTGTTAGTGGCACATCTCACACAAGAGGGTCTATATCTTTTACAGAGTATGAGAGTCGGACGGTATGTTTCGTTAGTCTACATTTTTTAAACTTGTTCTTAAATACTTTTTATAAAAATTAACATTTGGTGTCTTTGATGTTGTAATTATAGCGGAAAGAAAAAGGTGATGACTTTCGTTACGTGGAGTTTTTTTAAAAACTTCACACTTTCCAAAGAAGGTCAAAGTAGGGCGAATTTGTCAATGACAAGTCACGACAAACTTTGGTACGAATCAACTTTCTCTTTCACTTATAAAATAGTAATTGTAATTATTAATATTTATACAATTTTTATTTTTAATTTTTGCACGATAATGTTAACGCAATTAAGGAGCGTTATTCTTAGCCAGAGTCGGAAAGTTCTGCTGCTTCTCGTCAACCACTTAACGAGAAGTCACTATTCTTTGAGGTTGGGGGAGGTTTCAAGAAGAACCGTGTCTTTGGATTAGCCTCTGAGGGATCGAAGGTCAGACGGAGGTTGGATCATTCTTCTAGTTCTAAGGGGGTACCTATTTCCTTTTCTCACGATGTTATCCAGTTACAAAAGAGGTTGAATGACGAGACCAAGATGCGGTTGAAAGTTGAGAAGAAGTTGCGTCACATGCAACAGAGTATTACAGATTATCTATCATTTCTGTCACAGACTTTGAATCTGCCTCCCTCTCCATTGCTTGGTGGCAATGACGATACGGATGATGATGATGACGACGACTACACGGTTGATCCACCGGATCACTATCCTCCTCCCCAGGGCCCCACAGATTCGCCACCGCCACCGCCCTCAGCTCCAGCTCCGGAATCCACCGTCCAGGCTAATTAATATACTAGATTTTGATTTTGCAAATGTATGACTTTATTTTCTATTTGATATTTTTTAGATATTTAATTTGTTAATTTGTATTTGTAAGAATATTGCTTTCTTTGGATATTTATTCACGTAGAATATTTTTATTTTATAAGGTTTTAATTTTTGAATTTTTACAGGCTAATTTAATATAATTAAAAAAAATATTTTAAAAATTAAAAAAATTAGCGACGAAGATTTTTAAATTTTTTTAATACGATAGCGACAGATTATCTCGACCCTTTAGTGATGGATTAGCGACATATATTTTAAGATGATAGCGACGGATTAGCGACAGATTTTTAAAGAGATGTCGACGCATTAACAACGGATTAGCGACGGATATTTGGATATTTTTAATTTTTATAAAATAATAGCGACGGATTAGCGACGAAAACTTAAAATTTAAATATTTTTGTAATTTAAATATTCGTTGCTAATAGCGACGGAAAAGTAAATTAAAATAAAAAAATTAAATATAGATTAGCGACAGATTTTGCGATGGAGGTGTTAAAAATATTATTATTAAAATCGATCGCTAATCTGTCGCTAATTTGCGACGGATTAGCAACCGATACAATAAATTTTTTTTTAAATTCATGACGTCCGTCGCTAATTTGATGCAAAATCCGTCGCTATTAGGCAAGCCAAGACTTTGACCAATTTTAATTTCGGATATTGCGAGGAAAATGAGTTTCTGTCACAATTTGTGACGGCCCTTTTAGCGACGGAGGTGTCCCCCGCTAATCCGTCGCTAACCTTTGTGTTAGCGACGTATTGATCCGTCGCATCCGTCGCTAACCTTTGTGTTAGCGACGGATTGATCCGTCGCTAAAGCCATCTTGTAGTGCCATTGACTTCCTCATTAGCCCACTAAAGCTTTATCTTCTTTTGAAGAGCATATCTCATTAGACAGGAAAATTTATACAAAAGTAAAAAATTTTGTTGCAAGAATACTAAACTTACATTATACAATTTGACTTACATAGATAACCTAAGAAAGTTTTTGAGTAATCCAAGATTGGTTGCCACATTGTTATCACCTTTCAGCTATTATAAAGCACCTATTTTAGATTTAGGAAATTGCATATAAAACATCAAATATGAGTAGAAGAATTGAATTTTTATTATTCTTACCAGAACAGCTTCTTCAGTTTGCTGGTTATTTGTTACTAACTTACTGCTCTATATTTGCCTTATCAACCTGCCAAAGGGGTGATAAGTACGTGATATATTGATTCTTCAACTCTGAAATTCACATGGCGGCAAAAAAGTAGGATTTGTTGTTTTTATATACCTGGGAAAGCTGTGATTAGGTTTGACAAATTGTAATATTTGTCTCATTTTCTCCCATTTGCTATACCGCAACATTCCTTTCTATATTACTACAACACTTCTGCAAGTTCTCCTATTACGTCCCAACTCCCCACACTTTTCACATTTATTCATATTTGAAGGTTCAAATGACTGATGGCAAGCAGTTGCATTTCCAGCAGTATAAATTCCACTTGGAGAATTTCTCATATTCTCGATGAAGTGGAATTTCTGGTGGAACACTTTCTTGCATTATTCCCAATTGGTTTAGTTACATTTCTATGGTCTAGTAGCATTTCTACTAGCCTCAATTGGTTTCTTCATTCTCAATTCTTTTAGCCTACCAGGCATTTCAGCTTCTTTGGAGGTAGCACCCTACTTTTTCCAATTATTGGCCACAATGTTGACCCATTTATAGGTTCTTGATATACCTTTAAGAATGTTGACATGTGGTAGGCCCGATTTACAGATATTTCAGTTTTCTCCCATTGGCATGCCATTGCACGACTGAGTGCACACACGGAATTCCACATAACTCCCGCTTCATACAAGTGCATGTCCTAGCATCAAGGTTTACTACATACATGTTTCCACTTGGTATTTCATACTCCCAAGCTCCCTAGGAATAAAGGCAGCTAATTGTTATTTCAACTTTTCAAGATACTTATGTATTCTAAGGTCTATGACCGTGTCCTTAATGATCAAGTAAGTTCTAATACACTCTACCATGCCAAGGATAGATTTTGACCTAGCATGCAATACGGTAGAATTGAAACTCTCACACATGTTATTTGAAAGCATGTCACATTGGGTTGAAGTCCAAAAATATGCTCTACTCCAATGTTGAGGGTAGCTATTTTTCACTTACAAATTTTTGAGTTGCACGCCTCCATAATTGGTCCTTTAAAGCATTTGTAGGAAAATTCTTCTTGAACTTGTGATGGAGGTGCCTGCACAATGCCTACTCTCAACTTTAGGAAGCAGTCATTAATAGCTAGTCGAAGACCTTGAAAAAAAGTTAAGAGAAAAGAAACCAAATCAAAAAGCAAAACATTAAATATATACAGTGGCAGGTTTGGGTAAATGGAAATATATAACCTTTTGGCGGTCAGTCATTAGTGTCCAATTTTCCTCATCTGCAATACTTAAATCTTCTATCAATATTTCTACAAACCAAGTCCATGTCTGTCTGTTCTCGGTCTCAACCACAGCGAATGAGATAGGGTATAAAGAGTTTTAAGGTTAATCCCCACAGCAAACAACAACATTCCTTGATGAAGTCCTCTCAGGTGGCCGCCATCAAGCCCTATTACATTCCTAAAGCCACTGAAAAATCCTTCATTCACAGCCCCTAAAGACCTGTAAAACAGTAGGAATTTGTCATTTCCCTTGCTGTCATGTTCTGTCTTCAATATTATTGTGTTGTTTAGATCTGCATTTCTCAATTCCTCTATGTACCCACAACTTGACATATTGGTCTTTATACTTCTTCTCGATGATCTCCATTGCTCTCTTTTTTGTCCTGTGTGCAGTATGATATGATATATTGTAATTCAAATCCTTATGGACCTTTTCTTCAAAGTCCCTAACCTCTACCTCTTACTACATCTGAAGTCCTCAAAGTACTTCTTTTCAAGATATTAAGAACCAATTAATTTCGACTCATGGACCTGGTGCATCAATCTATGGTCTCTCTAAGTTTTGCAGCATAAAATCCCTACTTACTTCTCTTCATGGAACAAGAGATCTCAATCCTTTCATCATCACTTCTCAAAACCTTGACTAGCTTTCCCAATTTAACATTGTAGTGCCTAACAGCCTCATTGATCTTTACTGCTGAAAATCAATCCTAGCTTGAACTTGAGATTCTTCATATCTATCGTAGGCCTAAACTTCTCATGCACAACTCTCACACTTCTACCCTCTTCATCACTAGATCAGATAAACTTTCAGTCATAGGCTCATCCGATTGATATTCAGCTGAGTCAAACTGAAATGATATGTCACATTTAGCAAAAAGTTGCACTGGTTCTGTATCTGAGATTGCTTGCCTCTTTCTCTTTAATCCTCTACCATTTTGTTGACCTTGCTGATTTGAAGTCAAGCTTGGCTGATTTGGTACTAATTTTGCTGCATTCTTCCTAGAAATGCTTGACTAGATCTTTGCATCGTTATCACTCTTTTCAAATTATGATTCACTAATGAACTACATCCAGTTGACTGCTCATTTTTAGGGATGATATACTCCACTTTATCTTCGAACTGTTGTTTGAGCCAAACATCCGTTCACCTGGTTCAACAGTAGCCCCGTCGTTGCAATTGATTGCAGGTTTTCCTCTGCAGTTTTATCAGGTCGAGTGTTGTTCTTTTCATTTGCTTTTACACGTGGCTTACTGCTCGCAACTCATTATTCCAAGGACATATTGTTTAATTACTTGATCAGGTACCTACAATACAAGTGTATCTTTTTGTCTTCCCTTTCTGCCCCTAAAACCTATTTCAGCATTTCCTGTTGCAGCACCTCCATTGCTCCCTTTCACTTCTCTATCAGTTCTTCTACTAACCTTCTTATCCTTTTCTCTTGTCTGCTATGTTTTGGTAATCTCATAATCGAACTGGGTTCCTCTACAATAAAGGCTTCTGTTATTTCCTTAGCGGTACCCCACTCACACATAATAGAGATATTAGTCTTAGATAAAATTGTGGTCAGGAATCTCGATCCACCAAGGCCTTCCACGTGATAAAAACATTCAGTCATCCTCTTATGTTCCAAAGTGCAGCATACCAGTTCTAGATCTTCAAGTGTAAACCTGTCTACATTACAATTGTCCACATATCTAGTGTCCCACTATCATAAACCTTTTCTTCATTCTCATTAGTGGTTTTCCCACTTTTTGTTGTTATCCATCCATCGAAGAAAATTTACCACCATGATACACTTTTAAGGTAAAGTTCTCGAAACCAAGGCCTATTAACTTAGAAAGAAAAAGACAAGATTAGACAAAAAGCTATTGCATTCAGAATCACTATCGAGGTAGCTTCCAAAAGATTAAAAATGATCCAGGTTTTATCAGTGTACAATATTATATACATTCATTGGATCACTTTGTAAAACGTTTAAGGACAAAGCCCCATACATGAGAGTCCGTTACAAACCAACAAAAAGGCATAACAACCATGGAGCGTAAGCTTATTCAAACTTATACATGTTTCGCCACAAACAAACACTTCTAATGCAAGATTTCAAGCAAAAAATGTCAGCAGTGAGTGGTCAAGTACAATATTGACCATATTTAGGGTGATGGTTTCCTTTTTCTTCAGTGTTGCATTGAATCTTCATTCTCCTTGTCGTCTATCTTCAAGACAAAGCTCCTCCAATACCAATACCCTCTAAGTGATTCAACTATCAATCTTCGATGAGTCTAATGGTTAATTTGGAGTTTCAGGTGTTTGTCTATTAAAGGTAACTTCAGGGATTCTAGAAGAGTGAATTATAGCTAATGGAGTGCCTATTCAGACATCTGACGGGTCGGGTCGGTATCTGCCCATTGGGGATGGTATGCTTAGACAAAATATTCTCATGTATTATTTTGAAAGGACAAAAGAGCACCGAGTGCCGGCACCACGTGCAATAAGGCATGCTTCTTGTCACCGAATTCCGCCATGATTCACATAATTAGTCATAATTGTTAGCTAAAAAATAGTTTATGGCTGTGAAAAATTAAAAACAAAGGTTTTGGTTAGGAAGCGAAAGACAAACTGTTTTTGGGTCATATTAGCCAATTTATCTATATAATATAAAGAGTTGATTATAAATCTCCAGAACTATGACTTAGAAAAAATTTGAGTGAACTAGTTGTAATAGTACTTTCTTTCGTTCTCAGTTTTGGTATTCTAAACAAGAATTCAAATACAAGACCTAGTTTACGATTCAATTATCATCAATAAGAGGTAAGTGTTGTAAAATTTAGTCACAATAGATACAAAAACTAACTATAAAATGACAATAAAAAAGAGTTTAAAGTATAACAAAAGAGAGAAAGAGAGACCACAAGAACTGTAGAACTAGTATTTTATTGAGAGCTTTTCACTATATATGTTATAACAAGCTACTCAATATAACCCTATTTATAGAATTGAAAGTGACCATTCATATCATAGGTCATTAGTAAGCTCTTCTATAATATACATAACATACTTTTCATGGTCTCCATTTTCTTTAAGATAATTGAAGTAATGAGGATAATGGTCTATAAATGATGAATATTACAATTTTCGTTGCAAATTCTAACCTTTCATATTCCACAACTTCAAATATGAATTAATATTCAGGATAATAGACATCTACATAATTGATATATTCATAACACTTCCTCTTGGATATCCATTACATAAAGAATATGTCTTATTAAAATCATACTAGATAAAAAAAAACTCAAAAGAATAAAACTTTAGTGAATGAAATATAGTACACTATTCTTTATATCATTATTTCTCCCCCTGATGAGATAATCTTTTCAGATTTCATAATCAATGATTTTCAATCAAATATTGCTATCAATAAGGTCTTCGTGAATAGATTTGTCAAATTATCAAATGATTGAATTTGTTGCGCATCAGTATCAGATCTCTTTTAGAGTTCATGAGTAAAAAAAATCTCATGAAAATATACTTTATCGTATCCCTTTAATATATTTCAAATTTTAGAATCATCCAACAATAAAGTTGAAATTCCTTGTTAGAGGATATATGTTTATCTCGAATATAATAAATATTAATATAATCACACATATTCTTAATCAATATCATGAATCTTTATTTCTTCAACATAAATCGAAAACATAGTTGTTATAATCAACACATGTTTATAAATGACATAGTTTGTATGGATCATATAAGTAACTTATGTCTTGTATATCAATCTCAACAGGAGTTGAATTTTCTCAATATTCGAGATAAACTATCTTACAGAGATATCAAAAGGCAAGCTCAATGCCATCTCAAAATTTATTGAGTAGAGAAGAAATAGAATAGATTTTTACTTGCATGCAGACAAAGGTAATAATGTACTAAATTACAGAGTTATAATACTTTTATGATCAAAGAGTTTTTCAATATCCTTTGATAAATATAAATGATCTTTATCACATATAATAACTCAATAGCCATTGACGTGCTATGTCCATATGAAGCATATTTAGGATGTTTAATTAAAACAATATGCTATTTTTTTTTTTGAAATTTTGATCACAATACTTACTTGTCTAAATTCTCCAGGAAGAATGTCTTGATCATTAAATCCTCTTCTCTTTTGAAGACTTTTATTTTCAAAATCAAGAGATCAAATATGCTTCAAGTGTACATCAAAATTATATTGTTATAGAATTTATATATTTATCCTGCTGGAATATGTATTTAAATAGGAATATCTATAGCTAGAATGTCATATCGACTAACTCTACAAAACTCAATTGAACAATCTATTTGCAATTTTATGCAAATAAATAATATTTTAAACTTCCAGTTCATCAATGATTGTGCATAGATCAAGATAATAAAAGCCATAACTAATATCAATTTTCAATTGATGATATTCTCTCCCTATTGTAGAGAACACCATTTCTATCAATAAATTATATAATAAGGATCTTCTGATAGAGAAACACATATAGCAAGTATAGTTACGTATAAATTTACTAATACATGGACATTTTAGATCATTCTTTCAATAAGAATTCACTAAGACATTCTTCTTATGTTCTACAGGAACAATCCACTTATATGGTTCAAGCATATCGAGCATAGTTACGTATAAATTTACTAATACGTGGACATTTTAGATCATTCTTTCAATAAGAATTCACTAAGACATTCTTCTTATGTTCTACAGGAACAAACCACTTATATAGTTCAAGCATATCGAGTCCATTAGAGACGTCAAATATAAGTACCATTATCAAATAATAACAAAGATAAATACATATTAGGTATTATCATATGCTTTTATATCCACCACTAGAAATATATTTCTTCATAATCTGTGCCAGATCTTACAAAAAATCATAGGGTTACACTTCAGGAGTGTAATTCCTCCTGAGAATACATGTACCCTAACTGTACTTGTGAATAATTTAAACTTTTCATATTTATCATTTTGAGTCCGCAAACTTCAATTTAAAAAATTTCCATTGTTGATCAACATATTATGCACGTTAATAATATTTACGTCATATACTTGTGCGGTTCTTTGAGATCTCATTATTGTTATAGTTTTCAAATACCTAAATATCTTCAAAAATAATATATTATATCATTCATGTTTGGAAAAAGTTATGCTGGAATTTACATTTTCTCAACTTAATATATATGACCATCTTAGGTCTCTATTCCTTTCATAATGTGAAGAGTTTATATCCTTGGAACCAACTTTGTTCCAATTGTGTCTCATATTTATTAGCGGTGGTAGATTGTCCTTCAGGGATATCAAATATAATAGGAGCATACTTTACTGGATATTGGTCAGTTAATATATTGATGTTTTTGTTGTCTATGCCCTTATACGTAATTTTATATCAATCTTCAACAATTTGCACAAAAATACTAGGCAAGTGCACCTATAATTTTATATCAATCTTCAACAATTTGCACAAAAATACTAGGCAAGTGCACCTATCGTTTAGATTAGTATAATGGCAAGTACTTCAAATGCCGTATCCATGGGGATGGTCAATTATCATTACTCACTTTCTACTCTATTGTTTAGCCTATCAAAATTGCTTGTGAAATGGTTGGAATAATTATTAGGAAAATAAATCTAACTTAACTAATTAAACTAGCATAACTAATCTTTATTGCAAGAGAGAATTCAATTGAGAAAACAATACTTGAATGGTTAATCTCTCTAGAATTACCTATGTGATAGAAAAGTCCATTGGTTGATGAATTGCCCTTCTTATGTTTGATGAAATTCCTCAATTAAAACTTACTCTATCTCTAGATGAAAGTTCTCTACTCTTAGATTAATTAGTTGAAATCTCTTTCTGACCAATTCAACCCAAGAATGCATTAAGAATTGTGAATTTCCAATTATATTTCTCTAATTACCAAGAAGATGTTGATGTTTCTATCTCTAGTCACCTAAATCATCCCCATTGTTTGTGTATGGTCTATTTCACCATTCCTTTCTCAATTTCAAGTGAAAATTTCCAGATTATGAATCAATTATCAATCACCCTTCATTTCTCAATTCCAAGTGAAAAAATTCTAGATTATGCATTAATTATCCACTAAATCAATTCAACCATTTAAACCCACAAACAATCCACAAGAAATTCAAACTCAATCAACCAAGGAAACAATTCATTCAAATAGATAAAAACTAGGGTTCATAATCATCCAAGTATTCAAGAATTTAGTTCATTAACATATTACAATTCAAAGAACATAAAGCAACAAAGAAAGAGAAAGAATTGCTCATTTTCATGGTTGAAATCTTCTCTTCTTCAAGGCTTGAAGTTCTTCACGTTTTTGTTGAGAAAATTGCAGCTTTTGTATTAAACCTTCAAGGTGGATATTCTCATTCTTCAAAGATTCAATCTTCTCTCTTGATTTCTCTTGCAAAGATGAAGATTTGGGATGGGATTTGTGTGAGTTTTTGTGTGTTTTTGCTGCCTCCTTCCCACTCCCAAAAGTCTACCACTTCTTGCCCTTAAAGGGTATTTAAATCCAGCCCAAAAGAGAGAGAAAAATAGCAAAAAAATAGGTTCAAATCGACACAAACGGCGCTTCTTGGTCTGGACTAAACAGCGCTTCTTGCTCCCAGTTTTGGTGCAGTGTTCTACTGCGCAGTTATGACAGTAGTTTTGATTTCTAGGTGAATTCAGAGCATTAAATATGCTGATCTAGGTCTTGATATCTTCATGAAAGTTTATATCAGGATCTTAGCTTTCCACAGAGCTTTGAATCACTCAATTGGACATCTAAAACTTAAGATATGATCGTTAAATCACAATATGTCAAAACTGGAACACAATGCAGGACAGGTAAATTTGTAACATAAGCAGGATAGGCAAATGAACTCCGATTGACATAAATTTTACCATTATGAAAACTTCAGACTGTCCTCTATAATTGTATAGAATATCACTTTTGCATTTGAAATCTACATGGAGGTCAAAATCCCACTTGAATATTCTATATCAGTCTATTTTTCTTTACATTTCTCTGTTTTTCTTCATTGTGTAAAATCTCCTTGTTTGCTTCATTCAATTCCAAATCTTAAAAAAACTCACCTAAAGCAAATAAGAGATAAAGAGAGTGTAAAGTGATTAAAACACCAAAATTTAGTAGAAATTTGAGTTCAAAATGATCATTATATGAAGCACAAATATAGAATATCATATATCTGGCTATATAAATCATCTTTTGATCTTCTAGTTCAAGGTATTTTCTATAAAGATCAAGATAACTCACAAACCAATGTATTTATCTAGCCTCATGTTTTCTTCTTTTTATGTACTTGGGACAACTTATACAAAATCAACAGTTATGAATCTCCTCACTAATCAGATTCACTCCCAACATGTTTGATAATCTCTTTAAAGACCCATTTTATTACCTTGTGGTAGAGTAATATACGTAGCACATTTCTAAATCTTAGATAAAAAATATATAATTTCTGACCACAAATCAACTACTATGAGGATAATTTATAATGTGTTAGTAAAATACGAAATAAATCTAATGCATTATAGTCATAAACATTCTGCAAGTTGTAAAAATCAACACTATACATACAACTATTATGTCGATGTATCAAATAAAAATTTCTTGTATTCTTCCAAAAAGAACACATTCAATCCCAAGTAATGTTATCAAGTAGCACACGGGAATCCGTCATATTAGAAAACTTCTAGTTCCATAATATTTTCCCAATCATTAATTGTATTTCAATGACCCAAGATGGTCCAAGTAGTTATACCAACTAATAAATTATTTAAATCAGTAAACTTTAAATTTGCTTAATATTACATCTTAATGCAATATAAACTAGAAAATAGTAATGGTAGTATTTACAATTAACTTATTTTAGGTTATAATAGCAATGCATATGTCTCAAAAGTTCTTTCATCTAATGTCTTGATATGATGAAAATATCATTAAGGCTAAATTAAAGAAGCTATATGGAGAATAATGCATTATAAAATTAACCATTAGATAAATATCCACTAGCTCTTTTGAAGCTTTTAATCAATTAACTCTTCTAGAGTTCTTAATTAATTAGTTTTTCAAGAATTTTATAATACCATTTATACTTTCGACATTTACTTCAAATATGTCCTAATGAACCCTTAGTGATTTGGTGCATTGTATCTTCACCATTTTTTAATTTAAAACAAACTAAAATAATATACTAATATTAGAATATAAATATATAGTATGAATACTTAAGTATTCATATAATAATCACAAAATGATAAAAAAATAAAAAACAATAATTCGATAATTCAAATAATTTTTATCAACATTAGAAACACTAAAAATTCTTTTTGGATATTTACATAAATTGCCTACACTCATATGTGCCATATCAATATTTTATTAATGACTCATTTAGTCTTAGAAGATATAAGTTTAAAATATTTTTCTCGATGTTGTTACTACAGAAGCATGTTATTGAGGTATGAGAAAAAGAAAATCTTTTCTTTAGCACATCACTGCAATATTTCACCTTATAACTTTAATTAAGGAGAAATTTTAAACGTGATAAAATTTTACATACTGATTGATAGAAAGTCTTGTAGCCATACTTATAACAAATCATAACTAGTATTTATATAACAATCATCTTCTAGTGATTGTATATTTCTTTCAAAATTTACTAGTATTCAATTAGCTTTGATGCTTTAGTATTTTTTTGAATGGTATCTTCAGGACCCAATATATCCAGATAAATTTTAGTATTATGTATACAAGACAAGCATTCTCATAGAAGATATAAGTTTTAATACTTTTGAAAAATATTTTTCTCAATATTCTTACTACAGGAGCATTTATTGAGGTATTAAAAAAGAAAATCTTTTCTTTAGCACATCACCACAATATTTCACCTTAGAACTTTGATTGAGGAGAAATTATAAACGTAATAAATTTTTGCATATAGCTGATTGACATAAAATCATGTAGCCACACTTATAACAAATCATAACTAGTATTTATATAATAATCATCTTCTAGTTATTGTATATTTCTTTCAGAATTTGCTAGTAATCAAGTGACTTTGATACTTAGTATTTTTTTTAATAGTGTCTTTAAGACCCAATATATCCACATGAATTTTAGTATTATGTATATGAGACTAACATTCTCTTTTCGAAAATACCAAGAATAAATAGTTCGAGTATAATTAAGTAAAAGAAGCACATTTTGTTTCTTGATTATAAACTTCACAAATTTTCATGGATATAAATTTTAAAAATTCAGTAGTAGAGTCTCGTAATTCTTTGTCTTGAATGTAAACTTCAAAGAGAAAAATTGGTGGCAAAAAATTGGCAGAGAGTCATGCTGATAACATATTGTAAAATTTAACCATAATAGATACAAAAACTAACTATAATATGATAATGAAGAAGAGTTTGAACTATAGTGAAAGAGAGAAAGAGAGACACAAGAAATGTAAAAATTAGAATTTTATTGAAAGTTTTTTATAATACATCTTATAACAAGCTACTCTATATGGTTCTATTTATAAAGTTGGAAGTGACAATTCCTAGACTCCTTTATGACTTACATAGCATACTTCTTATGATCTCCATGTTTTTTTAAGATAATGGAAGTATTGAGGATAGAGGTATATAAAGAATAGATATTACAATTTTGATTGTAACCTCTAACTTTTCATATTTAATAACCTTAAATATGGATTAATATTTGGAATAATGGACATCCACATAATTGATATATTCATAACAGCAAGCTATTTAGGCAAGAATTATTGAGAAAAATGATGAAATAATCCATAGCTCAAGATAGAAAAATGAAGAAAATAAGAACCATTACTCAAATAAACAACTTTTTCTATATTTCAAAACAATGGCTCAATGGCTCCACGGTTCTTTCTCTGAACATCTACAAATGAGCACTAACGGTTTCCATATACCAATACTAATATTGCATCAATTGATGACAAAACAAGCATTACAATAAAATTGAAAAATTTAGAAACCAATAAAACGAACAAAGGATTGAACTTATTCATAATTTGAAAATGAAATTTCTCGATAATGATGGACGATCCCTTATTTATTTATATATTATGTCTTGAAGAAATTTTCTTAATAGTTATTTAGCTTTCCAGCATGTAACTGTGACAAACTTAAGGATGCCATCATCGGCTGCCTTAGACACATCCTCACGTCTGAACGCATCAAACATGGACCATAAGAAACAAAGAGAGTATTACTAGTATTTCTTAGAAGAAAAAATAAAAGAATTTGATCTTATTCTAATTAATATTATTGGCTTACTGGCCTTCATTAAGAATGAGGTGAAGCCTTTCCATGTGAATGCTTCTTTGAGTCCAATTTCAGTTTTGATATCTTGACATCATATATACATTACAAATTATGCATTTCAATTGATAATTGAGTATGAGTTCCAATGAGATAATATGTGAATATTCTTTTCAAAAAAGGGTCGCCATTATTTGAAACAAAACCAAATTAATGCCCATTATATTATGCAAACTGAAGAACAAAAAGAAAATGGATGTCCTTTCAATTTCTGAACATTAAAACCCCCCTATCTTATCCCTCCCCTTAATACTACCTTTAATGTAAGGTAAATGTTTATCTTCTAATTAATCCTTCCATTTCAGACAACCTATAACTAATATATATACAGGTATACGTTGAAGAGAAGCATGAATATACAACAACAAGAACATATTTCTTGTTTCTATTATTCTCTCATTTTCTCCTTTCTTTCATTATATCATTTATTGTTACTCTATCCAAGTATTATACAAATTTTACAATAAATTAATTATGTATTGTCTTTTTACAACAAATTAAACAAGAAACCACACATGAGAAGTTTAAACAAATACACTCATCACGTAAGAACTAGAAAATGATGTACTAAAGAATCTTCATAGGAAGAAACCTCATCTTTGTCTTGAATGTTTTCAATACACTCAATGGTCAAAATCAGATGAAATGTACCATCTGGATAGGGCATATCTAAGGCATCTCCAACATCGAAAGAAACCTGATTGTTTCAAAAGTTGTTAGCCTAAGAAGTTAGCTTTAGTAACAAACAGAAATTAGCCAAAGAAAGTTCTAATTGGATCCTTCACAATCCTAACCACATCTTGCTTTCCAATCCTTGGGCAGCTGCACCATCTTTAGCAATGACTTCCTTAGGATTTATGGCGATGCCTGTGCATTGGATATCATATTTCCTTGCTAAGTAAAGACAACCTACTCCACATCCAACATCCAGCATGTTTTTCTTTGCTGGATCATCTACAATCGTTTTCAAGAAAAAGAAATAAAAGTAAGAGAAAATAATAAAGTTACGCAGGTTTAAGCAAAAGCTGAGAGATCTAAGAAATAGAGATGCAAGAGCTGGAAATCTCTCACCGGAAATGTTGGCAAAACGGAGAGCCTCATCCGAAGTTGTGTGTTTTCCATGTTACTTGTATTATTTCTGTGCTATCTTGTTTTGTTGCTTTAAGGCCCAACATCTAAGAAATGATGAAACAACATATAGCAAAGCATAGGAAAATGTAGAAAGTAAAAATCATTACTCAAATAAACAACACAATTACATATTTCTATACTGCAATTATTTCACTAGATTTATTAAAAGTTCTACAAATGATCATCTCTACATTTTCCAGACATAAATATTGAATAACATCGTAAACTTCATAAAACATTAACTGATGGCCAAACAGTTACTACAGTTATTTATATTTCCTGCGTGTAACTACAATGAACTTAGGCAGACCGTCGTCGGCTGCCTGAGATATCGTCGTCAGTGCAAGTACAACCTTGATTGCCTTCCATCCTTGATGTTATCAAACATGAATCACAAGAAATAAGGAGAATATCACTATTGCTTAGAAGATAAAGTAATAGAACTTGATCTTATTCTAAATACTATATTGGCTTACCACCCTTCACGAGCAATGACGTGATCATGACTTGAATTTTGTTCATAAGAAAAGTTAAAATTTGAACTTAGTGGCATGAATTGAAAAAGTACCTCACCTTAGTAGCATGAGGAGCCAATTTCCCTTTTTATAAATATAACAAACATATTTTACTTTAATCCTTACCATAAAATTACATAATTTTCTTTCTAAAAAAAATATTATTTATCGTTTTCATTTCACTCTGAATTAAAAATTTATTCTTTTTTCTGAATAAATACCTTATATATTTCTTTTTATTCCTATTTTTCTGCTGCACATGATAGATCCTGAATCATCAATTATTAGTGCTTCACCAAATTCTTCAACTCTTCTCCTTTACTGTGCAGTAGAAGGGATTTAAAAAATTAGTTTAGTTGTAATAGCTCTAACTAATTTCGTATTAATGGATACCCTTTTATTGAGTAAAAAGAAAAAGGAAAACCATCAGCTCTTCACCAAAGAAAGGAAGTTAAAAGTTGGTCAACTCTTAGTTTATGGATTGCGCAACTTTTCGGTTTTGAATTTTTCTTTGTGCGTCAACTTTAGCCCATAAAACTCGGTGACCATCGCAATTTTGTTTTTGCTAGTAAAATCTTGATTGAGGAGGGATAAAAAGTGAGCCAAAAAATTAAAAAAAGAGGAGAGCTAAAACGAAAAATCTTTTAGCAGTGAAGGAACTTCTATGGATCCTTCTCCACCCGCAACCTTAGGCTGTTGAGTTTTACCACCAACAACCAATATCGATGCCCAAGAGGCCTTCCTTCTGAACCCAAATTCCGGTAGGCCTCCAAAGGGTCTATTGGGTCAAAGCTATTAATTGGGCTTAACCGTTTCAAAGTAATTTTAGATGATTTTGGGGGTTAAAAACATAAAATAGGTTGGACTCACACTGGGCCTAGTCCTGGTATGTAGAGGCTTGTAGCTTGAAAGCCCATGGTGCAATGGTGTGAATTAGTCCATGTTGAATATTTGCAACCTGTCTGACTTGAAAGCCACAGAGCCTGTGGATTGAAGTTGAAGCCCATGATAAGTGGGGAAAATGAAAAAGAGAGAAAAAAAAAAAAAAAAAACTAGAAAGAGGCCAGATGAGAATTGAAACATGTGTTGAATATTTGCAACCTGTCTGACTTGAAAGCCACAGAGCCTGTGGATTGAAGTTGAAGCCCATGATAAGTGGGGAAAATGAAAAAGAGAGGAAAAAAAAAAAAAAACTAGAAAGAGGCCAGATGAGAATTGAAACATGTGTTGGAGATTGTGAAGTGAAGCCCCTAACGGGTGAGGGAAGCAAAAGATCTGGAAAGAACAGAAAAAGAAAGAAGAGATGAGACTAGCATAGCATGTAGAGAGGAAAATTGTAAAATCCATATATGATTAGGAAAAAGATTGAAAAGGGTATACCATACCATATCGGACAGATAAGAGATATACACAAAGAGGTACCTAAATAAAAATTCAACAACCTTATCAGCCTTTTGATTGAGATGGCTATTTCAAACAAGAAAAGTAATAGTATAAAAAGTGTTGGTTAAGTATTTTGCTTCTCAAGGCCTCAAGAAAAGCAATAAAAGTTGTCAAAGTAAGCAAAAAAATTCAACAAATACTATTGGAGGATTGATTGTGTCCCATCCATTGTTGCTGCATGTGATTGGGCGTGTATTGCGGGACAATGGACATTACTCTCTTAGTTGGGATCCAATTGGGTCAATTTTTTGGTAGTTGCCTACCACATGGTTGAATCATATGTGTCAATATCACAAAGAACTTGATGATCTTCCCTTCTTCCAAATCAAACTCTTTTTTATTTTTTTTTTCCTTTTTCTATTAGGGAAAAGTTTTCTACTTTAATTAATTGATCGTGCCACCTACGATGGTTTGATAATTGTAATTAATGTATGTTTCTAGTCGTCAAGTTTTATAATGCATCTTATTTTAAGTTTTAACCCCGTTCAGTGTTTATGATAGTAATTTATAGGATTGAGATTCTCCAGTATAAACTTTTGTATCACACACTGCGCTAAACTTTTAAATATAAAAGTTTTCGGTCATATATTTTAAATATAAAAAGATGAATAATAAATTTTTAAAAATAAATTCTAAATATTAGATACTCTAATTAGTAATACATTAAAAGATGTACTTGAAGATATGCAGTTTAATTTTTACTATATTTCTAAGTATAAAAGTTTTCATCCATATATCTTAAATTTAAAAAGATGAATCATAAATTTTAAAAAATAAATTCAAAATATTAAATATTATAATTAGTAATACATTAGAAGATGTACTACTAGAAGATATGGCGTTTAATTTATAAACTATTTAGGCACCTTTATAAATATTTATTTATGAGTTCTTTGTATCCAAAAATTTATATTTTTGTTAGTATTTATTATCAAACAAACCACAGATGGTAAGAAAAGTTCTTCATATTCATGCTTAGAGAGAGCTAGGAACAGTGTGTGTAATTGGATAAAGTTTGATTTTGAGATTTTTTGTCTTGAATTTTGTAAAAGTTAAATTGTTTGTGGCTGAATAGCGAAACATAAATCTTCCCCAAGATTTGGCTGGTGCCTATATCATTTGCCAAATTGATGAGGAAAACTTGCTGGAATTACCTTCCAAATTAAAGGCAAATGGTCAATGATAGTTTAAACATGATTAAACCAAAAAAAAAAAAAAAGGGATACCCAATTGAATAGCTTTTCTAAGGATTATTGCATAATGTGGGGCGCTTGCAATATTTGAGGACCTTAATTTTGCAGCTGAACTTCACTTGCCAGAAGTGCCAAGGTAGAAGACCTCTCGACTATGGGTGATTTTATTCATAAAATTAGGGGTGCTTTAAGTAGTCTAACATCCCGACTCACTTACTGAGTTTACAATGCAAGTTCAGAAAACCTTGAAGTACATTAGGGGCCGCCAAAAACTATTAACTCTATCGCATATTTAAGAGATGCTAACATGGATATTGGAGGAAAGGACTCTGCAACGCCATGGGGGAAACTGTTCCTCCAATAACCCTCATGCCTCGAAAAAACTAAAATCCTGGAACTCCGAAGAATATTTCTCCATACCCAGCTGCATTCATCCCTTAATGAAAGCTGCGCCCAATCAAAATTTGACATTGTATAATTGCCACCCCCCACAAAAAAGAGCAAAAATAATTAAGTTGCGCGGATGATTGTAGATCAATCAATACGCTACATGGTTGGAGATTTGATTCACTTTTCTGAATCCTAATGTGTTTGATCTTTGATAAGTTTTTGGCTTGTATTCCTAATCGCTAATTGATTAGGATTAAGTAATTTTTATGGCTTATATAAAGGAACTTAGGTTAGATCTCCTAAGAGTGAGAAACATCTTGGCTTAAGTCTAGAATTGCTCTAGTGGGTTTAGACTTTGTAGATTTGGGAGAGTTTTCTCTATTCGTAATCCTCCACAGTAACTGAACTACATAAATTTGTTATGTATTTGTTTTTAGGCCCAACAATTTTCATTCTCAAACTGGAATCTCTGTTCATTATTGGACAAGCTTGTTTTTCAAAGATGCAGTTGCAACCAATTTAGCAGATATTATGATAGGTAGGTACATTAAAAGAAGATCAACAGACATGTGCTTGCTTTTGCCTTTCTTTGACCCATCAAAAGCAAAATTTCCAGTCAAAATTATAAGACCTCAGAGAACTGCCCTAAGATGAGGGGAAAAAGGAAAAGTAGCATACTTTGTAATTCATACTTGCTGGCAGTCTCTGAAAGCCGAAGAAACTATTTTGATGGCAAGTTGACTCCAATTATAAAGGGAAAAATGGGAAAAGAATATAAGTACTATACATATGATAATTTTATTAATATACGATAATTTTTTAATAATTACGATATTTTTATCTTTCAAAAATTATAAAATTTTTAAATTTACTACATTATATTTATTTTATTAGTTTTATAATAGGCACTACATAGTGAAAACTAGTGGACGGTCAAGATTCATTATTTCATCTAAATTGTGTCAATATTAAGTTCCATCACTTATTTAAGTTTTTTAAAAATTAAAAGAGAAAAATTAGACTTTAAAAATTATAATTGATTGTAATTAAATTTTAATCATTGTAGTTAAATTATAATTTAAATTCTTAATACTCTCTCCATCTCATTCTATTTTATCTTTTTACTATATTGAGACATTCCAATATAATTGAGACTTTTCATAAAAGGAAACTTTTTAATATATTTTCTACTATCAATTAACTAATATCTCCACTATATATTATTTTTATATATTTAGATTTGACATAAAGTACCTACTGGCCCATATATTTTTTATTTTTTATTATGTTATATTACTTTAATAATACAATTTAAACTTTTATATAAAATTTCGTACCCAATCAAACACTTTCAATTTAAATATGACGGAGGGAGTATAAAATGTTGTAAAAATTAGAAATAAAAATCAATAACTAAAAATTCTTTAAAAAATTAATAAAATAATATTAAAAATAAATTTTAATTATTTTTAAAAAATAAACATAAAAATATTTTAAAAAGGTTAAAATTTTAAAAAAATTATAAAAATTTAAAAATTAATTTTAAAAAATTTAAAAATTATAAAAGGTTAAAATTGTCAAAAATTTCTTGTACTAGTAAAATTGTCATGTATTTAGCAATCCCAAAAAAAAAACATGTATTACTAGCATGTGGTGGATATATAACATGAATTCAATAGAATACGAGGAAAAAAAATAAGATTCAGAAGAATGGAAGCAGGGGAGATTGCCAAATAAACTAGGCTCAATAATCTTTGACATGATTTTAGCACAGTACATAAAGAAAATTTTCTTAATTATAAGATTCTGAAAATAAAAAAAAAGGGGGGTTGAGATCCTAAAATTAAATAGAATTTAGTTTTAAGATTTTCTATACTAACTTTTATAAAAATAAATTATTTATAAAATATAAATGAGATCTAAATTAAAAATTTTGTATTATGTTTCGCAACAAAACAAAATCCAAATACACTTTGAGGTAGTCTTACGAATGCATGACATCATTGTGGCATAGTAAGAGAGAATTGTTAACAAAATTTAGAGAAGTACGCAATAGATAACTCATTTGATTGATTAGTTTCGCAGAAATAAAAATGCGGTGAATTTTTGCAAAAATTTCCTATTTAACGGCTGACTCACAAAAGGGGACTTCTTTTTCCGTTTATATATTTGGGGAAGAAAATGTGGATCAAATTTAGAAATCTTTGGCAAGTAAGGACAAAAAAGGGACTTTGTGATACCGAAAGATTTTCTTGACAATTCATTTTTAGCTTCCATTTCCCATAGTTTCCTACCCAAGAGATCCCAAAAGATTGAGGTTTCCTTTGGAACTTAGTTATTTTGTGTATAGTGCATTCATTGGAGAAGCATTATTTATGATGGTGGTCATTGAGATTGGGAATTGAAGTATTTGGACTGATAACTATCTAAACTAAATCCATGCGCGTAATGCCCAAGAATGACCTCTTTGTTTTCTGCTATGGAACTTTCATTTCTGTTGATACAGTGGTGGTTGAACTTGTCCTAACTACACTAATATATTTGGTTGGTAATTTCTTGAAGCTTTACCTTTGTCTTTACTTCATTTTCTGTTTCATTTGTCCTTTTACAAGGAAGGTTCTTTTTCTTCTTCTTGTACTAATGTATGGACAATTTTACCTTGGAATTGAGCTAAATTGAGCAAAAAGGCATTGAGACAACAAGTATTTTCCATATATAAATAGGAAATAGATATAAATATTATAGTATTGCAACACTTCTGGACTTGCTTTTTCTAAAAACCAATTAGGAGTACTCAAAACAGTTCAACTCCTAGTGGTTTGAGGAACACTCCTAGTGGTTTGAGGAACAGGCCGAGGTTGTGTAAATCGAAGTTAAAAGAAGACAAAGTAAAAGGTACAAAAAAATTTTTAAAAAAAAAAGCAAAAAGAAATTAGAGGGAAGAAAAAGCCAAGAAAGTAAAACCTAGTGGTATAACCTAGACTTTCTTGAGCAGTTCTTTGACTCCCTCACTTTAATTTTGTTTGATTTTCTAACTCCTTTTTGCAGGCTTGTAGTAAATCTAAGTTGAACAACAAGACCTAGTGAAGAAATAGCTTTTCTTTCTGGGTCTTGTTGGGCAATAATCAGCAGCGGGAACCCTTCCTGCAAATCAGTGCACCAGCATTGCTTGTAAGAGAAGTAATAAGTGATGATGGCCTTGCACTCAAACTTGATGCTTTTGCATAGCTTGATGATGCCCCTGCTCCAGATGGTGTGAAAAATGCACCATTTAGCATTAGGTCTCCTTCTGATCTCCAATTCCAACCTTTCCAATCACTCTCTGGTGCATCTTCGTGTTTAGTCACCTGTGCATATATAGATTAATTTAGAGAAATGTAATTTGATGGGATGGCGATATATCCAAATTCTTTCTGTTATACCAAACCAAGTAGATACCCTTAGATTTGGATTAAGCCTAGTTTGTACTTTTTCTAGAAAGTTGAAGAGAGGAAAAGCTAATTTGCATGTGCTAATGTTCTTATGGATTGCTAGATAGGGAAATGATGTGAACAAGAAAATGAAATAAAGTGGAAGTTAGACTGTCAAAAATGAAGGAAATGAAAAGACTTTTCAACCTACAAATAGTGAAAGTAAAAAAGAAAACTGGATTCAATTCCAGAATAAATCAGATTGAGACACTAAAGTCAGACAAATTTCTTTTTCTTCTTTTTTCTTTGTCCTAATTTGTCAGCTATGGAGTTGCTTTATCTATAAAAAATTCCCAAAAAAGAGTGCATCCTCCAATCACAAACAAGAATTTACAAAGGTAAAACTAACCAAGAAATTTCAATTTAACACAAAATTGGCTCTCACCTCCTTACTAAACCTATCATTTGGAGCAAGAAATCTGTTTCCTTGACTATTGATTGTGGGTGAAGCACTCCCTCCAATAGCATACATTTCCCAGTGGGTGTAGTCATTATTCACCACATGGAAGTATCCATGTCTACATCTGCAAGTTCAAACAAACAACGAATCCATTATTTTCAGATACAACTTTTACCTCTTATTTTTACCTTTTTTTTATATTACAGTAAATTTAATGTATAACGCTACTCGAACCTTTTTATCACTAATATACGCTTATATTACCTTGGCATTCTTTGAACAAGGCCTTCACCAAAGTGATTGAAGGCAATGGTGACCTGCATGTTCTTGTCTTGAACGTAAGAATCACTGTGCCCCAAAAG
The DNA here is from genome assembly GCA_030512225.1 of Rauvolfia tetraphylla. Lineage (NCBI taxonomy): Eukaryota > Viridiplantae > Streptophyta > Magnoliopsida > Gentianales > Apocynaceae > Rauvolfia > Rauvolfia tetraphylla. Next base: position 8,053,263 of record JAJQKT010000059.1, read on the forward strand.
CATGACTTTATCATGGTGGGTCATAAAATTGTTTGAAATGGTAATAGCACTGGACCCGTGGATGGCATCAACCAGTCCATCATGGCAATTAGATAAAGAGTTATGATCCACCCAAATATGGCTACCTCCAAAGATGGACACGCCATCACCGTCCGATATAGTCCTCCACCCATAGTGCCTTGGGGAGTCTCTCACCATAGCATTCCCTCCTGGCTTACAGTCATGAATATTTAACCCGTGAATAATAATATTGGTCACATATTGTATAGTAATGCATGGACCACCAGCAATGTGCACGCTAGCTCCTCTACCATCGAGGGTCTTGAACGAGTTCATGATCAACTCTTCCTTCAACTGAATCACCATGTCACGAGCAAATATGATCCACAACGGCTCGTCTTGGATCACGGCATACCGGAGAGTCCCCGGCTTAGGGTTCACGACGTCGTCGTCGCCGGAATCTGTCACAACGTAGATTTTACCATCTCTACCACCAATGGCGTTCTTCCCGAACCCAATGGCGCAATCTGCCAGCCTCTGGCGGTTCTTCTCCCAACTCGGGTCACACCGCCAGCAGTCGTCTATCGGGTTACCTGTGCCGCAAGAAAGGTATCCCAACTTCCTCCTTGCCCTTGTTGCATTATGAATGCTCCTGCATTAAAGAATGTTAAACATCATTAAGAAGTACGGAGTAAGGTATTTACAATATCGCTCCTTGTTCCGAACACAAAATGTACCTTTGTACTTCTTGTACGACGAGCTCGGGGTCTTGTACCGCTGCCGGAGAGGGGGAGGCGAGGAGCGAAGGAAGGAGGAGAGAGAGGAGGAGGAGGAAGAAGACAAAGACTGAAGCAAGTGCCATTGGCATTTGGGGTTTCTCGCTCTCCTGTGGTTTTGTGCTGGTGTGAGAGACAGTGGGGTAGAGAGAGAAATAGGTGGGAGAGATGGGGAAGAACCGGAGAAGAAATGGGGGTTTATAAAGAGATTAAAGGCAGGTGAAATGGCGTGATTAAACTAAACATATGGGGTCCACCCGCTCCTGCGTGATTACTGGTTTTACGGAGATTCCTTGTGGGCCCGACATGGTAGTTTTGGCCGTTAAGTACAGGCCCTTTTATTTTTATTTTTAATTTTCTTTTCTGGGTTGAAAAGCAATCCGGAGCTGATAATTGTTGACAAATTTCCCCTTTACTTTCTCCTGCATTAACCCCACTCAGAAAAGATAATTCACTTTTTTTTTTCGACTCTGTAAGGAAAAAGACTAGACTTACTGATATTTTTGAAGCCTTCGAATATGAATATAGCTATATAAGCCGGTGGATTTTTAGAGATAATGCGAATATTTCGGATATCTGATATCTTTTCTTTTTTTTTTATAATATTATATCAAAAAATTCAAGTATTAAATATTTAGCTAGGAAGATGGTGAAAGATTATACTAATGCTACGGTATTTAATACAAATTTGAACCAGATAAATTCTATAACGGTTTAAGATTTTTTTAATTTTTTATAGGTTTTATTTAAAAAAAATATGAACTTTCGAACAATAATTTAATAATAAAAAATTCAAACACTTATTTAACTAATTAAGTTTATGAATTACGTGTTTATGTAAATGTCACAATCTCTACGTGCCCCGTTAAATCCAACTTCCCATTAATTAGGTGCCCCTTTCTTCTTTTTAATTGAACCAAGGAAATTCAAGAGTTAGGCGCAAAACGGTGGCTCTTTTATAAGATTGTGTGTCATTTAGCAGAATCAAAGGTCCCATCAAGTGTAAATATTACTAATAGGCAAAATTTCTTTAATCTCTCCCTGATTCAGAAGGTGCAATTCCAAAAGCTTGAGGACAGCACGCATAAGTCAGCTGGGGAAAGGGCTGTAAAATTCCATTTCCATTACAAAGACTTTTCACCAACCACCCTCCCCCGTCCCCTCCAAAAAAAAAAAATTAGAAACATAAAGGAGGTAGGTAATTATATTGCATAATGTAGAATGATTTTAGATGGAAATGATGTCTTAAGAGGCACTCTTGTCCATTCAAATTAAAACATCTACTGCACAAAACATTGTGGTATATATACAATCAATTCTCGATTACTTGCACTTGTGTTTTTTTAAAATTTTTTGGTAGAAGATGCTTCTTTAAAAAATAAAAAATAAAAAAACCCCGTCTAGCATTAATGTCTAATTTCCTATACAAAATAAAGAAAATAGTCAAAATTTAGGCTGTGATTGGATAGAGTTTGATTTCAAAACTAAACCTAAAATTTTAAGTATGAGACCCACATCTTCTCTCGCAAACAATTTAACTTTTACGAAACCTAAGACAAAAATTTCAAAACCAAACCATATCCAATATTTAGATGCAGAGAATAATAAAATAAAACTGTTTTAGAAAAGGATCTCAAGCATATTCTTTTTCGGAACATATTTTCTTTTCGAGATTTCTTTATGGCACTAAATCAAAAGTGAAAAAGGTGTATACCATGATACTGTTTTTAGTTTAAGAGTAAGTTAAAAATCAGAAGAGACAATCATCATATTGAATCCAGGCCTCCAGAAAACCTTGGGGGAGAAGTGACTTGTGCATATTCAGGGGGGAAAAAAATTGTGCAAAGCACGTATCCGTTTACTCAAAGTGGGATTCAATGTTGGTCCGGGGTGGGTGGGAAACAGAAGCAAACATAAAATTTAGAGAGAAAAGTGGAAAAATAATGAAACAAGAAACAAGATTTTTATATTGTTTAGTCTCTCTTTCACATTGTTTTATAATATAATAATTAATTATTTATAAAGTTTGAATAATCTTTTTTCCTTTGATGTACCTTTTAGAGGTGAAGTTAAGTTTAAATCTAATTTTTTTAATATAATATTAGAGCGATATTAGGTCATTTATTTATTTTCAAACTTTACACTCTAAATCTCCAGTCCTACTTAAATCAGACAAAGATTTAGGCTATCGTTTCCCTTTGAGGTACTTTTTTGGGATGAAATTAGGTCCAACACTGTATTTCAACAAGAATTATGAATAAAATGAAAAAATATTCGATTAACATAACTAGAAATTTTGAGTAGGTACCAACTTAAATTAGGAGAAACTTTCATTCTCTCTATTTTTTTTTAGTAATTTGAATTAGAAGTAACTTATGCAATTATTCATTGAAATGTTGAGAAACTCCTTACAAATCCTTCACGTAGACTAATGACCCTTGCTATGTAGCTCAGGAAGTAGAATTTCTATAGCTGTAAGATACCATATGCAAGTAGATACATCAACTGCCATGAATTTTTTGCCTTAAATAAATAAAATTAGTTCGAAAATGATAATAAAAAATTTTGAAGGAACTTATTACCTCTGGAAATTATAGTTTTCAATTGATTTTGGTTTTCTTTTCAGAAAATAGAGAGACAATAGCAGAAATCAAAGAGATTCTCGTAAATATGGCCCTCATTCTGAAACTGCAATTCCAAAAACTTGAGAACATGCATAAGGCTGCAAAGTCACACCTACTTAAGCCAGCAAATTTCCATTTAGAGACCAAACATAAGGTTTTACCCCCACCCCCACCGCCTCCCCCAATAAAAAGGAACCATTAGGGGCTGGATATTGCATACTATAGATGATTTTATATGTTATGAGGACTATTTCTTTTCTGTGAACAAGAAAATTTTTATGCCTGTTATAACTTGAAAGGATGTTGTGGTGTAGGTGTAGTTCTTGTATTTGCTTGTATTTCTATTAGGGCAAGTTTTTAATTGAAGGAAAATCGAGTAGTTACAGGGAGATGATATTCTCAAAAGGAAGGGGAGAGTTAGAGGTAGATAAGAAGATTTCTCAACCTAAAATTCAATCCAAAAAAATATAAAATCTTCTGTCTTATCCTCTATCATATTTATAAAAATACTGTAACGTGTATCGCTTTTTTTCTTAGTTGTTTCTTTTTCATAAATTTTTTATTTTTTAAAAAATATTAATACATGATAATTTAATAATAATAAAATAGAGAACGAAATATCAAATATGACAGGGGATCGGAACTCATCCAAATACACCCTTAGTTTCACTTAGTACACAAGTTTCATTCATGTTACTATATATATAGAATTGCTCGTTAAAGTTGAAATGATATTCATTTACACATATGTCTTGTGGAATTGAATTTTTGTCTACTGCAAATGGAAAATAATTAAGCGGAGTCGTTATACACTTCGTAATAGAGTACAGTTGAATGTGCACCGACACTTATAATAGCACTTGCCGCTTTCTGTTGGCAGTCTATTCTTTTCATTCAGTTTTGGTGGGTTCCTACATTGTGGTCATGTACCCCGCACTCACATCTTGCTTTTAATTTGTAACTCTTTTCATTGATAACTTTGTTCGGCTGTCACTTTTTTTTTTTTTTTTCAAACATCATTCATGAATTAGTTGCAAAAAATGGTACTCTTCTTATCTAATCCTACATAAACAATATAACAATGCAGTATTCTTATAAGTTTTTTCATTTTTTTCTTAAAAAAAAAAGAATAATTCTGTCGTGTCATATGCACCGAGACCCATGTTAATATAGATTAATTATACTGTATATAATAATTAAAATTTATCACAAGTTATATAAAATTTATCATTCGAGATGAAATGAAAGAACCTAAAGGCATTTACAACCGTATATAATTATCTAATATGGTGTTTAAAGCACTATATGTATGTACAAGTAAATGAAGCAATTGTACAATTATTATAAAGTAAACGTAAACAAATGCAAGTAGATAAATCTGCATGCGTATATGTGCTAGAATCATTAGAAAGAGCAATAAAGCCTCCCCATGGATCTTATGGGACCCCCTTTGCATGCAGCTTTGGTTTAACCTTTACAGAGAAGCAACGTGTGCAACACACCACAGCGCCATATATTTCCCCTTTACATATCTTATTATTTACTTGTAATCCAAAAAATTATAAAATAAATCAGGCAAAAACAAATTCCCCTTCTCCATCCAAATACTATACCAAAATAAATTATCTCTTTACCTAATTATAAATTATCCAATTAACATTAATTCTTTTCTTTAGTAATGTGTATATCTTGTAACAACGTGGTAATTCATATGATAAAATGACTCATTCTTAAGCATTAGATTTTAAGTTAATACACATTTCTAGTCCCCTTTATGAATTAAAAAAGAAAAAATAATTAAATCTTCTCTGTATTTATATTATATACGCGTACTTGTTCAACTATCACTTTATTTATAATCTTTTTTATGCAACTCTCTAAACTTCAATTTTTTTCATAATTAACAAATACTTATGTCCTAGCGACAATCGGTTAATTGCATAAAATCTATATAAAGATTGTTCATATACTTTTATAAAAGTGAAAATTGCACGAATTAATAACAATGCCAATATTTCGAGTTAAAAATTAGACAAACTATTTCTACTTTCATATATTAATTAAAAACAATAATATTGTGAAAAATTGGTCTCAATCATAACATACATCGCTAGTAATGCCTAAATATTGAGTGCTCTTAGAAGTCCTATCCATTTGGTTATTCGGTTCAATTACAAGATCATGACATTTGTAAATAGTAGGCCTAAAATCCTAATAACATTGCACATGTTTTTGCCTTAGAAATCAAAAAGTGCATGGTCCTATAGGGTCCCGCTTCCACTTTGAATATAAATGTAAAATAAATCTTTTTTTAAAAAAATTATGGCCAATATTCTCAATTGGTCTAAACGCGAAATTTTCGAACCGCAAATATCGCCGCAATTTTTCAAACCAAGAATGCCAGGTGTCCCAACGGCTGACATGGCAGAACATTCACCTTAGAACTCGCCACTTGTCCACATGGAGCAGCCGACACACTGGTCCTAAGTTGAAGGCGGAGTATCCGTCAATTTGCTGACCCGCGGACCTTGGGTTCTTCAAAGCTATATCCTCACATGGAGATTTGTACCCCTCTGTTGTCTAATGGAAGAACGGAACCATCTGATTCTAGCCGTTGATTAAGGATATTGGAAACTATTACAGCCCTTGGTCTAGCTACAAAGACTTGATCATTATCCACGTCATACTACGTAAGCATCTACTTTGGCATGCTTTGTATTTATTGCAATCTCTAATTACAAAGTTTTGATGGACAAAATTGTAAACCAAACTATAAACCTAAACATTTGATTTAGTATATATTATCTATTTAAAAGTGTATTTGGATTATATTTCTTTTAAAACTTTTGTCTTCTATTTCTTAAAAAGTGATTGTGTTTATGAGGGAAATAGAATCCGAAGAAAAATTTTAGTGTTTCGTATAAAAATAAAATATAATTCAAATATACTTAAGATACAATAAAATATAACTGTATAGCAATCTTTACATGTAAAGTTGATAAAAATTTTAGAAACTTCATGTTGGGGAAGCAGGGAGTTGATTTGGTGTAGTCCATTGGATTAAAATTATATAAAGAGGAGCATTCACTAGGCTTTAGATATAAACCTTTTTAATAAATCTTCTAATTTATAGCATATAAAAAATCAAAGAAAGTGGAGAATATTCCTATATCTATTGAATTGGTTAGAAAGTCCTAAGTACATAGAAAAGAATCTTATAATTAATGTACGATGTGTTATGCCTCTTTAAAGTATGATAATATTTATTAAATGTTAATACGTTATTAATAATTTCTGTGTTAAATCTTTCAAATATAACATAAAACATAAGAATATCGACTTGTTGATGATATATAATACATCAAATCGTTTCTTTATCGACTTTTAGAAAGAAAGAGACAAAAATAACGTGAATGTCTTTGTTGAGAAGGAAAGGTGGGAATTCATTAAAGCACAGCCATGTTAGCTTTGGTTTTCTGTTGATGCTCACCATCCAAGTGATGGTTACTAGGCAACCTCCTCCATGGTCTTTTCCTCTTCATTTTTCTTCCTCATCCACTTACTAGAAGGTAGCATCCAAGGATGATGCCATATGTCTTCTTTTGATCATCAACTCTCAACCAATCACTCTTCTAAGCTCCACATGGGGAGGTTTGTTGAATTTTCACATCCAAAACTGGCTACTCAATCCAAAATTTTGTCCAATTATGGGATTTACATACCAAAAATTCCGGATTTTTGTGCCTAAATTTTGGCTCGTAATCAGTAACTTCCCCTTCAATTCATCTAATTGCTTTTGACCTTTTATCATGTGAAGATGTATTTGATGAGTTTCAAGCGTGCATTACTACCCTTCAAGAAAATTAAAAAGAGTGTGCATCAATAAATAACAAAAATTTTGGCTTCATCGGTTCAAGTGTGTTAATGTTTTTGTGCTAAAGACGGGTTCTCGTTGATTAGCTTATAGGGAAAGTAATAAAATATTTCAAGTCAATTTATAGATTTTGAATTCGATACTTACCGCACTTAATTATTCATTTTTCCTGTCATTTTTTATAATATTATAGGATTTACTCAAAATGAAAAAAAATTAGTTGGACTAAAAACCATTTACTAACTAAGTTTTAGGAGCATCATTCTCATGCAAATCAAATCTATCTAGGAAATTTTTATAAAATTATAATTCAACGGATCATATTTGATCTTGTATGAATAAAGTGTAGGACCGGATGCTTAGCCCTTCCCGCCCCCCTTTGTTTCGTCCCTGCTTAAGTCTAAGCTTTTCCTCACGTGGTGGCCACGATGAAGTTAGTCACGGTGCACTGAGAAACCATGCACACAACATCTTTAAATCCAAAAGAAAAAATCGTTTGTGATCTATTTATTTACTTATTTATTTATTATTTGAACTTCCGAATAGGTGGGCCACGTGTCAAGGACCCTGTTTTCTCTGTCCTTCTTTAAAAATGTTTTCTTTAGTTTTATTTGAATTAAATTAATGCTTCAAACTATGTGGTTGTAAACAAAAATGAATTTAAAATGGCAAATTAATATTTAAAAATAACTATTTTTATTATTATAAAAGCAAGGGAATCAATTTGTTTAGCTGCTATGAACCTTTTTGACGTGCTGCATGCTCGGCTCTTGAATTATTTCTTGAAGCATTCTAAACAAATATGCTTTTAACTACTTGAATGTGAATATCTGTACAACTATATAAGTGTTTTTTTAAAAAAAACAAAAGGTAAAAAATTTGTGAGGCTAAACTACTTTTTCTTACATTTTGGTATTTTGAGTTTGTTGTGAGTGTTGGATTGGTTGTTCTTTCCTATGATTGAAGTATTCTAATCCATCCATCCGATTTAAAATATATAATATTTTTTTTATTCTTTTCTTTTTTCTTAAAATATTATAAAGTTTAAAAATTATTTTTTAAAAAAATCTACATTCATCATAAATATAATTTTCTCATTATATATTATATTAGTAGAATTAGTTAAAGATAATATAAAAAATACTCTTTATTTTTTCTTTTTTGATTTATGCAAAAAGAGCCGAAGGGGCTTATGTTTTAAATATTGATATAAGTTTTTTCTTCTTACTAACTAACATATTTAGGTTGAAAAATGATGGTTAAAACTATTTAAAAATGATGGCTCAAAGTAAATGATACGTGAAAAACACATAAGTGAATTAGTGTCCAACTGAATAATAGTAAGTAAAGTATCGTTCCCACAGAGACTTACCAAAAATGCTACTTAACAAAGAAACAATTAATGATGAACGAATTAACCATGACTAATGCTCCAACTAGTGTACTACCAATGCAAAAATTATACCTTTCTTGCTAATCTGTTTTTGGATTAGGTTATTAACAACAAAATCCAAAAATAAAACTAAGCTCAATCTCTTGGTACAAAGTCCTAATCTTTAATTAAAAACAACTATATCTCTACATAGATTGTTAATCAAAAATGCATTAAGATTTATAGAATTCCCAACTTTCATTAGATGGATCAATTACTTGCAAAAACCACACTTAAAAAATTAATTCTATCTGTAGTCAGTTTTAGTAAGTGTTCTTGCTACAATAGTTGTTATTCAATTATGACTGTCAGGTCTCAAAGTTGAATATGTAATTAAGAAAAAGGTGACCAATCAATTGCAAGCTTTAAAAACAAGCAGCATTAGCAATAGTTAATTGAGTTTTTAACCTAATATAATGGAAAGAACATCCATGACAATCTCAATTAGCATATAGGAGTTCAACAAAGAAGAATTTAAAACCAAATTACAAGCCTTAAAGAGAGAACTTGTAGCCGTTTTCTTCAATTTTCCTTGAGCTCGCTTGCTTCAAAATTTGCCAAATGACACTAATTAAACTATTACAAGAGTTATTTATACTAATCCAAACCCTAGAAGACTTAGAAAGTTGTAAATAATCAAAAACAAGTCCAAATTACACAATAATTAGCCAAAAATGAGTTAAACGACCTTGAAAAAGTTCTAAATCCGGCCCAATAATGGGTGACCGCCACCGTGTATGGTGTATATGAGAACCGGCGCCGGTTATGTCTTTAGTGCGCCATACCCCCTTTTATGCCGGAACCTACGTCAATTGTATATTACCTTGGACCGGCACCGCTTCTCCCCAGTTGTTTGAATACTCTGCTTTTTTGAATGACCGGCGCCGGTTCTCTAGTCTTCTGGTTGAATCCTTCAATTTCCAGTCCTTTTCTTGGTGTGCATAATTACCTTTTTGCCCCCTGCAAGTCAAAATAGCAACTGTGAGAAATTTCATCACTCCTTGCAGTCCATCATTTAAACACATTCAAAGCATGAAATCAAGTAAAAATTGAGTGAAATAACAGATAAATTTACAATTTATCAGTAAAATATTAGAAATATCTAATATTGGAAAGATTATCGGCCAATATCTGAAGCACCATCTCCATATATATCGATATCCCATCACTTCTACCTTGACCATCAGCACCTCTGAGATTTTTACTGTTAAGATAGATTGTTTTCATAATGGTTGATCAAGAAATTTTGTAACTGCAAATAGAATATTTCTACCTCATTATTTTACCTTGATAATTAACTAAATTATTTCACTATTAATCATAAGGAAATAGAACTAAAGTTGATGGTAAGTAAGTTGTGAAATTAATAGTTTTCCCCCCTTGATAAGATAAGAATGTGAATTAACCAATATAAAATTGATTTCTTGATTAAAACTTACTATGAAAAGTAAGGTAAACACCTTGTCACATAATCATTAGTGCTCATGTGGAGAGATTATAATCCAAACCATATCAAATCTGGATTGTATTAAACTTCATAATGTTAACACATGTAATATCTCAGATATGATGAAAATTTACTTTAAAGAATCATGATAACCTTTTTTAGGTTCACAAAGTCAAACCCACAATATGATTACTTGAAACACATTTTTTCCTTCAACATTTAGGTGACTAATGAGGGTTATTCATCCCCCCCACCCCCCCACTCCCCCCCAAAAAAAAAAAAAAAGAGGGTTCACACAATTTCTCTTTTCCTTTCTTTTTTTCCTTTGCTAGGTGAAAAGAAATGTAGCCACCTTATAGGTCTGCACAGCACCCAAGTAATTACAGACATCGGGCTCCAAAGTTTAAGACCAGTGCTCCTTTGGTCCCTTTTTTTTTCTTGCTTTCTTGATTGAAATGTGAAGGAAGGAACAGTGCTTTCTTTTTCATTTTGTGTTTATTTTCTTTTACAAAGTGTGAAAGTATGTAAAGAACTATTCTAATATTACTGATCTAGATCTTTGTGAACTACAAGTTTTAAATGTTACTATTTCGGTTTCAAAATAACGAGCTTTTTTTCTATTGTATCCCTAACTAATTTCATTAACACTAGCTAACAATATCCATATGTTAGCAACTTACGTATGAGAAGATTTACCCGGGAAAAAACCTTAATTACTTATGAAAACAGGAAAGGAGATAGTACGTTACACGTACAATAATTTTGGGCTCTTTTCAACTGTGTGGATGATAGGTTGTTCTTTGCAAACAAAAACAGAGCCCAAAAGTTGATGAAGAAAGCTTTGGGTAGAAAACATTAGCCACAATATGGCCACTAAATCTTTTTATCTCCCCAATATACAAAAAGACTATTAGGAAAAACAGATGTGCGTGGTAGAATTTTTTACATAAGTTATAAATCTATGAGTCAAAATTCTGTTTCTATAAAAAATCTATAATCCATCAGGAAAAATGAAATATTATGAACGTTTATTATTTCAAGAGATTATTCATCTAAGTTATGGAATATGAAAAGTTAAGGGTACAATAAAAGTTGTAATATCTATCATTTATGAACTACTATACTCATTAACTTCATTATCTTAAAAAGTATAGAAGATTATGGGAGATAAATTATATGAGTTATAAAGAATGCTACTAATGACCTATGATGGAAAAAAATCACTTCCAACTCTATAAGGAGCTTATAAGAATATGGATATTTTGTGAAAATATTTTAATAAAATTATAATTTCTATATTTTTCGTGCTTTCTCTTTTTCTCTTTTGCTATAGTTCAAAGTTTTTTTTTAATTTTTATTTTATAGTTATTTTTGTATCTATTCGACTGAGTTTTACAATATATTAGTTTTTATTGCATTATTCAAATTCTACGAGTTACCGTATTCCAATTTCAGCAGTTGAATCATAAAAAGGAAAAAAAACATAGGACACTTGAGAAACAGCCCAATGGATTATACCCCGGCAAATGAGTTTTTGGGCTTTATCTTCTGTTCAATCTTAAACAGCCCAAGCTGAGGTAAACAGGCTCTTTCGGCTATGGAGTAGAACCAACAAAATAGCCCTAAAAGTTTTTATGGGCTCCGGATTCCATGCCCACCTGTTTCAATTTGAGGTCCAGCGAAGAAAGTTTTTAAGAAATCAAAGATTAAACCTTCCCAGAGCCTCCCATCCTTGTCTTAGGCCCTTAAAACTCAAAGCTTACTATCCTCATACAAACATTTTACATTTAATTTCAGCTTGATGGTGAAGACAATTATGCCTTATGGTTATGAAATAAGCTTCTTCTTCATTTTTTTGTAATTAAAAGAAGGGAAAAGTAAGAGTGTGATTGAATAGAGTTTGAGTTTGTAATTTTTCTATTTTAAGTTTTACAAAATTAAATTATTTATGAGAATAAAAATCAGGATCAAAATAAAAAATTTATATTGAATTTTGAGAATACAGTCAAACTACACCCTAAATACTATCTTTGTTTTCAATGGAAAGAAGTGACTTCGGAAGAAATAGGGGGAGGAAGGAGGGGGAAGAAGGGAAAGGAAACATTAGGTCATTTTAATCAGAACATCATGACTTCATATGATGAATTGGATGCACAAGTGAGATTGTGGATTGACTTCACTTAAGGCTTTGTCTGCTTCATAGAAGCGGAGAGAAGGGGTAAAGACATATTTACGTTCCTTTGATATACATTCGTTTTATTTAGCATGAGTAGATAAGAAGTAAGTAAGAAATATTTCAACTCGTTTAGTTGTATTGAAAGGTATTGGAAGGAAAACATTCTTTATCTCAACATTTTGACTATTATATCTGTTGTGTTTTGTTTCTATGCCTTTATACTTAATTTAATCATAATCATCAACAATTTGCACACAAACACAAGGCAAGTGCACCCACCGTTTAAATTAGTATAATGGCAAGCAAGTTTAAATATCGTATCCACGAGGATGGTTAAATATCATTACTCACTTTCTACTCTATTGTTTAGCCTAACAAATTTGTTTGTGAAAATGATTGAAATTACTACTAGGAATAGAAGTTTAACTTAGCTAATTAAACCAACTTAACTAATTTTTGTTTGCAAGAGAGAATTCAATTGAGAAAACAATACTTGAATGGTTAACCCCCCCAGAATTACCTATGTGATAGAAATATCCCTTGGTTGATAAATTTCACTTCTTATGTTTGATGAAATTCCAATGATAGAACTCACTCTATCTCTAGATGAAAGTTCTCTACTCTTAGATTAATTCGTTGAAATCTCTTTCTAACCAATTCAACCTAAGAATGCATTAAGAATTGTGAATTTCTAATTATATTTCTCTAATCATCAAAAAGATGTTTAGGTTTCTATCTCTATTCACCTAAATCGTCTCCATTGTTTGTGTATGGTCTATTTCACCCTTCCTTTCCCAATTCAAAGTAAAAAATTCCAGATTATGAATCAATTGTCAATCACCCTTCCTTTCTCAATTCCAAGTGAAAAAATTTCAAATTTTGCATCATTAATCCACTCAATCAATCCAACCATTCAAACTCACAAACAATGCACAAGAAATTCGAATTCAATCAACCAAGGAAACAGTTCATTCACATAGGTAAAATTTAGGGTTCATACCCATCTAAGTATTCAAAATTTTAGTTCATCAACTGATATTCTATATTTGTGCTTCATATAATGATCATTCTGAGCTCACATTTCTGTAAAATTTTGGTGTTTTAATCACCATTTACACTCCCTTTATCTCTTATTTGCTTTAGGTGAGTTTATTGAAGATTAAATGAAGCAAACAAAGAGATTTTACACAATGAAGAAAAAAACAGAGAAATGCAGAGAAAAATAGCCTGGTAGACATATTTCAAGTCGGATTTTGACCTCCATGAAGATTTCAAATGCAAAATTGGTATTCTAGACAATTATAGAGGACATTCGAAAGTTTTCATAATGGTAAAATGTGTGTCAATCGAAGTTCATTTTCCTACCCTACTTATGCTGCAAAGTTACCTGTTCTGCATTGGGTTCCATTTTTGATATAGTTCGGTATAATAATCATATCTTGAGTTCTAGATGCCCAATTGAGGTGATGCAAATCTTTGTGGAAAGCTAAGATCCTTATATACAACTTTTATGAAGACATCAAGACCTATATCAGCTGATATAGTGCTCTAAATTCACCTAGAAGTCAAAATAGTGTTACAGTCGTGCAGCAGAAACTTGCACCAAAACTAGGGGCAAGCGGCACCGTTTGGTGTGATATAAGGGGCGCCGTTTGTGTCGATCTGAAGCTGCATTTCTCTCTCTTTTGGGGCAGATTTCAATACCCCTTTAGGGCAGAAACAAGGCAGCCGATTGGAGTGGACAGAAAATAGCAAAACACCAAGAAAACACACTAATTTCTTCTTCCAATCCATCAATCTTGCAAGAGAAATCAAGAGAGAAGATTGAATCCTTGAAGAAGGAGAACATCCACCTCGAAGATTCATGGAAAAAGCTACAATTTTCTCCATGCTACAGTGACGAAATTCAAACTTGAGGATGAGAAGATTTTACACCATGAAAATGAACAATTCTTACTCTTTCTTTATTGGTTTATATTCTTTGAATTGTAATATGTTGATAAACTAAACTTTTGAATACTTGGATGGGTATGAACCCTAGATTTTGCCTATGTGAATGAATTGTTTCCTTGGTTGATTGAATTCGAATTTCTTGTGGATTGTTTGTGGTTTGAGTGGTTGAATTGATTGAGTGGATTATTGATGCATAATCTGAATTTTTTTTCACTTGGAATTGAGAAAGGAAGGGTGATTGACAATTGATTCAAAATCTGGATTTTTTCACTTGGAATTGAGAAAGGAAGGGTGAAATAGACCATACATAAACAATGGGGATGATTTAGGTGACTAGAGATAGAAACCTAAACATCTTCTTGGTAATTAGAGAAATCTAATTGGAAATTCACAATTCTTAATGCATTCTTGGGTTGAATTGGTTAGAAAGAGATTTCAACTAATTAATCTAAAAGTTGAGAACTTTCATCTAGAGATAGAGTTAGTTCTATCATTGGAATTTCATCAAACATAAGAAGTAAAATTTATCAACCAAGGGACATTTCTATCACATAGGTAATTCTAGGGGATTAACCATCCAAGTATTGTTTTCTCTATTGGATTCTCTCTTGCAAGCAAGATTTAAGTTGGTTTAACTAGTTAAGTTAGATTCCTTTTCCTAGTAGTTGTTCCAATCATTTTCACAAATAAATTTGTTAGGCTAAACAATAGAGTAGAAAGTGAGTAATGGTATTTAACCATCCCCGTGGATACGATAATTAAACTTGCTTGCCATTATACTAATTTAAACGATGGGTGCACTTGCCTTGTGTTTGTGTGCAAATTGTTGAGGATTGTGATAAAATTGAGTATAAAGGCATAGACAACAAAAACACAACATCAACATATTACAACTCAAAGCACATAAACCAATAAAGAAAGAGTAAGAATTGCTCATTTTCATGATGTAAAATCTTCTCTTGCTCAAGGTTGAAATTCGTCGTTGTAGCATTGAGAAAATTGTAGCTTTTTCCATGAATCTTCAAGATGGATGTTCTCATTCTTCAAAGATTCAATTTTCTCTATTGATTTCTCTTGCAAAGATGAAAATTTGGGATGAGATTTGAGTGAGTTTTGGTGTGTTTTTACTGTTTTTCTTTCACTCCAGCCGGCTGCCTTTATTTCTGCACTAAAGGGGTATTTAAATCTCCCCCAAAAGAGAGAGAAAAGTGGCAGAAAAAAAGTTTCAGATTACACAAACGGTGCCGCTTGCCCCCAATTTTGGTACAAGGTTCAGCTACAAGACTGTGACACTGTTTTGACTTCTAAGTGAATTCAGAGCATTAAATCGACTGATATAGGTCTTGATGTCTCCATCAAGTTGTAGATTAGGATCTTAGCTTTACACAGAGCTTTGAATCACCACAATTGAGCATATATAACGCAAGCTATGATCATTATACCAAAATATGTCAAAACTAAAATACAATACAGGACCAGCAGCATAGGCAAATGAACTCTGATTGATATAAATTTTACCATTATAAAAACTTCAGAATGTCATGTATAATTGTCTAGAAGAACACTTTCGCATTTAAAATCTTCATGGAGGTCAAAATCCCATTTAAAATTTCTCTATTAGGCTATTTTTCCTTTGCATTTCTCTGTTTTTCTTCATTGTGTAAAATCTCTTTGTTTGCTTCATTTAATTCCAAATCTTCAACAAACTCACTTAAAGCAAATAAGAGATAAAGGGAATGTAAATGGTGATTAAAACACCAAAATTTAACAGAAATATGAGCTCAAAATGATCATTATATGAAGTATAAATATAGAAGATCAATATCCCTAGTGTAATTTGTATGGAAAAATTATAGAACAAAAGGAAAAAAGAAGAAGGAATATTTACGGAAGATACAAAAATTAAGTCTTGTCTTATTTGATTTATTTTCTTTAAAAAAAATCTGAAGAGCTTCCCTACGCATGTACTTCCTTTTTAAATTTTTTCCAAACTAAAGGATGAAAATCATTTATTTACGTCAATGTATACATCTACTCCTTTTTAATTTACCGAACCAAAATATGTAGTATTTACCGAACCAAAATTACGGGACCTTTTTTGGTAAAACAAGACCTAAAGAAACCTTTACCCTTAGGCAGGTCGAGACAAAATATACATCTAATCAACTCGAGACTCCCATGTGTTTCAAAAGTACTTCGAATAATTTAATTTAAAAAGTTTTTTATTTTTCTCTATTTTCTTCATTCTAAATCCCATTTTTTTTCAAAAAATTAAAATATATATTAGACCAAAACATCAAAATTTAAAAACCTTCTGACTCTAAATTACAATATCCAAATAGGGCTGTCTTTAGCCTCATTGAGCTATTTCATGGACGTGAACAAAATTGCAAAAGATTTATAGCCACAAAATCCAGTGAGAAGATCACCCAAAAAGGACCCATCAGCCTATTCAATAACGTTACCGACAAGTCGAAAATTTATGTGCAAAACGTCAAATTAATTTTGACATCTCTCGGAAGTACCCTTTAATATCCCGAAATAAGTGTTTCGTTTTCACTTCTTATTTTTTTCAAAATATTATTTATACTTTTCTTTTAATTACTACGTACTTCAATGGTAAAAAAAAAAAAAAAGGCTACTTTTGTAATGTAGTACTCTCCCCCCCCCCTCCCACCCTTTCTTATTTTTCTTTTTATCTGCCAAGTTTTGACTTTTTGCTATTAAAGATGTCATTGAATAGATTAAATCTTAAAGTAAAATAACAATTTTATCTTCTTGAAACTTAAAAAATTCTTTAATAAATTTTAGTAGAGTAATAAAGGGTAATGGTGAAACTAAAAAAAGTATAATTAATGACTTTTGGTACTTTAAAGTGGTAGTTATTTGTGAACAAAAATCAAACCAAATCTGGATAGATTAAAGAAAAAATATATATAACGAAGGGAGAAATAAATTCTATGGAGGAAGAAAGGGTGTATTAGTCTTTTTAGTTCAAACATTATCCAAACATTTGGGCAGAGATAGGGAGGAAATACCAAATTTGCTCCCACGGCTTTCGAAGTCCGTGATCTGTATGCAAATACACATAAATTCCCGACGCTCATCTCTGCACAAACCAAGACTGCAACTGCAACTAGCCACACATGAGTAAACACTCGTAATCAACAAGAATGGGAACCAATCATGAGCCTCCTGCTACTGCCAATGCCATTGCTCCAAAGCCAAATGCAGCGGCAGATCACAAGATTTCTCACTCCAGTACCACAACAACAAGTAAGACCGTTGTTCATCGTCTAGAGTTCCCCCAAGATTTCATCTTCGGTGCCGGAGGATCTGCTTATCAGGTACCTTTTGCCAAACCGTAACTAACTTCGGTTTTTTACCTTTGAACAACACAGCAAATGGAAGTCTCGGCAGAGAATGAAACCTCTTAATGATTCATTGCAGATTGGGATGTTACATGATTTCCTACCTAAACTTGAAGAAAATCTGAGCTAAAAGCTCTTGTAAATCTTCAGTTCATCAGTTGATGAAGTATTTCTGTTAGAGCTCTTGTTTTTAGATCATTGCTTGTGCAGTATAATTTGCTAATATTACTATCTGCACTTGCTTGATATACAGTGTGAAGGTGCATATAACGAAGGTAATCGAGGTCCAAGTATATGGGATACTTTCACTCAGCGAAATCCAGGTCTCTCTCTCTCTCGCTCTCCCACACACACACAGGCAGACATGTATACATAACACATTCCATACCTATGAGTGGCAAAATAGGTGTCGCTTTGGATGGTTAATTGGATCATTTCCAGCATAAAACATTCAGGAAAATATGTAGTTTAGCCAAAAACAACGAAGATAAAATGTATCATTTTTTATTTTCAGATCTTGTTTGGCCGTCATTAAACACCATCTATAATTACATTCTTGTTAGTGCATTGAAACCAATCAGAAGTTCAAATCGCGCAAACGCAACCGGGAAACGGATCTTTCAGAAACCACCAATAACCCTTGAAGTGTGTGTTCTGCGACAAGGAAATTTATGACAACGATGCCAAAAGTTAGAGTCTGCACGTCATTTTTGCAGGATTTGCAGGACGACGTGCAGAGATTAAATTTCAAATTTAATTAAATAAATTATATTTTTTATCTTTTAATTATACTTAAAAAAATTTTAAACTTTTAAAATCGTTAAATTAAATTTCAAATCTGATCAATCAGTTAAAATTTAATTCTGCACGTACAACGAAAATACAATACCAAAACCGGAGTGGAGTATATACAGCCAACTGCTACCTCCGTCCACAACCACTTACCACAATTTTTAGCTTTTTTTTATCCACAATTTTCTGTCATTTAATAAAATCAAGAAAGTATTTATTAGCTTTTTTTTTGCAAGTTTACGTTTAATTTTATTATTATCAAAATTTGCGTTAGTTAAAATTTCACTTCGAAAGATGATAACCTACGTTTTTAAATGTTTAATTGTGCAAAATTTTGAAGTATTGAATGTTAATAGTCAATTTATATCAAAGACATCCTTTTCAAATGATTTTTCATGACTTTAAAATTGGAACTAAATCAAGCATTCACCTACAAGAATTTGGCAATGGAAAGATATGGAATGGCATACTTAAGTCTGAGTAAACCTAAAAAAATTAGAGCTAAAATTGAACCGTTTTAGTAATTTCATTTCATGTGAATCACCTAAAAGTGGCAAGTATGGAAAGGTGTAGTAGTAGTATATATTAAAGTGCCCTACTGAAAGGGGAAAAAGGTAAATGCATGCAGATAGCCTAATGATAATTAGGATAATTGTGTTAATTACACTTTTTTTATAATTAGGATAGTTTATAATGATCTCTCTTGAGGTTTGTATGATAGAAATTTCCCAATCTGTTTGAAAATTTATAATCATCTCCTTAAATACTATATTTATTAGCCTCAACTATCTCCCCTATTAGGAGTATTAATTTTTAGTGAAAAATATTATTATTGTTCTTTTATACCCTTTAATTTAGAGAACAAAACCATTTACGTTTATTATATTTCCAATTTTCGATGAATGATGTTTTTAGTTTTCTTCATTATTGTAATTTGTGACCTTGGACTTACCGTAAATTTGGAATCATATATGGCCAGTAATATGTCTAATTTTGATAATTTAGTTCATTTTGTATGTGGCAGCCAAAATAGTAGATGGATCTAATGGAAACCAAGCTATCAATTCTTACCATATGTACAAGGTCAAGTGCTCCAAACTTGGCTTCCGGATTCAACATTTTGGATTATAAATTCTTTTCTTAGGCTATAATTTTAATAAAAAGGATTGATGTTATTAAAAAATTATTCAACTATGAAATTTTCATAAATAATTAATTGGTAATCCGAGGAAAAGAGCATTGCTAGATTTTAAGAATAAAACCTTTTGATGCCTTGTTGTTTTTTGTGAAATTTTGTTGCAGGAAGATGTCAAGATTATGAAGCAGATAGGCTTAGAAGCATATAGACTCTCAATTTCATGGTCAAGAGTACTGCCAGGTCCTTTTATTTCTTTGGTATTTTATTATTTTACTCATTGAAGAATTATTAGAATCCAGCGGTTATTTTATGAAATTTTCTTTTGGAAAAGAAGTGAAACATGTTTTTTTTTATTAATGTCATATTTTAATTTATTTGATGTCCTCTGAAATTTAAGATTCTTTCTTCATAGTAACTATAGAAGTTGATAGCTAAATTTTATAATTAGTGCTTTAAAAATTTCTTGAAATTACTAGGTGGAAGACTATCTGCTGGAGTGAATAAAGATGGAGTCAAGTTCTATCAAGACTTTATAGATGAGCTTCTAGCCAATGGTTGCAATCAAAACCCTAAATTTTCTGTTCTCCTATTCTTTTAGATTTTTTGCGTGCTAAATCTCATTATTGGTTACATTTGTTTATTCATGTTCACACAGGCATCAAACCTTTTGTAACTCTCTTCCACTGGGATCTTCCCCAGGCTCTGGAAGACGAGTATGGTGGCTTCTTGAGTCCTCGAATCGTGTATGTGATCCTACACTTATATACTTTTGAAATTCTTAATTTGTAAATTGACACTCGACTTTTAACATTTTCTTAACGATAACTTTTACTATGCTTTTTTAAAGATAACATTGTATATTGTCTGCAATAAGCAAGAAAGGATAAAAAACTCTTGGACTACATAAAAATCATCATAGAAATGGACATCTATACTAAATGTCTTATATCTAATAGATGCCAGGCGTTTTACCTTAACTCACATGCCAATCTCATTATAGGCCATATATGAACTCTAGTCTTTCTTCTTTTCCTTAATAATGAGTCAATAAAACAGAATAAAATAAAATAAATAATGGAAACTCAAATTAGATCCTTATATCATGCAAATTTGGCCTCTAAAGTTTGATAACAGGAATTCGTTAGATTCATAAGAACTTTCTCCCTTTGGGACTGCTTTTTTTTTTTTGAGAATTCTTGTTTACAGAATGGAAAAGAAAAGCAATTAATTTGTGAAACGAAAAATGAGATCTATGAAGAAAAAATTAGAAAAAATTGTATTAGTTTTTGTAACAAAAATCAATCCAAATGCATTATCAAAACCCTAAATATTCACTACATGGATTTGAGAGCCTATTATGATAACATTTATCTATGGAACAGGGATGATTTTTGTGAGTATGCAGAATTTTGCTTTTGGGAATTTGGTGACAAAGTCAAATATTGGATGACTTTCAATGAACCACATAGCTTTAGTGCAATCGGCTATGGCTCTGGTGATTGTGCCCCGGGGAGAGGTGGAGGTGACAAAGGGGATCCAGCCACAGAACCCTACTTGGTCACACATAATATACTTCTTGCTCACAAAGCTGCAGTGGAAGCATATAGGGATAAATTTCAGGTTTCCTTTTCAATATTCAATAACTACATAGTTTAATTTTTTTTCTTTTTACTTCAAAACAATACAAAAAAAAATTTCTTAGCATTTTCTTTCATGTTTGAAATAAGTAAGAATCAGAGACATTTTTTCACTATCTACAAACTAAGTATTAAAAGAAATGCAATTAATGGATAAATGCAACATAACTATTGAATATTGCTCTTTCTTTTCTTAATACCCCTCTTGTTTTAAAATATATAGTCTTTTGACCCTTTTTTGCATAAATTAAGAAAGAAAAAGTAATGGATATTTTTTCTACCATAGTCTTAACTAATATAATTTAATTATTTTTCACTGATATAAGAAAGAATGGATAAATTATATTATATGTAATGGTAACATTAGAAAAAAATTCTAAAAGTTAGCAAAAGGCCAAACATTTTAAAAATGGAAAAAAATGAAGAAAATGCCTTTTTTTGAAATGGGAGGAGTTTAATTTCTATCTATTTTCCTTCGTTATATTTTCCTTCTCTCTAAAATGTTCCTCTTCTCTTTAACATCTCTGTGGAGCTGCTTTTGGAGATTCACCTTAGATTGGTGAATATCCAAGAGAAGCTAACGAAGCTTTGTGCATCTAGGCGAAGTTCCAATCTTTGCTTTAATTTGTTCTTTTTTAGATTTTATCAACCATGTTTTTTTAAAAATTAAACTAATAAATTAGTTTCATGATTTCTTAAATTACTTAGACTTACTATACATTATAATGTTGTGTTATTTTAGATTAGGGAATTAGAATTACCAAACAAACATATACTCCCTCTATTCAGAATTGAATATCTTGTTTTGATTTGATAAAAAATTAAGAAGAATAGGTTGACTATAATTAGATTACTACAATATCCTTATTAATTAAAGAGATTGGTGGTGTAACCCATATATTAGTAGAACGTAAAATCTTTAAATCAAAGGAGTCAAATAGGTAAGTGGCCGGCTCATTGTGTTAGTAGAATTTAATTCCTTTAAATTAAAGATGTCAGCAATGAAAGTTTAAAAAATATATATAACTATTTTAAGAAAGTAGACATTCAATTTCAAAAATCTTAAAAAGAAAATATGGACATTCAATTTTAGACAAATGTATTATATATTAGTTCAAAAATGGGATGATTATTTGAATTGCTATTCAATAAACATAACAAGTTCGAATAACATAATTTGCATATTAATAAAATTACTTTGGTTTCCGCATTGATCTAATTAGTTACACTAGTTTAAGTTGTACATATTTTTAGATGACGTGCAGAAGAGAAGAGAGATAATCACTTAAACAGATAAGCATTATTAAAAAACTTCATTAGGAAAGTATTTTTACGTGTTTATTTAAGTTATCAAACAGGCCCATAGTAAAAAATTTTTCTTTTTTCTTTTATCAATGGGAGTTTGGTTTCTTGACATTTTTTTGAGAGAAAATGCCATGGTATATACTCACAATATGAGTAACTAGCACTCTACTTGAACAGAAATGTCAAGAAGGTGAAATTGGAATACTAGTTAGTTCACTCTGGATGGAACCTCTCAATGACAACCAGGCTGATTTTGATGCTCAGAAAAGAGCTCTTGATTTTATGCTTGGATGGTAAGTTCATTTCTATCTCAAAATTCAGTAAAATATTGTTCATTCGCTCTTATGTTAGTGCTATATAAATTAAATTATTTTAAAGTACAATAAGAAAAATATCAAAATTTTTCTTCCTTTCTTACTTTATACAAAAATGACAAAAGGCTTTATATTTTGAAATGAAATAACTATAATTAATATATATATATATATTTATATATACACATACACGCGCACGTGTGTGGACGCGCTCGTTTGTGTGTCTAAACATTTTCTATACGTGAAAGTTTGCTTCAGCGTTCTTCCAATTAATATTAGTTAGTTCAGCAGTTCAGCATACGAATGTGATGCTTTCTTCATTTTCTTAGTATTTTATTGTTCATTTTCTTTTTCTTGTTAGGTACATGGAGCCATTAACAACGGGTGACTACCCAAAATCCATGAGAGAACTCGTAGGAAAACGTCTTCCAGAATTTTCACCTGAAGATTCTGAAAAATTAAAAGGCTGCTATGATTTTATTGGAATGAATTACTATACTGCTACTTACGTGACTGATGCAGTTAAATCCATCTCTGAACCTTTAAATTACAACACAGATGATCAAGCTATCAAGACTTGTAAGCTCAGGAAATAAAATATTTTGAGAAATGATATTTTTACTTCCATTTTACCCTCTTTCATTCATCTTCCTTTCTTTTGTAGACAAAAGGACTTTGAGACCTCTAGCCATAAATTCATCTGATCCCAAGCATTATCACTGCACTCAATTACCCATCTTTTCTCATGGCATTAGCATTTCTATGATAAGAAAGGGGCATCACTAATTATCATAATAGCAGTCAATTATTTGCATAAAAGCTTTCTAGTCACATGATTTTTTATTCATTTGAAGGTTTTTGATAAGAGGTTATAAACTTTTTGATCTTCTTTCTTCAATCTAAATTTCCTGCAATCTTGTTTTTTGCTTAGAAAAAATTAAATAAATTATAATAGAAGACATAATGAGAAGTTTATTTTTATTTTTTCTTAATACATAATAAACTTATGTACTCATAGTGATTCTTTTCATTTTTTTTATAAAATAGGTAATTTTGTCCATTGATAATTTGTGGACTTAGCTAATTTGATGGCTATGTGTATTAAAGTCATTTTGTCTATAGAAGAGAAAAAAAAAAAAAAAAGAGAGAGTGAAAGAGGTTAAAATTAGAGGAACAATATCACTTCCCAATATTTTTCTTCAAATTCTATAAGATTAATTTATAGTCACAAATATCTATATACTAACTTTATTGTCTTTATCCTGCAGTTAATCGGGATGGGGTACCCATTGGTGACGTGGTAAGTCTATGATCTTTATTATTTAGTTTTGAGGTAAAATTTTCAGTAAAAAAGGAGGGGAAAAAGAGCTATATTATGTTAGAATTGATTTATTTTGAGAATTATACTATCTATAATGATTTGATGATCATCTCTAATTTTTCTTGATTCCCATAGTGCTATGGAGGGTGGCAGCACATTGTTCCATTTGGACTTTACAAAATCTTGGTTTACACAAAGGAGACATACCGTGTTCCAGTTCTTTATGTCACAGAAAGTGGTAATATCTGTATTCATTACTCATATTAAAATTACTTTCATGCTAAAATGCAAAATAAATTTGAAGAAATTAAGTAGAGAAAATGGTCCACTTAGTCCCCAAAGTATTGGACAAAATCCTTTTACATCCTCAAAATGTTTTTCAGCTAAAACGATTTACAATGTACTTATTAGTGGCAAAAAAGAGTTACACCACTACTCAGCGCCCTAGCTTCGGTCTCGTACTCAACTTTTAAGAGTAAAAATGTCACCACAATTGTTGCTACTACTAGAATGGTCATAATCTTCATCCGAATTGTATGGATCACTAGCAGAATCATCAACTAGAACTTCATCTTCAGCAAAACAGTTCAAAATCACTATCCTATGAACTATATATTGTCAATTCGTGTTAGCAGCTTTGGAGAAAAACTGATTGTGGTGATAATTTTATCCCTAAAAATTGAGTACGTAACTAGAACATGTTTGATTTTGCTAGAAAGCAAGTCGATGAGTGATGGTGGTACTTTTTTCTACCACTTTTAAATACATTGAGGACTATTTTAACAAAAACCTCTTGTTTCTTACTTTAGAGACCAAGTGGCCCATTGTTCTAATTAAGCAATTAGGACAATGTTTATACATTAGTCTCTACTGATCAAGTTTATCTATTTGTATAACATAGGGATACTTGAAGAAAACAAAGCCAACACATTGCTATCAGAAATTCGTCACGATTTACATAGGAGAGATTATCACCAAAAGCATCTTTCAGTCATTCGAGATGCTATTGGGTAAGTTTCCAATTACTGAACTTTTTGACTTATGAATAGCTTAGAAAGTTTGAAACCTTCTAAGATATACACAAAAGTTGCATATTTATATTTGAAAATATATACTTATAAAGCAAACAATAAAAGCCCCTAAAGTATGTTATTCCAGACATCTTCGTGTCCTATATAGGAACATATTTCTTATACTCACTTTATTTTGTTGTTCTTTTTTCAGTGAGGGAGTGAATGTAAAAGGTTACTTTGTCTGGTCATTGTTCGATAACTTCGAGTGGGGCCACGCAGGTTTTACATGTCGTTATGGAATTATTCATGTTGATTACAAGAGTTTTGCAAGATATCCAAAGGAATCAGCCATATGGTACAAGAATTTCATTGCTGGAAAATCTACTACTCCAGTTAAGAGATGCCATGAAGAAGCACAAGGAGCTGAGCTAGTCAAGAGGCAAAAAATTTAAGCAAGCACAGACATCATGGTCTAATTTTAGCTGTTTTTGGTAGCTCTTTTTTAGTCGTTTCAATACGCAAAATTGCTCAACAAAATCAGTAATCAAACGTTATAAATTCAGCGTTTTAGGATATTTGTAACCTCTATTTTATCAAAAGAGGACGGGTCATAAATGGACCCGAACTTGACCCGACTTCCAGTCAAATTATGGTGAATTTAGCAATAATATGTTATGCCTATTTACTCAGATCAGTAAAACCTATTACCACTTCCTCTACTACACAGAAAGAAATAAAAGAATAGGAATTACCCAATAAATTGGACCTTTTTCGAGATTTACAGACTAAATGATTTGTTCTGCTTTCCTTTGCACATTTTTCAATTAATAATTATTTTCAATTTTGCAACGATCATTAGACATTATGGTTTCACTTGCTTAAGTACAATCTCTACTCTACTACATCCGACAATTGAATATATGGAGTTAATTGGCTATCCCCGTTCTTTTTTGTATTTTTTATATTTAAGAAGAAGAGAATATTGGATACTAGTTGTTAAATTTTTAATGCAAGAAAAAGCCACTAAAATAATGTTTTGCCTTGAGAACCAGAAACACAAAAGAGTCACAATTCTGGATGAGTGCTAAGTTAAAGGGTATCTATGTAGCGAAATCCAATTCTCCCTCGCCTTTAGGTTGACAGAGGTTTTCTTATGCTTTCCATGGAATGTTTTGCACTCATTCTTCTTTGTTTGATTTTTTTTTTCTTGTGGATTCCTTGTTTGAATTTGTCACAAAAACTTATTTTAAAGGGCCTTAACTATAATTTTGTTTTCAATTCATGAAATTGAGAACTTGACAAAATGTGAGTAGTACTGTCAAAATGGGCCTGGACATAGTTTGTCCAAGCTCTTTTAAATGCAAGCCTATTTAACCTGCTCTGTTTAGCCTGCGAGTTGGCCGGCAGTTTTCTTTCTTTTTTTATTCTAAAGTTAACTTTCAGTTAAGTATTTAAAACTTTTTACTTTAGCTTAAATATTTAATGTAATTCTAATTATGTAAAGGTTTCAGTATTAAGTTAAAGATATAATTTTAAAATTGAAGAATTTAATAAAGTTTTGATGCAAAAATTCTTAGTTATTAGAAATGTAGTAGAAAATAGAAAGCATGCATAAGATTAGGGCTGATCAACTTAATTTCATGAATCAAACATTCTGTCGTTTTAAATATTTTCTTCATATAAATTTATCTAAATTAGGATATATATATAACTAATGATTATTTTATATTTTAAAAATATTAATGATTAGCCAAAGATTATTTTATCGCAATTATGAATGTATATGATCTCACATGTGATAAAGAAAAAAAAGAGAGAAAAATAATATTTTTTTAAAAATGACTTGGCCTGCGGGCCACTTAGGGCGGATATGGGTTGAGGGTTTCTGTTGTGTTTTATTGTCTATATGCCTTTATACTCAATTTTATCACAATCCTTAACAATTTGCACACAAACACAAGGCAAGTGTACCTATCGTTTAGGTTAGTATAATGTCAAGCAAGTTTAAATATCGTATCCACGGGGATGGTTAATTACCATTACTCACTTCTACTCTATTGTTTAGCCTAACAAATTTGTTTGAGAAAATAGTTGGGATAATTACTAGGAAAAGAAATCTAACTTAACTAATTAAACTAGCTTAACTAATCTTTGTTTGCAAGAGAGAATTCAATTGAGAAAACTATACTTGAATGGTTAATCCCCCTAGAATTACCTATGTGATAGAAATGTCCCTTGGTTGATAAAATTCACTTCTTATGTTTGATGAAATTCCAATGATAGAACTCACTCTATCTCTAGATGAAAGTTCTCTACTCTTAGATTAATTAGTTGAAATATCTTTCTAACCAATTCAACCCAAGAATGCATTAAGAATTGTGAATTTCCAATTAGATTTCTCTAATTATCAAGAAGATGTTTAGGTTTCTATCTCTAGTTACCTAAATCATCCCCATTGTTTGTGTATGGTCTATTTCACCCTTCCTTTCTCAATTCCAAATGAAAATTTCCAGATTTTGAATCAATTGTCAATCACTCTTCATTTCTCAATTCCAAGTGAACAAAAATTCCAGATTATGCATCATTAATATACTCAATCAATTCAACCATTCAAATCCACAAACAATCCACAAACAATCCACAAGAAATTTGAATTCAATCAACCAAGGAAACAATTCATTCACATAGACAAAATCTAGGGTTCATACCCATCCAAGTATTCAAAAGTTTAGCTCATAAACATATTACCAATCAAAGAACATAAAACAACAAAGAAAGAGGAGGAATTGCTCATTTTCATGGTTGAAATCTCCTCTCTTCTTCAAGGTTGAAGTTTGATATTTCATATTTGTGCTCTATATAATTATCATTTTGAGCTTAATTTTATGTTAAATTTTGGTGTTTTAATCACCATTTATACTCCCTTTATCTCTTATTTGCTTTAGGTGATATTATTGAAGATTTGGAATTAAATGAAGCAAACAAGGGAAATTTACACAATGAAGAACAATAGAGAAATGCAGAGGAAAAACAGACTGGTAGACATATTTCAAATTGGATTTTGACCTCTATGAAGACTTCTAATGCAAAAGTGGTATTCTAGACAATTATATAGGACATTCTGAAGTTTTCATAATGGTAAAATTTGTGTCAATCGGAGTTCATTTTCCTACCCTACTTATGCTGCAAAGTCACCTATTCTGCATTGGGTTCCATTTTTGACACATTTTGGTATAATGATCATATCTTGGGTTATAGATGGCCAATTGATTTGATTCAAATCTATGTGGAAATATAAGATCCTGATCTATAACTTTTATGAAGACATCAAGACCTAGATCAGCCGATTTGGAGGTCTAAATGCACCTAGAAGTCAAAACAGTGTCACAGTCGGGCAGCAGAAACTTGCACCAAAACTAGGGGCAAGCGGCGCCGTTTGGTGTGATATAAGCGGCGCCGTTTGTGTCGATCTGAGGCTGATTTTAAGCTGCATTTCTCTCTCTTTTGGGGGAGATTTTGATACCCCTTTAGGGCAAAAACGAGAGAGAGGGCTGGAGTGGACAGAAAACAGCAAAACACCAAGAAAACACACCAAATTCTTCTTCCAATCCATCAATCTTGCAAGAGAAATCAAGAGAGAAGATTGAATCCTTGAAGAAGGAGAACATCCACCTTGAAGATTCATAGAAAAAGCTGCAATTTTCTCCATGCTACAGTGACGAATTTCAACCTTGAGGAAGAGAAGATTTTATACCATGAAAATGAGCAATTCTTACTCTTTCTTTATTGGTTTATGTTCTTTGATTTTTAGTATGTTGATGAGCTAAACTTTTGAATACTTGGATGGGTATGAACCCTAGATTTTGCCTATGTGAATGAAGTGTTTCATTGGTTGATTGAATTTGAATTTCTTGTGAATTGTTTGTGGGTTTGAATGGTTGAATTGATTGAGTGGATTATGGATGCATAATCTGGAATTTTTGTTCACTTGGAATTGAGAAATGAAGGGTGAGTGATAATTAATTCAAAATCTGGATTTTTTCACTTGGAATTGAGAAAGGAAGGGTGAAATAGACCATCCACAAACAATGGGGATGATTTAGGTGACTAGAGATAGAAACCTAAACATCTTCTTGATTCTCTAATTGGAAATTCACAATTCTTAATGCATTCTTGGGTTGATTTGGTTAGAAAGAGATTTCAACTAATTAATCTAAGAGTAGAGAACTTTCATCTAGAGATAGAGTGAGTTCTATCATTGGAATTTCATCAAACATAAGAAGTGAAATTTATCAACCAATGGACATTTCTATCACATAGGTAATTCTAGGGGAATTAACCATCCAAGTATTGTTTTCTCAATTGAATTCTCTCTTGCAAACAAAAATTAGTTAAGTTGGTTTAATTAGATAAGTTAGACTTCTATTCATAGTAGTAATTTCAACCATTTTCACAAGCAATTTTGTTAGGCTAAACAATAGAGTAGAAGTGAGTAATGGTGTTTAACCATCCCCGTGGATACGATATTGAATTTACTTGCCATTATACTACTCATAACGATAGGTGCACTTGCCTTGTGTTTGTGTGCAAATTGTTGAGGATTGTGATAAAAAATTGAGTATAAAGGCATAGACAACAAAACACAACAAAGTTCTTCACTGTAGCATGGCGAAAATTGCAGCTTTTTCCATGAATCTTCAGGGTGGATGTTCTCCTTCTCCAAAGATTCAATCTTCTCTCTTGATTTCTCTTGCAAAGTTGAAGATTTGGGATGGGATTTGAGTAGGTTTTTGCTGTTTTCTGGCCACTCCAGCCCTCTCTCTCGTTTTTGCCCTAAAGGGGTATTGAAATCTGCCCCAAAAGAGAGAGAAATGCAGCTTAAAAGTAGCTTCAGATCGACACAAACGGCGCCGCTTATATCACACCAAACGGCGCCGCTTGCCCCCAGTTTTGGTGCAAGTTTCTGGTGCCCGACTGTGACACTATTTTAAATTCTAGGTGAATTTAGACCACCAAATCTGTTGATCTAGGTCTTGATGTCTTCATGAAAGTTGTAGATCAGGATCTTATCTTTTCATAGAGATTTTAATCACATCAATTGGGCATTTAGAACTCAACCTATGATCATTATACCAAACTGTGTCAAAAATGGAACCCAATACTACAAAACAATTAAGAAGTTTGAACAATAATCCACAAGAAATAAAGAATTGTTTGAAGTATTACAAAGGAGTGCAAAACAGAGAAAGCATTGCTTCTTGAGAAGTCTTCAGCAATCTACATAATCAATCTAAAAGTCATCCTAATTATCCATCACAAAGATTAACCAATCACCCCTTATCTTACAATGCAAGCAAGAATCCGCGTGTGTGTATATGTCCAGTCAATGCAAATGCTCAAAAATTATAAGAGTGAATTTCATGTTATTGGCCAAGGAATTCTCATCAAGAAAGCATAATACCCTATAAGCCCGACATTTACAAAACCTCTCCACTAATACGGTAACCAAAATTTAATCTCGATTAGGTAGGACTTTCATGCTTGTAATATTAGGCTCAGGGAAAGTTTAGGGTGCCAAACGAAGGTAAGGAATTCAAGATCAAAGAAATGAGAGCTAAAGAGAAAGGAATGAGATATAAAACAAAAGCAATAACCCTTATTAGCCACAAGGAATATCACCATTCCCCTACATTCAACCACAAACTCCCATTCTCTACCAAATCCCTTCACTTTAGATTCAACCACTTGCACATATTAAGCTTCAACCCACAATCTTTCCATCATCACCCATCTTTATCAACTCATAAATTTAACCTCAATCATGACAAAATTTACAATAATAATAATGAAAACATATATACATCTTGAAGGCATCAAGAAATGTAAGAAGCCTTCTCAATAATAGACAAATATATAACAATTTTTTTTTCTTTTCTCCTTTTTTTTTCTTCTTTTTTTTTTCGATTGAGGTGTAATCCAATTCCCAATCATATAAAATCATCTCACCACTCTTTTCTTTTTTTTTTTTTTATAAAGCCTATTTTTCCTATCATCTTCCATTCCACCCATTGTTCCAATTTCCACAATACTCTTTGCTAACTTAAGGGTAAAAATGCATTTAGCTCTCGCAAAGAAGGGTTAAATATAAAGAGTGGAGTTTTAAAATTTGAAAGAAGGAAAAATCTAGAATATAGATTGGAAAATTTATGCACAAAGGCTTCAAGAAATGGTACTACGGATAAAATAAAGAGCGGTGGCTAGAAAGGCTCAATCGGGACAAAGAAGGCCTATTACCATCATTTCGAGATCAAACTAAGGTTACTTACTCATTTCGCCTCAAGGCAAGTGAATGCGGGTTCTAGGGTAAAAGTTATGTTGAATTCTAAAGCCAATAACACAAGATTCAATTCCATAATCATCACAACAAAAGCAAAGTGGAATGTGCTTAAACGATGAATTCCATACAAGCAAAGAATACAAGGGGTGCTTACTTAATCCAAGTTTAAGGTACTAGTCATAACCTTTAGAATGTTTGTATAACTACTCTTTGATAAAAGATAAAACATACAAATCTTGAAACACCTTGAAGATTCCAAAAAATAAAAACAAGAGAATTCAACAAAAAATCTTGAAAGTAACTTCTATTTCTAATTTCTAAAGCCAACTCCCCCACACTTAAGACAACATTGTCCGCAATGTTGGGGAGAGAGATAAATAAAAGACTGCATAAACAGAAATATAGTGAACTGAATCCAACAAAATGAAAGCTTCGTAATAAATTAATTTAAAAAAAAAAAGACTGCAAACAACACAAATTGCATCAGAACACCACACCAAACAACCAAACATACAAACGGTGAAAAATATGGCTGTTTCGTACGTGAAGGCTGGGCAAAACCATATGAGCAGCAAGCTGCACCTTCTATATACTTCACAGCAGAAGGAAATAAAAGAAAGCTAGAAACAATGACATAATGAAAGTGGAACCATAAAAACATAGCAATAAAATAAATAAATAAATAAAAGGACAAAATAGAAAAGAAAGAACTGTCCTTTTTTCATATATTGCCGGTACCACCACTCAAGCTTGGGATGAATGAGCTTTGCGTGATATTCGGCGATGCCGGTAAATTGATGGCCCAAAATTTGTTGTTGCTCAAGGATTTGTTAATGGGCGATATGGAGTTCCTCGAGTTGCGGTTTTCTATGAAATGCTTTCTCTTGCAAAATCAGCCGTTAAGAGGAACAAGTCTACCAATGTGAAAATACAAATGGCACAAAGAACGTTACAAGTAATACATATAAAAAATAATAGTAAAAAATAAAAAGTGCAAATTGGCTAAACAAGAAAAATAATTATCACTAAAATTTAAAACAACAACTAATTAACTCTTAACCATGCTAAGTAACAAAATTAAATAAACTAACCACTAAATTAAAGAAAGGAAGTCTATAGTAAGCTAATGGAATGTAAACTAATAAAGAAAATTCACAATTTTAGCAAGTTTCATTGTGGCATTTCATCAAACACATGGTAGGCATAGAAGAAAGCAAGAAAGAACCAACAACATTAGAGAAGAATTGCAAGCCAACAACAAACAAATGCACCACAATCATAAATTACCAAAGCGTTTAACCCAAAGAACAGGAAAAAAAATAAATAAATAAATAAAGATTGCAAGAGAAAAGGTTAAAGAGACAAACTAATGGAGTGCTTGAAAGTTGGTGTGACTCAAAGTTGAAGTGGGAGGATGAAGTGAGGTGTAAGAAAAAATGTGGGAAGGATGGAATTTCTTGAACAAAGAAAATGGAAAGAGAGAACCGAGAGATGGGGGAAGGAAAAAGAGAGAAAAGAGAGGAAGAAGAACAGGTTTTGGTTATGGGGTTTTGTGGTGTTTTTTTTTTTTTTTTTTGAAAAATGCAAAACTGCGCCGTTTGATTAAGTCCAAACAGCGCCGTTTGGCAGAAGGCGACTTGCGTCGGCCTTTTTTTTTTTTTTTTTTGTGCCGTTTCAATCCAGTTCTGAAACTGGATCGAAAAGGTTTTTTTTTTTTAAAATGTGGTGTGAACAGTGAAACGGCGCCGCCTGGAACGCACCAAGCGGCGTTTTACCCCAGTTCGGCAGAACTGGAATTGCTCCACAATGACGCGATGAACAGTAATTTTTTTTTTTTTTTTTGCCATACTCAACTACAAATTCAACAATAAATTTTAACAAAATAATTTATTACAAACATAAAAGTCATACCAAACAACACATTATAAAACTCTTCACAATTCAAGACAATTAAAATTTTCAAACTCAAAACCACATTAAACACAATTATGTACAAGTAAAGGAGAGAAAAGATGGTGAAAATCACTTACCCCCTGGGTCATAGGAGTGTGGAGACAATCTTCTCTTCTTTCTAATTTCAACATAATAAAGTTTAAGTCTAAGTTTACTTACCATTAATGTCCCATTTTTTGGATGATAGCTTTTCACAACTTCATATGGGAGTGTTTTACTTACCAAAAATGGAGAAGTCCATTTAGACTTAAACTTACTCGTGAACCATTGATAGTCATTCCATAAAACTTGATCTCCCGGCTTGAGAACTTGATTTTGGTCATGCCTCCTTTGGGGTTGCACCATTGGTTTGAAGTCTTCTTCCATTAATGTTTTGTGGGTGCAAAATGAAGGACTAATACCATTGATTATTGGGAGTTTTGGATTGTCCACAAGGAAAGCATAATCCAAGTGACCTGGTGTCTTCTTCAATTTTAACTCCGGAGGATCTTCAATGAAGGAGTTCATTCTACTTTTCTTTTCCATTTCAATCTTTTCAAACCCCGTCTATTTGATGATAAATGGCGATGACTCCACATGTAGTATGATTTCATCAATCTCACACTGCCCCTTCTTTGCTTCTTCACCTTGAACTATGGCAATCTCCAAAGGTTCTTCATCGTTTCTCTTTTGTCCTTCCTTCTTTTCAATTCCTTCTTGTTCATCTTCAACATGCACTTTCTCATTCATCTTCCCTCCTCCTATTTCCTGCACGTTAGGCTGTGAGACATTCAATTCCATCCCACTCCTCAAACTAGTAGTTTCAGCCCGCTCCCTAGAATTTGGCTCGGTATTGTTTGCGGGAGTCTCAACTTGTCTTTCTGAAACTAGCTTCACCAAGTTTTGAAGGGTGGCCTCTTGATTCTTTAAGGATGCTTCCATTCTTTGGTTAAGGGCCTTTTTAGTTTGAACTTGAGTTTCGGTATTCGCTATGAACTTTGTCATCAACTCTTCAAGGCTAGATTTCACCGATTGTTGAGGAGGTGGAGGAGGTTGGTATTCGTAAGGAAGGAATACTTGGGGTTGGGAACATGATGAAGTTTGGAAATAGAGAGAATGTGTTTGTGTTTGGTGCCCTTGATTGCTCCATGAGAAGTTCGGATTATTGTGCCATCCCGGATTATAAGTATTGTTGTATGAATTGTGGGATTGCTTGCTTTCTCCAAGATAGTTCCCTTGCTCCATTGACCATGCATTGGAAGTTCCCATGGCTTGACACTCATAGGTTGGATAACTACCTCCACAAAAGTCATAAGACATCATCACTTGAGAGGGTTGTGCTGACAAATCATAATCCAAAAAGCTCATTCCTTAAGTATAAATACAAACAAAAATTCAACACAAAAATGCTCACTAAAAATTCAAACCAAGGTTTTCTCACTAAAACAGGGCAAACACATAAAAACACAAGCTAAACACTTCAATTCACCAATAATTTACAAAATTACAAACAAGATAACAAATGCCAACAAGTAAAATGACTAAATCAATAGAGTGCAAGCTTTCCTAATATTAACCGAATTCCCCGGCAACGGCGCCAAAAACTTGTTGTGTTTTATTGTCTATATGCCTTTATACTCAATTTTATCACAATCCTTAACAATTTGCACACAAACACAAGGCAAGTGCACCTATCGTTTAGGTTAGTATAATGGCAAGCAAGTTTAAATATCGTATCCACGGGGATGGTTAATTACCATTACTCACTTCTACTCTATTGTTTAGCCTAACAAATTTGTTTGAGAAAATAGTTGGGATAATTACTAGGAAAAGAAATCTAACTTAACTAATTAAACTAGCTTAACTAATCTTTGTTTGCAAGAGAGAATTCAATTGAGAAAACTATACTTGAATGGTTAATCCCCCTAGAATTACCTATGTGATAGAAATGTCCCTTGGTTGATAAAATTCACTTCTTATGTTTGATGAAATTCCAATGATAGAACTCACTCTATCTCTAGATGAAAGTTCTCTACTCTTAGATTAATTAGTTGAAATCTCTTTCTAACCAATTCAACCCAAGAATGCATTAAGAATTGTGAATTTCCAATTAGATTTCTCTAATTATCAAGAAGATGTTTAGGTTTCTATCTCTAGTTACCTAAATCATCCCCATTGTTTGTGTATGGTCTATTTCACCCTTCCTTTCTCAATTCCAAATGAAAATTTCCAGATTTTGAATCAATTGTCAATCACTCTTCATTTCTCAATTCCAAGTGAACAAAAATTTCAGATTATGCATCATTAATATACTCAATCAATTCAACCATTCAAATCCACAAACAATCCACAAGAAATTTGAATTCAATCAACCAAGGAAACAATTCATTCACATAGACAAAATCTAGGGTTCATACCCATCCAAGTATTCAAAAGTTTAGCTCATAAACATATTACCAATCAAAGAACATAAAACAACAAAGAAAGAGGAGGAATTGCTCATTTTCATGGTTGAAATCTCCTCTCTTCTTCAAGGTTGAAGTTATTCACTGTAGCATGGCGAAAATTGCAGCTTTTTCCATGAATCTTCAGGGTGGATGTTCTCCTTCTCCAAAGATTCAATCTTCTCTCTTGATTCCTCTTGCAAAGTTGAAGATTTGGGATGGGATTTGAGTAGGTTTTTGCTGTTTTCTGGCCACTCCAGCCCTCTCTCTCGTTTTTGCCCTAAAGGGGTATTGAAATCTGCCCCAAAAGAGAGAGAAATGCAGCTTAAAAGCAGCTTCAGATCGACACAAATGGTGCCGCTTATATCACACCAAACGGCGCCGCTTGCCCCCAGTTTTGGTGCAAGTTTCTGCTGCCCGACTGTGACACTATTTTGAATTCTAGGTGAATTCAGACCACCAAATCTGCTGATCTAGGTCTTGATGTCTTCATGAAAGTTGTATATCAGGATCTTATCTTTTCATAGAGATTTTAATCACATCAATTGGGCATTTAGAACTCAACCTATGATCATTATACCAAACTGTGTCAAAAATGAAACCCAATGCAGAACAGGTGACTTTGCAGCATAAGTAGGGTAGGAAAATGAACTCCGATTGACACAAATGTTACCATTCTGAAAACTTCAGAATGTCCTCTATAATTTTTTAGAATACCACTTTTGCATTTGAAATCTTTATAGGGGTCAAAAGCTGACTTAAAATATGTCTACCAGTCTGTTTTTCCTCTGCATTTCTCTATTGTTCTTCATTGTGTAAATTTCCCTTATTTGCTTCATTTAATTCCAAATCTTCAATAATATCACCTAAAGCAAATAAGAGATAAAAGGGAGTATAAATGGTGATTAAAACACCAAAATTTAACATAAAATCAAGCTCAAAATGATAATTATATGAAGCACAAATATAGAATATCAGTTTCCCAACCCATGAAAAGCGAGGTTCAACCCACTCCGCCCCATTTAAGACTAGCCTGTTTGAGACAACACTAATGACAAGATCAACCTTTGTTATTCCAAAGTGAGATAATTAAAACTTATTTGTATACTATGTCTTATTCATAATTCAGTAAATTTAAAATAATAGATGCAAATTTCATAATGTTGAACGTTGACCATTTCCAAGTGTTTCATGAGAGCAAAAGGAAATTACTAGAAAAGATATGATATTAATACTCTTCTATAGACATTTGTTTTAGTCATTTAAACAATTACTTCCTCTATTTCATAATATAAAATCTTTTGGCCTTGTTTATCTTTCTCAAAAGAGCTTCACCATCTATATATATATATATATATATATATATATATATCTCAAAAGATTGTGCTTTCTACCAAATCCAACATCTTTTCTCCAAAATTGCCCCACCATAATTCCTTTTCACTCTCATATTGAAAACATTATTGATTAAAGGTTGGGAAAAAATAAGTTGAATTTATTAAGTATAATAAGAAATTTAGTTTGTTTTCTAAACTCAATCATTGTGCAATATGCCAAACGATCTTATATTAAAGAGAGAGAGTATGTTTTTACGTTTATGAAATTTCTTAATTTCTCTTCTACTCAAACAATGAAATTTCTTAATTTGTGCCCAACAATTAAAACGTGATGGAAAGGAGTAGTTCTGCCTACCACAAATTAATACTACATTGAAATTCACGTTCCTTGATGGATTCCGACTCAATTCCTGCACATAGCTTTTTCTAGGATGTGCTGCACCGTTTCCCAAACCATAGGATCAGCCTTCATCTGAGCCAATGGACGGAGCTGATGAAGGGTATTTTGGAGGAATTTTTTTATTTCCTGCCTGAGATTGCTTTTAACCCAAATCCAATTCCAAATTTTCAACATCACAATTTTAAATCCAATCATCCCTCTTTCTCTATACAAAATCTATCGGCTCTCTCTCTCCCCGTTTCTCTCTCGATCTCGCTCTTCTTTCTCTTTTCTCTAAACTATAATATTATTTGAATAATTATTTAGATATGTTTGCTGTAAGAGCCATCATCTACAAAGACGAAAAACGTTATGCAAATAATCTCTTAGCCAACCTTGAGAAATTCATTTGTTACAGTTGTAGAGATTGGGGATGAGGTTCATGATATTCTTGAAGGCTATAATGCCAAGAAATGTATGAATCGGTGGTTTGCCGAATCTAATCAGTAAGGATAAAAAATCTTATTTTTTGTTAGATATTGTTAATATTAGTTATTTTCTTCTCTTGGTTTCACTATCTAACCTCAAAAGGTATATTCTTTTCAACAAAAAAAATATAACTTTCTTTAAGTGCAGAGAGAACCCAATCGATCAATGAAGAGATTGAAGAACTTGATGGAACAAGCCAAACTTAAAGATTTTGTACATTGCCAATATATATCATTTTGCCTCCCCAGTATTTTTGTAGAGAGCCAAGTGTGATTATTGGGTTTTGTGCACAATGCTTGAATTTTTTTGGCCTTGTTTGCTAGTTTATGTGCATGCAGACTTTTTTTTTTTTGCTTTGGAAGCGCGGAATGAACAATCATTCATTACCTCCAGAACAATTGTTCATACAAACTTTATTCATTAGCTTCAGTAAAAATTAATCAATCAGTGAAGAACAATTATTAACACTAAAAAGAACAATTATTCAACATAGTTTCGGAGAAAGGTAAGGAGAAGATAGGACTAGACCAAGGACTGACTATATGAGAATAATTGTTCATAATATACTGAATAATTATTCACAATAGTAAATGTATCTCAGATTGAGAATAATTAATTGTTCATGAAAAAAAATTGTTATATACATGCAGCGTACAACGTTCGAATCTTAAAGGTTTAAGACATTGGCAGTGTATATCATTTTTTACTGCCTAGCTTTTTTTTTTTTTTTTGCACTGCTTCGGTTATTTTGTTTTTCTTTCTGGTTTATCTGCAAGCAGCTATTGTTTTGTCTTGAAAGCATAGAATGAACATTATTCATTGTCTCCAAAATAATTGTTTATAAAAAAAACTAGTTCGTGCATTTTTGTATCCATGTCTATTCAGTAAATATTTTTCCAATCTTTAGGAAAAAATTTATTTTGGAGAACAATTATTAAAACCAAAGGATAAAATATTGCTTTGAATTAAGCACTAAATGTTATCATTTCACCATTGTGTCTGCATCTACCTACGATGAGCGGAATAATTATTCAGTCATTTGAGAATAATTATGAAAATGAACGATAAAAATTATTTAGCAAAGCTTTGAATTAAGCATTAAGTGCTGACATTTCATCATAGTATCTGTTGCTATTTACAATGAATAGAATAATTATCCAGTCATTCTAGAACAATTACTCTGTGCAATTTTGAATTAAGGGTTAAGTGTTGACATTTTACCATAGTATCCTCTTATATTTGCGATGAGTAAAATAATTATACAGTTATTCGGAAACAATTATTCAACACAATTTTTAATTAAGAGTTAAGTGTTGACATTTCACTATAGTGTCCATTTCTATCCATGATGAGCAAAATAATTATTCAGTCATTCTACAAACAATTATTAAAATGAATGAGAATAATTATTCAGAACACACTGCATTACTAGTCATAAATATATATAATTATTCTACACAGCTTTGACATTAATAGCTAAGTGTTGACATTTCACTCTAGTGTCCTTTTCTACTTGCGAAGTGTTGAATAATTATTCAATCATTAAAAAATAATTATTAAAATGAAATAGAATAATTATTCAGAACACACTATATAATTATTCATAAATATGTTATAATTGCATCCTTTTTTCAATCTTCTTGAGCTTTCTCTGATACTTTTGCCTCTTTGCGTCCAATTCTTCCCTGTCAAAGGCCTTTTGGGCTGCAATAACAAACACTTCTCCAACTTCTTCTACCACTCACCCTTCACCTTTCCGCTAACTACTTCAAGATATAGCACCTGCATTGGGAATTAACAAGGTTTAGTTAAAATTCAGACAAGAATTTTGGTAAATAATTCTTCATATATATGAATAATTAGTCAAGTCAAATAAAATAATTATTCATACTCAATTGGATAATTGTTCATATCATTGTTCATATTCAAATAAATAATTGTTCATATCATTCTTCTTATTTTTCAAGCAAAAAGAAGCAGCCCTTTCGAGCAAC
This sequence comes from Rauvolfia tetraphylla, assembly GCA_030512225.1. Taxonomy (NCBI): domain Eukaryota; kingdom Viridiplantae; phylum Streptophyta; class Magnoliopsida; order Gentianales; family Apocynaceae; genus Rauvolfia; species Rauvolfia tetraphylla. The sequence continues at coordinate 8,093,348 of JAJQKT010000059.1, forward strand.
AATTAAACTTGCAATGAACAATTATTCTGGAGGGAATGAATAATTGTTCAATCCGCACTTCCAAGATAAAACAATGACTATTTGAACATAAACCAGAAAGAAAAACAAAACAATCGAAGTAGAGTGCACAAAAAAAAAATACACTAGCCAGTAAAAAATGACATACACTGCCAATGCCTTAAACCTTCAAGATTCGGACATTGTACACTGTATGTATATAACCAATATTTTTTTCGTGAATAATTAATTATTCTCTATATTTTTTTCGTGAATAATTAATTATTCTCTATCTAAGATGCATTCGCTATTTTGAACAATTATTTAGTGCATTGTGAATAATTATTCTCATGCAGACCTTGGTGGTCTAGCCCTGTTCTTCTCCTTACCTTTCTCCGAAGCTGTGCTAAATAATTGTTCTCTTTAGTGTTAATAATTATTTTCTACTGATTGGTTAATTATTCTGGCACTAATGAATAAAGTTTGTATGAACAATTGTTCTGGAGATAATGAATAATTGTTCATTCCACACTTCCAAGACAAAAAAATGTCTACATGCACATAAACCAGCAAATGAGGTAAAAAAAAAAAAACTCAAGCAGTGTGCACAAAACCCAATAATCACACTTGACTCTCTACAAAAATACTGTGGAGGCAAAATGATATACATTGCCAATGTACAAAACCTTTGAGTCTAGCTTGTTCCATCAAGTTCTTCAATCTCTTCCTTGATCGATTGGGTTCTCTCTGCACTTAAAGAAATTTATATTTTATTGTCGAAAAGAATGCACCTTTTGAGGTTAGATAGTAAAAACCAAGAGAACAAAATAACTAATATTAACAATATCTAACAAAATCATTACTGATTAGATTCGGCAAACTACCGATTCACACATTTCTTGGCATCATAGCCTTCAAGAATGTCATGAACCTCATCCCCAATCTCTACAACTGTAACGAATGAATTTCTCAAGGTTGGCCAAAAGATTATTTGCATAATGTTTTTCGTCTTTGTAGATGATGGTTTTTACGGCAAACATATCTAAACAATTATTCAAATAATGTTATAGTGAAGAGAAAAGAGAAAGAAGAGCGAGAGTTAGAGAGAGCCGATAGATATGCTATAAAGAGAGAGAGAGAGAGAGAGAGAGAGAGAGAGAGTTGACTGGGTTTAAAATTGTGATGTTGAAAATTTTGAATTAGATTTGAGTTGAAAGCAATCTCGGCTGGAAATAAAAAATTTTTCCACCCCAAAATGCCCTTCACCAGCTCTATCTGTTAGATCAGATGAAGGCCGATCCAACGGTTTGGGAGACGGTGCAGCACATCCTAGAAAAAGTTATGTGTAGGACTGGAACCGAGTCAAACAAATTCCTCAACTTACTACACTTGTGTAAAAAAAATGTGTAGTTTTGGTGTAGTACAAAAATAACTACCACATTCAATAATATCTCACATGGAACAGAATAGTAATTCGCTCATTGGTCTTATTTGAGTATCAAGAGTTAAACCTCTTAATTAGAAGGTTAGGAGTTTAATTCATGTGTACTACAGGATTTTAATAGCATTAGGGCAGAAAAAACACACTCCATGCAACAAACATGGGTGGAGATAGATCCAAAAGGTAAGCAGGTTATTGAGGAACATCTCTTGGTGGATAAAGTGTGTAAGTGCAGCATTGTCCATGTTCTTGCTAAATCTTCTCTTGTAACATATATATCTATCAACTGTATAGATAGAAACAGTTGCTGTGTGATCACTCCGCAAATAGAAAAAACTAAAACTAGATGGAAAGGACTAGTTCCACGCACCGCAAATTAATACATTGAACTTCGGGTTCCGTGACGGTTTCCCTCAACTTACTACACTAGTGTGAAAAACGTGTGGAGGTTTTGGTGTGGTACAACAATAACTGTCACATTCCATATCTCACATGCATGCAATAGAATACTAATAGGCTCATTAGCCTTATTTAAGTATTAAGATTTGAGGCCTTCTAATCAGAAAGTTAGGAGTTTAATTCATGTCTATTATAAAATTTATTTTTTTATAATAATTAAAATATTCTTATTTAATAAGACTTGTAACTTTGTCATACTTAATTATTGATTATATAAATTTCATCAGTAGTATAATACTTATAGTACTAAAAAAGGGGAAAAAATGATACATAGAAATAAGTATAAAAAACAAAAACCTATTGTTCACAGCTCCTCCAGTACAAGAGGAGCTTTTTCCATCTGATAACCAACTACATTATGGCTGGATCGGCTTCCGGCCGTATACTCAGAATCGCCAGAAAAGTTTGCCAGAAGTTGTTAGGGTTTGTTTGATCAACTGGGAAGTTGGTGAATGCCATTAATTATTTTCCCTCTGCATCTATTGTTTAGCAGCCAACTCATCAACTGAGCAACTGTGGCTATAATCATGAGTAGCTTCTGAATGCTTAACAATGTGTTCACTTTGTTCTAAGAATTGCGAGACAAATTTGAATTTTACCTATCATTCATTATAGCGAAAGCAATTACTTCCCCGGAAATCTTATCGGTGTCTGGTTTGTAAAATGGAAGTGGCAAAGCTCTTCCCATCAGAAAACTCATCAAAATAAAAGTGGCTTTTCACACTAAAATTTAAAGAAAGCCCTTTAAGAGAAAATAAAAATGGAATAACTATTACATACCACTCTTTTGATCATAAGGTTCCAAGAAAAAGTACAACACGCTATCTATCTCGACATTTTATTTGCACACAAAAAGATCTACACTACTTGTGTGAAGTCCTTAATCCAAAAAGATAATTTGTATTCAAGGTATACAATTTCATTTTTTTCCTTTGTGATTTTCTCTTTATTAAATTATAGTTTTGCATTCATTGGATAATAGCATAACTAAAAACCTTATATTAGTTTTATTCTATTATGTTATGGAAATGGACCCAGAAATAAATAATATTTTTAGGTATAGTCGACAAATTTGGAGTTGTATACGAGAAACAGAAATTAAAGTAGAAAGAAAATAGCACACACAAAAAAAGACAAGGATTTAACGTGGTTCGGTGATATGCCTACATTCACGGGTGAAGACAGATCAAATGTATCCACTAAAGATAATATGATACAAAATTGATAGTGACTAACTCTCAATCATAGAACCCAAAATATACCCAACAATCTTCACAAGGATAGTATATAAAATTGAGTATACTAATTTTCACCATTTACAATTCTATGATTCTCTTACAAAATTAGCGATGAAGGAATAAATGGAGGATAACCTTATTTATAGAAATTACATCCAATGTGAATGCATAAATATGAATATCATTGTGAATATTCAGACTAGCCACCATTTAAATAGTTTCATATGTTTTTTATATTTATTAGTGTGAAATCTCCAAAGGTAGTGTGAAGTATCTAAAAGAATAATAACATCAATGGTTGACCTTCATAAAAAAATTATCTTTATGGAACATGTTTAACATATTATGATATTAAATAATAATTTTTTACTGATATAGAAAAGAAATAATCTTTTCATTCTAACTTTTTATTCCAAACAATAGAATGAAACAAAGATTACATTTTGATTTTGGATAGAAAGGAATTACAAATACAGGATTTTGTTCTGTCCTATTCTAATGCACCAAACGTGAAAAAAGAAGCTTCGAAGACAATGCTTTACGTACCCAAGTTTATCTAGTGATGAGGACTATCTGCTAACAACTTTGACAGTAATGTATGCACAGACGAATCTTGAAAGTCTTGCAAATGAAATGCATGAAGCTGTCATCCATTTATTAGAACCAGAAAAGGAAACCCCGACCCCAACTGTGGATCATGGCTGGCTATGTATATTTGGATTTGGATTTTTAGTCAAATTCAATGTAGTTTTTTCATATTCATCAATCTTATATTTTTTTAATAAATAATTTATTTTTACAGAATATAAAATAAAAAATATTAAATTTAAATATTTTTCAATCCTATCTTTAGAATTCAAAGCTTAACCAACTATCTAGACAAACACACATTCATAATGTAGAATGAGAATGGCTTGAATCAAGCCACCATAATAAATTCTCTTCTTAATTCCACCCCCTCAATCCTTGCCTTTATAATTGGATTCCCTTACTTTCCAAAAAATTTTAGTTATGATTCTACTTCTCTTTATATAAATAATTCACACGATTTCTAAGATTAAAATTCTCAAATCAAAATCTGATCCAAACACACTTTTCTTCTATTCCATAAAATCCTCTTTTTTCATACCTTTGTCCCTAGCCAAGAGTCGGCTTTGATGCCAACAACTGAAAGATTTAATTTCAGCTTGATGGTGAGACAATTATGGAAATAAAACCGGTGTACAAGTAAGAGCATAAATTGAATTCACTCGGGCGTACATAGAAAATATCTCATTTCAACACTTAATACAATATCTCGTTACGGAATTCAATGTAAATTTTTTAATTTTAATCTTCTCGTTACGAAATTCAATGTAAATTTTTTAATTTTAATCTTACTTTTTTTTATAAACAAATTTCTTTTACAAAATCAAAAATAAAAAAATCTCCAATTAAAATATTATTCAATCCCACCCAATTTAATACTCATGTCTGTGACTGTGAAGAAAAATTTAGAATTTTCGAATTAAAATGTGTAATTACTGTACCAAAACCTATGTTCATTGTCTTGACGTGAGACAAGTAGCATAGTAAATAAAATAATCTTATTAAAATAATCATTGACGTGGCTCCCACCCTTCTGGCTTGCTAATTGCTTATTGAATTCCCCCACTTAATAAAATTAATTAATCTTCATGTCTTGCAAATAAAACCAAGTCGCGTCATCGTTATTCGGTAGGCCGTTTGGCAGAAAACAAAATACACAGATTCAAACAAACTTGACAGAGCATCTATTCTCTTCGTTCAAAAATATTTTTATTTTTCTCAGAATAAGTGATCTATTTAGAATCTCAATAAAGATTTAAGTTTTCTTTAACATTCTTTTCTTCCTTCTAAGCCGACTCCAGGAAAAAAGTTGTCTAATGTTAATCTCGTGGAGTATATATATATATATATATATATATATATATATATATATATGTATGTACTAGAATTTTTTTAAAAATTATATTTATTTTAGAGGATTATAAGACTTCTATTGAGAGATTCAATATTATTTTCTTAATATAATAATTAATTAATTATAAAATTTAGACAATTATTCTCCCTTCAAAGTATTTTTTTAAAATAGAGTTAAACTTAAAATTATTTTTCACTATAATATTAATTTATTTTTAAATTTTACGTTCTAAATATTTAATTTTAAATATAAAAAAATCTATTTTCAAACTTCACACGCAGGTGTCTAGACCTCTCCCGCTTCGAGGTATGATTTCCAGCCATAGCAAGCCAAAAAGGACCCATCAGCCCATTGAATAACGTCACTTAAAAGTTGAAAATTTATGTACCAAAAAATGAATTTAATTTATGTTCCATCGCTCTTTTGTTACTTATTATTTTTCTCAAAATAAATAATCTGTTCGTAAATAGTATTTTTTCTAAACATTCAAGTTTGCTTCCACCCCTATTCCAAGACTTGTAAGTTCATAAAATAAATATTTTTTATTTTAAATTTTTTTAAATATATACTGATTTTATCTAATTTCCTTTTTTTTTTCTATCTTTCAGTTAACCAAGATGTGGTACGTCTATGAACATTTTTATATGTATTATGCTAGAATCGATAATTAATTTTAACAAGTGTATTATTATCTATAATTATTTGATGATCATCTCTGGCTTCTACTTGATTCCCGTAGTGCTACGGAGGGTGGTAGCCTCTGGACTTTACAACCCGTAGTGCTACGGAGGGTGGCAGCCTTTGGACTTTACAACCTCTTGGTTTACACAAAGGATACTCATATTAGAATAACTTTCATGAAAAAACTGTTGCATAAATATGAAGAAATCAAATAAAAACTGTTACATACGTGCACAGAGTAAGAAAACATCTAAGATATACTTACTTGATATGAACAAAAATCATGGATTTATCTTTGAAATTAAGAGCAAATAATACAGGCTTCTAAAGTAAATCCACAACCTCAGTCGACTAAGCCAAATCCACATCCGTTGACAAGCAACTAAAATTTTTTTATGTTAAAAATATAGACTAATCTGATTGAAACAAAAAACGGATACTTTTCATAACATAAACCAAAAGAAAGTAGTGGTGGGATACTTATATATATATATATATATATATAATTTCTTAAATTAAAAAAATCAAAAAAGTTAATAATCGGGCCTATTCTGTTAGTAGATTTTATCTTTAAATTAAAGAGGCTAGTAGTAAAAATTTAAATAAAATATATTACTATATTAAAAATATAGACATTTAATTTCGAACATTCTAAAAATAATGTAGACATTTAATTTCAAACAAAAAGAGTATGTTTGCATTAAGTATGAAATTCCTTAAAGGGAGCTACTAAATGGATCAACTTGATCTGCGAATTCGGGGATAGGAGGAATAGACATAACAGTATACCTAAAATACCTTTTTGGAAGGAAAACTGACTTTCTTAACCCAAAAATCCTAAAATATCTTTATTGACTATTGACAATTATAATATGATATTTTGTTATGCAAAACTAATAGTTGATAGTCATGTTGACTATTGACAACTATGACCAAATATTTTATTATTTAAAATTAACAGTTAACAATCCTTGTTAATTACTGATAAAGTATTTAATGAATTATATCTTAAGCTCTTCTTTCATTTGTTAGAATGAGAGTGTATTCATTGGAATTTGATTTGGTATTTGTATATCTGTGAGAAAAAAATTCTACTTGGTACCAATAACAAAAGTGTAAACAAAGTATAAATTTTTGGATCAACAACCAACAACCTCAGTCGACTAAGCCAAATCCACATCCGTTGACAAGCAACTAAAATTTTTTTATGTTAAAAATATAGACTAATCTGATTGAAACAAAAAACGGATACTTTTCATAACATAAACCAAAAGACATCATTTGTTCGTAATTATGGTCTGAACTAATATAACCAAGATAAAACCAAAACCAAAATTATTATGTGTTTTTTAAGTAATATTTTCTTTGAAAGAAATTTAACAAACAAAAGTTAAAAATTTTTCTATCTAAAATCTCTTAACCAAAATATAGCTATCTAATCATAAATAAACTTTCACCTACTAATCTAAAATAAAAAAGAGAGAGGTGAGTACGAATAAAAGAAAATTTGCAAACTAAATAAGCTAAAGAAAATGATAATAGTGTAATTCAAAGAGTAATCTAATAAATTAGAATTAGAAATAAAAAATTCATATAAAAATATTAGTATAAAATAATGCTACTAATATTAGATAGAAAGATTCTTTAATAGATTCTACTAAAGAAAAAAAGAACAATACATTTTTTATATGCATATGTTATTGTGTAATACTCTATTTGATCCTAAGCGACATTAGATGTCCTAAACATCCTTTAAGTAGAAATAAATATATCCTAATTGAAAATGAAAAAGAAAAGTGATTATAAATATAACAGACTTTATCAAACTAAACAAATAACAAATGACTGGTATAATTGAAAAAAATACTATAATAATAATTTAAATTAGAAGTGAAGATTTATACATAAAATAAAAAAGAAAATTATGAAGAATGCATAGGATAAACTAAAATACTATCCTTCTTATTTAAAAATAGAAAACTAGTTATTATGATCAATAACTAATATTTATCTATTATTAATAATTTACATGTATAAAATATAAAAATTTACAATTAAGAATGAATTAATTGAATATTTAGAAATGATCTATAATATCGATTAAAAGTTTCCTTTGTAGATAATAATAAAAAATATCAAAATCAAAGATTTTACTAGCCAATACTTTATTGAATCCAAGGAAAACTTAATGTCTAATATACTATTGAACTAAAGATTTATTACTTTTTTTTCTTTATTGAAATTAAGAACTTGTTACTGTTAATTACTCAATCAATAAAATGAATTTTTTTCAAAAAAATAAAATGAATGATTTAAATAATTTTACCAAATAGATTACTTTTCTTCCTTCTGAACAATATGATCCTTTATGATACAATGGAAAAGTATTTACTATTATTTTGTAGAAGATAAATAATTTAATTGTTTATCCTAACATTGTCCCTATAGTACCATATTGGAGAAAAAATTGAGTAGGACTACCTTCTTTGTAGAGCTACGTCTCTTTTTTTTTTTTTTCCTTTTTTCCCCTTCTCTTTACATACTAAAATTAAAAACAAAAATAAAATAGTATAATTAGAAAAGTAGTTTAATAGTTTAAGGTTGGATTGGATAAACTACTCATTATGACAATAATATACAACACCATTATTATTCTATGCTAGTTGAAAATTTCAATTATGCGTCAATCATGCTAAGAATTATTTATCAATTGTAATGATTAAATTAATCATACTTTTAAAATATTCTATGAAATTGATTAAAAGTATATAACAGTTCTTCTACGTATATTGTTTGAAAAAAGATATATTATGAAGATATTTAGATAGCAATTATGATAATTAAGATAAGTTAACAACATCTTTGAATAAAAACGCAAGTAAAAACCCACGTAAACAATCAAAATCGAGTTACATTGGTCAATTAAACAATATTTTTAAAAGATTAATATAATTGTTGACCATTTATTTATCTGGAGGAAAACTATTTAATTATTTTTCAAAATCAATTTTTTATTCTTTCCATTAGTCAATCGTCAATCGTTTTTATTTTTATTATTTTCTTTAAAAAGAAAACTTAGATTGTCAACGACTTTTTTCAGTAGTCGACTATAGTTGTTGACTATTTAATATCTTCGTCTTCTTTGGTTCATTCTAAATATAGGACAAGTTTTGTCATTATTGAATGAAAGAAAAGTTTTGTTCATTAACTTTGGTGATGGATTGAGGCATATGAAATCAGAAATAGATAAACGCATTAGGAAGAAAATTATAAATCTCAATTAATGCCAACTGTTAAATTCAAATTTTAAATTTTCAGATTCAAATTCAACCGTCAAATACATGAAAGGTTAAATTATAATAATTTATTATATTTTCACCCAAAATCACTTTAGCATCCCTCTTGATCCGGATGAAGTGGATCCAAAACACATTTTCCTTCCTTAAATTATATCCAACAAGTAAAACGTGATGGGAAGGAGGAGTTGGATCACCACAAATACATTAAACTTTGGATTCCTTGACAATTTCCCTCAACTTTCGACACTTACCGTGAACAACGTATGTAGGTGTTGGCGCAGTACAATACTAACTGCCACATCTAATATCTTAAATGGGCTGGCTGGTACCGTTGTTCACATGTCCAAATAATATTATGAATGTGTACTCTTTCAAACGTGCCTTGTATTTTAATTCTTTTAATCTAATCTAGACTAATGATAACCTCGATTTTTCCTTGCCAGATTCGTTCACCTTGTTGGTCAAATTGATGGAAAGCATGATCTGGGAGTAGACCGTCAATTGAGGGCAATCACGGGAGAACGTAAGTGCTGCTATCATTTTTCAGTGCTACTATGATAAAGGATGGCAACATAATACAAGTGCTCTCACGGGGGGGTCTTATGACCACCGATGTCTGTGGTTACCCACAGAATTTAGATCAGACTTAAAAAAATTAAAATAAAAAATTAGAGTTCAAACAAAATTTTACCGAAAAATTCAAGAGATTAGGGTCTGTTTTGTCGCTTATCCTTCAATTTTAGCCTCAACAAAGGTTAAAACCTCAAAAAAATTTGTTTTGGGAGAAAGGAATTGTGATTATAGAGAGAAAGTAAAATATTAAAGATGAGGAGGTGAAAGGCTGTAAAAATAAAATGGGATACTCCAAATATTAGTCCCCAGTATGAAACTCCTTAAATTGTGTCCTACAACTAAAACGCGATGGGAATACATTGAACTTTGAGTTTCTTGACAACTTACGACACTTGTGTGAACAATGCGTGTAGGTTTTGGTGCAGTACATCAAAAACTATCATATTTAATACTGCCTCTGTCATATTTCATTTTATCTTCTTATTATGTTAGAATATTTTAAAATAATTGATAATTTTTATTAAAAAAATATTTTAATATATTTTATATTATCAATCAACTACTAACACAACTATATATTATTTTTATATATATTTAAATTTAATATAAAGTACTCGCTGACCAACATGTTTCTTACTTTTTATTATACTATATTACTTTTATAATACAATTTAAATTTTTGCATAAAATTTCGTGCCTAACCAAACACTATCAAATGAAATGGGACAGAGAGAGTATCTTAAATGTTATAGAATAATAATAGACTGGTAGTTCTTGTTCTAGTATCAAGAGTAGAGGTCTCCTAATTAAAAGGTTAGAAGTTTAATTTCTACCAAACATAGGGTTTATTCTTCTTTTTAGTAGTTTTAACAATGTCCTCTAATAAGGTTTGTAATTTTGTTACATTAGATTGTTGATTGCGTAATCTTCATTAGTAGTACATACTTATACCAAAAATTGAAAAAAATATATCGACGTAAAGAAATAAGTAAATAAGTAAAAAAAAACAGACAGGAATCTATTGTTCACAGCTCCTCCAGTACAAGAGGAGCTTTTTCCATCTGATAACCAACTACATTATGGCTCGATCGGCTTCCGGCCGTATACTCAGAATCGCCAGAAAAGTTTGCCAGAAGTTGTTAGGGTTTGTTTGATCAACTGGGAAGTTGGTGAATGCCATTAATTATTTTCCCTCTGCATCTATTGTTTAGCAGCCCACTCATCCACTGAGCAACTGTGGCTATAATCATGAGTAGCTTCTTAATGCTTAACAATGTGTTCACTTTGTTCTAAGAATTGGGAGACAAATTTGAATTTTACCTATCATTCATTATAGCGAAAGCAATTACATTTGCCGAAATCTTACCACCGTTTAGTTTGTAACATCGAAGTGAGAAAGGTTTTTCTACAAGGAAACCATTACAGGAAGAAGTAAACAAAGTTTTTTACACTAAAACTTAATAAAAGACTTTTTAGAGAATGTTTGAGACCCGAATAAAATTGAATAACTATTATACCATTCTTTTGATCATAAAGTTCAGAGAAAACGTATAAAAAACTATGTATCTTTACATTTCACAATTATTATAAACATTTTTTTAAGTATATATAATTTTTTTAATTATAGATAGTTTTAAAATAAATTATTTTTCAATTTTTTATCTCTCTATCACATATCTTCGTTTTCATTCTTTTTCTACTACCATAGTTCTACCCTTCATGGCGAAACTTGCTCATGATTCAAACTCAAAATTGATAATGAGAGAAAAAAGAATTAAAATACTTAATTTTTTAAATGTATACAATCAAAACTCAAAATTCTATATAGTATTATCTTTACATTTTAGTGGCGAACAAAAAGCTCTACAGCACTTGTGTCCTCGTTGCTAGGTATATAGATACCTACTAATGATGACTACTACCACTCCTAAGAAATTACACACGAACCTTGAATGTTTTGAAAATAAAATGAAGAGTTTATTACACTTTAGTATCTTTTACTTTTCTGAATTGTCAATTCAGTACCCTTTTCTTTTCAATTTGACAATTGAAGGAATAATTTGGCCAACAGCAAAATTAATTTAGCGAAAATCAATTGGCCCCACATTTCGAAAGGGTATAAAAGTCTTTTAAAAATTTATTTAGAAGGAAAGGTATCATTAACAATAAAAAAGAGTATTCATTTGAAAGGAAAAAAATAATTTAGATCCACCCTAAAAAAATCTTTAATTTTTTTCTTCCTTTTCGATCTCCTCACCACCCGTTCTCCTCCTTTTCTCTCATTCTTGTCATCACCTCTCTTTTATTTTTATTTTTTTTCCTTTTCCTTCTCCTTCATTATGCATTTCTTCTTCTAGTCCCCTTGCACCCTTTGCTGCATCTAGACTTAAAGGATTAATATTTTTCTCTATGCCATTTCTTGGTTCACTTTCATCAACGGTCATGGGTTGGAAATGTCAGAAATGGTGGGCTATCATATGTGTTCATTGAAGTTGGCAGCAATGAGGAATGATATGTGTGATGGTGGTATTTGTAATGTTGGTATGTGGTTGGGTAGTAGTTTTGGCTAAGGAATTCAATTTGGGTTGGAAAGGGGATTTCATATGAGGTTGGGAGGGAGATTTTAGATGGCAATGGGGAAGGCTATTATGGAGAGACAATGGATGGTAGGAGAAGAAGCAAGATGAGGAAGAGGACAAGAAAAGAGGGAGAGGTAGTTTGAGTGCAAAGAGAGGGGATTTGCTGGCGATGGCAATAAAGGGAGAAGAAAGTGGGATGATGGCACGTTTGGGAGGTTGGGAGTAAGAGAAGGAGGAGAAGAAGTATGAGGAAGATAGAAACAGTCGTTGCCGGCAATGGCTACTAACAATCGCAGATGAGGAAGACTGGAAGGGAGTTATTTTATTTTTTGTCCTCTTAAGTGAATTTGAGGGCATATTAGACTTTTTAAGATTTTCGATATGCCGATTTCACTGCCAGCTCCCATTTGTCCCTTAATTGACAATTTGTAAAATTTTGCTATCTAATTAACAAATCGGCAAAAGCAAAGAGTACTAAAGTGAAATATACCCTAAAATGAAGTCTAATTCGAGTCGATTCCACAGTCAGTTATTATAAAGGAAACGGGGCCACGGCCCCCTATGTGTATCATAGTTGTCTAATTTCTTAGAATCATCCTCAGACAAACACGTGAATACTGCAATTCGATTGGTTTTTAATATGAAAATCAATGTATTTTTCCTTATTTTTTCTTACATTATTTTTTCTATAAAATATAATATAAATTTTTTTACTTAAAATCTCAATTCTTCTTTCGTACAAAATTCTCTTTCACGTAACCAAACACAAAAAATTTCAAACCAAAACACTATCCAATCACACCTTAATTCTTTTATTACAAACCAGTTCACCTTTTCCATTCTCAAAATAATAAGAATTCTTTAAAGAAAACCAATCAGTATACTCTCTTCTTCAATCCACTCCTCCAATCCTTGCCTTCATATTTCGTAAATTGCTTCCCTCTCTTTCCAAAAAAAAATTTAATTTCAGTATCACTTTTTTCTCCAAAATGAATTACTTTTATTATTCTAAAAATAAAAATTTTAAATAATTAAAATTCAAAAAGAATCTATTTCTTATAATGAATTCGGTGCACAAGTGAGTGTAGATTGAGTTCACAAATTTAGACAAGTATTCCCTCTATTTCAAAATATAATGTTTTTTTACTCATTTTTTATTTTTAAAATATTTAATCTTTTATAAATTTTAAAAATTATTTTTTAAAATTACACTTATCATAAATATAATTCTCTCGTTATTTATATTATATTAGTAAAATTAATTAATGATATAATAAAAAAATCTTATTTTTATCTTTTTTAATCTATGTAAAAAATTAAAAATATATATTTTTTAAAATAAAAATAAAATATTTTTATTAAAATAATCATTGGCGGGGCCCCACCCTTTTTGGCTAGCTAATTTCTTACTGAATATCCCCACTGAATAAAATAACCTTAATAATCTTGCAAATAAAATGAGTCCCGTCTTCGGTATTCGGTGGGTTGATCCGTCTATTTTGGCGGGCTAATTACCGAACCTAGGGAGAGAGATAGAGAGAGAGAGTGAAAAAAAACCTTCAATAAAATACATAGATCCAAACAGACTTGACAGAGCATCTATTCTCAGTGTTCAAGAACTAGTGTTCCATTGATATTTTTTTTTTGGAATAAATACACTATTTATAATATCAATACAAATTTAATGAGTATTTTTATCATTTCTTCTACTCTAATTTCGGTATTCGGTGGGTTGATCCGTCTATTTTGGCGGGCTAATTACCGAACCTAGGGAGAGAGATAGAGAGAGAGAGTGAAAAAAAACCTTCAATAAAATACATAGATCCAAACAGACTTGACAGAGCATCTATTCTCAGTGTTCAAGAACTAGTGTTCCATTGATATTTTTTTTTTGGAATAAATACACTATTTATAATATCAATACAAATTTAATGAGTATTTTTATCATTTCTTCTACTCTAATTTCTTTTTAAAAAAAGAAATTGTTTTTGTAATGTCAATCTTCATTGAGTTCAAAAGAAAAAGTAAATTAATATTTTTTTCTTGAATTTTATTTATTCTTGACGAATATTATACGACTTCATAGCTCGAATTTCAGCCTTTGGTTTCATTGAGCTACTTTTGTGGATGTCAATTGTGAACAAAATTGCAGAAGATTTCTAGCCATATAATCCAGTGAGAAGAAATTAGCCGCCCAAAAAGGACCTATCGGTCTATTGTAGGCGTTGAAAATTTATGTACGAAACGATGAAGTTTAACATCTCCCCGGAGCACTACTCAATGCCTTCCCTCTATTGTTATTTTTTAATTTTTTTAAAAAAATACTACATTTATTATTCTTACCCTTCTTCTGACTACTTCACTAATTTCACCCAAAAAAAAAGTTGTCTAAATTTGTGCAAAAAATTATGATGAAACACTTAATTTAGGACCAAGAAAGTACTAGTAATTTTGCTCCTACCTTTTTCAAACTCAAGCAATGGATCCGAGGCACCGATAATCCACGTGCAAATTCAAGCATCTTTGCTCCTGCATTCCTATATATATATATATATGTCCTTTGTAAGGCATTGCTCTGCACAAATCAAGATTGCAATCAGCTACACGGTAGACATTCATAATCAACAAGAATGGAACATAATCAAGGTGAGCCTCCTGTTGTTGCCATTGTCCCGAAGCCAAATGCATCAGCAGAACACAAGAATTCTCACATCATTCCCGCAATGCGAAGTAAGAGCGTTGTTCAACGTCGAGAGTTCCCCCCAGATTTCATCTTCGGCGCCGGAGGATCTGCTTATCAGGTACCTTTCGCCAAATCTTAACTAACTTCGGTTTGAACCTTGAAGAACACCGAGAATGAAATCCTCTTAATGATTGACTGCAGATTGGGATGTTAGATTATTTCTTACCTAAACTTGAAGAAAACCTGAGCTAAAAGCTCGTTTAAATCTTCAGTTCGTCAGTTGATGAAGTAAATTCTGTTACAGTTCTTGTTTTTAGATCATTACTTTTGCAATATAATCTGCTAACATTACTGTCTGCACTTGCTTGGTATACAGTGTGAGGGCGCATACAACGAAGGTAATCGAGGTCCAAGTATATGGGATACTTTCACTCAGCGATACCCAGGTCTCTCTCTCTCTCTCGCTCTCGCTCTCTCTCTCTCTCTCTCGCTCTCGCTCTCGCTCTCTCTCATACACGCATGTCACACACATACGAATGATAACTTCATGAAACCTAACTAAAATTGTTGTCACTTTGGATGACTAATTGGATCATTTCTAGGACAAAAACATGTAGAAAACTATATATAATTTGGCAAGATGGAAGTATCTTTTAAAGAAAGAGCCGAATCAGTAATTTGGTTGGTAAAGTACTCATTCTTGGACTAACTAAAATTGTTGTCACTTTGGATGACTAATTGGATCATTTCTAGGACAAAAACATGTAGAAAACTATATATATTTGGCAAGATGGAAGTATCTTTTAAAGAAAGAGCCGAACCAGTAATTTGGTTGGTAAAGTACTCATTCTTGGACCGGAAAGGTTTTGGATTATCATATACATATCCTTACAAGATTCCTTTCAAGAATAAAAAAAGTGCACCGCACCAATATTTCCTGAAGGCAGCAAGTCATCACAACAATTATTAACTTCTCCATTATTGGGGAAAAACAAGAAAGAAATAGTAGTTGGTATAGACCAATAATGTATGAATCATTAATGCATTCTTTAAGAAACCAACAAAATTGCTTACAGGAGTTAGTTTCTTGGACCAATGCTGGACACAGACATTCATGATAAAGATGGAGGACTTTCTTTCTTTCTTTCTTTCTTTCTTTTTTTCTTTTTTTGGTTATTGAAATGACAAAGAGATACTTGTATATTACGATGCACTATTAAAATGTACTACTTGGGAAATAAAAAAAATAGAGAGAGAGAGAGAGAGAGAGAGATTTTTTGGAGAGAATGGTTTTTTAGGACATGCATATCTTTCGAGATACGAGAAAAATATTATTTTTCTATTTATATAAAAAACAATATATTTTTTACTCAATTTAAATCTAAATTTTATGGATAAAAGGGGTAAAATTGTTTGAAACTTCTATTTATAGAATTTTTTTGTAGTAAATTACCTTTTTACTTTTGTATTGAGCTACAAATTTTTACTCTAACTTGAGCTAATAGCACCGGCCATTATTTTATCAATTTATGATAAGATTGTTTTTTGTTTTCACTCATAAATTGTTTTTTGTTTGTACTCATTGTTGGAATTATTTTATCCTTCCAATAGCACACACCTAATGACTTTGACCAAGCTTGGAGGCGGCTTAACACTGTTAGGGACACTCATATCTTACGAGATCTGGGGAAATTTTATTTTTTTGTTTTTTCTTCGAATTTTGATAAAGATGCTTTTTACTAGTTTTTTACCATTCATTATTGGAATTACTTTATAGTATTTCCAATAACATATGCCCAAATGACTTTTCCATAACCATTGTATGTCTAATTCTGACAATTTTATTCATTTTGGATGTGGCAGCCAAAATAGAAGATGGATCTAATGGAAACCAAGCCATCAATTGTTACCATATGTACAAGGTAATCTATGATATTCCAATAGGTACCTTCTTGGGACTCAGAGCGAAGAAAATTTACTTGGAGTTACAATTTAAGTGCATTTGGTTTTTAGATTGAATATTATTTTGAACCGTCTAAGGTGGTTCAAAAAAATAAAATAAAATATAGAGAAAATTCTACTACGAAATTATCATACTTAATTAATTGGTCATATGAGGAGGATAACGTGTAGATTTAAGAATAAAAATTTTTGATGGCTTCTGTTTTTGTGGACTTTGTTGCAGGAAGATATCAAAATAATGAAGCAGA
The DNA here is from genome assembly GCA_030512225.1 of Rauvolfia tetraphylla. NCBI lineage: Eukaryota > Viridiplantae > Streptophyta > Magnoliopsida > Gentianales > Apocynaceae > Rauvolfia > Rauvolfia tetraphylla. The sequence goes on from JAJQKT010000059.1 coordinate 8,110,450, forward strand.
CAGGGTTGGAAGCGTATAGGTTCTCAATTTCATGGTCAAGAGTATTACCAGGTCTCTTATTAATTAGGCATCTAATTAATTTTTTCATGACAGTGTTAATTAAAATCCAGAGGATTTTATGAAAATTTCGTTTGTACAAAAGTAAAACATGTTTTGATTTTAATCAATACCTGGTTTTAATTTGAATTTCTGTGAAGTTTAAAATTATTTCTGAGTAATATTTAGTATTGCAAAACATGATAATTAATGCACTAATTTTGCTGGAAATTACTAGGTGGAAGACTAGCTGCTGGAGTGAATAAAGATGGAGTCAAGTTCTATCATGACTTCATAGATGAGCTTCTTGCCAATGGTTGCAATCAAAACCCTAAATTTTCTTTTTTTTTTTAATTCTTACACTATTAGATATTTTGCTTTGCTAAAATTATTATTTATTTACATTTAATTGGTTGTTGTTCACACAGACATCAAACCTTTCGTAACTCTCTTCCATTGGGATCTTCCCCAAGCTCTTGAAGACGAATATGGTGGCTTCTTGAGTCATAAAATTGTGTAAGTGATCCAACAATTTATACGATTTTGAAATTAACTTTGTCTAGATTAATCGACTGGCTCTAGATTTTTAACTTTAGGCATGACTAGTATATCTTGATTTTGGATTAAATAGAACACCTTGCACCTTTAGTCATATGCCAATCTTGCTATAAGAGGTCATAAAATTGATAAGAGACTCATGGAAATAGTCTAGTGATGCATCATAATTTGCGAAATACTTGCCCTTCCAAGTTTGAACCTATTATGTCATATTGGATTTTAGAAAATATTATAGCCAGAATTCATTTTAATCATTGTAATGGAGACCTAAAAGTTTTGGAAGACCAATTATACAAAGGCTAAAACAGCTTGGTGGCAGCTCCTAATGCTATGGCAGTTATTTGGGATCAAATTCATTAATGCCTACAATCAAAGGAATAAGACAAACAAGGAGGTGTGACCTTCAAAATAAATAAGAGGAAGACAAATTTGACTATGTTTTAAGGGTACGTGGATAGCAAGAAACTGAGGGAAGGTCTTGCCATGATGGACTGTCATTATCTAAAGCAATACACTACACAGTCAGCGCCCGCCTCCCCCCGTCTCCCCCGCGCCACCACCGCCACAAAAAAAAAAAAAAGAAAAATATTAATACATTACGCATCACAAGCAAACACTATAAGAAGTCAATGTATGAGTCTTTGAATTTTGGGTTCCTTTTCTACATTCAAATTTCATTTGCTTCATGCTTTTAGCTAGTCTGATTGTATATTGTTGTCTAGTTCTAGTCTAAATTCATGTTCAAGATTATTCAATTAAAAAGTTGTTTATTTACTGTTTTTTATTTAAATCTTATCTCTTTTTTCACAAAAAAAATATTTTTATAAAATTTAAAATAAAAAATTTTATCCAATCTCAGTCAATATACGTAGGTTAGGTACGTCTAGTCATTTGGAGGAGAATCAAAGTCGATAGACAGAGTCCCTCCTTAAGCACCCATTGTCTTTTGCTCCATGTTGGTGTCTTTGCCTCCATGTTGGACTCTCTGGCTAACTTTCGTGCATTGACCAAGGAACTTTCGCTCCAATACAATATTCACAAGAACTTTCTCCCTTTTAAACTTCGCTAGAATGTCTTTTTAAACAAACAGAGAAATTGTCACTAATTATGAACCGGACCTCAAGATTTCCGAATGAACGAAATGGGGTATTAGTACATCTAACACAACCTAAAATGCGAAAATATGTCTCTTTCGCTCAAATTCTTTCTGACTTTTAAGAAGTGTAAAATATATACGTATTTAAAAGCCTATTATATTGATATTTATCTATGAAACAGGGATGATTTTTGTGAGTTCGCTGAATTTTGCTTTTGGGAATTTGGTGACAAAATCAAATGTTGGACGACGTTCAACGAACCACATACCTTTACTGCAAATGGCTATGCCACCGGTGAATTTGCACCGGGGAGGGGTGGAGGTGACATAGGGGATCCAGCCACAGAACCCTATTTGGTCACACATAATCTACTTCTTGCTCACAAAGCTGCCGTGGAAGCATATAGGAACAATTTTCAGGTTTCTTTCTTGAAAATATTTGATTAGCAACTTCTTCATGTTTGAAGTGAATACAAATCTAAGAATTTGTTTATCGATGAAAAAAGAATTAAATAAAATAAATAGATGGAGAAGAAAAGATGAATTTCAAGTATTTTTTTTATTCTTTTTCCATCAAGTTCCTTTCTATCTTGTTTTCCTTTAATAGAATCAAGCTAAATTGATCACCAAATTTGAAGTCCCAAATGAAGTCAAGATTTTTTTTTTAATGAAATTGCTAGATATTTTGGCCTTTTAACATTGTTTAGAAGAAAATGGCATTGCATATTATAGTATGTGTAACTTGACTGTGTACTCCAACAGAAATGCCAGGAAGGTGAAATTGGAATTGTGCTTAATTCACTGTGGATGGAGCCTCTCAATAATGACCAGGCTGATATGGATGCTCAAAAAAGAGCTCTTGATTTCATGCTTGGATGGTAGGTCCATTGCTATCCTATAAACTCACCCAAATATATATATATGTATGTATGTATATATTAGTCCATTTCTATTATTCTTTCAGCATATGGATTTGATGCTTTCTAATGATAGACATATACATTTTTATTTTATTATATTTACGTCTTCATATTCTTAACCTTTTTAGGTTTTTGGAGCCATTGACAACGGGAGACTACCCAAAATCCATGAGAGAACTCGTTAAAGGACGTCTTCCAAGATTTTCACCCGAAGATTCTGAAAAATTAAAAGGCTGCTATGATTTTATTGGAATGAATTACTATACTGCCACTTATGTGACAAATGCAGTGAAATCCACCTCTGAAAAATTAAGTTACGAAACTGATGATCAAGTTACTAAGACTTGTAAGTTCAACAAACAAATTTTTCTTTTCTGGAAATTAAAGAAATTTAATTTATACTCATAAATAAATATTATTCTGATTATATCTAATTAAGTTCCTTGTTTGTTATTTTGTAGTTGTACGGGGCACCGTACCCATTGGTGACGTGGTAAGCTTTTGAGCTTCATAATTTGTGTATTAAAAGCTCCTTTTTTTCCATTGAGCCAAAACCATCAATCAAAAAGGAAAAGATAAAGAAAAAAGTAGATGAAAACACCGCTAGAAAAAGGGAAATTAAAATAGAATTTGTAATTTTTAGCATTTCATTAATTAATAATAATGATTTTTGATAGTCACCTTCTACTACTTCTTCTTCTTGATTCCTACAGTTGTATGGAGGGTGGCAGCATACCGTTCCTTTCGGACTTTACAAGCTCTTGGTTTACACAAAAGAGACATACCATGTTCCGGTGCTATATGTCACTGAAAGTGGTAATTACTTGATTCGTTCCTCATCATACAATCACTTTGATGCCAAAAATGTTACACAAATTTGAAGAAATTAGGAAAATACTACAATGTTTATACCTTAATCTCCACTAAGGGTAGCTGATTGTAACACAGGGATGGTTGAAGAAAACAAAGCCAAGATACTGCTTTCAGAAGCTCGTCACGATGCACAGAGGACAGAATATCACCAAAAACATCTTGCAAGTGTGCGAGACGCTATCGAGTGAGTTCGCAGTAACAAAACCTTGTTGACATAATACCAATTTATAACAAAAACTGTTCAAGGCTTCTTTGTACGCTCTGATATATATATATATATATATATATATATATATATATATATATATATATATATATATATATGTGCTGATTTCTACTAATTACATTGTTTTGCTGTTGTGTTTTTCAGTGATGGAGTGAATGTAAAAGGTTACTTTGTTTGGTCATTCTTCGACAACTTCGAGTGGAATTTGGGTTATATATGTCGCTATGGAATTATTCATGTTGATTACAAGAGTTTTGAAAGGTATCCAAAGGATTCAGCCATATGGTACAAGAATTTCATTGCTGGGAAATCTACTTCTCCTGTTAAGAGACGCCGTGAAGAAGCTCACGCAGTTGAGTTAGTCAAGAGGCAAAAAGCCTAAGCAACCGCAAATATAGTTATTATTAGTGGATCTTGTTTAGGCATTTCAATAAGCAACATTCCTGAATGAAACTAGTTTGATGTAATAAATTCAGCTCCTTAATGGGATTCTAGTAGTCTTCATCGTATCCTTAATGTTTGCCAGTCAGTCAATAAACAAGAATGTTGCAGCCATGGTTTCCACTTCTGTAATGCTACTTCCTCTCTCTGTTTCTGGTTATTCAATCTCTGGTGTTTATCTGACGTCCCCATTCCTTTCAGTTTTGTAGCATATGCATATGAATGGTTAGTAGATTATTTGATTATTGCAACTTAAATTAAACAAAATTTATTGGTCCATTTGACGGGTAATCATCATCACATGTCAAGGAAGAGAGAAGGCTGCCGGGAATGGAATTGCTCTTTGACATCAAATGCATGTGCTGTTTTTGGCAATGGGTTTGGCCCAATTTGACATGGTTGCTTAAACCAAGAGCCCAATACAACATTGACCCGACCCTACTGGTTGCCCAGATATCTTTAAAAGACTTTAGCTAAGTTAGCCCAAACTCCCCAGTGTTGTTTCTGTTAACCATTTGGGAACTAAAAATAAAATAAAATAATATAACATGCAATTCGACAATAAATAAAAAACATTACATAAGAAAATTAGAATGATAAATTAAAAAAAAATAGAACAGTGCGGAGATAGATTGAGGAAAGGGAGCATCGCTATTTTTGAAGCGATTGACATCTGTGCAGAATAATTTTGGTGTTTTAGATCGAGTTTCAGTTTAAATTTAAAAAATAAAAAATAAAATTTAAAATAAAAAATATTTTTTTTACTTTGAATTGTAATCCAAACACACCATTAGCCAGTGTAGCAGTCTCTAGTCGTATCACATCCAAGATAAAATAGTCTAACATCCAACCTACTGCTCTAGTAAGAATTTATTATACCCCCATCATTCTAGAATAAATGTTCAATTATTTTTCTAAGAATAAGTGGTTCATTTGTACAACAACAGCAGAATTTAATGAGTTTTGGTTATTCTTACCTTTCTTCTAACTACTACTCGAAGTTCCAGTTTATAATAATTTCTAAAGTAGAAATTAGGGACTCCTTAAGCACTTATTGTGAAATAGAGGAAGTCTATACTCTGGCACCGTCCAAATAGAAATATAAGTAGATATATTGTGGATATATTGATAGTTTAGTTATGTAATTTTTATTAATAGTGTGTCAATCTCTTGTTATATATATATAAAAAAAAGTAGAATATCATAATTTTCTATTCACTTTTGTAGGAAATATTTTTTAATTTAATTAATGAAACAACTTAGAGGTAATTCTCAATCTGTCCAATTCAAGTTATTGCAGTCATAATAAAACGTTTGGTAGGAAATTAAATGGGTAAATTCACTATTTGTTCAGCCTCCAGAGTAGATAGTATGAGAATTCAATTGTTGCTACCAAAGGCCTGCTGCACATTATTGCAACTAGAAAGTATCAAGGACAAAAAGCCAATAAGCTATCTGTCTAAAATCATTGGATTCTCCGGTCAATTTTGTATGCCATATAAACACAAAAAGAACATAAGATTGCTTTGCACATTTTCACTATTTCTATATACAATTTTTTTAGACTATATATAGTACAAAAAATATTCATTTTTTCTAAACCATCTCTCTCTCCTCTTAGAACTCTTTCAAACTATAAATAAAAAAATATATATTTAAAAAAAATAAATTCAATAGCAGCAAGACAATGAGCAAAGATTTTACGAAAGATTCTCTCAAATTTGAGGTAAAAAGTCGTTAAATTCTAATTAAACTGGAATTTTTATTGATTTTTAAAAATTCTAGGTCCTTTTCATCACTACGTGGCACAATTTGCACTGTAGTTGGGCCACAAAGTGGCAAAAATTGATCACAAATTTTGCCAGATAATGGCAAAATTTGTCCCAAAATTTTGCCAAGTGTAATGTCAAATTTTGCCAGATAATTAGGAAAATTGTGTAAAGTTTTGATACCTAGTGGCGAAATTTTCATAGACTTTTGCAAATTTTCATAGACTCGCTAACACCTAACGGAACTGGACCAGGTGACCTATCCCACCGAGCCGATACACCTGCTTCAGTAACTGAACTAGCTAGGTTGTCAACTCCTACTGCAACAGGACGTAACAATTCTCTTCGTGGTCTTGCTAATGAATGCATCGGAGCCTTGCATAGAACACTCTGATCGAATGTCTGTTCCTCCTCCATTAATGCCTCACCAACGGGCTCCTGCATATCAGTACCCTTATCCATATCATAATCTGCATCGATAGCAGGATCATCCATATTCTGCACATCCTCCATAACATCGCCAGCCCCCTAATCATAATCCTCAGGATGTCTATATGGTGTAATCGAGATCCGTAGTTGGTAGTAGTATGATGGCCCTACTATCGATGCAGGTACCATCGGATAATAATATTGTGCGGTCAGAGCCGTTGATGTCATCGAGGGCTAAGGATATGGTGCGTTTCTTAGCATGGGCACATACATTCTCGGCACCCACGGCATATATGGTGCGAACTGTGACAAATCGACGCCCCGTGTGACGTCCGTAATACTCACTGGGATGTCACTAGTGCTGCGCCTCGCCAGACTCGCTTGCTGCCTGCCAAAAGCCGTAATAGGCTACCGACAGTGCAATTGAACGCTACGGTTAGCAACTGGTCCCAAGTCCAGCGATGCATCGCGTCGTCGTCGAGAAGGATCCGCTATCTACAACACATATTCAACAAATGCCGTTATTATGCAACTCACACAGGAAATTTATATAGAATGTTTACAAAAACTTATGTCATAAAAATTTGATATTACCATATACAACAACCTAAAGTTGGATGTTCAATAGAGAATACTTTAATATTTCTTAATACTAATGTTTCTAAGGAAATAATCACATTATTGTAAAATATTTCTTTTATCTTACAACATTCTTTGCAATTTATTTAATTAATTTAATAATAAAAATGATTAAATTAAATTACTGCCAAATAAATAAATAATAATTAAATTAAAATATAAATAAATAATAGAAATAATTAAATAGATTGAATCAATTGAATAAACTAAGTAAATCAAATAACTAAATGCATAAATAATAAAAATATTAAAATATAATTAATTTAATTAGCATAGGTATACATGAAATTAATTTAACATGTAATATAAAAATAAATTTTTTATATGCGATTTCCGCCAACTTTGTGGCGAAAATTACATATAAATTCCGCCACCGTGTGGCAGAATTAACCAGCCAATTTCGCCACAAGGTTCCGCCACAAGTTGGCAAAATTTGTAGTTTAATTGGGCGACTTCAACATCGGCTATTTTAAGGCCAATTTTGAAGTTTTTTTGTATAAATCGATGTAAAATTATGAGTAGTTTGATAAACTAACCTTTTTCGCCAAAATTCTTCCTCATGTTTGTATACTTTAGAGAATTTTAGAAACTCTTCGAAATTAATATGAAATAATAAAAATTTTTCGCACTACATATAGTTCAAAAAAATTCGGCATATAGTAGCCCCTACATTTTTTGGTCTTTTCCAATAAAACACTGCCATACATTACTTCCCTTCCCCAAAAAAATAGATGAACTTTAATTTTTTATTTTTTTAATACAAAATGTGCCACACTATTATATAATCTATAATCAATTATAATACAAAGTTACAAGCTTTACTAAAAGATAAAATAGGCATATTAAAAGGGATGAGGGCAAGTCTTGTAGTAAATAGGAATTGAATTTCATATAATATAGTTTTTTAAAAAAAAAAGAGGTAATATAGTTAAAATACATTATATTTGTAAAGTAATTTTCTTATGTACTCCTCCATTAATCCTCTCAAATCTATTTATACTCTGAAGTTTATATGTTTATAAGTTGGATAATTAAAATGAGTCAAGGTAATAGCTCATATGGTAGGACGCTCCTTACCTGACTGAGAGGTTTTGGGTTTGATGCTCATCAGGTGCAACTAACCCCTTCTCATGTCCTTTTTTACTATAGTATAGGATTTTTCAAAAAAAAAAAAGGTTAGAGAATTAGAGTGAATAATCTTGATAGACGAATAAATTATTAGTATTTTAATAGTCACTTAACATACTAATAAAAAATATACATGTAAATGAAATGACCAACTCAATACATAGTGAAGTAGTTATATATATATACGTTCTACAATTTCTATTATGAACCCAAGTAGCATGAGCAAAAAGTTACACTCATTTTTATTCTGGACATCCTAGCGAAAGTACAGACAAGACTATTATCAGTATCTAACCCAATAGAATTTGTTGGATATGTAATTTCCAATATATCAACCAATCCTGCTAATACTTAGAGCTATTGACGTTGTCTTGATCTAAACATTTTTTTGACCGTCATTTGATCTAAGTGAGTATCTAAGTGTGCCCTAATTGAGTTTCAGATAATTGATATACAATAATTATGTTTCAAATTTACAATATTTATTTGAAATTCTTATATGTCTTATTATGTATATAATTCATATTCAATCCTAAAAGAGGGAATTCTTTACTTGTTGAGTTATGTATACTTTTCTTTCATTACTATTGTAAAAAGGATATGAAATATGAATAGATACAATGATGAAAGCTTGAAAAATAACAGTTTATAATTGATTAATTGTCGGTCCAAGTAGTGGGTTGTTTAGGTACATTTGTTAATTATTTGATTTTGATAATATTTTTAGGTTAGTGATTTGATTATACAATTATATGAAAGCGAATTGTTAGAGATATTATTATTAATAAACTTCAATTATTTAGCGATGTTTATTATAGTTTTAGCACTATGATTTTTAGTATTAGATGAATTTCAATAATAAGAATTTCGAGAATTATTGTAACTATTTTTATAAACTGGTGATATTTTTTTATTTGAGACTTCACATTCTTGGGAAAAACTTTGAGGATGTTGCCAGTTACATCTGTTATTCAAGTTTATCGAACCGTCTAGCCAAGGCGTGACACTTGAGCTCATGAATGAAATCCAGATATTAAAAAAAAAAACAAGAAAGAAAGAGAGAGAGAGAGAGAGAGAGAGAGAATGTTATGGGTCCTGCAGACCTCCAAGTGCTGGTCCCGTGAGTCGTCACTCCTCAGTGGGTCCAGTGCGGCAAGTGCGCCTCTGACTAGCAGTCTAGATGCGTTGTCTGCCAGTGCCCGCCTGTTCCCCTAGTGCAGGTCCGGGTTGTTCTTCGTCGTCCACTGATACTCTACTGGATGTGACATTCACGCATACTACTTTCGCGGCTGCCCTAGTGACTCGAGGGCGTGCCGACTCGCTAACACCTAGTGGAACTAGACCAGGTGACCTATTCCTCCGAGCCAATACACCTGCTCCAGTAACCGAACTAGCTAGGTTGTCAACTCCTACTGCAACAGGGCGTAACAATTCTCTTCACGGTCTTGCTGATGAATGCGTCGGAGCCGTGCGTGGAACACTCTGATCGAATGTCTGTTCCTCCTCCATTGTTGCCTCACTAACGGGCTCCTGCATATCAGCACCCGTATCCATATCATAATTTGTATCGATAGCAGGATCATCCATGTTCTGCACATCCTCCATAACATCGCCAGCCCCCTCATTATAATCCTCAGGATGTCTATATGGTGTAACCGAGATCCGTAGCGGGTAGTAGTATGATGGCCCTACATAATTTGATTTTGATAATATTTTTAGATTAGTGATTTGATTATACAATTATATGAATGCGAATTGTTAGAGATATTATTCTTGATAAACTTCAACTATTTAGCGATGTTTATTGTAGTTTTAGCACTATGATTTTTGGTATTAGATGAATTTTGAGAATTATTGTAACTATTTTTATAAATTGGTGATTTTTTTTTATTTGAGACTTCACATTCTTGGGAAAAACTTTGAGGATGTTGCCAGTTACATTTTTGTATTGAAGTGTATCGGACCGTCTAGCCAAGGTGTGACAGTTGAGCTCATGAATGAAATCCAGATATTAAAAAAAAAAAAAGAAAGAGAGAGAGAGAGAGAGAGAGAGAGAGAGAGAGAGAGAAAGAGAATTATGTGGGGTAATTTTGAAAAAAAAAAGAATCATCTTGGGAATTGACAAAAAGTAAAACATTTTAAAATAAAAAAGAAGGTTAAAATGCCCTACATTTTAAAACAAACAGAGTCCTTCTATTACTTTAGGAACGTTCCTTTCAAGTAAAATTAAATAGTGTTTGATTTGAAATTTTTTGTTATAACCCCTTAAACTATACTCAATTAGCTCTTCACCTCTTGAAACGCTTAATTGCTTCCCTTGTACCCTCTTAAACTTTCATTTTGAAGCCAATTGAATGAAACTAGAATCAACTCATATTGTAAAAGGCACTTAGCAAAAAATATAAATAAAAAAAACTTAGAAAAAAATAAAATAAAAAACTATGTTGTAAAAGACTAATATATCCCTCGAGTGATTGAAGTTACATATACCCTTAAGCTAATAAACTTTCTTTTTTCTTCCTGATTAACATATTTGCTAACTGTAACTCGTTAAATATTGACTGTAACGTGATTATTTTTATTTATTAAAATATTGTATTTCTAAATTTTAAAATTCTCTCAGCTTTCTTTCTCTTAACAATCTTCTTAAATATTTTTAACCTATTAATAAATATAAAATAAAAATAAAATCTTAAAAAAGATGAATAAAAATGACAAAATTAAAAAATGAAAATAAAGGGAACCAGAAGAAGAAAAAATAATGCAGAATAAGAAAAAGAAAAACAGAATAAGAAAAGGAGAAAAAAGAAGAAGAATGGAGTTGCAAAACAGTAGCCCCGACGGTGCTTTCGGGAGGTGCCCTCAGAAGCTTCAATAGCTCATATGGGTAGCAATGTGCATAATTCGGAGAATATTTACACACCGAATTGAACCAAATAATAATTCGGTTTTCGATTTGGAGATCACCAATTAAAATTTGGGTTTGATTTGGTTTGGAGTCTCTTAATAAATAAATTAGTTTGGGTTCGATTTTGGGATTCCCAAACCAAACCCAAACTTTAAAAAGGAAAAAAACTAATACTAATATACTATCAAGAGTTACTGACCGCAAGACAACCACAATTCCTCTCCTGCTTCAGCAACTCCTCTCCTCTTTAGCTTCAGAAAACACTTTCATAGAATCGAAACTTCCGCAATTCCACTTCCACCAACCACCGTCCCTTTACCCCCAATACCCAAACATCAACATGATTTCTTTGAGGAGTAAAATCTGTAACTTCAGTAAGAAGGTGAGAAAAATTCCTTTGAGGAGTAAAGGAATTAAGAATTAAGAATGTACTAGTCATGAGATCCAATGTTGTAGTCTTATGGATGGAATTTTGAGTTCGATTCATGTATACTGGCTTCCATTTAGAATAAAATTGATGTGTTTTGTTGTTTCACTTGCTTTTGATAGTTCTTTTTTGTAACCGAGTTAAAACTATCATTGGTTTATGGCTTTCTTTTTGGAATTTCCTTTTGGTTTAGTTATATACCATCACTTTTGCCAACTGCATTGATCCATTATTAGTAATTCCTCAAAAATATAAATAGTTTAATTTCATAATATTAGTTGTAGTTTAAGAATGAAATTACATCGCTCTACTTGTCTTAGTAATTATCAGTTTTCCTGTGCTTGTTGCATCATATCTGTTAGCCCTAAGGGCAAATCATGTTGTTTTGATTAATGACAAATATTGATGAGGACTAATATGCTTATATGTTGTGTGATAGGTTTTGTGGATTAAGAAGTTTGAAGTCTCATTGCCTTGAAGTTAAAATGCAAGAACAACTCCAATATGTCAAAGTGATTGAAGATTGAAGAGTTTGTTCAAGATGATTGAAGGCTTTGAAGACATGAAGTGTAGGTTGCATGTGCTTAATAGGTAAACTTTGTAAACCCTACACTATTAAGCCTTGGAATCTATGATTTGCAATTGAGAGCACAAAACTTGATTTAAATGGTTTCAATGGTTTTGAACTTATCTAAATTATCAAGTTTTCATACATGATTTTTGCACTTAAAAGATCTTTAATGACTTATCTTTTAGGCTAGAAGGTTTTCCAACTTGTTAGAATTGATTTGAACATGTTTTGACAAAGTTTGAATAATTCGGATGCAAGATTCGGACGCAGGATGAAAAATTCGGTCGTCCGAATTTTCTTGCACGGTGAACAGTAATACTATTCATGAGAACAGTACCACTATTCATATAAACAGTATCAACTATTTTTTCAGAGAAATTCGGAAGAAGATTCGGACGCAGCTGGAAAAATTCGGTCGTCCGAATTTCCCCCCGCATAGTGAACAGTAGTGAACAGTGAGTGAATAGTGCGTCCGAAAATTTTCGACCAAAAATTCGGTCGTCCGAAAAATTCGGACGCAGAATTCGGTCGTCCGAATTTTCTGAAACTAGCCGTTACTAGCCGTTTTATGGCCGTTTTAACTGATTTTCAAATTTTATAAAGGCTAGAAACTCTAGATTTTTGAAAGAACTTTTGCACAAAAGAAATCCTTGAAGCTCTAACTTGTTTTACATCAAAATTATATCAAAAGCTCTCAAATTGCCTTGTGCACAAAGATTGAAATTCAAGATTCCAAAGGCAAGAAGTGAAGTGGTGCTAGCATTGTATTCATCCACCAAGAAGTGTTGGTAACATTCAAATTCTCTCTTTACATTTTTGTTGTGATTGATACAAGGTTGTCAAGAGACATAAAACCCTTGTGGAGGGTGAGCCATAGACTAGATTAATCAAGGTTGTTGTGTAAAACCCATTGGTGAGGGTGAGCCTTGGATTAGATTGGTCTAGGTTGTCTAGTGACATAAAACTCTTACTGATAAGAGTGAACCTTGTTTATTATATTGAAAAGAGGTTGTTGTGGTAAAACCCATTGAAGGGTGAGCCTCTTGTGTAATTGCTTGGATTGAGCATATAGTGAATTAGTTAAAATCCTTGAGTGTGGACTCAAGGTAGTGGATGTAGATCTTGGAGAGATCGAACCACTATAAATTGCTTGTACTCTTTGTTCTTCATTGTGAATTGCTTTGTTATTGAGTTCATTACATTCTCATTGAATCAATTGAATATAATCTTTCCAAACCAAGTTCATAAAAGGAAACGATTTTCGATAATTAGCCAAAGACCTAATTCACCCCCCCTCTTAGGTCTTTCAATATCTATATATTTTACACAATTTGCTAGTTGTTGTGGATAATCTACTGCTTGTACCTTGTAGGTTATGTGTGACATAGATGGGTAATTTTTCTTGTGCATGTAAATTTTTTGTTTCTATTATCCTTTCTACAGAGGGGTTGGGTACTTAGTTATGCAAGTGGGTTGGCCTGACCAAAAGATGCCCCATAAATTTTTGCATTTTCAGACAATATTGAAAAGAAACTCTTTCATGTGATAATCTATTTCTAGGAAAGAATGCAGAGAATGAGAACTAATATTAATTCAAATCTAGTAGAACTTTTTTCTTCATTTTGTATACATTGAAGTGAATTTGGGATCTCTTATAAATCATGCATTTGACGAGCTTATGCTTACTGGTTGTAAGAATATGAATATGAAAGTGGATTTCATGCAAAAGAGGAACGAAAAAAATACAACAATGTTGTTCATATAAACTGAACCATAAAAAGTCACAATATACATGGTTTGAACATATCAAAAGAAAGGCAAGGAAAGCAGTTTGTATAACATGTTTGCCTAGGTTAATGGCAACAGATATCTTCCTTTATGAGTTAGATAGATATTATATCTTCATAATGCTTAATGGTAATTGTTGGGAGGAAAAGTAGGTGTAACTCTAATACACTAAACTGAAAGAATAAAAATGCTGGATCGACTGTATGCTGGAATGAGTTGGTTGTGCTTTCATTTTGTTGACATGAGTTTTTTTAATATGTCAGATTAACTTTTAATCTCTTTTACTTTCTCTTTCTATAAACGGGTGGGGTTTTGCAGTGAAGTTGTTAAGTGGGTTCTATTCCTTAACAATGGTGTAGCTGCAACAATTTTGATTTTTTCCTAATTTTTTCTTTTCCTTTCTGTCAGTTCGTAATTCTTTGTTATCATATATATTGTAGGATGACATATCAAGCAAATAGTTTTGAAATGAATGAAGAAAATGATATGAGTGTTCCACTAAGCCAACAAGGATCCAATTCTTTCAACTCTAACAGAGACAAGCAAAGAAAATCCATGAAGCCTCGATCAAAGGTATGGGATCACTTTACCAAGTACACAAATGATACAGGAGAAATAAAAGTATCTTGCAACTATTGTAAGTTTGAATATTCTGTAAGTTCTTACAAACATGTCACTAGTACATTGAAGAAACATATGGATAGTTGCACTAAAAGCCTGCACAACAAACTTACCAATGCAACTCAGTTAAAACAACAACCACTTTTAGCATTTTGGGCTAGTAAAGTTGGTCCCATAGTTAATTGGAGATTTAATCAAGAAGATGAAAGGAAGGCATGTGCATTTATGATTATTGTTGATGAACTACCATTCAGTTTCATTGGAAAGTAAGGGTTTAGACATTTTTATGTCCATTACATGTCCATCTTTTCAAATCCCATCTCGTACAACCATTATAAGAGATTGTTATAATTTGTATTTAGAGGAGAAAATGAAATTGAAGAATTTTTTGAGACATTCAACGAAAAAGATTAATCTTACCACTGACTCTTGGACTTCTGAGCAAAGAATTAACTACACGTATTTTATAGATGATGATTGGGTTTTGCACAAGAAAGTTTTAAATTTTTGTCCTATAGATAGTCATAAAGGTGAGGCTATTGAAAAAGGGGTGAAAAATATTTACTTGATTGGGAGATTGACAATGTGTTTGCAATCACTGTTGATAATGCAAGTTCAAATGATGTTGCCATAAATTACTTAAAGAGAAGATTTTCAAGTTGGGCCACTAGTTTGATTGGTGGTAAATACCTTCACATGAGATACTTGGCTCACATAATAAATCTACGTGTGTGATTGTGCTTGGATGTTCCTATTAGGCGGAATTCAACCTACTTGATGTTGGATACGGTTTTGATGCTTGCAAAAACATTTGAAAGACTTGAAGAGGTAGATCCACATTACAAAATTGACTTATTAAAGGAAAATGATGGGTTGCCTTGTGAGGATGATTGGGAGAACATTTCACGTTTTGTGAAGTTTTTAGAATATTTTTATGAGCTCACACTATGGATTTCAGGTTCATTGTATGTGACTTGTAATCAAGTGCTTCATGAACTTAGTGATGTTGCTAATTTGTTGAGTACATGGTAAAGAAGTGATGATATTGAGTTGGGTATTATGGTAGGAAAAATGAGAGAAAAATATGATAAATATTGGAGAAGTCGAGTAAAGTTTAATTTTTTGTGTTCTATGCAGTCATTCTTAATTCTCGGTTTTTACGTATGATTATGTTAAATGGGTGATTGAAAAAATGTATCCACATGATTTTCAACCTGATCTTGTGGGTAAGGTAAAAGAACAGTTTTATGTACTTTTAAAGAGCCTCATTCTGCTACACCTCTGTTGCTATTATCTTCAAATGTCTCTTCTACTTCAGTTTCGAGTCAATATTCAAAAGACTCATGTGTCTCCCCATTAAAAAGTCATTCTTCGACTATTGATAGTAGGTGTGAATATAATTTGCACAAGAAAGATAGAGGGATTGATAATAAGAATGAATTGGACAAGTATCTTAGAGAAGAGAGTAAAGAGGGGGAGGATGAGTTTTATTTCTTTAAGTATTGGAAGTTAAATGCTCCAAGATTTCCCATTCTTACTAGAATAGCTCATTATATTGTTCCCGTTTCTACTGTTGCTTCTCAATCTGCGTTTAGTATGGGAGGTAGGATTCTTAATACATTTAAGAGTTCATTAACTCCTAAGATGGTGCAATGTCTTATGTGCGCTAGAGATTGGCTACAGAATAAAGTACATTCAGTTAGAGTTGAGGAAGATATCAAATTTTGTAAAAGAATGGACAACGGTAATTTTATTTTTTAATTTAACCATTGAATTTTTTTATTTACTTATTATTTAATTTGTCGTTTGACCCTTTTTTTTTGTCTTTACTAGAACTCGAGTAGGATGTTCATGAATCAACAATTCTTGATATTTGAAGATCAAGGCTTTTAAGGTAAGATTTCTATGAAAGATTAAAGCCATACAGTTCAACTTTTCGGTCCAGTTTATCTAGAGAATTATTTTATGATGCTTGTTATCTGGTATAATCAGTAAGCTTGACCAAATTTAAGGACAAGGGAATTGCTTATTTGTGTGTAGTTGAATTTCTTGGTTTCCCACCTATAAGGCTACCTGAAAAATATAAAAAAGAAACCATCATAAAAATGATACTACAAATCTTGCATGATGCAGCGGATTCTCCTTGAATTATCTTCTAATGATAGAGTTATATAATTACAAAAGATATACATGACATATATATCTAGAATGGTAAGAAAATGTTGATCATTGCTACTGTTTAGATTGATCCTTCAGAGATGTATTAGCCGTAACTTTATTATTCATAACATTGCGCTCATAGGGAACTTTGAGACCTAAAATTCCACCAAAGTTTGAATGCAAAGGCTGTTTCCACATGACACAAGAAAGGGATATCCAAGCCGTTCTCATCAGTAGGCCTGGTGATACGTTTCCAAGCCATCCAATGCCTCTTTGTTTAATTGTAGTTTTGTTTAATCGTAGTTTTTATGATATTGTTTAATTTTAATTGTTAAATTAATTATATAATTCGATTATTGTTGTACTTGTATAATTGTATTTTGTTTAATGAGGAGAATATTAAGATTTTTAAAGACTTAATAGGTTAAAACTATGCTAGATTTCTTATTTGTGATCATTTCAAAATTTCAATTTATTTTTATAAAATCGGTTTTATCCAAATCAAAATTTTTCCAAACCAAATAATTTGTTTTGAATGCTTATTAGCTTTGATTTGGTTTTTGAAAAAAAAAATTAAAATTTTAAATTTTCTCTAAATAACAAATCTGATTTTTCTCTAAACTGACTATATAAACACCTTTACGAATAGGGCAACTCCGAGTGGCCCCCGCTTGTGTTGCTGGGGCTACCTATTCTCTGCAATTTTTTTTCTTTTTTTGCATTTCATAGGAGTTCTCCTTAAAAAGAATTTATTTTTTGGGGTATTACTTTTTTATTTATTTTGTTGGGGAACCTTATTCCCCTTGTATTCTTTTTTTGAATATTTTATTTTTATTTTAAATTTTGTTTAGATTTTGAGAGAAAATTAAAGTTTATACAAAGAAAGATTTTGATAAATGAAAACTAATTGCACTAGAATCAGTAATTTACTGTGCAACAATTAGCATGTCCCATTAGTAAACCCTTTCCTCTCTTCCTTTTTCTTTTTTAGTTTTCCTCCTTCCTTCTCCCCCCCCCCCCCCTCCCCCTCCAGTCAACACCAACCAAACCCTTAGGAGTATAGAACTAAGCAGTTATTCGAGTTATGTTTAGTATTCTAATAGAGTTTGAATACTAAAAATAGTTAGTTTACTAATTGAACGAATACGAATTTATTTATGAATAAATTCGAACATTCGCGAATATATATATATATATATATTTATTTATTTATTTGTAATAATATTTAAAATTTATATCAAATTATATATATTTATATAATATTTTATAGTATAAAAATATTATATATGTTGTATTATATTGTATTAAAATTTATTTTCTTCTTTATTAATTATTAATTATTATTTATTTTTATTATTTTATTCAAATAACTGGAACTTAGATACTATTTGAATTAGTTGAATAATGTACAAAATTAAATAAATTAAATACGAATCAACTTTAAACTTTATGAATAAGCTCGAATAAAATTACAAACTTAAAATAGTAATTGAATGAATTCAAATAATGTTCGAGTACTATACGAATTAAACTTGAAAATTCGATGCTGGATTAGTTCATATTCAAAAACTCGATGCTCAATTTGTTCAAAAACTCAATGCTCGATTCGTTCATATTCAAATACAGTTTTGTACAAAACGCAAGTTACCTTTGCACTGCCAACTGTTGTTGTCTAGCGTTTGTCCTCCTCCACCGCTGTGGTTAATATGCTGAGTATCATTTTTTTCAGCATGTATGGGAAGCCCTCCACAGCCATTAGATCAAAAACTTTTGATCTGATGGTTGTGAGAGACCAGGGGTATTTTGGAGCCAAATTTATTTTTCAAGTCCCGCCTAAATCTATCATATCAAGAAAGATAAATGTCATGTCACAGTTTTTACCAACTCTCGCCTAAATCTCCCATCTCTTCTATTCCGGGCTGCCATTCTTCCATTCTCATCTTTCTCTCTCTCATCTTTCTCCTCTGTTATTTCTCCTCTCTTAAAGCCAAGAACGCTTATCTCTTGAAAAAATCCTGCAGTTCGGATGGATTCAGTACAGGTATTTTTTGTGTTTTCTTGGATGCATTGAATAAGTCGGTTATGTTTTCTTATTTTCTTTTACATGGCCAAAAAAAGAAAAAGAATGATGCTCAGTCTGAATCACATCGAACTAGGAATGAGATTCTCGCGGAATCAAATGTTGAATATCAACTTGTGACTGTGAATGAGACTTTTGCGGAATCAGTCATTGAATATCAACTTGCGAATGATACTCAGTCTGAATCACAGCGTGCTGGGATGAGATTCTTGCGGAATCAGTCGTTGAACATCAACTTGCTCTCCTTATCGGTAAAGCAACTACACTGAATAATTATTCACTCTTACATGATGTATAATTATTCACATGCATATGAATAATTACTTGGTGCATGTTTTTCAGACAACATTGAAGAACTCAAGACATGGGAGTTCAGAATAGTAAAGGAGGCTCGTGAATTTTACACTGAATATACTCACCGCGTGGGGTTTGCCACACGAATCAACTATGAGAAGAAACATACTTCGAAGAAAATCAAGACCTCGATAGTTCAGTACATGAAGTATGTGTGTAACAAAGAAGGATTTAGGAAGGGCAGCAAACTAGACCCCAAGAATGATAAAACACCAGTTAGCCACGTTGAAGCTACACCCTTGCTTCTGCGCAGAAGAAGCGAGGAGAGAACAGGATGTCCAGCACACATCAAAATGGGACTGGATCAGACTCGAGGTGTATACATTATTACAGGTTGGGTTACAGACCATAACCACGATCTACACCCAAAAGAGTTTTCCTATATGCTAAGGTCCAATAACAAAGTGAGTGTAGTTCAAGGAATTGCAGCTGAATTGAATAAAGATGCTGGAATTCGATTGAGGTTTTCATACGAAGTGATGTCAATGGTAACCGGCGGTAAAGAAAGCCTGGGTTTTCTTTCCTCGGACCTCAAGAACCATCATACAAGGCCAAGACAGAAGGCTATGAGGCTTAGGGAAGCCACAGCGTTGCAGGAACATTTTCGCGGAGAAGCATATCACAATCCCTCTTTTTACTACGACATTGAGGTCGATAGCGAGGAGATGATTGTAAATATATTTTGGGCTGACAGAAGAATGAAGATGGACTACAACTTCTTCGGGGATTCCGTCACATTTAATGCAACATACATAACAAATATAAATTATAGACTCGTTGGTAACATACCCGCTCTTACATGAATGGTTATTTATATGAAAAAAATGGTGTTTGGCTGAAGTGAATAATTATTTACTCTGAAGTGAATGATTATGCACTATGAAGTGAATAATTATTCACTCTGAAGTGAAGAACTATTCGCTCTGGTGTGAATAATTATTCATTTTTATGCCATTATTCACTCTTATGCGATTATTCTCTCTTATGTGAATAATTATTCACTCTGAAGTGAATGACTATTTGCTCTGGTGTGAATAATTATTCACTCTGAAGTGAAGGACTATTCACTCTAGTGTGAATAATTATTTACTCTGAAGTCATGTATTAAAGGTTATGGATGTTCTTGGCTCTTTAGGCAACCAAAATTTCAGATCGATTCCAGACCATTTCATACTTAAAAGATGGACACGAAGTGCAAAGAATCAGCCCGACCTTCCGTCTAGACTTGGTGAAAAGAAAACCTCATAGTACAGTGAACGTTACCAGTTATTGACTGCCAAGATGATTTTGTTGGCAACCACCGTCTGCATGGAGGCCAGCGCATACAAGACTGTTGATCAGGCAATGGACAATCTATGCAAACGAACTAAATTACTTCTCTCATCTGGTCCTTGCGCCTCACCTTCCGAAAAGACGAAAGTCTCCTCAACAAAAGGTCAGTTACTCTATTGCGAGCGTAGTCATGCAAGAGTAAATAATTATTTGCTTCAGTGAATAATTAATCACTCTTAAATTCAATTCATTTCCGTTTGTAAGAGTGAATAATTATTCACTCTTGAATTCAATTCATTTCCACTTGCAAGAGTGAATAATTATTCACTTATTATTGAATAATTATTCACTCGTGAATAATTATTCACTCTTGAATTCAATTCATTTCCGCTTGCAAGAGTGAATAATTATTCATTCTTTAATTATCCACTTATTAGTGAATGATCATTCACTGTTGAATGAAAATTCATTCCTGATATTGTAAGAGTGAATAATTATTCACTTAACATTGAATAATGATTGAATAATTATTCATTTAATTTACTATTTTATTCTTTGTAGACATATAGATCCACAACATCAACCCAGCTGTGAGGATGGACGTGTATTTGGCAAGGCCATCAAACCCAGAAATAATCTGAACAGATCGCGGAAAAGGCTGCGAAGTATCCAAGAGCAGTTGCGGCAGAAGAGAAAGGCCTTGATCAAAAGATTGCGAAATGGAGTGCTTGAGCCAAATAACAGTGTCGATGTTATGTTAAACAATGTAAACGATCATTGGACATCCGTATAGTTTTATTGAACCTTGTCATATGCTAAACGATCTTCGGTGAATAATTATTCATCAAAGATCGAATAATTATTTAACTTTAAGGAAATAATTATTCACTCAACGCCATTTAAAGGCAATGTTTGTGTATAATTAATGTTTTTATACATTAAATCATAATTAACAACCAACAAAGAGTTCTACAACCGCCTCCATGCTACAGCTGTTTTTTGGATATCATCAAGCAATTCATTTTTCTCTTGGCCCAGTAGCCGCACAACAATCTTTCTCCACTCGGCGTTGATATTTTCTGGTCTCATCCATGAAACGTAACAGTCCTGCGGTAAGTGAACAACCCATGACTCCATTGTCCAACACCGCAACTATGTAAGTCAGGCTGAACTGGAACTGTAGGGACATCCCAAATGAACTTCTGTCAATCAACTTCTCGTCTGCCCCATATACTATACCACGTGGTGAAATACGTGAGCACTAGTTTACCAAGCTGTTGGTAAGTCTCACGAAAAGTTAATTGGCAAGGTATGTTGTTCAGGCAGAGGAAACGGTTTGTCCCCATATCTATCGTGTACAAGTAAAAGCGGTGCCCTCTGATTATGGGGAAGAAGTACTACATTACCAAATAAAATCCACAAGTGAATAATTATTCACACAAGACAACCCAATAATTATTCAAATTACTACTAAGGAGTGAATAATTATTCTCATTTATCACAGAGTAAATAATTATTCACTCTTGAATTTAATTTATTTCTGATTGCAAGAGTGAATAATTATTCACTGAATTGATTGCAAGAGTGAATAATTATTCACTTAAAATTCACAAGTGAATAATTATTCACACAAAAATTACTGCTAAGGAGTGAATAATTATTCCTATTTATCGCAGAGTGAATAATTATTCACCATTGCTTGAATAATTATTCCTTGTGTAAATACTATAGCAAAGTGTACTCACGTAGTCACAGGCAGATGAGTCAAATCCACTACCGTTGGACAAATAATTAAGCCCGGATAAAATGCCCTCGACCTCGACCTCATTTTTTCAGGCGAAGGCTCCCTGCGGCGTTCTGACAACCTTTAGCCCATTTCTGAAGGAAAAAGAAAAAAATTAAGCTGAATAATTACTTCTCACTAAATATGAACCATTAAATAGATTGGCATACCCCTATTGTGGTGGTGAAGCAAAATCTACGCATCACACCACTGTAAGCCTGCTGCCGGTTGAGATAGTGGGCATATGCGTCAATTGTCATACAGTAAAAATTTTGTGTCAGCCTGCAGCCACGAACCTCTATTCTGTTCAGTTGCTGGATCTCATCCCTCAATAAAATATCAGCCCTTCAGAAAGCAACGATATGATTATTAATCAATAATCAACACGGGCGAATAATTATTCACTCGCATGCTCGAATAATTATTCAAATGCTAAAACTGGAATAAATAATTATTCACTTAACGAAAAAACCCTTTCTCCATTCCATTTGGAGCAGTCTGGAGCCAGGCATGATCAACGAGCAGGGTCTCTTCTGCAGTAAGGGCGAATGGATTCGTCGAACCTACCACAAAAGGAGACCGTAGAAATTGACCGGGCTTTATTAGCCGCCGGCGCTTGGGCGATGGATCTACTGGGACGTCTTCCACCAGTTCGGCGGGTTCATCCATGTGCAGGACAGTATCAGTCCCGGCCATTTCTGATAAAAGATAAAGTTACAAAGAATGAATATCTAATATCTAACAAATGAGATTGTCCACCATATAGTGAATAATTATTCGCTATGACAAGAATAATTATTTAGTGTACAAAGTGAAAACTTGAGTAATTATTCTCCATAAGAACATTCAATAAGTGAATAATTATTCGCTATTAAGGTAACGATACAGTATAATGAATAAGTGCTTATTGGAATGAATAATTATTCATTAAAATCATCCACTTTTAAGAACAATGCCTGAATTCTAATTACCAGCTATGATTGGGTGTTTGGTTGTTTTTTTTGCGATCCGCTTACGGGTTCTTGGCTTCTTGTGTAACTTGGGCTGGAGGGGAGTGACCGGTTCTGATCTAACATGTACCTTATCGTGCTCTTCCCCGTCCGGGACAACAGGTTCGGTAGTCGCTTCTGCTGCTTCATGACCATAGACAACTATGGCCAACTCACTGGGGCTCCTCGCTCTAAATTCGTATTGGCCGGCCTCATCTTCATCAACATTCTTGGGTTCTTGTAACTCAGCCGGCTGACTATCCAGACGTTCTTCTACGTCAGATAGCTGTCTCAGCTCATCATCAATTCGATCAAGCTCCCTCGGGAGCACCGCCCTCCTACCTTATAACTCAGCCTTTCGTACATCTCTTTGCCCCCCTGGCCCAAGTCTCCGCCTACAGCCATCCCATGCACCCAGGACCTTGTTGGTAGTCCACCAGTTGTAGGTTCATTGGACATCATTCGCGTGCCAGACATTTTTTGTAAGTAACATATCTGGAATCAAAAGTAGTCATCTTGTTATTCTCTATATCAAGCGTCATTATTTACTATACAGTGACATTATTAACTCAATAAGGTATAATTATCTATATACCTAGGAGTGAATAATTATTCACTCCTATGTAAATAATTATTTCTCAAAGAGCGAATAATTATTTGCGTAAGAGTGAATAATTATTCGCGTTCTAGAATGGGGCAATATACACCCAGGTCAATCTTTGAAGATGCTTTCAGGGCCAAAATGGTCCCTAACGACAAGAGAATATACAGCTTGGTAAAATCCTCCGCTAGCAAGTTTGGCAAGGAAATTGCTTCCCAGATTTTCTCAATAGAGACATGATTCTTGGGCGACGGTGACAGACCGATAGTCTTGGCAAAGCCCGTAACCCTTTTGGACTTGATTGCCAAGTTGGTTGAATCAATATCTTGGCCCGAGGTTCGAGACCCATACACAGTCCAAACGTCGCTCTTTGTTATTTTCAAATCCTCATCATTTTCAAGAGGGAAAACCTCTCTTGTGGGGTCATAGCTTCAGCATAGGTGTTCTACCAACTCTGTTTTTATGGTCATCAGTTTTAATTCAACTAGGCCTTCAAAACCAGTTGATTTAATAGCGTCCATCTTTGCCTTGCACTGACGATCCATCCGTAGTGCACGATTCACGTCCACAATCGGTTGTAGACAGCACTTAACTTGAAATCTTTGAGGACCCGTGTCTGTTAATCGTTGAAGGACGAAGAAGAGGAGAAGAAGCTTTGAGAGAGAGTTGGAGAGAATTTGAGCGGTGAGAGAATAATTATTCGCTATGAGCAAGTGATGTGAATGATTATTCAATCTTATCCAATGTAGTTAACTGAACAGTCGTGATGTATTGAATAATTATTCACTCTTCTAATCCCCATTTAGTGAACAGTCATTTTTCTTAAGAGAATAATTATTCACTCTTATCATCCGTCAGCTCAGTGAACAGTCTGTTCGCGTCAAACGATGCGTACTTTACTGTCGTGTAAAGAGAAGAAATGGCGGGTGTCAGAGTGATCATGGCTTTTCAAATTTCAAACAATCTCTTTGTTGACCTTCTCTGCCCAAAATGCCCATCGTGCTTCCAAACCGTTAGATCAAAAGACAACAAATAGTATCCAATCTAACGGTGAAAAACTCGTCCGCATATGCAGAGAAAAAGCCCCTCAGCACCGTAACCGGACCGCTTCTCCACAGGCTATCATTTTTTGGTGACAAAACATTACTCCAATTTTTTTTTTAAAAAAAAAAATTCCTTCTCCATAAACAACTTACATCTATTGACAAAATTTTCAAAAACTACCATAACAAATCTTACAAAAATTGAAAACTCATATCATACTCTAAACAACTTCTCTTAATCAAATCAACGAATAATAACACCAATGCTCAAAATTTTGTTAATCCTAAAGCTTCATAATTGTCATTTTCCGCTACTGCTATTGCAGATTGTTCATGTTTTTTGGAGGGTAAGAATGGCGAAGATGATGAAGGTAAGTACATATATTAGTTGAAAGTGTGGGAACGAAGAAGAACGAGACATTATTTTCACTTTCTTAAACTCAAGTCCCACATCCCCATTCACAAAGTAATTTACTTTTTTCCCTCTCAAAAAAAAAATCAAAATAAAACCAATTCAAGTGCAAAAGAAATGGTTTGAAGAGAAGCTGATCGCTAAGGCTAAACCGCTTTTCTTAATTTTGATTTTATGTCTTTTGTTCTTTATTTTCAAATTTTGGTTTTTTTAGAGGTTTTCATTTATTTTATAATCTCCTACAATTGAACTCTTTTAACTAGAGAGTACTACCCCCGATCAAAAGTCAATGAATAGATATAACTAAAAATATTTTGGTTTTCATTTTTCAATGGACACTTTTCCATTTATTGTTATTGAATTTTATAAATTTAATAATGCATTTTATTTTATTCATCCAGAATATTCTCACTAAGGATAAAAGTGTATTTATACATTCAGTTATAGTAATCTACATTAACTGAAAGTATAAGGGGGCAATTAAAGCAACTAAATGCTTGTGGAGGTAAGGTGGTAATCGTGTATAATTTAAGGGGATAAAATGTATTATAAAAATAAATTGTTCGTGAGAAAAAATTAGAGTTCAAAATAAAAATTTATATTAAATTTTAAAATAAAATTCAATTTAAATAAAAAAATCTTTACTCATGTGTGATTAAAAATTTGTAATTTATATGAATAGCATTCAAGATTAATACAAGCATTGAATAATATTTTAGTTTAAGATTTTTAGTATCAAATTTCGTGAGACAGAAATTTTTATGAAAGAATAAATAAAATTTAAAATAAAAAATTTATATTAAATTTCTTAATGAAACCAATCCAAATACACCTGTTTTCTATTACATCTAGTTGAAACAAAAGTGAAGTCATCAAGTTTCTATTCAAATATTTTATCTATTTTAAAATATATATCATAATCTTCTTTTTTTTTATTTCAAAACTAATAAAATGCTACTTTATGAAATTTGAAAATGATTGAATTCCTAATCTTTATATTGGAACCTACTTCTTACTAAAGTAAAACTTCATCGACAAAAATTTTGACTGACAGTTAAAAAATATTTTACACTTTCTTTACCTTATTATTATTATTATTATTAACTTAAGCAGCATAGAATATCTGCTCCAGATGGTGGTGTATCCAGCAAAAGTATGATTCGTTTTTTTGGAAGGCAGCAGAGTATGCTTGGTTGACCAGTGCTCTCTTTTTTCTCAAAAGATGAAGAAAAAAGGACTACTTCTTTTTCAAGACGTGCTCTCAACGCGCCACCACTAAGCGTGGAATTCACAACTCCTAAAGCCGACCAACGTCACAGCTTTATGTCAACAAGTACAAACTAACAGTAACTGTCAGCATTTGAAATCTCAAAATTACCCCTAAATGCATCCTACTTCTGCTACTGTCAGCACTTGGAATGCCTGAAATACCCCTAATGCCTCCCCTTTCTCTACTATTCCTCTGCAGAAAGACAATGGTCAATGAGGCAGAAGAATTATTTCTGGAAAAGAATTCAAGACCCCTCCGTAAAAAGTTTGAGTATCACGTTTCCCAAAACCAATGAAAATCATCTTCTACTTTAAAAAAAAAAAACAATTTGAGTATCATGTTTCTTTTTTTGCCATTTTTTTTCATTTTAAGATTAAATAATGAAAAAATTATTTATTTTAAGAATAAAAATATTTTTTATTAAACAAGGTTGCATTTTTCATAAAAAAAGGAGAAAGAATGCATTTGAGCTAGTTTTTAAAATGTAAAATGATGATTTTTTAAATACTTTTCTCACCTTGTCTTACATCCTCTAATACAAATTAATTTATTATTTATTCTCAGAATAATTTTTTAAAAAAATAGTCCACATAATCCGATCCTTAAATAATTTATTATTGAAAATTAACTCTAAAAAATAAAAAATAAAAAATAAATTTTGATCCGATTTTTTTCCCTTACAATCAACTCCATGTATTCTTTACTTTCCAAATTTGTATTTTGGTTTTATTCTGTTACATTTTAAATTTTATTTATTATTTTATAAATAATTTAATTTTATAAAATTTAAAAATAAAAATTTCTAAATACAAACACTATCAAATCATATTTAAAAAAAATATCACAAGAGATTACATAAATATCTATACAGAAAAGAAAAAAAAAGGAGATTACATAAATATCACCCTCCTCATTAATGTCATTTACTTCTATGCCACTCCCCCAACCCCTTTCACCTTCCTCAAGTCGAGAGCACCTCTGCTTCTTCTCTGCTGTCTCTATTATCTATGTGTGGATTTCACTCAGAAACCGACGCATGTAGACTCGTAGGCTTCAAGGGTCTCTCGGGTTTTCCGCTTTTCAATTTGAAACTCTCGTGAATTTCGAAGTGCTTCTTTAATTTACACACCGTTTCTGGCTTTGCTTCCGCTTCAATCCACAGGTATCCTGTGTTTTCATCCGTGTGTTCTTGTCTTGGAAGTGTTTCGAACTTGTCGTTTCTCATGTTGTTTCCTTCTAGTCTAGACTCTAGAGGACCATAATGCAGTACTATATTTATAGAGTATAAACATCGGTACATGGGTTCTGCATATTTTATCTTTCTCCATTTTGAATTCAAAGATTCTTTCTCTATTTGACTTTCCCTCACAAACTTTGGCCTCCCGGGGGGCCTTGTAGGTGGTGGGGCCAGGGGGCATGTATTTATTGTTCGGGGCTGAGCTACATAGAGGGTTGTTGTTGAAGTGCTCGTGTTTGTGTATCTGTGTGTGAAGACAACAGAGAAGTTGGATGGTGGAATCGTTTTTGTTCTAATTTTACTTTTGTTTTCGGGCGGAAAAGGGGCTCTAGTGTGTTTCCGGCCTTTTTGCGGTGATGTTCTCTGAGGAAGGTACTACATTTGTACTTTTAAACTGTATTTGTGTAGGGCACTGAGGTTCTTTTGCTTTTGTTTTTAGTTTTGAAATTTTCTAAAGCATGGTTTTAGACGATAACCCAGAACTTGCTTTTAGCGTCCCTGAAACCCACAAGATATCTGCTTTTTATTTTTTTTAATCTTGTTTGGAAAATAAAATGTGGAAATGTTGTGCAAATAATTTGAACTGTTTTCTGTTTCTACACACAAAGTTGGTTTTTTTTTCTATCTTTCTAAAATATTTTTTTCGGCCTTAAATGGTACTACTGTTTTGTTGTGGAAAGCAGAAAGGTGGCGAAATTTGTTTTATTTAACTTTTGTAGATGATGAAATGGCTTTCTGAGTGCTCACTTTTGGTGAAATTCAGGTTTACAATGGAGCATTATCTTTCTAGTCCTCAAAGCTCAATTTTTTAGTGTTAAAAGGAGTTTCATGTATTGAAAGCGATGGATGGGCGGCGGCACTCTGTGGATATTCCCATTTCAAGGGCGCTGGTAGCACTAAGGAGAGTGAGGTCTCTTAGAGATCCCTCTACTAATTCCCTGAGCAAATTCTCTCCTTCGGTGGATAACTTGAACTGGGAGACAAATTCAAATAATGGGATTACCTTGGGTTTTGAAAATAAGAATAAGGAAGGCACCGGTGCTGGTATTGAAGTCGCTGAAGCAAGAGACACTAGATTTGGGAGTTTGAAGGAGCAATGTTGCAATAAGCAAGAATTCTTCTGTAATTCGAGAATATCAAACTATTCACATGAAATGTACATTGGTGATGTGCGTTCTAGCCCTATTAGGAATGTTCATGTTGAGGTTCCAAACCCTTGTCAACCAGGGGAAGGCATATCAAGGGGGAATAAATTAATGAGTGAGAGATATTGCAGCAACTACAAAGACAAAGGGTTGGAGTTGGTGTACGTAGTACCTTCTGGTGACTATCAGGAGGGAATGGGCTCATGTAATGAGCCAAATGAAGGATCAACACAAGAAGAGAAGATAGATTACAATGCATCCAATCGACCAAGCCATTATAGAAAGCATACTAGATCATATAAATCTGCAGCAGGTGATGTCTTGAGCTGCGTAGGCAGCCCGTGCTTGTCAACAAGTGATGCTCTGCTTGGAGGGTCAAGTCGTGCGATATCCCTATATGAAAATGAAGATGCTGATGTTTTGGATTCTGGTCAATGTGGATGTGGGATAAGCCGGTACTGGTCCAGAACCCCAAGGCTTAGAGAGTCAGGTCTCTGTTTTGACGTAGAAGAACAGCCCCTTTTAGCAGGGAGTGGAAGTGATGCACTCTTATCTGGAAAGAGAAGGAGCTGCAATCATGCAAATAGTAAGGTGACTTTGTATTCAGAAAGTCCTAGAAGTCTCACTCAAAAGTTCAGGCCTAAATCATTTGATGAATTAATGGGGCAAAATGTAGTATCCAGATCTCTGTTGACGTCAATCTCAAATGGGAGAATAACTTCTTTTTATCTCTTTCATGGTCCCCGTGGTACTGGCAAAACATCTGCCTCAAGGATCTTTGCTGCTGCTTTAAATTGTCTTTCACCTGAGATTGAAAAACCATGTGGTCTGTGCAAAGAATGTGTTTCATTTTTTTCTGAGAGGAGCAGGGCTGTGAAGGAGATAAATCCTATGAAACTCAACAAAGGGCAAAGGATTAGGGCAATTCTTAGAAATATAGAAAATTCTCCAGTTTCCTCAAGATTCAAGGTGTTCATTGTTGATGAATGCCATCTGTTGGAAGAGGATACATGGGCAACATTTTTGAATAACCTTGAGGGTCTCTCTCGTCATGCAGTTTTCATAATGATTACTCCTGACCTCCACAAGTTGCCTCGTAGTGCAGTCTCTCGATCTCAAAGATACCATTTTCCTAAAATAAAGGAAGTTGATATTACTCGGCGATTGGAGAAAATCTGTGTGGCTGAAGGACTAGACTTTGATCAGGAAGCATTAGAATTTGTTGCTGCTAAATCAAGTGGTTCACTTCGGGATGCAGAGATGATGCTTGAGCAGTTGAGTCTGATAGGAAAGAAAATTACTGTGTCATTGGTTTATGAATTGGTAATTACTAATCAATCTGTTGCATCTTCTCATGTTTTTCAGTTTTTATGTAGCAGGGACTGGCAATCTAACTCTGTTTGTGTTGCTTAGATGGGAGTTGTTTCTGATGATGAGTTGCTTGATTTGCTGCATCATGCACTTTCATCTGATACTCCTGAAACAGTGAAAAGGGCCAGAGAAATGATGAGATCAAGGATAGATCCACTGCAACTCATATCACAATTAGCAAACCTCATCATGGATATTCTTGCTGGAAAATGTCAAGAAGAAACTTCTGAGGTTAAAAGAAAGTTATTTGGAAAATATTCTTGTAAGTATAAAACTTTCGTACTTGGCACTTTTGTCATTTTATTTTTCTCATTCTTAATTGGCCATAAAGCATGTGTTCCATTGTAGTACTTGTGTTGGCATTAAGTAATGTTATTAGAATGATCAGGCACCACTGTGCTAACTCCGGGACCCTCCTAGCTTAATCTAGAGTAATGATCTAGGTGAGAGTGAAGAAATATTCTTTTCAAAAGTGAAGTTCAGTGCATGTGGGAAGAAAGTTACCTCTTCTATAAATCTCTTAAAATGATTAATGAATTCTAACAAACTCATAGCCAAATATATGAGATTGGCAAATATTTCATTTCTAGGGAGTGTGCATCAATTTGAAATTGGCAAAGAATGCAAATAGGAACTTGTATATTCATGATAATGAACATATACACTTATTGTAGGTTTTTGGGCGGGGATATAAATTTCTGTCTCTTTTACCGAGTGAGTGATGAATGATGATTGATGAATGGAGAAGCTGAATTCATTATTTTTTTTACATTATCTATGTGCTGCCGAAGCTTCTGTCTTTGTGGACCATAGGGTTATACTTCTAAGATTTTTAATTTCTTTCCTGCCAGCCCCCACCAGAAGTATTAAAAAAAAGGAAAAAGTACAGATACCACCACTAACCTCTTCTCTACTGATTCTGATTGTTGGAATAGTTCCCAGATTCCAAGAGAAACTCTTCCACCTGGCAGAACCCTATTTGTAAAATGTGGTATGTAGCATTACTCAAAAGGAAAACACCAAATCAAAGAAAAGTATCCTGACATCCAGTTTTACATACATAATATAGGACCAAAAGCTAGAAAAGCTTGACACTCAGGATCACAGCTTCTTTTATTTGGGGATTAATTTTTTCTTCACGTGCTTGGTCCAGTATCTTTTGTTTGGCCATTTACAATCTGATATGTTAACCAATCAAAGTAATTTATCAATTGATTATCATTTTACTCCTGTATATTGTAGTGAACAAATATACATACATAGTCTTATAAAATAAAAATCAGTATGGGCTAAATATATTGCACATGATACCAGCATGACTCCCCTCTTATGCTAGTCATTAGTTATTGCACTTTTAGAAAATCACTGTGATTCAGCATGTGACCATTCCCATCTGATATTAGAAGCATCTAAATCATTAGCTAAGACTGTATGATAACGCCACACTACTTCGTTCAACCATTTGGAATTAGCAGATGCTTAGGATGGGCTAAATACGTACTTTCTTGTGAACGAATCAATATGGAGTTGTCTTACTTATCAGCTTTTAGTAATTGTTAATCTAGGTTTGTGAATGGAATACTTTTTATTCTCTTTAAGGTTTCCTGCATTTCTTTCTGCACGATGTCTACCTTCTGACAATCTAAGAGATTGCTTTCTATCTTTCTGCCATAGCTGAAGCTGACATGCAGCAACTAAGCCATGCGCTTAAAATACTCTCTGAAACTGAAAAGCAACTGAGGGTGTCAAAGAACCAGACAACATGGCTTACTGTAGCTCTTTTACAGTTAAGCTCTGTAGGTCCGTTGCTGGATTCTAGTGAATCTAGGTTGTGCACCAAAACAACACACCCAAAAGGTGAGAACAAGTGAAATAATATCAGGCCCACATTGGTCTGGGTGCAAAGTCTTTTATAATTGTTAGATAGATTATTCTAGTGAAAGAAATGTTTTAAAGCAGTACTTTTCGATGCAGATGGTGATTTTTGTAGCACATCATCTACAAGTGAGAGTCTGAAACATCTTGTAGCTTGTTCCTGTGACGGCCATGAGTCCTGCAAAATGGCAATGAAAAATTGCCAACAGACTCTTGAATCCATATGGAGGAGAGCTGCGGGTATGTGCGAACCCAGTTCACTGAAGAACTTCCTGCAAAAACATGGGAAATTAGTATCTCTTAGTCTTAAACAAGGTACGGTAGTGACTTTGCCGTGAAAACTTAATGGTATCATGCAAATTGGAATAGTAAAATTAATTGTAGAAGAGAAAATAGAAGAGTAGAGAGCCCAGATATTATCTTACTACAAAAGTCTGCTATTTTTCCTAATCTCCTTTTTCAAATATGTGACTTGTCATTGTCAATGCATGTATAAGCTCATTGTACCTTTTGTGTTTCTGAAATTGCATTATTGATTAAGTTGTTCATTAGATCTTATTACGCTATTCTTTCATAGGATATCTGGTTAGGTCTATGGATTATTGGGAAGGTCTTTTTATGGTTGTTTGGTTTAGTTATAATTGATATATC
This sequence comes from Rauvolfia tetraphylla, assembly GCA_030512225.1. NCBI lineage: Eukaryota > Viridiplantae > Streptophyta > Magnoliopsida > Gentianales > Apocynaceae > Rauvolfia > Rauvolfia tetraphylla. Next base: position 8,143,123 of record JAJQKT010000059.1, read on the forward strand.
CCTTCAGAACTGCTAGGACCATATGACAGGATCAGGATGCCAACCTTCTGACGATCTATAAACCTGTATTAGATTACTGATCTCCTTTAAGCCAAAGATTATTTTCAGTTCCTTATTCTTAAGAGGAATCAGTTTTTGCTCATAAGTAAAACAAAAAGATTGTTTTGACGATGACTTTTGGTGACATCATAAAAATTTGAGGATCTTTTTTTCCCCAGATGAGTAAAGTATTACTCTGATAATACTTTAATACACATTTTGTAGTGATGCAGATAATTGAAAGTCATAATTAACATCCATGGACTGCAATGCAGGAAAGATCTGTGCTAGCTTTATCTTTAATTGAGACAGTATGGCTGAGAAATTCTCCATGGTAGTGCAACTCGAAGCTCACCTCTAATGCAATAGACAAGTGAAATAAGACATGCTTCATTATGAGGATGTGCTTTGTCAATTTTCTATGGTGTAAAATATTGTACTTGCTCAAGTTTTTGTTATGTTGTATATGCTGGCAATATTGGACCAAAGATGGGGCAGCACAGAGTTTTGGATTTTTTGCTGCTCTACTTAGAAAAAAGCAAGGTTTTTTAATTGTATGCTTATTACTTCGAGGACTACCTGTTGCACTTCCATGCCACCAGTAGAGAGAGAGAGAGATAGAGAAGAGAGTACAAACAATCATGTCCAGGGTTAATCATATCATTGACAAGGATTTTCGTGCTGATGTTGCATTAAAGATTCTCCTTCTACTTCCATTTTCTAACAATCCTGTGGCTACATTATTTAAACTGATCCTATAGATATGTGAGCCAGCTTTATTTTACCTTTGTTCTTATTTGATGCATATGCAAATTGGTTCGTGCAATGTCTTTGTGACTGATGGTTTCTACATCAGGTATAGCTGTAGCTGAATTGGGGTTTCATCATGCAAAATACGTATCAAAAGCTGAGAAGGCATGGAAAGTCATTGCTGGTGCACTTCAACATGTGCTGGGACGTAATGTAGAAATAAGAATCGATCTTATAGTCAGTGCCTCACAAAAAGATAAAGCCAAATGGAAGAAACTATCTTTCAGCTTATTTAGTTGTTCACGTCGAATGTGCTATGGGTCCAAATCTACCCTTGAGTGCATAAGTGAACCATCAGATAATTCTGATTTCACGTCTGGAAAAGCCTCAGCAGGAGATAAGCATGTTGAAACATGTTCCTCTGACTGTGGATCTCACGTTTCTCACACATGTTGCAATGGAAAAGAAATGATAAGGGCTATAGGAAATGGGGATGGAAATGCACTCAGCATTGCAATAACTCCACCGTACCGATTTACTGATGGAATGCCTAAGGATCATCAATCTAGCGCTGATCATCTCAAGGATGGAATAAATTATGGATGCCAGGACTTCACTGCCCTAGAGCCAGAGAAACAGCCTGGGTGCTTCCCTAGAACTGTAAAGCTCCAGAAGTCAAATGCTACTGAGATGATATTTTTAGAGAAAAATGCAGAAAATAGTTTGGCCTTATCAGTTCCTTGCACAAAATCATCTGATATCTATTTCCATGCCAGTGATCCAGTTATTGTTTCTTGCAGCAGGTCAGACATCAGGAGGAACTGCTGTAGAAATGATAATGTGTAAGTTTCTCTTGAAGCAAACCTGCTTTATGGACTTCCTTTTTTTTTTTTTTTCTGTTTGTTTATATAAAATTGGCATTGTTAAAAATTTGTCTAAGATCTCAGGAAAATTATCCATCCATTTAATTAGAAAATATTTCTTTAAATAATAAACTAGGATTTGCAAAACTGTTTCTTTTACACTTCTATGCGTTAGCACCTTAGTATTTGAGATTACAAAAGGAATGTACCCTAAAAATATGAAATTGATTGTTGTCATGTTTCGAGTTAGTTTCTTGAGAGCCCCATAGGTTTTGGTTGCTTGTGTCTTTGTGAAACATTCTCTGATGGTTTTTGTATGTATTTACAATAGTTCTTTCAAAAAATAAAAGGGAAATCTATTTTCCTGAGTAAATTATTATTTGAAAGGAGATCTAGCTGTTAGTTTTATAAACCTCCTGATATATAATCTCTTTTGTTGACGCGGATAATAGATAGTCCCTCTATTTGGAATTGAATGTCTTATTTTGACTTAATATAAAAATTAAGAAGAGTAGCTTGACAATAATTAAATTACTATATTATCTTTATTAATTAGAAAAGTTAGTAGTGGGATCCGTGTGTTAGTGAAGCTTAATACCTTAAATCAAGGGAGTAAAAGAAGTTAGTGGTAGGACCATTATGTTAGTCGAGCTTAATTCCATTAAATTAAGGAGGTTAGCAGTAGAAGTTTATCTTACATATATTACTACTTGGCTTGTTTTCCCCAATCAGTATCTTCAGCCCTAGTAGCTCCTCCAAATTATTCTTGGACAAGCAAACCTTATATAAGATTTTGCTTGTTGATTAAATGGTTTCATAGAATGAGTTGACCTTATGCTTTTCAAAAAAATCATAAAACTAGACCTTTTTGGAAACCATCACATGCATTTTCACATCTTAATCTGTCGAGTATATGTATAAACATCTGTGTGTATATTTGACTGTTGAAAAGTATAGGGATTTTATTGTCAACTTTTCCTTCCTTCACTACCTGAGTTAACTGTTCAATTGGAAAGAGAAGAATGGCAAGGTCTTGCTATTGGTACTTTTTTTTTAAGTGGGGTGTTTCTCATGAAGAAGCCTAATGATCCTGTTGGGTGCCTAAAGCAGTCTAATCTTCTGTTCTATTCATGCTTACTGATTAAGATAAAGGAATTTAGGTTAGGCCAATGAGATTTCCTTGTCTTCCTTTTCAAACTAAACTAAATTACTACAACAATGAATTTCATTTCCAGGCAAGAATTCCGTAGAATAATGCATGCCGTTCTTAGACTACTGAAAGAATTACGACATCTAAATAATGCCTTTAGTCCTTACAATTGATGGAAAGATATTTTGCTTCAGTCTCATGGTTTACCAATTTGCGTATTGTAACTGTAATTGGCTACCGTTAGATCTTTGCCTTACATTTTAGCAATGATTCTGGAAATAATTACCTACTGCATTGGGTTTGCAGGCTGACTAGCTAAGGGCATCTACCACCACAGAGTAAATACTTCACTGATTGCACGTTACCTTGCGATGATGCTAATCAAATCAAGTTGTTTCAGCAGATTATGCATGGTAAAAGAATACCTGAAAGTCCTAGTTGCTTCATACAGATTTTTGTCTGCCAGATTAGCGAGTAAATTACATCTTCTAACTTCATGATTATATACTCTTCTTCTTGCTAACCTTAACATGCACTACTGTGTACCAAATCTCAAGACACTGCAACAATATTTTATTAGTACTTATAATATTTCTATAAAAATTGAATCCCAACCTCAACCCCTGATTTTCTTGGGTTTAATGGTTCTGTTGTTTCTGATATAAATTTTTTCTGGCAAAGATGCTGCTTTAATTATTGTTGTATTAGAAGTAAAATGTGGTCTTCATCTTTGGGATGTTTTATATCAGTTCCCCCTTCCCCACTCCCAACCCTCATTTTTGTTTTCATTTTCGCAGCCTTAAACATATATATTGCTCCAAAAAATTGCAGTACTACTGGCTTGAAGCCGGGAGCACATAATTGTTACAGGAAGCTCTTAGCAGGTTATTACTAGGAAATTTTAGTTTGAGTGATGAAAATACCTTTTAACGCACATTGGAAAGTCAGTTCATCGATGCACACTTGATTGCCTGTTAACATTACAAATTTTCCAATTGGTGTGAGTTTATGGTTTCTGCTGATATTTAACCATTGCCAAAAACCATCTGCAAGTGATTTTTTTTTTTGGGGTTGAATCATTTTCATGTGATTCCCCTCTTATGCTGTTTTTGGTACATTGGAATGTAATGACTTTCTAGTTAAGATCGCTTCTAACCCAAAATGAGTTTATAATTCTCTTTTCATTTTATTGTTTTGAGGTAAAAGTTTAAATGAAATGATGATTTATTTTTTGTATTTTATAAAATTATTATTTATTGTAAGGGTAGAATGAAATTTCTTATGAAATTATGTAAATACATGTTTGTTTTGTCATATAAAAATATCATTTAAGTAAATTCACAGAGAAAAATTTTAAAAACATCAAATATTTTAAGTACTAAGTAATATTTAGTTATAAAAATAATTCTTATTTTAAATCAAATAAATAAAGAACTACTAATAAAATTAAAATAAATTTTATATATTCTTCTTCATCCAATTTCATGAGGGTAGTAGTCATAAAAAGAATTTTAGGATTCATCCTTTCCTTGAATATACTTTTCTTTTGATGTGGAAAATTTGTTTTTTTTTCTAAGAATGAATTTTCTTGTAGAAACACCTTTCTTATTTAAAATTTTAATATCAAATATTGTAATAAAATAATTTTTATTCTATTCTAATATAGCAAATGTAATGTTAATGTTAATACGAGCTTGATTCTGCAATTGTCATGAAATTTACTCTCGCATGCCAGATTTTGGTAAGTTGCAATTAGGTAAATGGTTTTAGGGCTACAATAGTTCATGTTTGAAAATGAATGGCGTATTTGGATTGGTTTTTAAATAAAAATAATTATTTTTTTTTTACTTTGAGCAATATTTGTTATTTTATAAATAATTTATTTTGACAATTGCTATATACAATATTTTTTCTATCTATATACATTAAAACAATTTTCATTTTCACTATTCATTAGATTTCTATAAATTCTCTCAACCATCTCAAATATTAATGCTCGGATCTACAGAAAATTATTTTGAATTTGTAAAAAATAAGATTAGTTTTTCAAATTATATCAATTTTTATATATTTTTGCACCTAAATTTTAATGAAAACGGCCTCAAAAGGCCTCTTTTGTACTGTAGTTAACTTCTACAGTCAGTGGCTGAAATTAGGAGTAAGTTTCGCCATTGGTAGAACTTGCTGGTAGCTTCTGCAACCGGTGGCAAAACTTGCCGGAGATTTCTGCTGTAGGTTGCGGAAGTCTCCAAACTTTTGCGACCACATGCCACATTAGGTGCGAAAGTTCATGGCAAGTTCTGCAGTCGACGGCGGTAATCTCGGGCGAGTTTAGCAACCGAACGTTAGTTATATATATATATATATATATATATATATATATATATATATATATATATATATATATATATATATATATATATATATATATATATATATATATATATATATATATATTTATTTATTTATTTATTTATTTATTTACATTTTACATTTTTATGAGTAATTAATTTATCTGAACAATTTAGTTTTTAGATAAGCACTATGGTTAATTGTAATTAGTTAATTTGAAATTTACACAATTATGTCATTAAGAATTTAGTAAATGAATATATAAATACATATAATGTACGATGTATGATATTTTTTTAAGTATACTTTAATTTGTAATAGCATGCTTAATTAACTATTTTTACTCATCGTTTTATGTTGTATTAATTGAAAATAGTATAGTTATTTATCTCTTCGGAATCGGTTTAGTAGATTTAATTTGGAAAGGGCATAAATGGAATGTGAAGTTGCCTACCCTCGCATTCTTTCCTTTTTGATAAACTAAATTTTTTCTTTTAGGAAGAATTGAATATCTTAATAAAGCGAGATAAAAAACTAAAAAATTAAATTGTTTCATTTTATTATATTGTAAAACTAAATTGATCCATAGTTCAATTATGTTTAGTTGAACTAATCTTGACCTTATGTTTAGTTGTATAGTCCTTAATTTTTTCCCTAGTACTTATTTACTTTCATATTATGAGTATAATATTTTATTTATTAAGTGAAGTTGTATGTTTAGTGCAGATGGTTGAGCCATCTAGAAGGCGGCGAGACAGGGATCATGAATTGGGATTGGTGGTGGACCGTAGCGGTTGCTTGTACGGATGAAATATGATTACTACCTCAGCCAGGTAGCAGGCTATGCGGACGGCTATCGCAGCTCAGCATAGAACCTCTGACATTCCTATTTCAATCGACACAGTGATGACAACAGACGTGTCTTTACAGTTCAAAGCACCTATGTCATAGGTCCCTGGTATTTATCTCCCGCATTTAAAGGTGTTTATCGGTTAGGTTTGAAAAGAATTTGGATTCACTATTTAGAGAAAATTTGAATTTTGATTTTTTTTCTAAAAACAAACCTAACCTAATAGGCATTCAAACTAAATTTTCTCTAAACAGAATTATTCGGTTTGGAGAAAATTGATTTTTTTGAAATAAATTAAAATGACCATAAATAAGAGAAATCTAGCTTAGTTTGACTTATAAGTGTCGACATTCTCCTCATTAATCTAAATACAAGCACAACAACAATCAAATTATATAATTAATTCAACAACAACAATTAAATAATCTCATAAAAAACTACAATTAAACAAAAGTATCACATTGATATTCAGAGCAAAGTTGAAAGGGATTCCCTATTTAGTCTTCACAAATACAATTTGGCTTCATTGATCCAAAAGGTATTTGACAATTGACAAGCACTTTGTTAGCCTTTTCCTAATGCTCTGAAATTAAAAACAGGTAGAAAATTCAAGAATCGTTAAAACTAAAATGCAATACATACACAAACCATTGCTGAAGAACACATGAAATAGAGATTATGCAAGAGGTATTCACACCTAGGCATATGTAATTATGTAATTACCAAGTACGCATAAAAAAACATACTTGAAAGCAGTACTTGTCCTAAGAATAAAGAATTACTCAAAGTCAAATTTCTGCTTATAGGCATATGCAAAATTCAAAGTCAAAATTTCTACTTATCAGTTATCAACAAACTTGAATACGTATGCAATATTCCTTATAGTCATTTAAGGTAACTATCCCAAAGAGATCATCATCCATCCATAAGCATTAAGAATTACTCAAAGTTAAATTTCACTAACTTATAAATTGAGCAGAATAACGAAAGCAGAAGATATATCCCCAAACAGACTTGCAACAATATAAAGGTCGAAAGCTGTATGACTTCAAATGATTTTCTTTTCAGCAAACAGATGATTCTATTTAATGTGCCATATAAAATTTCTCCTTAGCAATAAGGGTTAATAATGTTCATCCACAATAGCAGTAATAAGAAAGAAGCAATAATTCTAAAGGGTATGAGAAATAAGATATGTTTAAGAGTTCATTGAGTGTACACATTTAATCTAATCTTAGAGTAAATAGTTGTATTCATTAGATAGTTCATGATTTTTTTCAATAAATCATAGCGATGAATAAAAATGAATAAGTCAACCTCCTTAGCCAGAGGAAGAAACTCTTGAAATGTGTACCTAAAAGATTATAGGGGAAGTACCTTAACAATGTATATCTCCCCTTTCAACCATAAATCAAATATGCATTAATATAAATTATAATTCATAAAGTTTTAGTTTTTCCCAATAATAAGAAATACATCACAAACAAATTTTGCTATCAAAGTTCTATTTGATACTCATACTGACACTAGAAATGTATTGCAATTTCTAGATTTTGGTAACATAATGAATCTCATGTAATACGCAGAGATAACCATCCATTTTGAAGGGTAAAAAGAAGATATCAAAGAAACACCAGTATTGGTTGTGAAGTCAAGGTATCACTAAATAATGGAACTAGAAGAGCCTCAATGTTTTATCTAAGCAAGAAGTTTAAGTTCATAAACTTTTAGGCAAGTGTCGCAATGCCAAAAGAAATTTTTCTCACCTCCGTACTGAACTTGTAAAGTTTACTCCTCAAAGAAACGAGCTGTCGGAGAATAAATCTTACAGTGTGTTGGTGTGTGGCCGAAGAGATGGTGGAAAAGGAAGCTGTGATTTTGTAAAAGTTGCGATTCTTATAGTATGGGTATGAGGCAAAAGGATGGTTGAAGAGGAAGCTGCAATTCTGCAAAAGCTTTGTCTGAAGCAGAAGCTGTAGCTGCAGAGCAATAAGATAACCCTCGTCCTTGTGGTAAGGTAATTAGGTAAATAGAAACATTGTCTGTTTTTTCATATTTTTCAATAAATATCGGGTTCAGTTTGAAAAATTCTCAAAATTTCTCAAATCGAAACTAAACTGATTTATTTATTTGGAGAGTCAAACTTGAAGCGAACCTGAATCTGTATTGGTAATATCCAAGCCAAAAATTGAATTATTTTTTCGTTTGGTTTGGTGTGTAAATTTTCTTCAAATTCTACATACTCATACCCATATCTACCATATTCTGCATATCCTTGGCCTCTGATTATATCGACTTCACCATTTGCACCATATTATTTTTCATACTCTAGCTTGCATTTTCCTGGAATCATGAGTGAACCTCAGAGGAAGTTGTCCTGTTTTACTTCTATTCATCACCAGTACCAATGATGCCTATTTGACATCCAGAGGAAAATGAGAGTGAGGCTGATGATTCCATCCTAGATGCAGAGCAGTTGGAAGACGAAGGGACTGATGCTGCAGAGAAGATGCATAGAGAGAAGCAGGAAAACGAGCCAAGGACAAGTACCCTATAGAGGTTTAGCCTACTAGAGTCACCACCCATCTGTCTTCTATTAGTAGGCCCTGACGAGGATTGCTACAACCTGTTGCGACAAGGATTGGGAGTCTAGCTCATTCAGTCTCTGGCGTTGGTGGTTCTTCTTGCTCCGGCGATAATATCGGGTAATGTCTCCAAGGAGTTAGTCGATTTGCTTGGCCCTGAGTACCTACAACTCGATCACGTGCAACAGGACCCGCTATCTCGACGAGCCCCCCATTTACGCAAATTCCTATAGTTGCTCATGACTACCCCAGTCTCATTGAAATCGTTGTTACAATGCGAGATTCGAAACCAATCCCTGATACCCAAGCTACTGGCCGAAAGAGGACTAGGCATCGAGGCAAGCATGAAGTGTGGCGTCTCATTGGTCCAGCACCGAGTGCCCCATGGAACCCGTCTCTCATTCTCTCATTTTCTAGTAATGTAGCTAGCCGCATATAGAATGGAGAGGTATGCGTGTAGCTTATTACTCATAGCCGCTTTCATTGAATTATGTAATATCAATAAGACACGTGAACCTGTTGTTATTGTGCAAGAGCATCCAATATTGATTGTCCACCAGAGAGTGTATGTACCTGATAGGTGGGCTGAGTTAGACTCTGGTGTTGAGAAGATAGTTAAGGTTTCTGGTTTATGCCATTTGCGTTAGTGTATGTACAATCATGTCAACTTTTTGTTGATTTATTCATTTATTAAGAGGTGGCAACTAAATATGAATACGTCATTCGGTGAAATGACTATCACGTTTCATGATATGGCTTACATTCTCGAGCTCTTGGTTATTGCTTGATTATCCGCCACTCTATCGGACGATATGACATTATTTAAGATGTGTCTCTCTGTCTCTATTTTCCATATGCTTCTGTCAGAAATTAATTAGATAATTAGGGCCTCAAGTTTACCTTTCTTCATGACCATGTGACTGGGGAAACTTTACCAGTAACAGAGCATGCTCGAGCATACTTGGCATACGTATTCGAATCGACACTTTTCATTGATGAGGGTAATCAGTATAGTTGGGAAGCGAGCTGTTTTGCGTACTTATGTTGTCAGTTAGGAAAGATGTCCAGAGTTGACTGTCGACAGTTGTGAGGAATAATGACATTATTAGAGGCATAGATATACTTGTACTTTTTGAAATATGCCCCCAACAGTCTTGATCGTGGCAGGAATCTGTTCCACAAGCACTCCAATTTATGTGTCGAGGAGTTGTACCGAGGAAGTTTGAGGACCAATGCACTATACTATTACAGCTGGATAATATGTTTCGACGGGAGGTACATGACTATTTAAAATTTAACTATAAATTTTCCCCGATCTCGATATACTTGTCATATTATGCCACACAACTTATATCACCTTAGGTGTGTTGGACTTCATTTGGCCCTAACCCGCTAGCTACACGTTGGATTTTAGCATTCTACGGTTGCCTGTGTTTCTATGATTTGGTAGAGCCGTACATGTCTGATCAGGTTTTGTATCAATTTGGATGTATCTAGTGCATCCCTAAGAACCCTATAACCAAGTAAAAATAAGTAGTACATGGCAAGAAACAAAAGCTCTGACGAGTATTAAGAGCAGCCAGACTCTAATATCCTCGAATCGCTACAACTCAGTTCAGTTGATATGCCTCCAGCAGCCAGTGCGGCAAATTACATAGATTGTTACCTTCCCTGCACTCATTCTAGGATCCAGAATTCTAACCTTCTGCCAAAAAGAGTATCATGACCCAGGTCTACTGATATTCTATATTTGTGCTTCATATAATTATCATTTTGAGCTTGATTTTATGTTAAATTTTGGTGTTTTAATCACCATTTATACTCCCTTTATCTCTTATTTGCTTTAGGTGATATTATTGAAGATTTGGAATTAAATGAAGCAAATAAGGGAAATTTACACAATGAAGAACAATAGAGAAATGCAGAGGAAAGACAGACTGGTAGATATATTTCAAGTCAGATTTTGACCTCTATGAAGATTTCAAATGCAAAAGTAGTATTCTAGACAATTATAGAAGACATTCTGAAGTTTTCAGAATGGTAAAATTTGTATCAATCAGAGTTCATTTTCCTACCCTACTTATGCTGCAAAGTCACCTGTTCCGCATTGGGCTCCATTTTTGACACAGTTTGGTATAATGATCATATCTTGCGTTCTAGATGCTCAATTTATGTGATTCAAATCTCTGCGGAAAGCTAAGATCCTGATATAAAACTTTCATGAAGACATCAAGACCTATATCAGTCGATTTTGGGGTTTGAATTCACCTACAAGTCAAAACAGTGTCACAGTCGGGCAGCAGAAACTTGCACCAAAACTGAGGACAAGCGGCGCCGTTTGGTGTGATATAAGCGGCGCCGTTTGTGCCGATCTGAAGCTGCTTTTAAGCTTCATTTCTCTCTCTTTTGGGGCAGATTTTCATACCCCTTTAGGGCAGAAACAAGACAGCCAATTGGAGTGGACAGAAAACAGCAAAAACACCAAGAAAACACACCAAATTCTTCTTCCAATCCATCAATCTTGCAAGAGAAATCAAGAGAGAAGATTGAATCTTTGAAGAAGGAGAACATCCACCTTGAAGATCCATGGAAAAAGCTGCAACTTTCTCAACAAAATCGTGAAGAACTTCAACCTTGAAGAAGAGAGGAGATTTCAACTATGAAAATGAGCAATTCTTCCTCTTTCTTTGTTGTTTTATGTTCTTTGATTTGTAATATGTTGATGAACTAAAATTTTGAATACTTGGATGGGCATGAACCCTAGATTTTGCCTATGTGAATGAATTGTTTCCTTGGTTGATTGAATTCGAATTTCTTGTGGATTGTTTGTGGGTTTGAATGGTTGAATTGATTGAGTGGATTATTGATGCATAATCTGAAATTTTTGTTCACTTGGAATTGAGAAAGGAAGGGTGATATATAATTGATTCATAATCTGGAAATTTTTCACTTGGAATTGAGAAAGGAAGGGTGAAATAGACTATACACAAACAATGGGGATGATTTAGGTGACTAGAGATAAAAACCTAAACATCTTCTTGATAATTAGAGAAATCTAATTGGAAATTCACAATTCTTAATGCATTCTTGGGTTGAATTGGTTAGAAAGAGATTTCAACTAATTAATCTAAGAGTAGAGAACTTTCATCTAGAGATAGAGTGAGTTCTATCATTGGAATTTCATCAAACATAAGAAGTGAAACTTATCAACCAAGGGACATTTCTATCACATAGGTAATTCTAGGGGGATTAACCATCCAAGTATTATTTTTTCTATTGAATTCTCTCTTACAAGCAAGATTTAAGTTGGTTTAACTAGTTAAGTTAGATTCTTTTTCCTAGTAGTTATTCAAAACATTTTCACAAACAAAATTTGTTAGGCTAAATAATAGAGTATAAAGTGAGTAATGGTATTTAACCACCCCCGTGGATACGACATTTGAATTTACTTGCCATTGTACTACTCATAACGATAGGTGCACTTGCCTAGTGTTTGTGTGCAAATTGTTAGAGATTGTAATAAAATTGAGTATAAAGGCATAGACAACAAAACACAACATCTACACCTCTCATCGACAAGGCAGTAAGTATCACGTATTTCTTAATTGCCTAGTTATTAACATTCAATATGTCATAGTGTAATATAATGAGTCGTTATTTTGTAGTGATGGGATATGATACATCGTCTACTGTAGATTGAGGATGAACCAAAGCATATTACGTCATAGCAGAAAGATGTTTTTATAATAGAAGTGTGTGAGATTGCTCGTGAGCAATCATAGACACTAGTAGCTAGTGTAGAGGGACCGTCGGAGCTATGACTTGCTGTTAAGTTTATTTTCATATTTCAAAGTTCTTATTTTGTAGTGTTGAATTGTCTGTACTATATGATGTTACATAAGTTGTTGGTGTTTGTTAGACTTTGCTATATTAGTTTAGTTCATATTAGACTTGTTTCGACTATAACTTATTTATAAGATCTACTCACACACAAAAAAAAATTTAATACCCAATAAAATTGTGTAAAAATAATTAATTAACTATAACAGTTACATTATACAATGGTTCAGCCCGAATATGTAAGTGAGTAATTCATACTTCTACAAGTGTCCACCTAAGTGCAACCTCGCCTTGCCTATAGTGAATCCAAGATGGATGCAAGTTTGGAGTTGGAAACTTATCCTCTATTCGAAACTGTACAATAATAGGAATGGTGAACATTGATTAAAACACAAAAAATTTGATCACAAAACACGAAATAATTGTTCTGCCTTTTTTACGACAAAATGGTCCATGTCTTGAAGTAGACCTATCACTAGGATGCCATCTGCATGGTCCGACTATGAGCTTAGTGGTAGATAAATCCAACACTGCGATCTCGATAAATGGACAAAAGCAGCATTGTGCGTGTTTGCAACCACCCAACCTATATCCAACAGTGTTAGCCACTGGTCAACTAGGTATGTAAATATTCCATTGCTCGAACAGGTGTAATAGTGTCATAATACCGAGTTGTTCACCCATGATACCCTCGTACAACTAGGAACAATTGTGCACCTTATGCCATAACTCTTGTCGAACATGAAACTAGATATCCTAACTCCTATATTGCAAATGGACAAATTGCCCTAAATTCGCAATTTTTTTTGCCCTGATGTCAAACCAATCAGATATGAGATGTGTACAACGAATGCAGGAAACTAGTTTTCCTAAAGAAAGATTGGGGTCCTCAGGTTTCCACATTCAAAAGCACCAGTGGAGGAACCAAAGCCTTAATCGGATGACCCATAAATGTATCCTCTAGAACTGCTGTGATTGCGGGACCTACTCGATAAGCAGCCGCCTGAGTCCCTGGGAGTGTTACTGTCAAACAAGCACTTAAACACACTTTGCGAGACGTGTATGTACCCTCAATGTGACTTATCCCTTTTCGTCAAGTTTTTCTTAGGCCCTCATTTTGTCACTTATGTTGCTGGTTCCTAAAGACCACTGTTGGAAATAGCATCCGACTAATCTATATCGTAAAATGTCACCATTGCTCCTGGTACTCTTCATTATCAATTTTGCAAAATCCAAATTGCCCGGTAATCATCATATGGCTAGGAGGAAGCATGCATAAAATAATGTGATGCAAACATCGAGAAGTCAATGGTACTCTAGAATGGATACAGATGACCCACCAAAAATGGTTGTTTGGTGCTCATATGGGTTAGTATCTCACAAGAACAAGAAAGTCCATGACTGCACCACAACTAACATCGACAAAGTGTGACATCGTAGTATCTTGTTCACATGGTCCATTCATTCAAAATCAATTGTAGAGCCTTGTGCGATACTTTGTAGCATAAGGGCACCAAGATAGGATGCAATAGGATACCGTACTTGTCCACAAACTGATACTGCTCTAGTATAGTCCTGATCTCTGTGATCTGAGCCTCGATTATCGAGTGGACCTTCAACCAAGCAATGTCCAATGTGTCGAAAGCTATGCCAAGATAATATTTCATAGCTAAATGGGAGGTCTAGGCGCGATGTAAATCAAGCCAAGTCTTATCCAAGTACCTCAACATGTTCCGGAATCTCGACCACAGTGTTTATATGCTAGAATAGTTAACCTTGTACTTTTCCATCATAAGGGCATCAACTAATTTTCTCTAAGTACCTTTCAAAAATTTTTCTTCAGTGACCTTACCACTACATGCCTTATAGCACCAATGATCTACATTTTTTGTAATGTGAAGCCGACACCATATATGATCAAAATTGGGGAAGACATCAGTGAGAACCTGCATCAGTCCAGGCTCATGATTTTTTGGTAAGCACAACCCCTCTCACACCTAAGCTCGACAAATCCATTTCGAATAGAAAATGATCAAGAAGGTTCTCACTTGCAATACCCTTGCCTTCGTCCAATTTACTAACTCCATTTTATTAGAAAATAGATCATGCGTACCAAAATACAGACTCAAATCATCAACTTTATCAAGATCTAGAAATTATTTAAACGAATCGTCCGACGATGATAGCCCTTGAACATTCCTATAGAACGCACGATGGAACTTCATTTTGCAGCCTTCTTCGTGCTTCTACAATTCATATATTCAAATTTGTTGAATAAATGTTAATAATAGTTGCGAGAATACAAAAGTTTAATGTTACTAATGCATGAATAAAGATATAACTACAACTTTAATTTGACAATTACATTAAGATAAAATATATTAATTACGTAAATAATTTCATTAATAATATTTTACTAAAGACGATTTAAAAATTAAAAAAATAGAGTTTAAAGCTAAGTTCGACCGTTGAGTTCTGCATCTCACGACAAAACTCGTTGTGGAGTTCCGTACCCTCAAGGCAGAACTCATCGAGTTCCACTGTGGACCATAGAAATCCACGAAGAGTTCCATTATGGACGGTGGAGCTGATGCCAGATTTAGAGAAAAAAAAAAGGCCTAACATTGATTATTAGGAGTATTTCTATCTCAAAATCGAGAGAATCTTTTACAAAATCGCAACTCATTATGTTGCTTTGACTAATTTGATACATTAATCTATTAATTTACAATGCAGGAAGAAAGAGATGGGGAGAGATGAGAGAGAAAGTTTTAAGAAAATGATTAAATTTCTTACTATATATAGTCAAAAAAACTATATATAGCAAGCGTATTTCTTCCTAGGTGGGGATGGTTACTGTAAATCTTTGCCAGAGCCTTATGTCATGCAAATTGTGTTATTTTTTTGTTCACTTTTGTTTTTTTTTTCCCTAGGATATACAATTTTTCTCCTCAAAAGCATAATATGTTCGTATGTGTACAAAAATTAAAATTGGTTAAAGTTACAAGTAGCCCCTCAAAAAATTAGGGGTGACCTTATTGTTGCTCGTAAATGTGATACCTCCAACCCCTCCACTAGGTTTCACTGCGGCTGAGTAAGGTACTAGCGTGCTTCTTGGCACTAAAGTTTAAAAATACAAATCGCGTTCGGAGAAAAAGGGAGAAGAAAAGTATACATATAACACAATATGATACAAATATAGAAAGTGTCAGCAGAAATATACAAATACATAAGTAGATCATATGCCTTATATCATCAAAAACTCAATCTTTGAAATGCTGATTTCTCTTTCTCTAACAAGCGAGAAGTAACAAAAGGTATAAATTGATCACACACACACATGTGTCCCTCTATGAGCTAACTTTGAAGAGAATCAAATGATCATTGCCATAATTCGTGATTTAAGTCATCTGAAAAGAAGCATTAAAAACATGTGTGAGCTGAAAAGCTCAATAAGTTCAAATGCTAATGTATTTCAAAAATATGAGATTTTCAAAATATGAGGGTAAATGTTTATGCACAGCAGTTCAAAATGCTTTATATTCATATAGGTTTTCTTGTTCCAAAATAATGCACAAATCTCATGATAAGATTTTGGGCTTAACTGGAAAATCTAAGCGAATCAAGACATATCAAGTTAGCTCTTCAAACTAAATTTCTCAAACATGACAAATAATCAAATGATGGCTCAAGGTAAATCTATCGGAACCAATAACAGGGTCACCAGGAAACAAATCTTGGGATCCCATAGTCAAAACTAGTCATACACCAGTGTGAATATATTCGACTTCACAAATATCTTACACCTCCCCAAACAAAACCAAGCTGAGAATTCTGGGATGCCTACCTGTCCAACTATAGTGATTAACCTCAACATTAAGCCTCTCCGGATTCGCTGTTAGGTGACCGTAAACAAATAAACGCAGTACCAGTTGGATCACCTCCTCCTTGACATACTACGCTCCCTTTCAAGTAGATCCACAATCTAGAGTTTATGTGTTCCACACCAGTGGAAGAGACCCTAGTACGGGAAACTAGCCACGTACAGTACAATCCACTAACGCTTTAAGCTCAAATCATATTCCAATCACATCATATCCCAAATCATATCATATTCTTATCCATCTCGTTTTTCAAATCATATATGGTCGGGATAGAGTTTTTATGCAACTTTTCAAACATAAATGTCACTCAAATGGTCATCCAAATGAATCCAAATACATAACCAAATTTAATCTTAACATAATTTCAAAATAACAACCGTCTACCAATCCAAACATGTAAATGCAAGTTTTTCCAAATATGCCATGAAAATGCACGACTTTTCAAAAAATACAGAATAAAATAATTTTCAAATATTACTTGCATTTATAGATTATGTTCAAATACTATAATATTTCAAATCAAATAAGTACCTATGTGGAGCACCAGTCATAAATATTTCTAGTGCACAAGTAAAGACATATTGTGGAGAATCTCTCCAATTTAGAAATAAGTAACTAAAATAATTCTCAAAATAATATATATTCATACTTGTTAATAGAAAATATTGAAAGCACTAAAATATATTGAGTTTCGATTTGTAAACTCTCCTGGTAGCAAGTGCTAGAGTTACTTGCTATCTTACGAATAATGCGAATTTTTTACAAATCCAAATAGCTAAACTTTAGTCAAAAACCTTGAAGGTAATAAATTCTAAGTTATAGAGCGAGTTTTCCCAGAATATTCAAGACATAAGTTTAAGCCTAAACTTACAACTATAAAAACACTCAATTTATTAAATATTCTACAACTATATATTCTTATAAATAGTCATATATATATCATTATCATTATATAATAGTAAAATAATAAAATAGTATTATTATTATATTCTCAAATATATATATATATATATATATATATATATATATATATATATATATAATTTCTCAAATACTAAATATTCTCAAAAACTAAATATTAAAAATTTAAGAGAGTGAAAATATAGAATAAAATGACCATTTTAAGAGAATAAAAATATCACTTTAATTTAAATCTCAAACCTCAAAATCTCAATATTTAGCCACTTTCAAATTTATTTCAAATTCTAAAGAATAAAAATTTGCAACTAAAACAAAATGTAACTCAAACTAAACTAAAACAAAAACTTTAAATCATAATATATTAATTTTACTAAACAAATAATTTATATCACAAATCTAAGAAAATCACAAAACAAACTAAAGAAATTACAAACAAAAATTAGAGAAAATCTTACTTTAATTTACAAGGAAGAACTCAAACCAAGGAGAAGAAAAAGAAAACAAACTAAAGAGAAGAAAAAGGAGGAAATCCGAGGAGAAGAAAGAAAGAAGCAAAAGAATCTGTGAAGCAAAAGAAATATGTGAAAAAAAAAGAAAGCAAAAGCTTAATGAATAGAAGAAATCGGTTGAAATGGGTAAAAAAAGAAGCAAACTGTGAAAGAAAACAAAGAGAAAATGAAAGAGGAAAAGAAGAAAGAAAGGATTAAATATAAGAAAGTAAAAGTCGGTTACTTCACCGACGTCGGTGTAAAAATATCAAGTGACTTTGTGTGTCACTTGTTTAATAGTTTTTTTTTGTGGTAAAAATATGATTATAAATAATTTTAAAAATAAATAAACATAATTTATGCTAATTTTTTAAATATTTTATAAAAAATTATAAATTTTATTTCAAAATGAACAAATCTAAACCATTTTTAGAGTGGAATATTATAGTAAAAGCCAGAAAGGGCAACCCCCTCCTCCACCCCACCCCCCCCCAGCAATAAAACATCCCGGTAGATAGAAAAAGAGGGTTGGGGAGAGTTTAGAGAGAAATAGAAGACTCATAATGAAGTATTATTGGATTATATTGAATAATTTCTCATGTTACATTTTAACTTATCTTTTATTTATTTCTTTTAAACATTTTAAAATACAAGAATTATTTATTTATTTATTAGTACAATATATCATTCATGATTTGTCATTGATGCCAATGACTTTTACCAGAAGATGATTAGAATTTTTAGAGAGATAGCTTTGAGAAAGAAAGTGACGTTTGAAAATGCCAGTTGACTGCATTGCATTTAGTAATTATTCACAGTACGTTTACATATGAATCATTTTAAATCTATTAAAATAACTTTAAATTATTTATCTTTATCATTTTTTATTTAACTCAAAATTTTAATTTAAATTAAATTTATTAAAGCTAAATTCCTAACTCATACATTAATTTTAATGTTGAATTTTGTATATTAAGTTACTTTGTAAAAGTATGAAACTTTTAATTATTACTTTAAAAATTTTGTAAAACTACTTATATATTGAATTTTGAATTCTGTATTTTTTAGTGAAATTAAATTCTGTATGTTCCATTACTTTATAAAAATAAAATTTTAATTATTTAATAGTTGTCAACAAATATGAATTTAGTTATTTTTAGGTACTTTGATCACAGACTTCAAAGGTTAAAATTTTACATTATATTTCCTACTCTATTATTTTGTCTACTGTGTATTTTTTTCTAATATTCTGCCTTTATGTTTTAATTAATTTTTAAAAATTTAATCCGTTAGATAATTTTTAATCTATTAAAATAACTTTAAACTACTTATTTTTATCATTTTTGTTTAACTCAATCTCTTAATTTATACTAAATTCATTAAAGCTAAAATCCTAACTATTACATTATTTTTTAATTTTGAATTTCATATATTAAGTTACTTTATAAAAGTATAAGATTTTAATTATTATTTTAAAAATTTTGTAAAACTACTTATATATTAACTTGAATTTTGAATTTCATATATTCGATTACTTTGCAAATGTAAAACTTTAATTATTCAATAGTTATTAACAAACATAAATTTAGTTATTTTTGGGTACTTTGATCATAGACTTTAATGTCTGAAATTTTACATTAGGTTTTCTACTCCATTATTTTGCCTATTATGTATATTTTTTAATATTATGTATTCCTTTGTTTAGTAGTATTACAATGGCATGGCTCATAGTATCTATTTATGGTATTCTTCTTGTATTAGAAGAAACAAAGAGGTAGAAATCACATGCTAAGAACTTACAGTGGGAAGAAAGTATTTAATATTTTTAAACCAATGAAATCTTAATGTTCTGTGTAATTCAATTTTTCTCCTAAACACATACATTTTGGGAGGTAAAAAGAGTTCCTCTTTGGATACTTATATTGAAATCTAATTTTAATATTTTTAAATTTTAAAATATATATGTGTATCGCACGAATTTAGACTAATTATTTAAAAGATAGAAAGATTAAGAGAAGGATAAAGTTTTTTTCTTTTCCAAATGAGAAAAATGAAAAATTCTTTTCGAACTTCTTGATTTATTAATGATTTAAACAATTTTACTGTTTCGTCAAGATTTCTACTTTTTCAAGTAGTTATGATTTTAAAATCTATTCACTAGTAATATTTTAATTTGTTAAAATAAATTTTAAAACTTAACAGATAGTTAGTTTTTTTTTCGCTTTTTCCCTCTCTCAATTGCATTCAAAGAAACAACTCGGTTGAAAGCTGCCCTTAGAGAAAGAGAAAACCATCATCATGTCCTCTCAAGACGATTTTGTAGAGGTTTTTGGGATTTTATTTATCTTTTGTGCATTAAAATTTCGTTTCAGTGCTTTTACTATGTTATATTTTTAGTTTCTTTTCCCTCTTCAAGAAAGTAAGGCATACCAAGTTAATATTCAGCTGCAGGTGAAACATGAAGTAATACTCTCTTTTTTCTTCAAAATATTACAATTCTGCCGAATGTTAAATAGTTTGTCAAATCGCCAATTCCCAGAAGATTAATTACGCAAATGAATCAGCCAGTGCTGCTCTCTCTTTATTTGTATTAATGTAGGTATAGATTTACACAGGAAAATGCTATTCTCACTCTCATTTTAAACTTTTCACTCATCTTCTTTACTTTTATAAATAAAAGAACTTTGATACTCCTAACCATAAAATCAGTTGATCCCATACATTATCAATGGACTCAATTACCCTTCTTTTCTCATGGCATTGGTATTTTCACGATAAATAAATTTGGTGCTACTAACTATCATAATAGTAGCTAATTATTTGCATAAAATTTTTCTAGTTATATGATTTTTTATACATTTGAAGGTTTATGGAAAGAGGTTATAAAATTTTACAATCTTTTCTCTTCAATCTAATGTTCCTGCAAATTGTCTTTCGCTTAGAAAAATTAAATAAATAATAATAAAAGGAAGTAATGAAAAGTTTATTATGTACTCATAATAATTCTTTTTATCTTTTCTTTTCATAAAGTGGGTAATTTAATACATTGAAAATTTACGGGCTTGGCTAATTTTATGTGCATGGGTATTAAAGTTATTTTATCTATAGAAAAAATAAAGAACAAATGATATTCTCACTCTCATTTTAATATTTTTTCCTCTTCTTCCTTTCTCTTATAGCTAAAAAGACTTTTATAAACATAATTATGAAACAAGCTAACTTCGTAAATTTTTAATGGACTAAATTATCCAATCTACAAGGAGAAAAAATAAACCAGAATAAATAAAAGAAGGGAAACAGTGTGAAAAAGGTTAAAATGTGAGGGAGAATATTATTATCCAAATAAAGAGAAGTAAAAAAGATTAAAATGGGAGTGAGAATAAATATCACTTCCTATTCATATATAGCACGGGTATTTAGACTAAAGAATTGTCATTGACAAAAGGATTATTATGATAGTCAAGGTCTAATAGAAAAGCAAAAATTGCATCCAAGACATTCCCCATCTAAACATATCTAGAGCTTTCCATACCCAAATTATGAATATGTATATTGTTGTCGGTGAATAAGCATGGAAGAAGAAATATAACAAAAATAGGATACAATTACTTTCTAATCAAGCTAAATAATGACCAACTATTTGATTATATTTCCACTGATATAATTATATTGACTTATCTAAGTGATATACTAAGTATGAGTTTCGATTATCATTCAACGCATTTTTATCATGCATTGTTAGTTGTTTTTCTGGCTTATGTGACATAAGAACGTATTACGATGATACCAATTTTTTAAAATTTTTTACACCAATGCATTTTTATCATGCGTTCTAAGCTTTTTTGACTTCTGCAACACAAGAACACATTACCGTAATGCGTTATATATGTACATCGCATTTTTTTTACCGTTAAAGTTTAAGAATGCATTATTATAATGCATTCTTAGATTACATTGCATTCTTTTCTTGGGTCATGAACATTTTGCACTCATTTTCATAATGCGTTTGTCAATCCCACTTCGGTTCTATGAACGCAAAATAGCTATGAGTGAAGCCCTAATAACACATTACTCGAATACATTTTCACACTTACATCGCATTCATCTCTTGAGTATAATGCGTTCTAATATCACATTGCATTCTTCTATTGCGTCGTGAACCTTCTGAACCTTTAAGCCATAAGATGCATACTTACCATAATGCGTTAATGATTTATAATAATTTACCAGAGTGCCTTTTTGATAAAAAATAATTTAAAAAGTAAACAATTTAATAAAATTTGACTATAAGATCATTGTTTAATTTTCACATGAAGATTTTTTTGTTTGAAAGACTAATTTTATTTTATTTTTTGTCTTCTATTATTACTAAAATTATTAACAAATTGAAAAAAAAATATACAATTTAATAAAATCTGACCATAATATCATTGCTCAATTCTCTCATGTAAATTTTCTTTTTTGAAAGAGTAATTTTATTTATTTTTTTCTTTCATTAATACGTAAATTATTAACAAATTAAAATAATAAATAATTTAATAAAATTTTGATCCAATTTTCTCTCTGTAGTAAATAATTTTATTTTAACTACTTTTTTTGCAGCTATAATTAAACTTGATTTTAAATGATATTATTGTGTCTTACTCTTTGTTTCATTTTAGAAAAGAGCAAATGAAATTTTATTTTAATATTTGATTCCATTTGATCATATTATACATACAAATTTTAACCATATGCTTATCAGATCACTGAACAACCCCCACACGTGAAGAATGTTGGCATTAATGAATGTGAAGAAGAATCAGATTAAATACTAAGTTCTTTTGATGTAAAAAATATGAAAAAAATTAACTATATGTCTGTGATCTAAATAATATATTATAAAAATAATTTTATAAGACAATCTTTTAGTATTAAATTTACAATTTTGATGTCTATTTCTCTTAGTATATTATTTTTCTAATTTTGTTTCAATCCATAAATTATAATATAATAACTAAAATATACATACATAATCTTTTCATGAATACTTTATCCATAAGATTACTAATTTGATCACTAATCGATCCCCATGAGTAGCGTGGGAGACCTTGACTAGTTTTTTGTCTAAGAGTGAGAGAATGTGTATTTAGCAAAGAGAGAAAGAGAAAGAGGATGCAAAGGATGTGTTTTGGCACCAAACCATCTCATGTTATACCTAATAAAATTTTACGATACACACATACACACTATAATTTTGACTCAATTCTAATTAAGTTATTTCTTATTGTCTTTTTAGAGTTACCTCACATATAAATATATATTATCTCATTCTCTCTCATATTAATAGAGAGTAAATTAAATTAGTTAAGAATATAATAAAAAGAGTAATATATTTATTTTTTCCACATTAATCCATAACCTTAAACTTACATTTCTTACCCTATCCAAATGGTACCTTGAATTCAACATGAGCATATGCGAGTGACAATGACAACGTGAGATTGTATTGGTGGACATGAGGTAGTGGAAACATTACCTTGACAAACTAATGATACGTCCCAAAAAAAGCAAAATCAAATTGGGTCAAGAGAGTCTTTAATCTTTGAACCTTTATTTATAGGAGCCTTGTATTCCCATAGAAAAATGAAAATATGAAAGACCATGATTAGAAGATGTGTCCTAGAGATTTAACACCTTTATTGAAATTTAGCTGGAACAACTTAAAAAGATGAAGAATAGGTGATCCTACAGAAAGAAAAAGTTTAATAATAAAAATATTTCATAAAATTTACTTGTTAAAAAAATATTTCAAAAAATTTAATTTTGGAGAGAGTTAAAGATAAGAGTTAGTAGAAAATATTTAGGATATCTATACAGATATACTAGTCTAAATACGTGCATTACAAGGATATATTTTGAAAAAAATATTAAAATTAAATTTTCAAAAGAATTATCTAAAGAAAAACTTTTTTTACCTCCCAAAATGTATGTGTTTAGGAAAAAAAATTAGATAACATAAAACATTCAAATTTCATTAGTTCAAAAACATCTAATACCTTCTTTCCTAACTTAGACTCTTAGCATATGATTTCTACCTCTCTTATTCCTCTCAATACAAAACTAGGAGTAATATTGGTTATATTGAATCTACTTCTTTTTAACTTTTTTGAAATCTCTTATTCACATACAAATATTACTGATATTCTTTTATAAAACATAAATAACATGTACCATTTATTAGATCAAAGAGGATTGAACTTATCCAAACCCTTATTTAGTTTGGAGAAGATCCCTTATTTGCTTCACTAATAAAGGTTTCGTTTTTTCTTTTCCAAAAAGAAAAAAATACTTAATAGCAAATCTATTCCCTTCATCAATAATCAAGAGAAATTACAATTATTAGTTACTTCGGATTACAATTTGTAATAGTCTTTTCCAATGAACCCACTAAGTCAGATAATGGATAATTTTAAAAATGATCTCAATAGATTTACCTTAACAAAGGAATTGAAAGCTGATGTATCCAAATGATTTCTTATTTCTTAGGCTTTTTTTGGGGGTAAATTAAGAAAAATGAAAATTTAAACAAAGTACTGATATTGAGGTTTAAGTGAAAGTTCATTTATTCCATTACAAACTATATAGCGTTTATCTATTTGTTTTTTCTTAAAAAGTGGACAATTATTTTAGTATAAAGTGTAACAAATATAAGCAATAAAGATGTTGGGAGATGCAAGAATGAAATATAACATAAAATGGGAGAAAAAAGTATGAAAGAGAAGAAAAAGTAAAAAAATTAGAAGAATGTCGGAAGTGGATATTATGAGCCATGCTATTGTGGTACTACTAAACAAAAAGAAGGCAAAATATTAAAAAAAATATAATAGGCAAAATAATGGAGTAAGAAATCTAATGTAAAATTTTAGGTCTTGGAGTCTTCATTCTTATTTTTTAGAATTTTAATTTTTTACTAGATATAAAAGTTATTATTTATTAGAATTTAAACTTTTAAATTTAAAAATCTCAATTATTAGTAAACTTCCCCATTTAATCACCTAATTTGTGTTATTCATGTTTTCTCTTTCTACATCTTTCATGCATTTTCTTTTTTTTTAATTAGATTTTGTACGGTAATGTATATTTTTAGTTCTTTTAATAAAAAATTAGTAAGTTTTTATTTTTCTTGCTAGGTTTTGAAGATTCATATATTCCAATAACTTCGTTTTGATTACAAAGCCTTTTCTTTTTTTTTTCCCCTTTGAGGGAATGGTTTTAGAAATATTTATCTATTTAGTCCTTGATATCTATTACTCTAACTTGATCATTCATATGCTAAAATTTAAGGACAAAAGTGTCTGATTATCTATTAAAACATTTTGCATCAAAACATGCATGACTTTGTAGTACATTTGACATGAAATGTAATGGTCAATGGTTTTAGGTTTTTTCTTTTCTTTTTTTTCTTTTCATCTAGTGGATTAAAAGAAAGAAATGATTTTTGTAAAGTACAACAAGTATAATAACACTATAATTTCTTTATGGTGGACCAAGAATACTATTTTTTTAAAAGAATTTGAGCAATAATTTGAGGCTTTTTTAATTTTGAAAAAACCTTTCTTGAGGTTTCTAATATAAAATACTAATATTTTTTATTTTGTAATTTATTTATTTTTTAGGAGTAAAGAGTGACAAGAAAGAGGAGAGGAATTTTAATATTCACCATGATTTTTTACAAATATATTATATTTTTTTTAGCGGAGACTTTCTTTAAGAATTTGTGTAAGAATATCACAATTAAAATAAACTTACTTTGAAGTTTTAATATTAATTACTTTTCTTTTAATTTTGAATTTGTTTCCTTCAAGGCATTAAGGAAGCTTAGTCATGCCCTGGTGAAGCTCCCTCAAGGCCTGGTGAAGCTCTAAAGGGAGCTTCACTAATGAAAGAGCCAGCATTCTTTAACCATCTTCGGAACGACCCCTAGCTTATATGCAAAATTGCCAAATCATTCTATTCGTATGGATTGTTCAACCTTGCCTTTCTGTGACTTTTCAGAATTGTATTGATATTAACACATAAACCTCCTGTATATTACATGAGTAGTTTTATCTCGGTAGATTAGTCACTTATCGATATTTCAATAGTTATTCACCTATCAATAGAAACAGTACATATAGATGGAATGACTAAAATAAAACTAAATCACTATGTGTTAAGTTAGACATTTCATCCATATGTATATTCTTCATTAATAGGTGAAGAACTATTGAGATTTTAATAAGTTACTAATCTACCAAGATAAAACTACTCATATTACATTCATATTTCTCCTGATTGAAACTTGAATACTTTTGCCAACTTTAGCCAGTCATGACATTATTTCTCAGTGCTCAAGTTTATACGCACAGTTGAAACCTTGATACTGCAATATAGATATTTTGTGCCACAAAAAAAGAAGATATTTGAGCAAAACAGTAAAAACACGAAAGAGAACAAAAATCCTGGCAATTCGGCTACGGTGCTAACACTACATTTGTCAACACCTGCAGACACATTTCTTACGATTAGATATGTTGTCTTTTGATTTGACGGTTGGGGAATTGAAAGGGTATTTTGGGCAACTAAGATAGTGAGATATTTGAAAGTTTAAAAAAGTTATCATTTCTCTCTTGTCATCCACTGTTTCTTCAATTACTTTCTCCATATTCTCTCTCTCTCTCTCTCTCTCTCCCCCTCCCTCCCCCCTCCCTCCTCTCTCCCCCTCCCTCCCCCCTCCCGCCTCTCTCCTTTCTCTCTTATGTCTTCTCTCCGTTACTACTATGAAACTTTGTAAATATTGAAGAACAAAATGATTTATTCTCTTCAAGATCTTTATTTTGTATCTAACGGTTTTGACAGAGTCTTAGAGTTCTCTTTTGAGATCAAACTTTATTTTTTCAGATTCATTTATAGTCAAGATGAAGTTAGATATTGTGAGCCTTTCTCTCTTATGTCTTCTCTCCGTTACTACTATGAAACTTTGTAAATATTGAAGAACAAAATGATTTATTCTCTTCAAGATCTTTATTTTGTATCTAACGGTTTTGACAGAGTCTTAGAGTTCTCTTTTGAGATCAAACTTTATTTTTTCAGATTCATTTATAGTCAAGATGAAGTTAGATATTGTGAGTTTTCATTGGGATGTTTGGTAGTTTCAACAAAAATAAGATTTATTTAGATGTTTAATAGTCTATTTATGGAAGTAAAGAAAGCATTGTGTTGATTCATTACTTGTTGAATACTCGTCGTGAAGTGAATAATTATTCACTTGCAGAGTACTAATCGTGAAGTGAATAATTATTCCTTTATTCATTGACTTAAAATTTAGCTGTTTAACTATTCAACAAGGAGTGAATAAT
Organism: Rauvolfia tetraphylla; assembly: GCA_030512225.1. Lineage (NCBI taxonomy): Eukaryota > Viridiplantae > Streptophyta > Magnoliopsida > Gentianales > Apocynaceae > Rauvolfia > Rauvolfia tetraphylla. The sequence continues at coordinate 8,170,225 of JAJQKT010000059.1, forward strand.
TATTCACTGAAGAGTGATTCACAACAGAGTGAATAATTATTCATTTTACGACTAGTATTCTACAAGTGAATAATTATTTACCACTTGTCGAATACTTGTCATGAAGTGAATAATTATTCACTTGTCTAATACTCATCGTGAAGTGAATAATTATTCATTGATACTTAAATTAAACTGATCAATTACTCAATAAAGAGTGAATAATTATTCATTTGTCGAATACTAATCGTGACGTGAATAATTATTCGTTGACACTTAGGATTGTACTGATCAATTACTCAATAAGGAGTGAATAATTATTCATTTGTCGAATACTAATCGTGACGTGAATAATTATTCGTTGACACTTAGGATTGTATTGATCAATTACTTAATAAGGAGTGAATAATTAGTCACTTGTAGAACACTAATCCTGAAGTAAATAATTATTCTTATAATTTGTTTATATATATATATATATATATATATATATATATATATATATACATGCCTACTTAAAAGGAGAAAAAAACTACTCACGTTACTTTGATTGAGCGCCACGTGAAAGGTCTCTTAAAGTCAGTCTATTTTCATATATATAGATTTATCAAAAGAGAATTAATAATTTAGCAAAAAAAAAAAAAAAAAAGAATCAGGAGCAAACCCCAAACATTAGTAGCAAATAACTGAAGCCTTTAGCTTCTCAAATTATATTGTGTTGGATGATCATCCATTCTCGCACAATATGCAAAAATTTGGTAAGTGCTCCCAAAGAATATGCACACAAAAACACATATAAACGTTATTTTACTTCAATAACCTAAAAAGGAATAGAGAAATAAGCGTTTATATCTATACATATAAAGAGACATGATATTCACCTTAATTAGAATGAAGTCACTTCACGATTTGGAATAATGTCCGTAAAAGTCACTAGCATAAAAAAGGGAAAAATAAAAATAAGCGTAAAAAATCAAATGTACTACGATATATGTGTCTGTGTTTATTATTTTAATTTTTAAAAATTGATCTAAAATAATTATTTTTTAGTAATGAAATCATATTGGTATAGATGGAAATTAGAAGTTTCTTTTCTTTTTCTTTTTTGGCCGAAGGAAGTTAAAAGTTCAATGTTTGGGAGGCGTTCTTGACACTTTCCCGAGTACAGACTCATGAGAAATTTGGTTAAGAATGTCACTAAATGAGGATCTACTAAAGGAAGATCTATTGTTGATCGTAATATTAAATTTTATTTATAAATTTTTATATTATTAAATAAATTTAATTTTATGTTTTTTATTTATTATTTATAATTATAAAAAAATTTATTATTAACTGAGCTTTATCGTATGTAGTTGTAAAGTGATATAAAATAAAAAATAAAATTTATTTAATAATATAAAAATTTAAAATAAAATTTAATAGTATAACTAATAATAAATATTTTTTAAGAATATTTAGAACTAATTTTTTAAAAATATATAATTATTTTAATGAAATAAAAATGCATGCTTTAATAGATAGTAGTTTTTTTAGCAAAAAAAGAGATTGGTCATTATTATATTCTTAAGTCACGTGCGCTCAAAGCACCTTCAGATATTGATCCCTAGATCTGATCCCATTGTCTTGGTCTTTTCCTTGTTTCTCAGCCACTTTCAGCTGCCATGGACCAGTCAGAACCGATCTCGACCGTCCAATCACCTGACCCCACCTTTGTTATCTCTAATCATCCCATCCAACGACCAAAGCTCCTCGAGTCAACATCAATCACACCCCTGAACCGACAGCAGCGAAACACCTTACGCATCCACTCATTATCATAGTAGTATGTACCAGTACGCCGTCGTTTTCTGCCTCCAAACCCTTATAAAACCCCCACGAATATCTCCCTTCCTCTTCGCTCTCTGCCTCCGTCTTCTCTCTCTTAACCTCAAGTCCGAGCCCGAACCCGAACCCAAACTCCGCATGGCTCTCTCAGTTGACAAGACCTCATCGGGCCGGGAGTACAAGGTCAAGGACATGTCTCAGGCCGACTTCGGGCGGCTCGAGATCGAGCTCGCGGAGGTCGAAATGCCTGGGCTCATGGCTTGTCGGGCCGAGTTCGGCCCTTCTCAGCCACTGAAGGCCGCTCGCATTACGGGTTCCCTCCACATGACCATTCAGACGGCCGTTCTGATTGAAACTCTCACTGCCCTTGGTGCCTCCGTCCGGTGGTGCTCTTGCAATATCTTCTCTACTCAGGACCACGCCGCGGCCGCCATTGCCCGTGATTCCGCCGCTGTCTTCGCCTGGAAGGGCGAAACTCTTCAGGTATGCTGCTGCTACTAACTCATTTGGAGCTTTTCTTATTGATATTTGTGGTGAAATTTGAAGTGATGATTTTGGTGGTGATTTTCAGGAGTACTGGTGGTGCACGGAGAGGGCATTGGATTGGGGTTCAGAGGGAGGACCAGATTTGATTGTGGATGATGGTGGTGATGCTACTTTGTTAATTCACGAGGGAGTGAAAGCAGAGGAGGAGTATGAGAAAACAGGGAAGTTACCGGATCCAAGCTCCACTGATAATGTTGAGTTTCAGATTGTTTTGGGAATTATTAGGGATGGGTTGAAGGCGGATCCCAAGAAGTATCACAAGATGAAGGGGAGATTAGTTGGAGTTTCAGAGGAGACTACCACTGGTGTGAAAAGGCTGTACCAGATGCAGGTTAATGGGACCCTGCTGTTCCCAGCTATCAACGTCAACGACTCTGTTACTAAGAGCAAGGTGCAGTGTCTGTTTATTTTTGGGTTATAGATCTGTTGTTCATTGGTTGAATAGTTTTGTGCTTGCATTTGTTGGTTCAAGTAGATATCTGATCTTCTGTACTTGGGTTTGGCCATTTGTAGATCAGACGTATAGTTATTTTCCTCCTAGTATAAGTCCGGGTTTTAAATGGATGATTTGATTGGTTTATTAACTTGGAATGCGGCGCGTTGAACTTAATTGTGCTCTAACGAGATAGTTTTCAGGGGTGCTGCAGTTCTTGGATGGCTTTTTAAGTTTTATGCAATTATTGTTGTCAATGAATCAACTTTTGATGGTTGAAATTCTATTACCTATTTTAGTCATCGAGTGAAATAATAGCTGCTGGCACTCTAAAATCTGTAGCATGTAATGGATTTTTCTTTCCCATGGATCATTCTTTAATCTTGTACGTGATTGGTTAACAAAAATTTAAAAGAAATGTAAATAGTTATAGTAGTCAAGTAAAAGATCATTATTTGGTAGATTGATCATTATGTGGGATAAATCCTTTGTTTTACTTGCCTGTTCAGAAGCTAATGGGTCCTTCTCTTAGTAGATTTGAGGCTCCTAACGGTTGTTTATGTAACTGTTAAAGACCTTGATTAATTGGTTGCTCTTGAATTCTTTCAAACACACCTGAAATGGGGTCTCTTGGCATAGAATAATTCTCTTTAGCAAAGTTCTTCCTTATTCTGATCATAAATTAATGTCTTGTAGTTTGATAACTTGTATGGATGCCGTCACTCACTTCCTGATGGTCTTATGAGAGCCACTGATGTTATGATCGCTGGCAAAGTTGCTGTTGTCTGTGGATATGGAGACGTTGGCAAGGGTTGTGCTGCTGCTCTCAAGCAAGCTGGTGCCCGTGTGATTGTTACAGAAATTGATCCCATCTGTGCCCTTCAAGCTCTGATGGAAGGTATTCAAGTTTTGACCTTGGAAGATGTTGTCTCTGAGGCTGACATCTTTGTGACAACTACTGGGAACAAAGACATTATTATGGTTGATCACATGAGGAAGATGAAGAATAATGCAATTGTCTGCAACATTGGTCACTTTGACAACGAGATTGATATGCATGGTCTTGAAACCTACCCTGGTATCAAGCGTGTTACTATCAAGCCTCAAACTGATCGATGGGTTTTCCCTGAGACTGGAACTGGCATTATTGTACTTGCTGAGGGGCGTTTGATGAACTTGGGATGTGCTACTGGCCACCCAAGTTTTGTGATGTCTTGCTCTTTCACCAACCAAGTGATTGCACAGCTTGAGTTGTGGAAGGAGAAGGCCTCTGGCAAGTACGAGAAGAAGGTCTACGTGCTGCCGAAGCATCTCGACGAGAAGGTTGCAGCGCTTCATTTGGGAAAACTTGGAGCTAAGTTAACAAAGCTCACTCCGGAGCAAGCTGCCTACATTAGTGTTCCAGTTGAGGGTCCATACAAGCCGGCACACTACAGGTACTGAGAAGCTACAGAGCAGCCAGGAAGGCAAGTTGGCGGTGCATTTTTGTTCTTTTCGCGGTGGGGGAGTGTTGTTCAACGGCGTAGTCTCTGTTGTTTCCGTTTGTTTTCCTTTTCCTTGTGATCAAGATAATTGCTAGGATTGTGGTTATTTCAGCGCCCTTTACGGTCTACAACACCACCCCCCCTCCCCTCCACCCTCAACCAAAAAAACAAAAAAAAAGGGCCTCTTTGATGGTGGGTTTGAATCTGTACTTTTGACGAATTAGTGAGGAAGAAATGTGGCCTTGACAAAAAATGCTGAAAATGAGTAGATGTTTTTGAGTCATGAAAAGCCTGGTGAAACCAAATGTGCAATTGCCCCAAAAGTTATCAAAAGATTTTGTTGTTATCGATCGGATCTTTTTAATGAAGCCATAATACTTCTATCAAACTCAAATCGTTGACGGCAGGGAATTACATACTATTTGTAATCCGTGATCTTATAAGCCTTGTTAAATTTGACAATCGAGACTTGTTGAAACCAGAGTCTTCTATAAAGAAACGTTTGTTGGTACTTTTCGTTCATCCTCGGCTCTTCTGAGGCACGTTTGTCATGTCCAAATCTTTTCTTCTCCTTTCTTTTCTCCTTTAATATTGGAGAGGGAATATGATTTCGCATAATTAGTTTACTATTTTATTATTATTTGCGCTGTTTTTCTAAATGGTCTCACCATTTGTTCTTTCTTTCTAATTGTTTAAAATCAATTCAATCTTTTGTATCAGTTTCTTTTGTAACATTCTTAATTATAAAAGTTTTTATTTCTATATTATAAATTAAATAAGATAAATTATAAATTATAAAAGATAAATATTATAATTAAAAATATTACAGGAAGTTTATAATGATATAACGAAAATGAAAATAGTTAAAATATTTACTTTTAGAAAAAATGAAGAGAGAGATAGATTGAGAATAATTTCGATGATAATAATTAAAAATTTACACGTTATGAATAATTATTTATATTTTATATAGTTAAATAATTATTTATAATATAATAAATAATTATTTAAATATTACATGTAAACTATAATTAGATTAAAATTTAACTGTTGAGAATCCTTTTAATATGTAGTCAAAAAACTTTCACTAGCAGAGTAACCATATTACACGGATACAGTATGTGGGTAGAAAAACTGTAATAGAAGGAGAAGGAGTTCATACTCCATCTCCTAATGTCTTAAAAACAAAAAAGAAAAAAAGAAAAAATTCCCCCGTCAGAAGCTGGCTAACGTTTAAAAGCTACCCAATGCCCCATTCTCTTGTAAACAGTCAGAGAAGCAGAAAGGAGTCAAGAACATCAACTCTCCGATTTGCGGCATATCAGAGAAGGATAAATCTTTGATTCTCCATCCGAGTATTATCAAGCTTAATTCTCCATGGATAACGAAATCCAGAATACCAGTATCCGAATCCTCTGCCGTAGACTCTTGATCCCCACAAACAAGGAACAAGGAGGAGTTCAAATCCTGTGGCTCGTAGGTTCCCCATTCTTCCCTCCCTACACCATCATCTCCGCCTTGAGATGCATTCATACCCTTCCTTCCAATCCCTCTTCTCCAGATTTTTCCACTGAATCAGGTAAGACTTTAGCCAAAGTACTTCAAATTGTATTTGTGCTAATTGTCTTGTGCGGGTAATTTTCTTTATTTTGATAATTGTTTATGTTGGTACAGTTTGATTAGGCTTTTAGTAGTAGAGAAAACTTGAAATTGACTTTCGGAGTCTAGACTGTTAATGAAAATGTCGTGGAGGTTTAGCCTGGGAGAGGTTGTATGCTAACTCTGCGTCATAGCTGTTCATTGCTCTTTGCTCTTTGTACCTTGATATTTATTTATTTATTTATTTATTGTTAAAACGGTATGCATATCAAGCCATTTCAGAAGAACTCGAAACATTTTAGAGTTACAAAAGTCCATTTTTTAATTATTTTAAGGTTAAAAATCATGTCACCTTACTAAATACTGTAGTCCCGGTCATGTCGGAAAAAGTTTCAACTTTTGCCAAAAAAATGTGTGACATTCTAATGGTGTAAAACCGTGCACAAATGATTGTGTATGACTATGCACAAATGACTGTATCTGCTTGATTGATTCACTAAGATTAGGAAATTCTGTTAGCAGATGACATAAGAATACTACTACCGAGAGGATTCGAGGTAATTGGAGCTTTGCTAGTTAAAAGTGACCCAGATGTCAAGAACTGTGCTAGTGAGGCTATTGATGCTGTTGTGAAATTGAGGAGGTCACTTTACGGTAATGCTAATGGATCTTGCACTTATAATGGAGAACTGGTAGGAGCTGTAGCCAACTTGAATAGTGGGGGTACCATTCAGTTTTTCATATCAAGAAATGGAAATCCTCAAACTATTGAGAATGCAGTTCCAGTTGCATATGATGACCAGCCTGAGAAGTATATTTGGGAGAGAGGATGTATACTACAGTGTGAGCTTAAAATAAAATTGCCAGTATATTATCCAGCGAAAAGTGCAAAAGGTATTTTTATTTTTCTCTTCCGTATTTTCCATCCAATATATTGCCTTTTCATCTGTATGTTTAATCTTCAGCTGTTCATAGGCTGCTGCATTGTAAATCTCAATACGTGCGCCTATTTTGTGCAACATTCTCTTTTATACTCTGTGAGATTCATGTTTTCTTATTAGAACATAAAACAATTTATGATTACAAGGATTGTCACAATTCATCTTTATCAACAGGTGGAAGCATAAAATTTAAAGGTATCTCAAGGCATTCTTACTGGAACTATAGAGAATTACGAGTTCTGCTTCTTTTTCCCTTTTTCTTTCCTGTTTTGAATTTTCCTTTATCTATATGCAGAAGTTTTATCTTGTTAAGCTAGGAGGGTGAACCTCCATAAGATTTGTATTATTTCCTGAATGGCTCTATAAATATTGGAGCCTATGAAAAATTGTCCAGATTAGTATGTGTATAAGATTTGATATGCTCGCAACTGATGAACTAATTGAACTCAATCATTCTCCTGTAGCCTATTCAACCGTACGACATCTGAACTGGTGTGGACATATGGGATTAAGTGATTATATCATCACCTTGATCTTGGTCACTTTACGGTGTATCTGCATTGGTTTCCTCATGGAAATCAATGCACCTTTTTTCTATTTTTTTTAACCCCTGGGAGGTCCCATATCTTCTCTCACAAACCAATTCACATTTTTCATTCTCAAAACAAACATTTTGACAAGAAAACCAGTCCAATATACTCCTATCATTGTTAATTTCTAGTTAGAGATATCAACGAACTTGATTGTCACTTTGATTTGAATTGTTATCTAGTGCCTATCGCAATAAACAAAATCCTGTTTCTCTTTATTTTTCTTTTCTAAGTAATCCTGTCTCTTTATATTTTATTGTGTTATCAACTACTACTAGATTCTAAGATTGCTAACTGCTGTATTTTTTTGATAGAAGCCGAAAATATGTACAGGCATGCAATTGAAGATGTTGCAAGAAAGTTAAAAGATCCACAATCCACATACATTTTAGAAGCTCAGAACAAATCTTCAGCTGCTCAGCGGCAACCTGTTCTTGTTCAAGGCACAGAATTGGATCTTCATGCTGAAATCTCAAGTGAAATTGCTAGAGAATCTAGTACAAATTCTTCATCTTGTTCATATCTCTGCTCAAAGGCTGAGGAACTAACAACTTTTACTTCTTTAGAGGAGGTATAATTCAACACAAGAATTTAGAACAATTTTCTAGACAGTTATCCTTTTCGCATTTTATGTTTGCGTCATACCAGCTCATTTATTGAGCTGTTATAATAATTTTCTTGCTCAGAATGCTGATAGAATCCAAGTTGGTATCCTGAGTAACAGATCAAGAAGTTCTCCGAAGCCTGCTGCACCTATTGCCGAATATTATCCTGGTACTCAAGTCATTCTTATGCGATGCTTGAATGTATCTTTTATATTGCAGAACATTTTCCTTGCATTCTCTCTGTTGTTGTGGTTTTCTTTGTTTTAGAGTGTATAAGAATTGATCAAATATTCTGCTAGGGGTCATCTTAATGGTAGTTAACTTGTTTTCTTTCAGTTCTCGATGATGCTAAACTATTGGTTGTAGATCATAAAATAGAAGTGCTTTGTTATGCCTCAAAGGATTTTTCATTGACATCAGCAGTTTCTAAGCTGATAATTCCTGCGCTTGTTGATCAGTTACATTCAATGAGGAACAAAATCTTGCCACAGCTTTTGACACAGCACCCACAGGTTTGATGATCAATGCCCTTGTTTCCTGTTATCTCTGTGGTTTTACCTTATTTTAAAAACTCAAGTGATGTCCCACTAACTTGAGAGCATATCACTTTGTATCAAACAAATTGTGAACAACTTGCCTTCTGTCTTAAAGACTGATAACTTGAAATATTCTCCACACGATACATTGTATTGCTTCAGTTGTTTCCTTTGTGCATGAGTGGATTGGGCGTGGGGGAAATGTGAAACTTCTTGTTTTGTTTCTTATTGAGAAAGAGAAAATGATTATTGCATCTTGGGTAAGAAACGTACAATATGATCTTAAAATCTTAGTAATTTTGGAGGGACCCTCCGATGGTTGTAAGTATCACCTTGCATCCACCTAATTTCTACTGATCCTATATGCCCCATTTTATCCTAAAGTAATCTGCTGGAATTTTTAAAGTTTGATATCAATCCTTTTATTATCTTACTGTGGATTATTCATCTGGATCGTCGTTAATTATAACACCGTTTAGCGAGTATTCTATTACATCACTAACTTCATCATCCCTTCAAAAGACTAGCAAGTTTCCTTTTTTTTGAATCGGAGAGTTTGCTACTTATCTGTAATAATGGAGAACTCATCAATCTTATGAGTATGAGCTCTTTATTATTGTTCTCGCTTTTTTTGTTAAGAGGGTTCTTGGAGGAAGTTAAGGAGGGTTGGGTTTAGTGGTGGTGGTGTTGCATGCATCGAGATTGAAGTTCAGCTGAAACCCACTAAGAAGGGTTGCGAGGGGTTAGGAGATAGGCGTGGTTGCTATAAATGTTGTTTTGATAAAATAACTGACAAAATCTGAGAATAAGAGAAAGAATGTCTCTCTTTGTTGTATATCTTTGATTACATGAGTAGGACTTTATATACAAGTTTTTCCTAAACTAATTTTGGAAACAATATTAGTTAAATATCCTATTTCTAAATATTTGACAATGTAAAGTTTCATAGCTGCTAATTCCAATCTTAGGAAACTTTCCTATTTTCTACATGTATCAATTATAAAGATTTTCCAACACTCCCTCAAGTCTGGAGAATAGGAATTTTCCATTCCCAGCTTGGAAACAATTGCTTGGAAAACTGAGTTATTTAATCCTTTTGTCAACACATCAGTCTAGTTGTCCTTGTAGTAGACACATAAGAAAGTGCAAATCAAACCACTATCCAACTTTTTCCTTGATGAAGTGTCTATCAATTTCAATGTGCTTAGTTTCGATCGTGTTGCAGCTGGATTATGTGCTATGCTTGATTGCGGACTTATTATCGCAGATGAGAGTCTCATTGGACCATCCCATTTAATCTTCAAATCTTGTAGAATAATCTTCAACCAAAGTAACTCACACACGCCCTGAGCCATTGCTCGAAACTCTGCCTCAAAGACTAGATCTAGCCACCACACTTTGTTTTTTACTTCTCAAGTCACAAGATTCCCACCAAGAAATGTACAAGAACTGCAGAGGTTGACCTTTCTATCTACAATGCACTCAAAGATAATCAGACGATCAGTCAGAGCCTCAAGTATCAATCCTCCATTTCTTTTGAACAAGATACCTTTTCCCTGGTGTTCCTTTAAGATATTGAAGTATCCTCATGAGCCACTTGCAAGTGAATATCTTTTTGATCGTGCATAAATCGACTAATCACACTCACCTGCATATGCTATATCCCGGTCTTGTATGAGAAAGATAAATGAGTCTTCCCACAAGGCGTTGATACATTTCCCTGTCCCATCTGCTGCATTTTTCTCTGCAATTCCAAGCTTGAGATTAGGATCGATGGGAGTACTTGCCGGTTTACATGCGGACTTGTCTGCTTTTCTTTAGAAGATCAGTAACATACTTGCTGAGAGATAAAAATTCCCTTCTTAGAGCTGTGCAACCTCAATTCCCAAGAAAAATACTTCAACCTTCCCGAGTGCTTTTAATCTCGAACTCCTTAGCCAAGCATTGACTCAAAAATTCGCTTTTTCTTTATCATCATTTCCGATTACTATTATGTCATCAACATATACCAATAGTAACGATGAACTTTTCCCGACAAAGAATGTTTAATAAAGAGTGTGTGATCCCCTCGACTTTGTTTATATCCCATAGTCAACATTACCCTTGCAAATCTCCCAAACCATGCCCTTGGTGATTGCTTGAGGCCATATAATGCCTTCTTCAATTTACACACAAAGTATGAGCACCTAAGTATCTTTCTATAGCCAGTGGCACTTCCATGTAAATTTCCTCCTTTAGGGTCTCCATGCAAGAATGCATTCTTGACATCAATCTGTTGTAGCTCCCCAATCGTAGTTAGCAGCTTATTGACAACAATACTCTTACTGTATTCATTTTTGGCAACCTGAGCAAAAGTTTCTAAGTAGTCAATTCCATAAGTCCGAGTATATCCTTTGGCCACTAATCGGCCTTATATCTCTCAATTGACCCATCTGCTCTATATTTCACCATATATACCCACTTGCAACCCATCTGGTCTTTTTTCTCGCTGGTAGTCTTACCAACTCCCAAGTCTTGTTCTTTTCTAAGGCTTCCATTTCAACATTCATAGCTCGTCTCCACTTTTCATTAGACAATGCTTCGGATAAACTGGTAGGAATGGTAATAGAATTGAGGCTTACAAGGAAGGCTCTGTGAGTTGGTGAGAAATTTTTTAAAAGATAGAAAATTTGAAAGGGGGGTATAATGGCCGTGTTAGTGCATTCTCGAGTTCCTTTCCTAACGAGCAATCGGTAAGTTTAGATCATCATTATTCACTTGAGCATCATTTTCGCTTTTGTAATGAATGGTTAGAAATTGTTACCTCATTCAAAGGATTTGAGTTGGATTCCCCGAACTCAGTAGAGCTCAAAACAACCACTTTCCTTCTTGAAAATACCTTGTCAAATCTCCCAGTTTCCGGAGTTGAGTGAGACACATGAATAGGGTTTAGGACTGGAAATAACTTGGATGGTGAAGAATTAAGAGACTTAGGGGAAGATGACAAATCGTGAGATTCTCGAATGATTTTTATGCATGGATTCGTAATCGTGATCAAAACTAGAAGGTAGAGGGTTTATTATCAAATTAGGAGATTCTAAGGGATTTTTATGCATGGATTCATGACTGGACTCGTAACTCAGAAGGTACTGGGATTTATTGTCAAATCATGAGATTCTGAGTGATTTTTTATGCATGGATTTAGAATTGACTCAGAACTAGAAAGTACCGGATTTATTGTCAAATCTAAGTTCAGAAAACTTTCCTTATCTTCTCTAGTCAAGTTCTCCCCCTGAAGATAAGGATTTGGAAAATAGGATTCGTGTTCATTAAATGTGACATCCATGGAGACATAGAATTTCTTTGAGGAAGGATGGTAACATTTATACCCTTTCTGAGTTGGTGAATAGCCTACAAAAACACACTTTAGAGCCCCTTGGATCTAGTTTTTCCTCTGTTTGGACCATGGACATGAACAAAAGCTATACACCCAAAAAATTCTTGGAGTAAGATTGTTTGTAGGTTTTAGGTTCGGATAAAAAGATGAGAGGATATCCATAGGACTTTTTGAAACCTAAAATTTTAGAAAGGCTAATCGATTTATGAGAGTAAGTTCATTTGTAAGAACGACTTCTCCCCAAAAAGCTTTTGGAACATGTTTTTGAAATAAGAGTGCTCTGGTTTTTTTCAAGAATATGGCCATTTTTCCTTTCACTACTCCCATTTTGTTGTGAGGGTGCGTTACACATGATGACTCATGGACTATCCCTTCTTTTCGAAAGTATGGGGTAAGAATTTGATTGAAGTAATCCTTGGCATTATCGGACCTAAACCTTTTGATTGTGACGCCCAAATTGATTTTTGATCATGGAACAAAATTTTTGAAGTATGACACTAACATCCGACTTATGCTTTAAGTAAGAATAATGCAAGTTTGACAGTTTGATAATCATCAATAAAAGTAAAACAAACCATCTTGCTCTGAAACATTAGGAATATTAGACTGACTCTCAAATATCACTATGGATGAGATAGAAAGGAACATGACTTCTTTTATTGCTAATTGGAAAAGATGCACGTTTATGTTTAGTAAACTCACACACTTCACAATGAAAATCCTCAACATTCAAATTTGTAAATAATGAGGGAAACAATGTCTTAATAATTATAAATGAAGGATGTCCCTAGGCGGGAATGATGCAAAGTAAAATCTTCTTTTTATTAGACAGGGACGGACTCGACATAAAGTGAATACTGAACTTTGGGACTGACTTGGTATCTCAAGAAAGTAGAGGCTATCTCGTTCCCTAGCCTCGTCCAATCATCCTCCCCGAATTCTTATCCCGAAATACACAATAACTCACTGTTAAAAATCACATTGCAACACAAATCTTGGGTAAGTTTTTTGGATGGAGATCGGACTAATAGATAATTTAGGAACATGAAGAACATTTTTCAAGGTCAATGATGGACTTATTTGGACATCTCCTACTCCAGCAACAGTTGTTAGGGATCCATTGGCTGTGACTATTTTCCTATTGCTCGGACATGGGGTATAGGTTGAGAAATATTTGGATGAATGGGTCATGTGGTCGGTTGCTCCAGAATCAATAATCCAAGAATTGGTTAGAGTTATATCTGAAACATTCAATCCAATAGAAAGAGGAAACTTACCTGAATATACCAAAGAACAAATACCTGACTTTTCTGACATATTATCTGAAATCGACATGTGTCTTTGACTATGTTGTTCTTCTTTGACAACGGTTTAAATCACCTCTTCCGACTAATCTGGACAGAATAATCAGCGAAAATTCGTCGTGACTTTGACAACGGTTACGACGTGGATTCGGCAGCGATTATTTCGGCAATGAAGGCCGAAATTAACAATGAATACCGGAAAACAATCCGGATAATCGGCAATTAAGGCTGAAAAAGAAGGCAATTAAGGCCGGGAGAAAAAAAATTCAGATTGAGTCTTGCTCTGATACCATGACAAAATCTGAGAATAAGAGAAAGAATGTCTCTCTTTGTTGTATATCTTTGATTACATGAGTAGGACTTTATATACAAGTTTTCCTAAACTAATTTTGGAAACAATATTAGTTAAATATCCTATTTCTAAATATTTGACAACAGTAAGTTACAGCTGCTAATTCCAATCTTAGGAAACTTTCCTATTTTCTACATGATCAATTATAAAGATTTTTCAACAATAACCTTACAGATGTTATTGTTTGTTGAAATATTCTTCAGAGGATAAGCTTGTTTCAGAACTGCAGCACCAGGAATTAATAACTGCTTAGTTAGTTTCATACAGGTTTGACATTTTGAGTGCTGTTAGACATGTGCTACTGGGAATAATTGATATTCAAGGGTCAAATGTGAGACTAGCCCAAACATTAAGGTTGGAAGATGGATTTAAACCCCACATGCTAATACCTTGTAGTACTCCTGATAGCTACCAAATGAGGGAGTAAATAGGGCCTCCATAAGTCTATTTAAAGAAGCATACAGAAGAATTAAAAGATCAAGATTGAAGCTTGCAGTTGCTTGTTAATAGCTGAGACTTTTGAGGAAAATTGGGCAGAAGATACGACTGAAAATGGAAAGAATATTTTCAGCAGAAAATTAAGAGAGAAGAAATTAGCCAATGACATAAGAAAACGTGGATTCTTGATTCTAAGCCATGTATAGTTCAAATGATTCCTCCTAAGAGTAACCATTTGTTAGAACATTAGGAATTTAGCAACATTTGGTTTAGTTTCTGCTTCCTCTTCTCAATGGTCCAAGCAATGTTGCTGCAATTTTTGTTAAATGTTGTTTTAGCACAATTCTTGCCACTTTGAGAGGTTTTGCAGTTCTTGTTTTAAGAACTAAAATAACTTGCTCTACTATGCATTCCCAGAATTGCTAAAATATGTAGGTAAGCTTATCTGGCTGCAATCCTAAGGTTTCATTTTTGTTGCATAAGTCGGAAGTATGAAAACTGAATATACTGTAGTCATGGTATGGTTTCATGTGTGCAGCCTCCTGTGTGTGCTCCTTCTATTGTGATTTTAGCTAGTTGGTTTGCAAACTGAGACCAGCCAGGTTTTGAATTTTAAAAGTTTAGAGTTTTGCCTCCACGTGGTTTATCTTGATTTTCTTCAGAATTACATAGTTTGAGAAATTTTTGGGTTTACCTATATCTTGTGATGTTGGGGTATCTTTATTCAGGACATCCAATGTTTTAACTAGCAAACTTGGGATATATTTAATGTGAGAAATCTTGTAAAATTTTTTCTTAAGATCCATCTCATGATTATAGGAAATTATTTTTTATTCTTTTCTCAGGTTATCTTCCTAATGTACCTTATAGAATTTACAATGATCGATTTAATGGAGTGTGACTAGATTTTTTTTTTTTTTTTTTTGGCAGCTTCATCCCTACCACTTTGTTCCTCCAGGATATTTACATCCTATTACAGTGATTTACGAACGCAATTATGGGGAGACAGAAATGAAGCAAGGTGAGGTGCATATGAGCCCTTCTTTTGTCATCAATGTCGTAAGATGAGATAGGCATGGAAAATTCCAGATAAGATGCATCTTCAAATCAGTTAAAATAGATTAGTCACAGAATATTGCTCACTAGAAGTAATGAATCTCGTTCCTTGTGCTGCGTTGAGAGTCAAAAGTTTTTGATGAATAGGCCCTCAACATTTTCCTGAAGCCTTCAAATTGACATATTAGGATTTCTTCCCAAAATTTGTTCAGATCAAAAGATGCTTTATGTGCATTTGTTTTGTCCGGTTATATGTGACCTGCCTACAGGTTACATTAGCTGCTATGTCAAAGTTTGCTCTGTTAAAAGCTTGGTTCAAAACACTGAAGGAGCCCTCTTGTGTGCAGCATTAGGTTGTGACATCTACTGTTTCTTGGATTTTGCACTTGCTAGAGGTCCTTGTTGTTGGCCTTATCTAGGACCAATTTCTGTGTAATGTAGAGTTGTAGGCATATACTTTACTGCAATAATGGTCTTTGCTTGAAGCCCCTTTTAACTAAGAGAAGATAAGTATAGGGTACTTTTCTTTTCTTTTGTTTTCTTTTTAATTACATTGGGCTAAAATGATGTCATAGAATGATTTTGCAAACTGCAAAATGAAGCTGATATATGTGAAACTAGGAACATAGGAACTAGTCTGGAGCATCCTTGGGGGTGGGAAGTTCGATGGTAGGGAAGAAGTGGTGGGTACTAGTTCGGGGATTGGTTGGAAGAAAGTGGGGATGCCTCCTTTTAAAGATAAGAAGTTTTACCTTCAGCTTTTGCCTCATTATTGGAACGATACAAGAAAGTTTCATGCTTCTGCATTTGGCTTGTCTATTGCAGTTGAAGTTAGAAGATCCCTTCATTTGAGACTTGGATTGGCATTGGATCGTCCACTTTTAAGAATTGCAAATTCAATGAACCTATTTGTGAGGGATGGTACAAGAGGAAACTCTGTACAGAGGGGTAATTGTTTGTTATGGACAAGAATAAATTTTGTCGTATTAATTTGTTCATTATTACATGAGCTAAGCTTTTATGATGCTGATGTGCAATTCTTTCAGGCACGTCTTTGCTCAAGGATGTGCATCTTGGGATTCCGAGCAGTGGGGGTGAGTGATTTATCTATGCACCTGTGTATATTCAAATCACTGTGCATGTTTGTTTTTGATCATTTCAAACACAATCTTTTTAAATGAAGATGAGATTTGCAGTTTCTGGAGGCTCAGTCTCTTTGATCCAAGGTTCCTATGAGTATCATCATTACCTCCAAGATGGATTTGATGATTCGGTAATAAATTTCTGCCATGCAAGTTGATATCATGTTTGAGCTTTTCTAATACATTATGGCATATGCTCATATATTATCAGTAGATCAATTAATGTGATGGTTTTCTGATAATTCGTCCATGAAATAGTTCCTTGGATTCTGTCTGTGAGTTCAGCAAACGCCTATCAATTTGTGAAATAGTTCTTGCACATAGGTTATTCCCCCAACCAACATACACACACACATGTATATTTCTTCTCCTGCTGAAGTGCTTCAGATTTCTGGTCCTTAAAACGGATATTCTTCGGTATAGGCAATTCGAATCAGGTGGAAGCACAGAGGTGGTGAAAAAGCAGCTTTTCCTTCATAATTGAACCCAAATTGGGGAGGGGAAACTTGGGGAGAAACCTTTATCAGGAGCTGCTCTTGGAAAAAATAAAACCTTATTTAAAAGTCTTTTGCAGGGCCCTAGTGTCTTTTGGAGATTGGATAAGGAGCAAACATCATTAAATGGGGGTCCAAAAGTGATAATTAAGCATAACCAAGAGATATCTGAAATTTGTAAATTTTCAGTCTAGCTATTCCTTCTTGGCCTCCAACTAACTGAATAAAACCTCTATATCAGGTAGATGTAGAATAGGTCCTAAGTAACAAGTTTCCTGTAGCATAAATTGTATGGTATTGTACTGCAATAGCAAACAATTCCTCCGTCTAGAATTGAATATCCGCTTTATACTTACTTTTCTACAGGAAAATGGACATTTAGTTTTGGACTGAGGGAGTATAATTTCTACTTGTTTTACGTTTGTAATTATGTTGAAGTTTCATTTGGTTGATCTTGGCAAGATTACATATTGGATGTGTGTGTGGGAATTGTGAGGATATATTCTCGTTGACTTTCTTTTGATCCTTTTGTGGTGGCATTGCTATAGTGGAAAGAGTTTGGGTGACATGACACGTGGCTGATATGTTATATTAAGCAGGATTCTGACTCTGTGGAAATCATACTTGCAATGAAATATGGTCCCAATTAACAAGCATGGAGATAGTGGTAAAGTGAGCAAGTTCATTAATTATCTTGTCAAGGCATGAAGCTATTTAAGGAACAGATTCTCTGACCCATAGTCATAGGCACACCTATTCTTCTAGAATTGGAGCATTGTTATTCAACTTCTTGAAATTTCTGGGTTTTCTGTAGTATTTTTATTTTGGATCTGTGATTCATCCACTCCTCCATAATTTTGTACTAAGTTGGAGTATATTTGGTTGACTCATTTCATTTGTTATTGTTGTTGATTATTCTCTTTTTCTTTTTCTTTGTTTTTTGGTTGTCAAAATGCTTGAATTCAGGGCTGGGGCTGTGCATATCGTTCTCTACAAACAATTATTTCATGGTTTAGGCTCCAGCATTACACTGGTGTTGATGTCCCTTCGCACAGGTACCATAGTCTGTTGCTAAGATTACTGTCTCTTAGTGAAATTTATGTCTTCCAGCTTTCTGCTTTCTTGCTGTCCTCTTCTGAAAGATGGATCAGTGGACTGTCTTATACTCTCTAGGCGAGATAAACTCATTCTAGATTTCAGTTTTCAAATGTTCTTAGCATGTTATTTGGCTGAAATAGCAACATATTTTATGGAAGAGTTCCATCCTTTAACATGTTGAAATTGCTTTAAATATCCAAACTGCTTTCTTATTGAATTAACCAGGGAAAACTGCTATTTGCTCCTAACAACCAACAACATGGAAAAATTTAGTAACTATTTACTTGGTATCTTTAATTTAAGCTTGAAGAATAATTTTATATCAAGGGCTAAAGCCCAAGAAATAAACAGCTGCAGTAAAAGTTTGTTGCATAATATCTCAATATAGCAATGTTGCAGCTTCCATTCAATTTTCAACTTAAGAGATATGCAGCCATTATAGAAATGGACACTTCCAAAAGCAGACATGAAGGCGTTAATTGTTGGAAATTTCAAGTTTTCCAGCCAACTTAGTAGTGATTTCTCAGATTGCCTTGCAGTCTCCGGATGTTTCAATTGGTATCTAAACTTTAGAAGTTGGTTCAATTTGCTATTGATGTCTAACATGTTCATCATTTTGACCAATTTTTGTCAAGTTTGACACTTTTCAGTTAAGTTTTTGGTAATACATTAATTGTCAATTTGATGGAGATGGCAAGTTGCTTCGGCAAAAGTTATGTAATGATCAGGGGAAATTCAAATTTTGGATGAGAATGCGGAAGCCCATGATTTGGGATGGCAAGGTGAAATTTTTCCCTTAATTTCCGCATAGGTTGACCTGGTTAAATTTATCACTGGGCTGGAAAATGAAGACTTGGAATTTCAAAGTTGGATGAAGTCTTAATAAACAGAAAAGCAAATGTTCCCTATTATGCAGTCATGGATATGTGGAGATGAACTTTCCAAATAGTTGCTAGAACCACTTCAGATGTTTTCTGTGGCTTCAACTTTGTTACCTTTTGCTATTTTACCTGGGACTTCATACTTTGGCTAATGCCCCTGCTTAGTTCACCAGCATTCTTCACTCTCAGTTTGAAAGTGTTCGCATTTCAGGGAAATACAACAGTCACTTGTAGAGATTGGTGACAAGGATCCGTCTTTCATAGGATCACAGGAATGGATAGGAGCTATTGAGTTGAGCTTCGTG
This sequence comes from Rauvolfia tetraphylla, assembly GCA_030512225.1. Lineage (NCBI taxonomy): Eukaryota > Viridiplantae > Streptophyta > Magnoliopsida > Gentianales > Apocynaceae > Rauvolfia > Rauvolfia tetraphylla. The sequence continues at coordinate 8,189,211 of JAJQKT010000059.1, forward strand.
TTAGACAAGCTTCTTGGTGTAAGTATGGCTTTTCTGAATCAAAATGGCCTTAGTATGTACTATCTTTCCTGTTATAGTTTCTGTGCCGCAACAAAAACAAATCTGAGATGTTTCTTTAAAAGGTCCATGTCTTAATTGATGCATCGATCTCTCCTGCAAACTAACCAGCTACTCTTGTTTATCAATAGGTGAGTTGTAAAGTCATAAATGTCAGGTCTGGAGCAGAGCTTCCTGAGAAATGCCGTGAGCTGGCCTTGCATTTTGAAACTCAAGGAACACCCGTTATGATAGGTCAGATGGACTCAATTTCCTCTCTTTGCCTTTTATATTTATTATGATGTGTCCACCATTTAGTTGGCTAAACAACAAAAAACCTTAATAATGTGTAATGCTCTTTGTTCTTTTATACATGCAGGTGGAGGTGTCCTTGCGTATACTCTTTTGGGTATCGACTACAACGAAGCAAGTGGAGATTGTGCATTTCTTATACTTGACCCTCATTATACGGGTAGCGATGATCTAAAAAAGATAGTAAACAGCGGATGGTGTGGTTGGAAAAAGGCTATTGATAGCAAAGGGAAGCATTTCTTCTTGCACAATAAGTTCTATAATCTACTTCTGCCACAGAGGCCAAACATGGTCTAGTGAGAAGATGTTCTGAAAACAAATTATAGGAGTCGATTCAGAATGAAGAAACTTACTTTAGAATCTCATTCAGGTAAAAGTTTTTGACACTGTTATATGCAGTTTTTTTTAGACTATACGTAATGCGAAAAATGTTCATTATTTCATTTTCATTTCGAAGAGTTCTTAAAATTCTCTAAGACATTCGGATAAAAAAATTCAGATTTGTAAAAAATAATGAAGAATGTTTACAAAAAAATAATAATTTATTAAATTATTTATAATTTTACATTGATTTACACAGAAAAATTTAAAAATTAGTTTTAAAATGATCGATTTTAGAGTCGACTAATTAATTTCACAAATTTTGTCAACTGAGTGGTAAAATTGAAGGGGGAATTTTGTCAATTTGTGGCGAAATTTCTCCGCGAATTTTGTCATAAATTGACAGAATTTGTTTCTCAAATTTTGTAACAATTGTGGCGAATTTGAGGAACAAATTTTGCTACTATGTGACGAAATTTACATAGTGACGAAATTTGTTCCTCAAATTTTTTCACAATTGTGACAGAATTTGATGAACAAATTTCGTCAATTTGTGGTGAAATTTGTAAAGGAATTTCGTCACAAATTGACAGAATTCATCATCAAATTTTATCACTCAATTGACAAAATTTATAAAATTAATTAGTCGATTTTAAAATTGGTCATTTTAAGGTCGATTTTTAAATTTTTTCTGTATAAATCGATATAAAATTATGAGTAGTTTGATAAATTATTTTTTTTTTATAAAATTTTTTTATAAATCTGAATTTTTTTGTCTGAATATATTAAAGAATTTTAAGAATTTTTTAAAATAAAAATAAAATAATAAATATTTTTTGTACTACGTATAATTTTAAAAAATTATATATAGAAATGATAAAAATTTTTACATTTTCTCTCGGCTTCTTGATATGACAGCTTTTTCCTTGTATGTTCTAGAATGATAATAGTATTTAGAAAATATGATGGAAATAGTTTTATATATGGGTAATATGTGAAAGTTCAGTTGGACTTAGAAGTCATGAAGGGTCATTTTCTCACTTGGTATTTGTGACGTTTCTGTGACAGATTTTTTATACGACTTTCATGCAAAAAATTTTGTCAAGAGTTATGGACTGAGATGATGTTCAAATACATCTGTCGCCTGATTGGACTCAATTGCATCCCTAATGATATTTTTGGAGAATATTTTGATGCAGAAGTTAAAATTTGGACAAAATAAAAAAGTTCAGTTATTTCAAAGTAAAACTTCGAATAGAAAAATATGAAAAAGTGTATCATTTTTTGTGGAGATAAACAATCCAAATAGGATAAATCAATTAATGCTCCTACTCTACTAGCAATCGCTGTCGATGATAGCGATAGCGGATGTGATCCTTCACCAACTCATGGCAGCGATGGTAAGATGGATAGTACACAGATTAGCCATCTTTTCTGATGGGTATGACTCCAGAAGTGGCCAAATCCATGTTCCTCTAGTGGTGAGGTGTTCTCCTGGCCATCCAGCGTTGGCCAGTGGTCTGGGATATTTCTTCAAGTATTTTTTTTTTTCCCTCTTTGCTTTTCCTTCTGCTTTTATACATTTTGATTTCGTTGTCAGATCTCAATTTTTCATTTTTCATTAAGAAAAAGAAAAGAACTACTACATTTCGCCTTCTTTCATCCTTTAGAGGGCCTTCTGTTGATTTCTGCTCTGACCATTTCACAGCGTAGAATAATTTTTCATAATTATTAAATACAAAGTTTTTTTAAATTAAAAAAGTAAATATTTAATTAAAAAATAATTAAAATGTCCAAAATTGAAGTTGACAAGCACTTCTTTAGTCCTAAAGAGGGTTATCAACAATTATTGTATAAACTCGAATGCTAATCTATTCTGACCTGTAAAAGTCAGATATGGATAAAAATATATATATGTTTATTCAGACTTAAATTTTAACCTGATAAAATTTATATCATGTGTATCGGTTGGGTCACCATGTTATATATTCAATAGACCTAAATCTGATTAATTTTATTATAAATATTTTATATAATTTATTTAATCTATTCTCTATTATTTTTAGTTATCACTTATATATAAAAATATCTTCAACTTTATTTATTCATAATGATTATCTATAAAGATCATAACTAAGGTATTTTTTATTTACTTTTGTTGCAATATAGCTACAATTAAATAATCAGGTAAAGTCTGATATTATTAGTACTTTACGAGTTTAAACGAGTTTAAGTTTGGAGCCATTTATTTCATATCTATTAAGATCAATTTACAATCATAGTCTTAAATACTCTAAATATTAGTTCCATATCTTTTTCATGCCAAGCAAATAATGTGAGGTTTGATTGTGAGAAGCAAATGATGATGCTTGACTTGTCGTGATTGCTCTATGTTTTTAAGCTCTTGTCATGAATTATTGCTGCAGTATGTCAAGCACTTCTTCTCACTTTTGCTGATAGGATTTTGTCGTTATGCTTTGCTTGGTTTTATCCTCCCTTTGATTATGATGCTTTTTAATCGATTAGTTGATTTTTTTTTTGAAAAAAGAAAAATAAATAAATTAAGCAGTAAAATATACTTGGATTGGTTTTCCTTTAATTTTTTATTATGTCCAAAATTAATTATCACAAAAAATGTAAAGTTCAAAAATATTTTTTAAAAAAATTTAAATTTTTTTCTACAAAAAAAAAAAAAAAAACAATCCAACTACAAATGATCCACTTTGTCATGTATATATGTGTCGACTTGGATGGCCTTTGGTCAAGACTGAACGGTAAAATTAATGGGAGGATACTTTTTGAAAGTTTAATTAAGTTCACATACTTGGAGTTTTTCTAATTCGAGAGTTAAAACCCAAATTTATAATAGTTAAAATATTTGGCCTAAAAGAATAAATAAATGGAATGAATTTTGGTTTATAAGCTCCAAAATTTTATTCTCTATCTTTTTCTCTGGTTCCCATCAATACTCTTCAAACAAATATATAAAAAAATAAAGTAAAATGCAAAATTGTTAACTGATAAATATACATAATGCAAAAGTTGAAACTCAAAAACAGTTAAGTAAAAGACCTTGTAAATTGAAAAAACAAAATTGACAAAAGTATAATATTACCAATTATGGACTGTAATGAAATTTGACTAATCTTTTTTTAAAAAAATTTACAAAGCTGAGTCAATTACAAGATTTTTTTTTTGGGGGGAGAGGGCGGGGAGGGGGGGGGGGGGGGGTTTGCGACGGGGGTGGCGTGGTGCATAGAGTTAGAAAAGTGTTTGGAAGGGTGTGGTCGCTAGTTACCCACGGTTCTTAGCATATTAGATCGATGTTTATTGACATATATGAACACTGCTCCTCACTCCGTATGGCCCTACAACAACAGACCAACTCACCTAGTACGTACCTATGCCTTCTCATCCTACATTAAGTACTTCTCCCGTTTCAAAATATATAATATATTTATTCTTTATATAAAAAATAAAATTTTAATAAATTTATTAAAAAATTTTGATAAATATCTAAATGCTTTATTTAAAAATTTTTATTAGTGTGTCAAATTTAAATTTAATATTAAGGATTAATGTTTAAGGTGGTTATAAAAAATTAATAATTTTTTAAAAATAAAAATATTTAAATAGTTAATTGAAAACAAGAATAAAAAGAGAACTTATATTTCGAAACAAAAGAAAATAGAAAATAAGATATATATTTTGAAACGGAAGAAGTAATATAGTCACAAATTGCATATGAAATCCAAATATATTTGTATAGTTTCTTTGGTCTTAATGATATTACGTGTTTTATGAGTTCTTTTATAAATTTATATCGACATAGCTGGTTTATTTCTGGAAATGAATAAAGTAATCTTTGAAAGAGGATGTTGGATAAAATTGGAGATCCATTGATTAGTAAAATACACTCCAAAATATGAGTCATTGAAACAATAGAACTATTCATTTAGCAAAATTATGTGCGTCTTCTTAATATTGGTTTCTTTGTCTTAATAATTGCATTGTTTAAATTATTTTAAAAAAATATTGCAACCCCTCTGAGAGGCACGAAATAATTGAAGAATATAAAAAATTTAAAAATAAAATTTTATGAATATTTTGCACAATGAGAAAATAGTTTAAGGTCATTTTTCTTAACATCTATTGGTGATATATATATATATATATATATATATATATATATATATATATATATATATCGTAAAAGCTTGTGCTATGTATGAGTATTAGATTTTTTATTTCTAATAAAAATTACTAAAATTTTTATTCACTTAGAAGTAATAATAGGTAATAATAGGAAGAAATTGTAAAAATAATTATACATGCCTATTATTATGTTCAATTGAAAACAACAATAAACTTCCAACTTCATTTATTTATCATTCTAAATAAATAAAGAATAAATAAATATTTGAGTAAAAAAAGTCCCAACCTATCTGTACGAAGAATGAAATAATTAAAAATTTAAATTCTGATTTATGAAGTTACTTATAAAAATAAGAAAGAAAAGAAATCAAATACTTAAACAACTATGAGCTCTTTAAAAAAAAATTAAATCCATCTTATAAGGATACTTATACAAAGTGTGAAATGATTAAAATTTTAAATACTAATTTATGAAGTTACTTAAAAAAATTATAAAGAAAAGAAATCAAATACTTAAACAACTATGAGGATACTTTCACGAGGGCTGAAATGAATAAACTTTTAAATATTAATTTATAAAGTTATTTATAAAAATTAGAAAAGAAAAAAAATTAAATACTTAAATGACTATTGTAATACTAAAATGTTTTCTAAAATAAACTAATTATACTTTAACTACAAAATATTTCTAAAATATTATTATGATCAAATCTTTAAAAGAAAAAAACTATTGTAATATTCAGTCTAATTTCTTTTCCATACTACTTCCTCCATTCAAAATTAAATGTTTGTAACATAAATTATTCATTTAAGTAAGTAAAAAAAAATTTATCAAATACAATAGTATAAACTATTTATTTTATATAAAACTATTGACACTTTTTTTTTATCAAAAACCCTACAAAAGAGATTAATGTTTTATAATGTAATAATTTTATATTGATATGTGACACTTATTTATTATTTTTTTTGCTGAATTTTGTGAATCTATTTTGCATTTTCCAAGCCCATCCACTCAAAAAAAATTCAAAATTAACAAAAAGTCATTAATATTACAACTTCTAAGTAAGCTCATTGTAATTGTGATATTCTTACACTAATTCTTAAAGAAAGCTTCTGCTAAGAAAAAATATAATATATTTCTAATAAAATTATGGTGAATATTAAAATCCCTGTTTCCTTTCTTATCTCTCTTCACTCCAAAAAAATAAATAACTTACAAAATAAAATATATTAATATTTTATATTAAAAACTTCAAAGAAAGGTTTTTTAAAAATTAAAAAAATCTCAGATCATTGCTCAAATTTTTTCAAAAAATAGTATTCTTTATTCACCAAAAATTATAATGTTATTATACTTATTATATTTTATAGAAATTATTTATTTTCTTTTAATCCACTTGATGAAAATATTAAAAAATTCAAAAACTATTTACCTTTATATTTCATGTCTAATGTACTGTAAAATTATGCATGTTTTGATGTAAAATGCTTTAATAGGCAATTAAACATTTTTTGTCCTTAAATTTTAGCATATAGGGAATCAAATTAAAATAATAAATACCAAGGGCTAAATAAATAAATATTTCTAAAATAATTCCCTCAAAGAAAAAAGAAAGAAAAAGCTTTATGATCAAAACAAAATTGTTAGAATATATAAATCTTTAAAACCTATCAAAAAAATAAAAATTTATTAATTTTTTATTAAAAAAATGAAAATATATATTAATGTACATAATTTAATTAAAATTAAAAAAGTATGAAAGATCTAGAAAGAGAAAACATGATTAATGTAAATATGAATAACACAAATTAAGAGATTTAATGTGGGAAGTGAGGTTAAAAATTAAAATTTTTAAATTTAAAAATTTAAAATTTAATCAATAGTAACTTTTCTATCTAGTAAAAAAATTTTAAAATTTAAAAAAATAAAAATAAAAATTCTAAAATTTTTAAACAAAAGAGAGAGAGAGTAAAAGTATTTTATTAATATATATAAGCATAGATAAACTTAGTAGACATACTGCAACAATGGAAGATTTATAAGGTAAAAAAAAAAAAAAGTAATGTTCATATGAAAGCCACAAAACATGAACTCTAGCCAGAACCACTGTTCCAGTCGCAGAGCAGATGTAAGCAGTACAAGCCGTGACATCGGTTCCTCACACTTAATCAGAGTTGAAAAGCGGCAAATGCTGGCTTTTTCCACGAAACTTGTGGATGAACTCCCCATACGTAAGAGCGCTAAATCTTGGGGGAATTGCATCGGTTAAAACTGCCTTTGCTGGTTCGATGATTGAGTCGTAGTCAGGGTCGATGAAGAAAGAAATCGATGTCCGATCAACTTCAGCACTTGTCACCACACGATGGAAAGCACTTCTAAATCTTCCATTTGAGATAATCTGCATCAAAATGCAAAGGGAATTTATATTCTACAATAAAAAAAGAAGAAAAAGAATCAATCTCAGTAGCAGCAAAAACAGCTAGGATTTGGAGTCACAACTGTTGCTAGCAATATTGATGAGGAGTTTTATCCTTTAGTTTTGTAACTCGTGTTTTTCACACAAGTTACAAAATTATCAATAAAAATAATTTATGTAGATAATAAATACTAATTTATTAAAAAAATTAATTATTTGTGTGATATTTTTTATCTATATAAATTATTTTTATTAATAATTACGTCCATATAAATTACAAAACTATCAAGATAAAACTTCTAAGTATACGATTATCTTATAGTATAGCACATATCTTTAACATTTATCTATTGGATCCTTAGTTATCACTTCCCCTATGTACAACAGTACAAGTTTGGCTTAAAAACGGCATATATACCTCAAGTGGGCGACCATTAAGAACAAAAAATGCAGTGGGCAGGGCCTCAACTCCAATCCATTTTCCATCTTTGAATATCTGCAGCCCACAAGCATTCTGCTGAATCACAGTAATAACACTGGGGTCATGGTGCTCCTTTAATCCTATTGTTAAATCAGGATCTGGACACTTCGGGTAATGATTAACCGCAAGAGTGTGTCCATCAGTCAGTTTTCCGGCGAAGTATCCCTTCTCCATTCCAAGTCCTTCAGCAATTAGCTCCAAAATCTCCTGGCTCAGTTTCTTGGTTCCTACTGCATATTCTGCGAGCACTTCTCTGTTCCAAATTATTTGTCAAATGACTACGATTTTTTTTCAAAATAATTATTAAATCATCATTTCAAGAAATCACTTTTTCACTTTTTCTAATTTTATCCTCACATTTATAATTCACCGATATAACATAATTCTTTTATCATTTAATCCAATAAATCATAATTAAAGTAATCATTCCCTCAATGTATGTGAAACCGATACTTATTCGTGAGGGAGTCCGAGATGGTTTCAGAGGTTACCTGTATTGACCTGGCTTATCAGGCCAAGAGTTGATCGTCTCTTCTATAGGGTAACAGTCATGTCCCAGGCCATCTACCCATTGTATGATCTCTTCAGTATCATGCTTCACGGTGTTGGTATAAAGCCATGGTTTGCCATGGGTAACCTCATCACACATAAACTTTTCCTTGTCTTCTGCAGGCAATTTAAAAAAGTCCTTGTACAGCTCCATAGCTTCCTCCATCACCTTCTCGGGTATTCCATGGTTTATAACCTGAAGAAATTGAGGAAGGAAAGGATCATAAGATATGCCATTTGTGATCAAGAAATTAGCATGAAACTGAACTATATCTATATAGATTCCTACCTGAAAACCCATAAATTCGTCAAGAGCTTTTATCATTTGCGCAGCCAATTTAGCTCGATCAGCCTCTGTACCCTTTGCTATGGATAGATCAATAACAGGAATTTCATGGCAAATAGGAATGCCCAGCTGGGGTCTTCGACCAGGGGGCAAAATGTAGTCATCAGGAACAGATTTTACACCCTTAGACCAGCTAGAAAGAAGTTTTGCCATTTCTTCTGGGCGAATATATATAAACTCCCAAACACTTTGAAAACTTGAACTTTCTTAGAAAATTTGCTCTCAGCTCAGATGCTCCTCGAACTGCTATCGTTTATAAAGCGGCGGGTACGGCTCCATCCACGAGATCACCGAGTGAGTTCTAAAGTGGGATTAAGAAGAAAAAGAATTCTAAAATGAAAAAAGAAAAGAGGAAAAACCCAGGAGAGATTGGTCCCATGCACATAACACGTATGTGGCATGCATTTGACATGCAAACACATAATTTTTTTTTTATGAAAAAATTTCCGTACGACATGCAAATATCAGCAATTTCATTTATTGATATTTTCATGCATACGTGGCATGTGAAAGCACTCTCTTTTGGTTTTTTCTTCTATAATGTCATGTCATGCTAATTGACGTCGCAACAATTCAGACAAGTTGGTACAGTCGTTTGGTTAAATCAACTCAAATCTCAGGTCTGACTATCCTCCATCGTATTTCTATACAAAATTTTATATAAAATTTTAAATTATATTATAAAAATAATATAATATAATAAAAATATAAATTATTAAATACTTTATATTAAATTTAAATATATAATAAAATTAATAATTAATTGATAATATAAAATATATTAAAATATTTTTTATAAAAAATATTAATTATTTAAGATATTCTAATATAATAAGAAAACTATTAAAAATAAAATGGTAAAGTATTTAGATTAGATTTATTTTATAATAAAAAATTATTTCAAAATACTTAGATTGTGAAAACTGGTCAAAACATGTGGGCTCGTCTGTTTAGCCACAATATGGAAGAGTTTGGGTTTGATATGCATTTAAATGCTAGCAAAATTGGCTCCGCTCTGTCTTTTGCGGGCCAATACGGAGTAAGTCAAATCTTTTTTTTTTTTTTTTGCTTAGACACATTTTAGAAAAATAAATGTATGGCAATCTTAATACTAATTTTGCATTAATTATGATTAATTAATTCAATTTCAATTTTAGGCAAAAAAAAAAGCCTAGGCCCATTTAGCACGTGGGCCTAGTAGGGGAGGATATAGTTTGGAGGTTTTCCAACTCTCTAAAAAATGGGACAGCCCGCTCTACTCTCTTTAAGGGGTTACTCGTGACATAACGGGTTGGAGTGGACCGATCCATTTAACAATGCTAAAAATATCTCTAAACTATTAATGGTAGGTCAAAAGCACCCATTAATTCAATTTTTAACCTTTTTATGCCCGTAAACTTTTTTCATTTGACAGTGCACCACCAATCTATAGGGAATTTGGTGGGATAAATCTATTATTCCAAATCTAATTATAATATCTAAAAATAAATGAGAATTTCCCATCTTTTTTAACCAAACCCAAATTCGGTATGTCAGAACCAAAATTTGACACATTTCGAAGAAAACCCAGAACCCAAATTCAATTATTTCTCATTCACTCAACTCCTAATTCAATTCATACAAATCATCACATTCTTAGATCCATAATACCCAAAATCATAACTCTTGCCACAATTAGAATTCGAATATCCGTCTAGCTATCTTTGAGAGAGAGAGGGAGAGAGAGGAGCCATTGAGAATGCAGCTTTAGAAAGAGGGTACTGGTTCTCCTACAAGAACTGGTCAGTGAAGAATCCATTTTTTAATTCGTCTTTGTTGCTATGCATATCAATTTTAGTATAGGACATTGTCTTTATTTTCTTATGGCTTTGGAGAACGAAGTGAAAACCTACTACGATTCTCACCCAACACATTTTCAATCATTATGTACACAAAGTATAGAATATGTGGTCCCAAATGCATGCATTTGTGTAAAATATATTGGTAAATGCATCATTTATTTGTTTTTTGCTTTTTGTGTACTTTTCATGGCTGTAATATACTTCTTGCATATCTGCTTGCTTTAATCAGGCTTATTTGGTTCTTGTTTCTTTACTATGAAAGTTACCATGGTGGAGAGTTGTTTGCCACAAATAAGGGAAGGTAGGTGGAACTATTTACTACCTTGATTTTTGCAATGTTAAATCTTTCATATGGGAAAGTCTTCAAGAAGTTGCAGCATTATTGGGAAGGACAAACGGTTTTAACTGGTGGTATTACGACATTTCCCCCAAAACTTGGCACAAAGTTATCACTGGAATTCATTTTGATTATGATATTAAGAGAATAGCATAGATTGGTTGTACCAATGGTGAGATAGAGGTTATTATGGTTACAAAATTCACAATTGTGATTAAGGGAGGTTTGATCTATAATTCAGATCTTAGACAAGGAAATGACATTGAGTACAATAGCAGGAGACCGAAGCATGTAGTTGTCACAAAGGGCAAGAAAGAGAAAGAGGTAAAAAATAAGAGAGTGGGAACAAAAAGTGGTGGGAATGGGTTTGAAAAAGGTGAGATGGGCCATTCCTATCTAGTAAAAGTTGTTGATCAAGCTACCAATATAGCCATGTTGACTAGTCAACCCAAGAAGGGTCAGAAAATATAAATTTAGAGTATGTGGTCCAGAAGTAGGTGGAGAAGCTACAGGGGATGAGAAATATATACCAGAAAATGAAGATGATGACTCAGAAGAGTACTCATTTGTTGAGCCAGCTTTTGAACAAAATGAGGATGATGGTGTTGCTAACTTGGAATACAAAGAAAAAATAGAATTCTTTTTGGTAGATCATAGTGTAGAAATAAATAAATCTGGGGTTCAGGGCGATGAAGATGAACAGAGCAACAGAAAAATCTGGGCTGCTAGAACTCAACAAGATGATGATGATGTTGACTTATTTATAAGGCATGAGTTTACAATAAATGAGGATTTATATAGGATTAATTCTGATGAATTATTAAGTGGTGAATTAAAGGGCAGTGATAGTGAGTTAAACAACAGAAAAAGGCCTATGTACAAGAGATTTAGGCCTGAAATTGACTTGGAAAATCCTAGATTTGAAGTTGGACTGCTTTTCAGCATCAAAGATGAATTGAAAGAAACTATCTAGTCTCATAAAATTAGATTGGGTAAGTTGAATAAGATAAGTAGAAGTGATTTTACTAGAGTTGAAGCAAGATATGAAGGAAAGGGTTGCTAGTGATTTCTTTATGCTTCCCTGGTTAGTGGGAGCATAGATTAGGCCATCAAAATACTTTTGGAAGAACACAACTATGTGAGGTATTCTAACACAAAAATCTTTAGTCTCAAAAACTAGGCAAAGAGGTATTTGGATGAGTTTAGTAGTAGGGGTTGAATATTGCAAAATTTATTAGAAGGGCTCACAGGGATCTTAACTACAATAGTACTGTAAGAACAATTTATATAGTGTTAGCCCTAAGGGCAAATCATGTAGTTTTGATTAATGACAAATATTGATGAGGACTAATATGCTTGTATGTTGTGTGATAGGTTTTGTGAACTAAGAAGTATGAAGTCTCATTGCCTTGAAGCTAAAATGCAAGAACAACTCCAATATGTCAAAGTGATTGAAGATTGAAAAGTTTGTTCAAGATGATTGAAGGCTTTGAAGAAAGGAAGTGTAAGTTGCATGTGCTTAATAGGTAAACTTTATAAACCCTACACTCCTAAGCCATGGAATCTATGAGTTGCAATTGAGAGAATAAAACTTGATTTTAATGGTTTCAATAGTTTTAAACTTACTGTTCAACCCTTTCCCAGCTGCGTCCGAATCTTCTTCCGAATTTCTCTGAAAAAATAGTGTTACTGTTCATTTGTACGGTAAGTGAACAGTGCGTCCGAAAATTTTCGACCAAAAATTCGGTCGACTGAATTTTGCTGAAACTAGCCGTTTTATTACTGTTACAGCCAAATTTTCAAATCTATAAAAGCCACAAACTCCAGATTTTTGAAAGAACTTTTGAACATTCAAAATCCTTGAAGCTCTAACTTGTTTTACATCAAAATTATTTGAAAAGCTCTCATATTGCCTTGTGCTCAAAGATTAAAATTCAAGATTCCAAAGGCAAGAAGTGAAGTGGTGCTAGCAATTGTATTCATCCACCAAGAAGTGTTGGTAACATCAAAACTCTATCTTTATATTATTGTTGTGATTTATACAAGGTTGTCAAGAGACATAAAACCCTTGTGGAGGGTGAGCCATAGACTAGATTAATCAAGGTTGTTGTGTAAAACCCATTGGTGAGGGTGAGCCTTGGATTAGATTGGTCTAGGTTGTCTAGTGACATAAAACTCTTTGTGATAAGAGTGAGCCTTGTTTATTAGATTGAAAAGAGGTTGTTGTGGTAAAACCCATTGAAGGGTGAGCCTCTTGTGTAATTGCTTGGATTAAGCATATAGTGAATTGGTTGAAATCCTTGAGTGTGGACTCAAGGTAGTGGATGTAGATCTTGGAAAGATCGAACCACTATAAATCGTGTGTTCACTTGTTTATAGCTTTACTTGTTTACATACTTGTGTTATTATTGTTTGTTCTTAATTGTTGATTGATTGGTTGTGGTTTTATTATTTGATCATATTGTCTCAACCATTAAATCACATATAAACTTAGAGCTTGTGAATTGAAGAAAAGCTTTTATTACGGCAAAGGATTTGCAAAAAGGGAAAAGATTTTTTGATAATTAGCCAAAGACCTAATTCACCCCCCCTCTTAGGTCTTTCATATAGCAAAACAAATTTCAAAGATAATGATTGAGGGCAAGTATATAGATCAGTATGCAAAACTCTGGGATTATCTAGAGAAACTTAGAAAATTTGATCCAGGCAACACCAATCATTTTAAGCGCTGAAATGTACAGTAAAATGAGAGATCCGTTTAGCAGATTTTACATGGAGGGCTTAGGGGATTGAGAGAGAGTTTCTATGCTGGTTGTAGAAATGTAATGGGGTTGGATGGTTGCCATCTAAAAGGTCCTCTTCCTGCAGTACTTCTAACTGCAGTTGGTATAGACACAAATAATTATCTTGATATTTATCCACTTGTTATTGATGTTGTTGAAGCTAAAAATAAGGAGACTTGGAAGTTGTTTTTAGAAATACTTATTGAGAACTTCAGGATACGTGAGAAAGAGAAGCGGACTCTTATTTTTGATAGGCAAAATGTCACATTTTTCAAAAATTTTTCATTCATAATTTTTCTATTTTTCAGCTCCTAACAACTCTTATGGTTTTGTTCATATTGTAAGACCTTCTTCTAGTCGTGGCAAAGTTGCTACCTCACATTGAGCATATATATTATGTGTATTAGCCGCATAATAATTTCACGAAGATGTTTCCAAGACAAGCTCTAAAGAATCAGTTATGGTATTATGCTAGAGCCACACATACAAACAAATTCACAGATAACATAGAGGGGTTAAAGGCTCTGGATACAGAGGCTTACTCATGGCTGGTAAAAGCAACTCACCATTTCACATTGGTTTTGGTTATATTTTAAGGCATATACAAAAGTGACTTGTTGTTGAACAACTTTAGTGTTGCAATTCCAGAGGCTACATCTAAACCCTTGTTAGGAATGTTTGAATCAATAAGAACCTACCTATTGACCAGATTGGACCTCAAAAGGGAATATATGAGAAAACATAACTCTTAAAGAGGTTGGGATGTTTGAAGGACAAGTTAGAAAATTTCATTCTTAGAGGGGTTGGGAGTTCTAAATACTAGGTTGAACATATGCTAAGTGAATTGTTTGCTAGTTTTGTATTTGAATGCTATGACATATTTATGTAGGAAATGGAATCTATGTGACATTCTTTATGTCTGTGCTATTTTTTATCAAGGGAGAGAGATAGAGGAGTATATTTTTTATTGCTATCACACTTCAATTTTTTTACAGGCTATGAACCAATAGTGAACCTTATTATCGGCCTAAGTCTATGGCCAAGAATTGGTAAGGCACTACTATTGCTTCCAAAGCAACTTAAGCTTTCAGGAAGGCCAAAAAAAGAAAGGAGAAGAGAACCGATGAGGATGTTAGGATAAAGCAAGGGCTAAGGAAGCTGTCAAGAGTTGAAAGTGTCCATTTAAATGCAGAAAATGTGAGAATAGGGGCCAAAATAGTATAACTTATCTAGCTAGAGCAAAAGCAACAACATTGATGACCAATTCAACTTTAACAAATGCATTAGGTGTGGAATAACTGGCCACAATGCAAGGACTTGTCCTACACTAGATCCTACTGATTCACAGCCTAACCAATATGCTAATACTGCCAAGAAGCTAAAACATATGCATTAGGCAAATATTGAGCCACTGTCACAAATTTCTAATGTAATTGTTATTCTTGCATAGTTCTAGTTTGGAAGCCATATTTTGTCTAACCTTACTTCCTAATTCTATATAGGTTACAATTGGTCTAGATTTAGGTGCTAAAATTGATAAAATTATGGCTACCATTCACATTCCACAAGTAAATAATACTCCAGCAATTCCAGTCCAGCAACTAGCTACAAGGGTGAGTTGTAGTAGTTATTCCAGCTTTCATTCTGTATAAAATCAGGTAACTGGTTGATGAGTTAACTCATCCTATTTCATTTCTGCAAACGTAGTGAAGCTTTATAGGATTTTTCACTAGCCTAGCCACAATAAGCAAGCATGCCAATTTCATATGGTAAAATAGGCTACGAAACAAGATTCCAACCTTAACTTCCTGGGAATGAGATGATGAAAGGGGCGATCATGTCAATGTTTGTTAATATTTTAAAGGCAAGTCTTTTGCATCTTTTGGAATTACTTATCGTGATATTTATATAATATGATGATTTTGGTTTGTAAAATTCTTGTGTTTATGTAATAGAACAATAATTTTTAGCTTGACTGTGATTGTGATTTTAGTGATGTACTTCAACTTGGCTACTTAGATAGATGGCCTTTTGTTTCTGGGTTATTTTACTTGGAAAAAATAGCATTTAATTTAAAAATATCAATTTATTTGTTGTAAGAAGATGTTAATGTTGTAGAAAGAACACCAATGCTTTTCAAGGAAGAACTATATAAAATGTGCAAGAAGTAATTTTACATTTAGGAGTACCATAAATGGCCAAATTTTGCTAGCTCAAACATCACATTCATATTCATAATATAAGATAATCTAACGAACTAACACTGATTCTAAACCCCTCCACAAAAACTAATAAATTAACAAACTAACATTGCCTCACACAAACTAAAATTTACATTGTAGCAACAATATCGAGCAAACAGCCACAATAGCTCATGACACTCTATCTAAAGTGGAGTAAGTTCTTAGCTTTGCTGCTATTCTTGACTTTTGTACTTCCTTCTCATTAATCTTCCGCAACAAGTGAGGATAATTCGAGTTGATCTGTTGCAAGTTGGAAGATCATACCATTCATAAAATTCACATCCCCTACCATCCTAGCACAATCCAAAACCACAATGTTATAGAGTCAACCAAAGAAAAAAGAAATGTAGTCGCATACTTAGAAAACTTATGGTTTCCAATTACCTGAAAATCCTAACACTCATGAAATCTTCTACCTAGATTTGGATCTGTCCAAGATGTGCAAATTTTAGAGGGAATTCGGCATTGATATAATTTGTTGCCTTTCAATCGAGAGTATGAAGAGGATTTCACAGATTTTGAATTAGCCATTTTGGTAGAGAGATACTGTTAGGACATGTTTGAGTCGGTTCTGTTCGGCTCAGTCTTGGTGCGGGAGTCGGTACGTTTAGCTCGTACCAATGCAAGGCAAACTCGATACGTGCCAAGTTGGAAGGAAACGGTTAGTGTGGAAAGCCTTCAGTTAGACAAGAGATGTCTTGGTTCGTGGGTTCAGACAAGACAACATGCATTCGGTTAGGTTGGTCTGAATGGAGGCAGTTGCGGATAGTTTCTAACGGTTGACAATTTTGGGGTTGGCTATCTGAAACTTATCCATTGTCTGTGGCTGAGTTGGCGTTCCCTAGTTGGTTGGGGTGTAACCAACATGTTCCTTTCTTTGTTTAAAACCATTCTTTGCTAGAATAGATTTAGAAGTGTGTGTGAAAACTAAGTCTACCAGCCCCATTGTAAGAATTGTCCTTGTGTTTTTTGAGTTAATACAAGATTGGGCATTTTGCCTGTAAACTGTGCATTATTGTTATTTCATTGCTGGTTTTCAGTTTTTCTTTTGAATTCACTCAAGCAAAATAAAAACGAAGGCTAACTAACCTACTCAGTTAGTGCCAGTGCGAGACTAACGTGCATGGTTGAATTAGTCTTGCGACAATTTTGGTATCAGAGCACGATTTTTGTTTTGGTGTATCTATGTTTGGAACATCATGCCTCTGAAAACGAGTGCTTTGACGATTGCCCCTAATTCGCTCACTATCCAGGAACGATTGGTATTTCTGGAAGACTATGTAAATGCGTCGGATCGTGATGATGTTCTTTCTCTGACTGTGCAGATGGGACGAATCCATAAGTCCCTTGAGGATTTGCGGAAGCGGTTTGAGGACGTCCAAAACAGCTTGGACGTTAAGAACAGAGTGTTGGTTGAGGATCTGACCCTACTCACCAATCCGGTGAACGAGATGAATTGTGACGTTGTGCTACAGAAGTAGTTGACGGCCAGCGGCAAATGGGCATGAGCAGTGTTACTAACGGTCCCTCGGTGCAGAAAATTAAAGTTCCCAAGCCCAGTCCCTTTGGTGATGCTTGAAGTACAAAGGAACATGAAAATTTTCTTTGGGACATAGAGTAGTATTTTCAAGCGCTCATGTTCCAAAGTGCGAGAATGTGTCCATAACGAGCATG
This sequence comes from Rauvolfia tetraphylla, assembly GCA_030512225.1. Lineage (NCBI taxonomy): Eukaryota > Viridiplantae > Streptophyta > Magnoliopsida > Gentianales > Apocynaceae > Rauvolfia > Rauvolfia tetraphylla. The sequence goes on from JAJQKT010000059.1 coordinate 8,206,709, forward strand.
TACTTGGCTGGTGATGCAAAGTTGTAGTGGAGTACTTGAGTCTCAGAGGAGTGCTTGGGTCGTCCAAAGCTGAAAATGTGGGAGAACTTGAATGAAAAGTTGAAGAAACAATTCCTTCCTAGCAATACTTCATGGTTGGCTAGGGAGTCCCTTCAAAAACTTAAACACACTCGTACGGTTTGGGACTATGTTAAGGATTTTAGAACTTTGTTATTGGATGTGAAGGATATGTTCGAGGAGGACAAACTGTTCAATTTCATGGTTGAACTTCAACCTTGGGCCCAGACGGAGTTAAGAAGGCTAGGAACGAAGGATGTTGCACAGGCCATTATGATGGCCGATGGCTTGGCCGATTATAAAGTCCCTTTAACAGGTGGCTCCCGTGTGGCTGATCGAAAGAAGTCCTTCAAGAAGGATAGATGGAAGGCACCGATAGGTTCAAACTAAAAATAGCAGTCCCAACCAATGAGGGGGCGTCTAAGGGTGTGCAGTCAAAGGAGTGGGATGGCTATTACATCTATGATGAACAGCACAATGCTAGAAGATGTTCAGGCCGTGCTCAACTGGCGGCTTCCTTACAAGCCAAAAAGAGCAGTTCTGGTGTTCCCGCTGGCGTTTACGTTAACCCTTTGCAGTTGCTGAATGCACTAACGACTAGACCTGACCTTCATAAACGACAAGGTTTGTTGTATATTAAGGCCTATGTGAATGGGGTTAAAGTGCAAGTGATGGTTGATAGCAGTGCCACCCATAACTTTGTGGCAGAATGGGTGGTGCCCAAGTTAAAGCTAAATTTGGCAGAAAGCTCGCTAAGGATAAAGGCTGTAAATTTTGAGGCTAGGCCTGTGAAGAGTGCGAGGGACGTGTCCCTAGTCGTTGGAACGTGGCAAGGTATATGCAACCTTACTACAGTCTGTTTAGACGATTTTGATGTTATTTTTGGGGTGGAATTTCTCATTTTTTCCAAAGTCTCTCTTATGCTTCATCTAAGTGGGATTCTTATTGCAGATGAGAAGAAACCCAATTTTGTGTCTGGTTAATTTGTTGACCAGACTGAGAAGGCCAATGGGCAGAACTGGTTGCTGTCGGCTATGCAACTCAAGAACGGCCTAAGACGGGAGGCGTTAGAGGAAATTAAGCCGAATACGTTCCAAAATGTACCCAATCCAGTGGCAGACGTGTTGGAGGAGTATGTTGATATAATGTCCTCTGAACTAACTGATATTCTATATTTGTGCTTCATATAATTATCATTTTGAGCTTGATTTTATGTTAAATTTTGGTGTTTTAATCACCATTTATACTCCCTTTATCTCTTATTTGCTTTAGGTGATATTATTGAAGATTTGGAATTAAATGAAGCAAACAAGGGAAATTTACACAATGAAGAACAATAGAGAAATGCAGAGAAAAAACAGACTGGTATATATATTTCAAGTCGGATTTTTATCTCTATGAAGATTTCAAATGCAAAAGTGGTATTCTATACAATTATAGAGGACATTCTGAAGTTTTCATAATGGTAAAATTTGTGTCAATCGGAGTTCATTTGCCTACCCTACTTAAGCTGCAAAGTCACTTGTTCTGCATTGGGTTCCATTTTTGACATAGTTTGGTATAATGCTAATATCTTGAGTTCTAGATGCCCAATTTCTGTGATGCAAATCTCTGTGGAAAACTAATATCCTGATCTACAACTTTCATGAAGACCTCAAGACCTAGATCAGCCAATTTGGAGGTCTGAATTCACCTAGAAGTCAAAACAGTGTCACAGTCGGGCAGCAGAAACTTGCACCAAAACTGGGGGCAAGCGGTGCCGTTTGGTGTGATATAAGCGGCGCCGTTTGTGTCGATCTGAGGCTGCTTTTAAGCTGAATTTCTCTCTCTTTTGGGGCAGATTTCAATACCCCTTTAGGGCAGAAATAAGAGGAGCCGAGAGAGTGGACAGAAAACAGCAAAACACCAAGAAAACACACCAAATTCTTCTTCCAATCCATCAATCTTGCAAGAGAAATCAAGAGAGAAGATTGAATCCTCGAAGAAGGAGACCTTGAAGATTCATGGAAAAAGCTGCAATTTTCTCCATGCTACAGTGACGAATTTCAACCTTGAGGAAGAGAAGATTTTACACCATGAAAATGAGCAATTCTTACTCTTTCTTTATTGGTTTATGCTCTTTGATTTGTAGTATGTTGATGAGCTAAACTTTTGAATACTTGGATGGGTATGAACCCTAGATTTTGCCTATGTGAATGAAGTGTTTCATTGGTTGATTGAATTTGAATTTCTTGTGAATTGTTTGTGGGTTTGAATGGTTGAATTGATTGAGTGGATTATGGATGCATAATCTGGAATTTTTGTTCACTTGGAATTGAGAAATGAAGGGTGATTGATAATTAATTCAAAATCTGGATTTTTTCACTTGGAATTGAGAAAGGAAGGGTGAAATAGACCATCCACAAACAATGGGGATGATTTAGGTGACTAGAGATAGAAACCTAAACATCTTCTTGATTCTCTAATTGGAAATTCACAATTCTTAATGTATTCTTGGGTTGATTTTGTTAGAAAGAGATTTCAACTAATTAATTTAAGAGTAGAGAACTTTCATCTAGAGATAGAGTGAGTTCTATCATTGGAATTTCATCAAACATAAGAAGTGAAATTTATCAACCAATGGACATTTCTATCACATAGGTAAGTCTAGGGGGATTAACCATTCAAGTATTGTTTTCTCAATTGATTTCTCTCTTGCAAACAAAGATTAGTTAAGCTAGTTTAATTAGTTAAGTTAGATTTCTTTTCCTAGTAATTATTCCAACCATTTTCTCAAACAAATTTGTTAGGCTAAACAATAGAGTAGAAGTGAGTAATGGTATTTAACCATCCCCGTGGATACGATATTTAAACTTGCTTGCCATTATACTAATTTAAACGATGGGTGCACTTGCCTTGTGTTTGTGTGCAAATTATTGAGGATTGTGATAAAATTGAGTATAAAGGCATGACAACAAAACACAACAAGTTTTTGGCGCCGTTGCCGGGGAGTTTGGTTAATATTAGGAAAGCTTGAAATCTATTGATTTAGTCATTTTACTTATTTGTTGTTATAATACCTATTTCTAGTGTTAGTATTTATTGTCTTGTTTGTAATTTTGTAAGTCATTAGTGAATTGGAGTTCTTAGCTTATGTTTCTCTGTTTTTGTTCTGTTTTAAGTAAGTATTCTTTGAGCTAAACTTTTACTTTATTTGTTGTGAAGGTGTGAATTCTTTTGGTTTATGACCTCAAGTAATTTGGGAGAATTGAATCAACTTAATTCCGAAGTTGAGCAGATTTTTTATTGGGACCCAAGGGGTATAAATCTAGAGGTGATACTTGAAGGAATTGAAGGTGAAGGTGAAGGTGAAAATCCTCAAATTGAGAATACTATGGCACATGACGGAAACACAAGACCAAGGACAATGGGAGACTATGCACGACCTTCGTTGTTAGGAGCAGAGTCAAGCATTGCCCGACCAAGAGTTGAAGCCAACAATTTTGAGATCAAACCGAATATCATCCAAATGGTTCAACAATTGGTGCAATTTGATGGTTTACCGGACGAAGACCCGAATGCTCATATTGCCAACTTTTTGGAGATATGTGATACTTTCAAGATTAATGGGGCTTCTGAAGATGCCATCCGCCTTCGGCTATTTCCATTTTCATTGAGGGATCGAGCCAAGTCATGGTTGAAATCACTTCCACCGGGTTCTATCACTACATGGAACAATCTTGCCGAGAAGTTCCTCGCTAGATATTTCCCTCCGACAATGACTGCAAAGCTAAGGAATGATATCTTCTCTTTTCAACAAATGGAGAGTGAGAGCTTATATGATTCTTGGGAGAGATGGAAGGAGCTATTGAGGAAATGTCCACATCATGGTCTAGATTTGGGGCTTCAAATGCAAACATTCCATAGTGGATTAAATTTCCCTTCCAAGCAACTCATTGATGCTTCTTTGGGAGGTACCACTAGTTTGAAGACACCGGAAGAGTTACAAGACCTCATTGAAAACATTGCCATGAACAACTACCAATGGGGGAATCCTAGACCGAAAGCCAAGCCTAGTGGAATACACAATGTAGACATGATGACGGCTTTGGAGGCAAAATTCGATGCCTTAAACAAGAAGATTGAGAGCTTGAGTTTGTCACCTCAAACCTCCCAAGTGATGATGGCTTGTGATTTTTGTGGAGGTGGTCATCCAAACCATGAGTGCCAAACCATGGGAACTTCTAATGCATCATCAACGGAGCATGTGGATTTCCTTGGAGGAGGAAGGCAACCCAACAATCCTTATAGTAATACCTATAATCCGGGGTGGCGGAATCATCCAAACTTCTCATGGAGCAACCAAGGGCAACAAAGACCGTTTCAACCTCCCAGCTTCCAAGTTTCATCAAATTCTCAACCCCCAAATATCTCTTCCTTATCAACATCAACCTCCTCCACCTCTTCAACAACCGGTGAAGCCTAGCCTTAAAGAATTAATGACAAAGTTCATTGAGACTACCGAAACCCGGTTCCAAAATCAAGAAGCATCCTCGAGGAACCAACAAGCTTCCATTCAAAAATTTGGAAAATCAAATAAGTCAATTGGCAAAGCTTGTTTCGGGAAAGACAAATGGGCGGTTTACCTAGCAACACAGTTACCAATCCACGAGAACATGTGAATATGGTGATTTTGGGAAGTGAAAATAAATCAAATGCTTTGGAATGTAAGGTGAAATCCCAAGGCATGGGGGAAAATGAAAATCAAGTTAAAGAAACAGTTCTTGAGAAAAAGGAAGAGCATTTGAAGAAGATGGTTCAGAGTACAAGCCTAGAATTCCATACCCCGCCGCACTTCTAAGAGATAGAAAGGATGAGCAACTTGGTAAATTTCTTGAACTATTCAAACAATTGCACATTAACTTACCATTTGTTGAAATTCTTTCAGAGATGCCGAAATATGCTAAGTTCCTCAAGGATGTCCTTTCGAAAAGGAAGAGGCTTCGAGAACTTTCAACGGTAACATTGAATGAGGAATGCTCTGCCATCCTTCAAAACAAAGGAAAGCTACCTCAAAAGCTAAAAGATCCAGGGGAGTTTTAATATTCCTTGCAATATTGATAGTCTTTCTTTTGATAAATCATTGGGCTGACTTAGGGTGCTAGCGTCAACTTGTTGCCATTTAATGTTTTCAAACAATTAGGCCTAGGTGAACCAAAGCATACTAAGATGAGTATTCAATTTGCGAGATGGTTCGATTAGACATCCTAGGGGTATTGTTGAAGATGTGCTTGTCAAAGTTGATAAATTCATATTTCCTGTTGATTTTGTGATACTTGACATGGATGAGAGTGGTGAGATTCCTTTGATCTTAGGAAGACCTTTTCTAGCTACTGCTAAGGCCAATATAAATGTGAGTGAAGGAAAGTTGACCCTTAGGGTAGAAGACGAGGAGGTCGCACTTAAAGCTTTGAAACCTTTGAAATATTCTTCAGATCCTAATCATTCTCATGGTAAGATTGATAATATAGATGCTCATGTCTCTAATTCTTTACAGGAAACCTTGGTGAAAGATTCTTTGGATCCATCTTTAATCAAAGGCAATGATGCAATGAAGAAGAAGAAGAAGTTAGTAGAAGAGATTGCGGTTGATGTGAAAGGTTCCAATGGAAATGCGGAAAACTATTGTACAAGAGATTCGTCATTAAAGGTGAAAATAAAGCAAGACCAAAACATTGACCAAAATCAAGATTTCAAGTCGGGAGAGCAAGTTTTATTGAATGACTCGCGATGGCGGTTGTTCATAAGTAAATTTAAATCTAAGTGGATTGGCCCATTTGTGGTAAGTAAGGTACTCCCATATGAAGTAGTAGAAATCTATCATCCGGAAAAGGGAACCTTAATGGTAAGCAAACATAGACTCAAACTTCATCATACTGTAGTGAGAAAGAACTTGGGACGATCATGTTTGTGCTCCCTTGACTTAGGGGATGAGTAAGTTTCTTCAAGCAACGTTTTTCATTTGTGCATATTTTTTTTTCTTTGGTTTTAATTTCTATTTTATGTTGTTACTCTGTTCTTGTGTTTGAGACTTGTTGTATAATGTTTTTTGTACATAATTGTGTTTAATGTGGTTTTGAGTTTGAAAATTTTAATTTCCTTGAATTGTGAAGAGTTTTATAATGTGTTGTTTGGTATGATTTTTAAGTTTGTAATCAATTATTTTGTTAAATTTTGTTATTGAATTTGTAGTTGAGTTTGGCAAAAAAAAAAAAAAAATACTGTTCATCGCGTTTCACTGTAGCATTCCTGGGGTAAAACGGCGCCGCTTGGTGTGCTCCAAGCGGCGCCGGGGGTACTGTTCACTTTTTTTTTCTTTTTTTTTTCATTTTGGTTGGTTCTTTCTTGTTTGTTTTAAATTTTAGTGATAATTATTTCTCGATTAGTTTCTCTTAACGATTAATTTTGGAAAAGAAAGTATGTCCAAGAACGAAGGGGAGTTTTTTTCTTTTCTATTTTTGACCTTTTATTTATTTATTTTCATGTTTTTTTTTATTCAATTTTTATTATTTCATTATTTCTACTTTTCTTTTATTTCCTTTTGCTGTGAAGTATATAGAAGGTGCAGCTTGCTGCTCATGGTTTCGCCCAGCCTTCACGTACGAAACAGTTATGTTTTTCACAGTTTTTGTGTTTGGTGGTTTGGTGTGGCGTTCTTCTATAGTTTATGTCATATATTTCTATTTATGCTGTCTTTTGTTTTTCTTTCTCCCAACATTGCGGACAATGTTGTCTTAAGTGTGGGGGAGTTGGCTTTAGTAGTATAGGTTATTTTCATGATTTTCGTTGAATGCTCTTGTTTTTATTTTTAGAATCTTCAAGGTATTTTAAGACTTGCATGTGTTATCTTTTCTCAAGGAGTAGTTATACAAGCATTCTAAAGGTCATGACTAGTACCTTAAACTTGAATTAAGTAAGCACCCCTTGTATTCCTTGCTTGTATGGAATTCATCGTTTAAGCACATTCCACTTTGCTTTTATTGTGATGATTATGGAATTGAATCTTGTGCTATTGGCCTTAGAATTCAATATAACTTTTACCCTAGAACCCGCATTCACTTGCCTTGAGGCGAAATGAGTAAGTAACCTTAGTTTGATCTCGAAATGATGGTAATAGGTCTTCTTTGTCTCGATTGAGCCTTTCAAGCCACCGCTCTTTATTTTATCCGTAGTACCATTTCTTGAAGCCTTTGTGCATAAATTTTCCAATCTATATTCTAGATTTTTCCTTCTTTCAAATTTTAAAACTCCACTCTTTATATTTAACCCTTCTTTGCGAGAGCTAAATGCATTTTTACCCTTAAGTTAGCAAAGAGTATTGTGGAAATTGGAACAATGGGTGGAATGGAAGATGATAGGAAAAATAGGCTTTATAAAAAAAAAGAAAAGAAAAGAGCGGTGAGATGATTTTATATGATCGAGAATTGGATTACACCTCAATCGAAAAAAAAAGAAGAAAAAAAAGGAGAAAAGAAAAAAAAAATTGTTATATATTTGTCTATTATTGAGAAGGCTTCTTACATTTCTTGATGCCTTCAAGATGTATATATGTTTTCATTATTATTATTGTAAATTTTGTCATGATTGAGGTTAAATTTATGAGTCGATAAAGATGGGTGATGATGGAAAGATTGTGGGTTGAAGCTTAATATGTGCAAGTGGTTGAATCCAAAGTGAAGGGATTTGGTAGAGAATGGGAGTTTGTGGTTGAATGTAGGGGAATGGTGATATTCCTTGTGGCTAATAAGGGTTATTGCTTTTGTTTTATATCTCATTCCTTTCTCTTTAGCTCTCATTTATTTGATCTTGAATTCCTTACCTTCGTTTGGCACCCTAAACTTTCCCTGAGCCTAATATTACAAGCATGAAAGTCCTACCTAATCGAGATTAAATTTTGGTTACCGTATTAGTGGAGAGGTTTTGTAAATGTCGGGCTTATAGGGTATTATGCTTTCTTGATGAGAATTCCTTGGCCAATAACATGAAATTCACTCTTATAATTTTTGAGCATTTGCATTGACTGGACATATACACACACGCGGATTCTTACTTGCATTGTAAGACAATTGGTGATTGGTTAATCTTTGTGATGGATACTTAGGATGACTTTTAGATTGATTGTGTGGATTGCTCAAGATTTCTCAAGAAGTAATGCTTTCTCTATTTTGCATTCCTTTGTAATACTTCAAAACACTCGTTATTTCTTGTGGATTGTTGTTCAAATTTCTTAATTGTTTTGTAGTATTGCTTGGGGACAAGCAATGTCTAAGTGTGGGAGAGTTTGATATTCTATATTTGTGCTTCATATAATTATCATTTTGAGCTTGATTTTATGTTAAATTTTGGTGTTTTAATCACCATTTATACTCCTTTTATCTCTTATTTGCTTTAGGTGATATTATTGAAGATTTGGAATTAAATGAAGCAAACAAGGGAAATTTACACAATGAAGAACAATAGAGAAATGCAGAGGAAAAACAGACTGGTATATATATTTCAAGTCGGATTTTGACCTCTATGAAGATTTCAAATGCAAAAGTGGTATTATATACAATTATAGAGGACATTCTGAAGTTTTCATAATGGTAAAATTTGTGTCAATCGGAGTTCATTTGCCTACCCTACTTAAGCTGCAAAGTCACCTGTTCTGCATTGGGTTCCATTTTTGACACAGTTTGGTATAATGCTCATATCTTGAGTTCTTGAGTTCTAAATGCTCAGCCAATTTGGAGGTCTGAATTCACCTAGAAGTCAAAACAGTGTCACAGTCGGGCAGCAGAAACTTGCACCAAAACTGGGGGCAAGCGGCGCCGTTTGGTGTGATATAAGCGGCGCCGTTTGTGTCGATCTGAGGCTGCTTTTAAGCTGAATTTCTCTCTCTTTTGGGGCAGATTTCAATACCCCTTTAGGGCAGAAATAAGAGGAGCCGAGAGAGTGGACAGAAAACAGCAAAACACCAAGAAAACACACCAAATTCTTCTTCCAATCCATCAATCTTGCAAGAGAAATCAAGAGAGAAGATTGAATCCTTGAAGAAGGAGACCTTGAAGATTCATGGAAAAAGCTGCAATTTTCTCCATGCTACAGTGACGAATTTCAACCTTGAGGAAGAGAAGATTTTACACCATGAAAATGAGCAATTCTTACTCTTTCTTTATTGGTTTATGCTCTTTGATTTGTAGTATGTTGATGAGCTAAACTTTTGAATACTTGGATGGGTATGAACCCTAGATTTTGCCTATGTGAATGAAGTGTTTCATTGGTTGATTGAATTTGAATTTCTTGTGAATTGTTTGTGGGTTTGAATGGTTGAATTGATTGAGTGGATTATGGATGCATAATCTGGAATTTTTGTTCACTTGGAATTGAGAAATGAAGGGTGATTGATAATTAATTCAAAATCTGGATTTTTTCACTTGGAATTGAGAAAGGAAGGGTGAAATAGACCATCCACAAACAATGGGGATGATTTAGGTGACTAGAGATAGAAACCTAAACATCTTCTTGATTCTCTAATTGGAAATTCACAATTCTTAATGCATTCTTGGGTTGATTTTGTTAGAAAGAGATTTCAACTAATTAATCTAAGAGTAGAGAACTTTCATCTAGAGATAGAGTGAGTTCTATCATTGGAATTTCATCAAACATAAGAAGTGAAATTTATCAACCAATGGACATTTCTATCACATAGGTAAGTCTAGGGGGATTAACCATTCAAGTATTGTTTTCTCAATTGATTTCTCTCTTGCAAACAAAGATTAGTTAAGCTAGTTTAATTAGTTAAGTTAGATTTCTTTTCCTAGTAATTATTCCAACCATTTTCTCAAACAAATTTGTTAGGCTAAACAATAGAGTAGAAGTGAGTAATGGTATTTAACTATCCCCGTGGATACGATATTTAAACTTGCTTGCCATTATACTAATTTAAATGATGGGTGCACTTGCCTTGTGTTTGTGTGCAAATTATTGAGGATTGTGATAAAATTGAGTATAAAGGCATAGACAACAAAACACAACACTAACCCATGAGTTGCTGAATGACAACCGATCATGAGATTGACTCGATTTCGGGTGCTGTCCCTCCGGCTCAGGTTCCTTATGACATGTCCTCTGTGGAATTGGCTGAACTGAGGAAACAATTAGATGCACTCCTAAGTGCTGGGTTAGTGCAACCGTTCAAAGCTCCCTATGGTGGCCCAACACTGTTCCAAAAGAAAGCCGATGGCTCATTGCAGTTCTACGTGGATTACAGAGCCCTGAACAAGCTAACGGTGAAAAATAAGTATTCAATCCCTAATGCTGTGGACTTGTTTGATCGATTGACTGAGGCTAGATACTTCACTAAAATTGATCTTATATTGGCAAGTGCAGATTGTTGAGGGCCAAGACGACGGTAGTAACATGATATGATTCGTTCGAGTTGAAGGAAGTCGTGGCTTCAGAACCGGCCCTTGGCTTGCCGGACTTCAGCCAACCATTTGAGGTGCATACTGATGCTTATGGGCGTGCAATTAGTAGGGTGCTAGTACATAACAAGCCAAAATATTGGGTAGATTTACTTGATATAGCCCAATTTAGTTATAACTTATATCGTTCATCCTTCACAGGGATGAGTCCCTTTGAGTTGGCTTATGAACAACAGCCAATGACGCCGTACGATGTTGCAGCTTGGCAGACGTAGATTTAGTGTCCTGCCACTTACCTGTTCGTCCGAGCCAAGCAGGAAATGGTCGACGAAGCGCATGACAGCTTGACCCTGGCGCAGCATCGAATAAAACTCTATGAAGATCACAAACGGAGAGATCTGGAGTTTCGGGTGGGTGATCAAGTGATGCTAAAGCTGACCCCTCAAATCTGAAAGAAGGTGAGCACCAAAACGATACATCGCGAGTTGATCCCCAAGTATGGCGGCCCCTTTGAAGTCGTGTAGAAGGTGGGAAGAGTGGCCTATCGGCTAAAACTGTCTATCCGTTTGAAGGTTCATCCAATCTTTCATGTGAGCCTCTTGAAGCCCTTCAACCAAGACAAGCTTGACGAAGGCGGAAACAAAAATCGACGAGCCTCTCTAGTTGTATGCAAACAACTCGAAAAGGATATTCTAATAGTGTTGGATCATCGAACTGAAGGACAGAGCAAGAAGAACAGAAAAACGTTTTTCTTGATACATTGGAAGGGTGAAGCGGAAGTAGACACAACCTGGAAATGGGATGTGACCTTGTGGCAATTTGAGGACCAGATTAAGGCCTATTTGGCTGGGAAACAGACTGTTCAGTCGACAAGGATGTCGACATCTTCAAGTGAGGGAGGTTTGTTAGGACATGTTTGAGTCGGCTCTGTTCGGCTAGTCTTGGTACGGGCGTCGGCACGTTTAGCTCACACCAATGGAAGGCAGACTCGGTACGTGCCAAGCTAGAAGGAAACGTTTAGTGTGGGAAGCCTTCGGTTAGCCAAGAGATACCTTGGTTCGTGGCTTCAAATAAGACAGCATGTATTCGGCTAGGCTGATCTGAACGGAGGCAGTTGTGGACAGTTTCTAATGGTTGACAGTTTTGGGGCTTGGCTGTCTGAAACTTATATATTGTCTGTGGCTGAGTTGGCATTCCCTAGCCGGTTGGGGTGTAACCAACATGTTTCTTTCCTTGTTTAAAATCATTCTTTGCTGGAACTGATTTAGGAGAGTGTGTAGAAACTAAGTCTGCCAGCCCCATTGTAAGAATTGTCATTGTGTTTTGTGAGTTAATGCAAGGTTGGGCATTTTGCCTATAAACTGTGTGTTCTTGCTGTTTCATTTTTTGTTTTCAATTTTCCTTGTGAATTCACTCAAATGAATTAAAAACTAAGGCTGACTAACCTACTCAGTTTGTGCCGGTACGAGACTAACGTGCGTGGTTGAATTAGTCTTGTGACAAATACCTTGGTGGCTAGAGTTGCACCTGGTATAGTGAAGTGTAGTAGATATGCTAGGAGAAAGGAAGAGAAGGTAGAGGATGCAAGAGAGAGAATTTGATGGTTTAGAAATAGAGAAAAGGTGGAATGATTTGGGTCTGAATAAAAGAATAGGAAGATTTAATTTATTTTGGAGAGAATAGCTATGGGATGGCAAGTTTGCCCCTACCAAAAGTGTCATGTGTGGCACACATGTAAAATTTCACTAGATTATTTAATATAGATTGATAGTGCACTGTTATGTCACATAGAAAAAGTTTACGAGTACTTTAGGTCTTCAGTTAATAATTTATAGGTGCTATGAAATAGTTTTACTTTCAAAATCTAATACAAATTTGATATTTTAAGTTTTATTTTTCATAAATAATTTATTTTAAAATAAAATTTTTTAAAATTGAAACTCTATCTATTTATCTTCTTTGAAAAGAAGAAACTTTGGAAAAATCATGGAATACAAAAGAACACTACAAATCAGTAGCTAAGATAATCTATGAATGACATTGTTCTAGCAAACTAGTGGCAAAAAGAGCCACTAATGGCGGAACTCCTTGGCTATTTTTGCAACCGATGGCAGAAGTCACTACATAGTTCCTAAATAAATTGTCTCTAAATATACTAAAAACTAAATCGTTATTATTTAGTTAGACTGAGGACGTGATTTGGAACCGTATCAATAAGGGGATGTCAGCGCAGCACCGATGTTTTTAGGTTATTTTGTATTTCTTATGTTGTTCTGAATGAACCGTCAGTTTTGTAAGATGTTTTAAGTTGTTGGCATTTGAATTCACTCTATATAATTTTATTTAATAACTATTCCACAAACCATACTATTCATTAGATGTAGTGGCAAGAAAGTAAGAAATAAAGAGGTTAGGATGGCATATAACTTTAAAAAATTACTTTTAAATATATACATAATTGTTATCATGAAGTAAATCATCTTCCAGCAATTGACACTAATGTGCAATTCTGCATTCTAACGGAGCATCTTAGTGAATCTACGATAGATGCAAGTCTAGAGTGGGAAAATCATCCTCCATTTGGAATTGCACAATAACGGCGAAACTCCTTCGCTACTTGCATATCCGACAGTGAAAATCACCGTGTAGTTACTAATTAAATCGTTATTGTTTAGTTAAATTGAGGATATGATATGGGACCATACTAGTGAAGGGACATTGACGCAACGTCAATGTTTTTAGTTTATTTTTTTATTTTTATATTGTTCCGAATGAACCGTCATTTTGTAAGATGTTTTAAGATATTGGCATTTGAACACACTCCATATAATTTCATTTAATGACCATTTCACAAACCATATTGTTCAATAGATATAGTGGCAACAAAGTAAAAAAATAAAGGTTAGAATGGCATATAAGTTTTAAAAAAGTTACTTTTAAATATATACATTTTTTAAAAAGTTACTTTTAAATATATACATACCCATTAACACAAAATAAATCACCTTCTTACAAATTGACATCAACGTGCAGAATCAGTTGACACCAGCGTGCAATTCTGCCTTCTAAATGAGCATCCCGGCCCATAATTGTGTCTCGTTTGAAGTGAATCTACAATAAATGCAAGTTTGGAGTGAAAAAATCAACCTCCACTCGAAACTACATAATAACAGGAACATTTATTAATGTATACAAAACCAACTAATTTTGGTTTGAGATTAAATAATTATACACAATCTACAGCGAAAAAATGGTCGGCATCCTAAAATAGACCTATCACCAGGATGGCATCTAGGGGATTTGACTGTGAGTCAAGCGGTAGATAAATCCAACACTATGAGCAAGATAAACAGACAAGGGTCGCGTTGTTGTGGTCTCCACAACCTATACCATGTTCGGCATTGTTAGCCATTGGTCGATGGAGGTGAGTTTATGAACATCTTAGTGCATGAGTTGGCGTAATAGTGCCATCATTCCTATGAGCCCTCCATTATCCCTTCGTACAACTAGGAATGAGTGTGAACCTCACACTATAACTCTTGTGAAACTTGGAACCATGCATCTTTATCGCTATGGGCCAGGTGGGCGATCATCCTAAATCAGTAATTTTTGTTTGCCCTAATGTCAAACCAATCAGTTATGAAAGGTACCACAAAGGCAGGAAACTGGCTTCCCCATGGGAAGATCAAGGTTTTTGAGTCTCCACAACCATAAAACTATTACCCACATCCGTTATAGGACGAAGCAAATCCACGTGCCCTAGCGCCTCTAGACTCGATTCTTGTTCTACCTTTGCTAGTTCTTCTTGCTATTGCAATATCCCACGATCTTATATTGAAAGAGAAACAAGAAGGAGAATTGAAAAAGATCAATGTTGAATCATTGGATTTCAGAGGATTTGCTCATTGATGTGCTCAAAAAGGAGAAGCTTTACAATTCTTATCCTCAAGAAAGTGTGAAATTGGTAGGCTCTTGCAATGGCCTAATGTGTTTGAAGTAGTCCAATTCATATCTCATTTTGTGCAATCCATGGACGAGAGAGGATCGTAAACTTCTTTTCAAGTGGATTAAGACTGTTTTTTAAGGGCAAGACGCAACTGTATTGTTCATATGGTTTTGGGTAGAATAATGTTATTGAAGATTATAAAGTAGTCAAATTTTTTGGGAAACATGGAAAACATGTCTAGAAAGAGAATTGGATGATTTATCCATGGAAGACATCGAAGAGTAAGCCAAAACACTTGGGTTGCACTTTCTAACTTGGATATTAAGTCTCTTTTACTCCCTCCTAATTTAGAACATATCAAAAGTGACGATTACAAGTGGTTGACTGATTTTAGCAACATCATTATAGTGGATAATCTTCCACTGGTTGGACTTGTAATGTTCAAACTCAAGCTTCACATCCGAAAAATTTATGAAAGCAAGGATCTTATCAAAATATGTTTATTCCACAAAACAAGGACTTCGAGGAGGCATCCGTTCAGGAGATAGAAAAATCAAATAGCAACTCAAAAGGGATTTCTTTGGTTGTAATGATTTCCATTGCTGCACAATTTCGATATCATAGTATTTCAACATCATATTTTATTAGTTTTTCTCAATTTTATTGAACTTCATCTCTACCTATTCCTATCTAAAATTCAAATTCTATTTACTACCTTTACATCCAAAGTTGAATAGGATATGGGTCTTGGGGTCTCATTATTATTATCTCTTCAAGAATAGTATCTTTATCTTCAAGATTTATTATGTTTATGAGTATCAAGTCTCACATATATTTTCAAATTATTATTTGGAGGAAAACATGATTATCTGGATTTGGTTTTCTCGAAATATACTTATGAAGACTATAACATTATCTTAATTGGTAACTCTTAGTTTCTTGAATTTCTTTTCAGATATAACGAAATATATTCTAATCTTCTAACAGCTTATTATTATTAGCAAACTAAGACAAAGAATTTGGTTATCTTCCTTTATAAATTTATCTATCCTTTTAGAAGGGATTTGTATTCTCTTTTGGGTGACAGATCAATTAATATATCCTCATCATAAGGAGAATGAAATATTATCACAAATATTTTATTTGGATATCTTGGAGTCTCTGGTATTTATCTTTGCTCATCTTCTATTGGGAATTCATCTTTATTTATGAATTTTCTTCAAAGATGCTATCAACTATTGCGGAGACAAGCCAATTTGAATTAAAAAATTTTAGAATATGGCATCATAGTTGAGCAAATCCCGCACTTCAAGATAAGTTTAAAGTCACGGTTAAATTATTATCTTGATTTGGGTATGCTTCCAAGATCGGGAAGCATCAATCAATAGTCAAAAGAGTTTTCATATCATAAAATATTTACTTAAAATATTTGGAATTGAGAAGTCCTATTACAATTGGACTATATCTTAAAGATTTGTTCCCGAAATTGAAATAAGTGGGACAAAATTTCGGGTCGAAAGGTTATCCCAAATATTGCTTGGACACGTCCTAGATAAATATCCTTCTATTATCGGAAGGGAGAAAAGAACAGAATGATTGAACATCATAAGGAAGTTCTTTACTATCTTTATTTTCCACAAATAGTTTCAAAGATTATTTTATGTTTTAAAATTTTATTTCATGAAATTATTAACTCTCAAGTAGAGTATTTTGCAGTAAGTAGGAGCTCTCAAAATTGAGAGAGAAATTTTCTCCAAGTGCAGATAAGCTCAAGCCTTTAATGCGCAAGCAAAGATGATAAGCAAAAAAGTGAAGACCATGCTTTGACAAGGAAATATCGAGAGCAAGAGATCTCGATATTTGTTGTGTTTTGTTATCTATGCCCTTATACTCAATTTTATTACAATCTCTAACAATTTGCACACAAACACTAGGCAAGTGCACCTATCGTTATGAGTAGTACAATGGCAAGTAAATTCAAATGTCGTATTCACGGGGGTGGTTAAATACCATTACTTACTTTCTACTCTATTGTTTAGCCTATCAAAATTGCTTGTGAAAATGGTTGAAATTACTACTAGGAATAGAAGTTTAACTTAGCTAATTAAACCAACTTAACTAATTTTTGTTTGCAAGAGAGAATTCAATTGAGAAAACAATACTTGGATGGTTAATCCCCCTAGAAACCTATGTTATAGAAATGTCCCTTGGTTGATAAATTTCACTTCTTATGTTTGATGAAATTCCAATGATAGAACTCACTCTATCTCTAGATGAAAGTTCTCTACTCTTAGATTAATTAGTTGAAATCTCTTTCTAACCAATTCAACCCAAGAATGCATTAAGAATTGTGAGTTTCCAATTAGATTTCTCTAATTATCAAGAAGATGTTTAGGTTTCTATCTCTAGTCACCTAAATCATACCCATTGTTTGTGTATGGTCTATTTTACCCTTCCTTTCTCAATTCCAAGTGAAAAAAATTCTAGATTATGCATCAATAATTCACTCAATCAATTCAACCATTCAAACCCACAAACAATCCATAAGAAATTCGAATTCAATCAACCAAGGAAACAATTCATTCACATAGGCAAAATCTAGGGTTCATACCCATCCAAGTATTCAAAAGTTTAGTTCATCAACATATTACAATTCAAAGAATATAAACCAATAAAGAAAGAGTAAGAATTGCTCATTTTCATGGTGTAAAATCTTCTCTTCTTCAAGGTTGAAATTCGTCACTGTAGCGTTGAGAAAATTGCAGCTTTTTCCATGAATAGGTGGATATTCTCCTTCTTTAAAGATTCAATCTTCTCTCTTAATTTCTCTTGCAAGATTGATGGATTGGAAGAAGATTTGGTGTGTTTTCTTGGTGTTTTGCAGCATTTCTTCCCACTCCAGCCGGCCCTCTTGTTTTTGCCCTAAAGGGGTATTAAAATCTGCCCCAAAAGAGAGAGAAAAACAGCTTAAAAGTAGCTTCAGATTGATACAAATGGCGCCGCTTGCCCCTAGTTTTGGTACAAGGTTCTGCTGCCCGATTGTGACACTATTTTGATTATTAACATTAAACTAAACACTATTTTTTTAAAAAATAGCCGAAGTATGAGAAATCTGTTGAGTTCTATAGCTCACTGAGTTTCGGCGTAGCTAGAGGAAGCAAAACTCATCGCTGAGTTCCGCCATCAGTTGCAGAACTCAATGTAGAGTTTTGTCACTCTATGACGGAACTCAATAGTGAGTTTCGCCACTAACGGGAGAACTCGTGCAGAATTCAAAAAAATTTTAAAATTCATAAATACTGGTGATGATAGGAGTTTTTACCTCAAAATAAAGAGAATATTTTATAGAATCATTACTCATTGCGTTGCTATGACCGATTTCATGTGTTATTGCTTGGATTTGCAGCTTAGTAGGGGGGAGGGAGAGAGAGAGAAGAGAGAGAAATTCATAAAAAAATAATTAATTTTCATTCTATATATAGTTAAAAGAACTATATATAGTAAACATATACATTATATATACTTAACACACCTCAATTTTATTTTTTTTAATATAATACACCTAAATATTTTTTTCAGGAAAAAATCACTCTTGTTGTCCCTTTTTTGACACATTTCCTCTATTTTTCTTTTCATGGGAATCTAAAAGTTGAGCTTTTCTGCAAGAAATTCCTTTTTTATTTAAAAAGCGATAATTTAATAATTCATTTAGTTAGGAAATGCTCCAAATAATAACTACCAAAACTTAGCGTATGCAGCCAATTACAATGAATATATTAGCTATAGAAGTTAAAAAATATTTTTAGGGCCTGAGACTTCAACGAACAGCGCCTTCTGAAACTCAAACCAAAAACGATGGCGCTGCTCAACAGTTATCCCATTCCTCCTCCTCCTCTGGCTTTGCTTCAAACTCACCATCTTTCAATCCCTCAACTCTGCAAAATCTCAAGAATTGGCCATAATCAAAGACCTTTTTCACTTTCCTTCTCTTTTTCCCCTTACATTTATCCTCTGTGTTTCTGCTCAAAGTCCTCCATTTTCCTACCTTTACTTCAAGAAGACCAAAGCCCACAAAGTCAAGAACCACAAGAAGAGCAGCCATCAGATGAAGGTGAAATTTTGGACTCAAGTACAAAAAGATATGACCCAATTGTCAGATTCTTTATGTCTCGAACGGCTAATCTGGAGCCGGACCCCGGTCGAGAAGGAAAAATTTCTCTCCAGAAGACTCGGAAGTCTTCATGGCATCTTGCTTTTGAGGATGATAATTCAGTTGAAGAAGATGAGGAAAGCGAAGAAATTGATGATAATGATTTCCAGGTAGGTACGGAGTTTGATGTCTCAGCTTCAATTGGTAAGAGTTCATCAGAAGTTGGTGGGGCGGTTGGGGATATATTGGAAAAGGCCAGGAACTTACCGGAAAACTTGACTCTAAGTGAGGTATTGGATGGTTTTGAGGAGAAAGTGGGTGAAAAAGAGTGTGTAGAGGTGTTGGAACTAATGGGACAGGAGGGTCTTACAAGGGGTTGTCTTTACTTTTTTGAATGGATGAGATTGATTGAGCCTTGTTTGGTCTCTCCTCGGGCTTGTTCAGTTCTTTTTCCATATTTAGGAAGAGCTGGAAGAGGTGGTGAGATAATGACATTGTTTAGGAACTTGCCTAATGAGAAAAGGCACAGAGACGTTCGCGTTTATAATGCTGCTATTTCGGGGCTTTTGAGCTGTGGGAGGTACTGGGCTTTTGGTTTATTGCACTTCTATTTTGCTTTGCGTGTATTCAGTACTTATGAACTTATATTTATATCTTTAATAATGCAATGCCATTATCTGAGTTGGTTTCTCTAATTAGATTCCACATTTAAAAGTATCTATTGTCTTGTATATCTTCTTGCAAGTTGCTTAATTAGGTTGGACTACGTTATATTATAGCTGGTCTAAATGGTTTATTCCATTTTCTTGGACTTGTTACTAATTCTAATTGGGTTATGTTAACAAGTTTTGATATGTATGCTTGTCTCAGCACATCATTTATTATTCTATTGGACAAAATCTTGGTAGTTCTTGCTGCACTTCAACTCAACACGTAATGTTATGCTCAAGTAGTACGTATATATAGCACATGAAGCAATCTGAATTTAAACTTGCCTAATCTTTTGCTTCTTTGAAGGTATAATGATGCTTGGAAAGTATACGAGTTTATGGAGAAAAATGATGTCCAACCAGATCATGTTACTTGTTCTATTATGATTACAATCATGAGGAAGATGGGAAATAGTGCCAAAGATGCGTGGGATTTCTTTGAAAAGATGAACAGAAAAGGAGTCAAGTGGAGTCTGGAAGTCTTCGGTACTTTAATCAAATCTTTCTGTGAGGAGGGACTGAAGAAAGAAGCTCTTATAATCCAGTCACAAATGGAAAAAAGGGGAATTCCTTCCAATGCTATTGTGTATAATACAATCATGGATGCATATTGTAAATCCAACCAGATTGAAGAAGCTGAAGGTCTCTTTGCTGAAATGAAGGCTAAGGACGTAGCACCTACCTCTGCCAGTTACAACATTCTAATGGATGCTTATAGCAGAAGAATGCAGCCTGAGATTGTTGAGAAACTGCTGTTAGAGATGGAGAATACTGGCTTGGTACCAAATGTCAAATCATATACATGTTTGATCAGTGCCTACGGACGGCAGAAGAAAATGAGTGACATGGCTGCAGATGCATTCTTGAGGATGAAAAAGGTTGGTATAAATCCCACTTCTCATTCTTATACAGCTCTTATTCACGCTTATTCAGTTGGTGGATGGCAAGAGAAAGCCTATATGGCTTTTGAGAATATGCTGAAGGAGGGAATAAAGCCCTCCATAGAAACCTACACAGCCTTGCTTGATGCATCTAGACGTGCTGGGGATACTGAAACACTGATGATAATTTGGAAAATGATGATCAGAGATAGAATTGTGGGTACACAGGTAACTTTCAACATTCTACTTGATGGGTTTGCTAAGCAAGGACACTATGTTGAAGCTAGAGATGTAATATGTGAATTTGGAAAGATTGGGTTGCAACCAACTGTTATGACATATAACATTTTGATGAATGCATATGCACGGGGAGGCGGGAGTCAAAGTTGCCCCTGACTACTAAAGGAGATGGCTGCACTTAATCGAAACCCTGATTCCATAACATACTCTACAATGATATATGCTTATGTTCGTGTTCGGGACTTTAGAAGAGCATTTTATTATCACAAAGCAGATGGTGAACAGTGGTCAAGTGCCGGATGAGAAATCATATCGGAAGGTGAGGGCAATTTTGGATGTAAAGGGTCTGCCATAAGGAATAGACGAGGACAAGAGTGCTATTATGGGTATAATTAAAAGTAACATGGGTTTGGTGAAACAGAAAAGAAAGGGAAGAAAGATGAGTTTTGGAAAAATAGGAGGACACGATCGAGAAGTCATGGCTCGACTAAATCTCGTAGCTGAACTCCAGTTATTGCTTCTTAATTTTAGAAGAACGGAGCTTCTTTCAATTTGATTCGCTCCTAAACAGGGTCCTTCAGGTTGGGTGGTCTATATTCTCGTCTCCAAAATTACCTCTTTTTGGAAGTTTTGGAGCACGAGAATCTGCCTGCAGATGAGTTAAAATGAATCTTTCTCCATGCACAATGCAGCAGGGAATTGGAAGCAAAGGCCAGATTATATGAATGGCTGATTAAACTTTTTCTCCCTGTAAATATTTCCTGTAACATATCCTCTCCTTTTTTTTTTTTTTTTTGTGCATCTTATAATTGTTGTCTAAATCAAGATCTGGATGCCTTATTTGGATTCAGAGTTTAGGGTATTAATTGATCAGGTCTGCAACATTTTCCTGGAGTCCCTCAATTTTGACATATTAAAACTTTCTCCAGTTTTGACGGATCAGTAGATAGTTTTGGCCATTCAACTTTTGTAGGAAAAGAATTATCATCTTTCCCTCTGTGAGGCCCTGGCACTTAGGGCTTCTATACTGTGGCAAGGTCAAAGGTTAAAATACATGAAACTCACTTCTCCTTTTCTTGTTAAGGTTACAAAATCATATCTTTCTAGTCTCTGCACCATGCCTGCATGCTTCGCATCCTCCCTTTTACCTTTGAATTTTCCTACAAGCCTCCTTAGATGCAATTGTTAGATTGCTTACTGTAAACCTACTGGCTTGAGCAAAAAATGTGATTGACTTCGCTGCTTCTCGGTTAAGATTATGTACATTGACCAGCGCAACATGCCTTTGATCTGCCATAGTATATAGGACCCTGTGTCTTATTTTACCCCAGATGCAATGTTGGTTGTCTTTGTTCGCACTTTGTCCAAAAGATGGAAATAGTCCTCCCTGCTTTTAGGGTTTGGTTTTGCAGTCTTTTGTAAGATTATGCAGAGTCTAGTGTCTAGCGCTCCCAGCACTTGCTACTGCCCTGATGCAAAGTGATCTATAGTTCAAAATGTTTTACTTGTGATACAAAAGGAGGTGTAATCTAGTAACTTTAGTGGTAACCCCTATCACGATGTAATTTACGGTATGGAAACCTATAGTATTCTACTGAAATATGTTTGGCATGTGTATTTATTTCAGAGTATTGGAGACTGATAGTCAGAACCTACAAAATGGACGCAAACCAGAGGTGAAAACAGGGAAAACAAGAACTAAGCATTAAGAGATGTTTGTCCTGGAGCATCCTGGGGCTGGGATCCTCCTGGAGAATCCCTTATTTTTGTAGAAAAAGAAAATAATAGCGAAAACTTCATGCTCTGTATACTTGGTTTTTGCAGTTGGTGCCAGAAGGTCCCTTCATTTGAGACTTGGATCATCTTTGGATTGTCAACTGTCAAGAATCATAAATTCAGGTACGTCTTAGCTCAAGGATGCACATCTTGAGTTTCCAAGCTGTGGGGTTGAGTTATCTATTTATGCAATATATATTTAAATATTTGCATATTGTTGTCATTTTGTTTTCTTAGTTAAAATGTTATTTAAACAGGCAATAACTTTTGGCAGTTTCTGGTGTCACTCTCTCTTATATTCAAGGTTCCTGTCAATACTATCATTACCTCCAAGATGGATTTGATGATTTGGTAACACATTGTCCCCCTGCCTGTTCATATGATTGACCTTTTGTACTACAATATGACATGTCCGTGTGTGTTAACAAGAAATCTATTTAGTGATGGTTTTATGTCCACTAGTTCATTCTATAGTTCCTGGTTTTGCCTGTGAGTTCAGCAAGGTCCTATTGGCCTGTATGAATACTTCTTGTGAAGGTCATGTCACGTATCCACAATGTCTTTTCCTGTAGTAGCTGAAATGTGCTCATTCATTATTACAACGATGTTTGAATGCCTCAGGCATTTTGGAGCAGGTGGAAGAGCAAAAAGGTGAGAAGGTGACTTTTCAATCAAGAGTTAGAACCTAGATTAGGCAGGGGTAGGAGTATTAACTGGAGCTGTTCTAGAGAAACATCTAGTAGCTTTTCCAGGAACTGGATGAGGAGCAAACATCCAGAATGTCTTGTTGTAGATCAAATTCACTTACCAAGTCTCGGAGCCAAATAGTTTCTTTCATCCCTTCAGTAGCAGCGATATACTCTGCTTCAGTGGTGGATAAGGCCGCGATGGCTTGAAGCGATGAATACCAACTGATAGTAGAATTGCAAAGTGTAAAAATATATAGGCTGAAAGTGACATTCTCCGATCTAAATCACTACCGTAGTCAGCGTTAATATAACCAACTACTCTTCCGGGATCAGCTCTGCAATCCTGCATTCTAAAGCTGTCAAGTATCTTCATAACATACTTTTTCTATGATAGAAAAAGTTTACTGACTTGACGATTCTTGCTAATCTCTATTCCAAGAATCTTCTTGGCAGGACCTAAATTCTTCATATTAAATTCACTTCTAAGTTAAGCCTTTAACTTGTTGACAAGATATTTATCTTTTGCAAAAATCTACATGTCATTAACATAGAGTAGTAAGTATATGAATGATCCATCATATATCCTCTGAAAATAGACGCAATTATCATAACTACTTATGGAGTAGTCATGTTCAACCATGAAAGAATCAAACATCTTATACCATTGTCTTGGTAATTGCTTCAAATCATAAAGAGACTTCTTGAGACGGCATACATGGTCCTCCTTTCCAGGAACAACGAACCCCTTCGGCTGCTGGATATAAATATCTTTCTCAAGATTACCATGAAGAAAAGCAGTTTTCACATCTAACTGTTCCAGCTCTAAATCATACAAGGCAACTAGAGCAAGTAATATACGAATTGAAGTATGACAAATAGCAAGAGAAAATAAATCATTAAAATCAATACATTCCCGTTGATCAAAATTTCTTACAACAAATCTTACTTTGTACCTTGCATTCTCAATACCGGGGATGCCTTCTTTTCTCTTAGAGATCTACTTGTAACTAATGACTCGTTTGTTCTTTGGTAATTTCACCAAATCTCAAGTTTTATTCTTATGAAGACTCTCGACCTCTTCTTGTATTGCAGCAATTCATTTTGTTGAATCATTACTAGAGATAGTTTTAGAATATGTTTTTGGTTCACCATCGTCTCCTATCTCTTGTGCAGCAACTATTGCATAAGCAATGTTGACAGATTCTGTAACTAGTCTTTGAGTCGGCTTTCTCGATCTTTGCGCTGGAAGTTCTTGAGTCATAGATCACGATTGTGGCAAACATCGTCGTTGAGGTGGATGTGACTGTCGTGAACTCTTATGTTCAGTGATATCATCAATTGTAGTGGCTTGATCTTGTTCAGTTATGGAAGAATTGGGAATATCTTCCTTCAAAACGGGAGCTTTAATCTCAAACTTCACCTTCTCTGGAAACAACATTATTCCTCCCAGAAGATAGCATAACATTTTCATTAAAGGTTACATCCCGATTATGAAATGATTTGCCAGTTTCAGGGTTATATAAACGATAGTCTTTGACCCCTTGACCCCTTGGCCATAACTTAAGAAAATGCACTTCTTCACACGAGACTCTAATTTTTTCTCGTTCACATGTAAATAAGGACACCAAAATAATCTAAGATTAGAATAATCAACGGGGTTACCTAATCAAATTTCTTTTGGAATTTTACAGTCAATTGCTCTATTGAGAGAGTGGTTTATCAAATAACATGTCGTCGAAACTGTTTCGGCCCAAAATTGTTTTCCCAAACCTGAATGAGAGAGCATGTAGCAAACTCTTTTCAAAATAGTTCTATTCATCCTTTATACAACTTTATTCTGTTGTGGAGTACATGCAATGGTGAGATGTCTGGCAATACTTTTCTTTTTACAGTAATCATTGAATTCATTTGAGCAAAACTCAAAGTCATTATCTGTCCTTAACCTTTTGATTTTCTTACTTGTCTAGTTCTCAATTAAAGCTTTCCATTCTTTAAAAATGAAAAATACTTCACTCTTTTGTTTGAGAAAATAAACTCAAGAGTTTTCGTGAGAAATCATCAATAATTGTCAATATGTAATGACATTTACTTCTGGAAGGAATTCTTGACGGATCTTAAAAATTCGAATGAATGTAATTCAATGTACCTTTGGTTCTGTGAATGGCTTTTGAAAAACTAACATTTTTCTTCTTATTGAAAATGTAATGTTTACATAAATCAACTTTACTAATACAGTGGTTATCAAGATGACCCTTCTTCTTGAGGATTTGAATTCCCTTCTCACTCATGTGGCCCAATCTGTAATGCCATAACTTGGTGTTATTCTTGTCGGATGAAACAACAGCTGTAGAACCTATAATAGTTGAACTCTACAGCTCATACAAACTACCAGATCGATTTGCCTTTAATAATACAAGAGTTTCTTTGGACACTTTTAGAACTTCATCTTCAGCTGAGTATCTACACCCAAGGGATTTGAGAGTGCGTAAGAAAATGAGATTCTGTTTCAAATCGGGGACATGTCGGACACCAGTCAAGGTTCTAACAACTCCATCATTTGTTTTGATTTTAATTGTACCTTTATCAACAACTTTACATTGAGCATTGTTGTCCATTAGGATAAGACCACCATTAACCGATTCATAAGTGGTAAATCAATTTCTGTTAGGAGACATGTGAAAAGTACAACTAGAATCAAGAATTCATTCTTTTCTAGATCTTTGTTCAGTGTTGGCAGTTACAAAACAATCTCCATCAAATTCGGTTTCAGTAATACTAGCTTCGACAATTTTTTGGATTGTTTACCTTTACTCTTATTTTTTCTAATTTGCTTATTTTTCAATTTAAAACATTCAGAGATTTCGTGTCATTTTTTCTTGCAATAACGGTAATACTTAGAGTTTTTATCTCTAGATTTTGATCTGGACTTATTTTTATCGTTATAATCTCTTTCTTGGTTCCTCCCTCTTACTACTAATCATTCACTCGAACTTTCAGAATGAATTTCGAAATCAAAATTTTCTTTGGATAGTATGTGAGACTTGACATCATCAAAAAACAGAGTAACATAATTACCATATAGTATAATTTCTTTGAAGTGTTGGTATGAGGGTTGTAGAGAAACAATAAGTAGAACAACTTTATCCTCATCGTCAATTTTAACATTTAAAATTTTCAAATCAATAATAATAAAATTAAATTCATCAAGTTGAGATTGGATAGAAGTACCTTCAAACATACGGAGAGTAAAGAGTCGCTCCTTTAAACAAAGTTTATATGAAAGACTTTTGGTCATGTATAAAGACTCCAGTTTATTCCATATACTTAATGCCGTTTCTTCGTTGATGACTTTTCGCAACACTTCACAGGACAAATATAATTGGATTATAGACAATGCCTTTTCATCTATCTCATCCTAATCTTCCTCCTTTATAACTTCTGGCTACTTCGATTTACCCGCAAAAACTTTCTTTAAACTATTTTAGGTGAGAACAGCTTGCATCTGGACTCGCCAGATAGCGAAACTAATTTTACCTTCAAATTTTTCAATATCGAATTTTATCGATATTATAAAAAGTCTCTGTTGAATTTTTAGCGCTCTGATACCAGTTTATAGAGATACAGAGTGCAGAAGTGAGATAAATTCAATCAAAGATTATGAGAAATTAATAATGATAGTAAGAATGATACAAGAATTTTTAAGTGAAAAATTCTTCCGTAAATAGAGGCAATAAAATCATCGGCGAGAGAGTCAAAAAACTTACATTATAAATTTGTAGGAAGTATAAAATATTTTGTCACGATTAACAAGATAAATAGCCCAAATAATAATTCTCTACGAAAAGAAAAATACCCAAAACAAGAAGTAGAGAATATAATGAAAAGAAGAGAATATTTAAAGAGGATTTATGTTATAGAGCGTGCTCATTTTCTGTTGTATATGTTGAGGTGCATGAGTGCCTATTTATAGGCAATTCTAGTACTTTTGCCAGCAGATTTCCAGTCGTGATTTGAGAAGAAAATGGTGAGCATCCAGTTGTAAATTTAAACAGTGAGCAGCAAACATTCAACAAGAAAAAATGAGGCAAGGCAGCAGACAATTTTGACTAAACAAAAGGTGGGCAAGGGGCAATGTTTGATCAAGAGAGAGCCAGCAATGTTTGACCAAGGAAGAAATGTGAGGAGTCCCACAAATCTCCACTTTGATCATTTTTTGATTGGAAATATTTTCTCGTCATGAAGTTTTGTTCAACTAGGAATAATAATAGCTAAGTTCAAGCAATGATCGAATTTAGCGGTTGGAAGTGGCTTGGTTAACATGTCTGTAGGATTTTCAGCTGTATGAATTTTTTCGACTGTAATATCTCCTGCTTAATATCAATATGTTTGGTCTTTGAGTGATGCTTGCTGTTTATGGTCAAGTGGACAGCGCTCTGACTGTCGCAAAACACAACCAGAATATCTTGTTATAGACCAAGTTCATTTACTAAGCCTCGGAACCAAATAGCTTCTTTTACCCCTTCAATAGCAGCGATATACTTTACTTCAGTAGTGGACAAGGCCTCGATGGCTTGAAATGATGAATACCAACTGATAGCAGAACTTCAAAGTGTAAAAGTATAGGCTAAAAGTGACCTTCTCCGATCTAAATCACTACCGTAGTCAACGTCAACATAACCAACTACGTCTTCGGGATCAGCTCTATCTATCAAATACCAAACCAATATCAGCAGAACCCTTCAAATAACGAAGGATCAATTTGACAGTTTCCCAATGTTGTTTGCCTAAATTGGCATGAATCTGCTTATAACGCTAACGGCATAAGCCAAATCAGGCCTGTTACATACAATAGCATACATAAGACTTCCAACTACATTTGAGTACGGAATATGTGACATGCGTTTCTTCTCCTCCTCTGATTGAGGACACTGATTAGGTGACAATTTGAAGTGAGCAGCTAACGGAGTACTAACAGCTTTGCAATCCTGCATTTCAAATCTGTCAAGTATTTTCATAACATACTTCTTCTGTGATAGAAAAAATTTACTGACTTGATGATTCTTACTAATCTCCATTCCAAGAATTTTCTTGACAGGACTTAAATCCTTCATATCAAATTCACTTCTAAGCTGAGCCTTTAACTTGTTGACAAAATATTTATCTTTTGCAGCAATTAACATGTCATCAACATACAGTAGTAAGTATATGAATGACCCGTTAGATGTCTTCTGAATATAGACGCAATTATCATAATTATTTCTGGAGTAATCATGTTCAACCATGAAAGAATCAAACTTCTTATACCATTGCCTTGGTGATTGCTTTAAACCATAAAGATATTTCTTGAGACAACATACATGGTTCTCCTTTCCAGGAACAACGAACCCCCCTCCCCCCTCTCCCGAATGCTGATATAAATCTCTTCCTCAAGATTACCATTAAGAAAAGCAGTTTTCACATTTAACTGTTTCAGTTTCAAATCATACAAGGCAAGTAGAGAAAGAAATACACGAATTGAAGTATGACAAACAATAGGAGATTTGTGGGGCTGCTCACCTTTCTTCATTGGTCAAATATTGTTGTCTCTCTTTTGATCAAACATTGCTGTCTGCCCACCTTTTGTTTAGTCAAAATTATCTGCTGTCTGACCTTATTTTTTTCTTGTTGATTATTTGTTGCTCACTTTTCAAAATTTGTTGCTGGCTGCTCACTATTTTCTTCTCAAACCACGGCTGTAAATCTTCTGGCAAAGGTACTGGAGTTGTCTATAAATAGGCACTTCTGCACCTCAACAAATACAATAGAAAGCGAACAAACACTCTATAACAGAAATCCTCTCTATATATTTTCTCTTCTTTTCATTCTATTCTCTACTTCTTTTTTGGGTATTTTTTTTTTGTAGAGAATTATTGTTTGGGCTATTTGTCTTGTTAGTCTTGAGAAAAATATTTTGTACTCCATACAAATTTATAGTAAAAGTCTTTTGGCTCTCTTAGCGGTAGTTTTTTGCCTCTATTTACGGGGAATTTTTTCACTTTAAAATTTTAGTGTAATTTTTACTGTCATTATTAATTTCTCATAATCTTTGATTGAATTTATCTTGCTTACGCACTCTATATCCATACAAACTGGTATCAGAGCCCTAAAAATTTTAATTGAGATTTTTTATAATGTCGACAAAATTTGATATTGAAAAATTTGACGGTAAAATTAGTTTCGCTATCTGGCGAGTCCAGATGCAAGCCGTTCTCACCCAGAATGGTTTAAAGAAAGTTCTTGCGAGTAAATCAAAGTAGCTAGAAGCTATAAAGGAGGAAGATTGGGATGAAATGGATGAAAAGGCATTGTCCATAATCCATTTATGTTTGTCTCGTGAAGTGTTGCAAGAAGTCATCAACGAGGAAACCGCATTAGGTATATAGAATAAACTAATCTTTATACATGAGCATAAGTCTTGCAAATAAACTCTGTTTAAAGGAGCAATTCTTTACTCTCCGTATCTCTGAAGGTACTCCCATCCAATCTCATCTTGATGAATTTAATTCTATTATTATTAATTTAGAAAATTTGGATGTTAAAGTTGACGATCAAGATAAAGTTATTTTACTTTTTTTTTTCTACTACCCTCATAGCGACACTTCAAAAAACTTATGCTATATGATATTTATGTTACTCTGTCTTTTGATGATGTCAAGTCTCACATACTATCTAAAGAAAAATTTGATTTTGAAATTCATTCTGAAAGTTCGGGTGAAGGATTAGTAGTAAGAGGGAGGAACCAGGAAAGAGGTAGTAACGATAAAAATAAGTTCAGATCAAAATATATAGGTAAAAACTTTAAGTATTACCGTTATTGCAAGAAAAAGGAACACGAAATCTCTGAATACTTTAAATTGAAAAATAAGCAAGATAGAGAAAATAAAGGTAAAGATAAACAACCCAATTGCTGAAGCTAGTATTACTGAGACCGAATCTGATTGGGATTGTTTTATAGCTGCCAACACTAAACAAATGTTAAGAAATGAATGGATTCTTGAATTTGGTTGTACTTTTCACATGTCTTCTAATAGAGATTGGTTTATTACTTTTAAACCGGTTAATAGTAGTCTTGTCCTAATGGGCAACGATGCTCAATGCAAAGTTATCGATAAAGGTACAATTAAAATCAAAACAAATAATAGAGTTGTTAGAACCTTGACTAGTGTCCGACATGTCCCCAATTTGAAACTGAATCTCATTTTCCTAGGCACTCTTGAATCCCTTGGTTGTAGATACTCAGCTGAAGGTGGAGTTCTAAAAGTTTCCAAAGGAGCTCTTGTGTTTAAAGGCAAATCAATCTGATAACTTGTATGTGCGGTAGGGTTCAACTGTTATAGGTTCTGCAGCCGTTGCCTCATCCAATAAGTATAACACCAAGTTGTGGCATTACAGATTGAGCCACATGAGTGAAAAGGAAATTCAAATCCTCAAGAAGAAGGGCTATCTTAATAACCATTATAGTGGTAAGGTTGATTTCTGCGAATATTGTATTTTCGATAAGAAGAAAAAGATTAATTTTTCAAAAGCCATTCACAGAACCAAAGGTACATTGGATTACATTCATTTGGATCTTTGGGGTTCGTCAAGAATTCCTTCTAGAGGTAAATGTTATTATATGTTGATAATTATTGATGATTTTTCACGAAAACTTTAGGTTTATTTTCTCAAATAAAAGAGTGAGGCATTTTTCATTTTTAAGGAATGGAAAGCTTTAATTGAGAACTAGACAAGTAAGAAAATCAAAAGGCTGAGGACAGATAATGGTCTTGAGTTTTGCTCAAATGTATTCAATGATTACTGTAAGAAAGAATGTATTGCCATACATCTCACCATTTCAGATACTCCACAACAGAATGGAGTTGCAGAAAGGATGAACAGAACTATCTTAGAGAGTTCACTGCATGCTCTCTCATTCAGGTTTAGAGAAACAATTTTGGGCCGAAACGGCTTCGATGGCATATTATTTGATAAATCGCTCTCCCAACAGAGCAATTGACTGTAAAATTTATGAAGTGTAAAATTTATGAAGAAGTTTGGTTAGGTAACCTCGTTGATTATTTTAATATTAGATTATTTGGGTGTCCTGCTTATTCGTATGTAAACGAGGAAAAATTGGAGCCTCATACGAAGAAGTGCATTTTCTTAGGTTATGACCAAGGGGTCAAAGGCTATCGTTTGTATAACCTTGAAAC
Organism: Rauvolfia tetraphylla; assembly: GCA_030512225.1. Taxonomy (NCBI): domain Eukaryota; kingdom Viridiplantae; phylum Streptophyta; class Magnoliopsida; order Gentianales; family Apocynaceae; genus Rauvolfia; species Rauvolfia tetraphylla. The sequence goes on from JAJQKT010000059.1 coordinate 8,237,834, forward strand.
TGGCAAATTATTTTATAGTTGGGATGTAACCTTTAATGAAAGTGCTATGCTATCTTCTGAAAAGAATAATGTTGTTTCCTCCACTGATATAGGTGATCAGGAGAATGTTCCAGAGAAGGTGGAGTTTGAGGTTAAAACTCCCGTTTTGAAGATAGATGTCCCAATTCCTCCATGACTGAACAAGATCAAGCCACTGCAATTGATAATATCACTGAATATAGGAGTCTACGACAGCCACATCCATCTCAATGACGAGGTTTTTCACAATTGTGGTCTATGGCTTAAGAACTTCTAGCACAAAGATCGTGAAAGCCGACTTAAAGACTAGTTGCAGAATCTGTCAACATTACTTATGCATTAGTTGCTGCACAAGATATAGGAGACGATGGTGAACCAAAAACATATTCTGAAGCTATCTCTAGTGACGATTCAACAAAATGGATTGCTGCAATGCAAGAAGAGGTCGAGAGTTTTCATAAGAATGAAACTTGTAATTTGGTGAAATTTTCAGAGAACAAACAAATCATTAATTGCAAGTGGATCTTTAAGAGAAAAGAAGGCATCCCCAGTGTTGAGAATGTAAGGTACAAAGTAAGATTTGTTATAAGAGGTTTTGATCAACATGAAGGTATTGACTTTAATAAAGTATTTTCTTCTGTTGTTCGTCATACTTCAATTCGTGTATTACCTACTCTAGTTGCCTTGTATGATTTGGAGTTGGAACAGTTAGATGTAAAAATTACTTTTCTTCATAGTAATCTTGAGGAAGAGATTTTTATCCAACAGCCGGAGGGGTTTGTTGTTCTTGAAAAAGAGGACCATGTATGTCGTCTCAAAAAGTCTTTTTATGGTTTGAAACAATCACCAAGACAATTGTATAAGAGGTTTGATTCTTTCATAATTGAACATGGCTACTCCAGAAGTAGTTATGATAATTGCGTCTATTTTCAAAAGACATCTGATTGGTCATTCATATACTTACTACTTTATGTTGATAACATGTTGATTTTTGCAAAAGATAAATATATTGTCAATAAGTAAAAGGCTCAGCATAGCAGTGAATTTGATATGAAGGATTTAGGTCTTACAAGAAGATTCTTGGAATGGAGATTAGTAGGAATCGTCAAGTCGGTAAACTTTTTCTATCACAGAAGAAGTATGTTATGAAGATACTTGACAGATTTAGAATGTATGATTGCAAGACTATTAGTACTCCATTACCTACTCACTTTAAGTTGTCACCTGATCAGTGTCCTCAATCAGAGGACAAGAGAAGCATGTTATATGTTCCGTACTCAAATGTAGTTAGAAGCCTCATGTATGCTATGGTATGTTCCAAGCCTGATTTGGCTTATGTCGTTAGCGTTATTAGCAGATTCATGCACAATCCAGACAAACAACATTAAGAAACTGTCAAATTGATCCTTCGTTATTTGAAGAGTTTTGTTGATATTGGTTTGATATTTGATAGACAAAGAGTTGATCCCGAAGGCATAGTTGGTTATGTTGACACGGACTATGGTGGTGATTTAAATCGGATAAGGTCACTTTTAGCTTATATTTTTACACTTTACGGTTCTGCTATCAGTTGGTATTCATCACTTCAAGCCATTACGGCTTTGTCCTCCACTGAAACAGAGTATATCGCTGCTACTAAAGGGGTGAAAGAAGCTATTTAGCTCCGAGACTTGGTAAGTAAACTTGGTCTATAACAAGACATTCTTGTTGTGTTCTGCGATAGTCAAAGCGTTGTCCACTTGACCAGAAACAACAAGCATCATTTAAAGACCAAGCATATTGATATTAAGCACCACTTTATTCGAGATATTATTGCTGCAAGAGATATTACAATCAAGAAAATTCATGCAGCTTAAAATCCTGCAGACATGTTAACCATGCCACTTCCAGCCGTTAAGTTCGATCATTGCTTGGACTTAGCTGGTATAATTCATAATTGAACAAGGATTCATGGCGAGAGAGAGTATTTCCAATCAAAAGTTGATCAATGTGAAGATTTGTGGGGCTGCTCACCTTTCTTTCTTGGTCAAACATTGCTGTCTCTGTCTTTATCAAACACTGCTGCCTGTCCGCCTTCTGTTTAGTCAAAATTGTCTGCTGCCTAATCTCAGTTTCTTCTTGTTGATTGTCTGCTACTCACCGTTCAAAATTTACAGTTGGCTGCTCATCATTTTTTTCTCAAACCACGGGTGGAAATCTGCTGGCAAAGGTGCTGGAGTTGTTTATAAATAGGCACTCCTACACCTCAATATATACAACAGAAAACGAACAAACACTCTATAACAGAAATCCTCTCTATATATTTTCTCTTCTTTTCATTCTATTCTCTACTTCTTTTTTAGGTATTTTTCTTTCCGTAGAGAATTATTATTTAGACTATTTGTCTTGTTAGTCTTGAGAAAATATTTTATACTCCCTATAAATTTATAATGAAAGTTTTTTGTCTCTCATTGGTGGTTTTTTTGCTTCTAATTACGGAAGATTTTTCTACCTAAAAATTTTGGTGTCATTCTTACTGTCATTATTAATATTTTATAATCTTTAATTGAATTTATATTACTTCTGCATATCCCTACATGCCTATATGAATATTTCTTGTTAAGGTCATGTCACGTATCCACAATGTCTTTTCCTGTAGTAGTTGAAATGTGGTCATTCATTATTACAACGATGTTTGAATGCCTCAGGCATTTTGGATAGGTGGAAGAGCAAAAGGTGGGAAGGTGACTTTTCAATCATGAGTTGGAACCTAGATTAGGCAGGGGTGGGAGAAATCTTTATTAACTGGAGCTGTTCTAGAGAACCATTTAGTAGCTTTTCCAGGAACTGGATGAGGAGCAAACATCCTAAACTGAAGTCTAAATATGATAATTAAGCATAACAATGTAAAATCAACATATATCTGAAATTTGTAGATCTTTCTATTTAACCATTCCAAAATGCTTGTCTTCCTGCTAACACACAGATGAATAAAATTGTAGACAAGGTTATTTGACATTAAGCCATAGCATAACAAGTTTCCTGTGGCATATATAGCACCACATGTAATGCTGCAAGAAGAAATTCTCTTTCACATGTTTTGCATCATAATCATGTTTCATTTTTGTGATCTGAGCGAGTTCATGTTTGGCTGCTCATTTAGACAGGAAAAAACTGAGTTTCTGGCTTAGGTATATATTCATGTTGAGTTTTGCTCAATCTTTTGCGACAATGCTGGAGAGAAAGTATTTTAGTTCATATAATAAACTTGCCATTGTCCAAGCACAGATGGATATTTATAAATTATTAAAACATATTAAAATAAAGATAATAATCTTTTTGATATAATGAACGTAACAATAAAAAAGGTAATATATTCATAGATTATTGCAATTAGAGAAAAAAAGTTATAAATACAATAGTTAGAATCAAAATTAAAAACGATAATTAAATTATTTTAAAATGATCACTAAAACCAACAAAAGGGTAGTAGAAGTAAGGGTTTTATATCGATATAATTTTAACACCTCATCCAACTTTTACTTCTCGTCACAATGAGTGACTAAGATATCAAAAGTTGTCCAAGAAAGCTGCAAAATAGAATTATTAAACTTACTTTAATTTTGATTAAAATATATAATGTTAAAATTATTAATAATCATAAATAGAAAACCTTATGTCAAAAGTAGGACAAGAAAATTACCAAATTAAGAAATAGAGTTTGCGTGATGCATTTTATTGTGCTATAGACACAGTTAAGAAAATATTTAAAATATTAACTTTATATTTGTATGTAAATGTAAATACCCCTTCAATTTTCCAAAACCTTCCCTTCTCCTCCCCAAAAAAAGAAAAGAAAAAAGAATACAAAAAAATCATATAAATTATTGATAGCTTATATCGAAAATCTTAAAGAAAATTTTTGTAATTAATCTTCTTTGATTGCACAATGCAAAAATATTACGGTATAGGAATTGTATGTGTGCATGGCTCAAAAGAAATATATTGATATTATTTATATTACATTTATCTTTTTTAAAAAAGTAAAAACTAATACAAAAATGAGTTCACGTTTAATCAAAACTACAGGGATTCCTTGCTTTGTTTTCCTGTGTTAAATTGAAAATGCAAAAAGTTGACTTATGGTACTAATTACATGCAATAAACAAGCATTGTCTTCTGCATCTCCTAAACGCTTTCCGGCCATTGAAGGAAGAAACGAATATGGCAAAAGGATAGCATTGCGGTTGTTCCGATCCTTGCATTCCATGAGCAAAATTTAATCTCAAAAAAGGATAAAGATAAAATTTGAGTTAATTATTTCATGGAGATAAGTGATCTTTATGCGATTAATTTTGTTTTTTGTTTTTTGTTTTTTGTTGAAAAAAAGGGATTCATTTGAAAAAAGAGAAAGAAAAAGAGGTTGTATATGTGAGCGTTATTTATGGAGGGTCTTTTGGAGTGTGATTTCATAATATACTAGCTTAAAGTCCATCGTGATGTACGTATATTAATCTTCACACTATATATTATAATTTTTAATTAACAAATTATTTGTAAACACTTAGAAAAGAATAAATAATCCTGAAAATATGTGAATATAAGGAAAAAATCTTGAAAATAGAGCGAAAGTTAATAATATAATAGTAGGTGAAATCTAAAGTTCATTCACGAGCTACTAATTAAATAATGGACTAAAAATTTTGAAAATTATTTTATTTAAATCCATCCTTTCCCAAAGTAAGGGAAAATAAAAACTCATTACTTAACTCTCTATATATATATATATATATATATATATATATATATATATATATATATATGTAGTCTTTTGTTACAACTTCAAACCTCGCATCCTAATTTCTTAAAATTTTTACTATTTTAATTAGTCTTCAAAAATTTGATTGGTTATGATCATTTTTAATGTACTAAAATAATTTTAAATTACTTATTTTAATCATTTTTATTTAATTCAATCTCTTAATTTAAACTAAATTCTTAACTTATACATTAATTTTAAATTTAAATTTTGTATATTTAAATTAGTCTTCAAAAATTTAATTATTTATGATCATTTTTAATCTATTAAAATAATTTTATACTACTTATCTTTCTTAATTTTTTTTAACTCAATATCTTAATTTAAACTAAATTTATTAAAGTTATAAATCCTAACTCATACATTAATTTTTAATTTTTAATTTCCAATAAAACTAGGAAAGATTAATTATTACTTAAAAATTTTTATAAAACTGCTTATATATTAACTTGAATTTTAAATTTTTTATTTTTATAAAATTTAATTCCTTATATTCAATTACTTTGTAAAAATAAAATTTTAATTATTCAATAGTTGTGAACAAACACAAATTTAGTTTTTCCTTGGTACTTTGGTAACAGGCTTCAAGGTTTAAAAATTTACATTAGGTTTTCTATTCTATTATTTTACTTATTTTGTATTTTTTTCTAATATTCTACCTTCTTTTGTTTGGTGATACCACAATGGCATAACTCATAATATCTACTTTTGGTATTCTTCTAATTTCTTCTGGTATTTTCCTGGTATTGGGAGGAACAAAAAATATGAAATCATTTGCTAAGAGCATAAGATAGGAAGAATGTATTTGATATTTTTGAATTAATAAAATTTTAAAAAAATTTCTCTTTGGATACTTATTTTAAAATTTTAATTTTAATATTTTTAAAATTTTAAAATATATCCATGCATCACATGTGTTTAGGCCAAAATGGTTCAATTGCTTACCAAAAATGTAAAAAGTAAGTCTCTTAGAATCCCACGAATTATTTTTATTTTTCAAAATCTTTAGGAGCGAGAAAGAGAGTAAACAACTTCTAGATACATTTAACGATTTCCGCCAAAATGAAGAGAAGCATGTTTGGGGGCGAACGGATGCACCAATGAGTAAAGTTCGAAATTATCTCTTAAATCTCTTAAATAATTCTAACTCTAAAATTAAGAAAAATTAGTATTCAAGTACATATAAAATTAGTATTCAAGTACATCTACTCTGTTTTCTAAAAAATATATATGTTATTCATCCAACAAAAGATTTTAATTATGAACAGTGAATCTTAAATAGGGAAAAGGAGAAAATTTTAAAAAAAAAAATCTATCAAAATGAGAAGATGGATTATTTTCACAAGAAAGAAATAAATGGAATACATTTACGAAAAAAGGGGGGAAAAAAGAAGGAAACTATGAGGCGATTTCAAGCTTACCAAGCTAGTTGCACTTTCTGGACAACCAAGATAATAGTAGTAAATTTGGCCAAAAATAGATTTGGAAGAAAAAAAAACAGGAAAATGAATGCTTAGGCAAAATTGACAGTTGCCCTACAAAGCTAGTAGTACTGCACAGAGAAGCTGCATACACAATATGACTGGATTAGCTTTTGAAACCCGTTATGGGAGAAGTGTGTGTGTGTCACGTGAAAAGAGCATGAGAATTGAAGAGTACGTCTAAATCAAAATTAAAAGAGTGATAATTGAGAAGAATTAAAAGAATTATACATACATATCTCGGGAATAAGGATTAGATAAGAATATAATTGAGATAAATTGCATGATAATTGTTTAGAGTACGTAAACTGTTATAAATTTGTTGATGTGCAGTCGTCGTCGGCACAACAAAATCGTAATACTAATGTAGAGAATTTAATAAAGAAATTATAATGTAGAGAATAGGAGAAAACTATAGAGAGAAAATAGAGAGAAAGAACAAGAGATCTTTATTGATTCTCTGAGAGTAAATTGATCAATGAATGAGTGTGTACAACACCTCAGTATAGAGCCCTATTTATAGGGTTCATGGGTACATCCAAATCAGAATAGGTATAGGGTAATCAGAAGACAAATCCTATCACTAATCAAATATATGATAGAACTCTACCATCTATCTTCTGGATAGTTGGAGTATCTTTATAACTCTGATAATGGACATCCATAATAATATTAATTTCATAACACTCCCCCTTGGATGTCCATTGCATAAGAGTATGCCTCATTAAAACCTTACTAGATAAAAAACCCAGTGGGAAAAACTCTAGTGAAGGAAAAAGAGTACACTACTCTTTATGCCATATTTACTCCCCCTGATGAGATAATCCTTTAAGGTTTCTTAACCGCCGCATTCCAATTTTGTTCACCAATTTATCATATGATGCAGCTGGTAATGTCTTAGTGAATAAATCTGCCAGATTGTCACATGATTGAATTTGTTGCACATCAATGTCACCACTCTTCAGGAGCTCATGAGTAAAGAAAAATTTTATCATATCTCCTTAGATATATTCCAAACTTTATTATCATCCAAAAACATAGTTGGAATTCCTCCTTAGAGGATATAGATTTATCTCGAATACATTAATCATGATCAAATATATTCTCAACCAACATCATGAATTTCTATTACTTCAACATGAGTTGAAGATGTGGCTGTTATAATCAACACATGCTTATAAATGCATGATTTATGTAAATCATATAGGTAACTTATACCTTGCATATCCATCTCAACAGGAGTTGGATTTTCTCAATATTCGAGATAAACTATCTCAAGGAAATATCAATAGGCAAGCTTAATGCCATCTCAAAATTCATTGGGTAGAGAAGAACTATAATAGATATCTACTTGCACGTGGACAAGTGCATTCATGCACTCAATTGCAGAATTGTGGTACTTCAAGACCAAATAGTTCTTCAATATCTTTCAATAGATATAAAGGATCTCGCATATAATAACCCAATAACAATTGATGTGCTATGTCTATATTAAACATCTTCAGGATGTTCAATCAAAATAAAATATTGACTTTTCAAAATGTTGATCACAATACTTGCTCCTCTAAATTCTTCAGGAAAAATATCTTGATTATCAAATCATTTTCTCTTTTCAAATTCAAGAGATCAATCACACTTCAGGCGTGTATTAAAATCATATAATTATAGAATTCATATATTTGTCCTGCTAGGACATTTATCCAAATAGGAATATCTATAAGTATAATGTTATGTTGACTAACTCTACAGGAGTTAGACAAACAATCAATATGCAATATTATGCAAATAAACAATATTTTGAACTTCTAGTTCATTAATACTTGTGCATAAATCAAGATAATAAAAATCATAAATGATATCCTCTTTAATTGATGATTTTCTCCCCCTAATGTGGGGAACACTATGTCAATCAATAGATTGTATAATGAGGATATCTTCTAATAAAGAAATACATATAGCAAGTATAGCTACATATAGAATTTCTTCATATATGGACATACTTAATCATTCTTTCAATAAAAATTCACTAAGACAATCTCATTATGTTCTACAGGAACAATTATATGCTTCAAGCATATCGAGTCCATCAGGGACTTCAAACATAAATACTATTATCAAATGATAATAAATATAAACACATATTAAGTGTTATCATGCACTATTATATCCACCACTATAAATATATTTCTTCGTTATCAATGCCAGGTTTTACGAAGAATCATACGCCATAACTCATGGCAATATTCACTTTTGTGGTTCGCATTTTATAAGCAAATATTAATTGCTATCTCTTTGGATTACACTTCAAGTGTATAATTTTTGCTGGGAATACATGTACACTTCAAGTGTACTTATGAATAGTTTAAACTTTTCATATTTATCATGCGAACTTTATCATTTCGAGTCTGCAGACCTCGATTTGAAAATCCTCAACACATTATGTGCATTAATATTTTTAAAGTCGTATACTTGTATGGTTCCAATAGTTCCCAATCATGTTGAGATCTCATCATTTATCACAATTTTCAGGTACCTGAATTTCTTCTGGAAATAATATATCAATGATGTTTGGAGAAAAATTCTGCTGGAATTTAAATCTACTCAACTTAACATATATGACCATTTTAAGCCTTTGCTCCAGTAAGGTGTTTGTATTTTTGGAACCGACTTATCTACCACATTTCAGTTGTGTCTCAAATTTAGTTATAATGGTAGATTATCCTTCAGGGATATCAAATATAATAGGAGCATAATTTACCGGATATTGGTCAGTTAATATACCTGACTATATAAATTATCCTTTGAACTTCTGGTTCAATGTATCTTCTATGAGGATCAAAATAGAAGATCAAAGTAAGACACATACTAATATCTTTATCCAATCTCATGCTTTCTCCTCTTTATGTTGGGACAATATATTCAAAATTAACAAAATACGAATCTCCCTTGAGATTTGCTCCCAACATATTTAATAATCTCTTTGAGAACCCCATCTCATTACCTTTTGTGGTGGTGCAACATACATAGTGTATTTCTAAATTTAGGATGGGAAATATTTGGTTTCTGACCACAAACCAACTATTATGAGGAGAATTACAATGTGTTGGCAAAATACGAAATAAGTGCTAATATATTACAGTTATGAACATTCTACAGGATGTTCAATATTTATCTCAATATAACCAGTATTATTAGGACAAATTATGTCTTTGGGAGAATCTTAAAACATAAGCTCATTATCAGTGAATTGTGCAAACTACAGATTGCAAAAACAACAATATATATATGACTATTTGTTGATGCATCAACTAATAATTTATCCATATTCATCCCAAAATAACACATTCAACCTCAAATAATACTGACAACTTTTTAAATAAACAAGTAGCACATATAAATTCATCATATTAGGAAACTTCTGGTTCCATAATAAATTCAAATTATTCTTTGTATTTTAATGATTCGGGATGGTCCAACCGGTCATGCCAACTAATAAATTATTTATCAGTAAACTTCAAGTTTACTCAATATTGCATCTCAAATTCATAATTCTATGCAATATAACTCAGGAGAGATAAATAATGGTATCTATAATTGACATATATTTTTTGTCATAATGGTAATGCATATGCCTCAAAATTTCATTCATTTAATGTCTCGATATACTGATAATATAATCAAAACTCAAAAAGCTTTACGAGACTATATGGAGAACAATGCATTACAGAATTGACCATTGGGTGAAGATCATGTAGCTCTTCTCGAGTTTTAAATCAATTAACTCTTCTAGAGTTATTTGATCAATTAGTTCTTCACGAACCTTGCACTACCATTTATACTTTGGACATATATTTTAAATTTTGTCCAAATAAACAACAAATATTATTTAGACAAATTGTATCTTCACAATTCTTAATCCAAAATAAACTAAAATAACATAGGAAAGTAGCATATGCCATATCAAAATGCTAAAAACTCTTTCTGGATATTCAAAAGAATTGGCTATGTTCACATATGTCATATCAATATTTTCGACATAAGCATCATTACTATCAGTAGCATGATTTAGGGAAGTAAAGCAATATCAATAATTAATAAATATTCATAACATGCTTGACGTACTACAGGTACGTGACAAACTTTCATATTGCATCAATAACATGTTAGACTTATTACTTTCCCTTTTTTCTTCTTATTATTTTCTCACTTCTGGTGAGTATATATTCACTGGAGATTTAATGAGCCATTCTTATAGTATAAGAACAAAGTATATTTCCACTAGTTACGACCAAAATCTCGTATATAAATATATTATAATTTCTAATGTCATTCACTTCAGGGAATGGCATAAAAACATTTGGTCAAGCGTCAAAATATTTTATCCAGGACTCAATAGTCTCAGAAGATATAAATTCAAAATACTTCTGAAAAACTTCTTCTCAATATTGCTACTACAGGAGCATGTTAGAGATATGAGAAAGGAAAATTCTTTTATTCATCACATTACTAGTGATATTTCTCCTTATAACTTTAATTGAGGAGAAATTCTAAATGCAATAAAAGTTTGCATACTGATAGGCATACAATCTTTTAGGCTCATTTATAACAAATCATAACTAGCATTTATATAACAATTATCTTCTGGTGGTTGTATGTTTCATTCACAATTTGCTAGTAATCAAGTGGCTTTGATGCTTGTATTATTTTAAATGGTGTCTTCAGGACCCATAATATCTAGATGCATATATTCTAGTCGCCATGATTATATGGATTATTCTTACCATATCCGCGTCTATGTCAACGGCTTCAACCATGACTACGGCCTCTTCCAGGGCCATAACCATTGATTCTAATGCATTCATTCACAAATTAAAGTAAACTGTGTTTTTATAGAATGACCATCTTCTGGTGGTCAAATATTTCTTTTAGATCCTTCCACAAAATAAGTGGATCTTTCACGATAAAATATTCCGCCTTTAGATTCTCATTGAGATAATGACGGAGAAAAATCATGGCTTTTATACGATTTTGAGATGGTGTCTGCCAGACCCATTATATCTCAATAAATTTAAGCATCTAATGTCTATGACATATAATTCTTTCTATAAATATCAAGAGTAAAAAAAACGAGTTTTGAAAAGTTTATCATGAGAATTCAAAGAAAGAAAAATACCTCTTTTTCTCTTGATTAAACTCTCAACTTCGGTGGCAGAGACTCGTGCTGATAACGTGTTATAAATTTGTTGATGTGCAGTCGTCGTCGGCACAACAAAATCGTAATACTAATGTAGAGAATTTAATAAAGAAATTATAATGTAGAGAATAGGAGAAAACTATAGAGAGAAAATAGAGAGAAAGAACAAGAGATCTTTATTGATTCTCTGAGAGTAAATTGATCAATGAATGAGTGTGTACAACACCTCAGTATAGAGCCCTATTTATAGGGTTCATGGGTACATCCAAATCAGAATAGGTATAGGGTAATCAGAAGACAAATCCTATCACTAATCAAATATATGATAGAACTCTACCATCTATCTTCTGGATAGTTGGAGTATCTTTATAACTCTGATAATGGACATCCATAATAATATTAATTTCATAACATAATCAAATTTTTTGACATCTTAATTTTCTATCTAATTCTTTTTTAGCAACAACCCTCACAATATTTCAGTAAAAATTTATCACTACTCGAATTTAAACTCACATTGTCATAGTGTCTCCACCCCAATCACTTGGTTACTTATCAACCCGTCTATGTCCCGGGGGGGCGAGAGGGGGGGGGGGGGGGCAGAAGGTCTCTCAGCCTTTGTTTATATATATGTAGAGAGAGAGAGATGTGGTTGTGGTTGCTATGTTTATACTAAGCATGGTCCAGTGACCCTTGGTGGAAATTCTTCTTAGAAAGAAGTAATAATTCCTTTACCAAAAACTTGGAGAGAGGAGTAAAAGGAAGAAACTTTTAGAAGTTCGTTCTTATAGTGCTTGGAGATGTTTAAGGAACAGAATTTCTGGCCAATAGACAATCAACTGCTTATATTTTTTCCATTTTCTATACTGTTTATTTAGCTTCTCCACAACATTAAGCGAATAAAAATGGACGATGCAGAAGGAGACATGAGAGTATTAATCACTTGATTACTTTTAATTCTTTAGGCTGTAAATGAGGACTTAGACATTCAAATACGAGTTAGTGCAATAAAAAAGAACACGTTTCCCGTTGTACAATCACCGACCACTTGAGATGTTTTCATGCCTTCAAGTCTGCTACTTTTCATTCCTGCTAAATTCAGTTGCATTCTTCAATGTCACCATGAAAATGCACTTTTTCCAGGGAAATACAAAAGCCAGTGGTTCGCCCAAAAATAAGAGGAATATTAACCGCTGTGCACGGAATGTCCTCAACCATCTCCGTTGGAGGGCGACAGCGGCCCTTGGCCGAGTACGCTAGCGGAGAGAGGTTCTTCCTACGGAACAACCTTCACTACACTATTCCGAATTACAAGCTTGGAGGGAGTTCGCTTCGCTCCCGCCTTCAAGCTGTAGGCCTTCCAAAGCCCTCGCTATCCTTCGTATCTTCGTGCGAAGAATGCTTCAGCTGCGAGAATCTCGATTCCCTCGCTTCCCTTGTCCCGAGATAGAGGGGCTGTTTAGTCAAGCCTGTGTTAATAGTACCCTACAATGAGATCTTGTTTTTCATACCCATTATGTTTCAAAATATCTCTTTTTTTACTAAATATCAAACTTCCTAAACTCCCTCTGTTTTAAAATATAAAGTATTTTAATTTTTTTTCTTTCTCAAAATATTTAACCTTTTATAAATTTTAATAAATATTTTTCTAGAATTATTCTTACCTTTTTTTTTCAAGGAAAGAGTTGTCCTTTCCTATAAATTTAGTTCTTTCGTATTAGTAAAGAATAAATTAAATTACTTAAAGATAAAATAGAAAAAATATCTCTTATAGTCTTCTTTCTTAATTGTAAAAAGTGCAAAAAACTTTATATTTTGAAATGAAGAGAGTAATAATTAAAATAAAGAGAAATCTATGAAAAATCTTCTAATATTCAATTTCAACTTGATTTATTTCTGGTAATGTGGAATCATTTATGAAATATGATTATTTGGACAGCAACTCATTTTGAGTTGAGCTATATTGAAAATTATAAAAATAATTTATTTTGTGGTAAGAGTATTGGGACCAAAATTGAAAAAACTGTAATTTTTTTCAAGTTGAGTTGTTGTCCAAATACAACAATCTCTAGGTCTGCCCTAACGAAAAAATTCTACGGTCTTCCTTCATGGTTCATTCTTCTATGCCAAAATGGGATAATTAGGAAGAAGAAAAAATTGGTCAGAGTAGTTGTTCAGTTGATGAAATACTCCTTACCAAACTCAGAAGTCTTAGATTTGATGGTCACAGGGTGTATGCCTATTCTCTTCTCCTATCCTCCTTTGTAATCGAATATGTTAGCCCTAAGGGCAAATCTTATAGTTTTGATTAATGACAAACATTGATATAGACTAATTTGAGTAATTCTTATGTTATAAGATTTTTTATTTGAAGAAGCAAAATGATCTCATTGCTTTGAGGTTAAAAACAAACAAGGACATCTTAAGTGAAGTTAAAAGATTGAAGATTGAAGTAGATGTCAAGTTATTGAAGGCTTTGAAGGTCCAATAGTGTAGGGTATTGATTATTCAATAGATATATCTTGTAAATCCTACACCTTTCTGCATTTGGAATTTATGAATTGCACATTGAATCACAAATCCTATAATTCTTGCCTAAACTTTGTTTTCGAGCCTAACTGATTTCATGATCTTTGAAGAACAATGTTTTTGGTAATGATTTTTTGTAAATAACTCTCCAAATATTTTATCTTATGTTTGAAATGCTTTAAAACTTGATTTGATTGAGTTTGAATTGGTTTTGCAAAATTATAAAAAGTTTGAATTTTGCATCACCAATTCTGACTTCCGAACTTAGTATAGGTTGTTGCATTTCTAGATAAATTCAATCAACCGAAATGACCTATATAACAGACTCAACAAAAAAATTCAGACGACCAATTCGGATACGAAAAGCCCAATTCTATCGATCGAATTGCACTCTTCTAAAAGCAATAAGTGAAGTGGTGTTAGAATTGTTTATTATCAACTATCTTGTTGGATAATCTCTTTCTATCTTCTCTACTTTATCTTATTTGTTCAAAGTTGTCTTGAGTTATAAAACTTTTTTGATGAGGGCGAGCCTTGATTATTGAATTAAAGAGATTATTTGAATAAAACCCTTGGTGGGTGAGCCTCTTGTGTATTTGATGTCACTTGATGACTTAGTGAATTGGTTGAAATTTTTGAGCGTGGACTCATGCTTTACTTGGATAGCAACTAAACTTAAGACTTCTTTGGTTTGGGTCTGAGATACGGTTTGGACAGGTCCGATTTGCGATATAGATACATCAAAACCCGACAACAAAGGCAGGTGTTAGGATTGACATTGATCCACTCGACCCGCTCTACAAAATTGAAATGAATTCTAAAAGCTACCACCGATCTCCAAACTTCGTTTTTGGGAGTGAAGATGATCGGTGCAACTTCTGCATGCAAAGAATTGGGAGCTCAAAGGTCTTCTCAAGAAGTCCACTTCTACGCAAGAAAAAGTCGCTCACTAGATGCAGTATCAATCCTCCTCATTTGAGTTTTTCCTTTCACCATTTTCAGACTTCAAGAAGCAAGACAAAGAATCGATTCTTGAGCAAGAAAGAGTTGATTCTATATAAGGCTCAAAAGGAAAGGGTAGACAGAATTCAGGAGATCAAGAAAATTACAAAAATTGTGATTAAAAAATTGCAGAAACTCATAGGGAAGAATTTTCTGAAGCAGATGCACAGGCCCTTCCTTCACTAATTAGCCTAACAACTTAAGCAGTTTATCTTCTCGTTCAGTTTGGGACCGATGTTCTAATTAGGGATGTGCAAAAACCAAATCGAACCATTTTTTGCATTTCGGTTCGGTTTTCTATTTATACAGTTCGGTTCGGTTCTGTTTTTAACTATTGCATAACTTTCGGTTCGATTTTCTGTTGTAGGCATAAAATCGAGAATCGAACCGAAAACCGATTGGGATTTTTTTTAAAAAAAACTCATTATTGAAATGAGTTCATTGACTTGGTTAAGTTAACTCTAAACAGTAATACGTTCATATCTTTGTATCAGTTTAGGGTTTTTCACACACCAACACACGGCCTTCTCTATCTCTTAATTTTCCTCTCAAGTCTCGATTGCAAAATATGGTATTTTTTTCATCTGAACGTGAACAGAGACACTCATCACTTACCTGGGTTTTAGCTGATTTTCCTTGTTTCAAGTACAGATCTATAATCAATCTATTTGTATTCTCTTCCAAATCTTGCATAAATGCACTTGTTTATGTGCCTTTTTAACTATACTTTGTAGCAAGCTTTCATCTTTCTTTTCTATATTCTTCCTGGAATCTGTTCTTGCTAATCAATTTGGTAAGCTCAGCTGTTTCAATAGAAATTTAGAAATTTCTTGGAACTCATAATTTTTGGGGTTCCTTCCTTCTGACCCTCCCTCGAAGTTATATTTTCTTTTAGTAATTTGTTTCCCCTCTGTGATGATGTTTGGGGAAGGGATGGGGCGGTCAAGGGAAGAGATGTTGACTTCTATCAAATCCTTGTTGCCTTCGTTCATTCCAGTGGGCAATTTGTTTGATGAGGAAGTTTCTGAGCTAATTTGTATTTTGTTTTCCCGTAATTTTAGATTGATAATCTTGGATGCAGCTTCTGCTTTTAATTTTTTAGGTTATTTTTTGTGTCTTCCGTTTTATGCAGATCTTGACCGAAGGTTCGGAAATTCATCAGCCCAAAACTTTCTAGGAGGTCAGTTTGTTTGAACCAGCCTTGTATAATCAGGGATGGGTTTAAACCTTTAAGAATCTTCTGCAAATATTTCTGAGATAAAAGTATGACTTTTGGAACAAAGAAAACTTTGGGTGAAAAAAAAGTTAAATGTCTCAAACCATATATACAAGACAGATGAAATCCATACTTGACTTTGCTTTATACTTGGGAGTTGCTGATCGATTGATGGACCAAATTCTGTTCTTAGAATCCCATGTTTAGTTGATCCTTTTGGTAACTTTCTTTGGATTCTTAATTAAAAGTGTTGGCTTCAGTATTAATTTTTCTTGGTAGTGTTCTCATTATATGCTAACTTGGTTCAGCCAAGAAGATCTTGACATATTTCCTTTATTGTGAAGCTGTTGAAATCTTACCAGAGATATGTTTAAACAATCCTCAATGCAAAAGGCCTTTCTTGTAGATCTTTTTAAAACAATCTTGCCTTTTTCTTGGATATTATTAATGAAAATGGTAGATAATAATTATGTTTAATCCCATTATAGTTCTTAGTCCAATTGTTCTGGCAACTAACACACAGGTTAAGGCCAATTCTCGGAAAAGGCTAAAGATTGCATATTATTTCTTTTTGCATGTTAACATTTTCATCGATAAGAAACAACCTCGAATATCACATCCACAAGTTTATTTAAAGGTTGCTAATGAGTATTATGGTTGACAGTTTATTTAATACTGATGCTCTGGTAGAATTAAAATGTTTATTTTCGTCATCATATATTTTTAGAATGTGTAGACATGGTCAAGTAATTTGTGTGCATATGCAGTTTAGTTTTACAAGTTTTCATTTAATACTTCAAGTGCTAAATTTATTTTTATATTAATTTGCAAGAATGTCAGATCAAGCGGAGAGTTCATCGCTTGAAAGATATTTAGAATTAAAATGTTTCAATGGGCATAATCTCAAAATGAACTTGAAGGATATTTGTTGAATTTGAGGGATGTTATTTGAAGGATAATGTTTGAATGGTTCATGTATTTGACTTCAATTTGAATGCAGTAGGCTAGTAGCACGTTCTTGAATTCATCTGTTTTGATTCTTTTTTTTTCCCGGTTGGAACCAAACCGAACCAAATCGAATCGATATAGTTTGGTTTGGTTCGGTTCAGTTTCAACAAATAAAATGGTTCGGTTCGATTCTTATTTTTAAAAGAAAATCGAATCGAAAACTGAATAGTAAAATTGAAAACCGAACCGAAAATCGATTGCACACCCCTAGTTCTAATCTTCTCTCTTCCACTTACCTGCACTAGAACAACAAAAGATGACACTGAATTGGACATGGATGAAATTCGAATATCGAAATCCTTCCATGGACACCTGACCAAAACGGGACAACTATTTTTGGGATGTTAGAAAACCCGACATCCTTAATCAGGTCATGCTCAGTCCACCCTAGACAAGGCACCGTATAATTTTGGATAAGATCCACCCCATTCTCAGTCTCAGTTGCTATCCAAGTACAACCTTAAAGTAGTGGATATAGATCTTGTAGAGATCGAACCACTCTAAAATGTTGTGTGTATTTCTTTACATTTATTGCTTACTTTTATTTATGCTATCTTCATTTTTTTGTGGTTGTTGACATTTATTGTAGACTTATTGATTGCTTCTATTCTCTCAACCATTCTCTTTCAAACATATAAAATCTTGGAGTTTGTGAATTTGAAAAATGGGACCTTATTATAGAAAAGTTTTTGAAATTAGTCAAAAATCTAATTCACTTCCTATCTTAATTGTTTCATAATACAATTTACTTAAAGTTAGAAAACAAAAGTAATTGCCTTGTTAAATGACGCAAATGAGATTAAGAACGTGGTTGGTTTGTACATTGTTTTAGTATGCCCATTAAATTGCAATGTATGTGGCAAATCATTCAACAACAACAACCAAGCCTTAATTCCAAATTAAGATTAACTACATTAATTAAAGAAATGACAACATATGGCGTGATACCCCAAACCCCTCTGCTAGGTTTCACTGTAGTTGAGTGAGGTACCAGCGTGCCTCTCGGCATTGATGTGTACAAATATGAATCGCATTCGAAGAAAAAAAGTGAGAAAAACAGTGTACATATATTATAATATAATACAATTATATAAAATATCGGTAAAATATACAAATGCATAAGTAGATTCTGTATCTTATATCATCGCAAACTCGATCTTTGAAACATGAACTTCTCTTTCCGACAAACGAGAGGTAACAAAAGGTACAAATTGATCACACACACATGCGTCCCTCCATGAGCTAACTCTGAAGCGAATCAAAGGATCACTACTTTGACCCGTAGTTTAAGTCATCTGAAAAGAAATATTAAAAAAAAGACATGTGTGAGTTAGAAAGTTCAATGAGTTTACGTGTGTGCCAATGTGTTTCAAAAATATGAGATTTTCAAAACATGAGGATAAATGCATATGTACAGTAGTTCAAAAGTGTTTTATATCATATAAATTTTTTTGTTCCAAAAGAATACATAAATCTCATGATAAGTTTGTAAGCTTAGCTAGAAAGTCTATGTGAATCAAGACATATCAGTATAGCTTCCCAAACTAAATTTCTCAAACATGAAAAATATTTAAATTCTGGCTCAACTGTATATTTATCGGAACCAATAACGGGGTCATCAGGAAACAAATCCTAGTATCCCGTAGTCAAAACTAGCCATACCAGTATGAATATATTTGATTTCACACATACCTTATGCCTTCCCAAACAAAACCAGGCTAAGGATTCTTGGGTACTTACCAGTTCAATCCTGGTGATCAACCTCAACATTGAGCTCCTCCTAACTCACAGTTAAGTGATAGCAAATTAAATACAGTACCAGTTGGGCCACGCCTTTCCTGACATAATGTGCCCCCTTTTAAGTAAATCCACAATCTAGAGTTTATGCGTTCTACGCCAGTGGAAAAAGCCCTAGTACGGGGGACTAGTCACGTACAGTGCAATCCATCGACACTTCAGGCTCAAATCATATCCAATCACATCATATTTCAAATCACATCATATCCAAATCATATCTGGTCGAGACAGAGTTTTTATGTAAATTTTCAAACATAAAGACTACTCAAGTAGTCATCCAAACGGATCCAAATCCATAACCAAATCCAATTTCTTTATAACTTCAAAATAACAACCGTCCGCTAGTCCAAACATGTAAATGCAAGTTTTTTCAAATATGCCATGAAAATACACATGACTTTTCAAAAATACACAATAAATATTTTCTCAAAGATTACTTGTATTTATAGATCATGTTCAAATACTACAATATTTCAAATTAAATAAATACCTACTTAGAGCACCGCTCCTAAATATTTCTAGTGCATAAGTAAAAACATATTGTGGAGAACCTCTTCAATTTAAAAATAAATAACTAAAGTAATTCTCAAAATAATATATATTCATACTTGTGAATAACAAATATTGATAGTACTAAAAATATAGTGAGTTTTGATTTGTAAACTCACCTGATAACAAGTGTTAGAGTTACTTGCTATTTTACGAAACATGAGAATTTCTTACAAATCTAAATAGCTAAACCTTAGTCGAAAACCCTGAAGATGATAAATTCTAAATTATCGAGCAAGTATCTCTAGGATATTCTAGGCATAAGTCTAAGCCTACACTTACAACTATAAAAATACTCAATTATTAAATATTCTACAACTATATATTCTTATAAATAGTCAAATACTAAATATTGAATGTTTAAGAAAAATATAGAATGAAAATATCATTTTACGAGAATAAAAATATCACTTTAATTTAAATCTCAAAATCTCAATATTTAATCCTTTCAAATCTATTTCAAATTCTAAAAGATAAAAATTTACAACTAAAACAAAAGAACTATAACTCAAACTCAACTAAAATAAAAACTTTAAATCAAAATATACTAATTTTACTAAACAAATAATTTCTACTATAAATTTAAAGAAATCACTAAATAAACTAAAGAAATCAAAAACAAAAATAACATAAAACTTACCTTAACTAACAAGGAGGTGATCCATGGAAAAAGAAGGGGAAAAACAAACAAGAAGAAAGAAAGAAAGAAGCAAAGGAAAAACCAAGCAACAAAAGAAGACTCAGCAAGGAGAAGAAAAACAAACACAGAAAGAAAGCAAGAACAAAAAGAACAAGGAAGAATAATGCCAAGAAAATGAAGAGAAATTGCCATATAAAGGTGGGAGAAAGTCGGTGGAGAAAAAGTGAGAAAAATGACATGTGTATCACTTTTTCATAGGCTTCTTTTTTTTTTTTTGACAAAACCTAGAATATTCTATAATATTCAAGAATGTGCAAGAATATATTCTAAAATAATTTCAAGAAATAAATTAACTTAACTTATGATAGTTTTCTCAAATACTTTATATAAAGAAAATTATAAGCCCCACTTTAAAATAAGCACGTTTAGATTGTCTCTAAAGTGGGATGTTACATGTGGTGGTCAACATAAATAGTTCATCTCATGAAATGTGACTAGGTTTTAAACTGGCTATCACACACCTTACGCAACTCTTATCCTTTATTCGAGCTTGAGACCCGTAGTAAATATCACACACTAGAGTTCATGACACTCATAGGTGAAGTTATGTGGCAAATCATTGGACTAAAAGAAAATTTTAGTACTCCCTCCGTTCTATTTTCTTTGATAGTGTTTAACCGAATACATAGTTTTATATAAAAGTTTGAATTATATTATAAAAGTAATTTAATATAACAAAAAGTAAGAATCATGTGAGCCAATAGTACTTTATATCAAATTTAGATATATAAAAATAATATATAATGTGGTTGATGATTGGTTGATAATATATAATATATTAAAATATTTTTTTTATGAAAAGTGTCAAATATTTTGGGCCATCCCAATATAATAAGAAGGTTATTAGAAATGAGACAAGAGGAGTAATGAGTTTGGACTAATCACAATATTCTATATGGTATAATTTAATTAGTGTAATAGAATATCTAAAGTTTGTACGGTAAACTTCTTAAAATAAGATACCTCTCCATTTCAAAACATAAGTCATTTTAGTCTTTTACACAATAATTAAAGGTTCTAAAATAATATAATATTTGTAATACAATACCTTTTATAACCTTAATAAGCATGGAGAGAGATAAAGGAAATAAAGAGAGAGAAAAACAGATAGAGATGGGGATGTAGTTGAAAAAGATATAATAAATACTCCATTATTTTAAAAATGTAAGGCTTTCTGGTCATTTTTTTCCATTTCAAAATACTTAGTCTTTTGCTAATTTTAAGAATTATATTTATAACGGTTAAGTCTATATAAATACCCCAAACTTTTGAAGTCCTGACAATTATGTATCTAATCCCAACACTATAATAATTAAGTACCCAATTTGGATTGAATCCGTTAATTGAAACGGAAAACTTTGGGGATCTTAAAAATTGTGTACCCAATCCTAGTACTATGACAATTAAATATTCAATTTGGATAGAATCTATTAATTTAGGTAAAAACTCATGGTCTGCTACAAATGTAGTCAATACTTTTTAGAAAAATTAGAAATTCTATTTTACTTGTTGGTACAAGAGGAAAGTCAACAACGAGAAATTATGGGGAAGGAAGAAAAAATATCATCACTCTCTCCAAATTCTCTTCAACTTTTTACGTGTAGAGAAATCTTTAATATTGAGAAGAAGTTTTTCATTTGTCTCTTACAATTTTGAGTTTGAACTCACATACTCTTCATGCTTTGCTTGCATATTAGTGATGCTTTGTTTCAATTTTCGTTCCTCTTTAATAGAATTTTTACTATATATTTTTCTTTCTCATATATTGAATCATTAACTTACTAGAATAATCCACATGAATTGGTTTGCCACATTTTGTTGTAAAATTTGTGAGCAAGGTAGTCGGTTTTAGAGAACAAGATAAAAAACAAAAATATATTATAACTATACTACCTTATAGTTTGAACATTCAAAAAAATTTCTTCCAGGATTTTATCCAAATTAGGTACTTAATTATTATAGTATTGGAATTGGATACTCAATTGTTAGGACACTCAAAGCTTTTTGTTTAAATTAACAGATTGCATCTAAATTAGATACTTAATTGTTATAGTAATAGGATTGGGTATTCAATTGTCAAGACTCCAAAAGTTTGAGGTTTGTATAAACCCTATTTTTAAAGTTACCTTCACCATAAATATAATTATCACATTATCTATTATATTAGTAGAACTAATCAATGATATAATAGGAAAAATATTCCTTATTTTATCCTTTATTAATATATGCAAAAAGTTAAGAAAATTTATATTTAGAAACGAATGGAGTACTTTTTAAAAGATATAAAATAATTTTGTAAAAATAAATTATTTATAAGAACAAGAATAGTCTAAAATAAAATTTTAAAAAAATTAGATTAGAAAGTCAATTCAAATATAACTTTATATTTTGAAATAGAGTGAGGAAGAATATATACGACAAGATAAGCTTGTCATTTGTGCCAGGCAAGTACGAGGTTGGCAACTGGACAAGCCATGCTGAGTTTGGACCTAAAACTTAGGTTTGAGGCTGAATTGGCTCAGTTGTGACCCGATTATAAAAAATTTATAGAAATATAGAAATATATCATAAAAATGTACTCCATAGTTTCCCAAAAAAGGAATATATATGAAGAGCAGAAGAGGTACCACACTTAACCCAAAGAAAAAAAAAAAAAAAAAAAACGGAGGTGCCACCACCAGTAGCTACGTGCGTGCCCGTTACCCTCCTAAATAGCAAAATAATAACTTTATCGACTCTTTTATTAGAATAACTTGTTTTTTCTTTAAGTTACTTTTTTACTAAAAATTCAAATTCTCCATCGTATCCAAAATATTATGATTTTATTCCACATATTAATGCTAAGTGACATTTTCTTTTATTGTGAGATTATCTGATGTATTACTTATTTAAAACATTTTAGTAAATATTAATTGATACATCAATATACTGATGGGTAAATCAATGTAGGTCAAAATTAACTTGAACAAATAATATTTTTCAAAAATCTTTTTAGATATATCAAGGACAAGCAATTTCAATGAGTAAACTTGGTTTTGAATCTTCAAAATTCTTAGTATTTTCAATAACTAAAATATTATTTTGACGACTAAAATCATTCTTTTTATTTATGGTTATAAATTAGGAGAATATTTATATTTGAAAAAAATAATTTTTTTTCTTCCTATGCCATTGGACCAAGAGTGCAATGGATAATTTAAGCGATACTATAGAGCGGCATTTTTCGTCATTCGACTCATTATCGTAATACATTTTCTACCTTTATTTTTTTTACTTTTGCGTCTTAAGGATACATTACGATAATGAATTTTTTATGGACGCATTATGCTAATGCATTCAAATATCATTGAATGCCTTAACCTTTTCCTTTGTCAAAATTTTTCGTCGTT
This sequence comes from Rauvolfia tetraphylla, assembly GCA_030512225.1. NCBI lineage: Eukaryota > Viridiplantae > Streptophyta > Magnoliopsida > Gentianales > Apocynaceae > Rauvolfia > Rauvolfia tetraphylla. The sequence goes on from JAJQKT010000059.1 coordinate 8,261,515, forward strand.
TAATATACTATTGTTATACGTTCTCTATTTTTTTTACTTTTGCACCATAGGGACGCATTACTGTTACGAGTCCATTAATGAACGCATTATGGTAATTGATTCAATTTCTGTTTGATGCCTAAAATTTTGAAAATTTTTCTTAAATAGACGTATTACGATAACGTGTTCATATAGATATCTTACCATGTGGTGTTCAATGTTTTTGTAGATCTAATTGCAGATCGCTTATTGTAATACTATTTTTTAAATTTTTTTCACTGTATATTGATGGCTGCGATTTAATTTTACAAGAAAACATATTATGTTAATGCTATAACATTAGTAATGCATTGTCGTTATGCATTCAAGTAAGAATTTTTTTTTTGTTTGTTGACATCCCATTTTTTCTTTTTCTTTAAAAGATAACTGATGGTCTAGATTTAATATTTATGGAGCTTCCAAAGCAAATTCCACCTTTTCTTCAATGGTGGCTAGAACATTCCAAAAGGTTTTCTCTTTTCTCTTTTTTGTGATTCGATTTCTTTCTTATCCATTCTTATAGTGTCTGTCTACTGCTGTGATTGTAGTTAAAGTATCATTTCGACTAACATAACTTTTCTGTATTGTTTTGAACAGGTTTACTGAATTAAAAACTTTGAAGCTACATTCATGTTGGTTATTCTTTTTTTTTTTGAATTATGGAATAGCAAATACATGATAAAACTTTATTTAAGATTTTATAATGTAATGCAAGGTTATGATTATCAGTTTGTTTTAGGTTTGTATGCATCACTTCCAAACTCAATAAGAGTTTATGAGTCAATTTCTTTGAGTTTTATTAATCCTTTGTTGTAGTATATTAATTCGATGTTCTTAATTATAGTTTATATTTGTGAAACAACTCTTGCTGAGGACATTAGCAGCATGCAAACAAAGATAAAAGAGTTGGAAATTGAGTTTTTTTTCTATAAAATCAACTTTCAACACAAATAAGAACCAAAGTCATTAGAGACACAATTCAAGAGAGACTCAATGTTTAATTAAAGCAAAATTACTCATCTATTTTAATTAAAGCAATTGCTTTGAAAAGGTATATCAAAATAAATCATAGTCAAACTAATACTTTTTATTCATTTTTATGGTATGCACACTTTCTCTTAAGAACCTAAATGACTACTTTGATACTTAAAATATTATTTGTTAATTTACTGCTCAGGATGTCATATTTATAGTATTGTACTCTTATTTAACCTAGATCAAATATAACATTGAAGAAGAAAATTTTTTATACAATTTATTTTTATTTTTTATTCAGAAACTTCCATTTGTGTGATGACAAAATATGTATTAATTTAAAATTTTAATTATATTTTTCTATTTCTATAAATTATAACCCATATTAATTTTTTAAATTTATTTTATATTTACTATCTAAATTTTAAAATAATAATAAATAAAAAACGATATCACTCATAAATATTTTCGCACTTGTGCGGATACTACACTAGTTCATTCAATCCATGAACACACGAAAAGGAAGATATGTTCCCCCTTTGCCCCTTCCCCAAGCGCCTGTCCCCTCTGAAAAAGGAAAAGGATAAAGAGACTTTCTCTATTCGGAATGAAGTGCTTCACTTTGTTATTACAGAAAGATTTAAGAACATTAACCTTATCTCTTCTTTTGTGAAAACATTATTATCTTATTTATACGAATTTTAAAAAATTATTTGACATCTTTTTTATTAAAAAAATAGGACCATATTTTTGTCACAACAAATGATAGGACCATATGTGAGTAAATTGATTTTTCTTAAATTAAGAAGTTATTATGACAAATTTAAATAAAAATATATTATTTTATAAAAGGTGAATGGTTAATTTAAAAGAGGAATGGATTGTATAAATACATAGAACATAATATGCCAAAGAAAAATACTATAAATACTGAAAAAGAAAATAAAAAAATAGTTCGTTTAATATTTAAAAGTTTAAAAATAATAAAAGGTGATATTCTTACTTTATTTTTAACTTCTTTTATTCATCTTTTACTTTTTTATAATAAAAATACTTTGATATCTATAATTAATTTTTTAAAATAATACTTGAGTTAAAATTTAAAAATTTTTTAGTTATTAATGTTATTTTAATTATAAAAAATAGGAGGAAATTGAAAGAAGTAAAAATAGTGAAAATATCAATTTTTAAAATAATTCTTGCTGTTATCTAGCAAAAAAAAATTGTTGCTTTTTTTAATTCTTCACATTAGAGAAAATAAAAGAGCTTCTGAATGAACGAAAAACGCCCTCGTTTTGCCCCAAAAACCGGCAAGCACACCCATACCCATAGAATCAAAATCCAACTCCAAGTAGGGGTAGTTCTGTAACTTCAATTAAAAGAACAAAAAAACCCAAAAAGTTATAATATGGGCCCCACATAAGGAAAGAGAAGAGACGAAAAGCCACGTGGAGAGAGCCATAACCCGTTTGATGACGTGTAGATATAATGTAACCTCGCCTTCTTCAGCCTCCCTATTTATATCTCTCCGTCCTCATCCATTTCCCCCTCTCTCTCCTCTTTCTCTTTCTCTCTCTAAAAGTTTTTTTTCTCTCGCCTTTCATCAACGAAAACCTATACACACACAAACTCTCTTTTTCTCTCTCTACCTTGTTTCTGTCTTTTTTATATATATTGGGGGATTGGTTTGAGGCGCTTATATATCTAGGGTTCGTCTGAAGAGTGAAGAGTAAGAACACACAGTAGTGTGTTACTGTGTGTGGACGGCGAGAAGATCGGTTTCGGTATTTGGATTCGGTGGTGGATTAGTTTCTGTCTTGGCTCGAGATCCGAGTCGAGCCAAGAGCACTGAGGAATTTGCTTGTGCCGGAGCTTCAGTTGGCTGTGTTCTCGTTTGCTCTCTCCCTCTCTCTTTCATCTCTTCGGTGACGAGAGGTAATTGTTGCTATTCATTCGGTTTTTGTATGATGAATTTGTGCAAGTAGTGTTGTATATCTGTATATGTCGATGTTTTTCTGTCTTGTATGGAATCGGTAAACGCATTTTCATTTTTCAGTGATTGCTTTTTGTTTTTACTGAAATATTCAAGTGATATTCAAGTATAGGCTATTCTCTATTATTTACATTAGATACATCTGTTGTTGTTTTACGTCTTCTGCTATGTTAGTGATTGTGGTGATTTCAAGCTGTCTTTTGTAAACACCCCCCCTCCCCAACCCCGGTTAGGCTTTGACTGTGGAGATGTATGAATCCTATATTCAATTATCGGTTTGTTGGGCCGTAGGGTTTTATTTTTAAGGTGGAAATGGCATCAAGCGAGGGATTTTTGACAGAGGAGCAAAGGGAGATGCTGAAAATAGCCTCTCACAATGCTGAAATAATGTCTTCTTCCCCAAAATCTCCGAGTGCTCTGCTCTCTGAACATCATGTAAAAGCTCCTGGTGGCGGGAAGGCATCAGCAGGAGGTGGAATTGCTGTGAGACATGTGCGGCGTTCACATTCAGGGAAACATATCCGAGTGAAAAAGGGTAGGAATTTCTCTCTGTTAGGTTTTTGTGTTATCAAGACATTGAGGAGTTATCATAGTTTAGTAGTTCAAGTTATTCTCTTTTTCCTTGGTGCTTAGCAGCATTTCTTCGTGTACATGATCTTTTTAGCTTGCAGAATATTGACTATTATCTGACATTCCTTCTTGGCTTGTAAATTAAGAAAGAGAAACAGACGTAGAAAATCAATAAAGAAAAACTCAGAAATGCACCTTCTATCTGAATTGATGAGTGAAAATTCTTTTCTAAGCTGGTTCTTTTCGTAATTGTAAGCTTCTCTATAAGCTAATGTTATGCCCAAGAAATGCATCTATATAGCATGTCTAGTTTCTTGCAGGATTGGTTTTGCCATACACTTTTTTATTTGCATTAGCAAGTAAACTTGGAGAGGTTACTACTGATCACTGCATATGTTGTTGCATGATACATTAGTAATACAAGGAGTACAATTTACTTGACAAGTTTTAAGTACTTTGACTGTCTGTTGTGTTTTATATCTGCAGATTTATAGTCCCAATTGAAGTTGAGTTATGTTGAAGTTGAGTTTTGTTGAAAATGTGATTTTTGAAGGGTGATTTTTTGAAGTTGAGTTATGTTGAAAATGTTGTTCATTAATTAAGATGAAGTCATCTTAAATAGGTTTTGCTTTCACGAGGCATGCACAGACCACGGAGATTTACTTTGTTCCCTTCTTTTAGGGGGATGATGGTGCATCCACGTGTAGATATTGTGGATATTGTCAGTTGATTTTTGTTATGTCCTGTAAATGTCTTCTATTGTGCAGAGGATGTGCTTATATGTCCACAAACTGTGGAACATGCATTTATGCATGCATATTTTTTTTTAAAATTTACTAAAATAGGAGTACATCTGGCAAGAGAACTGGGTATCATTTGTGGCTGAGAGCCTAGGAAGAGGAATTGAAATGTAGGTCTTATCTTGTCCTTGCAATACCTTCAGTTGATGCAACCTTTTCCTACTTGTTTGATATTAGTCTTTTCTCTTTGCTCTTTTGAGTTTGGTTACTATTTACCAGATACTGGGATTTTATGGGGTAAAACTTGAGATCAAATAGTATGATTGATGTTAGAAATCCTAGGGAATCTGGAGTATGAATGGGTTCAATTTCTAAATTTCTGCCAAAAGTGTTGGATAAGAGGTTAAGATTACTTTATATTCAACTTTTAGTTTGGGATACATCTCTTTGATGGTTTTCCAATCTTTGGATCATTCAATGGTTTTTCTTGTAAATTTTATACTAGACTGTCGACAGTTGCGTTCTTATACATCATTCAGCTAAAATAATTGATCCTTTATGCTTGAAACTCCGGCCAATTTCACTGATATCCTTATACTCTCTCTTGATTAATGATGACAACAGATGGTGGTGGCGGCAAGGGAACATGGGGAAAATTACTTGATACTGATGGGGAATCTCGTATTGATCGAAAGGATCCCAACTATGACAGTGGGGAGGTAATTTTCTAAGATACATTTGTCTGATTTTACTCTGGCGTAGTCATTTTACTTGGATTTTGCAATGTCATAGGGGGTATTGTAAAACTTATTATTCACTGCACTTCCTCTCTGATCTTCACAGGAGCCATATGAGCTTGTTGGATCTGCTGTCTGCGATCCACTGGATGAATACAAGAAAGCTGTTGTTTCGATTATAGATGAATACTTTAGCACTGGTGATGTAGAAGTGGCTGCTTCTGATCTCAAAGAGTTGGGATCAAGTGAATATCATCCATACTTCATCAAGAGACTTGTTTCCATGGCCATGGATAGGCATGATAAGGAGAAGGAAATGGCTTCGGTGTTACTTTCAGCTCTCTATGCTGATGTGATCAGCTCAGCCCAGATCAGTCAGGGTTTCTTCATGCTTCTTGAATCTTCTGATGATCTGGCAGTTGATATTCTGGATGCAGTTGATATTCTTGCGTTATTTGTTGCTCGAGCTGTGGTTGATGACATTCTTCCTCCAGCATTCATCACTAGGGCAAGGAAAATGCTCCCAGAGTCTTCTAAGGGATTCCAAGTTCTGCAAATTGCTGAGAAAAGTTATCTCTCTGCCCCTCATCATGCTGAACTTGTTGAGAGACGTTGGGGTGGTAGCACTCATCTTACTGTTGAGGAAGTAAAGAAAAAGATTGCTGATCTTTTGAGAGAGTATGTAGAGAGTGGAGATACTACTGAAGCCTGTAGGTGCATTAGGCAGTTAGGAGTTTCATTTTTCCATCATGAAGTTGTGAAGAGAGCTTTAGTTCTGGCAATGGAGATCCCTACTGCAGAACCGCTTATTATGAAGTTATTGAAAGAGGCTGCAGAGGAAGGTCTCATAAGCACCAGTCAAATGGTTAAGGGATTTGCCCGCTTAGCTGAGAGTCTTGATGATCTTGCCCTTGATATTCCTTCTGCAAGGATATTGTTTGAGTCCTTGGTTCCCAAAGCAATATCTGAAGGCTGGCTGGATGCATCATTTCAGAAGTCCTCAGTTGAAGATGGGAAGATGGAAGATAAGCATGATGAGATGCTGAGACGGTACAAGGAAGAGGTCGTCACTATAATTCATGAATATTTTCTCTCAGATGACATTCCCGAACTAATTCATAGTTTGGAAGATCTTGGTGCACCTGAATATAACCCAATATTTTTGAAGAAGCTGATCACCCTGGCCATGGATAGGAAAAACAGAGAAAAAGAGATGGCATCTGTTTTGCTTTCTGCACTTCATATTGAAATTTTTTCGACCGAAGACATAGTAAATGGGTTTGTTATGCTTTTGGAATCTGCAGAGGACACAGCACTTGATATTTTGGATGCCTCAAATGAACTTGCTCTTTTCCTAGCTAGAGCTGTCATTGATGACGTACTTGCTCCGCTGAATTTGGAAGAGATAGCCGGTAGGTTGCCAGCAACGTGCAGTGGCAGTGAGACAATCCGCATGGCTCAATCTCTTATAGCTGCTCGTCATGCTGGGGAGAGGATTCTGAGGTGCTGGGGTGGTGGAACTGGCTGGGCTGTCGAGGATGCAAAGGACAAGATATTGAAGCTTCTCGAGGAATATGAGAGTGGAGGTGTTGTCGGTGAAGCTTGTCAGTGCATTCGAGATCTTGGTATGCCTTTCTTCAATCATGAAGTAGTGAAGAGAGCTCTTGTTATGGCTATGGAGAAGAAGAATGATCGTATGCTGGATTTACTTCAAGAGTGCTTCAATGAAGGGCTGATTACCATCAATCAGATGACCAAAGGCTTTGGAAGGATCAAGGATGGACTTGATGATCTGGCACTTGACATCCCAAATGCAAAGGATAAATTCATTTTTTATGTGAAGCATGCCAGACAGAGAGGCTGGCTCCTTCCATCCTTTAGTTCATCTGGCCCAGATGCATCACCGAATCTCACTGCATCTTCGTGAGAAGTAGCTTAATTTTGATCTGATTCTGTATGAATGCTGTTGCTTATTGTCTCCTTTTTGCTGGCTGTTTCTCTGCATCAGGAGGAGGATAATTTTAGGATATGCTCAGATCCCATCTGATGTCTCTTTTGCCATTTTACCATCTGTTATGCAATGAAGATTTGTGAATGTAAAAAGTTAGGGTTGTTGGTGGTCTACCTTTAGCCTGGTTGTCAGGTTAGATATGTTTACCTGCTAGATATGACTCAGTTTTATAGGGATGTTACCTGCTAGATATTACTCAGTTTTATTGAACTTCAATCTTGTTCTGATGAAACTTGCTTTTGCTCTCTTTTCTCATTGTAGTATTGGCCCATCTCTAAATTGCTTAGATACTTCTAGTTAACTGAAAGTGACAGAAGAAGCAGCATCTCGAAAGTATGCCCATTTCAGTTTTAACAGAGTTGCTCCGGCTACAACTCAACGCCTGAGATATGGGATATATTTCACAGGTGCCAACGATTCTGCCCTGGAAATTGTTTTTCTCGTCTGGATTGAGATTTGACGTTATTTTAGTATATAGTAGTCCGGTTTTAGGCATCTTGTTGCCCAAGAGTTGGGGTTGACTCGGTTGAGGTGTCTTTCTACTATAATATCATTCTTAACTTGTTTCTCAAATTGGCAGACTATATCTGCCTATCATTAACTCTTAGAAGATAACTGCATTGAAATATCTCGAATTTTGCATTTATAGTTTGAGCAAAGTTGGCTAGACTACCATGAAAACCTATTGGCAATACTACGCTTCCAGTGAGGAACGAGCTTTTTGCAAAACTGACGCAACTCAAATAGGCTGCCTCAAGCTGCATGGTGATTAACGTTTTGCTTTCAAGCCTAGTTTCCTGTCTTCCTCCTTTAAACCCCAGAAGAAATGCTATTATACAGTTGATATGCAATATGAAGGCAATTCAATTATTGATCTTTTTAGCTCGCTTTAACAGAAAACGCAGGGAAAAGAACCCCAAGGCGAAAGTTTGCCAAAACCAGCCCTTCGCATTTGCAGGATCCGCCCTTTTTGCAAGCTGCCAAGCATATATGGCTTCACCAACATGAGCTGCTGCTGCCGTAAGGAAAAGTATCCTTAATGCTGTCATAGAGCGTAGGAAGAAAAGAGCAAAAGCTCTGAGTAGGATAATGGGACTAAAATCTGGCAAGTAAGCAGCTGCAAATAGTAGCAACATTCCGACCACAGCAAATAGCCATGCATATACCGTTGGCCCGTCCAAATCTCTCTTCTTCTTATCTTGCCAATATGAGATAGTTGTAGCCATACCTTCTTGAGGGCTCACAATTGGGATGTAGCCAAGCTCCTCTTTCGCTTTCAAGAAGGAAAAATAATGGGTTACACCAACCTGACAAGACAGAGAAATCTATAGTAAGACACAGAGAACCTTAACTTGCATTTAGCCCCAAAAGAAGAAGAAGAGGGGGGAAGAGCGGGGGGGGGGGGGGAAGGGGAAGAAGAAGAAGAAATCCATGGCCTACCGAGATGGACTTCAAAGCTACTTAAGTATTATTGCAACAATTTATTGATATTCCATACCTAGACAAGTTTATGAAGCTTAAAAAAAAAAACAAATTTTGTGAATGCAGAAGCAATCAGTTGTAATTTGTAATACTCTATGGGAAACCACACGGTGATTATGAAGTAAAGCATCAAATGCCAACAGTGCTCATCTCATTTAGATCAAGAGAGAATATCATCCTCTATAGGATAAAAGGAAAAAAACAAGATGTTAATTAGAGAGAGATAGAGAGTTCATCTTTGTGCTAACAGAAATAAGCATACTTCTCATGAATGTCTTTTATTTTTCCCACAAAATGCACAGGGCAAGGCAAACAAGATTCATAAATAAGAACTTTCTAGTTCAAGACAAATATCCGAAAATTAGTGAGTAAGATCTGTGTGACAATTACCTTCTGTGAGACGGGCTTCCTGTTAACTATTTTTCATACTAGCAGATCTCATATTAAGTCTAAAAGGAGAAGAAAGAGAGAGACTGAAAATGAGAAAACCTTAAGAGACATACCTTGTAGACTTCAGCAGGAAGAATGAAGGGCTCAGGAAGCCACTTTCGACTCAAACATGGATACATGATAGAGTAGATAGCTGTAAAGAAATTTCCCAAAAGAAGTGCATGGGGAACTGCTAATGAAATCCTTGGCAGTTCATACTCCAGGCTGTTAAGCAATGGACGAATAAATTCAAAAGTATTGACGGGTGAGCCTGTGCATGATACAGCAACCAAATGATGAAAGTTCAGATGGAAATATTGCTGTTATCTACTCAATGAAGTCGGTTTCATGCAAAGGACTCTTGTAGAAGCACTGTAAGAGCAAACTAGTAAAATGCATAAAATTATTCTTTATCCAGCTCAAGTTAGATAATGTAACAGATCACTGAAGTTAATGACCAAACTTACCATCTGATATGAAGTAAGGTTGCCCAGCAGCAACCGGTTGTCCTTCTCTTCCGGGAATGTCATCCAAAAGTCCCATACTGGCGAGTAGTAAGGCCAATACAAGATTATCCACATAAACCCAGTCTGTTTTCACATTGGCACCACCAATTTTAAATGGCACAAGACCTAATTTAGCTAATTTTACTATTCTTGGCATGTGCCTTTCTTCACCAGGTCCATAGATAGCAGCAGGGCGCACTGCACATGTGTACATGCATTTTCCAGTCTTGTTCCTGTCAGATGCAAATAAGCCAACACTTATCTTCTACCATAGGAAGGTCAAACATATGAAACTAAACCTATAGTCCTGATACATTTCTCTACATGCACAGATACATGTGAATACATATGGATAATTCTTTAATGCTTCCTTATGGAGAAAAAGAAAAGCTTGAATACTTTTGATACTTAAAACAAAAAAGAGGCAGAAAAGAAGGGAGAATCCAGGGATTGCATTGATAAAAAGTAATCAAACAAGGAAATCCTCAGAATAAAGTCAATATTCAAAAGAATGTAGAAGGTACAAAGCTCATATGGCATCTACAACCGCAAGCAACAAGTGACAGAAAACCAAATTTAAGCTTTCTATGCAAAGAAATAAACTCCTATAAGAAGTATCAGGCTGTCTGAAGATACCAAATTAACTTGAGATACTACAATCCTTTACTAGAACAAGACTTCCATCACCCTCAAAACTCAAATAAACCAGCACATGTTTCAGGCTAAAACAAGATCATCCTCCTGATGCATCATTCAGCATCATAAATCACAATTCAGTGTATTGTTTCACCTCCCCATCTTTTTGGATTCTTTAATGATGATTAACATCAAATTTGTATTTCTAGTTCCAGAGATGAAAAGTGTTTCAGTCAACTAATAAAAGATTACGAAGATAAGTAATTGTTCAGAGACGGACTGTAGTTGTGTGCCATAAACAGCACAGTTAAGAGAAAAGTTTTAGCAGTAAGTTTCAAATCAAAGTTACGTACTTCAGGGGACGTCCATTGCTCTTCAGGACCAACTGTTCGGCAATGGCTTTGCTACGGCCATATGCATCAACATGGTCGTCGATAGGGAAATAAGGCAGAGTTTCATTGCCATTTACTATTTCTTTCCCACCAAAGACAACGTTGTATGTGCTCACATATACAAGTCTCTTGATTCCAAGGTCAATACAAGCATCCAAGACATGACAGGTTCCATTAATATTAACCTCATCAACACGGCCAAATTGGAGCATTTCTTTGCCAGACATGCCATAAGAGGCAAGGTGGAAGACACAGTCTGCTCCACGTAGTGCTTTTTCTACATCTTTCTTGTGTGTAACATCTCCTATAAGTAGATAATTTGGCCAGGTGAGCAATGAAAAAAAAAAAATAAATTTGCGACTAACACTATATAAGCATGGACATAATGACTTGGGAGAAACTGACAAGAAGATAATCAGAAAACAGTTGTAAACATCTCAGAAGTTTCTGGAAACTTCGGATGCATACAGTACGTAGACATCTGTAGCAAACTCAAAAAGGAACTGCAATGTGCTTCTAATAGATAGAATGACAACCTCCCAGGAACTCCTATCAAAACTGCTAGATTATCTACCATCACCTACTCCTTTTTCTTTTCATTATCTGAAGTTTCAACTGCGAGAACAGGAACACAGAAGTATTTGTATTTCCCAATTGGCCACTCCACTGATTTTTTCCTACTAATCTGTGGAGAATGATGATGAGAATCGATTAAAAGAGGTAGAGTCATTAGCATCTAGTCTGATTCTTTTAGTGGAAAATCATATATATAAGTTAAACTGTGGCAACAATCAAGTATCTTGAATAATTTCAATGAATAGAAAAGCTTCCTTCGGCAGTTGGTTGTCAGCATTTAAGTTGCCGAGTTGGAGGAGCTTATAACATAAAGTCTCTACAATTGCTCTACTAGAAGGTTTCATAATCTGACTCACAAAAGTCGGTTCTTTTGCTCATGGAGCACCTTACATTTGCCTTGGTCAGAAGAGGATGGCTTCCTAAGATAAAAAAGCAAATATTCATTTTCAGTTTCTCATCCTTTCCTCCTGAACTGGTACTGCGGATCAATCTATTTCCAGACTCTCATTATACAGGATGTTGTTATCACGGAAAGAAAATTCAAGAAAAGAACTTCAACAATGGAAATAATTCAGCAGAACAAAGACGCCAAACCTCGGACAACTTGGACGCCATTTCTGCGGAGATCGTCGGACCAGGGAGACTGGGTGCGAAGATCAAAGGCCCTGACGACACGAGCCCCTCTTCTGACGAGCTCAAGGCAGAGAGCAGCGCCCACGAATCCAAGGCCACCCGTCACCACAAAGCTGTTATTCTCTATCCCCTCGTTCTCGCTCAGATGCATTTTGATCCCGCTCTTGTTTTACTCTGAAGCTTTAAGAATTCAGAGTCAATTCACAAATCCCACTCAAATTTGCAACTCTGCCTCTGGAAGACCACCCAATTGCATCTCCCAGACGCAGCTTCGTCGACTTCCTCACTTCCGATTTGACAAGAAAAACAAGAAACTATTTAACTGGTGTCAAACAGTGCCATCTACCTTGAAGGGCGTGCGGTCTCTTCCGAATTCCATGCTTGGGACGACATGTCATACCCACACAAAGAATCCCCAACATCAAATCGAAGGAGTCAATTTCAAGTAGTTCGTCTTTGTCCAATTCAAATGCAATTCAGGGACTACCCAAGAGAAGTACCAAAAATCCCCCGATAATGTGTTTTATTGAAATACCAAAAAATATATAAAATGATATAATAATTGGATAAGTAATCAATATATTTATATTTCAAACTTAAGTCACCTTAATTTTAAAATTTATAAGTGTAATTAAGTAGAAATTAAACAATTAAAGGCTTGTTTGATAAAATTGAATTATAAAAATTGAAGTTTGAAATATTTAAATTCTTAATTTTGAAATTGATGTCTAAAGATAAAATTTGAATGTTAAAATCAGAATTTGAATATGAATATGAAGACTCAGGTGTATTTAAATAGAGTTTGAATTTATAATTTTTTATCTTAATTTTTATAAAAGTAATTTGTTTAGAAGAGGAGAAGTGGAACTAAAATAAAAAATTTATATTTAGTTCCGCAATGGAGGCATTGAACCCAATCCAAATACACCCTTAATTAATTAATATGTGATGCTTATTTATTACCAAATTATGAAACTTAAAAATTTTACATTTACTTTTTGGCTAAAAAAATATTGAAAAGATATATTTTTTTTGTTCTGTTTTTATAATTTTTAGAAATTTTATATTAGTAAAAATAAAATTTTTAAAAAATTATTGTTAATGAAGAATCAATATTATTTTTTTATTCAGTAATATTTTTGAAATAAAATTTAAGATTTTGATAACTTTGTAATGGTTGACATTTTGTCTTTTTAATCAAGACTCCCAAAAAAGAATATCAAATACAAAAAAAAAAATCAGAGATTCCAAAACCTTACAGAAAATTCATATTGAAAGAAAATAGCAAGTTTTTTATATCAAATAATGTGTAATTATATGTAATTTGCTAAACCCTCCTTCTATCAAAAATAGAAGATCAAATGGTATTTTCTCTGTTTGGATTTGAATATCTTATTTTAACTTAACAAAAAAAATTAAAAAGAGTAATTTGATTATAGTTAAGTTATTATAATATCCTTACTAATTAAAGAAGATAGTGGTATGATCCATATATTAGTGAAGTAAATTTTTTAAATTAAAGGAGTCAAAGAGGTTAATGGAGGGTTAATTATGTTAATGAAGTTTAATTCTCTTAAATTAATAAAATCAATAGTAGAAATTTAAGTAAAATATATAATAATTTTTAAAAAGTGGACATTCAGTTTTGAATATTTTAAAAATAAAATGTCTACATTCAATTGTAGAGAAAAAGAGTATAATTTTTTGTCATCCATAAAAGCACCGAATTGTTCAAAACAAATCGTTATTACAAATCTCAAGAATGCTTCTTCTTCTTGATAGATTTAATCTAATTTTATTATTTTCCCTTCGAATTTTATTTTTTAATAAATGTTTGAGTGTATACTCCAATTTCTTCTAGCAATTGTTCTTTCTTCGTCTAATGTATACAATGTTAGGTTTAAAACTGTTACGACATAAAGGAGTTTATTATGGCAAGTTTCTTGGCTATAAGGATTTGATGTGATATTATTTGTCAAGAAGACTTTTATGGCATCAAGAAGTCTATTTAGAAGTTGTCATTATTTGAGCAAAACTCTATTATGGCAAGGAGAATAATTTGGTATCTCTTGAAGATCCTAAGATTTGGAGGATTTCGTGAAAATCTATCTACACCAAATATCAAGGAGTTTGATATCTGAATATTTAGGGATTTCTTGCTATATTCTAGGGATATCAATCTTGGAGAAAAAGAAGCTCAAGACTATCTAGAAATTACATATATGAGAATTTTAAGGCAAAGAAAATTAACTCTCATAAAATCTCTCCTAGCAACTCTTGAAATTCATAGCGAGAGAACTCTCGACACTCAAGCAAAATCTAGAAAGAGAGTTATCTAACAACACATGATATAGAAGCTTTATCTGGAAAGAGTTTAGCAACACACTTGATCTTTCTGTTATGTTGTTCTTGTGTTAAAGTGTGTTGTTTTTGTTCAAGTGCTAGAAGCTGATTCTTCAACAAACGCTGAAGGTACTTGACAAGTTCATATTCATCTACCTCACGAAAAAAAGGGTGTTGTGGCTGACGGAGTCAGTTGTATACATTAAATGCAAGTGTAATCTTAGTGCATCCTGTCGAAAGGCATTCGACACATCTTGTTAAGGCGAGTTCAACAAAAACAAGTTGTGGTTGGATGACAGTTTGACAATCGTGAAGGCAATTATTGTGGCTAGATGATAGTTCAACAATCGTGGAGATACGAGTTGTGATTGGTGTGTTTCTAATCGTGAAGGCAACATTGTGATTGATTGAAGTTTTAGTTGTTGAGGCAGCATTGTAGTTGCTGAATTTCCAGTTGTTGAGAGAGCTTTGGGAAAAAGTGTTTTGCTAAGTCAACTAGGAAAATTACTAGAGGAGATTGAGGGCGCGTCCCTATACTTTTGTAAAAGAAAGTTTAGTGGACTGCTTTTCTGGGTATGACCCTGTAGACGTAGGCTATTGTGCCAAAATTTGTTACCAATTTCCTTGTATCAAATTTCATTATTTTGCTAGTGTGTGTTGTGTTAAGCTGTACAAAATTGACGTCAACACATGGAGTTCGACAAGAAGCGCAATAATCGAACAAACCCAACCTTACAAGTGGTATTAGAGTTGGTCACCAATTGTTACTAATTGGCTATTAATTTAGCATGCGAGATCGTGAAAAAGATGGTTTGTGCAATTAAAGCAAAGGAAGCTGGATTAATAATGAGGCCGCCACTACTGGATGGAGCAGACTATGCTTACTAGAAAGCATGAATAAGAATATTCATTCATACTAAGAATGAACTCCAACTGCCATGAATCATGAGGGTATTGCTGTTGAAAAACCCATGGAGGAATATACAGACGTTGAATGAAGGATGAATACAACAAATGCTAGGGCACTCAATGTTATCTTCATGACTTTTGATGCGGAGCAGTTCAAGTTAATCTCAACTTGTCAATCTGTCAAAGAAGCATGAGAGGTGTTACAAACAATCTAGGAAGGAACGAGCAATGTTAGAATATTAAAGTTACAAATGTTAACCTCTTAGTTTGAGGAATCGAGTATGACATAAAATGAAACTATCTCCATCTTCAATTGCAAATTGCAAGATATTGCAAATCAAGAATTTCAACTTGGCAAAAAATATTTTGAAGAAAAATTAGGACACAAAATCTTGAGATCTGTTGTGATTCCTCTGCCCTTATATCCTATTCTATCAGAATCTTTAACGATTTTCATACAAACACAAGGCAAATGCATCTATCGTTATAATTAGTATAAATGCAAGTATATCGAATGTCGTATCCTCAGGGATGATCAAATACTATTACTCACCTTTGCTCAATTGTTTAGTCTATCAATTCAATTATGAAAACGTTTGAAACAATTACTAGGAATCATAATCTAACTTAACTAATCTTGCTTGCAAGTAGTGGTGTCAAACGAGCTACCCTGCTCTGGCCCGGGCTTGAACGGGTGGGAACTGGTTGAGCCGTTTAGCCCGCGGGCTAAAAACCTTAAATCCGTAGCCCGTAATGGCTAGCCCACAGGCTAAACGGGCCAACTCGCGAGTTAATATATATTATATATATATTTTTTAATAAATGAATTTTATTAAATTTTAAATATTAAAAAATACTATAAAAAGACGTCATTTTAAATAAATATTTTTTAAAAAATAATTAAAATATAAGGGCTTTGCTTACTCTGACCCGTGGGCTAAAAAGCCTGCGTTAAAAACGGGCATGGACTTGCTAGTCCAAGCCCGCCTATTTGAGCCAGCCTGCGGATAACCTGTATTGACAGTGCTATTTACAAGAGGGAATTCAATTGAGAAAATAATATTTGAATGGAAAACCCCCCTAGAATTATAGAAAAATCTCTTAGTTAATTATCTTTCCCTTCTTATGTTGGTGAAATTCCTATATTAGGGCTCACTCTATCTCTAGATAAGAGTCCTCTACCATTAGATTAGCTAGTTGAAATCTCTTTCTAACTAATTTAACCTAAGAATGCATTTAGATTAGTGAAATTCCAATTACATTTCTCTAATTACTAAGAAGATGTTGAGACCCCTATCTCTAGCCACCTAAATCACCCCCATTGTTTGTGTATGGTCTATTCCACCCTTCCTTTCTCAATTCCAAGTGAAAAACCCAACTCATAAATCAACTAACAATCAAGTTCATTCAACTAATCAAATCCACAAACAATACATAAGAAATTGGAGCTCAACCAACCAAGATAACAATTCATTCACCTAGATAATAACCAAGGTTCATAACCATCTAAGTATTCAATTGTTTAGCTCATCATAGTACACATCAAAAAACATAAAGCAATAAATAAAGAGGAGGATTTGCTCATTCTCATGTCCTCAAATCTTCTCTTCTTCAAAGCTTGGAGTTCTTCAACTTAGTTGTGAAAAGTTAAGTTCTTGAGTTTAAATCTTCAAGATTAATCTCCCTATTCTTCAAGGATTCCACCTTCTCTCTCAATTTCTTTTGCAAAGAATGAAGATTTGGGATGGGATTTTTCTCTCAAAACTCTTCCATTTTCAGTGTAACATCCCGCCCTAGAGATGGTCTAGGTGTATTTGTTTTCCAGTGGACTTTATAATTTATATATATAAAACATTTGAGAAAACTATTATGAGTTAGGCTAATTTATTTTTAAAAATTATTTTAGAACATATTCTTGCACATTCTTGACTATTCTAGAATATTCTAGGTTTTGTAAAAAAAAAAAAAAGAAGAAGAAGAAGAGAGGCCTATGAAAAAATGATACGCAGGTCACTTTTCTCCCTTTGTCTCCACTGACTTTCTCCCACCTTTATATGGCAATTTCTCTTCATTTTCTTGGCACTATTCTTTCTTGCTCTTTTTGATCTTGCTTTCTTTCTTTCTTTGTTTTTCTTCTCCTTCCCGAGTCTTCTTTTGTTGCTTGGTTTTTCCTTTGCTTCTTTCTTTCTTCTTGTCTGTATTTCTCCTTTTTCCACGGATCTCCTCCTTGTTAGTTAAGGCAAGTTTTAATGTTATTTTTGTTTGTGATTTCTTAACTTTATTTAGTGATTTCTTTAAATTTATAGTAGAAATTATTTGTTTTGTAAAATTAGTATATTTTGATTTAAAGTTTTTATTTTAGTTTAGTTTGAGTTACATTTCTTTTGTTTTAGTTGCAACTTTTTATCCTTTAAAATTTGAAATAGATTTGAAAGTGATTAAATTATTGAAATTTTGAGATTTGAGATTTAAATTAAAGTGATTTTTTTATTCTCTTAAAATAATATTTTCATTCTATATATTTTTCTCTTAAACATTCAATATTTAGTGTTTGAGAATATTTAATATTTGTAAAATTTCATTAAAAATATATATATTATACTAAGATATATATATTTAAATATTTAAGAATATAATAATAATACTATTGTATTATTTTATGATAATATAATGAAAATTATATATATATATATTGTTGCAAGTGTAGGCTTAGACTTATGCCTATAATATCCTAGGGATACTCACTCAATACTTTAGAATTTATCATATTCAGGGTTTTCAACTAATATTTTGCTATTTGGATTTGTAAGAAATTTACATTTTTCGTAAGATAGCAAATAACTCTAACACTTGCTACCAGGAGAGTTTACAAACCAAGACTTACTATATTTTTAGTGCTATCAATATTTTCTATTCACAAGTATAAATATATATATTATTTTGAGAATTACTTTAGTTACTTGTTTTTAAATTGGAGAGGTTTCCTGATGTGAAATTTGCAAGTGCACAAATATCGAACAAGTAATAAAGTAGTGAGTACAAGTCGTCCCAACGAGGATTGCTACCTAACTGCAAAATTCTTTTACTTATAACCCAACATAAACCAAAATAAATGTGATTTTATTTAAAATTTAATTACCAATAAAAATAATTAACAATAATAATAAACACAAAAATCAGTAATTATATTAATTAAAAATCAATCGCAATTGATAGACTAAAACACTCCAAATCAAGCTTACTCCTCTTATGACAAATAATTTATTTTCTTCAAATTAATTCACGACTTGGTTAATGGTAGAATTCCCAATTATAAGTTAGACCCAATCTCTTGGTGAAAAGCTCCTAACTTTAATTAATAAATATATCATATTTCTATGTGATTTTAATTATCAAAGTCGCAAACACCTCTATGGAATTCCCTAACTTTTGTTTCCTACTCGCTAGAAACCACACAAAGAAACCGAATCTATCTCTAGTCAGTTTTACAATATGTTGTTATTACCATGATCCAATTTAAGCTAGTACTTCTCGGCTACTAGAATAAATTTAAAGGCATGCAAAAATTGACCTAAAAATTATAAGCATTAAGAACAATAATAATAATTAACCAAAATCGAGATAAAAGAATTAATCTTTAATTGAAATAAATTAAATTCATAAAAGTTTCAGCCTTCATCGAAGGTCTTAACCACAAAAGATTTAGCTATTCATAATTCGAATATTCAAAGTTATAAATTTAATTAACCTAAAAAAAATAAAACAAGAAAGTAAAAGAAGATAATCCCCTGTTTCTCAAGCTTACTGCTCAAATTTTCTTTGCTCCATCTTCCTTCGGTCAACCTTGTCCTTCGTCCAAATTGCTTCCCCCATTTTTGTCTTCTTCCTCCCAATTTATTCTGCCTCAATTTCCTCCCTTCTTGCTGCCCAAATTCGCCCTTTTGGCTGCCCCAAATTTCTCTCTTCCTTGGCTGCCCGATTTTTTTTGCTTCTCTTGGTTGCCCTAATTTCTTACCTTTTGTTACCCGAAAATCTCCTTCCTTGGCTGCCCTAATTTCTTACCTTTTGTGTATTAGGAATTCAAATCTAATTTAGATTTTAAATCTTATTCCAAATCAAAGTCAATTTTAGAATCTTCCTTTTTCTTCTTTAAATTGAATCCTTATAAATTTTTGAATTGCATGGTAAATTTTTATTTTCCTTTCCTAGCTAAGTCTTATTTCATATTTTCTTCTCTTGACATTACCATTTTGCCTCTGCATTAATAATTAGTAAAATCAGTGAATTAAAGTGTACTTTATAAATAAAATCATCTTAATTAATTTATACTAAGTACATAAATATTTAATTCACCAAAACAAGTCAAAGTCATAAGATTTATATCAATTAACCCATAAATAAGTGAGAAATTAATTCTAAATAATGATTAAATTATAATCTTATCATTTCCACGAGAATTATTTTAGTTACTTATTTTTAAATTAGAGAGGTTCTCCACAATATATTTTTTCTTGTGCATTAGAAATATTTAAGAGCGGTGCTCCAAATAGGTATTTATTTGATTTGAAATATTATAGTATTTGAACATGATCTATAAATACAAGAAATCTTTGAAAAATATTTTATTGTGTATTTTTAAGAAGTCTTGTACATTTCTATGGCATATTTGGAAAAACTTGCATTTACATGTTTGGACTGGTGAACGGTTGTTATTTTGAAGATATGCTAAAATTAAATTTGGTTATGGATTTGGATTCATTTGGATGGCTACTTTAGTGGCATTTATGTTTGAAAATTGTATAAAAACTTCGTCCCGGCTAGATATGATTTGGAATATGATGTGATTATAACATGATTTGAGCCTGAAGCGTCAGTGGATTGCACTGTACGTGGCTTGTCCCCTGTACTAGGACCTCTTTTGCTGGCGTAAAATGCACAGACTCTGGATTGTGGATCCACTTGAAAGGGGGCGTAGTATGTCAAAGAGGGCGTGACCCAAGTGATACTGCGTTTATCTGTCTGCGGTCACCTTACAGTGAGTCAAGAGGGCTTAATGTTGAGGTTAATCACTAGGGTTGGATTGATAGATACCCCAGATCCTTAGCCTGATCTCTGTCTGGGAAGGCAAAAGGTAGTTTGTAAAATCGAACGTTTGTCCTGGTGTGTGGTTGGTATTGACTACGGGATGCCGAAATTTATTTCATGATGACCTTGTTATTGGCTCTGGTAATTTTACCATTGAGCCAGAATCTGAATATTTGTCATGTTTGAGAAATTTTAGGCACATAAATCTCAGTCTGTTTGAAGAATTGAGCTCAACAGAAGCAATACGAGGTATACCTAAACTTCCCAAAATCATAAGGATAATGTGTGGCTCATGACAAATTGGAAAGTAGAGCAAGTCTTCTCACAAGGAAATGACGAAGATCAACATTTTCAGAATATTAGAGCTCATTCACATGGATCTTTTTGGTCTTACTCAAATAGAAAGTGTTGGAGGCAAACAATATGTATTAATGTGTGTTGATAACTTCTCCAAATATGCTTGGGTTGAATTTTTGATATAAAAATCAAAAGTCTTGGATGCATTTTGAAAGTTGTGTTTAAAGCCACATACATAGAAAAGTTAGACACTATGCAGGCTATAAAAGAATCATGGTAAGAAGTTTGACAATCGACAGTTTAACAAATTATGTGTTGGTTATGGTATTTAACATGAATTCTCTGCACCACATACACCTCAATATAATGATATAGTTGAGAGGAAGAACAAAATCATCCAAGAAATAGCTCAAGTTATATTAAACTCCAAGGAGATATCTCAAAGATGATGGGTAGATGTTGTTAACACTGCTACACATGTAATTAACAGGACATATCTAAGACCTTACACTACAAAAATTGCCTATGAAATCTGGTTAGGACGTAAGCTAAACTTGACCTATTTTTATATTTTTGGCATTATGTGTGACATTCTGAATGATAGGGAACCATTGGGCAAGCTTGATACACGAAGTGATGAGGGAGTATTTCTTGGCAACTCCAACAATAGTAGAGCCTATCGTGTTTTCAACGAGAGAAATAGAACTGTCGTGGAGACCATCAGTGATGTTATTGAAGATGCTACTACAACAAAGAAGAACGAGGCAACTACAGTAGATGAGGAGGAACCTAATCTTGTCAATCCTCAAGAGTCAATCAATGTGGAGATCAATATAGAACTAGAGGAGTTGACAAACAATGCAACGAATTCAAAATTGACAGACGGAGAAGTTCAACATAGAAAGCCATCTTCAGGAATAAAAAAGAATCACCCTACATATTTGATCATTAGAGACTTGGATTAATCAAGAAAAAACAGAGGAAAGTAAAAGATCAACTATAAGTAGATGGTGATGTTCACTTGTTATACTTCAACACTGGAGCCAAAGAATGTTAAAGAAGCCTTAGCATATTAATTTTGAATAGCCTCCATGCAGGATGAACTTTAACAGTTCGAGAGCAACGATATGTGGGAACTTGTTCCACGTCCAGATGGCATTAATGTGACTGGCACAAAGTGAGTATTTCGTAACAAAACTAATGAATATGAAAACATAACACACAATAAGGCAAGGCTAGTTGCAGAGGAATACACCAAATATCAAATAGATTGATATTCTAATATTTAGGGATTTCTTGCTATATTTTAGGGATATCAATCTTGGAGAAAAAGAAGCTCAACATTCTCTAGCAATTATATAAGTGAAAGCTTCAAGGCAAAGCAAATTAACTCTCGTTAACTCTCATAAAATCTCTCGTGGATACTCTTGGAATTCATAGCGAGAGAACTCTCGGCACTCAAGAAAAATCTAGAGAGAGAGAGTTAGTTATCTAAAAATTTATGATATAGAAGCTTTATCTTGAAAAAGTTTAACATCACACTTTTCAAAAGTATCCAAGTACTTGCAACCCAGTCATCTATGCAACCCAGTCATCTATAACAATAGGTATCTTCCTTACACTTTTCGCAAACTGTTGCGGACTTGTAATACCCTTAGGTTACTATGCTAATAGTATTTTTTTTAGAACCGTTAAATTGATATGAGAGCTCACATATATAAAATAATTATTTACTATCACAACATATAAAACGTTACCAAACTTTCAAAAAACTAACGCGTCAAATCAAAATATAATTCAGTTCTATTCTATTTTTCATTTAAACCAAGCAATAAACACTCCTATTTATGGAGACAAAAACAAATGAGTCTTCTAAGGACGAGTATCGAACACGTGAAGAAACACAAAAGCTACTAATGCAACTAACCAAAAAGAAAAAAAAAAGAAAAAGAAAAGGCTCCTAATACAAATCTGGAAAAGGAAAATATATAAAAGAATAGCAAGCCTCTGCATTTATAACATAATTGAAGATTTCATTACACGTCTTGAGAAGAACCTCTGTGCAACTGTGGAAAGAGATATGGTGTCAAAATGGGCTCCAGTTCGCGGGTTGGTTCGTAATATGGACGGACTTGGATTTAATTTCTCAAGCCCATTTAAATGTGAGCCAACACAGGTTGGAGAATGCCAAATCCTTTTTTTTTCTTTTTACCTTTGTATTAGAAATATTATAAAAAAAGGAATGTATGATAATTTTGACACTAAATTTGTGTACATCATATATTCTAATCATACATATAATTAAGGTTAATTAATTAAATTTAATTTTAAATATTTTTTTATATAAATTTTCATATTAGGAATGATATATATAATTAATATTCATTTTCTATTTTAAAAATATTGGTGACTGGCCAAAGATTATTTCTATCTTAATCATACATTTATATTTTTATATATGATAGAAAAAGAAAAATAAAGGAAAAAATATAGCATAAGATTTAATTAAAAAAAACAAAGACTAGGTCCTCGGGCTTAGTATGGGCAGATATGTGGTGGGGGTTTCCCAACTCGTGAAAAATAGGTCAATTGCTCAGCCCCATTTAAGGGGCGGCGCGTACCAAGTAGAGCGGACCGACTCGTTTGACCGTGCTAATATTCTACTTGTTTCAAAATATAAAATATTTTGATTATTCTTTTTTCAAAATAATTGATGTGTTGTGAATTTTAAAAATTATTTTTCTAAAATTACTCTTACTACAAATATAATTTTTCTCATTCTATATTATATTATTAGAATTAGTTAAAGATATAATAAAAAATACTTTTTATTTTATTTCTTAATATATGTAAAATGGGACGGAATGGCTTATATTTTAAAATCGATGGAATAATTTGGAGAAGTAAGTAGAAATACAATCGTTAAAAATGAAAGGGAATGAGAGATTAGTTCTTGTAAAGGGACAAAGGTATTGATTCCGAGAGAGAATCATTTTATTTAAGATTGTCGGTGAACACGTACGGAATTTAATTAGTCAAGAAGCAATTTCCTTTTTATGTCCTCAGAAACAATCTTGGAATTCATAGTATTTCTATCTAGTAATAACAAAAATAATGAACTTCTCCTATCATGGTGATAATGTAACCCTTGTTATTGAAATTCATTTTTCAAAATAAAGTTTATTAAGATATTTATGTTTCTGAGTTTCTATAATAATTTAAATATAATTAATCTTTTTGCTAGAAAAATCCAAATGAGATGAAAACGAGTTTTATTTTTAAAAAGAAGAAATAGAGAAGACCCCCAAAAAAAAAAAAATCTGCCCCACGATTTTTTTTTCCAATAAGCCAACAAACAAAAGTAAAGGAACAAAATGTATAAAACTTAATAAGGACATAGAGAAATTGTGAAAGGAGGATGCATTCTTTCCTTGAGCGCCACAACCAATTTCTACCATCTTAATCCAATGAAAAGGAGGATAGACCCTTCTTTTGGTCCTCTTCTTCCACCTATTGCTTCTGCTTCTATGCCAAAATACTCTATCTGTTTCAAAATAAATGTCATATTTTTCTTTTCACTTTGTTTTAAAATATATATCATCTTTTTGTATAAATAATTTATTTATTATTTTATTTTTAATTTTATCTTTATTTTTAACCAACTATTTTAATGTTTTTATTTCTAAAAAATCATTAGTTTTTTTCATTCAACCACTTAAACATCAATCCTTAATATTAAATTTAAATTTGACATACTAACTAATCATTTATGAATAGAAATATTATATATATATATATATATATATATATATATATATATATCTAACATTTTTATAAAATTTTAAAACTTTAATTATCGTATAAAAAGAAAATAAATATTATATTTTGCAACGTAAGAAGTATCAATTACATATATGCCGAACTAAAACTTCTTTGTCTTTCTGCGTCCCTGTTTTTCTCTTTTTTTTTTTTTGTTAGTCTATCTTAGCCTTTTTGTACTTAATGAAAAAAGTACTTTTAAAATTTAAACTACATGACCATTATCTTTCAATTATTTTAAACTCCATAAAGACTGGCGCATCACCTCCATAGAATATCTAAGAATACTTTTTTATTTTAAATTATTTTTTTGTATTCCACATAGTAATTCATGATAATGCATTTAGAAATAGTGAAACTTTTGTAACAAATAAGAAAAATAAAAATGGAATAGAATATTAAATTTTATCCTGTTAATGCTAAAAAGATCCTTCCTAAAAGCCAGGTATCCTTAATTCCAATGCATAAATTTTCCTAAAGGAAAAATATCTATCCAAAATCTTTCAAAATTAATCTCATTAGAATCTTAATATTTAACATTTTCTAACGATTAAATATGGTCACCGGCAGATGAGGAAACAAAATGATAAAGGTATAGATGGCGTTTGTTGACAAGTATTAAATTACTCTAAGGTCTCTTACTTCCACATGGTAACTTAATATAATGAATTCAAAAGTCAAATTAACGTATAAGTGTTATAAAATTCCGGTCACAATAGACATAAAACTAACTATGGAATAAGAGTGAACAAGACTTTAAACTATAAAAAAGAGAGAAAGAGAGAACTCAAAAAGCTAGACTTTTTATTGAGAGTTTTCCACTACACATATACATCCACACTCTTACAAGCTCCTATTTATAGAGTTGAAAGTAACCCTTCGCATTATAGGTTATTAATATTCTTCTCTATAACTTACATAACTTACCTCTCATAATCTCTAAGATAATAGAGGTAGTGGAGTTAGTACTCTATAAAGGACAAATGTTACAACTTTACTTGTAACCTCTAACCTTTCATATTCCATAACTTAAAAGAATTATCTCTTAGTATAATGGACATTCATAATATTTCATAATACTCCCCATTGGATGTCCATTACATAAAGAATTTGTCTCATTAAAACGTTACTAGATAAAAAATCCAGTGAAAAAAATTCTAGTGAAGAAATAAGAGTAAACTACTCTTTATGTCATTGTTACTCCACCTGATAAGATAATCCTTTAAAATTTTTTAACTGACGCATTCTAATTTTGTTTACTAATTTCTCAAATGTTGCTATCGGCAATGTCTTAGTGCATAGATATGCTAGATTATCACATGATCGAATTGTTGCACATCAATTTCACCACTTTTTATGTCATTGTTACTCCCCTTGATAAGATAATCCTTTAAAATTCTTTAACTGATGCATTCCAATTTTGTTCACTAATTTCTCAAATATTGCTATCGGCAATGTCTTAGTGAATAGATCTGCTAGATTATCACATGATTGAATTGTTGCACATCAATTTCACAACTCTTCTGGAGTTCATGAGTAAAGAAAAATTTTGGTGATATATGTTGTGTCCTATCTTCTTTAATATATCCTCATTTTAATTAAGCTGTACAAGTTGCATTATCTTCGTATAGAGGAGTTGGAATTGTATTCGCAGAAGATAATCCACAATTCTCTTAGATATAATAGATCATAGATCTTAACCATATCCATTCTTGACTTGCCTCATGAAGGGTTATAATTTCAAAATGATTAGATGATGTGGCTACCATAGATTGTTTCGAAGAACACCATGAAATGGCAGTACCATCATAGGTAAATACATAACCAGTTTGAGAACATGTTTTATATGGATCGGATAAATATCCAGCATCTACATAACCAATTAATTTTAGATTGGTCTTATTTGAATAAAATAATCCAAGATCTATGTTACCTTGAAGATATCTAATGACATACTTAATACTATTTCAATGTCGTCTTGTGGGAGAAGAACTATATCTTGCTAATAAGTTCACAAAAAATGATATATCAGGTCTAGTATTATTAGCAAGATACATCAGTGCACCAATTGCACTAAGATAAGGTACTTCAGGACCAAGTAGTTCTTCATCCTTTTCTCATAGTCGGAATGGATCTTTAGAAGGATCCAGGGACCTAACGACTATTGGAGTATTTAAATGATGTGTCTTGTTCATGTAAAACCTTTTCAGTACTTTTTTAGTAAATGTTGATTGATGAATAAGAATACCATCTTCTAGATGTTCAATTTGTAAACCAAGACAAAAGTTAGTCTTTCTGAAATTCTTAATCTCAAATTTCTTTTTCAAATAATCTCTTGCATTCAGGAGCTCTTTAGGAGTCCTAATGAGATTAATATCATTAACATATATTGTGATTATCACGAAGCCTGATTCAGACTTCTTAATAATGAAAACACATGAACAAATCGAATCATTTTTATATTTGGATTTTATCAAACTCTCACTAAGATGATTATACCACATTCTTCCAGATTACTTCAATCCATATAGGGATTTTTGTAATTTAATGGAATAATTTTCTCGAGTACTCAATGTACATGCTTCAAGCATGTGAAATCCTTCAGGAATTTTCATGTAAATTTTACTATCAAGATTCCCGTATAAATATACATTAACTATGTCCAAAAGATGCATGCAAAGTTTTTCATATATTGCCAAACTTACAAGATATCGGAATATTATTGCATCAATTATAGGAGAATATGTCTCCTCATAATCAATTCCAAGTATTTGTGAAAACCCATGTGCTACAAGTCGTGTTTTATATCTCACGACTTCATTTTGTTTATTTCGTTTTTGCACAAATACCCTTTTATAACCAACTGGTTTTATACATTCTGGTGTTCAGACTACAGATCCAAAAACCTCACGTTTGGTAAGTGAATTTAGTTCTGATTGAATCGCATCTTTTCATTTCGACCAATCAGATCTATGCCGACATTCCTCTATTGATCTTGGTTTAGGATCTTCTTTATCGTTTAAAACAAAAAGTACTACATTATATACAAAAGAATGATCAATAATCATATTTATTCGATTCTTCACTAGTAGCTATAAAGTTTATTGAATTCGCCATATTTTAATTTTTAGAATCTTGAATATTAGGATCAATAATCTCTTGGTCCTTTTGTTCTAACTCTTCAGGAGGAGCACTTTGATCATTTAATCCTCTTTTCTTTCGAGAATTTTTATCTTAGAACCAAGGTCGGCCACGTTTTAGGTGTGCTTTAGAATTATTAGCTGTAGTATTTATATTTTGTCCTACAGAGATATCAACTCGAATAGGAGTATCTACAGCAGGAATATGTGATTTAGTTACTCTTATAGAATCAGCAAAAGCATCATCCAATTGATTTGTAATTTTCTGCAATGAATGATCTTTTGAACTTCTAGTTCACTTTAAAGAGGATGTTGCCCATGTAATTTTTTATTTTTGTTGCTTATTTTCTCTCCCTAATGCAGGAAAAACTGTCTCATTAAATTGACAGTCAGCAAATCTTATAGTAAATTCATCTCCCATTAATAGTTCAAGATATCTTATTATAGAGGGAGATTCATAACCAATATAAATCCCAATCTTCTTTGAGGGCCCATTTTAGTGCATTGATTTGGCATTATGGGAACATAAACATCACATCCAAAAATTCTCAATTGGAAAATGTTTGGTTCAAAACCAAAAGCTAATTGAAAAGGAGAATACTTATGATAATTAGTTGGTTTAATGCGTACAAGTGATGCTGCATGCAAAATAGCATGTCCCCAAACTGACGTAGGAAGTTTTGTTTTTATCAACAATCATCTAGCAATCAATTGCAAACGTTTAATAAATGATTCAGCTAGTCCATTTTGTGTAACATGAGCTACAGGATGTTCAATAGTAATGCCAATGGACATACAATAGGCATCAAAAGTATGAGATTAATATCCACGAGTATTATCTAGATAAATTTTTTTAATTGGATAATTAAGAAATTGTGCTCTTAGGCAAATTATTTGGGCAAGTAATCTCGCAAACACCATGTTATGAGATGATAATAAGCATACGTGTGACCATCAGATTAATGCATCAATTAAAATCATAAAGTATCTAAATTGCCCACGTGTTGGATGAATAGGTCTACATATATTGCCATGAATCCTTTCTACAAATGTTGGGGATTCATCATGAATCCTTTCTACAAATGTTGGGGATTCAACTCCCATTTTCATTGTTGAAGGTTTAATGATTAACTTCCCTGGGAAACAAGTAGTGCATTAGAATTCGTTAGAATTCAAGATTTTTTTTATTTTTTAATGAATGACCATGTGTATTCTCAATAACTTTTCGCATCATTATAGATCCAGGATGACCTAATCGTTCATACAAAATAATAAAATTATTTGGATCAGTAAACTTCTAGTTTATTAAATGATGCATTTTAATTACACTAATTTTGGCATAACATAAGCCAGAAGAAAGGGATGATAATTTTTCTACTATATGTTTATTTCTTGAAACAAAAGTAGTGACATATAAGAATTCGTTACCACTTTCTTCAATTGTCTCGATATGATATTCATTAAAATGAAAATCTTTAAAACTTAATAAATTTCTTCGAGACCTTTTAGAGAATAATGCATTTTTTATGACCAAGATAGTAACTCCAAGTAAAAGGATATTAGCTCTTCCGGATCCTCCAATTAATTTTGCACTACCGCTTCTGGTATGCACTTTTGTTTCTTCCATATTCAAGTGAGAAAAATATTTTTCATGTTTCAATATAGTGTGTGTTATTCCACTATCAATAAAACATAAATCATCGCTATCGTTCTTAATAAATGGGACGATAGCCATATCTAAATAAAAATATAACTTTTATAATCAAAATAAAACTAAATATAGATTACATAAAACTAAAATAAATAAAATTACAATCAAATAATTATTCCAATGAAACTAAACAAAACATAATAATTTTAATTGTTTATAACATGCCCATCACTAATCAAATGGTCAATCTTTCCTTCTCGGTGCTCAAAGAAATCCACTACTTCCAAATGTGTTATATCAACATGAGCATCATCAATATTATCACCATTAATATCATAAGGGGAAATAAAATTACCCTCATCACTTTTATCTTTCCTTTTGAATGAATCTTGATAAAGTTCAACAAGATGTTTGGTCGTACAACAGATAGGTGACCAATGTCCTTTTATACCGCATCGATGACATTTATCTTCACAGTTTGCTAAGGTATTATCATTCTCCTTTTCTGCAATTTTCTCATTCTTTTGATGATTTTGATAAGGCATATATTTATTGCGACCGTGTCCAAGACCATAGCCATTACCACGACCACGACCACGACCTCTCCCGTGGTTAGAATTATTAGTTCTAGTCACATTCATTTCAAGGAATGGAGCAGAACCAGTTGGTTGAGTCTCATGATTTTTCATAAGTAATTCGTTATTTTGGTCAGCTATGAGTAGGCATGCAATCAACTCAGAATATTTCTTAAACTCTTTTTCTCGATATTGCTGCTGCAAGAGCATATTCAAGGAATGAAATGTAGAAAATATTTTTTCTAACATATCTTCTTTAGTAATTTTTTCTCCACATAATTTCAATTGTGAAGTAATTCTAAACATAGTAGAATTATATTCACTAATATTTTTAAAATCTTGTAGCCTCAAATGTAGCCACTCATAATGAGCTTTTGGTAAAGCGATCATCTTCAAGTGGTCAAATCTTTCTTTCAAATTTTTTCAAAGAATAAGAGGATCTCTTACAGTAAGGTATTTAGCCTTCAAGGCTTCATGAAGATGGTGATGAAGGAAAATCATTACCATGGCACGATTTTGATTCAATTCAGTGTTATTTTCTCTAATAGTGTCTTCAAGACCCATTGCATTAAGATGAATTTCAGCATCAATAATCCACGATAAGTAATTCTTTCCCGTGATATCAAGAGCCACAAATTTAAGTTTAGTAAGATTTGACATGATGACAAAGAAAAGAAAGAACAATTTTTACTTGAACCTTCAAAGAATCGTTCTTCACAAAATCGTGCTTCAAAGAAACTTTAAAGAATAGTACTCCAAACAATCGTGTTGATAACGTGTTGTAAAATTCTGGTCACAATGGACACTAAACTAACTATGGAATAAGAATGAACAAGACTTTAAACTATAACAAAGAGATAAAGTGATAACTCAAGAAGCTAGACTTTTTATTGAGAGTTTTTCACTACACATGTACATCCACACCCTTACAAACTCCTATTTATAGAGTTGGAAGTGACCCTTCCCATCATAGGTCATTGGTATTCTTCTCTATAACTTACATAACTTACCTCTCATGATCTCCCATGATCTCCCATAATCTCTAAGATAATGGAAGTAGTGGAGTTAGTGGTCTATAAAGGACAAATGTTACAACTTTACTTGTAACTTCTAACCTTTCATATTTCACAATTTAAAAGAATTATCTCTTGGTATAATGGACATTCATAATATTTCATAATAATAAGTTATTTTAAAGTTATTTTAATAGATTGATCCTAACCAATCAATTTTTTTAAGCTAATAAAAAAGAAGTGATATTCTCACTCCTTTAAAAGCTTATTTCACTCCTCTTTCTAATTTTTAAATTATTTGAACCTTTTTTATGAATAAAAAAGATATCTATCATTCTTCATCAATTAAAGAGCGAAAAAATAACCATCTAAAAATTTTATTGCCGTCCTTTCAATTCATATTAATAATTCCGATACTTATACTCTAATAGATCCCATAGGTCTTCTCTTAGAGCTTTCCCTCAATGCAAATATTTTTATTGGTCTCTTGTTTTTAAGAATTATGGCCAAATTGCTGCTCCTTGTCCCACGATCGTGGTTTTGCCTTTCCAAAAGTTTGGCCATGCTGTGTGTTGCTTTGTTTAAGAAAGGAGTACCGAGTATTGATTTAGCTTTACTAATATATCGACAGTTTTGCTACCATTAATCTTTGCAAGAACGATTGGCTTAGGAAGGCCTGTAGGAGATTGTTGGAGGATGAAACTCATTCAGAACCTGCCTCGTTTGACAACTCCTAAAAAGACAATCAATGGGCAGGGTTCTACCTCAAAAACCTTCCAAGGATTAAATCAGTAGTGAATGATCAAAAAAAGATTAAAATAGATAATACCAATTACAAATATTTATAGGGAACAAGCCTGAAGGCCTTAGGTAACTAAATCCTATTGGAAAGTACCTTACTTTGGTTCCTATTCAAAGAAGGAATAGATCTGCCAACTGGGCCTTGTTCCCAATGTTATAGCATAGATGAGTATCTAGGTTGTATACCTAAGCCCAACTCCATCATCTGCTCCCCATCTCCCAGAAGCCAAGTATGAGAATCATCAAAACTTTTCAGATGCTGTTCATTCCCGCTCTCGCCTCAAAACTCTCATTTTTAGGCAGATTTGGAAATATTTTTATAAAAAATAGGAGTCACCTTTTTTGCTTCATCTTTTCAGTGCCATTGCTATCGCTACGGCCAAATCCTCAGAACGTAGGAAATTATTGACCAGTCAGAGAACCATAGCCCTTTTCTTGACTTGTTCCTCGAAAATTTTTTTAACCAATATCCATGGCATCTGGGTCACCGTCAAATTCTCAACCTTCTGACGCAGGTAACTCTCTCTACACTCCCTACAGTCATTTCATCTACAAAAAGTGGAGATTTAAACTTTGCTCTAAAAGAGTCGTCGATTATTTTTCCTTCTATATCTGCCAATTTTACACCTAAAAACCTTCCTCCGATAGCCAAATTTGCCCATTTGAGACCTCAAGAAGGTGCTTCTTCAGCCATGATGTTAGCCATGAGTATCCCTCTAGTGATGTCAGATAGGTAGATTTCTTCAACATATCCAAATATCGTATTTTTTTAGCATATTTGGGCCTTATTTCCCCCTTTTCCCCTCGCATTTAGGAATCAAATCGTCAACACTTTAAACTTGTTGATCACCGATTTATCCCATCATGAACGAGGCATATTCATTCCCCTTTCTAAGGGTTCATTTATAGTGTGCGCCTTTTTAATTTTTGAAAACTTTCAATTGCTAGTTGTTCTCCTTATATTCGAAGCTTCTTCATATTTAATTTGAGAATGCAGCCAGAGCTTCTGCTGCTTATTAGTTACTTTCTATCTCTTCCTTCTCCTTCTCCCAGGAAGTATCCTCTGTTTTCCTAGATGTTGTATGTGCCCAACTTGTTGAGTTTATGTGGGCGAAAGATTAGTTTGATTTACAACGCTGTCAAAGATGGCCACGAGGTTTTGAAAGTGAAGCTAGGCTCGCTTTGTCATACATGTGGGTCTTCTGGAGAGAAGCATGAAAGGAGACTATTGGCAATTCAAGTCTATGTGTCCTTGTTGGACCATACACAGATTCTGTAGCTTGATACTCTGTTTTTTATTTGACCATGAAAATGGATGGTGAGAGTAGGTGCTGTGACGCCATTCTACTGAGTTTTCATCCCCATGCCCAAAGAGTTTTGAAACTTTTCTTTCCCTACGCTGTTCGTGTTCGGGAGGTTAGACTAGAGTATCTGGAGTTTATATTAGGAGAATCAGTATACTTTTCTACTAGCAAAGATCTAGTGATTCTGATGATCCTCTTCTTGATTTTAATGTGTGTTTTTTTTTTATTAGTCGTGTTCGTGTTTCACCAGTAACCATAATATGAGATTACTAACAAGAGTCACGTGTATTCAATTTTTCTTTTTTAATGATTAAACTACGTGTTTATGAATTGAAAAGAAAAGACTCACAAAAATATAATACAAGACTTACAGATAAAATTTTTGTAAATTGGTCACGTTCCAAGGTCACGCAAGCATCCATCTTTCTACATCCTTTAGCCTGTAGCTTTTGTTTCCAAGCTCTTTGACGACGATGTACGGTCCTTCCCATACTGGCTTCATTTTTCACATCAATAGGTTACTTTCCCAGATGATTCGAGGGATTATCCGAGAGTTGTAATACTTTGCTACTAATCGCTTGTGTTGTTCTTCTGATCGCTTTGCCTAGGTCCTCTTTTCTTTTTCTAGAACTAGGTTTTCCACGAGCGATCGATCATTATTTTCTTCGTTGAAGATTTCCAGACTTTTGGAGGGGAGTCCAAATTCTACTAGGATTACTGCTTCTGTCCCGAAGCATAGGTTAAACGGGAATTCTCTAATGGCATTGTGAGGTGTAGTCTAATATGACCATAATACATTGTGTAATTCATCATACCATCAACTGCTTCGTTAACACCTGAAGAATAGTTTGATTGATTACATCGGTTAATCCATTTGTCCTTGGATGTACTACTGAAGTGAACCTTTGTTCTATGTGTAATTTGGTGCAAAATTCTCTAAATTCATTTGAATCGAACTGCTTCCCATTGTTAGTAACCAAGATATGCAAAATCCCAAAACGAGCTATGATTTCTTCCCAAAAGAATCTTTTACCTTACTAGCGATAATGATGGCTAGAGTACGAACTTTAATCCATTTAGTGAAGTAATCAATGGTCACCACTAAGTCGCTTCTTGGAAGGGTCCTAATAGGTTCATTACCGACTGCGGGAATGGAATTGGATTTCCTAAGGATTAATATTTGGTAGCTGGGAAGCGGTATATATTGGAATGCAGCTAACATTTTTTGCAATGTTTGACTAAATTTTTTGTCTTCTTCCATACTATGCTAGAAATACCCATGCCTTATAATTTTTCGTACTAAACTCGGGACTTCAATATGTGCACCACAAATTGCTTCATGAACTTCCCGCAAGGCATAATTCCCTTTCTCTTGAGTGACATACTCAATCATAGGCTATGAATAAGATCTTCTATACCACGTTCCAGTGACAATGGCATACCTAGAGGCTGTCTTGCCTAGGTCATATCATAGAGAAATATGCCAGAGACAAATGTAATTCACAATTAAGGCCATCTAAGTGTCGTCCCAACTGGTGTTGAAGACTTCTTCCTTTATACTTTTATTTTTCAACAGCTTTGCCTATGTACCGACTATAGGTTTTCCCTCAGATAGTTTGAAGAGTATATTAGTTTTGACGTTATCTTTCTTTGATTTTTTTCAAACTTTATGAATGGGAATCCACTGATTAAGCAACGAACGATTCGCAGATTTTCCCTCATATTTTTCTCCAACCTTCATATACGCTAGTGATTTGCCCAAAAACTATCTGAGAGTCACTCCGAATAATTAAATGTAGAACAATGAGTTGCTTGGCAAGCTTAATTCCAATTATTAAAACTTCATACTCTGCTTCATTATTACTAACCTCGATATTTTATTTTAGGGCATAGGCAAATTCTTTACCATTTGGATTTTCTAAAATTATACATGTCCAGCCAATGCGAGAAGAAGCAGATCCATCCATATATAGCATTGAACAAACATCCCAATATGGTTCTATGGTTTTAACTTCATCTCTTATGTTATCTGCTCTTACTATGTATTCTACCACGAAGTCTGCTAAGTCTTGCCCTTGGAACTTCTTACTTGGAGCATAGTCAATGTGATACTTTCTCAGCTCTCTATGGTCCATTGGAGTATTCTCCCAAACATATCAAGTTTGTGGATAGTCAGCCTGATGGAGGCGACAACACTTGAATGGAGTGGTACTAAAAGTATGATCGTAACTTTCGAGCAGCCACAACAACAGCCAATATATACTTTTCCAAGGTTGAGTACCTTTCCTTTACACTGTGCAATATGTGAATAACTTAATAAATCGATTTCATAATACCTTTTCTAGTCACACATAAGACCGAGCTAGCTGCCACATCTAGAATGGCTATATATAAGTGTAGGGTTTTCCATCTTTGGGGCCACCAAGAGAGGGAGTTGACCTAGATAAAAATTTTAGGTAATCAAAGGCCCACTAACAATTCTGGGTCCACTAAAATTTGCCTTCATTTAATAGAAAGTGATAAAAGAGTGCCCTCTTTTCTCCGACTTTGACTAAGAAATGGCTTATTGCGGCCATCTTTCTCGTCAACCGCTATACGTCCTTAAGTGTTTAGGAAGGTTCCATGCTTACGAGCGCTTGTATTTTTTTTTTTTTTTTTTTGGATTTGCCTCAATCCTTTTATAGGATACCAAGAAGCCTAAAACCTTACCTAACCAAACCCCAAAAGTGCACTTTTGTAGATTTAATTTCATGTCCACATACCGCAATGCTGCGAGCGTTTCCTGACCGGCCAAGTCAGGCATCTTTCTTGACTTAACAATAATGTCATCAATGTAAATCTCCATATTTCGCATAATCTGGTTAGCAAAAGCTTTTTTGACCATTTCCTGAAAGTTAACTCCTGCGTTTTTCAAACCAAAGGGCATACTAGTATAACAATAGATCCCATCATTTGTCACAAAGATGTTTTGTCTATGTTTTTCTAAGCCATGGGTATCTTGTAATAATCCTTATAAGCATTCAGAAAGCATGGCACATTGTGCTTAGCCATCGCATCAACTAATTGATCAATCTTGGGGAGAGGATACGATTTTTTTGGGATGGCCTTGTTTAAATATGTGAAATCGATACACATAGGCCATCTGCCATTGGGTTTTAGGACTACCACCAAATTTGATAACCAAGTAGGGAAATGTACGAGTTTAGTTATACAAGTGCTTAATAATCCCTTTACCTCATGTCATATAACCTCTTGCCTTTATTTGGAAAAGACTCTCTTTTATTAAACTCCTACTGAGACTCGGGCTTGATCCCTAGTCACTGTTCTGTTATCGTGCAAGCGACCATGCCTAATTTAGCATTGTCCTAGGCAAATACGTCCTCATATTCCATTAGGACTGTTTGGACTTGATGATGAATATACCCGAGCCTTATCTGTCATTCTAGAAGAATCAATTTCAAAACTGCACAAATTCTCCTTCTGGCTCTATTATTATAGATTGTTTACTGTCCTTCATAGCACGCAATTCATACTTTCTATCTTCGGAGTCCCAAAGCTCACAGAGTAACATTCTTGTGTTTCACTTTCTTCTTCTCAAGCACATAATATCCTTCTCTCATAGGAATTTCTAAGGTCGAGTCAGTGGCGGAGATACGAGCATTGAACTTATTCAATATCGAGCTTCCCAATAGCATGTTGTAGGCAGATCTAGTTGGGACTACTAGAAATTTCATCATTATGATGACAATGCTGATTTGTACATGTAAATCTGTTAGCCCTAAGGGAAAATCATGAAGTTTTGAATAATGACAAACCTTGTTATAGACTAATGTTTATGTCAATTGTGTGATAGGATTGTTGGATTAAAGAAGTATGAAGTCTTGTTGCCTTAAAGCCAAAATGCAAGAACAACTTCAATGAGTCAAAGTGATTGAAGATTGAAGAGTTTGTTCAAGATGATTGAAGGCATTGAAGACTTAAAGTGTAGGTCATATATGCTCAATAGGTATATTCTTTTGTAAACCCTACACTTCTGTGTCTTGGAATCTATTGAATGCATAAGAGTGCAACAAAAAACTTGTTTTGGATCTTAAATGGCTTTGAATGAACTTTTGAATAACAAGTATATTTTTGAACCTCAAATGATCTTGAGTAAACTTTGTATGATCAAAGTATTTTAATAACGGTTTTTGAGTTTGAAAATGTTTAAAAGACTTACCTATTTACACAAAATGTTTTCAATGTTATTAAGGTTGATTTTCAAATGATTTGACAAAGTTTGATTAGTTTGGACGCAAGTTCGGACGTCCAAACTTTGAATATGGTTACTGTGCTTCCAGAGAAATTCGGATGCAAGTTCGGACGCATGGGATAAAGTTCGGAAGTCCAAACTTTCTCTGATAGCATGGTTACTATTTTTTCAGAGAAATTCGGACAAATGTTCGGACAACTTGGCACAGTAAATTTCGAACGAAAGTTCGAAAGCATAGGAGAAAGTTCGGACGTCCGAACTTTTCTGAAACTAGCCGTTACTAGCCGTTTTATAGCCCTTGAAATTGATTGTTTGAAATCTATAAAAGCTATAAACTTAAGAATTTTGTAACTTTTGAATCTCTGAGAAATCTTAACATTCCAAACTCTTTAGCAAACATCAAAGCTCTCTTTTTTCTTGTGCTTTCAATTGATCATTCAAGATTCCAAAGACAACAAAGTGAAGAGGTGCAACATTGTGTAATTATCTACCAAGAAAGTGGTAGCATCATATTCATTCTCCATTCTCCATTTAATTGTATTTTCTACTAGCTCATTACAAGGTTTTCATGTAAACATAAAATTCTTTAGATAAGGGTGATCCTTGAGATATTGATTCAAGGTTGTTTGCAGATATAAAATTATTTGGTATGGTGAACATTATTTATAGAATTACAAAAGAGGTTGTGAGTGTAAAACCATTTTGTGGTGAGTCTCTTATGTAATTGTTGAACTTGAACATATAGTAGATTGATTGAAATCCTTGAGTGTAGACTCAAGGTAATGGACATAGAACTTGAAGAGATCGAACCACTATAAATTGCTTGTGTTTATTGATCTTAAATTTTTTATTGCTTTGACATTGATTTATATATTCTCTCATTGAAACAAGTACACATAATCTGCTCTAGCTAAACTTGTAAAAAGAAATTATTTTCGAAAATTAGCCAAAGACCTAATTCACCTCCCTCTTAGGTCTTTCAATTGGTATCAGAGCAAGGGCTTCTCTGTGTGGTTTTGCAACCTAGAAGTTAAAATCTTATGGCTAATATTTCAAACTTACCTTATCTAGAAGGATCTTCCACAAATAGACCACATTTGTTTGATGGAACAAACTATACATTTTGAAAATCTAGAGTTAAGATATATATTTGTTCTATTAATTTTGATTTGTAGAACATTGTTAAGAAAGGTCCTTACATACCTATAAAAATGAGAGCTGATGGAGTGACTTTAGAACCAAAGTCTATAGATGAATTTGATGAAAATGATTCAAAGAAAATAACATTAAATTATCAGGTCATGAGCATTTTAAGTTGTGCATTAGATGTAACTGAATACAATAGAGTTAGTGGATGTGACACTGCTCATGATATGTGGAGATTACTTCAAGTAACACATGAAGGTACAAATCAGGTTAAAGAGTCAAAGCTTGGCATGTTAGTAAGGGACTATGAGCTATTCACCATGAAGCAAGGTGAGAATGTTAGTGATATGTTTACAAGATTTACTAACATTTTCAATGGTTTAAAAGCTTATGGGAAGAGCTATACAATTGGCGAGCAAAACAGAAAGATATTGTATGCTCTACCAAAATCTTGGCAATCGAAAACACTTGCTATTGAGGAATCAAAGGATTTAAAAACACTCCCACTTAAAGAACTCATTGGATCATTGCTTACACATGAGATGAAGGTGAAAAGACTAAATGATATTGAAGACGAAGAGAATGGAAGAAAAGGAGTTGTACTCACAACTTCAAATCATTTGAGTGAATAAGAAAAATCATCAAGTGAAGAAGATGGAAACAGTGGAGAAGAATAGATAGTTATGGCTGTAAGAAAGTTCAAAAGATTCTACAAAAAAGAATTTCTCAAGAAAGGGAGAAAACCTACCAAGAAAAATGGACAGTCATCATCCTTCAAACCTCAATGCTTTGAATGCAAAAGTACAGAACATCTTGTTGCTGTTTGTCCTAAAGTTCTGAAAAAGGAAAGAGACAACAAGATCAAAAAGAAATCTGCCAAGAAGGGAAAAGGACTGGCTGGAACTTGGGATCAACAAGAAAGTGAAGATGACAGTGAAGGAAAAGCCAACATATGTTTTATGGCAATTGATGATGAGGTTCGTTTTGCTTCAAGATCACGTGCCACAAAGTAGTTTCTTGACAGTGGCTGTTCAAGACACATGACAAAAAATGCCTCACTTGTTAGTGAGTTTCAAGCAACAAGTGAAGGTTTTGTCACATTTGGTGATAAGAAAAAAGGAAAAATACTTGGAATAGGTAACATTGGTAAAGGTTCTTTCCCTCTCGTTAAGCAACTATTACTTATTGATGGTTTGAAGTATAATTTACTTAGCATTAGTCAACTATGTGATAATGGATGTAAAGTAGAATTTAAATGTGACACTTGTACTATTTTTTATAGTGCAAGTAGCAAAACCATCTTTGTTGCTAATAGAGTTGGAAATGTATATGTATTATATCTTGATGAACTTATCACAAATGATATAAAGTGCCTTGCCATTCATGATAATGATGGATATTTATGGCATAGAAGATTAGGTCATGTGAGCATGGATTTATTGAATAAACTTTTCACACAAGAGTTAGTTAGAGGATTACCTAAAATGCATTTTGATAAAACTCATCTTTGTGATGCTTGTCAATATGGAAAACAATCTAAAACATCTTTTAAACCAAACAAAATAGTTTCTATCTCAAAACCTCTTGAACTTGTTCATATGGACTTGTTTGGACCAATGAGG
This sequence comes from Rauvolfia tetraphylla, assembly GCA_030512225.1. Taxonomy (NCBI): domain Eukaryota; kingdom Viridiplantae; phylum Streptophyta; class Magnoliopsida; order Gentianales; family Apocynaceae; genus Rauvolfia; species Rauvolfia tetraphylla. The sequence continues at coordinate 8,301,170 of JAJQKT010000059.1, forward strand.
ACCACTAGTCTTAGTGGGAAAAGATATGCTTACGTGATTGTTGATGATTTTTCTAGATTTACATGGGTGATTTTCTTAGCTCAAAAGGATGAAACGTTTCATGAATTTGTAAAACTTTTCAAAAAGATTCAAACCTGTCTTGAGTATAAATTGATTTATATTAGAAGTGACAATGGAAGAGAATTTTGCAATCAAGACTTTACAAAATTTTGTGATGAATATGGTATAACTCATAATTTTTCAGCTACTAAAACACCTCAACAAAATGGTGTTGTGGAAAGGAAAAATAGAACCTTACAAGAGATTGCTAAATCAATGCTTTGTGAAAATTTTTTGCCAAAATATTTTTGGGCTGCACCTGTAAATACTGCTTGCTATGTGATTAATAGAGTTCTCTTAAGACTCTTCATAAGAAAAACACATTTTAAACTCCTATTTGATAAAACTCCTTCAATTGTTTATTTTAAGGTATTTGGTTGTAAGTATTTTATCTTAAATACTCCTGATAATTTGGGAAAGTTTGATAGAAAATCAGATGAAGGTGTATTTCTTGGCTATTCATCAAATAAAAAGGCCTATAGAGTTTATAATAAAAGAACATTATGTGTTGAAAAAATCATACATGTAACCTTTGATGAATCTAACATTTACCTTTAAAGAAGAAATGAAGATGATGTAGGTTCCTCAATGATTGATAATCAAACTCATCATCAAGTACCCACATTGGAAGAACATGCGAAAGAAGAAGAAATAATAGAGCAAGAACAAGATGGTCAACCTAGAAATGATCAAGAGCTTCCAAAGAATCTAAGATATGCAAGAGGTCATCCTAAGGAGCAAATCGTTGGTGATGTCTCCCAAGGAGTTAAAACAAGGTGGTATTTTATTGACAAATTTGCATTTTTATCTCATATTGAGCCTAAAAATATTGATGATGCATTGTGTAATGATTTTTAGATTATTGCTATGCAAGAGGAGTTAAATCAGTTTGAAAGAAATAAAGTTTGGACTCTTGTTCCAAGAGCTTATGATCATTCCATTATTGGTACAAAATGGGTATTTAGGAATAAATTAAATGAACTAGGAGAAGTTGTTAGAAATAAGGCTAGGCTTGTTGCTCAAGGTTTCAACCAAGAAGAATGCATTGATTATGATGAAACTTTTGCTCCGGTAGCTAGACTAGAATCCATAAGAATACTTTTGGCTTTTGCTTGTTTAAAAGGTTTTAAACTATTTCAAATGGATGTTAAAAGTGCATTTCTAAATGGTTTTATTGAAGAAGAGATTTATGTAGAACAACCACCCGGTTTTATTCATGAAAAGTTTCCTAATCATGTTTTCAAGTTAACCAAGGCTCCATATGGATTGAAACAAGCCCCAAGAGCTTGGTATGAAAGATTAAGTGGATTTCTTCTTTCAAAAGGATTTGTAAAAGGAAAAGTGGACACAACACTTTTTATAAAAACCTCTAGCAATAATGATATTTTACTTATGTAAATTTATGTTGATGACATTATTTTTTGTGCTGCTAACACATCCCTTTGTGAAGAATTTGCCAAATCAATACAAAATGAATTTGAAATGAGTATGATGGGAGAACTAAATTTCTTTCTTGGGCTGCAAATTAAGCAAACTAAGGATGGAGTCTTTATAAATCAAGCAAAGTATACCAACGAGCTATTGAAAAGATTTGGAATTGATCAAGCAGAAGGGATAGGTACTCCAATAAGCTCATCAACTAAATTTGATAAAGATAAAAAAGGTAAAAATATTGATGAGAAATCATACAGAGGTATGATTGGAAGTTTACTCTATCTCACAGCAAGTAGACCTGATATTATGTTTTCTGTGTGCTTATGTGCTAGATTTCAATCTTGTCCTAAAGAATCTCATCTAATTTCTGTCAAATGTATTTTTCGTTATTTGATTGAGACACATGACTATGGTCTTTGGTTTTCAAAATCTTCGTCTTTTGATCTTATTGGATATTCATATGCTGATTTTGCCGGATGCAAAGTTGAACTTAAAAGTACTAGTGGTCATTGTCAATTTCTTGGTAGTTGTCTTATGTCTTGGTATAGTAAAAAATAAGCATGTGTGTTTTTGTCTACTGCTGAAGTTGAATATATTGCTGCTGGTAGTTGTTATGCTCAAATATTATGGATGTAGCATACTCTACTAGATTATGGTCTTAAATTTAATTGTGTGCCTATACTATGTGATAATACTAGTGCTATCAATTTGAGCATAAATCCTATTCAACATTCTAGAACAATGCATATAGAGATTAAGTATCATTTTATTCGTAATCATGTTGCTAAAACGGATATATGTTTGGATTATGAGCATACAAATGATCAAGTTGCTGATATATTTACCAAGCTTTTGGCTGAGGAAAGGTTTAACTATTTAAGAAGAATCTTAGGAACTTCAAAAATTAATTACTAATGTATTTTCTTGAGTGTGACAAAAACAGGGAAAATTCGAATGCACAATTTGGATGCATTGAGTGAAAATGGAACGTCCAAACTTTCTCCAGAAAATTTTAGATAGAAAAGTTCAGACGCATGACAGAAAGTTCGAACGTCCGAACTTTCTAAAACTGAAGAAACAGAGAAGTTCAGACGCAAGTTCGAACGTAGACCAAAAAGTTTGGTCGTCCTAACTTTGCAGTTACAGCAGTTTTAAAGAAACCAAATAGCCGTTACACACATTTTTTTATCATCCGAACTATTTCTCTTTTCAAATTTCTCTCTACCCATTTGCGTCCAAACCTAAATCTATCTGTAATTTCACAATTTTCACATCAAACCGCTTGGATTTGTGAGTTCCTAACCCTAAACACTACTCAGATTTCACTGCTTTTCTATTAGAAAAACATCATGATGAGAACTATGAGAGCAAATATTGAGAAAGGAAAGGGGTAGGCGAAGGACAGAGATAGAGGACAAATTCTCAATGAACCAAGGAGAATCAGAATTCCTCAATCATCATCTGGAGCAAACAAATTTGTCTCAATCAAGGCTGCATCAGAATTCAAAGATTGGAACAAGAAATCCAGAAAAATCATCCCTGGAAACAGAGTGGACTTTGACAAACTCACAAATATGGGTAATGTTCTGTCTTTATTTGGTGATATTGGCTGGAGCAATTTACTGGTTATTGATGAAGAATATTATCATTCTCTCATGTATGAGTTCTATGCAAATCTTAAAGAAGAAAGAGTTGAACATGAGGCCGAAAATGTTATTCAATGGTATTTTTTTAGAGTGTCTCAAGTAGACTTTGAATTCAATAATGTAGTAGTGAATAGAATCTGTGGAGTGAGTGATATTGGAGCAAGGTATTTCTCTTTGGGACAACACTGCTATATTAGAGAGCTATTTACAAATGAAAGATTTGAAGAGGCTTTCACCAATGGTAGAGAGTTGAGGACCATTAGAGAAAGGGAAATTAAAGCTTTTGATGCTAGGGGAAGAGTTATGCATCATATGATAACAACCATGATTATTCCTAACTTTGGACATAAATCATTTGTTAGAAATATACATATGGTGATTATGCTTGCTTTGCATGAGCATAGGAGATTGAATTTTGGGTATATGGCACTGAAGCATATGATTGGGGCTAGAAAGACTTACAACAAAGCTTTACCATATGGAAGACTTTTAACAAGAATTTTTAAACATTTTAAAGTTAAACTTCATGTTAGGGGACAAGCTTTCAAAAGGGGACAAATCTATACTAATGACTCCCTCAAAAGAATGCAATTAATTCTTGATGATGAGGGAGTATGGAGAACTAGAAGAGAAACTCCTCCAAAAAGAATAGAAGCTGAAGAAAGTGAGGAAACTGAGGAAGAAGAAGATGAAGCAGAAATGTGGGCAAGAGAAATGAAAACAAAAGAAGACTCTTTGAAGAAGAGCCAACCCCTCAATCACATCCTAATGTTGGAGAAGGTCCTAGTGCTAAAGGAATTTCAAGAGGAGACACAATTCAAGAAGCTTTGAACAACCATATCAAGGAGATGGAGAAAATGTATAAATTCTTTGAAACGTTTGCTCCTATGGTTCTTGAAAAATTAGACGGTTTAGAGAATAGAGTCAAGCACATTGAGGAAATATTGATAAAAAATCATCAAAATGGTGAAGGGCCTTCTAGAACTCAGGAAGAAACGGATGATGATAAGAATGATGAAGAAGACAAGAAAAATAAAAAAGATAATGATGATGAAGATAATGATAATGATGATGACCAAGGGGATGACAGTGAGCAAGCTATGGAGTCACAAAGAGGAGATCAAGAAATGCAGCAAGCTGGAATTAGCGTAGAAGGAGGTCAAATTCCAAGAGCTGAATTAACAACATCATCTAATCCAACATTCAGCTAATGAAGGGTCAAGCATGTTGCAGTGAAGAAGAAATCTAGAAAGAACTCTCCATCCACATCAAAAGACTGAGCATATCTTTACTCTTATCTCTATTTACTGCTTTTATTTATTTGTAATATGCTTAGTATGACTTATGAACACTTACTAGCTTGGTTTATGCAATTTCTCTATTTTTGTTCTTTAAATTTCTGCATTTTATTGCTATTTTTAATGTGGCTTATGTAATAGTTTTTAATGAAATTCAATGATGAAACCTCAGTATTGAGAGCTTCTTTTCATGATACTTTGATCACCCCAAGCTTAATTGCTGTTATAAAAAGGGAGAAAAAGTTGATTTACAGAATTATGTTAAATTGATCCTTACTATTTCTGTTGGCTATAGTTACATATCAGTCTAATTTTCATAACCCCATCTTTGAGTGATGACAAAAGGGGGAGAAAGATATGCTGTAAGAATGTGCATATGTGTGATGCAATGTGTGCTGATATATGTGTAATATGTATGGGTTGATGTGCAATAATGAGTAACGTAAAAATTTTCAGTATTTCTACATGTGGAATTTAAATTGAAAGGGATATAGTATGTGAGGTTACAGTTCATAAGTTTGGACTTGAAATCCGGATGCAAGATCAAAAGTTTGGACGAATCTAAACTTTCTTGCCAAAAATTATTTTTATGTTGTTCAAATTGTTTGAAAATTATTTTAATCCTTCTTATCCTATTTGAACAATCTTATGAAGGCTTATTTTCAAATATTACAGCTTTCATCTTACACATTTTAAAGTTTGAACTTGAAATTTCAAAATTCGGATGCATGAGTCAAAAGTTCAGATGCATGTTCTGAAATTCGGATGCATCCATATTTTGTTGCCAAAAAGTACTCTTTTGTTGTTCAAATTGATTCAAATATATTTTAATCTCTTTTACTATGTTTGAACAACCTTAGGAAAGCTTATTTTCAAAAATTGCAGCTTTCATTTCACTTATTTTAAAGTTCGGACTTGATATGTCAAAATTCATATTCACAGCATCTCAAGTCCAAACTCGTTGAAAAATGAGCACAATCTAAGGGGGAGCATTGTTAATCTTTTCTGACCTTTAATACCTCTCTTATAAGTTTTCTTAATGCTTAAATGTTATATCTTCTATCCTAGTTGTTGGAAGAAAGGAGGTAAATAGAGTTTGGTTGGGTCATAGGCTCATATTGAGCCTTTTAAATGTCAATACGCTAAATTGGTTATTATCTATCATTGACATTAATACTTCTTTGAATTACATTGTTTAAATCCATTACATTTTGCATCAAAGTTTGTCATCATCAAAAAGGGGGAGATTGTTAGCCCTAAGGGCAAATCATGAAGATTTGAATAATGACAAACATTGTTATAGACTAATCTTTATATCAATTGTGTGATAGGATTGTTGGATTAAAGAAGTATGAAGTCTTGTTGCCTTAAAACCAAAATGCAAGAACAACTTCAATGAGTCAAAGTGATTGAAAATTGAAGATTTTGTTCAAGATGATTGAAGGCATTGAAGACTTAAAGTGTAGGTCATATATGCTCAATAGGTATATTCTTTTTTAAACCCTACACTTGTGTGTCTTGGAATCTATTGAATGCATAAGAGAGCAACAAAAAACTTGTTTTGGATCTTAAATGGCTTTGAATGAACTTTTGAATAACAAGTATATTTTTGAACCTCAAATGATCTTGAGTAAACTTTGTATGATCAAAGTATTTTAGTAACGGTTTTTGAGTTTGAAAATGTTTAAATGACTTACCTATTTATACAAAATGTTTTCAATGTTATTAAGGTTGATTTTCAAATAATTTGACAAAGTTTGATTAGTTTGAATGCAAGTTCGGACGTCCAAACTTTGAATATGGTTACTGTGCTTCCAGAGAAATTCGGACGCAAGTTCAGATGTATGGGATAAAGTTCAGACGTCCAAACTTTCTCTGATAGCATGGTTACTATTTTTCCAGAGAAATTCAGACGAATGTTCGGACGCATAAGGAAAAGTTCGGACGTCCGAACTTTTCTAGACAACTCGTTCGGACGCATAGGAGAAAGTTCGGTCGTCCGAACTTCTTTGAAACTAGCCGTTTTATAACTGTTGAAACTAATTTTTGAAATCTATAAAAGCTATAAACTCAAGAATTTTTGTGAGTTTTGAATCTCTGAGAAATCTTAACATTCCAAACTCTTTAGCAAACATCAAAACTCTCTTTTGTCTTGTGCTTTCAATTGGTCATTCAAGATTTAAAGACAACAAAGTGAAGAGGTGCAACATTGTGTAATTATCTACCAAGAAAGTGGTAACATCATATTCATTCTCCATTCTCCATTTAATTGTATTTTCTAGTAGCTCATTACAAGGTTTTCTTGTAAACATAAAATCCTTTAGATAAGGGTGATCCTTGAGACATTGATTCAAGGTTGTTTGTAGATATAAAATCCTTTGGTATGGTGAACCTTATTTATAGAATTGCAAAAGAGGTTGTGACTGTAAAACCATTTTGTGGTGAGCCTCTTATGTAATTGTTGAACTTGAACATATAGTAGATTGATTGAAATCCTTGAGTGTAGACTCAAGGTAATAGACAGAGAACTTGAAGAGATCGAACCACTATAAATTGCTTGTGTTTATTGATCTTAAATTGTTTATTGCTTTGACATTGATTTATATATTCTCTCACTGAAACAAGTACACATAATCTGCTCTAGCTAAACTTGTAAAAAGAAATTGCTTTCGAAAATTAGCCAAAGACCTAATTCACCACCCTCTTATGTCTTTCAAAATCAACGTAGCCAATAGACTTTATACTTTTTTTGGTGAAGTCATATAGAGGTAGGACTGTCAATCGAGTTGAGTGATTCGGGCTTTACTAAGCCCGAGCTCAGCCCGATTGACATCGGGCTGGGAAAATGTGAGCCCGGGCTTGGCCCTTTGGGGCCGAGCTCGAGCTCAAACCGGCCCTAACTCGATTTTTTAAATTTTTTTATATAAAAATAATATTTTTTAATAATATAATAATATTATTATTATTATTATTATATATATATATATATATGTATATATATATACATATATATATACATATAAATATATTTATATATACATATTTTACAGGACGGGCTGAAATCGAACTGAGCTCACTTCAGTCCGAAATCGGCCCGAAACGTTATTCGGACTGAAAAGATTAATCTGAACCCGCAATTAAACGGGCTGGACTAGCCGAGCTCTGGTCAACCCAACCCAATTGACAATCCTATGTAGAGGTACTTCCTCAAGAGTTAACTTTTCCTTAGATAAACCTATTTTCTCAAAAGTGTTTTTGAATAAAATGTTAGCTGAACTTTTCGTATCTACCAAGACTTGTCGTATTGTCTAATATTTTCTGCCATTTGAGTGGTAATGCTTCGAATGTTAATGACACACGTCGACCAGTATCAACTCATGCCCTTTCACATCGATCCGCGCATGCAGAGATAAATTCCCTGAGATACTCTCTTCGAATTGTATTGCCAATTTCTCTTTTTAAGTCATTACAGCTTTCCGTTGCATGACCATGATCCTTATGAAATAAACAGTATCACCTCTGGCTTCTCTTGTCAACAGGAGTAAACATCATAAGATATCTAAAGATTCAACTTACAGTGGAATTTTTATCTATGAGGTTCTTAAAAAAGAAGATGCTTGTAGGCAGGGGTAAATATTCCAACGGTGACCATGATGAGGCTCAAATACCTAATCAGGCGGTCGGCCAATTCCTTCTCGAACCTCAGTTTTAACCCATTTCTGGCATTTTCTTTTCTTTCCCTTTCCTGTTCTTCGGACTCCTAATCAAGCTCCTTCTTATTTTGTATAATTTCATCACCTTTGATAAAGTGTTGTACTCACTCGTGAAGCTCTACGACTATTAGCGGGTTACTCATTGTGAGTTTTCGTACCAGTGGTTGAGTTCGCAAGCCATGTATGCCTCGATATACCGCTCGTCCTGTAAATCTCTTAAGTCCAAGGCTTCTCGACTGAGGTGCACAGTGTAACCGATAACTGACTAGGCGATCTTCTGCAAAGGTATGGGAGACTATCAATAGTTTTCTACTAGGTAATATTGGCAGAAAAGTGCTTCAAGAACCGCTCTCCTAATTGATGGAAAATGGAGATACTTCTTGGCTTTAGGAATCATCCGACATAGGGCTATGTCAGAAGCTTCTCGTTGCAACATATGGGATATAAAATTGTATAAGAGAGTGTCCAAAGAGGCGCGCTGAAATTTCTCGCACAAGGAATTGTGCTAAAAGAAGTTTCAATTTCTGAAATTTCCTTGTCATGCTTTATTCTAACTTCCATTATGGTTACCCGTGCTTCTTGCTCCTTTGTACCAAGCTGGTCTTAGAGGGACATCTCATCTACTTGAGGGTCACCAATAGTTTCTTTTTCTAAATTATCCCTCTTGTCCTTGTCTCCAGATTCTCTCGGCGGCGGCATGAACTGTGCTGATGTAGAGGCTATATGGTAAATAAATAAATGATTAAGTAAAGAATTTCTTTGTCATTCTAAATAATTAAAGAATTGAGTAAGAAACCTAACCTTGTTTCTTTGTCATCCTAAACTTATTTCTTTGTCATTCTAAATAAATAAAAAATTGAGTAAAAAACACTTCAACTTACTTGTACGAAAGATAAAATGATTAAAATTTTAAATACTAATTTATGAAGTTACTTATAAAATAAGAAAGAAAAAAATCAAATATTACAACTATAAACTCTTTGAAGAAAAAGAAAAAAAATTAAATCCGTCTAGTGAGGATACATGCACGAAAGGTGAAATGATTAAAGTTTTAAATACTAATTTATAAAATTACTCATAAAAATCAGAAAGAAAAGAAATCAAATATTTAAACAATTATGAGCTCTTTGAAGAAAAAGGAAAAAAACTTGAATATGCCTTACTTGCACAAAGCATGAAATGATTAAAACTTCAAACACTAATTTATAAAGGTATTTATAAATAACCAGAAAGAAAAGAAATCAAATACTTAAACAACTATTGTAATACTAAAATGTTCATAAAATAAACTAATTAGACTTTAATCACAAAATGTTCCTAAAATATTATCATGATAAAATCTTTAAGAGAAAAAAAAACTATTGTAATATCTAGTTTAATTTCTTTTACATACCACTCACTTCATCCAAAATTGAATGATTGCAACATAAACAACTTATTTTAGTAAGTGAAGAAAAAAATTTGTCAAATACAATAGTATAAACTATTCATATTATATAAAATTATTGACACTTTTTTATTAAAAATCTAAAAAAGAGATTAATAATTTATAAAACATAATTTTATGTCAATATGCTACACTTTATTATCATTTTTTTTTTTGTAGAAGCTTATCAAACTCTTTTGTATTCCCCAAGCCCATCCCCTCAAAGAAAAAAATTCAAAATTAAAAAAGTCATTAATATTAAAATTTCAAAGTAAGTTTATTTTAATTGTGATAATCTTACACTAATTAAAGAAAGCCTTCGCTAAGAAAAAGTATAATATATTTACATTAAAATCATGATAAATATTAAAATTTCTCTCCCCTTCTTTGTCTCTCTCTACTCCTAAAAAGTAAATAATTTACAAAATAAAATATATTAGTATTTTATATTAAAAACCTCCAAAAATATTTTTCTAAAATTTAAAAATTCTCAAAACAGTGCTCAAAATTTTTTCTTAAAAAATTGTAGTTATGATACACCAGAAAGAAATCATAGTGTTATTATACTTTACAAAAATTCTTTCTTTCCTTTAATCAACTTGATGAAAAGACCATAAAAAGAAAAAAAAACCATCGACCATTACATTTCGTATCTAATGTACTGCAAAGTCATGCATGTTTTGATGTAGATTGTTTTAATAGGCAATTAAACACTTTTGTTCTTAAATTTTAACATATGAAGGATCAAATTAGACTAACATATATCAAGGACTAAATAGATAAATATTTCAAGATCATCCACTCAAAGAAAAAAACTTTTGTGATCAAAACAAAGTTGTTAGAATATATAAATCTTCAAAACTTGCCAAACAAAATAAATAAAAAATAAAAGGCATGAAAGATGTAAACAGAAAAAATATAAATAATACAAATTAGAGAATTTAGAAGGGGAAGTGGGGCTAAACATTGAAAATTTTAAATTTAAAAGTTTAAATTCTAACCAATAATAACTTTTCTACCTAGTAAAAATTTAAAATTCTAAAAAATAGAAATGAAGACTCCAAAACTTTTAAGGGAAGAGAGAGAGTAAAATTATATATAAGTATAGAACTTCCATTCTATTTTTATAGAATTTTTACTAATTATAATTAATTTCAAAAGCTTTGATTGATCAAGGAGAGAAAAATATCTGCTTCCTTTTTCTTATAAACCTAAAATTTAAATTGACACAAATTTTATTTTATAAAATTATTATTTTTAGTTTGTTAAACTTATCTGTTTGATAAACTTTTAACTATTAACTTATAGGAAAAATAGCTTAAAATATCATCGAACTATTTACAATTCTTTAGAAATAGTCAAACTCTTTTATTTTAATTTTATGTACTCACATATTATTTTCGTTCAATTAATTGTACTACCCATCACCTCTCACGATGGTTCACAGCCAAAAAAAATCACGTGCATAGCACATGCCTTTTTTTCCAAAGGTAAAATAGTCAGCAAAAACATTCTGCAATTGCTAGAATTAGACCCTGAAAGGAGTTAATGCATCAACATTATAAAAATATTAATGTCAAAACACATTTTTTAAAGAAAAATTGCACTGTTAGTTGACCTTCCATTTTTTCAAACTGATGTAAACCTTACTCTAGAATCAGCAAGACCTAACACCCTTTTTTGGAATTTCGTCCCCCAAGATTTTTTCAACAAGTTTGAGCTTGAATTTATATTAACCCTTGTCATTTTTCATTCTTATTGTGCTGACTATTTTACCCTTAGAAAAAAAGGCATGTGCTATGCACGCGATTTTTTCTGGATGTGAACCACTGTCAGAGGTGGTGAGTGGTACAATTAATTGAACAAAAATAGTATGTGAGTATATAAAATCAAAATAAAATATTTTTGCTACTTTTAAAGAATTGTAAATAGTTTGATTGTATTTTAAGCTATTTTTCCTAACTTATATAATACCATAATCTTTATTTTCATTTCAATTCAAAATATTTAGGTAGATAAATATTACTGCAATATTTCAATTCAAATTTGTAAGACTCTTTTTAGATACAGATAAATCTTTATCGACTTGAAGAGGGAGAAAGGAGAGAGAAAGAATAAACATTTTAAAATAAATTGTTTAAGAGGTTAATTAACATTCTTAGTAATTAATTATTTTTAATCCTGTGCGCGCATGCGCTCACACACACACACATACTTACACATATCTATACATGTATATATTATCAAAATACTTTTACTCTCTCTTCCTCCAAAACTCTCAAATCTCCAATTCTAATTTTTAAAATTTTAAATTTTTTTTATTAGTTAGAAGAGTTATCATTGGCTAAGAGATTTTTTTATGATAAAACAATAAGAACACTTTAGTTTAAGTCAAATTCTTAATAACTTTTCACTATCTCCATATAGCTTCACCTACTACCACTTTCTCCACAAACTTTTTCTTTCTTCACAAACTTTTTCTCATAAAGTTTTTATTGTCAGATCCTCTTATTTTTCTCTAATTATGGTTTTCTTTTCCTAAATTGAAGAGGTAATCTTTTCAATACTTTTTTTGATACATGTTGCTCTTATTCTCTTATTGTTTTCTCTTTCACTTTAATGTTTGACCTCTGAATTTGATAAATAGTGTTATATATTTGATTTTATTTTTCTTTTTTTGAAAAAATAATTTATTTTCTTGAGGAGCTTATCAATGCTCAATGCATCTCTTATTATTCAAAAGATATTTATGAATTAATTCTTTTTAAAAAATATTTCTTTTCCTTTAATTTGTTGAGAACTTCTGTGTACATTGAGATGTTTATGAATTTATTTATTTTTAGAGAATATTTTTTTATTGAGAATATTTTAAAATAGAGGCCAAAATAGAAAGACTGTCCCATGTTTCTTCCTTTAAAATGAAAGAAAATATATGAGTATTATAAATGATATAGGCATCAGACATATCTATACATACATACATACATATGCATATATATATATATATATATATATATATATATATATATATATATATATATATATATATATATATATATATATATATGTATGTTTTATCAAAATACTTTTACTCTCTCTCTTTCTCCAAAACTCTCAAATCTCTAATTCTAATTTTTATAATTTTAAATTTTTTTTTTAGTTAGAAGAGTTGTTATTAGCTAAGAGATAAAATAATATAAACACTTTAGTTTATCCTAAACAAATCTTTTAATTTAAATCAAATTCTTAATAACTTTCCAATATCTCCACATAACTTCATCTACTACCACTTTCTCCACAAACTTGTTCTTCATTCACAAACTTTTCCTCATAAAATTTTTTATCGTTAAATCCTCTTATTTTTCTCTAATTAGAGTTTTTTTTCAAATTAAAGAGATAATCTTTTCAATTCTTTTTTGATACATGTTGCTATTATTCTCTTCATTTTTCTCTCACTTTAATGTTTGACCTCTGAATTTGATAAACAATATTATAGATTTAATTTTCTTGAGGAACTTATCAACGCCCAATGCATTTCTTATTGTTCAAAAGATGTTTATAAATTAATTATTTTAAAAAATATCCTTTTTTCTTTAATTTGATGAGAACTTCTTTGTGGACATGTAAGATATTTATGAATTTATTTATTTTTAGAGAATTTTGTTTTGCAAAGTTTTTGGGCTAAAGGCCAAAATAGAAAGACTATCCCATGCGTTTTCTTTTAAAATAGAGTTATTCCTTTGCCCCCTTTTTTATCCACTTTTTTTATTTTTAAATTTTATTTTTAGCATCATTGATGTTTTATCTTTTTACATCTTTCATGCCTTTTCTTTTTTTTATTTTGATTGAATGATATAAAATATTTTATATTTTTAGTTGTTTTAATAGAAATTATTGAGTTTTTATTTTCTTTGATAGGTTTTGAAGATTCAAGCTTTTTATTTATTTTTTATTTGTTTGAGGAGATGACTTCAGGAATATTTATCTGTTCAGTTCTTGGTATCTATTACACTAATTAGAACAATATCTATTACTATGTAATTTGATCCTTCATTTACTAAGTTTTAAGGATAAAAGTGTCAATTACCTATTAAAATAGTATACACCAAAATATTAATAGTATGAAAGGATAAAAAAAAATTCAATTACAGGACAAATAGTTGCCATTTCTTTAGCAGTATTCATAGCTAATTTTCCTAAAAATTATTTAAACTTTCCTAATTCCTATGATCTCGTATAACTAAAACACAAAGTTGCACAACTCTTGTTTTACATGTTTGAAGATTAAATTGAGGTTAGCCATGTGCAACTGAATTGTGGTTGACCTATAAGTGATTACACGCTCTTGGCTCTTGGTTAAGTGACGTGCAAAACCCAGGTAAATTTCCCCTATCCCTCAATTGTTTCAGAAACAAAGACAATTATCCTTTTTTACTATCTGTTCTTTGTTCTTCTAGCTTTTCTTACTTTCTTGATTTTGGGTGATGTGCAAAAGTCAACAAATGACATGCAAAACTTAGAATTTGTTAAAAATATTATTTTTTTGCAGATTGGAGATTAAGATTGAAACAATTAGGATTCCAAATTGAGAGTCAAAAAGCTTCTCTTCAACCGCAACTGTCAGGTAAATTTTCAGAGCATGTGTTAAAATAAATATATATGACCATGGAGTTTTTGGATTTTTTTCGATTGAAAATTAACATTTCTTATTTGACTGCTTTCTTGTGGCTTCCAAAAAATAGAGAAGAACCCTTAGTTTTTTTTTTTTATGGTCCTTATGGTTATTATATGCTATGTTCACCTAATATAAAAATAGAGAAGAACTTTTATGGTTGTAAAGTCGTCAAATGTCAACATATAGTAAATGGATACCGATCATATATACACCACATGTACTGCACATATTAATAATATATGTTTGGATAAGTTTTAAATTTGGTCCAATAATATTTTTAAACTAGTCCCTCAAATTTAAAAGATTATTATTTTAGTCTCTATAATTTGAAATTGTATTCAATATAGTCATCAATTTGAGGTAAAAATAGGAACTGATTGCAATTATATTTGAACTAAATTGAAAATTAAATCAAACTTTAGATTGAATTGTTATTTAGTAAAAGATTTGAGGCTTAAGAGTTTATGTTTAGTATCGTCAAACCGGTCTGGTCGGCCCCACTCTGACCGTCTTGGATTGGCCTAAAATGGAACGGGTTAGGCTTCTCCCTTTTTGCACTAGAAGACTCCCCATTTGTGGCTCGCCAACCTATGGGCCAATGCGTTTTTTTTTTTACTTTATGATTTTTTATCTCTCTATTATATATAAGTATATAAATTTATTATTAGGGTAGAAAGAATCTTTAATTAATCACCAATATTTTAAAATAAAAAAGTAATCATTATATATATATATATATATATATATATATATATATATATATATATATATATATATATAAGATATTTAAAATGCAATTGACTTAATCAACCTTAATTGTAGGCATGATTAGAATATGTAATTGAAACAAATTTAGTACCAATTTTGTCATACATTCTTTTTTCTATAATCGTTCTACAATACTAGCTAGCACTGTCAAATGGGCCTGTTCGCTCTGGCCTATCAAGTACCACTCCTTAAAGGATCGAAGCGGGTTGGGAAATCCTCAACCCATACCCGTCTGCACTAGGCCCTGCGGGCCTAGTTATTTTTTTAATTTGATTTTATATTATATATTTTTCTCTCTTTTGCTCTATCATATATGAGAATATAAATTTATGATTGGGATAAAAAGAATCTTTGACTAATCACCAATATTTTTAAAATAGAAAATGATCATTAATTATATATATCATACATAATATGAATAAATTTATATAGAGAAAATATTTAAAGTAAAATTGAATTAATTAACCTTAATTATACATATGATTAGAATATGTGATGGAAGAAATTTTGATATTAAGATTACTATACATTATTTTTTAAAAATATTTTAAATAAAAAAGTAAATAGATTTGGCCTGCTTCGGCTTGCGTGCTAAACAGAGGGGACCAACTCGGCCTGCATTTTAATGGGCTTAGGAAAACTAAGCTCAAGTCCACCTATATCACGGGCAAACCGAGTCAATCCGTGGGCTTGGGCCTATTTTGCCACCACTAATGCCAGCTTGCTCCGGCTAGCATTGGCCTGGGAGCTAAACCAAGCAAGCTAAATAGGCCTGCATTTTAAAGGGCCTAGACAAATCATGTCCAAGCTTGACCATTAGGGTGGATAAACGGGCCAACCCATTTTGACAGTGATATTTATGTTGTCAAATAATTAATATTTTGTGGATAAATATTAAATTTATAGGCGTATATTTGTATATGCATATGAGTTTGTATATATATATATATATATATTATATGTAAAAATTGAGTAATGCTTTATTAGAGTATATATTAGTGAGGAAGATAATTATTTCTAACTCTAAAATAAGTAGAAAAGGTGATAATATGCTAGAAACACAATATTGTTATTGCTAATGAGTAACTTTTGGAGAGAAAATTATTACATATATGTATGTGAGCATCTTATATTTGTTAAAATAATACATTGACCATATATAGTTTTTCTCTAGTATATGTTATAAATAATAATTATTATATTTATTCTCATAATGTTGGTAATTATTTTTTGAAAAAAATAGTAATTAGTAATATATTTTATGAACATAAGTATTAATAGTTAATATATTGCATGTGCCTTTATATATAGATTATCATTTGTTAGAGTATATATTGGTGAGAAAAATAGATATTGCGGCTAGAAAATAGTTTGTCACCAATAGGCAAGTATTTACTAAAAAAATAAAATTTTTTCATTATTGAGTAGGTTTTGGCGACAAATTTTTTTTCCACCAAAAGCATCTTTAGTTAGGAATAATAATTTTTTGTTATGAAACTTTTTAATATAATATTAGATTGCAAGCACTCATTCATCTCATATTGTAACTAATTTCACATATTATAGATCTAACTCATTAGTTTTAACACAATACTTCTCAATGAATTACTACAAAAAATCAATTTCGATATGTTACAAATCTAACTCCGCCTCTAGAGCAAATATTTCTACTTAATGAAATGAGTATTTTTCTTATAAAAAAAAGATTATGGAATTTTAGAGGCAAAAGCAAGATTAAATTGACATTTCCATTATTGCCAACAAATTTTAAAAATAACTAGAAAACCCATGAAGAATAACGTACAAAACCGTCGTTCGAAAAGAAAAGAAAAAACATTCCATAAGGAAAATGGAGCACCACCCCATATTTGCTTCTTCCCAAAGCTACAGGAAAAGCTTGAGCAACAAAGCTAAACAGGCCCTTGATATATTAGGAGGTGTAAATGGTTCCGAGACATCTGTTTCGGACCCCAGCCTGATTTATTATTCTTTATTCGGACTTGATCCTATTACTCAATAAATCTGAATAGAATAGATCCGAATCATACTTTATATGGTTTTAATTCAGATCCGGTAAATTCGATTATAATTAAAAAATTAAAAAAATATAATAAATATAAAATACAATTCAAATATCATGTCATAAATTTAAGAAAATAACAAGTTTAATATTTTCAATCATAATCCTTAAACAAAATTATTAACCAAACTAAAATAACAAACTCAATATCTTCAACTCAAAAAAATAAACTCAATATATTTACAACACATTTTTCTTGTTAAGTTCTGGAACTTCTTTTCCGGCTGGAGAAAATAATAATAAATTAAAGATTAAATGACTTTTCTGCTGCGGAGTATTTGACTGACTTCTAATTGGGCCATTTTTCACGTCTAACAATTAAAATAAACCGTTTTCAAAAGATATGATGCATCACAGCATATGTATAGAAATTCTAAGAAAATAATAATAAACTAAAGATTAAATGAATTCTGCATTCATAATAATATGATTCTAGACGAAATAGACCTTAATACTTGAGCATAACAATAACAGTGTACTCTCATAATTATTGATAGGTTTATGGTTAAAGAAAAATTGCCCAATAATTAGCAGCCAAAACTTCTCCAACCATTCATCTTTTAAAATTAATTTCTCTCTCTCTCTCTCTTTCGCTGCTTCAAAATATATGATATTTTATAAATTTTAAAAATTATTTTTTAAAATTACTCTTAATTATAAAAATAATTCTTTTATTATCTCTCGTGTTAATATAGAATATAATTAAATTAATTAAAAATAAAATAAAAATATACTTTATTTTTTTAATTTATATAAAAAATATTTAAAAATTTTTATATTTTGAAGCGATAAAAGTATAAGATAGAGTTTTCATTAAATTAAGGAGGAAAGAAGAAGAGGACAAACAAAAATACCAAGAAGAAACAAATCGATACGTTTTGATATATCTATACTTTTCCATTCTGAGAAACCAAACAAACAAAGTCAAAAGAAAAAGAAAAAGAAATTAAAATTTAGGTTGGAGAAAAGTCTTTGAATAAGAAGATACTTTAGGTCATCGAACGGCTAAATATAAGGTATTTCAATAATAAGAAGATAGTCAACTTAAAAGACTAATTGGGAGTTCTACGTCATCGAACGGCTAAGTATTATGAAGATATGTGTTTTTAAAATTGAATTAGCTTCATATCATGACGAGATGAATTTATTATTAAATTAAAAATTTTTGAATGGAAGTTGCGTGGGAAGAAGACAGATTTACTATTCTTTTTATTGATATTTTTTATTTCATATTACTATTATTTCTTATAAAGTGGGGTCTACTATTAAAGAGAAAAAATGAAGAGGTTGACTGCGTGAGCATTGACTGGAAACTATTCGGATCAAGGATGGATCTTTGGCCTCCATATGCATCCGTCCTTGCTCCGTATAGTTTCCAGTCAATGCTCACGCAGTCAACCTCTTCTGTTTTTTCTCTTCAATAGTAGACCCCACTTTTTTATAGTAAATCTGTCTTCTTCCTGCGCAACTTCCATGTTCCATCCCTTATACTCAAAATTTTTAATTTATATATATATAATTTTATCATAAAAATTATATTTTTAATTGCATTTCAACTATATCAATGGTACTTGATATGTTAGTTATTCATAGTCAATTAGCACATTATTAGGTTATCACTATTATAAAATCGAACATGAGATTTTCACTTCCTATATCTCCTAAAATGTCACAAATAGATCTAAGGACATTTAATTATTTTTATCTTTATCTTGATATTTTATTTTGTAAGACAGAGTCAAAACTTATCCTATACATCACAAACCAACACATAAGCAATTATATGTAGTATTTTTTCTATCAAGAGATAGGCAATTTGAGATGTAAAATGCTGAAAACAAACTAGTTCGAAGAAACTATTTTATGTAATATATTCCTTTAGTTAAAAATGTAAGTCTTGAAATTAAGAAAATTTATAAGATAATGTACATTTTATACTCTTAATGAATAAGAGAGAGAGAGAGAGAGATGGATAGAGTTGAAAAATACATAGTACACACTCATTGAAATATGTAAAAGATATATATATATATATATATATATATATATATATATATATATATTGATAATTCAGGTTTTTAAGCTATGCCTAACTATTCCTGAACCCCATAACGTTGCCCCTAAGCTATGGAGTATATAAATCGCGGATGTGCAAGAATTGAGTCCCAGGTTTCCAAGGTCCCTGTACACTACTGTGCACAAGAGATCAGCTTCAAACTGATTGTTCCACTATATCCCCATCAAATATAGCTCCCAGATTCCCAGTAGGAGTCGAGCCCCCACCCTACCGCTGGCAGCGAGAGTACCTTGATTGCTTTACCAGCTTGCATGTGCCCGGGGGAACTTGATGCCTCCGGTGGAATTTGAACCCTCAACCTTTGGGTTGAGGGCCAAATTCATTTGCCAGGCTGACTTCCTTTAGCAAAAAAAGATTTATATTTTAATCATATGTCTTTCATTTAAAAGGACGGATATTTCAAATTGAAGTTAGTATATAACCAATAATTTTTTTTAAAAGAAAGAGAAATGTAAGTAAAATATTCTTATTATCTTAGGGGCTATCGGTGTGTCTTATATATGTGTCTATATTTTTTTGATAAACTATATATAGCTATAATTGTTTTTTTTAAAAAGGGGGGGTTGCCGGGGGGGGAGGAGTGTCTCTCCTGATGTGTTTTGTTATATAGTTCTTTTGAAAGAAGGGTTAGGTAGCAAAATCTTTTTTGTGTTTTTCATTTAACGGGTACTTAGGTACCAAAGTCTAACAAGCAATTTCTTAAAAATGAAATAAATGGTTATGAGGGTTACTACTTGCTTCCTTTGTTTGATACATTCATAGACAAAGTGTTTGAATGGCAAAGATGCCTTTGGAAGTCATTCTTCAACAGCCTAATGATTTGTCAACTCTGGAATAGTAATCTAGATGAAAGGAAATTGACAAATTGTTGACCATATTAAATGAATATTCGCCAATTTTTGTCAATTTTACTAACACAGGAGAAGAGGTGCATATTTTAATTAGAGTTCAACAAAGTTTGAAGGTAGACTGTATTAATTTAATAAAAATATTTTAACAGCAAGTTTCCAAATTTGCCAATTTTGAAAATAATTTAATGACTAAACTGCCTAGTTGCCTTCGACGTAGAATCCTTTCCGTGGAAATTATTAACCGCTGACACCGTCTAGAAGATGCTTTCAATGGGAAATAAAAGAAGAAAAACTGCCAATCCATAGCCCACTGGAATTGAAAACCAGAGATGCGATTCCCGGAATCCTCTGATGTCCTACTATTGACGGGTCAATTACATTGATCAAACCATAATACTGTCCCCACTATATTGCTATTTTTGAATAACTCTCTACGATCCGGTTATAATCTAGATATTACTTTAATCAATACGTGAAGAATAAAATTGTGATAGTTGATTGCTTCGTTTTGATTCAACAATTGAGATTGATCAAAAATAATTTTAATATCAAAAAAAAATTTTAATTGCTGTTCAAATTCAAATAAGGCTCAAAATTTAAAATTTTACATCAAATTTAATTCTCTCATTCTTTCTTTATCGAATTCGACTCTTCCTCATCTCTCTCTCCTTTCTTTCTTCTTCTGTTCTTCTCTCTACTATTGGTCTAAATTAATGTTACAAAAATATTAAAAAATAATAAATATAAATGTACAACAACAAATTTTAAATTATAATTTAATAATAATTTTATAACTTGATAAAGATTTTGAGCTAAAACCAGCTGCAGGGACGGGCACTTTGCCCCAAAAGGCAAAAGGGTTGGCTGAACCCTTAAGACCCACAATGCATGCACAAATCATCCAGTCTCATCTCTCTGTCCCAAGTGGGTTTTGAAAATGGCAATCAAATGAACTTTCGTTCATAAAAGCCAAGGCCTGCATTCTCATTTTAAAAGTCCGAATGACCTTTTCAAAACCGCTCCAAATACAACTTATATATTACTTGCATACGTTTTTTAACCAAAAAAATTATTTTTTCTCATTTTTTTTACTTTAGGCTCTAATGTTCACTTTTACGATTCTTAATACAACTCAACTAAAAGAAGTTCAATCTAAATATTTTCCAGATTTTTAGTTTTAGTTTATTTAAAAACGAATGTTGACTTTCTTAAAATTATATATATATATATATATATATATATATATATATATTCTAAATTCTAATAATTAGCTTTTCCCATTTAAGAATTCAAACTCTACTAACACATATGTCTTATATAAATTATTTAATTATTTTTCTATTTCAAAATAATGATTCTAATTTTGTATTTGGTTTGTTCTAAATTAATTGTCCTATTTCTAAATAGTAAAAGTATTTTTTACGGTATTTTCTTAGTGAGGAAGTTTCTGTTATGGTATTATTAGATAAAAAGACTTTTATGACATTGAGGATTCAATATAAAAATAGTTATTACTTGAGCAAAACTCTATTATGACAATAACAATATATTGATATTTCTTGAGGATCATAATTAGAAGATTTCGTGGATCTCATGATAATCTATCAATACCAAATTTCAACGAGGTTAATATCCTACAATTTTGAGATCTCTTATTGTTACAATTTAGGGATATCAATCTTGTTCAAGAGGATGTCCGTGATTCTCTAGGAATTCTATATATTTGAGCTTTAAGCAAAGCAAAGCAACTCGTGGAACATACAAGAGAATTTTCACGGCATTACGTGCAAAATTAAGAGCGAGTTATTCAAAGAACTCATGATATAGAAGTTTTATCGTGAGGAGTTCTTCAACACACTTTATCTTTCTATTATGGTTCTTATGTGTTAAAGTGTATTATTTCTATTCAAGTGCATGAATCTGATTCTTCCACAAAACAACTGAAAACACTTGATATGTTCGTGTTCCATCTATCTCACGGAGAAAAAGGTGCTGTGGCTGATGGAATTTAGTCGTAATTAATACAGTAAGACAAGTTTGGTCTTATCACATCCTGTCTAAAAGTGTTCAACACATCCTGTTGAGCCTAATTCTATGAAAGTAAGTTGTAATTAGATGATAGTTTGACAATCGTAGAGAAAGTAGTTGTGATTGGATAATACTTCAACAATCATAGAGATATGAGTTATGATTAGTGTGGTTCTAATTGTTAATGTAATACTGTGGTTGTTGAATTTTTTATCATTAAGGCAGCACTGTGGTTATTGAATTTTTAACTGTTGAGACAGTTTTGGCAAATGACATTTGTCAAGCTACTTAGGGAATTACTAGATGAGATTTACTTTTGTAACAAAAAGTTTAGTAGATTACTTTTCTGCACGTGGCCCTACAGATATATGTTGTTGAATCAAATTATGTTACAACTTCTTTGTGTCAAACTTTATTAGTCTATTTGTGTGTATTGTGTTAAACTTTCTACAATGACTTTAACACACGACATTTGACAAGACATTAAAATTACATAAACATAACCTTACAATATTTATAATTCTTTTTCTATTTCTACCCATATTTCAACTATCTAATTAAATACATTAAGTTTTCAAAATCTAACTAAACATATGAACCGATGTTGAGTTTACACGACTAAAAATAAGATTGCATTAACCATTAGGGTCTGTTGTTGCAACAGCCAGTACATGAGAAGGAAAGTTATCACTCCAAAAGTTACATACACAATTCAACCCTATTTGTCCTAAAAGATGAGAAAGGAGATCTTCTTCAACACTTTGGAGCCTTCCAATTTTGAGCAGAGAATCACTTTCCACCACCAGATTGTCATAGCCAGAAGCATAAGTAAATTTCAGAGCAACAAGGACAGCTATCATCTCTGCTAATTCAGCATTGCAACATGGATATATTGTTTTTGAAATAGCAAATTTAATTGCTCCAATGGAACTACGAAGAAGTCCTCCAAAAAAAAAAAAAAAAAAGACTTTGAGAAAAGAAAAGCAACTAAAGAGATACACTATTTAATTTAATATAAGTTTCACGAAGCGTTAATTAGGGCCATTTTTTACATTTTTAAATTTTTTTATAAAATTTATCAAAACTTTAATATGCATGAAAAGCCCAAATTAAGATACTTATTTTGAAATAGAGGAAGTAATAAGGATGTCATTGTAATTTTCTTATGATCAAATTACTTTCTTTACTTCTTGTATTAAATTAAAAATAGACATTTAATCTTGAATAGAAGAGATTGCTATACTAAAATACGTGAGTTGAAAATTATCACGGAAAGTAAAATATTGTCACGACTCAGCAATTGTGGTCTAAGGTTAACCGGCGAAATAGTTTGATTGCCGTCACCTAATAACTAGTGTAAAAATAAGTGAAACCAACAAAGGAAACAAAACAAAATAAATGAATAAGAAACGTCAACTCGCATAAGGAAGCAACCAATATTGATTTTATACTTTTCTAAAAAAAATTAACTTTCATATAGGAAAAGCAATCAAAGGGACACATTATTTTATTTAATATATATAGGTTTCTCTATCATCCTTAGTCATTTTTAAATTTTGTTTGATTTCTTCATAAAACTCTTCAAAACTTTAATACCTTAAAACAATCAATTAAGACACTTATTTTGAAATCAAGGAAGTAATAAGGATGTCTTTGTAACTTTTTTTAATGTTCACGTTACATTTCTTACTTGTTCTGCCAAATCAGAAGTGGATATTTAATATTGAATAGAGAAGGTAGTTGTAATAAAATATGTAGAAAGAAAATGCTCGAAGAAAGTAAAATACTGTCATGAAGCAGCAGTGATGGTCTAAGGTTTACCAATATACTAGTTTTATTGTTGTCACTTAATAACCAGCAATTCTTCTGCTTTAAAATGTAAAGTTTTTTAACCGTTTTCTTAAAATGTTTGCTTTTTATGAATTTTAATAATTATTTTTTAAAAATTATTTCTATCATAAATATAATTCTCTTATTATTTATTATATTAATAAAATTAGTTAAAAATAATATAAAAATATATCCCTTATTTTTTTCCTTAATCTATAAAAAATGGTCCAATAGTTTTATATTTTAAAAAAAGAAATTATGAAAATATATAAGGGTATACTTGGATGAAACTAAATTTAAAATTTCAAGTGTGGGACTCACATCTCATCTCATAAATAATTTAACTTTTAAAATATGAAGATAAAAATTTCAAAACCAAACTCTATCCAATCACAGCCTCAGTTATACACAGTAAGGAAAATAAAGTATACGAACGTCAACTCCTCGTCTATGGTAGCTAATGGTTTTTAAACCAAGTGATTCTGTTTTGGAGATAGAATGTCATTATAAATAGACATGGAAAGAGCCGAGTGGAGTTGTGAATCGCCTCTGAATTCTTAGAACTTCAGTAGCCTTAATACGCAGAGAGAGTAGAAACAAGAAAGGGATCAAAATGCAGCTGAGCGAGAACGAGGGTATAGAGAGTAAAAGCTTTGTGGTGACGGAAGGCCTTGGATTGGTAGGCGCTGCGCTCTGCCTTGAGCTCGTCAGAAGAGGGGCTCGTCTCGTCAGGGCCTTTGATCTTCGCACTCAGTCACCCTGGTCCGATGATCTCCGCCGAAATGGCGTACAAGTTGTCCAAGGTTTAGCCTTCTTGTTCTGCTGAATTTTTTCTGTCCATGTATTTGCCTTCTCTTCTGAATATTAGCACCAGAGAATTGTTTTCAGATACATTGCTCACCTGGCCAAATTTTCTACTTACAGGAGATGTTGCATGCAAGAAAGATGTAGAAAAAGCTTTGCATGGAGCCGACTGCGTCTTCCATCTATCCTCTTACGGCATGTCTGGCAAAGAAATGCTCAAAGTTGGTCGCATCGATGAGGTTAATATTAATGGTACCTGTCATATCTTGGATGCTTGCGTTAACCATGGAATCAAAAGACTCGTATACGTGAGCACGTACAATGTCGTCTTTGGTGGAAAAGAAATAGTGAATGGCAATGAGACACTGCCTTATTTACCTCTGCGCGACCATGTCGATGCATATGGCCGTAGCAAAGCCATCGCCGAACAGTTGGTCCTGAACAGCAATGGCCGTCCCCTGAAGTACGTAACTTTGATTACAAACTTACATCACATTGCATTTTTAGTGACCACAAGAGTCGTCACTACAAGCAATAATATTAGTCCCTGTTAATATTTGTGACCATTTTTTAAGCTTGTCACTTGTGATCACAAGATGAAATCATATTTAGATTAAGCTTTAAATTATTTGTCATTCTGACAGGAACGAGAGTGGAAAATGCCTGTACACATGTGCAGTGCGCCCCGCTGCTGTGTATGGCCCTGGTGAAGAAAGGCACCTGCCAAGATTAATAACAGTGGCAAAATTAGGTCTTATGCCATTTAAAATTGGCGGTGCCAAGGTGAAAACAGACTGGGTTTATGTGGACAACCTTGTATCAGCCTTACTATTGGCCAGTAAGGGACTTTTGGATGACATCCACGGAAAAGGAGGACAGCCAGTTGCTGCTGGACAGCCTTACTTCATATCAGATGGTAAGTTTGGTCATTGACCTAGGTGATTTGCGATCAACATTTTTAAAGATCTTCATTTTTCAACTTAGTTAATTAAGGATTCCGTCCCATAAATTCTTTTCTAATCTGGAAACTTCGTCCCCAAGATCTGAGTGCTGGTTCTGCCCGGTTTGTTGAATTGTCTATCCGCCCCGTTTGTTGAATTGTCTATCTTGAGTTGGACAAATTAAGAATAAGTTTTCTCTGGGGTTGGTGCCTCTCCATGAGCCTTCTGCATGAAATGGACTTTAGTGATTGATTGAGATAGCATATTTGCATCTAACTTTTCATCTTTTGATTGCTGCATCATGCACAGGCTCGCCAGTCAACACTTTTGAGTTTATGCGTCCATTGCTTAACGGCCTGGATTATAAACTCCCAAGGATGTCATTAGCAGTTCCCATTGCACTTCTTTTGGGATATTTCTTTAGAGCTGTCTACTCTATTATGTATCCATTGTTGAACCGAAAGTGGCTTCCTGAGCCCATCATCCTTCCTGCTGAAGTCTACAAGGTCTGTCTCTCTAAGGGTTTCTCATTTCTCTCTCTCTCTCTCTCTCTCTCTCTCTCTCTAAATAAAATTTTCCTTTGTTCTTTGTATCCTAAAGAGGACGATTAGATTCTTTCTTGATCTAAATGATATAAGCACTGTTGGCATTTGATACATGCCAGCTTATAGCAGCTCAGAATCTTTTACTACTTCACAATCACTGGATGGTTTTAAAGTATATTTCTATGCCTTGACAGGTTGGTGAAACCCATTATTTTTCCATCTTGAAAGCGAAAGAGGAGCTTGGCTACACCCCAAAGGTGAGCCCTCAAGAGGGTATGGCTGCGACTATCTCATACTTTCAAGACAAGAAGGACAGAGGTTTGGATGGGCCTACAATATATGCATGGCTAATTGGTGTGCTGGGAATGTTGCTAATAGGTGCAGCTGCATACCTGCCGGAAGATTTTGGACCCATTTCCCCCCTCAGAGCATTTTTTCTTTTCATCTTTCGCTCTGTGACAGGTTTAAGGATGTTTTTCATTGTGTCAACAATAGCTCATTTTGGTGAAGGCGTATATGCTTGGCAGCTCGCGAAAAGAGCGGATCCTACGAATGCAAAGGGCTGGTTTTTGCAAACTTCGATTTTAGGGATGTTTTCCTTGGGCTTACTGATAAAGAGAGCTAAAAAGAAAAATATATGAATCTTAATGTATTGAGTTTATATTATGTCTGTCAGCCGTATAACAGCATTTTTTTTTTGGGGGGTTTTAATAAGGACGAATTTGCTAGTGCTTCTAAGCAAATGTTTTCTAGTATTTGAGTTGCCTCATTTGTGCAAGAAGTTGGATGCTTATGGGAAGCTGATCAGTATTGTCAATCTTGCAGATTATCATGCTTTCTTATAGTAATAAAAGAGTGATCCTCTCTTTTCTTATAGTAATAGCGCAGAAGACACAGAGCAGAGGATTAGAATGTGTTTGTTTTTATTATTTTCTATTATAGATTATTTATCAAGGATATTTGGTGTAGTATTTTACTTGTTATTATAAATTTTTAATTTATTTGTGTAATCTCTTTCATTTTTATATGAATAAAGTATTTTAATTATATAAAAAGAGTGATCCTCTCTTTTCTTTTATTAGTTCCTTTTAACTTTTTCTCTCAGTTTATTATATTACTTCTCTTTGTCAATAAGTTACCTTATTCTGATTAATGATTTTAAATATTGATATAAGCTTTTCTTCTTACTAACTCTCCTTTTTATATAGCCTTATGACCTTTTTATATAGATTAAAGAAGAAGAAAATAAGAAGTATTTTTCCTATTATATCCTAATTAACAAATTTTACTAATATAATAGAAAATTAGATAATCATATTTATGATAAGGATAATTTTTAAAAAATAATCTATAAAAGTGCCATTTATACTCTATTATTATAAAGAAAGGAAAAAAATATTATTTTATAAAAAAAGTAAATGAAATGTTCCATACATGTAGTTCCATGCCCATTGTGTACATTAGTGTTAGAAAAAAGTGCTGGTATTGGACTGCTAATAAGAAAACTTAGGAAGGTAAATTCTTATAATGATTCTAAGTACTTCTTGAAAATGTTTTTCTTTAGGCTTTGCGTTATTGATGGAAAAGGAAAGTTGTATTAGAAATCTAATTAATTACTTGGAATCGAAATCCACATAATGTAAATCTATAACATTCATTTATCTTGTTTGGATGTACAGAAATATTAAGTGGGAAAATAATAAGAATATTTTTCAAATGTTTGGTTCGATAAAATACAAATGGGAATAGAATTTATACTGGCATCAAATTGCCTAAAGTACCCTACCCTCATTAGGTCTAACATAAAGTACTTTTAATTAACCAATCAATCATCATTTTTAATTGAAAAAAGAATCACTACTATATTTGATTTTATGGTATAAGTCAAATTAAAGTCCACACCACCGTATATTTAATATTTATATATTTATTTTTAACTAAATTATGATTTCAATTCTAGTTTGAATCTGCACTTAGTAGCAATAATTATCCCATTCTCTGGTCGCTACGGATGCTTGACAATAAAATCAGCATGCGTATGTCAGATGGTTTGTATATTCTCCTAGTATCACAAATAAATATCAGAATCACAACAAGAAACACAAATTAGTACATTAAGCTTAGTCCCGCCTCCTCTCTCTCCCCCCCACACACACACACACAAAACCTTGAACTTTGATGGAGAACTAAAAAACCTTGTCTTGCTAAATGTTGAATGCAGTTTTAAATGTCAACTATGGAGGCCTTGTTGAAGAATGCAACCCTTGAGCGAAGACAACCGTGGAAACGCTGGATATCAAAGAGAAGAGGACAAGAAAGAGAAAGGTTATTTAATTCTGAATATTTTTAAAATTTAAAAATTTGAAGTAAAGTAAGAATACCACTTCTGTTCAGTATTCTTTTTTCTAAAATCTTGGATGGACTTTTTCGGTTTTGAAGAATGACATTCCTTTCTAGAAATAAAAATAATTCACCAAACAATAAAATTTGATGAACGTGCTGGATTACTTTCTTCAGTGTGGAATCTTGACAATCAAACAAGGTCTTAAAGATTTCTTAATTACCCTTCCACAATCAACAGCTACATTCAAGTCAAAATCATACTGGGGTTAGGCAAAGGATTAGAACCTAAGATTTCAGAGTCATTTTCTATGTTTATTATTATTGTTAATTATTTTTATTGGTAATTAAATTTTAGATAAAATCACATTTATTTTGGTTTAAGTTGGGTTATAAGTAAAAGAATTTTGCAGTTAGGTAGCAATCCTCGTTGGAACGACTTGTACTCACTACTTTATTACTTGTTCGATATTTGTATACTTGTAAATTTCACATCAATAATATAAATACATAATATACAAGTTTCAAATAATAATCACAAAATAATAGAAAGTAGAAAGACAATTCGATACTTTGAAAATTTCTATCAATATTTGAAACACCAAAAGTTCCCTCTAGATATTAAAAGAAATTAGTGACACTCGCATATGCCATATTAATATCATCGATATTAACATCATTACTATCAATAGTATAATTTAGAGAAGTAAAGCAATAATTTACTTTCCTATTAAGTCAATACTTATTAGATTCACAATATGTTTGGCGTACTATAGGTATCTGACAAAAATCTTTTCATACTGCATCGATAACATGTTGAAATTATTACTTCTATTTTTTCTTCCCATTATTTTCTCACTTCTATGAAGATACATTGAGAATTTAATGAGTCATTCTTACAATATAAGAGTAAAGCGAATTTCTATTACAATTATGATCGTGATCAATAAATAAATTATATGTTATAATCACATTCACTTCAGAAAATAACATAAAATCAGTTGATCGGGGGTCAAAATGTTTTATCAATGACTCATTTAGTTTTAGAAGATATAAGTTTAAAATACTTTTGAAAAATATTTTTCTCAATATTTCTATTACAGGAACATGTTATTGAGGTATGAGAAAAAGAAAATCTTTTCTTTAGCACTTCACTACAATATTTCGCCATATAAAATTTTTCATACTGATCAACATAAAATCTTTTTGCTACACTTATAACAAATTAGTATATTATATAACAACCATCTTTCTGCAGTTGCATATTTTCTTCAAAATTTCTAAGTAATCAGATGGCTTTAATGGATTAGTATTTTTTAATGGTGTCTTTAGGACCTACTATATCCAAATGAATTTTAACATCATGTATATATGAGACAAGAATCCTC
Organism: Rauvolfia tetraphylla; assembly: GCA_030512225.1. NCBI lineage: Eukaryota > Viridiplantae > Streptophyta > Magnoliopsida > Gentianales > Apocynaceae > Rauvolfia > Rauvolfia tetraphylla. The sequence goes on from JAJQKT010000059.1 coordinate 8,331,113, forward strand.
TTTTCAATAATATCAAGAATAAACATATTGAGTAGAATTAAGTAAAAGAAACACCTTTTGTGCCTTGATTATAAATCCTAAAAATCTGAGGATAGAGTATTGTACTTTTTTATCTTGACTGTAAATTTCCAAGATAGAGGAAGACTAGCAGTAGAGAATTGCCAAAGATTCGTGCTAATAATATGTTATGAATTTTTTTGTGCGCAGTAGTCATCGATATAAAGAAATCAAAATAACAAATAAAAAATTATAATGGAAGAAAATACAAAGAAACTTGTAGAGAAAAAATAGAGAGAACTAAAATTTTATTGAAAGTTTTTGGCTATACATCCTCTTATAAGCTACTCCATATTGTCATATTTATAGAGTTAGAATTTTCATTATAAGCCATTAGTAAACTCATCTATAACTTATATAACTTACCTTCCGTGTTCTTTAAAATAATGGATGTAATAAAGATATTGGTTTATAAAGGATAGTTGTTACAACTTTAGTTATAACCCCTAATTTTTTATATTTCATAACGAAAATAAATTATATCTTGAAATGATGGACATTCATAGTATTTTATAATAATTGGTTAGTTGAATGACTATTTTTTATAATTACTTTTTAAAAATATAATAAATTATCTTTTTATCCTTTGAGTTCACTTATTTAATTAATTATAGCATAACGAGTTAGTTTATCCATTTAGAAAAGGAATAACAAGTCTAAATCATACTACCCTCTATTCAAACTTTTATAATAGTCAATATTAAGAGAATATGATTAACAAGAATGACGAAAAGAAATTTTGAGGCCACGCTACTCTATCATATTTGGTGCGACAAATGTGATGAAAATGGAATCTCTTTTCAAATTATAAGTAATCAAGCCACTCTAATCTAACCCGTCAAAAAAAAAAAAAACAAAAACGAAAACAAAAAGCCCTCTAATCTAACCCCTCAAAAAGGAAAAAAAAAAAAACTCTAATCTAAGCACTCAAGATCTTCTCTTCCATTCTCCCGCAGTCTTTCACCTATCAATAATATATTATTACATGTCTTCATATAACTCAAATGCCTTTAGATTTTTTTTTAATTTATGGTAGAATTTATAATTTTTATTTTTTATTTTTACATAATAAGTAACTTCATTCTCATCGGGGTTCTCCTATTTATGATATAATTTTAAATTTTTTATTTTTTGATTTCGCAGCCTTTATTTTCTTAACACGTACGCTGATTTCGAGCTGCCCAATATCTTGGCCTTTCTTGGACTTTTGTTTATCTCCAAGCCGTTGGATTTGCCTTCTTCGTTTTAGATGGTTGCCTTCTCACCCATAGATTAGAGTCTACCAACTTACATTGGTCCGGTTTTTCTCTTCCCAGAGGTCCGATCAACTGCGTAAGCCGTAGCGCGCTAGCGCGCGTACTCTTCCTCTATGAGCGAGACTCTATCCAGATCTGCCACTCCTTGGGCGACGCCTTCTTTTCTATGCCACTGAATAATGAACTTTCAAGGTTTCGCCCCCAACCGAACCAGGAGAGAACACACGGTCAAGCCAAGCCCTTACCCGCCTGAATGGAATTCATATCTCCTTCGGCTGGTGTGTTCTTTCAGCTTCGTCTTTTTTTTTGGCTCAGGGCCTCCTGTTGGTAAGACCATAGCGCTTATGCCTCCTTACCTCAACATCGATGAATTTTCCGATACTTACCATAGCCCGGGGATTGATCCATTTATCCGTATAAATGAACGGGTCTTAACAAAGTTTGTTCAAACTTATTTAAATGTGACTGTTCTTCAGTTTTTTTTTTTTGTTAAAGTTAATTTTAAATTTAATATTTTTAATTTTTATTTTAATTTAAATATTTAATATAATTTTAACTATATAAAAATTATAATATAAAATTAAATATATATTTTTAATTTAAAATTTAATAAAATTTTAAGAAAAATATTTTTAAATGTTAAAAATATAATAAAAATAAAAAATATATATAATATTAAGTTTGATTAATTTAATTTTATGAATAAATTATTGTATTATTTTAAATATTTTTATATAAATTTATTTAAATTAAAAATTATATATATATAATTAATAATTATCTTATATTTTAAAAATATTAGTGATTAGTTGAATATTATTTTTATCTCAATTATGAATTTATATAATCTTACATGTAATAACGGTAAAAAAAAATAACATTATTTTAAAAAATATTTAAATTCTTGGGTTAGTACATTTATCTCGTGAATCATTTAAGGCAGATACGGACAAAAAATTTCTCAATTTATTAAAAAACAAATTCAATCGCTCCAATTTATTTAAAATCAGTCTATCACGAGTTAGAACGGATCAGTCCATTTGACAACACTAAATTAACAATCCCATTCCAAGTACCAGCTAGAAAGATTACATAAAACCTGCAATTTGAACCCCTTCACACAAAGCCATCAACACAGAATGTTCAACATTCATCAGGCCCACAACTGGAATAGAAGCCGCAGCCAACATACCCCCACAAGAATCTCTTATGATCAACCTGGCATCTCCAATTCCCTCTTTAAAAGCAGCATCAATGTTCACTTTATAGCCTCCCAAAGGAGGAGGCCTCCACCGAGAACTTGCACACCCTACTTCACGCCCAGTGAAACTAGTATGCTTATCCCTATATCATATTGCTAGTGACACTTATACTTCAAATACCCAAAAAAAAAATAAAAAACTTACTAATTGTAGTACGCTAAAAATAAAATAATAAAAATAAAAAATTCGCTCCAGATTGCAAATCGTCGGAAGAGGCAAAACGATCGCTGTACATTCAGGGAAGGAGTTTCTCGATTGCAACTGTACTTTCCGTTTCTTGGAAAGTAGAAGGTTTCTTCTTCAATTTCATGTTTTTTTAGCCATTTTTTTGTCTTTTATTGGGAACCTCTATGCATTTTTTCCTTTTTTCAATTCTTTTGTTTTTTTTGTTCTCCTTGTTTTAATTTTTTCATTCTTTTAGTTCTTCTTATATAAAAAATTCACTTCAAATATGAATCTCTTGGGACATGGGATTTTTTAAAACAAAATTAAGTGAAATTAGTGGTTTTTGAAATAAAATTAAGGTTGAAATTGAAGATTCTTTGAAATTGAATATCTAATTAATATACATTATTTATCATTCATGCAATAGCTATACTAAAATATTTTAGAGAACTCTGAATCTCTAAAATATATTTAAATTTTAAAGCGAATAATAAGAGAATTTTAAAATATTTTAAAATAATTTAAATAAATAAAAAGTAATTATATTATACTTAATAAATTAGAGCACTGTAGTAATAGATATGAAAAAAAAAATAGCAGGAGAACCAAAAAATTATAGGAGAAAATCTAAAATAGGGTTACCATTTTAACCCCAAATCATTAACAACCGTCAAATTTTGAACAATAGAAGTAGTTTGTATTCGTCTATCTTTTTTTATTTCTCTATATATTTTTGAATAATAAGAACTCACAAAAAAAAGTAGAAGAAAATTTAAAAGTAAGGTTAAATTGTTCCTATTAATTATCAAGAAAGCAAAAAAAAAAAAAAGAAATCCGATGTACTAATCAAGATTACATTAGAAAATTCCCAGAAAATTGTTCCATTTTTTAAATGAAAAAGAAAATATATTCCTATAAAGGTACGAGCATTAAGATTAGTGCTTTTTAAAATGACGTAGTACCAATTCTTACATTCTCATCTCCTTTTAACCTGAAAGGAATTTGCTTTTTAGTTCTTTTCTTGGAAAATTGACCAAGAGGCAAAGGGGCTACCGAGGAGAAGAACCACGGCGGACAGCCTAACAACTCGGCTCCTCCATTTCACCATTGATGAAGCTTAGCGGAGCAAAGCTATATATATTTCGTTTCTTTGTCGATTATTGACTGTAGAAGCAGAGATAAACGTTCCTCCAATGAGTAAAGATGGAGGAGAAGCTATGGAAGCAGCAGCAGCTGAAGGAAAACAATGCAAGAAATTGGGCAAGTGCCGTTCAAAAAGTAAGGTAGATTACCCTCTTGATTGTGGAGCTGATGCTGATGGTGATCAGAATGGTCATGGGGTCTCTTCTTCTCGAGAGGAAAAAGTCAGCAGCCTCAGAACTGTAAGTTTCCTTCTTCTCCGGGGGGTGGGGGGATGGGGTTCGGGTTTCCCCATTTACCATGTAATTCTTGTTCATTTTACTGATTTCTGAGAGTGTATTTTGCTTTCTTTCAATTCGTTTGCTGACTAATGTCTCGTTATAATTTATTGCTGCAAATTCTCTTTTCTCGTGTTAAACTTCAAAGGACTTGGGAGGAAAATTTGTCCTGATGGTTTTATGTATACAGCAGAAAGAATTTAGTGGTGAGGCATTAAATGAAGGGCTAATTAAAGCACTTGTGGCCTTTCTTATGTTGTTAATTAATTAAGAAAAGAAAAAGAGAAATGATTGCCTAAGGAAGATGATAACTCGAACCCCTATTTGGTAGAGTGTTTTTTATTTATTTTTTAATTCTTAAACTTCTAAAACTTGTAATGTAAGCTGGGATGCTAATTAGCTCAAGCACACCGCTTTATTGTTCAAATATATACGTTCTTTGCAGATTTTGTTGATGGTTGGATTTGGTTGAAGCTTATAGTTTTGGTATTTATCTGCTTTGGCTAATTGGGCCTGAGAGTTGTCCATTAACATACACATCAGACTGCAGAGTTACGTGCAGAGCTTCTAAGTTAGTCCTTCTAGCTGTCAAATAGATGTTGTCCTTCCTTCTTTACATCTGGAAAGGCTCTGCTAATATTGGAAGGACTTGAACGTGCATTGGAAATTTTTCATAAAGATGCCCCAAATAATGGCACTTGACACAGCACTGCTGAAAGGATTGCACAAGTTGTCAACAGCAATATAATACTTTGAAATACCCTGGTTACGGAAAGCTAGTAATAGTTGTAGGAGAAAGTTATTCAAGTACTTTTACATCCAAATTAGGACAAATAAGACAAATAACGTAGCTCTAGTTTGGGAAAACTTTACTTGTTGGTCTCTTATCGACTTATCCTCACCACGTACAACATTTCAGTAAGGGTAAACCTTCTGGAGCTTATGTTAGCGGAAATAAAGGAAAATCTGTGCTGATAACATACGAAAAAATTTCATAGGGTATGGACATTCTTTTAGTACCTCAATTTGTTGTGACTCGGAACGGTTATTGATATTCTTTTCCATTTACATTATATCTTGAAACTGAATGGTAAAAAATCATAAAGGGTGTGACAGAATGAGCAGTGGTTGGGTGTTGCTTTAAGTGATCAATTTCGGAATTTATGACAACAAATCTTCATCCATCTAAATTAAAATGAAAACCTCTGTTTGCTTTTGTTCACTTAATTCTACATTATGGGGAATTAGATGGAAAGACAACTGCAGATGAGCTGAATCTGCCCGGGCTTTCCTGAAGCCATTGTAAGGAAGGGATGTTGAAAGCCTTCTTCTTCAAGTTAAAGATGGAACAGCGTAAGCCCTTTATAAATAATTGAAAGAAGAAATAATAGAATCATGTAGGTGCTGTCTTCCATCTTATGGAATTCGGCAATTTGCTTTTGCTTGCAACTGCCCAAGTCGGTACCATGCGCATAAGGTGATTCCCTAATTTAGTTGCCATGGCTATAAAAGAAACCTCTATTGAGCACTTCCCTTCAAGGTCTATATGGGGCCATTGCTCAAACATAAGCTGCTTTTGGCTTGAATTATGCACAAGCACCAAAACATGTAGGAAGACTAGCCAATATGAGAGGGGTTGAACCTTTGTCATTTGGCCTCGATTGTTCTATGGAGGCCCTGAAAAAATGAATTTTCAATTTCATCTTTACACTGTTAGAAGTTCACATCAAATTGCCCTCCATTGCATTTATTAACTAAGCCAAACAAATCCCATGTTTCTTATGAGTTTTACTAAGTGGATACAAATGGATTGTCAAGAAATCCTCTTGCTTAGTTCTGTAAGACGCACTGGAAAAATAAAGTGATAAATGAAATTTCGGACTTATTGCTCGTCAAGCTCTCTCTCCCACTAGTGATCATTCTGCATCAACTACACATCTGGCTCTATCTCCTTCATGAATTGAGACATTTGTAGCCACCAGATTATGAGACCTAGACTCTTTCAGCTCCATGACACCTGAACTTTAGCAACTACAAGTTATCAAAGGCATGGCATTCTCACCCAACCAATCACAGTAAAGTAACAGAAGAAATTTCACAGAGGCAGGAAAGACGGTATAAGTGGTGCTAGATAAATGCAGTAGAGAAGGAAATGTTAAGACACAAATACATCTAAGTTAGTTTTAACATCAACTCAGAAATTTATATGTATATGAGCTCCAGGAGCTCTAAGATGAACAATGTGAAGTGTTGTTCTGAGATATTCATAATGAGTGGATTATAGATGATAGTGGACTTTGTTTGGTTCTAGGTAGGTGTGCAAGTATACCAAACTGTTTGCCAATGTTTGCATAAAGCTTGGTCAAAACTAGGTTCAAGCTTGCTCAAGTAATACCAGTCAAGCTCAAGCTTTTTAAATCTTGGCTTTATAAGAATATGAACTCTTTATACGTGAGAGGATTTAATTCACCATCATCTAATCAGAAAGTAAATATTTCTTAAATAAGGATTTAAGTTTTCATCTGATACCCCTGAAGCTTTCCTCTTCAAGTTAGGAAATCGGCCAAAAAAGAATATGAACACTCTATACATGAGAGGATTTGATTAATCAAAATCCATTTAGAAATTAAATATTTGTTAAAAAGGGATTTTAGTCTTCATCTGACACCCCTATTGAATCTTCCTTCTTCAAATTTGTGTTATATGGTTGACAAAAGAAATATAGGAGGAAGGAACAAATCTAATTAGGAATTTATACAAGTTATTTTCTTTTGAAGTTCATCACTCATGTTAGGACTAGATTTAATTATTTATGTGTTACTCTTTTAATTTTTAGTTAGCTAGCATTATATACATTTCTTATCTTAATGTTACTGAAAAGATAATATTATTAATAAAGAGAAACTTTAGGTGTTTATCTTTTTCATTTTAATGGAAAATGAATACTTGCTCGAACTCTTCTTAGAGTCTAAAATACAGACTTGAGATATGGCAAAGCTTTGCAAAAGTGAGTTCAGTGAGGCTCAAGATTGAGCTCAAGCTCGGAAAAGATAAAGGAATGCTTAGCTGGGATTGTTTGGACCTCTAATGCTAGGTGTTGTGCAAGAGGAATTTAGCAGATCTAAGTTGTCAATCTGTTAGCTATTAGTTAGGGTAAGAGGGAGAGAAAGTGTAAGCTGGGAGGTCAGATGCCGTTTCATTGGTGGATTGTTAGGGACTTTGGGGCAATGATTGTGAGTACAAACGTGTCAGTATTCAGCATCATCTTGCGATCTAAGAGTGATGGATTGTTATGATTTGGGGTGAAAGAGTTACGATATTTTTCTTTTTGCATAAATAACTTTAAAAGATACTGGGATTGTGGGAGTCCTGATTGATTATTGGTCAAAATAATCAGTGACAGTTGTCAATATTGTTCAACTGGTACAAGTTCTAATGGTGTATAGTTGGAATTTGAAACAATTGAAGTATAGAAGCCTCAGTTGTGGCATTCTCCATATTAGGTGGCATTCTCAATTTTAGGGCTAAATTAAATACTCCCCCTATTGAAAATAAGTGTTGTTTCAAAAAAAATTGAAAATAAGTTTTGTTTCACAAAAAGTTCTTTTTGGGGTCAAAATTATCTCTCATTTTGGAAAATCAAGAAGGTATTTATTATTCTTCTTCCAAGTTTACCTTATCTTTTATTTCTCTGCTAACCCACCTTAAGGTTTTGCAATTTTCAAGAAGGTTTCAGCTTTTTACCCTCTATTTGATAACTTAATCTTGTGCCAAAACCTTAAAAAATATTTGTTTTTAACCAGAGGGAGTAATAACACTACTATAAATGTCACAGAACTCTATTTGCTGGTTGATCTGTTGTGCTTTAGAAATTTGGTCCTGAAAGATAGTTTTTTATCTCTTTTCGTAATAATTAGGATAAGCTATTGGAAGTGGTGTGGTTGAATAAGGGCAATGGGACTATATCTCCTTCATCCTACATTGACCCTAGCAAAGAGGAGGAAAGAAAAGTAAAATCATGGAAGAAATATACCATCAAGTTCTAGCATATGTAAAGATTTGATGCTCTTCAATCATGCATCCTGGGGATATCATAAAGACGATAAAGCACTTAAGTCTCTTAAAATATTGTCGAATTTTTACTACCTTGATAGAGTTGGAGGAAGAAATGAGATCAGAGATCTTTTGCATTCTGAATATTTCCCCCTTAAAAAAAAAAAAAGAAAAAGAAAAAAGAAAAAAGAAAAGAGAAAGCAAATCTCATTTTTCAGAAGCTAGTAATGGCACATAATGAAAGAGAGGGTATTACATTGCCCTATAAGTTACTTGATAGGGCAGTTGTCAACTATGAGAAAGGGCAGATGGTGCAAGCTTGCTGCCCCTTAGAATGTATGGAAATGCATCAGATAAATCTGGTACTCAGGATTTGGTTTAACTCATCCTTTGCAGCGGGCATGTTATCTAAAGTGATGGGTTGGAGAAAAGCAATTGAATTGACCATTTGCAAGTGCAGAAGCCTAACCCATATCTGTTTTAGAAATCTACTTATTTTTATCTAGTCTTGTTTAATATATTATCTTGGTAAATAAAGTAAATATCTAACCACAAGTAAATGATTGATTAGAATGGAAATTAGTATTTGCTCTGCCTTTTACCAGTATTTTGTGTCCGTCAGACATAATCAGACTTTTTTGGGTAAATGACCAAGATGTGGTCCTTGCAGGGTTTGGTCCATGTTGCAAGAAAGATGCCAAAGAATGCCCATGCACATTTTATACTTGGTTTAATGCATCAAAGAATGGGGCAACCTGACAAGGTATCTTTTGGAAAATGCATATTGCTTTAGTTCTTCCATTTATACTTTGCCTGTATTCACTGTGATTGAGTGATTTGTTGTAGGCAGTTGTGGCATATGAGAAGGCTGCTGAGATTTTAATTCGTCCTGAAGAAGAAGTTGATCGGCCCGAACTTCTTTCATTGATTCAGATTCACCATGCTCAGGTGGAGTTTCTTTAATTTAGAGGTAGCATTTTAATTTGTGCTTACTAAATGGTTTGCGACAAAATGCAGTGTATATTGCTAGGTAGCTTAGAGGATTGTAGGTCAGACAAAGAGCTTGAACCAACTGAACTCGAGGATATTCTTTCTAAGATAAGGAAGTCAATGACTTCCGATTTTCGGCAGGCATCTGTGTTGAACACTCTGGGCCTTATCCTTCTTAAAACTGGCCGTTTGCAGGTACCAAGTTTCTTTGAATGAAAGTCATAGTGATAAATACTCCTTCTGCTCCTTAATAACAGCCACAATGTGGCTTCGCATCGAAACCAAGAAAGTGCTTAAATTCATAATACTTGAAGTAGAAAATGCTTTTCCACCCTTCATTTAATGAGATTATTTAATGCACTATTGTTTGAGGAAGATAAAATTGGAAAACAATAACTAATTTTGCTATTATTCCTGAACGGAAGGAGTAGGCACTTTTCTTGCCAACTTTAAATGTTTTCTGTCCTCTTCTCCAGAGTGCTATATCAGTCTTCTCAGCTCTGTTAGCTGTTGAACCTGACAATATGGATTGCCTTGGAAACCTTGGGATTGCTTATCTCCTGAGGTATGCAGACTTTTGGTTATTATTATCATTGTGGTTATTGTTAAATCTTAGTGGCTACAATTATGAAACTAGAGTTTGATACTGAATCTGCCGATAAAGCAATTAGCAATAGAGAAGTAGCATGAGTTTCCTAAGGTTGCCGGGTGTTATGAGCATGAATGGTAAATACATTATTAGTAGACATGCCAACTAGTCATGCTTTATATTTCAGAGGATCAATTTGCAATGTTTATTTTTTCCTAATGATGTCAAGGTAAGGGTTAATATAAATTATCAGGGGTTTATGTTGGTGTAAAGATTTGCAGATGTAGGATGTAGTTCTTAATGACTAAACAGTGGATTGGTTTTTTGTGGATGTGATGTTTTCTTTTATAACTTACCAGGGTTTATGATGGTAAGGAACTCTATGGTTTCTCATAATCATCATACTGGAAATGATGCTACCATTGCAAATCAAGTGGCCTTAACCAATGGCATCAGTAAATTGATGATGAATTTGCCTTGAACTTTCCATCTTAAAATTATTTGTATTTCTTTGAAGCTAGTCTCCATAACCCACAAGGGAAAAAAAAATGCCAATGTTAAAAAGTCTATTTCTATGTGCTTTGATAAAGCCATGTAGGCTAAAAGAAACAGATTAGAAGGAAATAGTAGCACTGCTACCTTTTCCACTTTTAATATTCAAGTATTGAATGTACCTGAATTTGACTGAAATAGAAGCTCTAAGACACTGATCTCAAGCTTTTCTCCCTGGTAAATAGTTTGCTTCTAATATCGGATTCATTATGGTCAAAACAAACAGTAAGGAACAATGACCCTAAGCAACAATTCGATTAATCTAAATTCCATATTTTATTTGCTTAAATAAATCATTCAAATAATTTTTGAGCTTAACCTAACTGACCAAATAGGGGTTTTATGGGAAGAAATAAAAACTTATTATTACAGATAAGTGAAATTTATAAATTTAAGCACTTGAACATGCTACTAACATGAGGGCTTTACATGTTCAACCACAATTTTTACTAACAGGAGGAAACTGTTCTTGAACTTGGGACCTTTTTCTCTAGTTTTTTGTTAATTTACCGTCTCACCTGAAAGCTTAAATTGTTAAGAGGGCAGTGCAATTGATGCGGTTAAATAGGTTTGATATAATTTATTTAGTTTAAGAATTTTAGTAAAGTATTCTGAAATGCTTTTTGCAAAACCTTGTTCAGTGGGAATTTGGAGCTTTCAGTGAAGTACTTTCAAGAACTTGTTCTGAAAGATCACAACCATCCTTCTGCTTTGATCAATTATGCTGCCCTTATTTTGTGCAGACATGGTTCAGTAATTGCAGGTATGTAGCTGATGATTGGGATAGACTTTTCATGATATATTTGCAATGGCACTATTGTAGTTTACGTCAATTGTCAGTCTGAATGTGTCTTTAAAGTTTGAATTTTCTTTGGAAATTTTGTTTCTTTCTTCTAAAAGATATATAAAAAAAATGGTTCTTTGAATTTTAGGTGCTGGAGCGAATGCTGATGATGGAGTGGCTTCCACAGATCAAGTTGAAGCAGCCACCGCTGCTAAGGAGTGTTTATTAGCTGCTGTAAAAGTAGATCCAAGAGCAGCTCATTTATGGTCAAACCTAGCCAATGCATATTGCTTGATGGGTGACCATAGAAATGCCAGCAAATGCTTGGAAAAGGTGCTATTCCCTACTGGTTCTGCATTCTATCATGTTTTTGTTTATTAGTGGCAATGCACTTGCACTGGATTTTCTCAATTTTGAGTACTCAAAGCCTCTGTTTTTCCTCATTTCTCAGATTTTGTTGTGGCAGTTAGTAATGGCAATTCACTTGTTTTCGATCTCACAGTTATTACTCTAATTTTAGTGTACTCTGCCATCTTGCTTCTTACTGTCTGCTTCTAGTTGTTTAGGCAGGAAAACTAGAACCTAATTGTTTAGCCACACGGTTTGCCGTTGGAGTTCACCGAATCAGGGATGCAGAAAGATCTCAAAATCCAAGTGAACAGCTCTCTTGGGCTGGGAATGAAATGGCTTCAATACTGAGAGAAGGAGATGCTACCCTGATTGAGCCCCCCATTGCATGGGCAGGCCTTGCTATGGTTCACAAGGCTCAACATGAGATTGCTGCAGGATTTGATATTGAAAACAGTAAACTGTTCGAAGTCAAAGAACATGCCATGCACAGTTTGAAACAGGTAAATGTCTTTAACTTACCTCCATTTACCATTATGTGCATGCGGTTGTTAGTTTGATTTCACATGATATCTGATGCATAAGTGAAGTTCGTATAAAGAGGCAGTAGCGTGCTTGAGTGGTTCTCAGGAGTGTCTGAAGAAAGGAGATAAAGCAACTAGTGAGAGAAAGACAGAGCCAGTAATAGATACAACTGCTTGAGAGATGGAAAGGGAATTTATGGTGTGTGCTCAGTAGGAATACAGCTATGAATTGGCAAAGAAAATTCACATTCAAAATAGAAAGCCTTCCAGATTTAGGTGTACATTTGAATTTAGAAAGTAGTATCAATGTGCTCTGACACGCTTAAGAATAAGACTCATGATGTAATCTTTTCGTGAAAAAATGGAAAGTAGGAGATAAATCGGATTAGAGTGTTCCGGGTGGAGACATTAAGTTTTTTTCTTTGATGCAGCACGTGGTACTGTTGGGTTGACCTTCTTGCTGATTAGCCTTTTTAGTCCTTGCCACTAGCCCACAAAATCTCAGAAGGTTATGTGGGGCATGAATGATCTTAGGCTGTTCTCCAGCAGAGAGTTGGTCGTCTAGGTGAGATATGTAGATATAGATGCCTTTGGCTGAAATTGTTACAGGTATAAGGTGATGTAATCTTGGCTGGGCCAGTTTGGATCAATTCCCTCATCTATGCCACTGTTGGCCAATTACTATTTGTGTTTTGCTAGGTGTTGCTTGCCCTCACTTACACTGTTCATGATCTAGTCCTATTGTGATGCATGGCAAGTTTATCCCTCATCTAGCCCACTGTTGGCAAATTCCTGTGTAAGTATTAACAAGATGTTTCTTGGCCCTACTTATAGTGTTCATGGTATAATCTTACTATGATGCATGGCATGTGTATATTGGAATGTGTTCCAGCTGTCAAACTGCCATACATTTCTGTAGGTTCAACCAGTCAATCACCAACTAAGATGTTTATGCATCATGCTGCAGGTTCAAAATGTTATTTTGACTTTCTTCTCAAAAGATTAGCTTGTTAGTATACCTTTTATTTTGGAGAACTTGAGTGGGAAAGGGCAGGGAAAGGCTGTAATTTCAGTGTAGTTGATGAAACAATTAATGATTTACGCTGCCTTGTTTCTGTTTTATGGATGTGTTTCTAACTAATTTGGTTTCTGACCTCAGACATTAGTCTGAAATAGACATTCCTTATTTTTGAATCTGCATAATCTTCTCTACAGTCAGGATCACAGAAAACCAACCAACAAGTAATTTGAGGCACATGTTGAAAATTTTCTAGGCTATGGTGCCTTCTGTCTATCTATTTCTGTATCCAGACTGGAAAAATTTGATGTGCGACCAATTTGTATCATGTGTCTTCGTCACATCTGTATTCCTTTGATGTATGGTTCAGTTGATGGGAGAACTTTCTTTTATAGTTCTTGCCTGTTCTAGAAGGTTAATTCCAAAGGACACTATTCCTCATTTTGCATTTATAAAAAGTTAGCAGGTGATCTTCTATGTCGAAACCATTAAGCTAGTGGGTATTTGTCCACTCACTTGCTCTTTCATACTATTCTTTTGCAAGTTTCTCCTTTCTTTAGGGCTTTATTGCTTTTTTTTTTTTTTTTCCTTTTGGCAATGTCTTCTGAATTAGGCTATAGCAGAAGACCCGGATGATGCTGTGCAGTGGCACCAATTCGGCCTTCATAGTCTTTGTACCCAAGACTTTAAAACATCTCAGACTTACCTTAAGGCTGCAGTTGCTCGTCTCAAGGAATGTGGCTATGCGTGGTCAAATCTTGGTAATGGAACTGCATGGGAGCGCATAAAACTATTCTTTTCAGTTTTCTTGTCTAATGCTTTTGATTTCATTGCTATACACTGTCTGAGTTTTACGAAGCATATATGCACCACCTTCCAGGCATCTCACTGCAGTTAACAGAGGATTGTTCACAAGCTGAAGAGGCTTATAAACGCGCTTTGATGCTGGCAACGTCTCAGCAGGCACATGTGGTATTCTCCAACCTTGGAAATCTTTACCGGCAGCTAAGACAATATGATCATGCGAAGGCAATGTTTACAAAATCACTGGAACTGCAACCCGGTTATGCTCCTGCATATAACAATCTAGGTCTTGTTTTTGTAGCCGAGGGTCGGTGGGAGGAAGCCAAGTTTTGCTTCAACAAGGCAATCCAGGTAGACCCTTTGCTGGATGCTGCAAAATCCAACTTGATTAAAGCATCTAGTATGTGTAGAATGTGTTCATCAGCACTGACCTCAAGTCTTTACTGAAATCAACTCTTCTAGTCAGTTGAAGATTGCTTTGCTCCCAACCCAGATGTACATAAATTATGTTCATTAAAATTCAAGAAAGCATATGCATTTTTAAACTAGCTGCACTCCTCGTCTTTCACGATAGTCAACTGTAAACCGCACAAAAACGAAAAATTTTTAAAAACAAAAGTCAAGCAAGTACACCTTTAATTTTTGAGGTTATTTATGTGAATATCTATACTATACTAAAAGTATGGATAGGGGTCATGGGGATTTAAACTTAGTTGTTTCTTCTTTTTTTGGATTACCTAAAATGTCCTTAGAAAAATAGATTATTTTCTTTTAATGGACTAACCAAAATAGGACACTAAGAGCATACAAGTTATACAACTATAATTATTTTATATAAATCCATCATTGAAACTCTAATTTAATTACAATTATGGATTATTATTATTTTAATGAACTAACCATAATAGAACACTAAGAGCACACAAGGTGTATAACTATAATTGTTTTATATAAATACATTCTTGAAACTTTAATTTAATTACAATAATTTAGGAGTTATGTAAAGGGTAATAAAAATTAATTTGGAGAGTTATAATAATTGCACATGCTAGACATATATTATCAAAATCTTCAAGTATTAAAGAAATACTAATGTTTAATTATTATTACTTGAATGTTACACTTTATTATGAGATTAAAAAGACAAATGAGTTACTAGAAGGAAAACTCTAAATATTAAAGAGATTACTAATGAGTTATTAGAAAAGAGAGGAAAAGAATCTCTAAGTGTTGAAAAGAAAAATAAAAATTATTGAAAAAATATTAAAGATAATTGTGTAGATAATACATTACTAGATATAAAAGAAAAAAT
Source organism: Rauvolfia tetraphylla (assembly GCA_030512225.1). NCBI lineage: Eukaryota > Viridiplantae > Streptophyta > Magnoliopsida > Gentianales > Apocynaceae > Rauvolfia > Rauvolfia tetraphylla. The sequence goes on from JAJQKT010000059.1 coordinate 8,346,245, forward strand.
GTTGATATTGAGATTTAGAGTGATAAAAATGAATCATTAAAAATTTTCGATATATTACTAGCATTAAGAGAAAAATTAAAATATGTATCTTTAATTGTTATAAAAAGAACTCCTCAGCAAAGTGGCTAAGTATGTCCTCTAATAATTAGAAACATCAAACATCATTCATATTTTCTCCAATACAAAGTTGTATATAAAATTTGAACAATTTACTTTGGCGCTCTCAATGTCTAAAAATAACATCTAGAATATGGACAATACATTAAATGACCTACTAATTACTAATTTATTTTGGTATTAATAGAAAATTTTGTAACTACTTATTAATAAATATATGCTAACTCTTCCACTTAAGTTACAAATAATATTACTTTTAATAATATATAATATATTACCTTAATATTTCTAAAATTATCACTAAAATTATAATATTAATAAAAAATATCAAAAATTAATTTTATTTAATAAAAAATACAATAGCATAAGATGTAAAAATAAATCATATGATCTTTATGAAACAATTATATAATAAGTAAAATATTTATTTTATTTTAATATTATAAAATTAATTAAATATCAAATAAAAAATATCATATATTCTCTATCACTAAAATTGAATTAAAAATTATTATTTTATAAAAAAGTTAAATAAAATATTCAATACGTGCAATTGCACATAAATGATGCTAGTATCCATAAAAAAGGAAAAAAGACCACAGGGAAAATGTAGTAGAGCTGGATGGTAGGCATTTCAGTTTTGAGTCTGCTAGAGTTGCAAGTTTTGGCTCATTTTGTACTAGAGCTGGAGTGAAGCTGAACCAGATGTATTTCTAGCTTCATGTAAAGTTGCTCGAAAGTTACTACTTTTAATTGGCATGGGTACATGCCAGCAGTCATTTAATTTTCTTGGTGGAAACTGAGAGCAATAGTTGCCATAGCGGTGAGGGTTCATCCCCTACAATTGCAGAGTTTTTTCAAAGGAAAAAAAAATTGACGGCTTAGTTTGGTCGGGGAAAGGGGAGGGGGAGGGGGAGGGAGGGAGAGGGAGAGGGGGAGAGAGAGATAAATATTTCAGTTAGAGGAAATATTTACTTTTACCTTATTTTTGTTTGTGAGAAATTACTTAAGAATCCTCTTTTCCACTCTTAATTAACTTTTAAAATTAAGAAAAATAGAATCGATCTTCTCATTAATGCATTTATCTCCTTTGAAGTATTCTCTCTTTCAAGCCCTCCAATTTTGGGAGGGGCGGAAATGCTAATGCTCTCCCGCCATTTCACTTCCACTTCCCACTTACATTCCTACTAAAACAACATAAATGTCTCATTTGCATCTTGGTTCTCTTTTCTTCCCCTTAACTATGTAATATCTACTAATAGTGTGTCCATCTGATACTCAAAAGGAAAAAAAAAAAAAAAGATCTCTAATTAATTGACTTCAAACAAGACAATGATTGAGACTGTTTCTTAATTTTATCTTCTATTAACGAAATGTGAGGAAATTGTAAAATACACAATACTATTTGCAAAGGATCTCTGAAAGCTTTACCATTAGTGACGATATCACCAATGTTGTAGATTAGAGGTTTTTTGGCAGACTTTTTGGATAATACAATTTTGTCACTATAAGCTTTAAAGACAAAAAATAAATAATCTTCTATTGTGATATCTATTTGTCCCTAATAACCATTTTCTCCCGTAATACCTCTTTGGTAATCTGATCTAACTTCCATATTCTGTTTTCTTCAACAGTCTCGTGAATCTGATCTAACCTACTTCAGTCTTCAGTCATTGGTCAACAAAGAGATTTGATGGAATGGCAAAATTTCATATCTAATTAAGACATGCTCTCAAACTAATTCTAAATCAATTTTCTTTAGCAATATTTTTTCTTTCAGAATAATTCCATAATGAATAAAATGATTTGAAACCAATTTGTTTCTTGAATCAAAATGCCAAATTCAGCGGGGTGTATTTGGACAGCATTTCATTTCAAAACCCAATACAAAATTTTTACTTTGGGTCTCACTTCTTCTCTTACAAACAATTCTATCTCACGAAATCCAAAATAGAAAATTTCAAACTAAAACACTATCCAATCCCACCCCATCAAATATCATTTTAAATAAAATAATCTTTACAATTTATAGGTCTATCTACTATGCACTATAGAAACTATTTATCAATGTGGCTAGTGCAGATGAGGACTGTCAATGGGCTAGAACTGGTCCCGAACTTGACCCGTTTGGCTTGCTTAATTATGGGATCAGACTCATTTTTTTAGCTCGAATAATGTTCGGGCAGAGCTCGGGCCAAGATAAGAGCCCAAGTGAGCCTGATTGATAGCCTAGTGTAGATGGTGGTGCACGACTCTTGCACAATCGAATTGATTGATTGAAATTAAGATTATAGTTTAAGAAACAGATTGTATTTTTAGAATTTAAATAAAAAAGAATGTCTCGTGTTAAAAATTAACAATTATAAGTTAGGAAAAATAGTCAATATAATCTCTAAAATTAAGGATCTATCATACTTAAATCCTCAAAATATAATTTAGCCAATAAGGTCCTTAAATATATTTGTTTTTTCAAAATGCTTTTGCAACCACTATATTAGATAGAATTCAACCAGAAAAAAGCATGCTCATGCTCCCAATATGTACAAGCTATTTGAGGGTATTTTTTGTCTTACTAAAAGGTTTCTCTCTAAAAACCATACACATGAAGCACTAGTGTGGTTTTATTTATCAATTTATTTTACTCTCTTCTAGCTTTAACTTTTTTCCCTCACATGTGCTTCACAATAAGGTCCTTAAATCCTCAAAGTTCTTTTTCAACTAATAAATCCTCAAAGTTCTTTTTCAACTAATAAGGTCCCTCACATGTGCTTCACAATAAGGTCCTTAAATCCTCAAAGTTCTTTTTCAACTAATAAGGTACTTAAATCCTCAAAGTTCTTTTTTCAACTAAAAAGTAAAAAATATTTGTGAGAAACTGTCTTGTTGCTTGCTGAATTTTTTTTTGAACTGTTGAAAAAATAAGTACTGTTGAAAAAAAAATTGAGCTTAAAATTAAAAAAACATTCTCATTTTAAAAATTTCAGTATGTAAAAGTTATTTTGAAAAGCACTCATAATAGCTTTTCAAAAATAATTTTTTAAACTTATTTAAACTAAAACTAAAAGTGAATGAATAATTGAAAACAATTGGAAAATATTTTTTGAGTTTAAAGAAAACCAGAAACAACTTATTTTAGATAATTGAGAACAAATTGTAAAAGAGTTAAAGAAAAAGGAAAAACTTTATGACTCAAAAAGTTATAAAAAAATTGTTAAAAAATAGTTTAAAAAATTAGGAATTAATATTTGAAACATCTTGTTTAATATTTATAGTCACTTTCTTCTCTCATTTTTCTTCTTCTTTCTCTGCACCTAAGAGTGTTCTTAGGGATACATCGCAATCCAAGAGCGCATTGCAACCCTCGAGAGCACTCTTGTGTGTTGAGAGATGAGAGCATTCTCAAGTGTAGAAAGACGAGAAAGGAGAGAGAAAAAAGAGGAGAAAATGAGAGTTCTTGCAAATATAAAAAGGGATGTTGCAATATCAATCCTCAAAAACTTTAGCCACCACTAATATTGTTTAGTGGTTAATGCTTAATTTGGTTTGTGGAGGGGAAGGGGAGAGGGAAGGGAAATACCTCATTCTTTTTTGGTTGAAAGGAAAAAATGAGGGGAGGGGTAGAGGGAAGGAGAAAGACGAGTTCGACTGAGGTGAAATTTCGATTCGATTTTAAATTTCTGATCTAGAAAATATATATATATATTTTTATAATAATAATATTATTATATTATTAAAAAAATATTATTTTTATATAAAAAATATAAAAAATCAGGTTAGGATCGGTTCGAGCCCAAGCTCGGTCCTTTGTAACCAAGTCCAGGCTTATATTTTCTCAGTTCGATGTCAATCGAGCTGAGTTCAAACTTAATAAAACCCGACTCACTCAACCCGATTGAGAGTTCTATTTATTATCGGTCCAAATACCACACCAACGCTTTAAACACCGTCCCATGACAAAAACAAAACTGCCCCTACGGGCTACGGCCCAGTACCCGGACACCAGACCCAGGTCCCCTGTGCCCACTCCCCGTCCCTCGTCGCCCTCCCACAGATCCCCACCCTGTACGACCTCCATGATCGTGACTTCTCTCGCGCTTCTAATATAATTAAACACGCAAAATCCATTCATGCATAGACATGAAACCTTATTCTTCACAACTAACCTTCTTCCTCAAACCCTTCGTTCTCTCTCTCTTGCTCTCCTTATCCTTCTTACTCTTTCTCTCTCTACAAACCCCACGTCACGCTTTCTTCGAAGCCATCGCAAACGATAACACCACAGACGTTTCGTCACCGGACCTCAAGATCAGGCACGGATACAAGTCCTACGATGCCTATATCCAGCGCCAGCTTAACAAGACCCTCAATCCGAAGCTCCGAGAAATATGGACCACCCGGGACTGGGACCGGAAAGTCCAGGTCTTCGCCAAGTTTTTCGAGAGGTTGAAGGAGAAGGGTTTCTTGTTTAATGGGTCAAAGGCGCTCTCCGTCGGAGCTCGGGTCGGGCAAGAAGTGGCTGCGTTGAAACGGGTCGGAGTCAATGACTCCGTGGGTATTGATCTGGTGCCTTATCCTCCACTGGTGGTAAAAGGTGATTTTCACCATCAGCCGTTCGATGATGAGAGTTTTGATTTTGAGTTTTCGAATGTGTTTGATCATGCACTTTACCCATGGAAATTCGTTGGCGAGATCGAACGGACGTTAAGGCCTGGCGGGTTCTGTGTTTTACATGTCGCGTTGTCTAAACGGGCTGATAAGTACTCTGCCAATGATTTGTACAGTGTGGATCCTTTGTTGAAATTGTTTCAGAGATCAAAGCTCATGGACATGAGAACCATTGATGGCTTTGGTTTGGATACTGAGGTAGTTTTCGAGAAAAAGATGAACTGAACGGCTGTGATATTTGACCCATTGATCATGATTCTTGTGACTTTGACACACAAGAATAGATGGAGGGGTGGAACAGATGAATATCTTGCGAGTTTGAACTCATATTGGGTTCTTGTTATTTCATTATTTGAGATTGAAAGAACAGAGGTTTACTTTTATTCTCTTTTCTTGTTCTGGTTTTTTGGAAAGGAAATATAAGTGTATTAGCATGTTACTTTTTTTTCATTACATGGCATTTTGCAAGTGTTTGTTTTTGGTGTGAAATAAGATTTTAATACATACAAGATTTAGGGTGTGATCGTACAAAAAAATCGCGATCGTACAAAAAAATCACGCTTGCAAAAATACAATGCAATTGAATCTCATTCTCTTCTTTTTTTAAAAAAAAACCACAGTTACAAATTACAAATAGAAAACCTTAAACTTAAACCTAACACTAATACATCCACTATGTAGTAAAATGATTCTAATGCAATTTTATCAAGACTTATAAATGGCCTAAGATTAAAATCTTTAACAATTTAGCTTGGAATAGTTTCCTTTTAACCATTGATTAGCTATGATGATTATTATTTTTGAGTGAAAGAAAGACATTATGATTAAAGTGTGAGTGAATACTATTGAGGTTTCATTCTCATATAACTCTTTGTCTTTTTCATAATTTTAGTCTCTTCCTTAGAGGATTGAAAACCGATTCAAATATGGCATGGGAAGGTCATGTTTCAACACTTTGTCTTACCTATAATAATTCAAAATAGTTCTCACAAGCATGGAGTAGAATTAGAGAAGGGACCACTATAGAGACGCTTTGGATGAGGGGATATACTCATTATGCTTTGGTCCATTCGTAGTTGATAGGGTTAACTTTCTTCAATTTTCTGTTTGTATTCTTCCTTTTCCCCTTTTTCCTTTTTGTTTTGTGTTGGTGGGATGAGAGGAGGCCGAGTTTTCAAGATTATTGATTTTTAAACTCGTATAATTTAGACATATACTATATATTTGTATAAGATATTCTATATAAACTCAAAGAGAATATAGTAATATATTTCACAGGTGTTTTCACACAATTCTTGGGAAATATATTCTAATTTTATATGATTAGTGACAGATTAATTAAGGGACCTTTGTCCACGGCACCTTTAGCATAATGTGCTTTGTAGTGGAAGACCTCTATCAAGATAGCGAACGTTTCAATAAATAGTAGTAGAAATCTCATATGATATGTCTTCTTACATCAGGAAAAAACAAAGCCTATAGTAATAGTGTATAAAATTATAAATAATTTGTACACTGTAAAAACAAAGTTAACAAGTAATTATCTAAGATCAATAGTACGTAAACAGTAAAAACAAAATTTATAAGTTTATAAAAGTCAATGTTTTGTAACCAGTAAAAATATGTTGTAAGAAAATTTGATATAGTTCGTGTGTGTTTGGTAAAAATTTCACTTTGCATTTGCAGGCGTGCAAGTTTGTGTTTCTGTTGTCGTTCTTGACAATCTTTCTCTCTTTTGATTATTGAATTAAGCTCTCATTGGAACCTCTAATTAATTAACTAATGCCAGTGGAAGAGTTGGTTATTTCTTAATCATACCAACGCATTTTCCTATCCAAACCCGACAAGAAAATGCATATAATTTTCCCTTTTTTGGAATTCAAGAGCGCCACAGCTTCACGAGGACCGCTAGTCTTTGTCTAGTTGTATCTCAAAGATGTTTGTTTCTGATTTTCTTGTTTCATTTGATGTCTTCATCTGCCAAAATCCAATAATAACTACTTTATGCTATCTCCCTGTAATATGGTTCTTTGGGGAAACCATGATTCAGAAAAATATACAAAGTGCTTGTACTTTTTTTTTTTTCCCCTTATAACTTGGATCTTAAATAGTTAAAAACTAGTTTAACCCAGTGACCCTAGGCCCATATCCTGAGATATCGTAGTCTTCCATGTTTGTTTTACATTAGATAATGCAGCCGAAATCATTCAGGGTATCAAAAAAAGACAGAATAGGGCAGAAATGGATGGAAATGACAGAATGTACAGGCAAATATATGACATTTGAAGAACTATACATTTTATTTTAAGTAGGCATATGACATATGAAAAATAAATGACCAAAAGCAGATACTCTGCAGTTAGTTTCAAAGAAGCCACGAGCAGCTGTTTCGGCGTATAGATCCCGCCACGAGAACATTAACTTTGTAGGATTAAGCAACGGCCTCAAGCTTAATGATTAACAGAGTATTATGATGCAAAGATCTAGATATCCATCACTAGTTGATCTCTTTGAGCATGTGTAAATCTTTGTGGTATGCGGTTCAGCTAAAAAGTACAGTTGTTTCTGGACAAGCCATTGAGCTGCTTTGGCTCAGAATACGCACAAATTTCATGTGAGGAGAATCTACATAATTTATACAAATCTTTGGCCGAAATTTGATTCTAGTTAGATGCTAATATGCAGAGATCTAATGACGCAATGACTCTACTTCTCAAGGGGACATTTACTATTGAGGAGCAAAATGGCTAATGATATAGGAGGATAACAATTTGGATAAGCCCTGGCCGTGGATGTCAACTCAGCATTAGCAAAGCAAGCAAAATAAGGACAACTACAGAGGGAAAGTCAATTTCTTGCAAAGCTATTCATGAGCAATACTCCGATTACAAAAAGTAGCAGATGCACTCAAGAATAAATTGATCCTCTCTTGTTCATGGAAAAGAAGGTTCAGTTGCATATCAGACTTTCTATGTTTACATAGAAGTTTGCATTTCTGTTCTTGATGTTAATTAGGCTTTACAACAATTCACAAGAAATTGGCAAGTTGAGTTTTGATTAATATTTGTTCATGTTGGATATCATAAATGAAACTTATGTGCTACACATGAGATCAAGGATACATTTAGGGGAAGATTAAATCTAGCTCACATATTGTTTCTCAAGAAGGCTTCCGCAAAACGCCAAGTCAAACCTTTCCTCAGGAGTATCTCCAATGCAATCAAAAACTGCATCTGCATTTAAGAAATCCTCCTCAGCAGTATACCTGCAATGCAAAAACTTATCTGGTTCAATGCATATTGTATTTTTGATAAGATTAGAAAAACTAAGTGCGGAATCCATGCCAACTAGCTGTTGCATAACACTTTCAAATGCCATAAAGGTTTTGATAATTTCAACTGATAATATGAATACATCTTTAGATATGAATAGTGGTAGAGGATACACTGAATTCTGGGTTCATGAGATATCTTAAAGAATTTAATAAGGTCTTCAAATAAAACTCATTTCCAATAGAACAGAAGTTTGTCGATGATTGACGGTGGATAGTTTTATCAGTAGATGATCGAGAAGGCATGCTCATAGACAGCCAACTAGCCCAAGTAAAATACAGCCTCTGGATAGATTTATCTATTCTTTACTCAATTAGAGGTGCAGTAGAAGAACCTTGCAAAAGAAAACTCAATATTAGTGATGACAGGAAATCAAAAACTTTCAATAGATGTATTCAAAATAGAGCTAGCAACTTGATAAAGTTTCCAACATCCCAAAATCTCCAGTTTAAGTTACACAATTTGTAAATTTTTAATATGGGTTTTATCTTAGTGATAATTATGACAAGGTTAATGATAATGATACTGGTATGCTACAGAAGGAACATTATTGCAGAAGCAGAAACACAAGTTAATTTTCAACCAATAGCAAACTTACCCGCTTTTAGTTATAATGCACTTCATTCCAGCAGCTTTGGCTGCAGCAAGACCTATGGCACTGTCTTCTACCACAACACAACTGTAAATTGTCGCACATATTATCTTTACAGGTGAATATATCCCAAGTAAATGGCAAAATTTGAAGTGACTGATCTATAGTCGCGCATTAAAACTCGTGATGTCTTGTAGTGCCTGTTAGGCACTATCCAGGTGTTCAGAAGAAAGGATATATAGCATCTTGTAAGCAATACCTAGAAGGGTCGACCCCCAAGGTGCTGGCAGCTAAGAGATAAATGGCCTGAAACAAAAGAGAAACAAGTTCAGATGCCATTAACTTAATTGCTTTATTCATGAGAAATGATTTCTGTGAAAACTCAATGACAAAGTCATTATTTCGAAGCTAAATGAACAATAATTGAATAATAGTCGGATTGACTAAAAGTATTATTGGCTCCAAAGTAGGATTAATTTCTGAGATTTATATCCATGAAAAATCATAACATGTAATGAGGTTTCTTAGATTCATATTGCAAAAGAGTGTAGTAATTTACTGGATCAGGTTTCTTCTTGGGAACAACATCTCCTGCATATATCTGGATTTTTTCTGCTCTTGCAGGTCCAAGCAAGAATGAAACTATGGCAGAGACCTGAAATTAGTGTATATGCTTGAGTAGCATATCTCTTAGCTACATAAACATCAGTAGGAAGTATCTGAATCTTTAAAAACCAGAGTCTCAGGAACAGACAAACTTTGGATGCCGAAAAAATATCATAATTTGGAGAAAGATAGTACAAAGAAACTACCAGGGACCAAAATGACCTTAATTCACAAATCAATAAATTGAAAAAGTAATATTTTATTCTAATCTTTGCAATGCATTTCAGGTCAGAGGGACAGGATAGTATCAACAATGAAAAGATAAGCCCAGATGCCAAGTTCTTTACAAATTATAATATTATATCTTCTAAATTACTGCTGTCAAAACTCAAAATAGCATAAACGTGGATGCTATTTGGAAGCTAAAAACCTGTTGAAGCATACCGCCTTCTCATTAGAAGTGCTGCATACAGCAACTTTGACTCCCTTCTCTAAAGCCTGATCAATCAACCTGTAAAACTTAGTCCAATTACTCAACCATGAAGAGTAATACAAGAGAAGTGAAAAAAGGTCGTGAAGAAATCTCTATTATCATAATTATTTCCCTTGGGGCTCAGTGATTTTGTTGGGCTGGGAGCAGGGGAGGTGCTCATCTTGCCTTAGGCGTTCCTCATTCAGAAAACAACCTACAGGAAGAAGAGGATCCAGCCCTAACAAATTATAAGATGCTTGCTTCTCATATGAGTAAAAGACCAAGAACCACAGGAGCTCCACCCAAATAAAGGGAGGGAGAGATAGAGAAGAAAAGATCAAACAAAGACTTCTTTCAACTAACAATCAACTATATTGCCTCTTAACAGCCCCATTCCTCCATCATTATTCATTCCCTTCTCATGTTTTCTTCCATCCTTGTCAGTTCAAATATTCCTCTGCGTTCAATGAATTGAATTCCCCATGGAATATACAATATTTCCTCAATGACATATAGTTTGATCCTTCTCCTGTCTTTTCAATTAAGTCTTAACCAAAAGGTCTGACTCAGGTCTTAAAACTAAATAATTGTTCAAGACACATCTTACGTGACTAAAGGTCGACCTGTTTCTTTTTCCATTGCTCAGACAATAAAATAAAAGGAATAATCTACCTCCCGTATTCCATTAACCAACACAAGAATGATCTTCCGGGAAACAGGCGAACAGACAATTCCAAAAAGGGAAAAAGCATCATTAAGAGCAAAAAGCAAGCCAAGTTCCATTACATTGTCAAATAAACTGCAGCTTCTAAATTGATCAGGCAGGACGAAGCCTACTCCATTTCGTTCAACAAACCAATCAGTTACAAGATCAGATTCTAGAAATGGAAAATAGATTATGAAACTTATGAAGTGCTTCACGTATCCAGTAATTCTGCTTAGCATACCAAAGCAATAGCAAAGAACTCCACTTAAGAAGGGCAATTTCACTGCTTTCTAGTGCATTATACTCATGCATATTCATATGGATCGAGAAGGATTTAATCTGTCAAATGCTAGGTATAAGCAAATGCAGTGAACAAATTTCTCTGCTAAAGTTAAGTTCTTAACATAGAGATATTTTATATTACCATTTAATTATAGGTCCATGCAACTTAGAATCCATGTTAGCGAAACAACTTCCCTGAGCAAAATCTAAACAAAATCCTTTTCTTGCTAAAGAAAATCACGAGATGGCATATTTTAAGCTAATATACCATTGCATTTGATATTGCATGATTGTACAGTGATAATGCAAATAGGAACTTACTTTGCTACACCAGGCCGAAGAGGTAGCAATTTTTTCTCAATAAGCACCATAAACAATTCTGTTTTACGCTTATGAAGTGATGCTACAAATTCCTTTCTTTCTTCTTCACTCTTTGGAGCTTCCTCTGGCCATCCAACTTTGTTAAAGTAAGCTGTCATCCTAAAATGATCAAAAGCAATCATAAACGATCTCAGAATCCGGATACACTTCAAAATTTTACTGAAGATAGAAGAAGCTTAAGCTTTACCTTTCTTTTCCACCCCCAATTTTGAGCAATTCGCCATATAAATCTACATCCCAGGTTACACCCAAGTCCCTCTGCGCAATCCAAACCATTTAATTTAACCATCTAATCAACACACATTTTCTCCATTCAACCACCAGAAACATCAAAGTTACTCAAATTCATCAGAAATTTACTTTGACAACCCAATTTAAAATAGCAATCAATTACTAAACTTCAGCATAAATTGGAGAAACTCGGCATCCCATTTTACGATCTATTCAATAAAATCCAATAATTTAGATTAGAAAAGAGAATAAGGATGGTTTTGAGTGCTTACTTCAGCAAAGGTGTCATTGAAAGAGATACGATGCCCATCTTTCTCAGTATCAACAAGAACACCATCACAGTCAAAGAGCAGAGCCTGTGGAAGAGTACCAGCAGAGCACATCACTCCAATTTCACGCCCACCGATTTTACTCTTTCCCTTCAAATTACCATGCTTTATTGAATTTTTGAGTGACAAAGAAGACAACCATCTAGATGATAGCAAACCTCTGTTTGCATGGGCAGTTCCGACGCTAAAAGCAGAGGAACCACGTGGGTTTTGAGAGCAGAAAGTGGTGGAAGAAGATGAAGAAGAAGCAGTAGTGAGTGACGGAGAGATTGCAGTGGACGCCATTGTCAATCTCTCTTGGGTAGCCTTAGTCAAATTCTATATGTGGTTGGTTTAACATAACGGTTTTGTGTCACAAAGGCATCAGTTTGTTATCTGATATCCACCAAGTTTAGCCACCACACAAGGCATGGGAGCGAGGGCAATATTGGTGATTCCGTCCAATTATTCAGTTTCCTTTTTTTTTTTTGTTTTGTCTTTTGGAATTAATTCTAATTTGATAGTGTTATGAAATTAATATTATTATGGATGTCCATTATCAGAGTTATAAAGATACTCCAACTATCCAGAAGATAGATTGTAGAGCTTCTATCATATCTTTCGATTAAATGATAGGATTTGTCTTCCGATTACCTTATACCTATTCTGATTTGAATCGTACTCGAACCCTATAATAGAGCCTGCAGATCGAGAGTGTCAGTATACACTCATTCATTGATTGATTTACTCTCGAGAATTAATAAAGATCTCTCGTTCTTTCTCTCTATTTTTTCTCTCTATAGTTTTCTCCTATTCTCTACATTATAATTTCTTTATTAGCCTCTCTACATTAAGTATTACTATTTTGTTAGCACCGACAACGACCGCATGTCAACAAATTCATAACACGTTATCAAGCACGAGTCTCGCCACCGAGTTGAGAGTTTAATCAAGAAAAAAAAGAGGTATTTTTTCTACCTTTGAATTCTCATGACAAACTTTTCAAAACTTTTTTTTTACTCTTGATATTTATAGAAAGAATTATATGTCATGGACATTAGATGCTCAAATTTATTGAGATATAATGGGGTCCCTGCAGACACCATCTTAAAATCGTATAAAAGTCATGATTTTTTCTCCGCCATAATTTCCATGATGATCTAAAGGCGAGATATCTTATCGCGAAAGATCCACTTTTTTTTGTAAAAGCGATCTAAAAGAAAGATTTGACTACTGTAAGATGGTTATTCTACCAAAAACACAATTTACTTTAAATTTGTGAGTGAATGCATTACAACCAATGGCTATGACTCTGAAGAGGTCGTGAGTCATGGTCGGCTCGTCGACATGTAGACGCAGATATGATAAAAATCATCCATATAATCATGCGCAATCGTAATATATGCATTTGGATATCATGGGTCCCCAAGACACCACTTAAAAAAAATACAAAGCATCAAAGCCCACTTAATTACTAGCAAATTGTGAATGAAACATACAATCACCGAAGATGATTGTTATATAAATGCTAGTGATGATTTGTTATAAGTGTGCCTAAAAGATTTTTATCTATCAAGATGCAAAATTTTTATTACTTTTAGAATTTCTCCTCAATTAAAGTTATAAGGAGAAATATCGCTAGTAATGTGATGGATGAAAGAATTTTCCTTTCTCATATCTCTAACATGCTCCCAAGTAGTAATATTGAGAAGAAGTTTTTCGAAGTATTTTGAATTTATATCTTCCCGAGACTAATGAGTCCCCGAATAAAATATTTTGACGCTGACCAAATATTTTTATATCATTCCCTCAAGTCGAATGACATTAGAAATTATAATATATTTATATACTGAGATTTTTGGTCATGACTTAGTAGAAATACACTTTGTTCTTATACTATAAGAATGACTCATTAAATCCCTCAAGAAATAGATACTCACCGTAAGTGAGAAAATAATGAGAAGGAAAAAGGGAAAGTAATAATTCTAACATGTTATTGATGCAATATGAAAGTTTGTCACGCACTGCAGTAGCACGTCAAGCATGTTATTAATCTCTATTAATTATTGATATTGATTTACTTTCCTAAATTATGCTACTGATAGTAATGATGCTTATGTCGAAAATATTGATATGACATATGTGAACATAGCCAATTCTTTTGAATATCCAGAAAGAGTTTTTAGCATTTTGATATGGCATATGCTACTTTCCTATGTTATTTTAGTTTATTTTGGATCAAGAATGGTGAAGATACAATTTGTCTAAATAATATTTGTTGTTTATTTGGACAAAATTTAAAATATATGTCCAAAGTATAAATGGTAGTGCAAGGTTCCTGAAGAACTAATTGATCAAATAACTCTAAGAAGAGTTAATTGATTTAAAACTCCAGAAGAGCTACATGATCTTCACCCAATGGTCAAATCTGTAATGCATTGTTCTCCATATAGTCTCGTAAAGCTTTTTGAGCTTTGATTATATTATCAGTATATCGAGACATTGGATGAATGAACTTTTGAGGCATATGCATTACCATTATGACATAAAATATACGTCAATTATATTTACTACTATTTATCTCTCCTGATTTATATTGCATAGAATTATGAAATTGAGATGTAATATTGAGTAAACTTGAAGTTTACTGATAAATAATTCATTTGTTGGCATGACAGGTTGGACCATCCCAGATCATTAAAATACAAAGAATGATTATGAATTTATTATAAAACTAGAAGTTTCATAATATGACGAATTTATATGTGCTACTTGTTTTATTTAAAAGTTGCTAGTATTACTTGGGGTTGAATATGTTTTTTGGGGATGAATATGGAGAAATTATTAGTTGATGCATCAACAAATAGTCTTATGAATATTTTTGTTTTTGCAACCTGTAGTTTGCACAATTTATTGATAATGAGCTCATGTTTTAAGATTCTCCCAAAGACATAATTTGTCCTAATAATACTGGTTGTATTGAGATAAATATTGAACATCCTGCAGAATGTTTATGATTGTGATATATTAGCACTTATTTCGTATTTTGCCAACATATTGTAATTCTCCTCATAATAGTTGGTTTATGGTCAGAAACCAAATATTTCTCATCTTAAATTTAGAAATGCACTATGTATGTTGCTCCACCACAAAGGTAATGAGATGGGTTCTCAAAGAAATTATTAAATATGTTGGGAGCAAATCTCAAAGGAGAGATTCGTATTTTGTTAACTTTGAATATATTGCCCCAACACAAAGAGGAGAAATTATGAGGCTGGATAAAGATATTAGTATGTGTCTCATCTTGATATTCTATTTTGATCTTCATAGAAGATACCTTGAACCAGAAGTTCAAAGGATAATTTATATAGCCAGGTATATTAACTGACCAATATCCGGTAAAGAATGCTCCTATTTGATATCCCTGAAGGATAATCTACCACTACAAATAAATTTGAGACACAATTGAAATGTGGTAGATAAGTCGGTTCCAAAGATACAAACACCTTACTGGAGCAAAGGCTTAAGATGGTCATATATGTTAAGTTGAGGAGATTTAAATTCCAGCAGAATTTTCCTCCAAACATCATTGATATATTATTTCCAGAAGAAATTCAGGTACCTGAAAACTGTGACAAATGATGAGATCTCAATATCATTAGAAACTATTGGAACCGTACAAGTATATGACTTTAAAGATATTAATGCGCATAATATATTGAGGATTTTCAAATCGAGGTCTGAAGACTCGAAATGATAAAGTTCGCATGAGAAATATGAAAAGTTTAAACTATTCACAAGTACACTTGAAGTGTACATGTATTCCCAGCAGAAATAATACACTTGAAGTGTAATCTCAAAGAGATAGCAATTAATACTTAATTATAAAATGCGAACCACAAAAGTGAATATTTACCATGAGTTATGGTGTATGATTCTTCGTAAGACCTGGCACTGATAGCGAAGAAATATATATCTATTGGTAGATATAATAGTGCATGATAACACTTAATATGTGTTTATATTTGTTATCATTTGAAAATAGAGCTTATATTTGAAGTCCCTGATGGACTCAATATGCTTGAAGCATATAATTGTTCTTGTAGAACATAATGAGATTGTCTTAGTGAATTTTTATTGAAAGAATGATTGAGTATGTCCATATATGAAGAAATTATATATGTAGCTATACTTGCCATATGTATTTCTTTATTAGAAGATATCCTCATTGTACAATCTATTGATTGGCATAGTGTTCCCCACATTAGGGGGAGAAAATCATCAATTAAAAGAGGATATTAGTTATGACTTTTATTATCTTGATCTATGCACAAGCATTAGTGAACTGGAAGTTCAAAATATTATTTATTTGCATAAAAACTGCATATTGATTGTTTGTCTGACTCCTGTAGAGTTAGTCAATATAACATTATACTTATAGATATTCCTATTTGGATAAATGTCCTAGCAGGACAAATATATGAATTCTATAACTATATGATTTTGATACATGCCTGAAGCGTGATTGATCTCTTGATTTTGAAAAGAGAAAATGATTTGATAATCAATATATTTTTCCTGAAAAATTTAGAGGAGCAAGTATTGTGATCAATATTTTGAAAAATCAACATTTTGTTTTGATTGAACATCCTAAAGATGTTTCACATGGACATAGCACATCAATTGTTATTGGATTATTATATGCGAGATCCTTTATATCTATTAAAGGATATTGAAGAACTCTTTGGTCTTGAAGTACCATAACTCTGCAATTTAGAGCATGAATACACTTGCCCACGTGCAAGTAGATATCTATTATAGTTCTTCTCTACCCAATAAATTTTGAGACGGCATTAAGCTTGCTTTTGAATCTCCTTGAGATAGTTTATCTCGAATATTGAAAAAATCCAACTCCTATTGAGATGGATATGTAAGGTATGAGTTACCTATATGATCCACATAAACCATGCATTTATAGGCATGTGTTAATTATAGTAGCCACATCTTCAACTCAAGTTGAAGAAATAGAGATTCATGATGTTGGTTGAAAATATGTGTGATCATGATTAATGTATTCGAGATAAATCTATATCATCTAAGAAGGAATTCTAACTATACTGTTATATCTAAGGAGATATGATAAAATTTTTCTTTACTCATGAGCTCCTGAAGAGTGGTGACATTGATGTGCAACAAATTCAATCATGTGACAATCTGCCAGATTTATTCACTAAGGCATTACCAGCCGCATCATTTGATAAATTGGTGAACAAAATTGGAATGCGGCGGTTAAGAAACCTTAAAGGATTATCTCATCAGGGGGAGTAAATATGGCATAAAGAGTAGTGTACTCTTTTTCCTTCACTAGAGTTTTTTCCACTGGGTTTTTTATCTAGTAAGGTTTTAACGAGGCATACTCTTATGCAATGGACATCCAAGGGGGAGTGTTATGAAATTAATATTATTATGGATGTCCATTATCAGAGTTATAAAGATACTCCAACTATCCAGAAGATAGATGGTAGAGTTCTATCATATCTTTGATTAGTGATAGGATTTGTCTTCTGATTACCTTATACCTATTCTGATTTGAATGTACCCCTGAACCCTATAAATAGGGCTCTAGACTGAGGTGTTGTATACACTCATTCATTGATTGATTTACTCTCAGAGAATTAATAAAGATCTGTTGTTCTTTCTCTCTATTTTTCTCTCTATAGTTTTCTCCTATTCTCTACATTATAATTTCTTTATTAAGCTCTCTACATTAGTATTACTATTTTGCTGTACCGACAACGACTGTGCGTCAACAAATTCATAACAGATAGGTGAAAATGTCTAAATCCAAGTATTTTCACTTTTCTAAACATATAAAAGGCGCGGAAGTCCTAACTAACTTTTTAATTTCAGACAAATTGGTTTTGGGTCATTTTCGAATTTCGAGTGGGATTGGATATTTGATTTAAAAATTTTTATTTTAATTTAGTAAAAATTAAATTATTTATAAAAGAAGATATGGATCCAACATCTAAAATTTTATCTTAAGTTTTAGTATGAGATAGTATCCAAATATTCTTGATTAATTATTCTATTTCTTTTTTAGTCTGTTTCAAATTATCTGTTCTACTTCTTAATAAATAGTTTATTTATGACTTTTTTCAAATTTACCTTTAATTACTTGCAATCTTCCACTTTGGTTTTTGAAAAGTGCTACTCATTTTGTCTTATTTTATTTGACCTTCTTACTATATTAAAACGTTCAAAAATAATTGACACTTTTTATAAAAAGAAACATTTTAATATATTTTCTACTATCAATTAACTACTAATCTTACTATATATTACTTTGATATATTTAGATTTGATATAAAATATCCGCTGGCTCACATGTTTCTTACTTTTTATTATATTATATTACTTTTATAATATAATTCAAACTTTTATATAAAATTCTGTATCGGGTGAAACACTGTCAAATGAAATGAGACAGAGGAAGTATTACTTATGCTAAAACTCCAAACCCTTTATTGACTTTACAACTTTTCAAAGAAAATGGCAGACTTTTCAAGCGGAGGGAAGGATAATTTGTTTGGTGTAACAACAATGGTTTAATGGAATGTTTTAGTTTTATTCCAAGGAAATAAAATGAGGGTATGTTAGACATTTTATTATAGTTTTTCACACTGAAATTTAGTAAATTCTTTTTTCTTGTGACAATTGCTAATAGGACACTTATATTAAAATGGAAGGAGGATATTGATGGTTCCATCTATTTTAAAATATATTTCATGATTTCATTTTATAGAAAAATTAAGAATTCGGTAAATTTTATAAAGAAATTTGATAAATGTTTAAAATGTTCGTATTTAGAAATGATGAGTTAATGTTTCAAATTTAAATTTAACAATAATGATTAGTGTTTTAAATGATTAGTTACAAATTAATGATTTGATAAAAACAAAAATATTTAAATGATTCGTTGAAAATAAAGATATAGTTGAAAAAATAATAAATAAATTTTTTATATAAAAATAAAATAAATATTTTAAGATAAACCAAAAAATGACATATATTTCAAAACTGAAGGCAAAAATACCTTTCAAATTCCAAGACTTGAATAGAACCAAAAAGGTTTCTTGGACTAATACTACCTAGGGAAAGCCAAATTTCATACTCAACTTGAGAGTTATGATTCTTTGGTTTATTATAGGGGTAAAAATGAGTTGAACCAATCCGCAAGTTGCTTATGATTCAATTATATAGTTGGTCTAATTAGTTGAATTTATTATGAGCCTAATGAGTGATACATGGATTAAGATTTTTTTACTAAACTAAAATATTAGCTGAGTTGAGCTAAACAAATTCAACTCGTTTAGCTCGTAAACTGACTCACTATAAATAAATAATATATTTTATAAATATAAATAAGTAAATATTACTCGCAAAATATGATTTGTTTGTGAAACTCAAAACACAACTATACATACATGAATTCAAAACTTCTTAATTTAGTAAAAAATATTTCTAAAGCATAGAAAATTATTAGTCATTTTAGTTTCTAAAGTTAAGAATTTTTTAATGTTTTTGGTCTCTAAAATTTTTTTCTCTGACTATTTTTGTCCGTGAAGAATGTTTTTAACCTTTTTTGATTTCTAAATTTTTTTCTTCAACCATTTTAGTCAAGAAACATATAACTATTTCGTGAGGAAGCAAAACAGTTAAAAAAAATTAAGGCCTAAAATTTTAAAATATTGATGACATGACCGAAACGTCACAGAAAAATTTTGAGGTATCAAAAAAGTTTTAAAAAAAAATCATAAGAGATACAAATTGTCAAAGAAAAAGTTAAAGCAGTTTGCCCTACTGGTATGAGTGTGATGGCTCCTTGCTCGATGCCTAGGTTTGGATTCAACATTCGAAAACCGCCTTTCTCAATAAACTTGGAAAAAAAAAATAAAAGAGAAAACAACTAGCGCAGGGATACAGAGTACAGAAGTAAAATAAATTCAACTAAAGATTATGAAAAATTAACAATGACAATAAGAATAATACCAGAATATTTAGGTGAAAAAATCACCTTAAAAACCACCGACGAGAGAGTAAAAAAAACTTTAATTATAAATTTGTAGGGAGTACAAAATATTTTCTCATGACTAACAAGACAAATAACCCAAACAATAATTTTTTACGGAAAGAAAAATACCCAAAACAAGAAGTAGAGAATAGAATGAAAAGAAGAGAAAATATATAGAGAGGATTTCTATTACAGAGTGTTTGCTCATTTTCTTTTGTGTATGCTAAGGTGCAGGAGTGTCTATTTATAGGTAACTTCAGTACCTTTACCAATAGAGTTCCAGCCATAGTTTGAGAAGGAAATGGTGAGCAGCCAGCTGCAAATTTTGAACGGTGAGCAACAGACAATCAACAAGAAGAAAATGAGGTTAGGTAGCAGATAATTTTGACTAAACAGAAGGTAGGCAGGTAGCAGTTTTTTATCAAGAGAGAGCCAGTAATGTTTGACCAAGGAAGAAAGATAAGCAGCCCCACAAATCTCCACCTTGATCACCTTTTGATTAGAAATACTCTCTCGCCATGAAGCCTTGTTCAATTATGAATGATACCAGCTAAGCCCAAGCAATGATCGAACTTAGCGGCTGGAAGTGGCTTGGTTAACATGTCTGCAGGATTTTCAGCTGTATGAATTTTCTCGACTGTAATATCTCCTGCAGCAACAATAGCTCGAATAAAGTGGTGCTTAATATCAATATGCTTGGTCTTTGAGTGATGCTTGCTGTTTCTGGTCAAGTAGACAGCGCTATGACTGTCGCATAACACAATAAGAAGGTCTTGTTGTAGACCAAGTTCACTTACCAAGCCTCAGAGCCAAATAGCTTCTTTCACCCCTTCAGTAGCAGTGATATACTCGGCTTAAGTGGTGGGCAAAGCCACGATAGTTTGGAGTGATGAATACCAACTGATAGCAGAACCACAAAGTGTAAAAATATATGCTGAAAGTGACATTCTCCGATCTAAATCACCATCGTAGTCAACATCAACATAACCAACTATGCCTCCAAGATCAGCTCTTTGTCTATCAAATACCAAACCAATATCAGCAGAACCCTTCAAATAACGAAGGATCCATTTGACAGTTTTCCAATGTTATTTTCCTGGATTGTGCATGAATCTGCTAATAACGCTAAGGGCATAAGCCAAATCAGTCCTGGTACATACCATAGCATACATGAGGCTTCCAAATGCATTTGAGTACGGGACATATGACATGCATCTCTTGTTCTCCTCTGATTGAGGACACTGTTCAAGTGACAACTTGAAGTGAGCAGCTAATAGAGTACTAACAGCTTTGTAATTATGCATTCTAAATCTGTCAAGTATTTTCATAACATACTTCTTCTGTGATACAAAAAGCTTACTGGCTTGACGATTCCTGCTAATCTCTATTTCAAGAATCTTCTTGGCAAGACCCAAATCCTTCATATCAAATTCACTGCTAAGCTGGGCTTTTAACTTGTTGACAAGATATTTATCTTTTGCAGCAATCAGTATGTCATCAATATAGAGTAGTAAGTATATTAATGACCCATCAGATGTCTTCTAAAAATAGATACAATTATCATAACTACTGCTGAAGTAGTCATGTTCAACCATGAACGAATCAAATATCTTCTACTATTGTCTCGGTGATTGCTTCAAACTATAAGGAGATTTCTTGAGATGGCATATATGGTCCTCCTTTCCAGGAATAACGAACCCCTCCGGCTGCTGGATATAAATCTCTTCCCCAAGATTACCATGAAGAAAAACAATTTTCATATCTAACTATTCCAACTCCAAATCATACAAGGCAACTAGAGCAAGTAATACACGAATTGAAGTATGACGAACAACAGGAGAAAATACTTCATTAAAGTTAATACCTTCCCATTGATCAAAACCTCTTATAACAAATCTTGATTTATACCTTGCATTCTCAACACCGGGAATGCCTTCTTTTCTCTTAAAGATCCACTTGTAACTAATAACTTGTTTGTTCTTTGACAATTTCACCAGATCCCAAGTTTCATTCTTATGAAGACTCTCGACCTTTTCTTGCATTGCAGCAATCCATTTTATTGAATCGTCACTAGAGATAGCTTTAGAATATGTTTTTGATTCACCATTATCTCCTATCTCTTGTGTACTAACTAATGCATAACCAATGTTGACAAATTTTGCAACTAGTCTTTGAGTCGACTTTCTCGGTCTTTGTTCTGGAAGTTCTTAAGCCATAGACCACGGTTGTGGCAAACCTCGTCGTTGAGATGGATGTGGCTGTTGTGGACTCCTGTGTTTAGGACTGTCAATCGGGCTGGGTGAGTCGGGCTTTGCTAAGCCCGAGCTCGGCCCGATTGACAGCGGGCTGAGAAAATGTGAGCCCGGACTGGCCCGAGCCCGGTTTTTAAAAAAATTTATATAAAAATAAATATTTTTAATAATATAATAATAATATTATTATAAAAATATATATAAATATATATATATATATATATATATATATTATTTATATATATATTACGGGCCGAGCTGAGCCTACCTCAGCCCGAGCTCGGCCCGAAACGTTATTCGAGCTGAAAAAATTAGCCCGAGCCCGCAATCAAACGGGTCGAACGAGCCGGGCTCGGGCCGGCCCGACCCAATTGACAATCCTACCTGTGTTTAGTGATATCATCAATTGCAGTGGCTTGATCTTGTTCAGTCATGGAGGAATTGAGAACATCTTCCTTCAAAACGAGAGCTTTAACCTCAAACTCTACATTCTCTGGAACATTCTCTTGATCACCTATATCAGTAGAGGAAACAACAATATTCCTCCCAGAAGATAGTATAGCATTTTCAATAAAGGTTATATCCCAACTATGAAATGATTTGCCAGTTTCAGGGTTATATAAACGATAGCCTTTGACCCCTTGACCATAATCTAAGAAAATGTACTTCTTTGCACGAGGCTCCAACTTTTCCTCGTTCATATGTAAATAAGCACGACACCAAAATAATCTAAGATTAGAATAATCAATGGGGTTACTTGACCAATCTTCTTTCGAAATTTTACAATCAATTGCTCTGTTGGGAGAGCAATTTATCAAATAACATGTCGTCGAAGTCGTTTCGGCCCAAAATTGTTTTCCCAAACCTGAATGAGAGAGCATGCAACGAATTCTCTCCAAAATAGTTCTGTTCATCCTTTCTGCAACTCCATTGTGTTGTGGAGTACCTGAAATGGTGAGATGTCTGGAAATTTCTTCCTTCTCGCAGTAATCATTGAATTCATTTGAGCAAAACTCAAGGCCATTATCTGTCCTCAACCTTTTGATTTTCTTACCTGTTTGGTTCTCAATTAAAGCTTTCCATTCCTTAAAAATGGAAAATGCTTCACTCTTTTGTTTGAGAAAATAAACTCAGAGTTTCCGTGAGAAATCATCAATAATTGTCAACATGTAATAACATTTACCTCTGGAAGGAACTCTTGACAGACCCCAAAGATCCGAATGAATGTAATCCAATGTACCTTTGGTTCTGTGAATGGCTTTTAAAAAACTAACATTTTTCTACTTATCGAAAATGCAATATTTGCAGAAATCAACCTTACCAGTATAGTGGTTATCAAGATGGCACTTATTCTTGAGGATTTGAGTTCACTTCTCACTCATGTGGCCCAATCTGTAATGCTACAACTTGGTGTTATTCTTGTCGGATGAGGCAACAGTTACGGAACCTATAACAGTTGAACCTTGAAGCACATACAAGCTACCAGATCGATTTGCCTTTAATAACACAAGAGCTCATTTGGACACTTTTAGAACTTCACCTTCAATTGAGTATCTACACCCAAGGGATTTAAGGATGCCTAGGGAAATGAGATTCCGTTTCAAATCGGGGACATGTCAGACACCAATCAAGGTTCTAACAACTCCATCATTCGTTTTGATTTTAATTGTACCTTTACCAACAACTTTGCATTGAGCATCGTTGCCCATTAGGACAAGACCAACATTAACCGGTTCATAAGTGGTAAACTAATCTCTGTTAGGAGACATGTGAAAAGTACAACCAGAATCAAGAATTCATTCATCTCTAGACCTTTGTTCAGTGTTGGCAGCTACAAAACAATCCCCATCAGATTCTGTCTCAGCAATACTAGCTTCAGCAGTTTTTTTGGGTTGTTTACCTTTACCCTTATTTTCTCTATCTTGCTTATTTTTCAATTTAAAACATTCGGAGATTTTGTGTCCCATTTTTCTTGCAATAAAGGTAATACTTAGAGTTTTTACTTCTAGATTTTGATCTGGACTTATTTTTACCGTTACTATCTCTTTCCTGGTTCCTCCCTCTTACTACTAATCCTTCACCCAAACTTTCAGAATGAATTTTGAAATCAAATTTTTTTTTGGATAATAAATGAGACTTGATATCATCAAAAGACAGAGTAACATAATTACCATATAATATTATTTCTGTGAAGTGTCAGTATGAGGGTGGTAGAGAAACAATAAGTAGAACAGCTTTAACCTCATCGTCAACTTTAACATCCAAATTTTTCAAATCAATAATAATGGAATTAAATTCATCAAGGCGAGATTGGATGGGAGTACCTTCAGATATACGGAGAGTAAAGAGTCGTTTCTTTAAACGGAGTTTATTTGCAAGATTTTTGGTCATATATAAAGACTTCAGTTTATTCCATATACCTGATGCAGTTTTCTCGTTGATGACTTCTCGCAACACTTCACGGGACAAACATAACTGGATTATGGATAATATCTTTTCATCAATCTCATCTCAATCTTCTTCATTTATAGCTTCTGGCTTCTTTGATTTACCCGCAAGAATTTTCTTTAAACCATTCTGGGTAAGAACGACTTGCATCTGGACTCGCAAGGTAGCAAAACTAATTTTACCGTCAAATTTCTCAATATCAAATTTTACCGACATTATAAAAAATCTCAGTTAAATTTTTAGCGCTCTAATACTAGTTTGTAGGGATACAGAGTGCGGAAGTGAGATAAATTCAACCAAAGATTATGGAAAAATAATAATGACAGTAAGAATGAGACCAAAATTTTTAGGTAGAAAAATCCTCCGTAAATAGAGGCAAAAAAAAAAAAAAACTACCGGTGAGAGAGTAAAAAAAAAAACTTCCATTATAAATTTATAGGGAGTACAAAATATTTTCTCATGACTAACATGATAAATAACCTAAACAATAATTCTCTACGGAAAGAAAAATATCCAAAACAAAATGTAGAGAATAAAATAAAAAAAGAGAAAATATATAAAGAGGATTTCTCTTATAACCGTAGTTTGAGAAGGAAATGGTGAGCAACCAGTTACAAATTTTGAACGACAGATAATTAATAAGAAGAAAATAAAGTTAGACAATAGATAATTTTAACTAAATAGAAGGTGAACAGGCGATAATTTTTTATCAAGAAAGAACAAGTAATATTTGTCCAAGTAAAACATGTGAGTAGCCCGATAACTACTTTTCCTGCAAGTGATGATTCATAAGTGTTTCACGTGAATCTCACCTTCGACTAATACAAAATGATTGAAAAAAGATTTTTACAAGAAAAAAAAAGGAAATATCAAAAGGATCGCATTCAGAACACGGTATAGACCAATTAATTTTTTGCAACTTGTTTCGTTATTATTTGAATGATCATCTTAGTCGGGTAAACAAACAAAAAAAGGTATGCATCAAGCAATTATCCTTCTAGATCCGATTCATCTCACTTGGATGGATGACCGAAAGTAAACCACGAGATAAGCAGGATTGAAGGCCGACTCCACTAACGTGCGGAAAGGAATCCCAGTAAAGTTTGAATTTTTTCTTTTACTATTATTTTTGAGAAGTTTTTTTTTTTTTTTTAAATATCTCTAAGTTCTCTATCTACAAAAGACCGATATAACGGTTGTGCGCAGTTGCCAGACAAAAGTCCAAGTACGAGATTATGTATGTTTTATAATTAATTTTAGTTGCTGATCTTGCTATTAAAAAAAAAAGAAAATATGCATATCATTATAGAAAATTAACTCTAAATGTCAGTGAAAAAATAATTTTTTTAATTTATGCCACAAAAATGTCTAAGTAAGCTACTCGCGAGCTATGTATAAATTGAGTTGGAACTAAGAAAATTGGCTTATATCAAATATAATGAGTTGTGCAATGAGTTGATCAAATTTAAGTGAGCCAATTTTCACCCCTAGTTTATGAGAAAACTTATAATCCCAAAAAGTTATTAACTATGAGCTTATCAAATAATTCCAATATTGAAGCTTCTGTTGGACATATATCTAAAAAGATAATTTTTTTTACTATACAAAAAAATAATACTAAATAAAAAGAGAAAAAAATGAAATTAGCTTTTATATCTCTACCATCAGAGTGAAAGTCAATATCAGATTAAGATGAACTAACATCCTAAACCTGTTAGATTTTGACTCTTTAAGTTTCCAATCTTTATGGAAATTTCAAAAGTTTACTTCTTTATTATCTTGGAATTATTCCGTTATAAATATCTTCATCTGGGGCCAGAATAAAAATATACAGAATTTGAGTATAATTTGCACGACAATGACCAGAGCCAGCTAAACTTAAGGTGCAACGCCACAAACCTACTTCCTCTGATGGACAACTGGAACAGGGATCCACAAGGTATCGCAGCCACGATCTGCTTCTACAATGTACGATATTACATTTACAGGCAGGAGAGCCATTCTTTAGAAAAAAGTGGGTTTAAACACATTTCTTAAGTAATTAATAAAAATTGTAACAAAAGTAGGATTAAACACATGTTTAGGTAACTAATAAAATAGTAAAAAAGTGTTAACACCCGAGAAGAGAAGAAGTGGGGTGTATTAGATTGTCGTAAACTTTTCGGAGTTTAGTTCTTCCTTTTCAAAGTAATTGTTGTAATCTTATTTTATTTGAGAATTAAGTGTGTGTTTGAAAATTTTTATTTTAAATTTTATAAAAATAAAAATTTTGATATATATATATATATATATTGAACCAGAAGCATATGGCTTTGACATGTGGATAATTATAGACTAAATTGAAATCACAATGTGCCAAGTTTCATGGGTAGCATTTAATGCCCCATTGATTTCTAAGCCTTCATTAACAAATTACACAAGCTAATATTTTTAATTTTACTGAAATTAAATAGTTTTTGAAGTATTTAAGAAGAATTAATGAGATAAATACAAGTACGATTACAAATTTCAATACCAAAACATTCAACTAGTCAAAAGCTGATTCCTTAAATTAAACTTTTCATAAATGTATTTTGATACTCTATATATGCAGATCTATATATATGTCTACCATTTTATAGAAGAAAAACCACATCACCAAATATAAAGTTTAGAACTATAGTTGAAAAACTTAGCTAAGAGGCATATGTAATTGTAAAATTTTTCTGGAAGACTAACATATCAAGCAGAAGGAGATAAAAAAGTCATTTATTAAGTTATATCGGTATTCTAAAAGACGATATACAATACTTTAATTTAGATTTATCATGTTAATTTAAGAGACAATCAAATTACAATCTGATACCTAAATCTCAGTTCAAAGGTGGTAACATTTGTAACAAAAACAGCAATCGCATGAAATAGCAAAAGAAGTATAAAGAATGAATTTAAAAATAAAACATTGAAAATCCTTTAAAGATTAAAGGTTTACTTAATTATGGGAACATCAAATGTTTGCTTAATTTGTCATTTTTTTTGAAACTCCAAAAGATTTCTTTGAATTAATTTTCTTAATTTCACCATCATTATAGAATCTTGTATTTATGAGAGTTTCAAAAGTTTTCTTTCTTTACAATTTATAATCTTCCAAAAGCCTTGACAATATTTAAGCAACTAAATAGTCACAAGGAAAAAACACTCAAAGCATGGCAAGAAATATCAATGACAATGACACTGTAAAGGTTTTGGCAATGGCAATGACTCTTTGAAAGTTTTCTTCTGTAGTTGACAAAGTCGTAAGTATATTTACAATAGTAATGGCTTTTTTTATTATATAGTCGGTTTACTTTACTTTATATTTTTCATACTTTAATTTCTACTTTTAAGTTTCTCTTATTTTTTACTTTTTGTTTGCTCTATTTGATAATGAATTTTAGTTGTTTGAATTCATATTTTTAGTCTTATTCACTAAATGAAGCTATTTATGAGAGGGAAAGGTATGAACTACTATAAATATTACACCTAAGGTATATTTTTATAGTGCGAAATAATATTCTTTACATAAATTTTAAAATATTTACATAAGTTAAAATATATATCTGTGCGTAGCACATGATAGAGCATTAGTGAGAGAGAATATCCAAAATGAAAAATTTAACCATTCTTACTGAAAATAAAATTTTCATAGATGTTTAGAAGCCCTTATGTAACATTCTCACTCTCGATGAGAATTTCAAATTCAACGTGGAGGGTTAGTGTTTTAGTATGCAATTTGAATGGTTTGTCAAATAACTACTTATTTTAAACACTTAAGTATATAAACGGTTGGTTGAGAATATAAGCAAAGTTGGAAAAATAATAATAAATAAATAATTTATATATAAATAGGAAAAATTTTAAAACATACCAAAAAGGAATTTTGGGACCATTATTTGAAAATGGAGGGAGTACAAAATTAAACTTTAATTGAATGAGGTCCCCTATTTAGAAATAAGGTCAGTTGAGGAATTTAAACCTGGTACTTAAAATGTGATATTGCAGGGGAAAACAATACTTGTTAGGTTCACCAACCACACCAAAAACAATTAAGAACTGAGATTTATAGGAAGATAATAAAGGGGATATACAGTATTTATTTGAATTATCTATAATAAAAAATATTTCATTATTCACTATATTTTTTAAAGAATTCTTAACTTTCTCTGAAGTTTTCGAAGCACCAAACTTAAATTTATTAACAATCACTCTGTTTTTGAGCGAACGAAGATTAGTTTATGAAATTATATCTGATTTTATGTCTTTGTACATATAAACATCTCAACAACAAACATGACAACGGGTATGATTTGCATCAACTACCACCACCCATGTTAGTCAAAGACGTCATGGAGGTGTTTATATGTACAAAGAATTAAAATTAGATATAATTTGATAAACTAATCTTTATTTGCGCAAAAAAAGAGTAGTCATTGATAAATTTGAGTTTTAGTGCTTTGAAAGCTTCAGAAAAATTATATCTAAATTGTAAAAAAAGAATAATAAAAAATAATTTTTTTACTATATATAATTTTAAAAAATACTGTATATAACAACCCTCGTAATAAAAATGAGAAGGTGAAAAGATTGAACAGTACCAGAGATACATAAATGCATAGTCCTGGACCCAACAAATGGGCTGCCTAGAATGCAGTTCCCCTCATTTAGACCTTCAATATCTTTTCAGTTCTATTAGTTTGTAGAATTCCCTCATTCAGCAAAAAATTTTGCCAAAAAAGAAAGAAAAATCCTAGATTCCCAACTTAGTGATAGGTAGGAGTATTTATTATTTAGTGCAATCTAATAGATCAAATCGAATTTCTTAATTTGCTATATTTTTTTGTTATTTCAGTTCAATTTATAAAATTTTTGTATAATTCAGTTTGATGGAATTGTTTTTAGAAAAAATTATTCATGAACTCATTAAAAAAATGTGTCCAATCGGAATTCTTCTTTCTTTCATTTTTAGAAATTCGATTTCAAAACTGAATTAATTTATTTCGGCTCGACTTAAAAAAAATTGATTTGGTTTAATTCTCAAAAAAAATTTATAAAACCAAACCAAAGTGGTAGGCTGGTAGCTTCCAAACTGAATTTTACAATCAATTACGAATAACAAAGTTGAGATCTTCTAACCCAGAAGGTATAAAGCTCACGAATCTTCGAAAAATTGTACACTTTGTTGGATTCGTCTATAAAATACATTGTATACTTTGAAAGTCCTAAGATCTCTCACAAAACTCAATAAATTATGTTTTGAAATAAGTCTCAATAAACAAGTTGAACGCCCCATAGTGAAAAAAATCTTACTTACCTCCGGTCCCTGTTCCTTAAAAAAAAAAAAAAAAACTGCTTCTGTCTTTTAATTCTTTTCCAGCTAAGTCCGATTGTTTCCGTCTGACATCGATAATTGTGACGTTTAATTCATGATTTGAAAGGCTTTCCAATTTGTAAAATATTTTTGAATTCCCATCGTTTTAAAATTATTGTTCGAATTTCTCTTTTTTTAAAAAAATATTTATTATATTCTTATGTAAAAGTTTATTTATTAATTTTTTTCTATTTTACAACTTGCTGCTAAAAACCATTAGTTCTTTGATGAATCATTCAACTTGTATATTGAAACACTAACTCTCAATATTGAATTTTACTAGTAGCATGAGAATCTTGAATAAGGATCTTTTAGAAATTTATTAAATTTTTATATAAAATTTATTAAGACTTTAATTTTTATGTAAAATAGAAATTAAAAACTTGACATAGAAAAAGTTAAAAAGGTAATGCATTGATGAAAAAAGAAGACTACAGTGCGAGAAATAAACCTAAAAAATTTACAAACTCTAATCTAATAAGATGCCTTCTAGTGTTCTATATCTTAATCTTGAGCATGCAGCATATTTGGGTTTTTACTCATTCTGAACTTTTTTTTTAAATACACTTTAATGGACTGGATTGTGGTGGGGGAGTACTAGAATAGACATAACGCCATATGGTATGGCGTTATCACTTTAACTATACACTCGTGATCTAGTAGAAACCACCGAAACATCTGCTTTTTAAATTTATCACGATTGATGTTTTTCCTCAACTTTAGCAATTATAGTGTCATTTCATCTGCAATTCAGATTGAAATTTCTCTCATTTTACCCCGAATCTATCTTCAGGATATGTTGCAGCATCACATTACAATTTTTCTCCTTTTATCCCGAATCTTTCTGCATGATATGCTACAGCATCACATTACAATTTCCCTTCTGTCATCCTCCTGAATCTATCTGCAGGATATGTTGCATCAAGCATGGGTCGTATTTTTTGACTATTTTAGGTATGCATTGCTGTAGTAGTAGTTATTGCCAGCACATAAACAAACTCAACTATATAAGGGCATCTCTGAAGATCACTTTCACTTGCAATGTACTCTTTCTAATAATCATTTGCAACACTCATAGAATTTCGGTCACAAAATTTCACTTGCGAAATGGCTCTCCCGAATCCAATTAGAATATTTTTATTCTGGGATAGTGAAATCCAGAATGATAATCATGGAACATTCTTCACAAGAGTAGCACAAAAAAGTTGGATCCTTAAGCGTAAAGACTCTTACAACGAATTAGTACAAAAGATATTTGCCATTAGAAACATGGACCCGGCTTCTTGGTGCATTCGTATGATTCTACGATGGCCATATTTTTGTCAGAATTCAATCAAGTTTTCTACAGCGGTATTGACCTGGATGATGAAGATCAAATGGATCTACTATGGGATATCCAACCAGAGTTTGGTCGTGCTGTGTACACATTATTGTAGATTTTCAGCCGATTCAGGTACAGGAACAACAACACGGGGAAATTATCGCCAACAAGGATAGATATTTTAACGGATATGAATCTGTTGACTATCACCAAACTCATAATATAAGCGAATCATCGATGGAGATTCATACGACACAGGTGACTGAGATAGTGCCATTCCAACCGATAATGTTATATGAAGCAGCTGCTGCTGATTCATTATGTCCAACTTTCGATATTGATGGTGATCCTGAGTCAGAAGTCCCAGCTGAAGTGGAGGTCGAGAGTTTAGATGAGGATGAAGAGCAGCCAATTCTCCAAGCACAGATATTCCATCCGGTGGTTACGCTATATTATGCAACATAAAACCCGCAGATTAGATCTAGCAACCACATCACATCAGATCGCCGAATGTACAAATGCTTCCAAGATATGAGATTGAGAGCACAGTTAAATGATTGGACATGCAATGATGTAGTCTAACTAGATGATTGGAATGATTCAATACATGAACTCATATGAGGCATGCGATTTCAGGACAAAGAAGAAGTTGTATATGCACTTCGGAAGTGGTCGATCCGGATGGGCCATGAGTTCAAAGTCGTGAGAAATAAGTCAGACCAATGGAATGCAAAGTACTCACATTTAACTGATGAGAATATATGTTCGTGGTACATACGCATAATAAAAAAAGCTTTGCATAGTATGTGACAGATAACTGTGTACAATGCGGAACATACTTGCTTGGTACAGATAATAGACAACAACCACTAGAATATACCAAGTCGCTACATCGGTAGACACATTACCCATCTCATAAGGATCGACCCAAAAACACCAATGAAACGCATTATAGAGGAGATTCAAGTCCTATTTCAAACTGGATGTACTTACAAGAAATGATGGTATGCCTGGAAAGCTGCAATGAAATTGTTATTTGGATATTGGAATTCAACGTTTGCTATTCTTCCACAGTATATGCAAGCAAAAAAAGATAGTAACCCGAGGACTATTGTTCGTTGGCTACATCATAGTTCAAGTACACCCACACTGTTAGTGTTTAATTTTTTATTTTTGGCATTCGAATCATCAATAGCAGGTTTCAAGCACTGCCGGCTACTTATATCAGTTGATGGAACACACTTGAGAGGTGTTTATAAGGGAGTGCTGTTAATCACAAGCAGATGGGATGTCAATAATCACGTTTATCCTCTAACCTTTGCGATTGTTGACGAGGAGTTTTCCGCAAGTTAGAATTGGTTCCTCAGCCTTCTTCGAGATTGTGTGGTGGAGGCTCGTCCCATTTACTTGATATCTGATCAGCAAAAGTGTATTTTGAACTCAGTTAGCCAACAACAGCAATGGCAACCTCATTACACTTAGCACAGATTTTGCCTGCGCCACGTTAGGGCTAATTTCAATCTAAAATTTAAGAATAGAGAGCTTAAAAATTTGATGTAGCAAGCGGGGACGGAAATTAAAGTTTTAAAGTTTAATTACTTGATGAACAAAATTAAAAGAAGGTGCCCGGAGGCATTCAACTGGCTTGTCGCAATTCCATTAGAGAAATGGACCATGGTACATGACGGTGGCTATCGGTATGGAATAACGACTACAAATCTATCGGAGTCGTTAAATAGTGTCCTGAAGAAATCAAGGGCGTTACCACTGAAAGCACTTGTCGAAATAATTTTTCACAAGATGGTTGAATACTTCAACCACTTCAGGGAAGAGGCTCACAACGGTAGACACCCGTTTTCCAAATGAATTTGGGATAAATTCACGGCAAACAAAAGCAAAGCTAGACCATATATAGTGGTGCAATATAATGCTCAAATAGGACTGTACAGTGTGCAGTCAACTCTAAGATGCAACGGTAGAGGTAACCATGTTTATACAGTGACGTAGAAGACAGAACATGTACTTGTGAAAAATGACACATATACGGGCAACCTTGTTCGCATGCTCTGGTAGTTTGTTGGAAAAAAAAGCTAGAACGGTGCAGAATTTGTATTGACCATATACTCAAAGGAATCCTACAAGAAGGCCTACAATTCCAGTTTCTATTTGCTCGTAAACAAAAATTTGTGGCCAGATGCACCGTTTCATATGTCATTTTATCTTCTGAATATGAAGAATAATCGAGGCCATCTCAGAACAACGAGAATTCGTTCCGATATGAATTAACATAACCCAGACGATCCTCCGAGATGTAGTCACTGCCATCAATGTGGACATAACAGAAGAAATTGTCCTGCTATTGACACCGCCGACACAAGTATTAGTTAGTTTTTGCTCTGTTTTACATGTACTGCTACTTAGTTTAAATATTATGTTATGCTATCAGAATTATGTACTCTTTCAAATTATAAATCATGTGTTTGGGAGCTAGGTCCTCTGGAGGATCAGCTGTGACGTCCTCAGTATCATGTATGGCATCCGCGACATCAACTAATGGCTGCCTCTACCGTCGACGCTCCACTTGGCTCCTAGCACCACGTCGAATGCCTGCAACTCTGCACTCTAGAATCCTATCTCGGGGCTGTCACTAAGAGGGTGGGATAGCAGCATCTGCTCTGCAGTATATAGGTCCACATCCAATGACATCTCCACTACAACTTGGCCTCTATCGCATAGGTCTATTATACATTGGAATGCGGACCGAGAATGACGAAGGGCCAATGACATGGCATCTGTTGCTATAGTAATACATTGCTGCAACGTCGAACTCTATCAGCATTATAAACATAAACTAATTAATTATTTCAAAAAATATCACTTAAAAAATTTAACTCAAAAATAAATCAAGGCAAAATATAAAGCTAACCAGGATCGTAAAAGTAGAGCCAGTGATATAGTACCTATCAATAACACTCTAGCGGTGCACGGAATTCCTTTCTAGTAACCGTGTCCGGGTACGATACCACTCCATGTAGTCTGGTCAGGCGACGCTGATGCGTGCTGTGGACACACCATCAACCATGTAATCTCTGCGATTAGCTCAAATCCTGATCAATGATGTATGCGTTGCACGCCAGTCATGCCCACTAGTCTCAGGAGTCCCATAACGATGTAAATCTTGGCGAGTGTCGCACGCATGAGGTATGGACTGCTATAGTCTGAACTGCCTCATCACCTGCTAGGATAAATGCCACTATATAATCTCAAAACAAACTAAAAAGACATCTATTGGGAAAGATCCGGCAGCATATGGCAACCACGTAAACTGCCGAAAAAATATATGTAACATGATAAGAAGAATTAATCAATAAATCATATAAATTGAGTAATAAGTTGTAGTTATGACAATGAACTTGATGATCAGACATCGCATCTACCTGATCCTAGTATGTTAGTAGCACGTGTGTCAGTAATAGGCTGGCGTCGAATGGCGCAAACCAGCAAGACTCGTACGCTGCATGTGGGGGGATAGGTACACGCGGCTGAAGTCTGGCAAGCCGCAACAATGGGATCCACTCTTACGCCAACATCTGTACAAGGGTAATAGGGCCGTGAATCTCCCGGGTATCATCTAACAAGATATCACATAGGCACCAATATAAGTATCCGAGGCATCACATAGGCACCGATATAAGTATCCGAGTACTCCACTGTCCCAAATATATGACTTGGCAGTGTTCAGTTGCTCTAGAAGATGAAGATAATGTAGTGGTATCTGGTTATTTGAGTGGTCAGAGAATAAATGACCTCCTATGAGCATGAGCAGCAGTCTCCGCGCCAATCGTTTGCAATCCAGCTCTGATGGATGATCACTGACTGGTCTCATAATAAATGCCTCTAGAGGTTCCTTCCGCAACTTGTGTCCCACGACGTCCGATGTCATAACCCTAAATCTGAGAAATTTATCAATCATCTCAATCCACTCAGATTTAGAATGAGTGTACGGAGGACTGATCACAGGATTACCATCGATTGACAATATTCTACAACGTAATGGTGGTCTCACCACACATCAAGTGAAAAGTGTGCATGTCTCCAGACGCCATCGCTCGACCAAAGCCGTGATTAGTGCATGATCGACAGACCTGAACCCGACTCGAGCCAGCCTTCCAAACCCCACTCTATCTATCAACTCATGAACTCTAGTTGGAGCCGCATCATATGCATCATAAAATAAACGGTCAAAACGACGTACTTTAAATGTTCATCTAAAGTCTCCCTATAGCCCTCCCACACCAATGCTGACCGATGCTTCAACTGTTTAATCAGTAAACTCGGATCTACCGGTCTGAGATGAACAACTGCATGTACTCTATTGGCATCCATATACAATTCTGTCCATTCAGTGTCCTTCAAATTAATAAGTCTCAATATTGTCTAACTTTTAAATAAATTATTCTAAATATTCTTTTTTATCGAGTGAACTTATATATTTTATTTATTTGTAGGACATATCATTATCTAATTAACAAATTAATGTCGAATAAAAAATATTAACATTATATTAAATAATAACTATGTCTCACTATATTCTAACTAACATTAACCAAAAATCATAAATAACACATATTTAATGAAACACATTCTTTAAAAAATAATAAAAATTAAATAATTTCGTAGGGGCTATTACACACAATATACTCAAAATGTACCTACTCAAATATATAAAATTTAAGTTTGTAATACTAATTCAAAATAAATAAAGAAATTATTCATCCACTGAAATTAATTTCTATACAAAAAATGAAAAAATGCGCTTTCTCGGATCATTGTGCAAAAAAAAAAAAAACACACAAAGCCGAAGACCAACGCAAGAGAGCAAGATGCTATGCACAAAAAATACCAAATCCCGAATCATCATCCAACAGCCAAACAATAAAAAAAATAGAATAAAGAAAAGCACAAGAAAAGGAGAGCTAAAGAGCAAAACAAAATAAGAAAAAAAAAACAATTGCAGAAGAGAAACAAGAGGCGGCAAAGAGGCGGAGGAAGCAAGAATGGAAGAAGGAACAGGCAACAAAAAAATAATCGCATGGGAGAGGAAGAAAATACCTGCACTGCCACTGCAAGAAACCACCAAAACAGGCGCATGTTGGAGCGCGGTGCTCGCCGGAGAAGATGGTGGAACTGCAGTTTGTTCTTAGAGATGAAAAAGACTGGTTAGGGGTCAAATTACTAGTCGTATAATGCCATATGGTATGGCATTATTGGTATAACGCCATACCATATGACGTTATATCCATTCTAGTACTCCTCTGCCCCAGTTCAGTCCATTATAGTGTATTTGTTTTAAAAAAAATCCATAATGAGCAAAAACCTAACATATTTCGAAACTTTGAAGCTCTTACAATTCACAGAAAAAGTTAGATCTTATTACTCTTTTATCAATATTTGTTATAATTGAAAGTTAGACTTTCAAAATATTCCCTGCATTTTAAGATATTTGTGAAAATTTTTACTCTTTTTTTTTTTCAAAATACTTGTCGATTTCGTGACTCTTCTCTCAATTTTACCCTTAATCATCTTAAAAAATACATTATTATTTTTTAAATATTACACTTATTAAATATAAATACAGGATCACTTAGGCCATTGCGCATTATTTTTGTATGAATTTCAAAAAGTTCTGAAACCGCGTGCTTTTTCCGAAACTGAGAACCGTTTTAAAATGAAGGGATTATATATTTTTGTACAGGAAAAAAATGTAACAAGTAATAAAAGTGCATAATTAACAGTACTTACTTTTTTTTTTGATAAAACTAATAAAACTTACTTTGTTGTTTGAGGACAAAGTAAGAGTATTTACTTATAAGTCTTCTTTTTTGAACTCATAACTACTTCCTACTTTTTTTTTTTTTTGGATAATATCAGATGTAAAATTGCGGGTGGTCACAGTATTAATTGTGGAACATAGGGAGACTGACATTTTTTCGATTTAGGAGATTTTTATTTTTACACCTATTCTTCCACCTGATGAATGGGCAGAGTGCCAATAGCCTCCCATTCAAGGCAGGAAAGCGCAATTAACTTTTAAGAAGTTTTACTGGAAAAAGAACAAAGGTTTTTAATTGCGAAACCCCAAAAACAGTCGTAACCGATGACGTTGTTGAAACCAGGAAACTCGTTTAGATTGAGTTTTAAATAATACTATCAAATGATCTTCGCAGATTGGTTATGGACTACTTCTTAAATATAATAGAATGGACTGACTTATTTTTTCACAAATTGAAAAATTTTTAATTCATATCCATCCTTAATAAGCTCGTAGACTAAACTGGTCAGCCGTGAGCCTAGACTTTTTTTGTCTATTTTTTTCTCTATCATATATGTATATATAAATTTATTATTGAAAAGAAACGATCTTTGACTAATCATAAATATTTTTAAAATAGAAAATAATAATTAATTAATTAATTATATATGTATATAATTAATCAATATTAATTATAGACATGATTAGAATATATAATTAAAATAAATTTGGTACGAAGATTGTCATATATTTCTTTTTCTATAAAATTTTTAATACATTGACACACAAAAAAGAAAAGGATTTTGTCCGCTCCATCTTGTAAATTAAACGGAACAAGCTAGTTTGGCCTGCATTTAAACGAGTTTGAGAAATCAAATCTAATCTCATCCATATTATGAGCTAAACGGGGCAATCTGCAAGTTTTGATCCATTTTGATACAACTAGTTTTAAGTTAAAATTTGTTTTATTTACATAGAAATGAGTTATTTTTAAAAGAAAATCTGAAGTATAAAAATATTGTATTGATCTTTTTTTGTCGAGTGAGTTTCTTATATAATAAATAAATCCAAATCGTTATTAATAATAGATGAAGGTTTAGCAAATTAAATTAAATGTATTAATTTCAAAAATTTCTTTTACCTATCTCTGTACAGACCTAACTCCGCGTGAGTCATACGCAATGCATAGGTTTATTTAAAGGACAAGATCATAATCAAAATATGTCTCTCTGACCCACTTAGAAATAAAAAAAAGAAAAAAAAGTAAATATAAATTTAATTTCAATTCTAAATTTAAATACTTGGATCCCATTTTTCTTTTTATAAAATTCAAAACAAAAAATCTCAAAATAAAACTTAATCTACATGCACCCTAAAATTCTCCTCCTCCACAGTCCGCATGTATAAAAAAGGGGGAAAAGACAAGGAAGAAAGACAATGAATAGAATAAGATTAAAGATAAAGTATCTAATGTGGGTAAGAAGTGATGAATGTTTGGTATATTGGTCTTCAAAAGTCATAGGTGTTTGGCATAATGATCTTCATAACGTTTCATAGAAACTCAAGAGAAGAGTAAATATCAGAACACAGGCAATCTTTATTTCATCTCAGACAGAATCGAGTCGGGCAATTCAGAGGCCAAGACATCAATGACCAAAAGCAAAGTTACACATTCTAGGCTTATTAACACTCTTAAATAATGCCAAAAGCTCCTAAACCAAGCTACGCATTAGGACAGACATCTTGATGAATAAGCAATAATTCAACCACCTAACCACAAATACATTTAGTAACAAGTTGTTGTAGTTTCCCCCTTGCCTCTCTTGAATCGAGTTCTTCAAACTTATCATACTCATGATCTTCTTCAAATCCACGAGTAATTATGCCTTCAACAGTTTGATAAAAATATCTGAAATTTGATTCTCGTTCGGACAACCCAAATGGTTATAAGGAAGGCAAAGTTTTCCAACATCTAATACGTACCTTTGAGAGAAGAAGAAGAATAAGGAACTGGAATAAGATATAAATCATCCTTTCTTCTAACTGTCATGCCTGTGCCCTCAGTCACGTCCAACTGCGCCGGAGTTAGGTCGCCGGGAAGTTTCCAGTCAAAATGGAACAATAATTGCGCCAATAACAACTGAATATTAGCCAAAGCGAATGATATGCCCGGACATATTCTTCTTCCACCACCAAACGGGATGAATTCGAACCAATTTCCTTTGAAATCGACTTGAGATTCAAGAAATCTATCCGGGTTGAACTTCTCAGGCTCAATCCAGTACTCAGGATCTCTTCCGATTGCCCATGCATTAACCATAACTCTAGCTTTAGCAGGTATTCTGTAGCCTTTGATTTCGCATTCGTCCCGGGATTCTCTTGGAATAAGAAGTGGAACACTGGGATGGAGCCTCAGAGTTTCTTTAATGACAGCTTGAAGATATTTCAGTTCATGAAGCTTTGATTCATCAACATTTCCTTCTTTATCATAGAATGCCCTGACCTCCTCTTGTGCCCTTTTCATTACTGATGGGTTTCTGATCATTTCAGACATTGCCCATTCCATCGATGTTGATGATGATTCAGCCCCGGCACTGAAAATGTCCTGAAACAGAAGCAAAAGGTCAGGTTTGCTTTTCGTACCGAGAAATTCCGCGTCGGTTAGATTCCTATAACGAGGTAGGGACTAGGAATTTCGCCTGACCTAGCTTTTAGCTTAAAAGGAAAAAGAGAAAATCGTATTGACTTACGAAGATTAATGCTTTGATGCTGCTGTCGGTAAATGGAGTTTCGAAGTCACCTCGCCGTTGAATGTTGACCAGGACATCAACAAGATCCTCCTTTTGTTCCCCATTTCCCTGATCCGATTTCTTGATCTTCTCCTTATGCTCGTTGAGAATATTTTCCGCTATTTCATCAATTTGCTTGTGTATTTTCTCAACCTTATATTTCAATAAGCTAATCACTCGAAGAAATTTCACTGATGGGAACATGTCCGCAATGCAAACTTCTCCTGCAGCCTTGGTAAGTTCCTCCTCAAGACGAATAAACTCTTCTTCGTTCTTGTTTCTTTTCCCAAAAGCAGCACGAGCAGTGATTCCAAAAGTGAGTGAGAAAATTTTCTTGGAAACATTGATCACAGAACCTGATTCAGAACAAATCGAACTCATCAGATTCAAGACCTCCTCTTCTCTAGTTGATCGGAAAGACTGGACTCTCTTGAGACTGAGGAGCTCCGTCATGCAGATTTTTCGCAGTTTTCTCCAGTAATTTCCA
The DNA here is from genome assembly GCA_030512225.1 of Rauvolfia tetraphylla. NCBI lineage: Eukaryota > Viridiplantae > Streptophyta > Magnoliopsida > Gentianales > Apocynaceae > Rauvolfia > Rauvolfia tetraphylla. Next base: position 8,386,506 of record JAJQKT010000059.1, read on the forward strand.
TACGGGCACATGACCATATCTAAACAATCGTAGGAGGCAATCTTGAACGCAAGAACATTAGAGGGTCTGTCAGAAAAAACAATATCCTGCGTTCTGAAAATCTCTTCTGCAATTTCCGGTGATGACACAACGATGGTTGAGACTTCACCAACTTTTAGATGCATCAATGGTCCATACTTGTTGGCCAAATCTCTAAAATTGACATGAGGTAGGCCGCCATGGAGCTGATGCACGTTTCCTATGATAGGAAGCGGCAGTGGTCCCGGAGGAAGATCAAGTTTTGAGTTGCTGTTAGGCCTGGATTTCTTTGCAGTTTTAGCCAATATGAGGCAGAAAACAAGGTAGCCAAACAAGAAAACGTAGAAATCCATGAGGGGGATCAGGTTTTTCAACCAAATGATGCTTGGTGCTGTGACGGAAAACTTAATTCCTCAAGAAAAGACTTTATAGATAGTCTTGACTATATCGCTTTCTGCATATCTTTCATGCAATTCCGAAGTAACTCAACGGATTAGGTTTCAAACTCTAATTATAGGATTATTTCTTAAAATATGGAAAAAGAAGTATTAATAGACGATATTAGTCAATGAAGAACATTAACTAGGCTACATGTAGGATTGTCAATAGGTCGGGTCTTACCAGATCTGGTATGGATCCGGCTCGATAATATCGGGTTCGATATACTATTTATACTCATTTATCCAGATTCGATTCTGGACTCGATAATACATATTCTAATCAAGTATAGATATGGTACACAATATTTCGGACCTGATAAATTCGAAACTTGATTAAATTTTTTAATAATAAATATTTTATATACTTGATGTTTTTACTATCGTTAGATGTATTTTGATCTAATAATTATTTAATTTTTTTATATATTATTTTTTTTAATTTTTAAAATCATTATCGAATCCGAACCCGAATCGAGATCATATCGAATAAGATACGAATCTAACCTATTTAGACTCGTTAGGTAATTGGGTTGGGTTCTGTACCTTAATAGTTAATCAGGTCGAGTCCGGACACGGGTATTTGGACCGTTGGCAGGCCTCGCTACATGGTTCTTATGAGCTGCAATCAATGCGACTTAAATTCTCACAACAACGTTCTGGCATTCGGCCTCAGCAGTCAGCATGTGGAGAAAATGCGACTTAATTTCTCCCAACCACAAATTCTGATAAATCTGGTTGTATTCCTCTCTCCCAAATTCCCCCTTCACTCCTCTATGATAGAGGAGGCACTGACTTGCCTTTTTAAATAGAAAGTTAAGTATTTACTTTTTAAAAAAACCTACTTCCTCTATTTCAATATATCATTTTCCCTTCTCAAAATGTTTGAACTTTTATAAAATTTAAAGATTATTTAGAGGAATTAGCCAATTTAATATTAAGCTACTTTCGTTTTTTAAGATACATATCCTTAAATTATTTTTTAGCTTTTAAAGTCCTTAGACTATTTTTGTTGAATCAAAATAGTTGAAGTCACTAAGTTTCCGACAGAATTTGGTTAACATTTGCATGTTCTGCCTGAATGCTGATATTTGCAATGTCATTTTTGTCCGAATATATTTGATTTCTCTTCAAAATCACCTTCTTTTCGCTCACATAACCCATTTTCCCCTTTGTATAATATTTTATTTTTCAGTAGTGCAAATTTTCTCGTAAAATTCTCTAAGCACAGAACAAAAATTAATTGAAGAGAGGAGTGTTTGGACTGAAATGTCCTTATAAATATTCGCATGTAAGATGAACGTGCAAATTTTAATTAGAATTTAGTACGAAGTTAATCGCTAGGACAATATTTACTGAATAAAAATAGTTTAAGGGCCTTAAAAGTTAAAAAGTAAATTTAAAGACATGTACTTAAAAGGAAAAATAGTTTAAGGATTAAATTGGCAAATATTTCTAATTTTTAATAACAGGAAATAAGTGTAAGAAAAGAGACAGAACTCAAGGTGAAAACCTTAGATTTTGTTTTGAAGTGAAGCTCAATGCAAATACTCAAATAAATGAAAGATGGATAATTTTGTAAGAAGAAGGAGTTTACCAAAATTTCAAAGTGAAAATAAAAAAGAAAAGAAAGAATACAATTGATCACAAATTTCCATAACAATTAATTTAGAGAAAAGACACCAAAAGATAACATTTGGTGCCACCCATACATCATCTTCGCAATCTGATGAAGAAAATATTTTACATTAAAGAAATAAAAATAAAATAAAGCCGAAAGCGAAGATTGAAATTTTTTTGTCATATCTACAAATTAAAAAAACAGGAAGAATACAACTGAACGCACACATCTGCATACCAAAGCATGCTACAAATTAAAAAAGACAAGAAAAGATGCCCCACATGCTTCTTTTAATCAAGATATTACTTTATATAATCAAAGAAAGAAATAACACAACCTGAAGAAAGTAGTTTCAAATCAAGCTAGCAAGACGATGAAAATGTGGCTTCGCGTTGAGTTTGTTATTTTGTATTGGCTATTTTCTGTGAGAATATCTTTCTTATAATGTTTGGCCAATTTTTTCTCTCCTAAGGTGCAGTTTTGAATTCAAGTTAGAGCTCCAATATTCAAACATGATATCAAAAGCACTTAAATTGAAATGTCTAGTCGTGCGAATTTCATGCCTGAAATATGTAGCTTTGGGTGTAAGGGGGCTCAGTATCCATACTGTGTAGTTTGTGTGTAAAGATATATTTTGTGGCTGGACTTAGTCCCAAGTATGTCTGGTCCTTCAAATTTCACAATCTAAATGTCTAGATTTAGATGTAAGGGGATTCATTACCCATACCGACTTGTTTGTGTGGAAAATTTTTCAGGAGGGGGGATAGATGTGAGTCTAATTTTTCAACCCTGGGGACAATGGTCTAGGCCTACCCCTTTTTTTTTTTGCACCAGGCAGGTGTACACAATTGATATGGGTCTAGATAATCTCTTCCCCGGGATGATAAGAAACATTTTGGATTTACAAATTTACGGGCTTTGTGCCTGTTATATAATCATAATTCGTGTATTACCAATTAAATCTCACCAACCTTGAGATTCAGACGTTGCTTTTTCTTTGATTGGTTGCTTAGAAAGTGGGGGACAGTTGGAATCTCAGCCAAGTTGAAACACGGGATAAATTTGTACAGAAAGGCCAAGATTTGAATTTTGAACTTTGTCTCCATGCATTATAGTAAAGCATGATCTTTGATTTTGTGGATGCAGTTTGGTCCCTCTATTATTTTAGAGGTGTGGTTTTGATGGCCACTTTTAGGATAAAATAACTATGGTTTAATTAACACATTCTAGGTGGAGTCGGAGGATCTGCTTTAGTGGAGAGAGTAATATTTACGTTAAAGCCCTTAAAAGAAATTTTTTCATAAAAAAAAAAGAACTACATCTGCTTGATTATATATGAGAGCTTAATTTTATGTTAAATGTCCCTCCCAATAAACTAATCTCTCAAAAAACAAAAAACAATAATAGAACATTTGATATATCATATTTAAAGCAACAAATAAACTTTTTCTATTGTAAAATTCAGTAGCAATAGACACAAAACTAATTATAAAATAGCAAATAAGAAAACTTTGAACTATAGCAAAGAAGGAAAGAGAGAATATAAGAAATATAGAAACTAAAATTTTATTGAGAGCTTTTCACAATACATCCACATTCTTACAAGCTCTTATTTATAGAGTTAAAAATGATCCTTGTTATCATAGGTCATCAGTATCCTTCTCTATAACTTATATAACTTACCTCTTATGATCTTTTATATTCTCTAAGATAATGGAGTTAATGAGGATAGTAGTCCATAAAGGATGCATGTTACAATTTTGGTTGTAACTCCTAACCTTTTATATTCCATAACTTAGGTGAATTATTTCTTGGAATAATAGACATTCATAATATTTCATAAAACTTCCCATCGGATGTCCATTACATAAAGACTATGTCTCGTTAAAACCTTGATGATAAAAAATTTAGTGAGAAAAACTCTAGTGAAGTAACAAGGGTACACTACCCTTTATGTCATTATTACTCTCTCTAATAAAATAATTCTTCAAAATTTCTTAACTGACGCATTCCAATTTTGTTCACTAAATTTTCAAATGCTGTTGTCGGTAATGTTTTAGTAAATAAATCAGACAGATTGTCACATGATCGAATTTGTTGTACATCATATACCTCAACCATACACATTCTCTACTTGAACCATGGATTGTTTCACAGAACGCCATGAAATAGCAGTACTACCATAGGAAAATACATAATTAGTTTGAGAACGTGCTTTATGTGGATCGGATAAATATCCAACATATGCATAACCAATTAACTTCGGTTGATTCTATTTGAATAAGTAATTTGAGATCTATGATATCTTGAAGATATCTATAGATATTCTTAATAATATTCCAATGTCGTCTTGTGAGAAAAGAATTATATCTTGCTACTAGAATCACAAAAAATAATATATCAGGTCTTGCATTTTTACCAAGATACATTAGTGTGCCAATTGCACTAAGATAAGGTACTTTAGGACCAAGTAGTTTTTCATCATTTTCCCAAGGTCGAAAGACATCTTTATTCACATTTAGTGATCGAACGACTATTGGAGTACTCAATGGATATACTTTATCCATGTAAAATCATTTTAGAACTTTTGATGTATATGTCGATTGGTGAATAAAACTTCCATTTTTTAAATGTTCAACTTATAAACCAAGGTAGAACTTGGTCCTTCCAATTTTTTTTTCTTAAACTCTTGTTTCAAATAATTCACCACATCTTGGAGCTCTTCTAGAGTTTCAATAAGATTGATATCATCAACATATATTGCAAGTATTACAAATCCTGAAATATATTTCTTAATGAATACACATGGGCATATTGGATCATTTTTTTGTCTTGCTTTCAATAAGCTTTTACTAAGATGGTTATACCACATACTCTAGATTGCTTTAAGCTATATAATGACCACATACTTGAGGATTTCTATCGTTTGAACCAAGAAATCGACCATGCTTTTGGCATGATTTTGATTCAACAGCTATAGGTGTCGAATTTTACCCTTTTGGGACTTCAACCTATATAGGAGTATCTATAGCTGATAGATGGGATTTTGTTATCCTTGGGGGGTAGGCAAAGGCAACTGATAATTGATTTGCTATCTTTTGTAAATAGATTATCTGTTGAACATCAAGTTCACTCACACTTATGTAAATCAGTGAATCTTGTAGCAAATACATCTCTCGTCACAGTTTCAAGATAACTTATTATGGAGGGTGTTGTGTTTTATTTCTATGCCTTTATACTAAATTTTTATCACAATCTCTAACAATTTGCACACAAACACTAGGCAAGTGCACCTATCGTTATGAGTAGTACAATGGCAAGTAAATTCAATGTCGAATCCACGGGGGTGGTTAAATATCAATACTCACTTTCTATTCTATTGTTTAGCCTATCAAAATTACTTGTGAAAATGGTTGAAATTACTACTATGAATAGAAGTCTAACTTAGCTAATTAAACCAACTTAACTAATTTTTTTGTTTGCAAGAGAGAATTCAATTGAGAAAACAATACTTGGATGGTTAATCCCCCTAGAATTACCTATGTGATAGAAATGTCCCTTGGTTGATAAATTTCACTTCTTATGTTTGATGAAATTCCTTAATTAGAACTCACTCTATCTCTAGATGAAAGTTCTCTATTCTTAAATTAATTTGTTGAAATCTCTTTCTAACCAATTTAATCCAAGAATGCATTAAGGTTTGTGAATTCCAATTAGATTCCTTTAATTATCAAGAAGATGTTGAGGTTTCTATCTCTAGTCACCTAAATCATCCCCATTGTTTGTGTATGGTCTATTTCACCATTCCTTTCTCAATTCCAAGTGAAAATTTCCAGATTATGAATCAATTTTTAACCCAAATAGTTCAATCAATCAAACCCACAAAACAATCCAAAAATTCCAGATTTTGAATCAATTATCCACCAAATCAATTCAATCAATCAAACCCACAAACAATCCACAAGAAATTTGAGCTCAATCAACCAAGGAAAACAATTCATTCACATAAATAAAAACTAGGGTTCATAATCATCCAAGCATTCAAGAATTTAGTTCATCAACATACTACAAATCAAAGAACATAAAACAACAAAGAAAGAGGTAGAATTGCTCATTTTCATGGTTGAAATCTCCTCTCTTCTTCAAGGTTGAAGTTCTTCACGATTTTGTTGAGAAAGTTGCAGCTTTTTCCATGAATCTTCAAGGTGGATGTTCTCCTTCTTCAAGGATTCAATCTTCTCTCTTGATTTCTCTCGCAAAGATGAAGATTTGGGATAGGATTTGAGTGAGTTTTCTTGTGTTTTTTGGTGTTTTTCTCCCACTTCAGCCGTCCCCCTTGTTTCTGCCCTAAAGGGGTATTAAAATCTGCCCCAAAAGAGAGAGAAAAGCAGCAAAAAAATAGCTTCAGATCGACACAAACAGCGCCGCTTGGATCACACCAAACGACACCGCTTGCCCCCAGTTTTGGTGCAAGGTTCTGTTGCACGACTGTGACACTGTTTTGTCTTCTAGGTGAATTCAGAGCATTATATCGGCTGATCTAGTTCTTTATGTCTTCATAAAAGTTGTAGACTTTCCACAGAGATTTGAATCAGCTCAATTGGCCATCTAGAACTCAAGATATGATCCTTCTACCAAATTGTGTCAAAAATGAAACACAATGCAGAATAGGTGACTTTGCAGCATAAGCAGGGTAGGAAATTAACTCTGATTGACACAAATTTTACCATTCTGAAAACCTCAGAATGTCCTCTATAATTGTCTAGAATACCAATTTTGCATATGGAGCTCAAAATCACACTTGAAAATTCTCTACCAGTCTATTTTTTCTCCTCATTTCTCTGTTTTTCTTCATTGTATAAATTCCCCTTGTTTGCTTCATTTAATTCCAAATCTTCAATAATATCACCTAAAGCAAATAAGAGATAAAGGGAGTATAAATGGTGATTAAAACACCAAAATTTAACATAAAATTAAGCTCAAAATGATAATTATATAGAGCACAAATATGGAATATCAAACTCCCCCACAATGAGACATTGCTTGTCCCCAAGCAATACTACAAAACAACTAAGAAATTTGAACAATAATCCACAAGAAATAACGAGTGTTTTGAAGTATTACAGAGAAATGCAAAACAGAGAAAGCATTACTTCTTTAGAAATTTCGAGCAATCTACACAATCAATCTAAAAGTAGTCCTAAGTATCCATCACAAAGATTAACCAATCCCCCATTGTCTTACAATGCAAGCAAGAATCTGCGTGTGTGTATATGTCCAGCCAATGCAAATGTTCAACAATTATAAGAGTGAATTTCATGTTATTGGCCAAGGAATTCTCATCAAGAAAACATAATACCCCATAAGCCCGGCATTCACAAAACCTCTCCACTAATACGGTAACCAAAATTTAACCTCGATTAGGTAGGACTTTTATGTTTGTAACTTTAGGCTCAGGGAAAGTTTAGAGTGCCAAACGAAAGGTAAGAAATTCAAAATCAAAGAAATGAGAGCTAAAGAGAAAGGAATGAGATATAAAACAAAAGTAATAACCCTTATTAGCCACAAGGAATATCATCACTCCCCATCATTCAACCACAAACTCCCATTCTCTACCAAATCCCTTCACTTTGGATTCAATCACTTGCACATATTAAGCTTCAACCCACAACTTTTCCATTATCACCCATCTTTGTCAACTCATAAATTTAACCTCAATCATGACAAAATTTACAATAATAATAATGAAAACATATATACATCTTGAAGGCATCAAGAAATGTAAGAAGCCTTCTCAAGAATAGACAAATATATAACAATTTTTTTCTCTTTTTTTTTTCGATTGAGGTATAATCCAATTCCTAATCATATAAATTCATCTCACTACTCTTTTCCTTTTTTTTTTATAAAGCCCATTTTTTTTTCTATCATCTTCTATTCCACCCTTTTGTTCTAATTTCCACAATACTCTCTGTTAATCTTAAGGGTAAAAATGCATTTAGCTCTCGCAAAGAAAGGTTAATTATAAAGAGTGGAGTTTAAAATTTGAAAGAAGGAAAAATCTAGAATATAAATTAGAAAATTTATGTACAAAGGCTTCAAGAAAGGGTACTACGGATAAAATAAAGAGCGGTAGTTAGAAAGGCTCAATAGGGACAAAGAAGGCCTATTATCATCATTTCGAGATCAAACTAAGGTTACTTACTCATTTCGCCTCAAGACAAGTGAATGCGGGTTCTAGGGTAAAAGTTATGTTGAATTCTAAGGCCAATAACACAAGATTCAATTCCATAATCATCACAACAAAAGCAAAGTGGAATGTGCTTCAACGATGAATTCCATACAAGTAAGGAATACAAGGGGTGCTTACTTAATCCAAGTTTAAGGTACTAGTTATGGCATTTAGAATGATTGTATAGCTACTCTTTGAGAAAAGATAAACATGCAAGTTTTGAAGTATCTTGAAGATTCCAAAAATAAAAACAAGAGAATTCAACGAAAATCTTGAAAATTGCCTATACTACTAAAGCCAACTCCCCCACACTTAACACAACATTATCCGCAATGTTGGGAGAGAGATAAACGAAAGACTGCATAAATAGAAATATACGACATAAACTACAGAAGAACGCTACGCCAAACCACCAAACACAAAAACGGTGAAAAACATAACTGTTTCGTACGTGAAGGCCGGGCAAAACCATATGAGCAGCAAGCTGCACCTTCTATATACTTCACAGAAAAGGAAATGAAAGAAAACTGAAAAAAATGACATAAGTAAAATTGAATCAGGTAAACATAGCATGAAAATAAATAAATAAAAGGTCAAAAGAAAATGGAAAAGAAATAACTCCCTATCGTTCATATACCGCCGGTGCCATCACTCGAGTTTGGGACAGCCCTGGAAAAAGTTACCGCCAAAGCCCGGTGAGATAGGCTTTACGGGTGGGGTAGTGGTTTTCTTGGACATACTTTCTTTTCCAAAATCAATTGTTAGGAGAAACTAAGCTACTAATGTCAAACACAAATGCCACAAATAACATTAAAAGTAATACACAAAAAAATGAAAATTGCAAATTACTAAACAAGAAAAACAATTATCACTAAAATTTGAAACAAAGGCTAATTAACTCTTAAACATGCTAAGTAACAAAATTAAATAAACTAATAACTAAATTAAAGAAAGGAAGTCTATAGTAAGCTAATGGAATACAAAGTAATAAAAAAAAATCACAAATTTAACAAGTTTCATTGTGGCATTTCATCAAACACATGGTAGGCATAGAAGAAAGCAAGAAAGAACCAACAAAAATGGGGAAGAAAAAAAAAATTATGAACAGTAACCCCCGCGATGAACACTTCTTTTTTTTTTGGCCAAACTCAACTACAAAATTAACAAAATAATTTATTACAAACATAAAAATCATACCAAACAACACATTATAAAACTCTTCACAATTCAAGGAAATTAAAATTTTCAAACTCAAAACCACATTAAACACAATTATGTACAAGAACAAGTCTCAAACACAAGAACAGAGTAACAACATAAAATAGAAATTACAACAAAAGAAAAAATATGCACAAATGAAAAACGTTGCTTGAAGAAGCTTACTCATCCCCTAAGTCAAGGGAGCACAAATATGATCGTCCCAAGTTCTTTCTCACTGCAGTATGATGAAGTTTGAGTCTATATTTGCTTACCATTAAGGTTCCCTTTTACGGATGATAGATTTCTACTACTTCATATGAGAGTGCCTTACTTACCACAAATGGGCCAATTCACTTAGATTTAAATTTACTTGTGAACAACCGCCATCACGAGTCATTCAATAAAACTTGCTCTCCCGACTTAAAATCTTCATTTTGATCAATGTTTTGGTCTTGCTTTATTTTCACCTTTAATGAAGAATCTCTTGTACAATAATTTTCCTCATTTCCATTGGAACCTTTAACATCAACCGCAATCTCTTCTACTAACTTATTCTTCTTCTTCTTTGCATCACTACCTTTGATTAAAGATGGATTCAAAGAGTCTTTCAACAAGGTTTCCTGTAAAGAATTAGAGACATGAGCATCTATATCATCAATCTTACCATGAGAATGATTAGGATCTGAAGAATATTTCAAAGGTTTCAAAGCTTTAAATACGACCTCCTCGTCTTCTACCCTCACTACAAGAAAACAAGGAATTAGCGATGGACAAATCCATCGCTAATAGCTAATTAGCGACGAAAACTTCCCTAGTTAAATAAAGAGTTGCTAATTGCGACGGCATCATTTTCCGTCGCTAATTAGCGACGGAAAATAATATATTTAAATTTAAAAATAAAAAATTAATGTTAATTCTACGAAATTTAATTTTAAAATTATTTTTTAAAATCATCGCAAATCCGTCGCTAATTAGCGACGGATTTGCGACGAACATAAATTATAATTAAAACTAAATAATAAAAGAAAATATAAATTATTATTTAAAACTTTTTTAAATTTTAATTTAAAAATAATGTGAATCGGGTTAACCCGACTTGATTTATTATTTAATTGATAATTAAATTTATTAATTAAAATTTTTTAAATTAAATTTTAAAAAATAATATGAATTGGACTAATCCAACCAGATTTGCCTGGGTTAGCCTGATTCGGCTCTAATGGATCGGGTTAGCCCGATCCGAATTTAATTTCCTTAAATACTTTGTTTTGTTTGAAGAGAGATTCGAACCTTGGTTACCTGAAAGTTGGATGATGTCTTCTTCCATTGGGCCAAGCCACTTCTTGTGTTTTATTTTATCATATAATATTTTTATATTATAAATTGTTGTTATTATATATTATTATATTAATAATAATCTATTATATATTATTATATTATTAAATAATATATTATAATATAATTATATTTATTATTATAACTAATTTATAAATTAATATATATTTTTATTTTTCTGTTACTATCCGTCGCAAATCCGTCGCTAATTAGCGACTGATTAGCTACGGAATAGTATTTTTAAATATAAAAAATAATTTTTTTTTTAATTTCTTAATTTTTCCATCTCAAATTCGTCGCTAATTAGCGACAGATTTGCGACGGAATAGTGTTTTTAAATATTAAAAATAAATTTTTTTAATCTCTCGCTAAAAATAAAAAAAATAGCAACGACTTTCTTAGTAAAAATAGAAAAAGTCTTCATAAATACTAATTTAGTCTGGCTTCACTTATTTTAAACCTTAATTTATTAAGCATTACTATTTTGAATTGATATTACTTATAGTCTAAAGTATCTAAATATATATTAATTATCATTTCTTCTATTGATGTACATCTGTGTCTATTTCTGTACATATATGCTACTTATATATGTATGTTATATTATACTTATGTTATACTTATAAATATTATGTGACTCAAAATTGATGTTCTATTGATGTACATCTGTGTCGCTAATCCGTCGCTAATTTGCAACGGACTCTGCCCGTCACTAAGCGTCGTCGCTAATTAGCAACAGACGTTGGCCGCCGCTAATCGCGTATTTTCTTGTAGTGCCTAAGGGTCAACTTTCCTTCACTCACGTTTATATTGGCCTTAGTAGTAGTTAGAAAAGGTCTTCCTAAGATCAAAGGAACCTCAACACTCTCATCCATGTCAAGTATCACAAAGTCAATAGGAAATATGAATTTATCAACTTTGACAAGCACATCTTCAACAATACCCCTAGGATGTCTAACTGAACCATCTGCAAATTGAATACTCATCTTAGTATGCTTTGGTTCACCTAGGCCTAATTGTTTGAAAACATTAAATGACAGCAAGTTGATGTTAGCACCTAGGTCTGCTAATGATTTATCCAAAGAAAGACTACCAATAGTGCAAGGAATATTAAAACTCCCTGGATCTTTTAGCTTTTGAGGTAGCTTTCCCTTGTGTTGAAGGATGGTAGAGCACTCCTCATTCAATATTATCGTTGAAAGTTCTTGAAGCCTCTTTCTTTTCGAAAGGACATCCTTGAGGAACTTAGCATATCTCGGTATCTGTGAAAGAATTTCAACAAATGGTAAGTTAATGTGCAATTTTTTGAATAGTTCAAGAAATTTACCAAGTTGCTCAACCTTTCTATCTCTTAGAAGTGCGGCGGGGTATGGAATTCTAGGCTTGTACTCCGGAACCATCTTCTTTGAATGCTCTTCCTTCTTCTCAAGAACTGTTTCTTTAACTTGATTTTCACTTTCCCCCACGCCTTGGGATTCCACCTTACATTCCAAAGCATTTGATTTATTTTCACTTCCCAAAATCACCATATTCACATGTTCTCTTGGATTGGTAACTGTATTGCTAGGTAAACTGTCCATTTGTCTTTCCGAAACAAGCTTCGCCAATTGATCTATTTGATTTTCCAAATTGTGAATGGAAGCTTGTTGGTTCCTCAGGGGTGCTTCTAGATTTTGGAATCGGGTTTCAGTACTCTCAATGAGCTTTGTCATTAATTCTTCAAGGCTAGGCTTCACCGGTTGTTGAAAAGGTGGAGGAGGTTGATGTTGATAAGGAAGAGATATTTGGGGTTGGGAGTTTGATGAAACTTGGAAGCCAGAGGGATGAAATGGTCTTTGTTGCCCTTGGTTGCTCCATGAGATGTTTGGATGATTCCGCCACCCCGGATTATAACTATTACTATAAGGATTGTTGGGTTGCCTTCCTCCTCCAAGGAAATCCACATGCTCCATTGATGCATTAGAAGTCTCCATGGTTTGGCACTCATGATTTGGATGACCACCTCTGCAAAAATCACAGGCCATCATTACTTGGGAGGTTTGAGGTGACAAACTCAAGCTCTCAATCTTCTTGTTTAGTGTATTGAATTTAGCCTCCAAAGTCGTCATCATATCTACATTGTGTATTCCACTAGGCTTGACTTTCGGTCTTGGATTCCCCCATTGGTAGTTGTTCATGGCAATGTTTTCAATGAGGTCTTGTAACTCCTCCGGTGTTTTCAAACTGGTGATACCTCCCGAAGAAGCATCAATGAGTTGCTTGGAAGGGAAATTTAATCCACTATGGAATGTTTGCATTTGAAGCACCAAATCTAGACCATGATGCGAACATTTCCTCAATAGCTCCTTCCATCTCTCCCAAGAATCATATAAGCTCTCACTCTTCATTTGTTGAAAAGAGAAGATATCATTCCTTAGCTTGGCTATCCTTGCCGGAGGGAAGTATTTAGCGAGAAATTTCTCTGCAAGATCGTTCCATGTAGTAATAGAGCCCGGTGGAAGTGACTTCAACCATGACTTGGTTCGATCCCTCAATGAAAATGGAAATAGCTGAAGGCAGATGGCATCTTCGGAAGCCCCATTAATTTTGAAAGTATCACATATCTCCAAAAAATTGGCAATATGAGCATTCGGGTCTTCATCCGGTAAACCATCAAATTGCACCAAATGGTTGAACCATTTGGATGATATTTGGTTTGATCTCAAAATTGTTGGCTTCAACTCTTAGTCGGGCAATGCTTGACTCCGCTCCTAACAAAGAAGGTCGTGCATAGTCTCCCATTGTCCTTGGTCTTGCATTTCCATCATGTGCCATAGTGTTCTCAATTTGAGGATTTTCACATTCACCTTCAATTCCTTCAAGTATCACCTCTAGGTTTATACCCCTTGGATCCCAATAAAAAATCTGCTCAACTTCGGGATTAAGTTGATTTAATTCTCCCGAATTACTTGAAGTCAAAAATCAAAAAGAATTCACACCTTCACCACAAATAAAGTAAAAGTTTAGCTCAAAGAACACTCACTTAAAACAGAACAAAAAAAAAAAAAAAAGCAAAGAAACATAAGCTAAGAACTCCAATTCACTAATAACTAAAAGAAATGACAAAGAAGACAATAATTGCTAACACTAGCAATAGGTATTATAACAACAAATAAGTAAAATGACTAAATCAATAAAGTTCAAGCTTTCCTAATATTAACCAAAATCTCCCCGGCAACGGCGCAAAAAACTTGTTGTGTTTTATTTCTATGCCTTTATACTAAATTTTTATCACAATCTCTAACAATTTGCACACAAACACTAGGCAAGTGCACCTATCGTTATGAGTAGTACAATGGCAAGTAAATTCAATGTCGAATCCACGGGGGTGGTTAAATATCAATACTCACTTTCTATTCTATTGTTTAGCCTATCAAAATTACTTGTGAAAATGGTTGAAATTACTACTATGAATAGAAGTCTAACTTAGCTAATTAAACCAACTTAACTAATTTTTTTGTTTGCAAGAGAGAATTCAATTGAGAAAACAATACTTGGATGGTTAATCCCCCCTAGAATTACCTATGTGATAGAAATATCCCTTGGTTGATAAATTTCACTTCTTATGTTTGATGAAATTCCAATGATAGAACTCACTCTATCTCTAGATGAAAGTTCTCTACTCTTAGATTAATTAGTTGAAATCTCTTTCTAACCAATTTAATCCAAGAATGCATTAAGGTTTGTGAATTTCCAATTAGATTTCTCTAATTATCAAGAAGATGTTTAGGTTTCTATCTCTAGTCACCTAAATCATCCTCATTGTTTGTGTATGGTCTATTTCACCCTTCCTTTCTCAATTCCAAGTGAAAAAATTCCAGATTATGCACCAATAATCCACTTAATCAATTCAACCATTCAAACCCACAAACAATCCACAAGAAATTTGAATTCAATCAACCAAGGAAACAATTCATTCACATAAGCAAAATCTAGGGTTCATACCCATCCAAGTATTCAAAAGTTTAGTTCATCAACATATTACAATTCAAAGAATATAAACCAATAAAGAAAGAGTAAGAATTGCTCATTTTCATGGTGTAAAATCTTCTCTTCTTCAAGGTTGAAATTCGTCACTGTAGTATGGAGAAAATTGCAGCTTTTTCCATGAATCTTCAAGGTGGATGTTCTCCTTCTTCAAAGATTCAATATTCTCTCTTGATTTCTCTTGCAAAGATGAAGAATTGGGATGAGATTTGAGTGAGTTTTGATGAGTTTTTGCTGTTTTCTGTCCACTCTCTCGACTCCTCTTATTTCTGCCCCAAAAGAGAGATAAATGCAGCGTAAAAGCAGCTTCAGATCGACACGAACGGCGCCGCTTATATCACACCAAACGGCGCCGCTTGTCCCCAGTTTTGGTGCAAGTTTCTGCTGCCCGACTGTGACCCTGTTTTGACTTCTAGGTGAATTCAGACCACCAAATCGGCTGATCTAGGTCTTGATGTCTTCATGAAAGTTGTATATACGGATCTTATCTTTCCACAGAGATTTGAATCACATCAATTGGTCATCTAGAACGCACGATATGATCATTACACCAAACTGTGTCAAAAATGGAACCCAATGCAGAACAGGTGACTTTGCAGCATAAGTAGGGTAGGAAAATGAACTCCGATTGACACAAATTTTACCATTATGAAAACTTCAGAATGTCATCTATAATTGTCTATAATACCACTTTTGCATTTGAAATTTTCATAGAGGTCAAAATCCGGCTTGAAATATGTCTACCAGTCTGTTTTTCCTCTGCATTTCTCTATTGTTCTTCAATGTGTAAATTTCCCTTGTTTGCTTCATTTAATTCCAAATCTTCAATAATATCACCTAAAGCAAATAAGAGATAAAGGGAGTATAAATGGTGATTAAAACACCAAAATTTAACATAAAATCAAGCTCAAAATGATAATTATATGAAGCACAAATATAGAATATCACATATCTCAAAAAAATTGGCAAAATGAGCATTCGGGTCTTCATCCGGTAAACCATCAAATTGCACCAAATGGTTGAACCATTTGGATGATATTTGGTTTGATCTCAAAATTGTTGGCTTCAACTCTTAGTCGGGCAATGCTTGACTCCGCTCCTAACAAAGAAGGTCGTGCATAGTCTCCCATTGTCCTTGGTCTTGCATTTCCATCATGTGCCATAGTGTTCTCAATTTGAGGATTTTCACATTCACCTTCAATTCCTTCAAGTATCACCTCTAGGTTTATACCCCTTGGATCCCAATAAAAAATCTGCTCAACTTCGGGATTAAGTTGATTTAATTCTCCCGAATTACTTGAGGTCAAAAATAAAAAAGAATTCACACCTTCACCACAAATAAAGTAAAAGTTTAGCTCAAAGAACACTCACTTAAAACAGAACAAAAAAAAAATGCAAAGAAACATAAGCTAAGAACTCCAATTCACTAATAACTAAAAGAAATGACAAAGAAGACAATAATTGCTAACACTAGCAATAGGTATTATAACAACAAATAAGTAAAATGACTAAATCAATAAAGTTCAAGCTTTCCTAATATTAACCAAAATCTCCCCGGCAACGGCGCAAAAAACTTGTCGTGTTTTATTTCTATGCCTTTATACTAAATTTTTATCACAATCTCTAACAATTTGCACACAAACATTAGGCAAGTGCACATATCGTTATGAGTAGTACAATGGCAAGTAAATTCAATGTCGAATCCACGGGGGTGGTTAAATATCAATACTCACTTTCTATTCTATTGTTTAGCCTATCAAAATTACTTGTGAAAATGGTTGAAATTACTAATATGAATAAAAGTCTAACTTAGCTAATTAAACCAACTTAACTAATTTTTTTGTTTGCAAGAGAGAATTCAATTGAGAAAACAATACTTGGATGGTTAATACCCCCTAGAATTACCTATGTGATAGAAATATCCCTTGGTTGATAAATTTCACTTCTTATGTTTGATGAAATTCCTTAATTAGAACTCACTCTATCTCTAGATGAAAGTTCTCTATTCTTAAATTAATTTGTTGAAATCTCTTTCTAACCAATTTAATCCAAGAATGCATTAAGGTTTGTGAATTCCAATTAGATTTCTCTAATTATCAAGTAGATGTTGAGGTTTTTATCTCTAGCCACCCAAATTATCCCCATTGTTTGTGTATGGTCTATTTCACCATTCCTTTCTCAATTCCAAGTGAAAATTTCTAGATTATGAATCAATTTTTAACCCAAACAGTTCAATCAATCAAACCCACAAAACAATCCAAAAATTCCAGATTTTGAATCAATTATCCACCAAATCAATTCAATCAATCAAACCCACAAACAATCCACAAGAAATTTGAGCTCAATCAACCAAGGGAAACAATTCATTCACATAAATAAAAACTAGGGTTCATAATCATCCAAGCATTCAAGAATTTAGTTCATCAACATACTACAAATCAAAGAACATAAAACAACAAAGAAAGAGGGAGAATTGCTCATTTTCATGGTTGAAATCTCCTCTCTTCTTCAAGGTTGAAGTTCTTCACGATTTTGTTGAGAAAGTTGCAGCTTTTTCCATGAATCTTCAAGGTGGATGTTCTCCTTCTTCAAGGATTCAATCTTCTCTCTTGATTTCTCTCGCAAAGATGAAGATTTGGGATAGGATTTGAGTGAGTTTTCTTGTGTTTTTTGGTGTTTTTCTCCCACTTCAGCCGTCTCCCTTGTTTCTGCCCTAAAGGGGTATTATAATCTGCTCCAAAAGAGAGAGAAAAGAAGCAAAAAAACAGCTTCAGATCGACACAAACAGCGCCGCTTGGATCACACCAAACGGCATCGTTTGCCCCCAATTTTGGTGCAAGGTTCTGCAGCACGACTGTGACACTATTTTGTCTTCTAGGTGAATTCAGAGCATTATATTAGCTGATATAGGTCTTTATGTCTTCATAAAAATTGTAGATCAGGATTGTAGATTTCCACAGAGATTTGAATCACCTCAATTGGCCATCTAGAGCTCAATATATGATCCTTCTACCAAACTGTGTCAAAAATGAAATGCAGTGCAGAATAGGTGACTTTGCAGCATAAGCAAGGTAGGAAAATGAACTCTGATGGACACAAATTTTACCATTTTGAAAACCTCAGAATGTCCTCTATAATAGTCTAGAATTCAACATTTGCATTAGGAATCTTTATGGAGCTTAAAATCACATTTGAAAATTCTCTACCAGACTATTTTTTTCTCTACATTTCTCTATTTTTCTTCATTGTATAAATTCCCCTTGTTTGCTTCATTTAATTCCAAATCTTCAAGAATATCACCTAAAGCAAATAAGAGATAAAGGGAGTATAAATGGTGATTAAAACACCAAAATATAACATAAAATTAAGCTCAAAATGATAATTATATGGAGCACAAATATGGAATATCAGAGGGAGAGTCATATCAAACATATATCCCTAATCTCCTTTAGAGACCCATTTTAGTTCGCTGATTGGGTATTATGGAAACTTACGCTTCACATCCAAAATTTCTCAAATAAGAAATATTTGGTTCAAAGGCAAATGCTAATTTCAAGGGAGAAAATTTATGATAAAATTGATAGCCTAATACGCAGGAGTGTTGTAGCATGCACAATTACATGTCTCCAAATCGATATAGAGAGATTTTTCTCATTAAAAATGGTCTAGCAATTAATTATAATCTCTTAATTAATTACTCGGCTAAGCCATTTTAAGTGTTAATATGTGCCACAAGATATTCAACAGTAATGCCAATTGATATGCAATAAGCGTTAAAGGCATGAGAACAATATTCGAATGCATTATCTAGACCGATTCTTTTAATAGGGTGACCTGAACATTGTATTCTTAGGCAAATTATTTGGGAAAGTAATCTCGCAAGCACCATGTTGCGAGTTGACAACAAATAAACATGCGACCATCAGTTCAATGCATCAATTAATATCATAAAATATCTAAATTGTACACATGGTGAGTGAATATACCCACATATATCACCATGAATCCATTCTAGAAATGCAGGAGATTCAATCCCACTTTTGCTTGAGATGTTCTAGTAAACAATTTTTCTTGAGAATAAGTAGCACATGAAAATTTATTCAACACCCTTTGACATTTCAATAGGTGGCCATGAGTATTCTTGATATTCTATATTTGTGCTTCATATAATGATCATTTTGAGCTCACATTTCAGCTTAATTTTGGTGTTTTAATCACCATTTACACTCCCTTTATCTCTTATTTGCTTTAGGTGAGTTTATTGAAGATTTGGAATTAAATGAAGCAAACAAAGAGATTTTACACAATGAAGAAAAATACAGAGAAATGCAGAGGAAAATAGCCTGGTAGACATATTTCAAGTCGGATTTTTACCTCCATGAATATTTCAAATGCAAAAGTGGTATTCTATAAAATTATAGAGGACATTCTTAAGTTTTCAGAATGGTAAAATTTGTGTCAATCGGAGTTCATTTTCCTACCCTACTTATGCTTCAAAGTCACCTGTTCTGCATTGGGTTCCTTTTTTGACACAGTTCGGTATAATGCTTATATCATGAGTTCTAGATGCCCAATTGAGGTGAGTAAAATCTCTGTGGAAAGCTAATATCCTGAGCTACAACGTCTATGGAGACATCAAGACCTAGATCAGCTTAAATAGTGGTCTAAATGCACCTAGAATCCAAAATAGTGTCACAGTCGGGCAGTAGAAACTTGCACCAAAACTGGGGGCAAGCGGCGCCGTTTGTGTCGATATGAAGCTACTTTTAAGCTGCATTTCTCTCTCTTTTGGGGCAGATTTTGATACCCCTTTAGGGCAGAAACAAGAGGGACGGCTGAAGTGGGAGAAAAACACCAAAAACTCACCAAAACTCTCTCAAATCCCATCCCAAATCTTCATCTTTGCAAGAGAAATCAAGAGAGAAGATTGAATCTTTGAAGAAGGAGAACATCCACCTTGAAGATTCATGGAAAATGCTGCAATTTTCTCTATGCTACAGTGACGAATTTCAAACCTTGAAGAAGAGAAGATTTTACACCATGAAAATGAGCAATTCTTACTCTTTCTTTATTGGTTTATATACTTTGAATTGTAATATGTTGATGAACTAGACTTTTGAATACTTGGATGGGTATGAACCCTAGATTTTGCCTATGTGAATGAAGTGTTTCATTGATTGATTGAATTTGAATTTCTTGTGAATTGTTTGTGGATTTGAATGGTTGAATTGATTGAGTGGATTATTGATGCATAATCTGGAATTTTTGTTCACTTGGAATTGAGAAAGGAAGGGTGATTGACAATTGATTCATAATCTGGAAATTTTCACTTGGAATTGAGAAAGGAAGGGTGAAATAGACCATACACAAACAATGGGGATGATTTAGTTGACTAGAGATAGAAACCTAAACATCTTCTTGATAATTAGAGAAATCTAATTGGAAATTCACAAACCTTAATGCATTCTTGGATTAAATTGGTTAGAAAGAGATTTCAACTAATTAATCTAAGAGTAGAGAACTTTCATCTAGAGATAGAGTGAGTTCTATCATTGGAATTTCATCAAACATAAGAAGTGAAATTTATCAACCAAGGGACATTTCTATCACATAGGTAATTCTAGGGGGATTAACCATCCAAGTATTGTTTTCTCAATTGAATTCTCTCTTGCAAACAAAAATTAGTTAAGTTAGTTTAATTAGCTAAGTTATACTTCTATTCCTAGTAGTAATTTCAATCATTTTCACAAACAAATTTGATAGGCTAAACAATAGAATAGAAAGTGAGTAATGATATTTAACCATCCCCGTGGATACGAATTTGAATTTACTTGCCATTGTACTACTCATAACGATAGGTGCACTTGCCTTGTGTTTGTGTGCAAATTGTTGAGGATTATGATAAAAATTTAGTATAAAGGCATAGAAATAAAACACAACAATTCTCAATTATTATTTGCATCATAATTGATCTTGGGTGACCCAAATAGTCATACGAAATACTAAATGTAATAGGATCATTAAACTGCTGGTTTACTAAATGATGTACTTCAACATCATTAATCTTTGCGTAATATAGATCGGAAGAAAGAGATGATAACCTCTCTAAGATAGATTTCTTTCCTGAGTAATGCAGAGATACTCAAATTTGTTCTCATCCATTGTTTCAACATAATATCCATTTCGACGTATATCCTTAAAACTCAATAAGTTTCTTCTATATTTCGAGAAAAATAATGTCTTATTGATGGCAATTGTTGTGCATCCAGACAATAAAATACTAGCTCTTCTAAAGCTTTCAATCAGTTTTGTACTACCATTTATAGTACAAACATTTGTTTCTCCTATATTCAAATAAGAGAAACATCTCTCACTTTAAAGTATGGTGTGCGTAGTTCCACTATCAATAATGCAAATATCCTCAGTGTCACTTTTAGAGTCATAATAAGGAATAAGAGCCATCTGAACACATCAAATTATAAATTTAAATACTTAAATTAAGTTCTATTACAAAGAAAATTTGAAACAAATCACTAAGCATTATTACAAAGAAAATATAACTAAACATAAACTTAACTAAAAATAGATAACATTGGATAGAATTCTCATTTCATTAAATACGTTTTTATGCTAGATTTCAATCTTGTTCATAAAAGTCTCATTTAATTGTCATTAAGTGTATTCTTTGTTATTTTATTGGTACACATGATTATGGACTTTGGTTTATGAAATCATTTTCTTTTGATCTAGTTGCTTATATGAATGCCAATTTTGCCAAATGAAAAGTTGCGTTTAAGAGTACTAGTGGTCATTGTCAATTTCTTCGTAGTTCTCTTGTATCTTGGTATAGCAAGAAACAAGCTTGTGTGCATTATCTACCATCAAGGGACACTCTACTTGACTTTGGTTTAAATTTCAAATGTATGCCTATCTTGTGTGATAATAGTAGTACCATAAATCTAACTATAAATCCTATTCAGCATTCTAGAACTAAGCATATAGAGATTAAGCATCACTTTATTTGTGATCAAGTTGCCAAAAGGTAATGTGTGTTTAGAATATGTTTGCACCAATGAACAAATTGCTAACATTTTCACTAAGCCATTGGTCGAGGAAAGGTTTTGCTACCTTAGAAGAAGCTTAGGAATATCAAAATTCAATTACTAATGTGTGTATTCAAGTGTTTGAAAAACAAGTGAAATTCAGACAAAGTATTTGGATGCTCTGAAATTCAAACATCCAAATTGTTTCTTTGAGGAGTCCAGACAGAAATATTTGGATGCATGACAAAAAATTTAGTCATTCGAATTGGCTGAAGTTGAGAAGGGTTTAAGAAGTTTGGATGTAAGTTTGAACGCAAGCCAGAAAATTTTGTCATTCGAACTGTGTGATTTTAGTGGTTTTAAAAGGGGAACAAATGACTCTTTGCTTCATTTTCTTCAAAACCTCACTTTCGAATCTCTTTTCTCTCAAAACCCATCAAAACCTATATATGTCCAATCATATATTTCAGCATCATTTCGGCATTTTCACTTGAAATCGTTCACTTTTTTTGTGTTCTAAGCCCTAAACTTCTCTTGAAACTCACTTCATTTCAAAGAAATCCATCATGGTGAGATCAAAGAGAGCAAATGTTGGAAAAAATGGCAAAGAAAAACAAATGGACAGTGGTTGATAATCAATGAACCAAGAAGATTTTGAATTCCCCAAGCTTCCTCTAGAGTGAATCGATTTGTTTCAACCAAGGCAGGAGTGGAATTTGAGGAATAGAGTAGAAGAAATCAAAAAATCATTCCCTGACACAAGATTGATTTGGAAAAGCTCTGTGGAATGGGTAATGTTCTTTCACTCTTTGGGGTAGTAGGATGGAGTAGCTTGTTGGTTGTAGATTATGATTACTTCACTACCCTTGTGCATGAATTCTATGCTAATCTTAGAAAAGAAAAGGTAGAACAAGTTGGAGATAATATTGTGCAATGGTATTCATCTAGAGTATCTCAAATTGACTTTGAATTTAATGATGTATTAGTCAATAGAATATGTGGGGTAGATAATGAACATGTTAAAGTACTATTCCTCGGGGCAACATTGCTATATTCACGAATTATTTACAAATGAAATGTTTTGAAGAGATATTCACAAATGATAAAAGATTTAGATCAATTAAGGTAAGGGAAATAAAAGCATCAGATAGTAAAGTTCGGGTATAATTATCATTCCTAATTTTGGTCATAAATCTTATGTTGGAAACATGCACATTGTGAGCATGCTTGCTCTCATGAGCTAAGAAGAATGAATTTTGGGTATATGGCATAGAGACTGTTGTGTTTTATTTCTATGCCTTTATACTAAATTTTTATCACAATCCTCAACAATTTGCACACAAACACAAGGCAAGTGCACCTATCGTTATGAGTAGTATAATGGCAAGTAAATTCAATATCGTATCCACGGGGATGGTTAAATATCATTACTCACTTTCTATTCTATTGTTTAGCCTATCAAATTTGTTTGTGAAAATGATTGAATTACTACTAGGAATAGAAGTCTAACTTAGCTAATTAAACTAACTTAACTAATATTTGTTTGCAAGAGAGAACTCAATTGAGAAAACAATACTTGGATGGTTAATCCCCTTAGAATTACCTATGTGATAGAAATGTCCCTTGGTTGATAAATTTCACTTCTTATGTTTGATGAAATTCCAATGATAGAACTCACTCTATCTCTAGATGAAAGTTCTCTACTCTTAGTTTCATTAGTTGAAATCTCTTTCTAACCAATTCAACCCAAGAATGCATTAAGAATTGTGAATTTCCAATTAGAGAATCAAGAAGATGTTTAGGTTTCTATCTCTAGTCACCTAAATCATCCCCATTGTTTGTGGATGGTCTATTTCACCCTTCCTTTCTCAATTCCAAGTGAAAAAATCCAGATTTTGAATTAATTGTCAATCACCATTCCTTTCTCAATTCCAAGTGAAAAAATTTCAGATTATGCATCAATAATCCACTCAATCAATTCAACCATTCAAACCCACAAACAATCCACAAGAAATTCGAATTCAATCAACCATGGAAATAATTCATTCACATAGGCAAAATCTAGGGTTCATACCCATCCAAGTATTCAAAATTTTAGTTCATCAACATTTTACAAATCAAAGAACTTAAACCAATAAAGAAAGAGTAAGAATTGGTCATTTTCATGGTGTAAAATCTTCTCTTCTTCAAGGTTGAAATTCGTCACTGTAGCATGGAGAAAATTGCAGCTTTTTCCATGAATCTTCAAGGTGGATGTTCTCCTTCTTCAAAGATTCAATCTTCTCTCTTGATTTCTCTTGCAAAGATGAAGAATTGGGATGAGATTTGAGTGAGTTTTGATGAGTTTTTGCTGTTTTGTGCCCACTCTCTCGGCTCCTCTTATTTCTGCCCTAAAGGGGTATTGAAATCTGCCCTAAAAGAGAGAGAAATGCAGCTTAAAAGCAGCTTCAGATCGACACAAACGGCGCCGTTTGTCCCCAGTTTTGGTGCAAGTTTCTGCTGCCCGACTGTGACACTGTTTTGACTTCTAGGTGAATGTAGACCACCAAATCGGCTGATCTAGGTCTTAATGTCTTCATGAACATTGTATATCAGGATCTTAGCTTTCGAAAGTGATTTGAATCACATCGATTGGGCATCTATAACTCAAGATATGATCATTATACCAAACTGTATCAAAAATAGAACCCAATGCAGAATAGGTGACTTTGCAGCATAAGTAGGGTAGGCAAATGAACTCAGATTGACACAAATTTTACCATTCTGAAAACGTCAGAATGTTTTCTATAATTTTATAGAATACTACTTTTGCATTTGAAATCTTCATAGAGGTCAAAATCCGATTTGAAATATGTCTACCAGTCTGTTTTTCCTCTGCATTTCTCTATTGTTCTTCATTGTGTAAATTTCCCTTGTTTGCTTCATTTAATTCCAAATCTTCAATAATATCACCTAAAGAAAATAAGAGATAAAGGGAGTATAAATGGTGATTAAAACACCAAAATTTAACATAAAATTAAGCTCAAAATGATAATTATATAGAGCACAAAAAATGAGCACACCAAGCGGCGCCGTTTCAGCCCAGAATGCTACAGTGAAACGCGATGAACAGTACTTCTTTTTTTTTTTTTTTTTTTGCCAAACTCAACTACAAATTCAATAACAAAATTTAACAAAATAATTAATTGCAAACATAAAAATCACACCAAACAACACATTATAAAATTATGCACAATTCAAGGAAATTAAAACTTTCAAACTCAAAACCACATTAAACACAATTATGTACAAGTAAAGGAGAGCAAAGATGGTGAAAATGACTTACCATCCCCCTAGGTCATAGGAGTATGGAGACAATCTTCTTTTCTTTCTAACTCTAACATGATAAAGTTTAAGTCTAAGTTTTTTTACCATTAATGTCCCATTTTTTGGATGATAGCTTTTCACAACTTTATATGGAAGTATTGTACTTACCAAAGACGGGAAGTCCATTTAGACTTAAACTTACTCGTGACCCATTGATAATCATTCAGTAACACTTGATCTCCCGGCTTGAAAACTTGATTTTGGTCATTCCACCTTTTAGGTTGCACCACCAGTTTGAGGCTTTCTTCCATTAATATGTCGTGGGTGCAAAACGAAGGGCTAATACCATTGATGTCGGAGATCTTCCATGCCATTGCCTTTGTATGCTTCTTTAGCACCTTTATGAGCTCTTCCTTCTGTTCTTCTTGCAAATCGGTTGCAATGATCACAGGAAGCTTAGAATTATCCGCAAGGAAAACATACTCCAAATGATCCGGCAACTTTTTCAACTCTAGCTCCGGGGAATTCTCAATGGAAGACTTCATTCTACTATCTTTTTCCCTCTTAATTTTCTCAAACTCCACCCCTTCAGTTGTGATTTGAGATGACTCTATATGTGCTATGACTTCGCCATTCTCATTTCGCCCCTTCTTTGCTTCTTCACCTTGAACTATGAAGATCTCCAAAGGTTCTTCATCGCTTCTC
This sequence comes from Rauvolfia tetraphylla, assembly GCA_030512225.1. NCBI lineage: Eukaryota > Viridiplantae > Streptophyta > Magnoliopsida > Gentianales > Apocynaceae > Rauvolfia > Rauvolfia tetraphylla. Next base: position 8,412,429 of record JAJQKT010000059.1, read on the forward strand.
TTTTGTCCTTCCTTCTTTTCAATTCCTTCTTGTTCATCTTCAACATGAACTTTCTCATCCATCTTACCTTCTCCTATTTCCTGCACATTAGGCTGTGAGACATTCAATTCCATCCCACTCCTTAAACTAGTAGTTTCAGCCCACTCCCTAGAGTTTGGCTCTATATTGTTTGCGGGAGTCTCAACTTGTCTTTCTGAAACTAGCTTCACCATGTTTTGAAGGGTGGCCTCTTGGTTCTTTAAAGATGCTTCCGTTCTTTGGTTAAGGGCCTTTTGAGTTTGAACTTGGGTTTCGGTATTTGCTATAAACTTTGTCATCAACTATTCAAGGCTAGATTTCATTGATTGTTGAGGAGGTGGAGGAGGTTGGTATTCGTAAGGAAGGAACACTAGAGGTCGGGAACTTGATGAAGTTTGGAAACCGGGAGAATATGTTTGTGTTTGGTGCCCTTGATTGCTCCATGAGAAGTACGGATAATTGTGCCATCTCGAATTATAAGTATTGTTGTATGAATTGTTGGATTGCTTGCTTTCTCTAAGATAGTTCCCTTGCTCACCATGCATTGGAAGTTCCCATGGCTTGACACTCATAGGTTGGATAACTACCTCCACAAAAGTCATAAGACATCATTAATTGAGAAGGTTGTGGTGATAAATCATAATCCAAAAAACTCATTTCTTAACTATAAATACAACAAAAATTCAACACAAAAAATGCTCACTAAAAATTCAAACCAAGGTTTTCTCACTAAAACAGGGCAAACACACAAAAACAGAAGCTAAACACTTCAATTCACCAATAATTTACAAAATTACAAACAAGAAAATAAATGCTAACACAAGTAACAAAAATAGAACAAAAACAAAGAATCACAAACTAAACACTTCAATTCACCAATAACTAACAAAATTACAAGCAACAAAATGAATACCAATACTAGCAACAATTATTATACAAACTAACAAGTAAAATGACTAAATCAAAAGAGTTCCAGCTTTCCTAATATTAACCGAATTCCCCGGCAACGGCGCCAAAAACTTGTTGTGTTTTATTTCTATGCCTTTATACTAAATTTTTATCACAATCCTCAACAATTTGCACACAAACACAAGGCAAGTGCACCTATCATTATGAGTAGTATAATGGCAAGTAAATTCAATATCGTATCCACGGGGATGGTTAAATATCATTACTCACTTTCTATTCTATTGTTTAGCCTATCAAATTTGTTTGTGAAAATGATTGAATTACTACTAGGAATAGAAGTCTAACTTAGCTAATTAAACTAACTTAACTAATTTTTGTTTGCAAGAGAGAACTCAATTGAGAAAACAATACTTGGATGGTTAATCCCCCTAGAATTACCTATGTGATAGAAATGTCCCTTGGTTGATAAATTTCACTTCTTATGTTTGATGAAATTCCAATGATAGAACTCACTCTATCTCTAGATGAAAGTTCTCTACTCTTAGTTTCATTAGTTGAAATCTCTTTCTAACCAATTCAACCCAAGAATGCATTAAGAATTGTGAATTTCCAATTAGAGAATCAAGAAGATGTTTAGGTTTCTATCTCTAGTCACCTAAATCATCCCCATTGTTTGTGGATGGTCTATTTCACCCTTCCTTTCTCAATTCCAAGTAAAAAAAATCCAGATTTTGAATTAATTGTCAATCACCCTTCCTTTCTCAATTCCAAGTGAAAAAATTCCAGATTATGCATCAATAATCCACTCAATCAATTCAACCATTCAAACCCACAAACAATCCACAAGAAATTTGAATTCAATCAACCACGGAAACAATTCATTCACATAGGCAAAATCTAGGGTTCATACCCATCCAAGTATTCAAAAGTTTAGTTCATCAACATATTACAATTCAAAGAATATAACCCAATAAAGAAAGAGTAAGAATTGCTCATTTTCATGGTGTAAAATCTTCTCTTCTTCAAGGTTGAAATTCGTCACTGTAGTATGGAGAAAATTGCAACTTTTTTCATGAATCTTCAAGGTGGATGTTCTCCTTCTTCAAAGATTCAATCTTCTCTCTTGATTTCTCTTGCAAAGATGAAGAATTGGGATGAGATTTGAGTGAGTTTTGATGAGTTTTTGCTGTTTTCTGTCCACTCTCTCGGCTCCTCTTATTTCTGCCCTAAAAGGGTATTGAAATCTGCCCTAAAAGAGAGAGAAATGCAGCTTAAAAGCAGCTTCAGATCAACACAAACGGCGCCGCTTGCCCCCAGTTTTGGTGCAAGTTTCTGCTGCCCGACTGTGACACTGTTTTGACTTATAGGTGAATTCAGACCACCAAATCGGCTGATATAGGTCTTGATGTCTTCATGAAAGTTGTAGATCCGGATCGTATATTTCCACAGTGATTTGAATCACATCAATGGGGCATCTAGAACGCAAGATATGATCATTATACCAAACTGTGTCAAAAATGGAACCTAATGCAGAATAGGTGACTTTGCAGCATAAGTAGGGTAGGCAAATGAACTCCGTTTGACACAAATTTTACCATTCTGAAAACTTCTGAATGTTCTCTATAATTGTCTAGAATACTACTTTTGCATTTGAAATCTTCATAGAGGTCAAAATCCGATTTGAAATATGTCTACCAGTCTATTTTTCCTCTGCGTTTCTCTATTGTTCTTCATTGTGTAAATTTCCCTTGTTTGCTTCATTTAATTCCAAATCTTCAATAATATCACCTAAAGCAAATAAGAGATAAAGGGAGTATAAATGGTGATTAAAACACCAAAATTTAACATAAAATTAAGCTCAAAATGATAATTATATAGAGCACAAATATGGAATATCAGAGACGCATGATGGGAGCAAGGAAGACGTAGAACAAGGCATTGCCTTATAGACAATTGCTCACAAAAATATTCAAGCACTTTCAAGTTCAAATTCCCGGAAGAGGGCTAGCTATCAAGAGTGAAAGCATATACACAAATGAATCTCTCAAGAGGATGCAACTAACTCTTGATGGGGATGGCATATGGGGATCCCAGAGGGAAACTCCCTTAATGAATGAATGACAAGAAGAGAGTAAAGATGTAGAAAATGAAGAAGAAGAGGATGAAGAAAAGATTCAAGCAGGAGAAATGAAGACAAAGAGAAAACATGACTCAAAAAGTGAGGGCTCCCCCTCCAAAAGAAGATTGTTTCAAGATGTGCCAATTCCTCAATCACACACCATTGGAAAAGAAGATTTTGTTGGAGAAAGGATCACTGAGGAGACACCATTGTTGACAAGATGTTTCAAGAGGCTCTAAGCAACCACACCGAAGAAATGAAAAACATGTACAAGTTTTTCGCGGCCTGTGCTCCATTGGTCCTTAGAAAGCTAGATGGATTGGAGGAAAGAGTTTGGAACATTGAGGATTTCTTGAAGAGGAATCTTCAAAGTGGTGAAGGAACCTCCAAAGTACATGAAAGTGATGAGAAAAATGATGAAGATAAGGGGCAAAATAATGATGAAGAAGATGAAGAAAAAAAAATGAAAATGATGATGAAAAAGAAAAGGAGAAAGATGAGGATGAGAGTAAAAATGAAGAAAGTGATGATGATGAGAAGGACAGTGATGGAAATTATTTTGAGCTAGTGGATAGAGAAAGTGGAAAAGAAGAAGTGAAGGAAAATGATAGAAGCATTAAAAATGAGGATGACAAGGGAGATGACATAAACAAGCAAGTGGAGATGGAGAAAACATACACAAAGAGACTAGTGAGAAAGGAGAATTGATTGAAAAGATTGAGGTTACTTTCTCATCCACCACTCCATTTAGAAGTGGAGGAGAGAATCATGTCATCAAAAGGAAGGGATCAAGAAGGTCTTCAAGATAGGCTATGACTCAAAGCCAAATTGAAAGTGACGGACTGCTTCACAGAGAGCTCAAAGGAGACAAGGCGATCACCATCAACAAATTCAGAGTGAAGACTATGAGATTCTGGATCATAATGATAGCAAGAAAAAAGACTAAGCCCTCTATCCCTTACCTCTTTAACCATTTATGAATTTTTATGATATCTTTTGTTATCTAATGTTTAATTAATTTAAGCTTATGACTTGATGTTTAGCTTAGCTTATTTTGATTGATTTAGTTAAGTTTTTTTAGTTTATGTTGACTAGTGCTCATATGAACTTACTTGATCTTTATGTATCTCATGAGCTTTAAGAAATGAAGTTATGGTTGTTGAAGCACAATGATGATACATTTGCCTTGAGAGCTTCTTTTGTTGATCTTAATTCACTTTGATTAATGCCAACTTTGATTGATGACAAAAGAGAGAGAAGTGATGTAATGAATGACTGAAAAATATGTTTCGATGCTATGGTTGATATGTTGACTTGATTCTATACAGTGATACTATAATATGAATTGGTTGAGTGTTTTGATGCTATGGTTGATATGTTGACTTGATGCTATATGGTGATACTATGATTTGAATTGGTTGAGTACTGATATGTAAAGCCTACTTGGCCATATATACCTTATGTATGCTTAAACATTTGTGTAGTTCATTTGAAAATGCTAAAATTACCTTTTGAAACATTTACGAAAAGTTTGGACTTGAAATTTAGACGCAGACCCAAAGTTCAAATGCATCCAAATTTTCTTACGAAAAAGTATTTTGTTGTTGTCCAAGATGCTCAACAACTATCTCAATCTTTCCTATCATGCTTGAACTACCTTAGGAAAGCTTATTTTAAAAAATTACAGTCTTTATCTTGTAAATTTTTCAATTTCAACTTGAAACTTCAAAAGTTTGGATTTATAAGCCGAAACTTGTTAAAATATGATCACATTGTCAAGGGAAGCTTTGACAATCTTTTCTAACCTTTAAAATCTCTCTTAGAGATATATTTATTTCTTAAATGCTATATCCTTATTTTTATGGAAGCAAGGAGGCATATGGAGGTTGGTTAGGCCATAGGCTCATTATGAGCCACTCTATTGTCATTATGGAAAAATTGTATATCATTCATCTATGACATCTGGGCTTCTTTGTGATACATTGTTTAATCCATCGTATTTTGCATCGAAGTTTGTCATCATCAAAAAGAGGGAGATTGTAAGCCATAAGGGCAAATCTAATAGTTTTGATCAATGACTAACATTGATGTGGACTAATTCATATGCTAATTGTGTGATAGAATTTTTTAGATTGAGAAGCAAAGTGGTCTCATTGCCCTAGAGTTATAATACTAAGGACAACTCAAATATGTTCAAGTGATTGAAGAATATAGAGTTTTTTAAAGAACATTGAAAGCTTTGAAGGCACTTTAGTGTAGGTTTGCTTTTGCTTGATAGGTATATCTTATAAACCCTACACTCCTTGCATTTGGAATCTATACATTGCATGTTGAAGCACAAACTAGTTTGATTTAGCTTAAACTTTGTTGATGAGCTTAAAAGTTTTTTGTGATTATTTGAAAAACAAAATGTTTGATAATGCTCATAGTTCAAAAGTTTTTGAATGACTTATTTTTTTAGTCCAAAATGTTTTCAAACTTGTTACAGTTAAATTTTAAATAATTTGATAAATTTTTTAAAAGTTCAGACTCCAATTCGGACGTCTGACTTGAAATTTGGCTGCTGAATTTTCAGATAATTTCAGACGATCAATTCGGATGCAAAGGTACAAATTTGGATGATCAAATTTTTCGAATGCACAATTTGGACAACTGAATTTTTCCTACAGCCTAGCAAACAAAAATGTTTGGACGACAAACTTAGATGCAATAAGCCTGATTCGATCAACTGAATGACACTGTTACTAACATTACTAGCCATTTTTAAACCTTGTATTTGAATTTTTGAGTTATATAAAAGGCTAGAAGCTCAAACTTAGATAAGATTGATAAACTTACATGCTATTATCTTGAGAAAATCAAAGATCAAAGAAACACTCATTGTTCTTGTGCTTAATATGATTATCTATGGATTCCAAAGGTAAAAGTGAAGTAGTGCTAGATTTCTTAATTATCTAGCCTCGTGTTCGGTAATTTTTACCCTTATCTCATCTTTACTTTGTTTAATCAAGGTTGACTTGAGACATAAAACCCTTTTGGTGAGGGTGAGCCTTGATTTGATTGTTCAAGGTTGTCTTATGACATAAAACCCTTTTTGGTGAGGGTGAGCTATGTTTGTTGGATTGGAAATAGGTTTTTGGTGTAAAATCCTTTGAGGGTGAGACTCTTTGTGTAATTGCTTGACAAAAGAATCCCACACCTTGAGTGAACACAAAAGTCTTGGTTCTTTTTGTTGTTGGGTTTCATATGGTACCAATTGGGTTGCTCACAGAATATTCCATGACAAATAGAAATTAATTACTTACCCAAATAGCAAAAATCATATAACTCATTTCAAATTCAATTGATTCATTCTCCATTTCAAACATATTCTTTTCATTTTACCTAGTAAAACATATAAGGTTCTACATATATACTGAATTGATTCATTCTCCATTTCACACATGTTCTTTTCATTTTACCTAATAAAACTTATAAGGTTCAATATATATGTAAAGTAGATTTACAACCCAGTAAGTTAAGACACAAGCATGCGAAGGTTCAACTCCCTCGCACGAGTGGCTGCTATGTCTACCCCTATTGGATTCGTGTTGGGCCATTTGCGTTGAGTTAGGTCGCCTAACCCTATCTTACTAGATCAATTTTTTTTATTTCATTCTTTTTTTCTTCAAATAAGTTTTCTTTCAATTTTTTGACAATATTTTAATTATTAACTTATTGCCCAAACTGGTTTCAAATCAGTTTGTAGTTTTAATAAATTCGGTTCTAATGCATTTGTAAGACCAATTGCAATATTTGGTTAAATATTTAGGTTATTGGGTCAATTTTAAAATCGATATCAGCTTCAAAATATCGGTTGCAAATCTGAAACTGGCAATATTCAATTTGAATATCGAGCTGCAACCATCAAAATTGCTACCGATATTGTTAAGTTTCAAATCCTAGTTTTGGAATTGATTTCTCGGTTTCAAATATGTTGTTTTCTTGTACTGCAAACACAATAGGTTTGTTCAGTCGTATGCTAATTATTCTCTATTCATCTATACCGCTAATGGAGTTTCTCTCTGTATTTTGATCTATGTTGATGATTTGATTATAACTGAAAATAATGTTGCGTCTATTTCTAAATTTAAACACCTTTTGAGTAGCTACTTCTACATGAAAGATCTTGGCCATCTAAAGTATCTTTTGGAATTGAAGTTCCTTGTAGCTCCAAAGGAGTCTATTTGTGCCAACGCAAATATGCTAGACCTACAAGTACTCCTATCGAAGTGAATCATCATTTAGCTACATCGAATGAGACCTTCTTTTGTGAACCTGATTGATATAAAAGACTCATTGGACGTCTTATTTTCTTGACTATTGCAAGGTGTGAATTTGCTTATGTAGTGCATGTGTTAGCTCAATTTATGTGGCAACCGAGGATGGATTACTGGGATGCTGCTTTAAGGGTTGTTCATTTCCTGGAAGGACAACTTGGACAAGGTGTCTTACTTCAAGCTAATAATAATCTTTTTCTTCTGACTTATTGTGACTCTGATTGGGCATGTTGTCCACTAACTAGACGCTATCTTACTAGTTACTTTGTTACTCATGGGAATTCTCCTATTTTGTGGAAAACCAAAAAACAACATACTGTTGAATCCGAGTAATGTTCTATAGCCATGACTTGTTGTGAAATCAAATGGATTCAAATTTTATTACATGATCTTCGTATGGCTCATCATTGTGCAATACCACTTCATTGTGATAGTGAAGCTGCATTACATATTCTTGCTAATCCTGTTTATCATGACTTAACAAAGTACGTTGAGGTAGACTACCACTTTGTTCGGGATGCTTTAAAAGGTGAAATTCTTGCTCCTCAGTATATTCCAACCTCTTTGCAGTTATTTTCACGAAAGCTTTCAGTTCTATGCAGTTTCATTTCTTATTGTGCAGGTTCAACATTTGAAATCTTCATGCCTCAACTTGAGGTGGAGTGTTGGAAGATAATGAAATTGTTTTAGTATTAGTATGATCCTCTTGTTTGCTTCTTACTCCTCCAAATCTGGCCTAGTAATATAAGATACAATAAGCAGCTAACTAGCTGTCTATATTGCTCTGGTGTAGAATAGAATAGTCTAGATGCCTTGCCAACATGATGGTTTTGTTCTATTAGTGTATCAACAGGCGTGCATATTTTTAGGCCAGTCTCTTTTAAAAAGATCTAGTACGAACCAGTTGGCTCTCGAGTTACTTCTATACCAAGGGAAAATTTCAGGCTTCCAAGACATTTGATTTTAAAACGACTATCTAAAGCCTTCTTAAATTGTGCACATGCTACACTATTATTTCCTATTAGAATAATATCGCCAACATAAACAAGAAAATACATCCTTTGTTATAAATAAAGATGGTACTCTTAACCATGGATTGTTTAAATCCGTAACTGTGCAAATAATCAGCCAACTAAGCAAACTAGTTTCTTGAAGCTTGAATGAGTTCGTATAAAGACTTTTGAAACTTGCAACTACATTGGAATTTGTTGAGCTAAAACTGGATAGTAACCCCATGCACACATCTTCTTGAAGCTCGCCATGTAAAAAGGCATTATATTAACATCCATTTGATGAAGTTCCCTTCAATATAAGCCTCATCCATTAGTCTCATTTGAAAATAAAAAATGAACACAAAATTATATTATGTGCGAACCTCAAAAAGTTAATGAATATTAGGGTGGAAAAATGAAAATTTTCAAATACTTTCTTTTTCTTAAGGTATTTAATAAGTGCAATGTGTTTTATGTAAGGGCAAGGAATGCATTTCACTTTTGTCCTTATTATAAAGTTACGCATTTCTGTCTCTACAAAATAATACTCTTTACTACTATTATTTTATTTTGAATTAAAATTTATTAAAATTTAAAAATAAATTCTCCGTTTGATCTAAATTAGATAAGTTTTAAAATAAATTTTACGTAATATGATTTATTAAATTTAATGAAACTTCGCCATTTGAGCTTTACCCGGTCTTGAAAATGGTCCATTTAGAGCTTTGCAAGGGCGTGGCAAAGCTGAACTGTCCAATTGGAGCTTTGCCAAGCCCTAGCAAAGCTCCCTTTAGAACTTTGCCAGGAGCTTCGCCAAGCCCTTGCAAAGCTTTGAAGGGAGCTTTTAGTAGTAAAGAGAGAGAGCGGTGCCGAGATAGGAAGATCTTCTTGGACTCCCGGCAATCATAGACGGCCTTCACACCACTGCCGTGGGAAGAGCTGCTGGCAGTTGTAGAAAAATGTGGTCGGTAAGCCAAGGGGAGTGCGTTGGGACTAAACTTTCATGAAATATGTTGACAGATTCTTTGCCCAGCCGTCCATTTAACTTCACGGTTTTTAATCTTAACTATTTTGCAGTTACATAACAAAAACATATATTACTATAAGGTAGAGAAATTTAGCCTATATGAGAATGGAAAATATATAAATAACCAAAAATGAGAAAACTCGCATCTCTGGCGTTTGTCTCGTTGATCTTCACTGCCATCTGCATTCCTCCCCTAATTGAACTGATATGAATTGCTAATATCAATTCCCTAAATTTATATTTTTATGCTTACATATAGCCCTCACATCATTTCCCTTTCCAAAAAGTATTTTATTACACATAATCAAGGATATCTATGAAGCTCGCAACATTTGTATAATCGTGAATTATTGAATTTTTCAAAAGCTCATTGTATCCAATAGAACTGTTGAACGAAAATCATAGAATAAATAAACATGTAAATAAGATAGAATCCAAATTTTATATGCTACACTCTTGAATATCATGAACTAGGATCTGAAAATCGATGTAGAGTTATTCATTCTTTCTTACAAACACTACAAATGAAACCCTGTTAGTGCAGCGAACCTCAAGATTCTACGATCAGTTGCACTAAGTTCTGGCTAAAACTGTTTACAGATCGTAAATACATTAAGAAGATTACAGAGGAACCTCGTTTAAACTGGCCTTCCCTTTGGCAGCCGCCGCCATGACCACCGCATGCATTCGCTTAAGTATTCATGCATCCATTAATTAGTTTTTCCAGGTTCTCCTTTGTTAATAGGAGGCTTTGGAGGAGCTGCTCTGGATGACCAAGAAATCGTCACGGTAGAAGAATCATCGCGAGTCACTGAACCCATCTTCAGTTTTTGGAAGTACTGATATAGAAGTCTAATGGAAAATGGAAGCCATGCGGAAGAAAAAGAGTACGCAACATGTTCTTTTCATTTTACCTGGTAAAACTTATAAAGGTCGATATATAGATAAAGCAGAATTACAACTCAGTAAGTAAAACATCTCACATATACAAAGAACAGACAACAAGCAAGGCATATCAAAGGGATTGCTAAATATGGCTCTTGGCGTTGAGGGCTCTTCTTCTCGTTTATGGGTTCCATTTGCCATAGTCATTTTGATTCACTGCATCCGGAAACAGATCATGAGACCTCCGATCCAAGATCAATAACCTAATTCTTTTGATAGAGAACCTTCTGCCAGCAAGCAGACGACTAACCCTTTAACCGAAAAGGCACCAAAAAACCTCCTGCGAATAGAGCAAAGCCAGGACAAAATAATTAAAAGAAGCATGCTACAATGGGGGCCGCTACCAGTGTCATGTTCAATGCTAGGACGAAATCTCAGATTTTTTGTTTTTGTTTTTGTGTTTTTTCAATGGCGGCTTCCTGGGTTAGTTGAGAGCTGCACGCTTGAAGTTGTGTTCATCCGTGATTTTGTTAAATGAGGGCACTGTACATTTCTTTGTTTAGAGACTAATCTTGTCTAGTAAAACAGTTGTTTTTTTTTTTTTTTTGGGACAAGAGATGATAAACAGCTGATTACTCTCTCTTCTGTTTTCCTCTGATAAATAATAATTTTGTTTTTGTTTAGGGCACCTGGTATTCTAATCAATTAGTAACATTAATTTTGATTCTACCTAAATTGCAAAAGATTAGTCAAACTAACAAATAAGTCCAAATTCTAGTATATTAATTATTTTAAGCCGGGCACCTCAATATGCAAAGTGGAAGATAAACTAGTTATATATATATATATATATATAATAGCCAAAAAAGCTTTCTTTATTCCCCCCTATATATATATATATGTTAAGCTATTTTAAAGTCAAATTTATATATATATATATATATATATATATATATATATATGTTAACCTATTTTAAAGTCAAATTTCCTCCATCTATTTCCAATGTGTTCAAAGTAATACTTGGAAAGGTGACCATTTATATATAATCTGCAAAGCCAATCCATTAAATTTATAAAAAACTCAATAAACATCTCACACATACAGAAAATATTAAAAAAAAAAACTCAAGAGATTGTTGCTAAATATGGCAATTCTTGTCAATGGGGCCTCCTCATCTCGTTTTTGTGATACACTGCATCCAGGAACCGATTACGGGTTGTCCGATCCAAGATCAAGAATCTTCCGCTGATGGACCTAAAGTTCAATCCTTGATGAAGTTGAAGATCAAGAACTGGCGACTAGGCATCACACTGCAGGGTCACCCGGAAAACCTCCTATTAATGTAGGGGAACCAGGACAAAATCATTAAAAGAAGCATGACTTAATGGAGGCTAACTATTTGGATGCGAAACCCAACTCAAATCCTTCCACTCTTACAAGCAATTCATTTTTGTTAAATACAAGATAGAAAATAAGAACTCCTCTTTCAACAGAGAATATTTCAATTCAAATTACTTTCCCAGTGAGTATAAGAATATAGATATACATCCATTCGTTTTTGAGTATTTGATTGGATATATTTGTTCTGAAGCCAAAAGATAAAATAAAATAATGGACATGCGAAACCCGTCACCTTGCATCTGCACTGATCCACCCTTTACCAATCGAGGATGGTTCGAGAACTCTTATATACACGCAGAACATGAATCCAATTCAAATTCTAGGCTAAAAAAGGAAAGTAGATTTTCGTTTGGAAACAAAACGGGACCGATTTATTGGTGTCCGGGTTTGCCCCGATCTTGAAGCAATCACATAGCTGGATTTTGGGTTTGCGGATGGAGAATAGAGACTTGTACATTCCAATTTTAACTATATTCCAATTTTGCAGAACACATGTATCTTATTAATTAGTGAGATTAATTTTTACTCATGGGTAGGCGCATCATTTGCGAACAATATTCGGGGGCCTGGAAGACTCGCATCCGAGTAGGGAGATTTGCATTCACGGGTACGTGGCTAACTGCAATGGTGGGTCGAAACCGACTTCACTCCAAAAGCTCCTGACCAGCCATGGATTCTGTTCCAGACCCAGAATGTCTGGGTTCTGGCTGCCTGGTTCTATTTTATTTTATGAAGCTTTTGAATTTTTTAATAACTTTTAAAAATGTTTGATGGGTTAAACAAAATGAGATTTATATAGAATCTATAAGTACGTTATCACATTTTTTAAAAAATATACTCTCACTTTCTAAGCTGTTTCAACTCTATTCAAAAGATATGCTTTCTCATTTTCAAGAGAACAAAGCTCTTCTTCAAGCTAAGTCCTTTGTTCCCCAGTATAACTTTTCTCCATTCTATCTTCTAAAAAAATAAATTTGGTGCTTAATTTTATTCTGAGCTGTTTTAACTCTATTACAAAAATCTGTTTTTTTTTTTTTTTAACTTTCTACGGACGAAAGCTCTCTTTCAATTAAATCCTATGTTTTCCAATTCGGTAAGGAAACATTTCTCCATTCTATATATTTGGATTCCTGTCTAATAGGTTTCAAGACCCTTTTATTAGAAGGGAGAGTTTGAAGAATTTGGGTGGAATTTAACGTAATGAATCTATCAAATGTCGGTTTCTAAAAATTCGGTTTTAAAAAACATTGGTTTCAAAGGGATTTCAAAATTAACTTTTTTATTAATTTTTTTGATGGGATTTCGAACCAATTTCAAATCAATTTGTAAACTTATCACTTTCAAATTGAATTTCTAAATTTAGTGATTTTAAATTAGTTTTTAAATTTACCAGTTTGAATTTGGTTTATAAATTTACCGATTTCAATTCGGTTTCAAAATCACATTCAGTAACGTTCAATTTCTAAATGGTTTCAATAAGGGTTCAATTCTATCCAGATACTTAGTATGAGTCTGGCTATCAAATGTCAATTTCTAAATATCCATTTCAAATCGGTTTCAAATATCATCGATTTCAAAGCGTTTCAAAATTAATTATTTTTATATATTTTTTGGAGGAGATTTTCAAATCGATTTCTAAATTTATCGATTTCATATCTGTTTCTAAAATTACTGATTTCAATTTGGTTTCTAAATTTATTAGTTTCTATTCGATTCAAATAACATCAGTTTTTATGCAGTTCTTGAATCCTATACCTTAGAGCGGTTGTAAATTAGTTTCCATATGGTTCCAAAATCCTAAAGCAGTTTTTAATTAGTTTTAAACGCGATATTTAATATTAAAATTTATAAATTATATATTTTTAAGGTTTATAATGTGACATCCTACACTTTTGATAGATTTAGAAGAATTATTGTGATTAATATATGATTAGAATATGTATATAATTAGCACAAGGATATATGATTCTATAGTATTATTATATATAGAATATTTCTCATATATAGAATAATTTCAAAACTTTCCTCATCTATCTCTCATATTAATAGAGAATAAATTAAATTGGTTAAACATATATAGAAAAAATACCATTTATTTTCTTCTTTGTAAATTTATGTAAAATGTACCAAACTTAATAGTTTGAGATAGAGGTGTACATATATAGACACACACATTTAGTGATTATCTTCAATTAATACTTTAAATATGGTTACATTTATACAAGCCACGTTTCAATATATTTCTAATCTCTATGTCAATTATATGTAGGTGGTAATTATTAGTGTATCTAGTGACATATTTTAGTACACAACTATATATTTAAAATACATAGCAATAAATAACTATTATATAAATTAAAGCGTTAATAGACTTGTAATAGAGTGACAGCATATAAATGAATGTATATATATATATATATATATATATATATATATATATATATATATATATATATATATATATATATATATATATATATATATATATATATATATATATATATATATATATATATATATATATATATATATATATATATATATATATATATATGCTTGTGTGTCTATGCACGTGTGTGTGGGTATATACACATACATACATATACATTTATAAGATCCATTCAAAAAAGAATATAATTAATACATATAAACTTATAGTATTTTAATTTTTCATCAAATTATAAATATAAAAACTTTAAGTTATAATATAAAGATAAGGGTTAATTGCAACATACCACCCCATAGTTAGGGGTTAGGCGCACTCTAGTCCTCGATCTTAAAAAATAGTGGCCTACAATTAGTCTTCAATAAAATGCCTATTTTTGAAGATCTAGCATTAATGTGTTCCTAACCCCTAACTAGGGGATGATATTTGTAATTAACCTTAAATATAATATATAGTGAAATAAGACACAAACATTCACTTACCCTAGAGGTGGAGCCAGGGTCCAAATTTAATAGTAGTGTTAAACGGGCCAACCTGCTCTGCTCCGGCCCCGCGAGCCCTTGAAACGGAGTGGAGCGGACTGGTCCTTTTTTCTGCGGCCTAGAAAATCCCAATCCGCAGCCCATGATAGCCTGTCCGCGGGCCAAACGGGTCAGCCCGCGGACTTTGTAAAACGATGTTGTTTTGCAAAAAAATAGCAAAACGACGTCGTTTTGAAAAAATTATTTTTAAAAAGCATCAAAACGACGCTATTTTAAAAAAATTAAAAAAAAGGGCTACCCTCGTTCAGCCCGCTTCTGCCCGCGGACTAAACAGACGAGCCAAAAAAATCCGCATTAAAATGATTTGGATTTATTAAGTCCAAACTCGCATATACAGGTTAACCTGCGAGCCCATATTGACACCACTAAAATTTAAGAATGCGAAGATTCAATTCCAGCCATGAGTGTTGGGCTACTAGGCTGCTAGGTCGGCCCCTAATGGATTCAAGTTGGGCCATACGGGTTGAGTCGCGTCGTCTAACTTGATCTTACTAGATCAACTCTTTTTCATTCTTTATTCTTCAAATCAGTTTTCTTTATGTTTTTAGATAATATTTTAACAATTAAATTATTGTCGAACCAATTTCAAATTAGTTTCTAGTTTTAACAAATTTGGTTCCAATGAGATTGCACGATGAGTTTCTATATTTGATTAAAAAAGTTGGTTATCGGGTCAATTTTGAAACCTATATTAGTTTCAAAATATTAGTTTTAAATCTGAAACTGACAGTATTCTGTTTTAATATCGAGTTGCGACCATCGAAATCTTAGTTTTGAAATTTATTTGTCGGTTTCAAATATATTGTTTTCTTGTAGTGCAAGGGGCAGTGGGTTTGTTTAGTCATATACTGATTATTATCTATTCACCTATACTTCTAATGGAGTTTCTCTTTGTATTTTGATCTATGTTGATGATTTGGTCATAATTAGAAATAATGTTGCCTCTATTTCTAACTTTAAACACCTTTTGCGTAACTGTTTCCACACACATATATATACATATCCCACTCTCAGACGGGCCCTACTTATGAGTGAATTATCACTTTTCTGTTTCAGAGGTACAATATAACATGTAATACCACTATATGATACAAGTGTAAATTCTAATAGTTTCTAAACAAATAACAACCAAAAATAATATAAGGCGTATCGACCGTTCCATAGTAAAAGAGTACATAAAATGGTTTATACAAAACATAATTGTTTCAAAAGATTGAGATCTCTCTGTATACATACTAATTAAATTAATAACCACTTGAAAAGTTACAATGCATTGATAGACAAAAAATAATTACAAATGATAAAGACCACTACACTATTAACTACTACTAAGGATTCAACTGTCACGTGCGACGTAGAAGAAGAACTATACTCTGAATTCAACTATGAAAATCCTGAAATATAATGAGAGAATAATGAGCTACGAAGCCCAATGAAATTTCTAGATACCTGTACAGTTTGAGACAAATATACCATATTGAGTTTATAATATTTTAAAAATAGATATAAGTTATCCTTGACTTTTTATATGAATAACTTCGTTTAGTACAACAAAATAGTCTGATTTAGAAATCACATGAAATAGAATATATATATATATATATATATATATATATATATATATATATATATAGTTTCAAGTAATAATCACTATTTTAAAAAATAACGGTAAAATCAACAAAAACAATTCACATGACTCTTATGAGTCCATATAAGCACATAAAAACTTCCGCCGCCCTTCCAATGGCCATCTCACATGCGGCACAAAGGAACTCTTCACACAACACCTTCCAATAGCCTTCTCATATACAGTGACCCAAACTTTGAAAAACATGGCGGTTTTTTCCAAACGACGTGGCAAACTCTCTCCGTCCAATAACTTTGACCTGAAAAAGGGCAAAAAGAAAAAGCCCTTATGATCAACGTTTTTTCTTCATTTCTATGACAATACAAATCCATCTTGGTAATGCATGGTTTAATACAATTAGACCTTATTCGAGTAATAAAAGTTGAGCTTCCTATCAACTATAGAGTTTTATATTTTCTCTATTGGAAATTTGTTACGAAAACCTATTTGTTACCTATTTTTTCTTTCTCAAAATATTTGACCTTTTATAAATTTTTAAAATTACTTTTTTAAAGTTACATCTTATTATAAATATAAAGTTCTTTTTCTCTATTATATTAATAAAATTAGTAAAGAATATAACAAAAATACTCTTTATTTATTTCTTTTTAGTCAGTAAAAAATAAATAATTTATATTTTAAAATGGAAAGAGTACGTGTCTTTATATCTAGCTTGAGGACGTGATATATGTAATTAGTTGACAATTAGATATATGTTAATTAAAAGTTGAGCCCTGGATTGGGTTTGAAGTTTAATTTGTATCAAATATAGAATTTTATATTTTCTCTATTGGACATAATATAATCAATTTAATTTTTTTACTTATTCTATTTTGTAATCTTGATTAATAATATATTCAATTTACTTACCATGAAATAGAAAAGAAAAAAAAGGATGCATGTATGGTAGTTTATTTGATAATATTGCTCAATATTATTGAAGAAGCCCAAGGAAGTTAACGATATTTTAACTTTAGAGTTATGAATCAGAAGCGAAATCAAAGAAGAAATATCATACCGTCATATTTTTGTCAACAATGTTTGATTTTATGTAAAGTTTGAATTATATTATAAAAATAATATAATATAGTAAAAAGTAAAAATTATATGAAATCACGGATACTTTATGTCATAAAAATAATATAAGCATCTATAACCGACCTCTTTTATTTAGAAATATACATCGTTTTAACATATATTTTTACCATTAACCTCCTTAATTAAAACAATATTGTGCTAATTGATTTACTTATTGTCAAATATTCTCTAATTTTCATGTCAAGTGAAAATAACATATTCAATCTTAGATATATAATCACTTATATATATATATAAATGAAAATTTTCAAATAATTTTCAAATACTTTCTTTTTCTTAAGGGGTTTGATAAGTATAATGAATTTTTTGTAGCCGTAACGAACATATTTCGCTCTTGTCCTTATTATAAAGTTTCGCACTTCTGTCTTTACAAAATAATGGTTTTTACCGTCCTCATTCTACTTTAAATTAAAATTTATTAAAATTTAAAAATTCAAAATGAATTCTCCTTTTGATCTAAAGTAGATAAGTATCAAAATAATTTTAACATAATATAATTTATTAAATTTAAAGAAAGTTCACCACTTGAGCTTTGCCCGGTCTTGAAAATGGTCCAATTATAGCTTTACCAACGCGCGGCAAAACTGAATTGTCCAGTTGGAGCTTTGCCAAGCCCTAGCAAAGCTCCCTGTAGAACTTCGCTTTGCCAAGCCCTTGCAAAGCTCCAAAGAGGGCTTTTAGCCCTAAAGAGAAAAGTGATGCAGACATAAGATGATCTTCTTGGACTCCCGGCAGTCATAGACGGCCTTCACACCGCTGCCGTAGGAGGACCTTCCTGCAGTTGTAGAAAAATGTGTTAGGTAAGCCAAGGCGAGTGGACCAAACTTTCTAGAAATAGGTTGACAGATTCCTTGCCACCACGCCAAACTACACCTCTGGCTGCCCAGCCATCCATTTAACTTCACGGTTACTCGAAACTGCTCCACATTGTTGGATGGAGACTCAGAATACAAATATTTTCACATTTTTGCTACATTGAACGATTTTAATTTTTTTTAAAAATAACGCTCTTTTATATTTTATTTACTAAAATTCACTTTCTGTAATTTTTCCACGCTTCCTCTCTCTAAAACGTTCTTCTTCACTTCTCCTTACAAATTACCTTCTAAACTTAAAAAAATCAAGAC
Organism: Rauvolfia tetraphylla; assembly: GCA_030512225.1. Taxonomy (NCBI): domain Eukaryota; kingdom Viridiplantae; phylum Streptophyta; class Magnoliopsida; order Gentianales; family Apocynaceae; genus Rauvolfia; species Rauvolfia tetraphylla. Next base: position 8,430,940 of record JAJQKT010000059.1, read on the forward strand.
TTTTAATACCAAAATGTTGTAAAGTTAAAAATCATTAACTTATCAATAAACAAAAAGAAGAATACCACTATCAACCGGTTTTGTAATCTTAGGGTGTGATTAAATATAGTTTGATTTTGAGATTTTTGTCTTGGGTTCTATAAAAGTTGAATTGTTTGTGAGAATGAATATGGAATCCACACTTAAAATTTTGAGTTTGATTTTAAAATGAAATTGTATCTAGTTGAGCCTTAATTATTTTGCAGTTACATAACAAAAACATATATTATTATAAGGTAGAGAAATTTAACCTATATGATAATGGACAATATACAAATAACAAAAAATCAGAAAACTCGCATATCTGGCATGGCATTTGTCTCGATGTTCCCCACTGCCATCTGCATTCCTCCTCTAATTGAACTGATATGAATTGCTAATATCAATTCCCTAAATTTATATTTTTATACTTACATATAGCCCTTATATCATTTCCCTTTCCAAAAAGTATTTTATTACACATAAACAAATATATTAATTTATGAAGCTCACCACATTTGTATAATCGTAAATTATTGAATTTTTCAAAAGCTCATTGTATCTAATAGAACTGTTGAACGCAAATCATAGAATAAATAAAATGGAAATATGATAGAATCCAAATTTTATATGCTACATTCTTGAATATCATGAACTTGGATCGGACACTACAAGGAAAAATGAATTTTGAGACGATAAATTGCGACGGCACATTCCGTCGCAAATTTGTGACGGATTTGCAACAGAACTGCTACACAAGAAATAAGTGGCTAAAATTGCGACGGATTTACCACGAAATTTCAAAATAGGAATAAAAAAATGTTTACATAAATTTTGTCTCAAATTCGTCCCACATCCGCGAAGGATTTGCGATGTGAAATTTGCAAGTGCACAAATATCGAACAAGTAATAAAGTAGTGAGTACAAGTCGTCCCAACGAGGATTGCTACCTAACTGCAAAATTCTTTTACTTATAACCTAACTTAAACCAAAATAAATGTGATTTTATCTAAAATTTAATTACCAATAAAAATAATTAACAATAATAATAAACACAAAAATCAATAATTATATTAATTAAAAATCAATGGCAATGAATAGACTAAGACACTCCAAATCCAGCGTACTCCTCTTATGACAAATAGTTTATTTCTTCAAACTAATTCTCGACTTGGTTAATGGTAGAATTCCCAATTATAAGCTAGACTCAATCTCTTGGTGAAAAGCTCCTAACTTTAATTAATAAACCAATCGTATATCTACGTGATTTTAGTTATCAAAGCCGCAAACACCTCTATGTGAAAGACCTAAGAGGGGGGGTGAATTAGGTCTTTGGCTAATTATCAAAAATCTTTTCCCTTTTTGCAAATCCTTTGCCGTAATAAAAGCTTTTCTTTAATTCACAAGCTCTAAGTTTATATGTGATTTAATGGTTGAGACAATATGATTAAATAATAAAACCACAACCAATCAATCAACAATTAAGAACAAACAATAATAACACAAGTATGTAAACAAGTAAAGCTATAAACAAGTGAACACACGATTTATAGTGGTTCGATCTTTCCAAGATCTACATCCACTACCTTGAGTCCACACTCAAGGATTTCAACCAATTCACTATATGCTTAATCCAAGCAATTACACAAGAGGCTCACCCTTCAATGGGTTTTACCACAACAACCTCTTTTCAATATAATAAACAAGGTTCACTCTTATCACTAAGAGTTTTATGTCACTAGACAACCTAGACCAATCTAATCCAAGGCTCACCCTCACCAATGGGTTTTACACAAACAACCTTGATTAATCTAGTCTATGGCTCACCCTCCACAAGGGTTTTATGTCTCTTGACAACCTTGCATCAATCACAACAATAATATAAAGATAGAGTTTAGATGTTACCAACACTTCTTAGTGGATGAATACAATTGAAAGCACCACTTCACTTCTTGCCTTTGGAATCTTGAATTTCAATCTTTGAACACAAGGCAATTTGAGAGCTTTTGATATAATTTTGATGTAAAACAAGTTAGAGCTTCAAGGATTTTGAATGTTTAAAAGTTCTTTCAAAAATCTGGAGTTTGTGGCTTTTATAGATTTGAAAATTTGGCTGTAACAGTAATAAAACGGCTAGTAACGGCTAGTTTCAGCAAAATTCGGTCGACCGAATTTTTGGTCGAAAATTTTCGGACGCACTGTTCACTATTGTTCACTATGCGGAGGAAAATTCGGACGACCGAATTTTCCCAACTGCGTCCGAATCTTCTTCCGAATTTCTCTGGAAAAATAGTGTCACTATTCACATGAATAGTATCACTGTTCACAATGCTGAGAAAAATTCGGACGACCGAATTTTTCCAGCTTCGTCTTAATTTTCGTCCGAATATCTCTTGAAAAATAGTCGGTCCCCCCCAGATTTGCTTCTCCCTGGTTGCCCGATTTATCCTTGCTTTGGCTGCCCTAATTTTCCCTTAGGCTGCCCAAATTCCTTGCTTTGGCTGCCCTAATTTTGCCTTCTCCTTGGCTGCCGAATTCCTCTTACTTTTGGTGTATTAGGAATTTAAATCCAATTTGGATTCCAAATTCTATTTCCAACCAAAGTAGATTTTAGAATCTTCCTTTTTCTTCTTTAAATTGAATCCTTATAAATTTTGGAATGGCATGGTAAATTTTTATTTTCCTTTCCTAGCCAAGTCTTCTTTCATATTTTCTTCTCTTGACATTACCATTTTACCCCTGCATCAATAATTAGTAAAATTAGTGAATTAAAGTGTACTTTATAAATAAAATTATCTTAATTAATTCATACTAAGTACATTAATATTTAATTCACCAAAACAAATCAAAATCATAAGATTTATATCAATTAGCCCTTAAATAAGTGAGAAATTTATTTTAAATAATGATTAAAATATGATCTCATCAACTACCCACCACTTAAGACATTGATCGTCCTCGAGCAAAGATAAAAAAACTCAAGAACATTAGACATGGAATCATTCAACTTGAAATCAACTTTCTCATCCTATTAAAATGGTCACCCATATGCATCGACTAGAAAGATTGATAGATAAATAACCAAGAATAATAACAATGTTAATACAACATAACTGTGGAAATTGGAAGAGGAATTTTTTTTTTTTGAAACATGCCACAACCAAGCTATTGATTCAATGTCTAGGAAATATTATACACCCAATTACCACCTTTATAATCACAACCATATATATATACATTAAAGATTTACACGACCATAAGCTTGTAATCTTACACACTCTCCACTAATTTAGGTACTCTGGCTTCACTTAGATCAGGTAGGACTTTAGCGCTTGTAATGTTAGGTTAGGGAATTGGCTAACAAACAAAAGATATAAGGAGACAAAACAAAGAGAAGAGAGCTTGCAAAGAAAAGTTGACCCCAAATCATAAACATATACTCCAACTCCTTTCTTGCTCCTTTAGTACATAGAATCTCAATAACTAAATTCATTTCCTAGAAATTCAATCCTTTCTCAAGTATATATCAACTTTGGATATTTTATGACTATGACTTGCAATAAACACTATTTCTTTCTTTTTTTTTTCTTTTTTTTATTTTTTTCTTTTTTTTAAAATTTTTTTTCTTTTGTTTCTCTTTTTTTTTCAAAACAATAATATAGAGCAAGTCATGCTTTCCCTTTTTCAATACCCTCTCAATCTTTCTTTCCTTCAAAACCTTAATATCCCAATCCCAAGGAGCACAAAAGTGTTGAAGTATAAATCAAGCTCCCTACAAAGTTAAACGTTAAAATATTAAGTGTTTATGCAAGGAAATTGACTCATTAAGACACAAAAGGATACTAGGGATAACTCTAAAGGTAGGCTTGAAAGGCTCAAACGGTCTGAAGAAGGCCTATGACCATCGTTTCTAAGGTAAACCAGAGAAACCTTATATTTCGCCTCGAGCATGTAATAAAACAAGTTCTAGTGTGTTGTTGTGATAAAAAGAGTGTCATCAAAAATATAATAAAGTCTAAATATCTCATCAATTCACAAGATCATGGTCAATAAAAATAATTTAAATTCCACAGTTAAGAAGAATTAACAAAGGCATTATGCAAGGTTAAATTTGTTTCTTTACTTTCCAATCGACACATATAAACAATCATAATAACTCCTCAGGAATAAGATTCAATTACTTAATATTCAAACGATTTTCAAAAAATTTCTTGAAAATACAACTCTTACACCATAAAATTCTGAAAATTTTTCAAAAATTTTAAAAATGAAATAACCAATTTCCTACCCCCCACTTAAGAATAAACATTGTCCTCAATGTTTAAATACAAGAAATCACAAAAGGGGTTAAGAGACTTAGCCGAATCAACGAAACATCCAAAAAAGTCGAATCTTTAACGGTTTATGGGAGCTCCACTTCGGCTCAAGCACATCCTACAAAGAAATTAAAGAAAGTAAATAAGGGAAAGCTGTTTTTTTTTTGGTATAAAACTTTAAAAAAAAATTAAAAAACAAAGCAACTTAAATAGTAGTTCTCGTTTATAGTCTCGAGCTTGTCTTTCTGTGTAAGAGCATGAATTAAGGAGGATCATGGAAAAGACAAGCTTCTCCGCCCATAAGCATTCTTCTTGTCAAACCATTTTTGACTTTGTGCCGCTTTAGGAAAAACTTCCTTTTTTTCACATTATCCTCAATGTCCTCTTTTGGAAGCTCTCTTTCTTCCTTGAATGGTTTGTTCCATTTTGAATTCAATTTTTCTGCAAAAATTTTAGAAGAAATATCCACTACAGCATCACGAATATTTATAGCACATATAGATTCTCCCTTGGAGGAATTACTCAATGATTCAAAAATATTTAATTGTATACATTCATCCCCAACCCTCAATGTTATTTGACCTTTTTCCACATCAATTAAGGTTCTAGCAGTATTCAAAAAAGGCCTTCCTAAAATCAAAGGTAGATCAAAATCATCCTCCATATCTAAAATCACAAAATCCACTGGAAAATATAATTTATCAACCTTAACAAGGACATTTTCTACTATTCCCCTAGGATACTTTATTGATCTATCAGCCATTTGGAGACAAATAGTAGTGTCCTTAATTTCCTTCAACCCCAATTTTGTACAAATGAATAAAGGCATAAGGTTGATACTAGCACTTAAATCACACAACGTATTTTTAAAATAAAAATCACCAATAGAGCAAGGAATGTGAACACTCCCTGGGTCTTGAAACTTAGGTGGTAATTTTCTTTGAAGTATTGCAGAGCATTCCTCGTTTAAACAAATCTGTTGAAAGTCTTTGAGCTTCTTTTTGCTAGCCAAAACATCTTTCAAATATTTTGCATATCGAGGCATCTGTGCTAAGGCATCCACAAAAGGAAGGTTAATTTGAAGTTTCTTGAATATTTCAAGAAACTTTTTGAATTGAGAATCAATGTAATGATGCTTAACAGCTTGGGGGAAAGGAAGAGAATTGTCATTATTATATTCTTCCTCATCTTTCTTACTTCTCTTACCTCGTGGATTTTTGGGAGCTTCAAAATTCTTGAATTCATCCTCTTTTCTATGTCCCACATCTTTTTCTTTGGCAAAATCCTCTTTATCGATTACCGTAATAGCCTTCAACTCCCTAGGATTTCGCTCCGTGTCACTTGGAAGTGCTCCTTGAGGTCTATGGAGTATTGTAGCTGCTAATTGACCCGCTTGTACTTCTAAGTTCTTCATAGAAGCCTTCATATTTTGTTGGTCAACTTCTATTGCTTTGAAGGATTTCTTGAGTTGTTGATTCTCATTCTCAATACTCACAAATTTGTTAGTGGCAACTTCAATGAACTTTGTAAGAGTATTCTCAAGGAGACTTACCTTTTCTTGTTGGAGATCGGGTGGAGGTGGTGTTTGAACTTGACTATTTTGCCTCCAAAATTTGGGTGGTTCATTCATCCCGGATTATGAGTGGATGAATATGGATCATTATTCCTATTATTTTGTCCAACAAAATTAACTTCATTAGTATTATAATAAGAATTCACCATATTACCTTGCAAACATTGGTTTGTGAGATGATTTCCTCCACAAATTTCGCAGTGATGGTTTATGGCTGCAACATTCAACGAACGCAATCTCTTATTTATTGCATCAAGTTGAGCCATGATTCCTGCATTAGGGTCCATATCCGCCACTCCAGCGGCCTTCTTTGGGGGAATAGCTCTCGGGTTAAACCATTGAGAGCTATTCAAGGCCATCTCCTCCAATAAATTCCATGCAGCTTGCTCTTCTTTTGACATGAATGCTCCACCACTAGCTGCATCTAATGATGATCTAACATCTTCTCTGCAACCATTATAAAATGTTTGTGCTTGCATTCCTATTGCCATTCCATGATGAGGGCATAACCTAAGATATTCTTTGAACCTCTCCCATGCATCATGTAAAGACTCAGTAGGTCCCTGCAAAAAATTATAAATATTAGATCTCATCTGAATAGTCTTAATTGGGGGAAAGTATTTATTTAAAAATGCTTATTGCAATTGGTCCCAATTAGAAATAGAATTTGTAGAAAGAGAGTTTAGCCATTATCTAGCTTTATCCCTTAAAGAGAAAGGGAAAAGTCTGAGCCTTTTTGCATCTTCAGATACTCCACCAATTTGAAAAGTATCGCAAATTGCCAAAAAATTTGATATATGCGCTTGCGGATCTTCATGTGACAATCCGAAAAATGGAGTATTGAGAACCATTTGAATGAATTCTGGCTCAATCTTGAAAGTTGCAGCAGTGACCCCTGAACAGTTGATGGCTGGAGAGGGACCCTCCATCTTTGGCATTGTATAGTCCTTTAAAGTCATACCCCTCGGCTGATTGTTTTCCATTGCGTCACTGGTACAGTTGAATTCGAAACTATCCTCAGAATTTGAAGATTCGAATGGTGTGACGATTTCTTCGTATTTCTTCTTATAAAATTCACTCCTATTATGACAAGCAAACTTTTCAATATCAGAAATGTAGATCAAAGGTTCTTTATTTGAGCAACTTCGAGTATTCATGCACAAAAAATAATAATAATAATAATGACAACAACAAACAAAATAAAATAAAAAATTAGAAATATCAAAAATACTTTTTCGACTTTTTTTTTTTAAAAAAAATTAACTTAGGCTTAGTAATTAAATTCTACACTAGATAAAAACAATCCCGGGCAACGGCGCCAAAAACTTGATGTGAAATTTGCAAGTGCACAAATATCGAACAAGTAATAAAGTAGTGAGTACAAGTCGTCCCAACGAGAATTGCTACCTAACTGCAAAATTCTTTTACTTATAACCTAACTTAAACCAAAATAAATGTGATTTTCTCTAAAATTTAATTACCAATAAAAATAATTAACAATAATAATAAACACAAAAATCAATAATTATGTTAATTAAAAATCAATGGCAATGAATAGACTAAGACACTCCAAATCCAGCGTACTCCTCTTATGACAAATAGTTTATTTCTTCAAACTAATTCTCGACTTGGTTAATGGTAGAATTCCTAATTATAAGATAGACTCAATCTCTTGGGGAAAAGCTCCTAACTTTAATTAATAAACCAATCGTATATCTACGTGATTTTAATTATCAAAGCCGCAAACACCTCTATGGAATTCCCTAACTTTTGTTTCCTACTCGCTAGAAACCACACAAAGAAACCGAATCTATCTCTAGTCAGTTTTACGATGTGTTGTTATTATTGTGATCCAATTTAAACTAGCACATCTCAGCCACTAGAATAAATTTAAAGGCATGCAAGAATTGGTCAGAAACTTACAGGCATTAAAAACAATAATAACAATTAACCAAAATCGAGATTAAAGAAACAATCTTTAATTGAAATAAATTAAATTCATAAGAGTTTCAGCCTTCATCGAAGGTCTTAGTCATAAAAGATTTAGCTATTCATGATCCGAATATTCAAAACCATAAATTTATTTAACATAAAAAATAAATAAACACAAAAGAAATAATAAGTAAAGAGCTTCTCTGTTCTCAAACTTTGTGCCACTGTTTTTACTCCATTCTGGGTCAACACTTGTTCTTGTCAAGATTGCTTTATTCCCGTTTTGTCTCTTTCTTGTCCAATTTATTCTGCCTCAATTTCCTCCTTACTGTCCCCCCCAGATTTGCTTCTCCCTGGTTGCCCGATTTATCCTTGCTTTGGCTGCCCTAATTTTCCCTTAGGCTGCCCTAATTTTGCCTTCTCCTTGGCAGCCGAATTCCTCTTACTTTTGGTGTATTAGGAATTTAAATCCAATTTAGATTCCAAATCCTATTTCCAACCAAAGTCAATTTTAGAATCTTCCTTTTTCTTCTTTAAATTGAATCCTTATAAATTTTAGAATAGCATGGTGAATTTTTATTTTCCTTTTCTAGCCAAATCTTCTTTCATATTTTCTTCTCTTGACATTACCATTTTACCCCTGCATCAATAAGTAGTAAAATTAGTGAATTAAAGTGTACTTTATAAATAAAATCATCTTAATTAATTCATACTAAGTACATTAATATTTAATTCACCAAAACAAATCAAAGTCATAAGATTTATATCAATTAGCCCTTAAATAAGTGAAAATTTTATTCTAAAAAATGATTAAAATATGATTTCATCAATTTGCGACGAAAATTAAAAATTAGAATAAAAAAATATTTACAAAAATTCCGTAGCAAATCCATCGCCGATCCGCGATGGATTTGCTATGGAAATTAAAAATAGAAATAAATAAATATTTACATAAATTTCATCGCAAATCGGTCGCAAATCCACGACGGATTTGCGACGGAATTTAAAAATATGAATAAAAAAATATTTACATAAATTCCGTCGCAAATCTGTCACCGATCCGCGATGAATTTGCGACAGAAATTAAAAATAAGAATAAAACAATATTTACATTAAGCTCCACGATGGATTCGCGACGGAATTTAAAAATAGGAATAAAAAAATGTTTACCTAAATTCCGTCGCAAATCCATCACAGATTTGCTACGAATTTGCGACGAAAATAAAAAATTAAATAAAATAATAATAACCGTCGCAAAGCTGTCGCTAATTGACCACAAATTTGCGATGGATAATTTTTTGCGACGGATTTGCAACAGATTTGCAACGGATTAATTTTTTCCCTCCTATTCTTGCATCCTTATTTGTTTTTTGTGAGTCATACCTCACGGTGTTCATTTAATTAAATATTTATAAATATAGTATGCTTGTAATATGTATTATGAAATAGTGATACTCTAAATTTAATAGTATTTATATAAAGACACATACGAATATGTACTTTGTAATTTATTTTGATATAACATATCTATTGACTATAATGACATATGATACACAATATATAAAGGTATGCTACATATGTGTATAATACTAATAGTTAAACTATTAAGTATGACTAATGTATAACATATAATAATATTCTACAACATATAGTGTTGATGAGGTTAATACATGTATTAGAACAACATATATGATAATTAAAATGAATATATATCATAAATATTGATTATTAAGCAATCCTAACCATAAACTTATTGGAGGAGTGGAAGAGAAAGAAAAGAACTTAAGAAACACATTAGAAATTAAATTTGGTCGCAAATCCGTCGTAATTTGGCGACGGATTTGCGACAGACATTTTACCGTTAATAAATAAAATCAAAAATAAATTTGCGACGAATTTGCTACAGACATTTTACCGTTATTAAATAAAATAAGAAAAAATTACCATCGTAAAATAGTTGTAAAATAGCGACGAATTTATGACGGAAATTTTACCATTGTTAAATAAAATTAAAAATTAATTTCGTCGCAAATCCTATATTCTTAACCAAAAAACTGAATACCATTTTTCCCTCTCACTCACTTCACCAGCGTAGCATCATCTCCCTCTGCCGAAACCTCCTGCCGCCGCCACCCTCTGTCTCCACCGCCGCCGCTGTCGCTGCTGCCCGCCTGAAGTTGTCACCGCTACTCGCCTGAAGCCGTTGCTGCTGCTCGCCTGAAGCCGTCACTGCTCGCCTGAAGCTGTTGCTGCCCGAAGCTGTTGCCGCCTGAAGTTGTTGCCGTTGCTAAAGCTGTTGCCGCCTGAAGCCGTTACCTCGCTGCCAGCCTCCCTCGCTGCCACCCTCTGCCTCGCAGCCAGTCTCCTCTCATCGCTAGCCTCCCCTCGCCGACAGCCTCAATTTGAAGTCGCCCGTCACCGAGGAAATTGGTTTACATATTTTTTCTGATTTTAGGGATTATGAATTTTGAGTATATTAATTTTATTATTCTATTTTTTCCGTTTTCCTATTTTTTTTTTTTTCCTGTTTTTATGCATTCCTATTTTTTCTGTTTTGTCTATTTTTTCTATTTTTTCTATTTTTTACTTTTTTCCTATTTTTCTTGTAATTTTGGCGCATGTTTTTCTATTTTTTAATGCAGTGTTTTGATGTTTTTTTAGCACATGTTTTTTAATTGAGACTGATTTTGATGTTTTTTAATTTTTTGAAGATGCTTATAAAAATTTTGAGGCGGTGTTATGAATTTTGGGTATATTTACGTGAATTTAATGATTGGGAGAATTTAATTTGGATGTGGAGATTGATTTTGATGGCATTGTGCCTGGAAAAAGTCCATTTTATAGTGGAGATGCTGCCGAATTTTTTTTACGCTTGCTTAACACTTGTCTAAGTTTTCACTCTATTATAACAAGGCATGCCAAACCCCTAAATTTTTTTGTGCAAGTTGGAAAGGATATTTCCTCAGGCATTATTTGATGTCATGGAGCATTTAATGATTCACTTGCCTTATGAAGCAAGGATTGCTGGTCCGGTTCAATATCGATGGATGTACCCGTTTGAGAGGTTAAGCCTTTTGACTTTAAATTGTTTATTTGAGCTACTCGGTGTATAATTTCTAACACCATTAAAATGACCAAGTGTAGGTTCCCATATCGCCTGAAGTTGAAAGTGAAAAATAAGGCAAGGGTCGAGGGCTCAATTTGCAATGCATACTTGATTGAAGAGGCGTCTATGTTTTTTTCTTACTAATTCGAGCCGCATGTCCAGACCAGACATACAAACCTTGCTCGCAATAACGAAGGCGTTTCAGACAGATGCGGTTTGTCCATATGTAATGCGGCAGGAAAGGTGATCGGGAACACAATTATCAGATACATTTCTCCCGAGGAATTTAAGGTAGCTGTTAATTACATATATCTCAATTGTGAAGAGATGCAACCATTGGTCACGTACATCTTTTCCCAATATTTTCGTTGCCTTATTGATTCTTCGTGGTTGTAAACACTTGACTAACCTTTGAAATAGGAAATTTAGAGCCGAATTGCAATACGCCGAACCCAGTATAACGGAGGAGAAAATTGATAGGAGATTTGAGGACGAGTTTCTCAAGTAGTTTAGGGCTTTTGTAAGTTTCTATTTGACGAGTAGTAAAACAACAATGGATAAGAAATATTATTCTAAATATTGAATAACACCGTTTATATGTTACAGGTGCAAGATCCTCAAAATAACATAACCGATGAAAATATTAAAAGTTTATCATGGGGACCTTCAAGGCAGGTGAAATCTTGTAAGGGATATGTAATAAATGGCTTCAGATTTTATACGCAAGATCATGGAGTCGGAAAGAAGATTATAAATTGTGAAGTTTGGGTTAAGGGCGACGACGAACATATTTGCAGCAGGAGCGACTATTATGGAATTTTGAAGGAGATCATTGAATTGCAGTTTTCGGGGATTCCATCTAGGGATGTTGTTTTATTTAAGTGTGACTGGTATGATCCTGTGCTTAACAGGGGTGTCAGGATTCATCCACATTACCAAATTGTGGATGTAAATTGCAGGAAAATGTACCCCAAATATGATCCATTTGTATTAGCTGTGCAAGCTCAGCAGGTACACTATGCCACTTATCCTGGAAGTAAAAAGAATAGGTCTGATTGGATGGGAGTATGCAAATCGAAGGCGCGTCATGTCATTGATGCACCTATTGTTGATAGACCATACCAAGAAGATGTGGATGAATCGATGACATATCTTGTACGCGGGGAAGATGACATAATCGGTGAACTTGTGCATGAAACAGGTGAAGGAGAGATTCTGGATGATAATAAATCAGGAAACACGGAATACGATGACGTGACCGATTCTGATACTGAAGTTGAAAGTGAATGGGAATTAGAAGATGATTCGAGTGAGGATGATAATGATACTTTATTACATGACGAAAACAGTGAATAACATATTGTATGTATGAACACGTATACATGTGCTACGTCACTTATTTAATTTTTAATTTAATTTACATTAATTTTTACATATTACTAATGATTACATAGCTAACGAAAATTTTATTCCTTTTCAGATGCCTCTACGTAGATCACGTTCGATTGGGATGGGTGATCGTACTCCTTCTCCATCTTTACCTGGGCCGATGTCTTTACCAAGTGAGGATGACACACGTGCAACGGAGTCTGAGCATACGCCTTCAACCACAGCTTCTGCGGTACCCTCTACGGCTGCTTCTACATGTGGGTCTCAGACAGAGGAAGCCCGCATTCTGATAGCCCCGAGTAGCGACGAGTAAGTTTCTATTTACTATCGCGGAAATGTTTTTCGAATTTTTATTGAATAAATAACTATTCATTTGTGTAATGGAATAATTTCTTCCCAGCAGAGGGGATTGTGCATTCGATATTGGATACGTTTCACCGACATTTTACTGGACCGTATCCTAATTTTGAGGTGGTCCTATTGGAGCTTCGAGATATGTGGTTCCAAATGTGGAGTGTAAGTAACAAATTATAATATGTATATACATATATATATATATATATATATATATATATATATATATATATATATATATATATATATATACATATATATATATATATATATATATATATATGTATGTATATATACATATATTTTTTATATTTGATTTTTTTAATGAGTTTGCAGAGACGTTATTGATGGCTTCCAGAGCATGCTGATCAGATACGACGTATTTGGGATGACAAATGCACTCGTCGTCTATAGGATCAGTTATCAAAGGCTCGGTGTAAGGGGAAATGTCCACCGTGGATATCTCCTAAAATTTGGAGCCAATTCTGGCGGGATCACTGGATCACGGAACAATTCAAGCGTGTTACAGCCGCTACTAAACGTAACAGAGCAACCGCTCCAGGACCGACTCACACGAGAGGATGCATTTTCTTCAGCGAGCACGAGCGTCGGATGGTAATCATTATTTGTTTCCTTGTTATTTAATTCTAATATAATTACTAAATATTTATATTAATACAATTGTAGCGTAAGAATGACTTCCACTTCACCGATATGTACGAGGCGATGCACACATATAATAATGGTCGAAAAGAGGCCACGTTTTTCAATGAGAAATCGCAATATACGTTGGTAAGTTTACAGATTATACTACTCTGAATTTTATATGAATTGTTTAATTGTTAGACATCGTCATAAATTTATGATGTATACAATTTACAGGATAGCGTTAACACTTTGAACGAGTGCTATTCGCAGGTGGAGTCTCAGGATTCGGTGACTTCTCAGTATCTACCGGATTAGAAGTCCCTATTTGTGGAGGTTGCTGGCGGTGTTACGAAGAGTCGGATTTTTGGATTGGGTTCCGAGGCAGTTCACATGTGACGGAGGTTATGTCAGTCTACGTCGCCCTCTATTCCAACAGCATGCTCGATTACATCACACCCAGAGTACGCATCTCTTCATAGTCAATTGGAGAGAGAGAGGTCGATGCGTGATTATTTCCAACATCGCTTTGCTAGCTTGGACCAGTATTTGCGAGTGATGTCCGAGGCACTACATCTGCCTCCGTCGCCTTCTCCACCTCCTCCTCCTTTTCCGATACCAGATTCTGAAGAGTGGGAAGACGGGGCTGATGAGGATTACACGATCGATCCACCTGACGACCATCCTCCAACGACTGGCCCTCCAAATCCATCTCCGCCCTTCACCGTCTGCAGCGCCGCCTTCTATAGTTACATAATAAATTTGTTATAATATTTTCAATATTGTACGCATAAAACATTAACAATTAATGGATTAATTATATTTATTTTTAACTATTCTATAATTATGCTTATCTTTAAAATCATTATTGAAATTTTATTGAAAAATATTATTTAAAAATTTTTTAAATATTTAATTAAAATTTAAAATTTCATATTAAATTGTTTTTCTAATTAATAATTACTTTTAATAATTAATAATTAATAACCACAATAAAAATAATTATAAAATTATTGCAATTTTAATCTTTTTAAATTAAATAATACTGTTACAAAATCGTCCCATTTTTTAAAAAATGAATTTTCGTCGCAAATTCGTCGTCAATTTGCTACAGAATTGCGTCGGCTATCTCTGTCCCAAACTGGCGACGGACACAGTTCGTCGCAAATTAGAGACTTTACGACGCAAGTATTTCGTCTCAAATTTGCGACGGACATATTCCGTCGCAAATTTGTGACGGACATTCTTCGTCGCAAAATGGTGGCGGACAAACTCCGTCGCAAATTGGCGACGAAATACTTTCCGTTGGCAATTTGCGACGGAAAAAATATCTGTCGCTAATTTACGACGAACACGGTCATCGTCGCAAATCCGTCGCAAGTTATCTTTTGCGACAGAACAATCCGTCGCAAATTTTCAATTTTCTTGCAGTGTGAAAATGGATATAGAGTTATTCATTCTTTCTTACAAAAACTACAAAAGAAACCCTGTAAGTGTAGCAAAGCTCAAGATTCTAGATCAGTTGCACTAAGTTTTGGTTAAAACTGTTTACAGATCGTAAATACATTAAGAAGATTACGGAGGAAGCTCGTATAAACTGCCCTTCCCGCATGCATTCGCTTAAGTATTCATGCATCCATTAATTAGTTTTTCCTGGTTGTTCTTTGCTAATAGGAGGTTTTGGAGGAGCTGCTCTGGATGACCAAGAAATCATCACGTTAGAAGAATCATCGTGAGTCACTGAACCCATCTTCAGTTTTTGGAAGTGCTGATATAGAACTCTGATGGAAAACGGAAGCCATGCGGAAGAAAAAGAGTATCCAACACTTGCCATTTCTAGCACTTCCTTGCTCGATATTTGCTTGTACTATTTATGTTTCAGGGAGAGGATTTTGTCTGTTTATTTCACCAATTGGTGCTTTATTTACTACTAGCATTGGCTATTTATAGGCACTTGGTTTTACCTGTTTCTTCGGAAAAGAACATGTGGAAGAAAACCAGCACTTGACTTGGGGCTGTTTGAATTATTTTTAGATTGTGAATTAGGTCAAAACTCTTGAATATCAAGTATTTGATACTCAACTTTGAAAACTACAACTTTCAGAGACTTGTAATTTTTCAAAAGAAGCGGCCTTAGTTTTATTCTTTTCCAAAGGATGCGATTTCGCAAAATAATGATGTTGTGTTATGACTAATGTTCAAATTTAGCCGAAAATCTTGAAGCAATACAAAATATTCCATACAAATGGTGAAATGGTTGACACCATTTGTGTGTAAACATGTGCCTTTGCGTGTAATGGAAACATTTTTACCATTTCAAAATCCTATAACTGCATGTTCCACATTTTGAAATGACAAAAAGGAAATCAAGGAACTAGAAATGTGGTGTGTTGCCCTCGAATTAATTATCCAATGAATTAAAGTATAATTCAACCTTTTACCTTGGATTTTGACTCATATTGTTGTGGTTTCTGGAAAGTGGCATTTAGCATAATAGGAGATATTGCTTGATTTTTGGTCATGTTGTTGCATTATTCCCAACCACCATGCATCTTGTTTGAGGGGTCTGGAGAAGGGATTAAGCCATACACAAAATCAAGTTTGTTTTTTGATAAGAGTGCCATCTTCATGGCATTTGACCAGAAATGGTAATTTTGTGCCGTGAGTAAGGGAGTAACTGAAACCAAAGATGGATTTTCGTTGGAATGAAGGTAGAAAGGGCTGGAATGAGCAATTTCCATATTGGAAGGAAGAAATGTGAGAAAAAGGAATTGTTTTTCCTTCAATCCTTCAGCCCAGTACAATCGTGTATATATACACTTTTCATCAATGAAAGAATCATAACATATGCTATATATAATTAATTACTACACGTTGTGCTTGAATAAATGGGCTCCTTCACTTTTAGGCGTGAATTAATGGGCTTTTCTAGTATAAATACCGTAACCACATTTGGACGGAAACCAATGGAGCATTTATATTGGAAGTTAAGTAAGTGGATATTCAAATTAGACCACGAAGCCATGCATATATTGCTGCAAGCAAGGGTAATGGCTTTTCTCAACAACAAAAATGAGCATCCATTAAGAGAGAGAGAGAGCAACAAAGTTGAGCGTGTGAAATGTTTAGAAAATGTTACTTTTGACCAATTTAATTTGTGATTTGTGTAAAAATGAACTAACAAAGAAACTACTATTACCTCCTTGAATCACACATCCTTTATTTATGATACTCATTCTATTTCAAAATATAAGATTTTTTGCCTTTTTTCTTTTTCCAAAATATTTGACTTTTTTTACAAATTTTAAAAATTATTTTTCTAAAACTACTCTCAACGTAAATCTATTATATTATTTTTATATTAATAAAACTAATTAAAAATATAATTAAAAATACCACTTATTTTTCTCTTTCTTAATCTATATAAAAAATGTCAAAATATCTTATATTTGAAACGGATAAAGTATTATGGTAGAAGGTGAAATTAATATTATTATGTGCATGAAAACAAAGCCATATCTCAAATTGGACATTCTAGATTTAATTTCCAATTAGAGAAATTCAAATTATCAGTTTGGACATTCATCTCGTTAGACTTAGAAGTATCCTTTGCTTGGTTACCCACCCTGAGCAAACAAAGGATAGACTTTAACAACGTCCATATATGTTGTTTATTTAATAATTTAGTAATTGAGTGTCTAATTGAAAAATAAAAAATCAGCATTGACCCTAACAATTTAGACGGGGAAAAACGGGGCCCTGTATCTTACAGGAATATTCTCTTGCCTTTTTGTTTTCTTTTAGCTTCTTTTGTCATAAGCTGTGTTCACACCAAACATCGCGTCCGGTTAGGGTTTGCATGGTATTTTTACTGCAGAACTCAACTCAATTTATTGCATCAAATTTAAGATTTAATTCAGTAACTATCAAAAATTTATAAAGTTTTTTAAAAATATAATTAAAGGATAAAAAATTAAATTTGTAGAATAGAATTGAAATTTAATTTAATAGATCAGATTTGATTCACACATCCTACAAAAGGACGTGCAAGACGTTAGCCAAAGCCCCAAACATCAGTCGAAATCACGTACAGGAAATGCCCCATGCCATCACGAGGTTTGAAGCAAAGTCACCCACTGGAGAATCAAAATTGCTCATTTAGATTGGTCGGTTTTCCATGGAACCAAATTGCAGTGTTTAGTCCATGGCCGGCAAGGGTTATATCACGTACAGTGGCTTAGAAATCTGGAAAGCTTTGGTCAAAAAACTATTCAAACACTTCCTACTCATCTGCTCGGTCTCCTTTTTCTAATTCCTCAAACGACTTACGCAAGCCTTTTATTTTAGCGCCGCTATTTTCGTTACTTGAATAATAGTATTTTGTACTTGAATAATAGACAATATATGAAGAACTTCTTGTATTAAAGATATGATTTACATTCCCCGGCCAAAAGGAAAGAAATAAACGGGTACGAGCAGAACGTACTATATAGTCTAATTATATTAAACCATGCATTACCAAGATGGATTTGTATTGTCATAGAAATGAAGAAAAAACGTTGATCATAAGGGTTTTTTCTTTTTGCCCTTTTTCAGGTCAAAGTTATTGGACGGAGAGAGTTTGCCACGTGGTTTGAAAAAGCTGCCAAGTTTTTCAAAGTTTGGGTCAAAGTTGCGAACCACGTCATATATTATTCAAATTCAAATCCCCTAAAATAAACTGTTTCGTCGTCTTCCTCCTCTCCTAGCGCGTTCATGTCCTCTGCAGCTATAAAAGCCCAGAACTCATAATTCATCTGCACTTCAAAACACTCCCACGTACTGCAGAGCAAGAACAGAAATATCAAACTCCCCCTTCTCTCTATCTCTCTTTAGCAATTAATTCTCTCCCTAGGTCGCCTTTGAAGGTATTCGTTCATGGCTACGGGTGCGAACTCTTTCTCTAGCGAATGGCTTCCGTTTGCTTTCGAAAGTACTCTTCGGAGCGTTGAAAAACATAGGGTGGATTCAGCACTGCAAGTTCGTCCTACTGCTAGACTTTCATCCTCTTCGCGTTTAATTCCTTGATGACTCATCTGCAGAGAGCAGCTCCTAACAAAGGCCCGATCAATGGAGGAAAACCAGGCAAAAACAACTGAACCAAACGCCGAGAAATATATGCTTCAATGACGGTTTAAGCAACGTAACTAAAGGACATGGTTATTGATCTGTTAATTCTGTTTATGCATAACTGCCGAAGAGACAGTCGTTGGAGATTCGGAAGATTAGTTTTTTCATTCATTCGTTTGTTGCATGAAACAGACAAACAATGGATGCAGCAGATTCACAGATTAGTTTTTCTTTTTTTTTTTTGGTGGTTTTGTAATTTCTTCGATTCTCATGCCATTAATGTTCGGATAGCACTTGTTTCACAATGTCACTATATACGTACTACTCCTTTTCATAATTGACTGTGGTTGGAGGATCTAAGTTTGACATACAGAAAGAGATATATCCACCAAATACATTCACTATGATAAATCATATTTTCCCTATTATTTCTACTACTTTTTGCTTAATTTTTAGCAAACAATAATATGATGTGTATTTAGATTGGATTCCGCAATTGGGTTCTATTGTTGAGCCCAATGTAATTTTTTTTTTACTTTATAAGTCTTACTTTTCTTCTAACAAATAATTTATTTTTGTGAATTTTAAGATTGAAAATCTCAAACTTAAACTATATCTAAATACACTCTTCATTTTTATGTTTGTGAAGTTAACGATTGCAGACATACTCATTCAAATTTTTAAAAATGTTAATTTGACTATGTATTGAGAGACATACACACACAAACACTTAAGAGGTACAATACAGATTTATGTACTATACATACGATATAGAGATTCAAGAAACAATTCCTGATTTTGAAAAATATATATGAATGATTTAGTTAACGAAACTATATATAAATTATTTTATTTAATAGTATTTTATTTAAATCACACAAAAGAAATAGAAATCAAAATTTTTTACACAACAAAGAAAGAAAAAAATTTAAATATCTTTATCATTCATTGTAAAAAATCAATATAATTTTATAACTACTAACAAATATTTTAGATTTAAATTTATATTTACAAAATAATTATACATCTACATGGTTTAAATATAAACTGTGATGAATATTGACAACAAGGACCACTTGCCGTAGTGGTAAGCAGCATGCAGCGTCTAGAGTAGTTTGAATTACCCCGCACAAAAGGACAACGGTACAGTGACAACTTTGAATTGTCACTAATAATATTTAAATTAGTTACAAAATGATAAAATTAATGACAAATTTTTTGGCGAAATAGTGACGACAAATGTGTCACTAAGGCATTTAAATATCTAATGACAATGAATTTTTTACATTAAAGCATATGTTCTAGTGATAACACATTAATTTTGTCGGTTGCACCATTTAGTGACACACTTTAGTGTCAATTGAGTGTCGATTGTCTTTTTGTCAGTAATGACTCTTTGGTGACAATTTTTTATTTCTAGTGACATTTTTTTTTGTCGTCAATAATTGTGCTTTCTCCCCTGTGGTGTCTACTTTTATCCTTATTCTTTCATTAATGAGTTGAAGTTGAGAGTAGTGTTTGTATTACAATAATAAATGAGAGATGGTATTAAGGATGTATAAGCAGTATATGAAAAGGAACTAATAATAATAAAAAAGAAGTAAGTGAGAAGGAAGTGCAATTTTTTATTTATATAAAAAGATAATTTAACATTTTTCCGATATAATACTCTATTAGGTTGTCTAGCAGCAGAACATGAAGGCATAAGGGCTAGCAACTGAGCTCTTAGATGGGTGTCCTCTCCCCCCACCCCGCTCTCCTTTTGGGTGTAGCAACCGTTCCTACTGAAATAAGATGAAAAACATCCAGCGTTAAAAAGCTACCTAGGGAGTGATTTTCAAAATAGCTTTTGCTTAATGAAATTTTTAAAAATAAGAATGTTATTTTATTTTTTCCAAAAGAATTTATGTTCATAAGCTTTAGAAAATTTCAACAATCTAGAGCAGGGCCTATAAAGTACTAACTTAAATCCCATTGGAGGCCAATATTTGTGGTACTCCCGGAGTGAATATTCATAGGAGTTACTCCACAATGAAGGCCTTCAAGAGTAGGCTGGATGCGAATCTCATGATGATGAGTACGCAGTAGGAGTTGGAAACGACAATCATCATTCAGAAAAATTATTCACGCGTCTTTGGAATCTCATGATCAAAGCTACCACCAAAGTGCCCCCAGAACAAGTATGCACAACTGTAAAAGACATAATGGAGATCAATTTTGACGTCATTGTGTATATATACACTATATGAACATGAAATGCAGGCAAAGAGTTTATCCTCCAATACAATATACCTACATTTGAGTTTTCAATGTTTATGAAATCATGAATATAGGCTAAACTCTTATGTAAATCGATGGTTCCTTGATCTTGGTTCTTTGAATCTGTTATGCAATCAAATCCACATACTCAGCTTGGATCGTTAAAATATTGCAAGCAAATTAACAAAGATTTCATGTATAGCAGATATTTTTATGTTAGTAAGCGATTTGTGACATGATTTGGTTTAGTACTTGGAATTAAAACTAGAAACCATCAGGTTATATACCCGACTAGAATCAAAATGTAGAACATTAACATCATCTAATATGAGATAAACAAGATCGGAATCTTATACTTTGTATTTGTATTTTTAGCTAAGTTGTAGCAACAAAAGTATCCTATTTCAGTTAGGTCAGGCTATAGTAAAGCCTAAAGTCAGTATATATTTGTAGCAGTAGACTTTTGCTTCGCTGTAAGAAAATAAGGGTTTTCTTCCCTTTGTGTTAGTACATCTTTGATTATTTATTATGGTATCAAAGTAGTGGTGATTTCACCACAGTTTACCGTAATCATCTCAGTACTTGTTTAAGTTTTAGATCCTAGTCACATGGGGGAAGTGTTTGTTTGTTCCTGTCTTCAATAGTTGAATAAGCATAAAATTATTAAGCAGCACTACGTCTTCCATGTAGTGCTTCCATGAAGAAGGTACCTCCTATTAGTGATCCCATGTCAATGTATTATCTGACTTCTTCAGATGACCTGGGTATGTCCATCAGCTAGATAGTCTGGCATAGAGAAAATTATCAAGTTTGGGAAAAGGCATTTCAAAGGGCCTTGAAATCAAAGAATAAACTTGCCTTTAGTGATGCTTCTTGAAATACCTAAGAGGGGGGGGGGGGTGAATTAGGTATTTGGCTAATTTCTGCAAATTCAAACCTTTTATATGTAGAGACCAATTACAGATGATATGAATAGGAGAGAAACAATTTATGGTAAAGCAATATAAGAAATGTAGACAAATGAACACAAACAATTTATAGTGGTTCGATCCTCAAGATCTACCTCCACTACCTTAAGCCTACACTTAAGGATTTCAATAACTCTACTATGTGCTCAAGTTCACAGATTACAAGAGAGGTTCACCACACTATGGTTTTACACTTATAACCTCTTCTAGTAATTTTTACAAACAAGGCTTACCAACCTATGGTTTTATATCTCAAACAACCTTGAATCACAACTTCAAGGATCACCCTTATCTAAAGGGTTTTATGTTATCAAGATAACCTTGCTAGAGCTAGTAGATCAACACAATTGAATAAGTAAAGATGAGTGTGTAGATGTTACCACTTGTTGGTAGAAATTACACAAAGTTGCATCTTCACACTTTGATGTCTTTGGATTGATCAATTGAATGCACAAGACATAAGAGAGCTTGAGAAATGTTTGTAATGGACTTTAGAAAGCTTAGAGTATTCAAAAATTCAAAACTTACAAAAGATTGCACGTTTATAGCTTTTATAGAATTTGAAAATCAGTTAAAACAGCTATAAAACGGCTAGTTAACGGCTATTTTCAAGAAATTCGGACGACCGAATTCTGTGTCCGAATTTTTCGGACGACCGAATTCTTCCTGCTTCGTCCGAATCTTTGTCCGAATTTCTCTGAAAGAACAGTGACCATGCTGAAGACCAAAATTCGGACGACCGAATTTTTCTTCGTGCGTCCGAATCTTCTTCCGAATTTCTCTGGAAGAACAGTAGCAAACTTTTGCTACCAAATTCAGACGACCAAATTTCTTAGAATTATGTTCAAACTTTGAAAAATCATTTGAAATCAATCTTCCAAGTATTTGAAATACATTTGGTATATATAGATAACTTATTTAGACAAATATCAGTTTGAAAACCAAAATCAAATTCCTTTGATCATATAAAGTTTACTTAAAAACTTTTAGGACACAAAACCACATTTACTAAGAATTCATTCAAAAACCTTTTAAGATTAAGAAACCAGTTTTATGCTCTCTTATGCATTCAATAGACTCCAAGACATACAAGTGTAGAGTTTACATAGATATTACCTATCATCATACCTACTCTACACTTCAAGTCTTCAATGCCTTGAGTTCAACTTTGGATAAACCTCAAAAGACTCATAGCTTATTGAGGTTTATCTTGCTCTTTGGCTTGAAGGCAATGAGGCTTCAAACTTCTTTCTTCACCAATCCTATCACACAATATAAACATATTAGTTCTCATCAATATTTGTCATTAATCAAAATTACATGATTTGCCCTTAGGGCTAACAATCTCCCCCTTTTTGATGATGACAAACTTTGATGTAATATGTGATGGATTTAAACAGATTAGCATAAAGAAGTATTCATGTCAATGATAGAAAACAAGCAATTTAGCATATTGACATACATAAGGCTCAATATGAGCCTATGACCCAACCAACCTCCATTAACCTCCTTCCTTCCAACATTTAGAATAGAAGATATAGCATTTAAGCATTTAGAAAAGATTCTAAGAGAGGTTTTAAAGGTTATAAATGTTTAACAATGCTCCCCCTTAGATTGTGCTCATTTTTCAACAAGTTTGGTGTAGAGATACTATGCATCCGAATTTTGACATATCAAGTCCAAACTTTAAAATAAGTAAAATGAAAGCTGCAAATTTTGTAAATAAGCTTTCCTAAGGTTGTTCAAACATATCAGCAGAGATTAAAACATATTTGAATCAATTTGAACAACAAAAGAGCACATTTTGACAACACAATATGGATGCATCCGAATTTTATAGCATGCATCCGAATTTTGAACCACATGCGTCCGAATTTTTAATCTCATGTCCAAACTTCAATAGATTCAATATAATTGAAGTTTTGAAATGACATAAAGGTTTCATAATGTTATTCAAATATAATGGAAGAGATTAAGACAGATTTGAATCAATTTGAACAACAAAATAATACATTTTGACCATAGATAAGGATGCATCCAATTCTTTAAACCTTGCATCCGAATTTTAATGCATAAAACTTCATATGTGCAGATTCATATTGCAGCAGACTAAGTTCACATATTGCAACATGCAGTATCATTAAAGACTAAGTTCACATATTGCAACATTTTCATATTGCAGCAGACTAAGTTCACATATTGCAACATGCAGCATCATTAAAGACTAAGTTCACATATTGCAACATATTTTTCTCCCCCTTTTGTCATCATTAAAAAAAATAAAGGGATCAATGAAAATGAGATGTTCAAGTTAGCATATAAAAGAAGCTCTCATCACTGGGATTTCATCATTGAGCTTCACTATTACATACAATGCAGCAAAATACTTAACAAGTTCAGAATAGAAAATGCAGCAACATGCTTAATAAGAAAACTGAACAAAATACAGTAAAGAGATTAGAAAAGAAGGCTTAGTCTTGTGATGGTGAGGTTGATGGGGAGGCTCGGCTCACTCGTTTCTTGATGGCCAAGTGCTTAACTCTTCCTTGACTGAAAGAGATTGTTGCTGAGATACAATTGCAGCTTGAGCTACTTGACTTCCTGCCACAGGTGGATCTTCATGAGCATGTTCTTGCTCTTCTTCTTCTGCTATAGTCTCATCATTTCCACCCTGATCATCCTCTTCATTACTGCTATCCTCATTGTCTCCTTCCTCTGCTTCTCTATCTCTTTCTTCCTCATTTCTATCTTGAGGCTTAGAGGGTCCTTCACCACTTTGAGTGTTTCTCATAAGGATTTCTTCAATGTGTTTTACTCTATTTTCCAGTCCATCTAATTTTCCAAGAACCATTGGAGCAAATGACTCAAAGAACTTATACATTTTCTCCATTTCCTTGACATGATTGTTCAAGGCTTCTTGGAATGCTTTGGCTATAATGGTGTCACCTCTAGTTACTCCTTTACCACTAGATCCAATTCCAGTTTCTTCTTCAAATAGTCTCCTTTTTGTTGGAGGTTGCTCCCCCTCACTTGAGGTGTCATGCTTTCTTTTTGTTTTCATTTCCCTAGCAAGGGTTTCCTCTTCATCCTCTTCTTCTTCTTCCTCTTCACTTTCTATGATTCTCTCTCTTTCTATTCTTTTTGGAGAGGTTTCTCTTTTTGTCCTCCATACATTATCCTCATCATGAACTAATTGCATTCTCTTAAGAGTTTCATTTGTGTAAATTTCACCACTCTTAAAGGCTTGCCCTCTTCCAGGAAGTTTGATCTTAAAATGCTTAAAGATTCTAGTTAATAACCTTCCAAATGGAAATGCCTTGGTTACTGTTTTTCTGGCTGCAATCATGTGTTTCAAGGCTATATACCCAAAGTTCATTCTTCTATGCTCATGCAGGGCTAACATGATTACCATATGCATATTTCCAACTGATGACTTGTGTCCAAAATTAGGAACAATCATTGTAGTCACCATGTGATGCAAAACTCTACCTCTAGCATCCAAATTCTTAATTTCCCTTTCCTTTATGGCTCTAAACTCTCTTCCATTTGTAAATGCTTCCTCAAATCTAACATGTGTGAAGAGTTCACGATCATAGCAATGCATGGATGGTGATTAATATCTAGCTCTATTGTCACCCACTCCACAAATTCTATTTATCAATCCTTCATTGAATTCAATGTCTATTTGTGATACTCTAGATGAATACCATTGTATCACATTATCCCCTATCATCTCAATTCTCTCCTCTTTCAAGTTTGCATAGAATTCATATATCAAAGTAGGATAATATTCTTCATCAATGAATAGCAAACTACTCCAACCAATATCATTGAAATGAGATAGGACAATATCCATGTTTGACAGTTTATTAATATCCACCTTATATCCAGGAATGATTTTTCTACTACTCTTATTCCATTCATCAAATTCATGAGTAGATTTAATAGAGATAAACCTGTCAACCCCAGATTGTGTTTGAGGAATACGAATTCTTCTTGGCTGATTGAGGATTGAGTCTCCGTCTCCTTCCTTATCCTTTCCTTTTCCTTTCTCAATATTTGGCTTCTTTGTTCTCACCATGATGTTTTCTCTTGAAAAGGATTGGTTTTCTGTATGAAATTAGGGCTTAGAAGTTTAAGAATGAAGGAAAATCGGGATGAGAATGTGTGATTTTGAAGGGATTTTGATTCGGATGTGAATGGGTATGAGAGGTTTTAAAAAGGATGTAAAATTCAGAAGTTGAAGTGTTGAGAAGATTGTTTAATCTTCATTTAAAGGGTCACGTCCGTAAAATTCGGACGACCGATATTTCAGGTCTGCGTCCGAATTTTCGAGCGAAAGTTTCTGTTTCTTCAGTTCAGAAAATTCGGTCTTCGGACGCAGTTCAGAAAATTCGGTCGACCGAATTTTCTGACCTGCGTCCGAATTCTTGATCAAAAGTCTCTGTTTCTTATCACTTAGAAAATTCGGTCGACCGAATTTTCTGTAGTGCATCTGAATTTTGAATCAAAAATTTCTTGCATTCACCAAAACTTCAATACACACATTAGTCATTGAATCTTGAAATTCCTAAGAGTCTTCTTAGGTGATTGAACCTTTCCTCAGCCAAAGGCTTTGTAAATATGTCAACAATTTGATCATTTGTATTTATATATTCTAAGCATATATCTTTCTTAATCACATGATCACGAATGAAATGATGTTTTATCTCTATATGCTTAGTCCTAGAATGTTGAATGGGATTTATGCTCAAGTTAATGGCACTAGTATTATCACATAATATGGGCACACAATTGAATTTAAGACCATAATCAAGTAAGGTATGCTGCATCCATAGCAATTGTGCACAACAACTACCTGCAGCTATGTATTCAGCTTCTGCATTGGATAAAGACACACAAGTTCATTTTTACTAAACCAAGAAATTGACAATGACTACTTGTGCTTTTACGTTCAACTTTACGACCAGCATAATCTGCATCAGAATATCCAATAAGTTCAAAAGATGAAGTTTTTGAAAACCAAAGGCCATAGTCATGAGTATCAATCAAATAACGAAAAATTCGTTTGACAGAAATTAGATGAGATTCTTTAGGACATGATTGGAATCTAGCACATAAGCATGCAGCAAACATAATATCTGGTCTACTAGCTGTGAGATATAGTAAGCTTCCGATCATACCTCTATATAATTTTTCATCAATACTCTTACCTTTCTCATCTTTATCAAGTTTAGTTGATGAACTCATTAGAGTACTTATTCCTTTTGCTTGATCCATTCCAAACCTTTTCAATAGCTCCTTAGTATACTTTGCTTGATTGATGAAAACTTCATCCTTGGTTTGCTTAATTTGCAGCCCAAGGAAGAAACTTAGTTCTCCTATCATGCTCATCTCAAATTCATTTTGCATAGTTTTAGCTAACTCTTCACAAAGGGAAGTATTAGTAGCACCAAAAATGATATCATCAACATAGATTTGCACAAGTAGAATATCATTTTTAGAAGTCATTTTTATAAAAAGAGTTGTATCTACTTTTCCTTTTGTAAAACCTTTTGAAAGAAGAAAACCACTTAATCTTTCATACCAAGATCTTGGAGCTTGTTTCAGTCCATATAGAGCTTTAGTTAATTTGAAAACATGATTTGGAAATTTTTCATGAATAAAGCCAGGAGGTTGTTCTACATAAACCTCTTCTTCAATAAAACCATTTAGAAAAGCACTTTTGACATCCATTTGAAATAGTTTAAAGTCTTTAAAACAAGCAAATGCCAAGAGTATTCTAATAGACTCGAATCTGGCCACTAGAGCAAAAGTTTCATCATAATCAATACCTTCTTCTTGATTGAAGCCTTGAGCAACAAGTCTAGCTTTATTTCTAACAACTTCTCCTAGTTCATTTAACTTATTTCTAAATATCCATTTTGTACCAATAACAGAATGATCATGAGGTCTAGGAACAAGAATCCAAACTTTATTTCTCTCAAACTGATTTAACTCTTCTTCCATAGTAATAATCCAGAAATTATCACACAATGCATCATCAATATTTTTAGGTTCAATATGAGATAAAAGGGCAAAATTATCAATAAAGTACCGTCTTGTTTTGACTCCTTGAGAGACATCACCAATGATTTGCTCCTTAGGATGACTTCTTGCATATGTGAGATCCTTTGGAAGTTCTTGATTATTGCTTGATTGACCATCATGTTCTTGCTCCATTATTTCTTCTTCTTTAGCATGGTCTTCCAATGTAGGTACTTGGTGTTGAGTTTGATTTTCAACCATTGAGGAACCTGCATCATCTTCATTTCTTCTTTGGAGATAAATATTAGATTCATCAAAAGTTACATGAATAGTTTCTTCAACACATAATGTCCTTTTGTTATAGACTCTATATGCCTTTTTATTTGATGAATAGCCTAGAAATATGCCTTCATCAGATTTTCTATCAAACTTACCAAGATTGTCACTAGTGTTTAAAATAAAGCACTTACAACCAAACACTTTAAAATAGACAATTGATGGAGTTTTATCAAATAGAAGTTCAAAAGGTGTTTTTCTTATAAAAGGTCTTAGTAAAACTCTATTCATTACATAGCATGCTGTATTTACAGCTTCAGCCCAAAAGTATTTAGGTAAAGAATTTTCACAAAGCATTGATCCAGCCATTTCTTGTAATGTTCTGTTTTTCCTCTCAACAACATCATTTTGTTGAGGTGTTTTGGCAGCTGAAAAATTATGAGTGATACCATACTCATCACAGAATTTTGTAAAATCTTGGTTGCAAAACTCTCTTCCATTATCACTTCTAATAGAGATTAAGTTGCAGTTAAGAGAAATTTGAACCTTCTTGAAAAGTTTTGAAAATTCATAAAATGTTTCATCTTTTTGTGATAAAAAGATTACCCATGTAAATCTAGAAAAATCATCAACAATCACATAAGCATATCTTTTACCACCAAGACTAGTAGTCCTCATAGGTCCAAATAAGTCCATGTGAACTAGTTCAAGAGGCTTTGAGGTAGAAACCATTTTCTTTGGTTTGAAAGATGTTTTCAATTGTTTTCCATATTGACAAGCATCACAAATACGGGTTTTATCAAAATGCATTTTTGGTAATCCTCTAACTAGTTCTTGAGTAGAAAGTTTGTTCAATAAATCCATGCTTACATGTCCTAATCTTCTATGCCATAAAAATCCATCATTGTCATGAATGGCAAGACATTTAATATCATTAGTGATAAGCTCATCCAGATATAGCACATAAACATTACTAACTCTTTTAGCTACAAAAATAGTTTTATTACTTGCACTATCAAGAATAGTACAAGTATCACATTTAAACTCTACTTTGCAAACATTGTCACATAATTGACTAATGCTAAGTAAATTATACTTTAAACCATCAATAAGTAGAACTTGCTTGATAAGAGGGAAGGAATCTTTACCAATGTTATCTATTCCAAGTATTTTCCCTTTCTTCTTATCTCCAAAAGTGACAAAACCTTCACTTGTAGCTTGAAGCTCACTAACAAGTGATGCATTCCCAGTCATGTGCCTTGAGCAGCCACTATCAAGAAACCATTTAGTGGCACTTGATCTTGAGGAAAATTGTACCTATACCAAATTGGAAAGAGTGATTTTTGGTACCCATATCTTCTTGGGTCCAAGAGGGTTAGTAATAGCTCCTTTAACTCTCCAAATGGTCTTCACTCCATTTTCTATCTTTCTTTTTATAAAGCACTTAGAAACTTTGTGTCCATGCTTACCACAATATGTACAACAAGTATGAGACCTATAATGAGAAGATTCATTAACAAATAACCCTTTTGGTTTTGGATCAAAACAATCATGTGTAAAACCGAGACCATGCTTTACAAATGAGGATCTTTGATAACCAAGTAATTTATTTAAATTTTCTCTTCCATTTGTAAATCTCTCAATGCATAAAGTAAGATCATTTACTTTCCTTTTTAAAAGCTCATGATCTTTTAGCATTGATTCAAGAGAAGTAATTCTTGAACAAAGCTTTTTGTTTTCAAAAGATACATGTTGTATGGTAGTATTCAAAACATCCTTTTCAATGGTAAGAGAATTAATGGTCTCAAGATGTCTATCATTTTCAATACATAATTTTGAATTTTCATTTGAAAGATCATTAATTTTAGATTTCATTTCTTTATTTCTTCTTGAAGCCTTTTTCAGTTCTTCATACAATTCTACAATTAAATCACTAGAATCAATATCATCATCACACAAATTTGAAATAGAGGGTGAAGATTGTACCTCATCATCAATGGCCATAAAGCATATGTTGGCCTTCCCGTCACTTTCATTCTCACTTTCTTGTTGATCCCACGTTCCAGCTAGTCCTTTTCCTTTCTTGGCAGATTTCTTTCTGTTTTTGCTTTCTCTTTCCCTCTCTAACACTTTGGGACAGTCAGCAATAAGATGCTCTGTACTCTTGCATTCAAAGCATTGAGGTTTATATGATGAGGATTGTCCACTCTTCTTGACTGGCTTTCTTCCTTTCTTGAGAAATTCCTTTTTGTAGAATCTCTTGAACTTCTTCACTGCCATTGCAATCTCTTCTTCTCCACTGTTTCCTCCTTCTTCTTCACTTGAAGATTGTTCTTGTTCACTCTAGTTGTTTGAGGCATTAAGAACTACTCCTTTTCTTCCCTTTTCCTCATCTTCCTTATCATTCAACCGTTTCATCTTCATTTCATGAGTAAGTAGTGATCCAATAAGCTCTTCAAGAGGAAGAGTTTTTAGATCTTTGGACTCCTCAATAGCAAGCGTCTTTGGCTGCCAAGATTTTGGTAGAACATCCAAAATCTTTCTGTTTTGCTCTCCCATAGTATAGCCTTTACCATAAGCTTTCAAGCCATTGAAAATATTAGTAAACCTTGTAAACATATCACTAATATTGTCACCTTGTTTCATAGTAAACAGTTCATAATCTCTAACAAGCATTGCAAGTTTAGATTCTTTAACCTGATTAGTACCTTCATATGTAATTTGAAGTAATCTCCACATATCATGAGCAGAATCACACCCACTAACTCTATTATATTCAGTAACATCTAATGCACAACTTAATATATTCATGGCCTGATAATTTAATGTCATTTTCCTTGAATCATGCTCATCAAATTCATCAGTGGATTTGGGTTCTGAGGTTACTCCATCTGCTCTCATTTTCATTGGGACATAGGGACCTTTCTCAATTATGTTCCATAAATCAATGGAGGTAATTTGTTCCATCAAACAATGGAGGTCTGTTTGTAGGAGATCCTTCTAGGTAAGGTAGGTTTGAAATATTAGCCATAGGATCTTTGTCTTCTAGGTTGTAAAACCACACAAAGAAGTTCTAGCTTTGATACCAACTGAAATACCTAAGAGGGGAAAGGGGTGAATTAGGTATTTGGCTAATTTTTGCAAATTCAAACCTTTTATATGTAGAGACCAGTTACAGATGATATGAATAAGAGAGAAACAATTTATGGTAAAGCAATATAAGAAATGTAGACAAATTAACACAAGCAATTTATAGTGGTTCGATCCTCAAGATCTACCTCCACTACCTTAAGCCTACACTTAAGGATTTCAATAACTCTACTATGTGCTCAAGTTCACAGATTACAAGAGAGGTTCACCACACTATGGTTTTACACTTATAACCTCTTCTAGTACTTTTTACAAACAAGGCTCACCAACCTATGGTTTTATATCTCAAACAACCTTGAATCACAACTTCAAGGATCACCCTTATCTAAAGGGTTTTATGTTATCAAGATAACCTTGCTAGAGCTAGTAGATCAACACAATTGAATAAGTAAAGATGAGTGTGTAGATGCTACCACTTGTTGGTAAAAATTACACAAAGTTGCACCTTCACACTTTGATGTCTTTGGATTGATCAATTGAATGCACAAGACATAAGAGAGCTTGAGAAATGTTTGTAATGGACTTTAGAAAGCTTAGAGTATTCAAAAATTCAAAACTTACAAAAGATTGCACGTTTATAGCTTTTATAGAATTTGAAAATCAGTTAAAACAGCTATAAAACGGCTAGTTAACGGCTATTTTCAGGAAATTCGGACGATCGAATTCTGCGTCCGAATTTTTTGGACGACCGAATTCTTCCTGCTTCGTCCGAATCTTTGTCCGAATTTCTCTGAAAGAACAGTGACCATGCTGAAGACCAAAATTCGGACGACCGAATTTTTCTTCGTGCGTCCGAATCTTCTTCCGAATTTCTCTGGAAGAACAGTAGCAAACTTTTGCTACCAAATTCAGACGACCAAATTTCTTAGAATTATGTTCAAACTTTGAAAAATCATTTGAAATCAATCTTCCAAGTATTTGAAATACATTTGGTATATATAGATAATTTATTTAGACAAATATCAGTTTGAAAACCAAAATCAAATTCCTTTGATCATATAAAGTTTACTTAAAAACTTTTAGGACACAAAACCACATTTACTAAGAATTCATTCAAAAACCTTTTAAGATTAAGAAACCAGTTTTATGCTCTCTTATGCATTCAATAGACTCCAAGACATACAAGTGTAGAGTTTACATAGATATTACCTATCATCATACCTACTCTACACTTCAAGTCTTCAATACCTTGAGTTCAACTTTGGATAAACCTCAAAAGACTCATAGCTTATTGAGGTTTATCTTGCTCTTTGGCTTGAAGGCAATGAGGCTTCAAACTTCTTTCTTCACCAATCCTATCACACAATATAAACATATTAGTTCTCATCAATATTTGTCATTAATCAAAATTACATGATTTGCCCTTAGGGCTAACACTTCTATTAGTACAAGTGATATAGGAGAATATGATAAGTATTTTTGGGACAAAAACAATGCAATGGTTGTATCTTGGATTTTTAATTCAGTAGAGAAAAATATTTAGGCTACAATTGCTTATTTCAATAATGCAAGAGAACTATGGTTAGAATTGCAGCAGTGGTATAGTCAGGGTCATGGTCCTAGAATTTATCAGCTGAAGGGTGAATTAAACAATTTGTGTCAAGGTACTTTAAATGTGACCTAATATTATCATGTGAAATTGAAATCTTCATAGGATCAATTGAATGAGTATACTAAGATAGATTCTTGTGAATGTGGTTTTGCATGTAAGAATTTAGATTGTGTATTGAAAGAAAAGGAGAATGAGAAAGTTTACAAGTTTCTTATGGGGTAGATGATAAGTATGTGGTCGTTAATCAAATATTATCAGTATGGATCCGTTACCTAATATCATTTGTTGTTTTGCTATGATAATTCGGAAGGAGTCTCAATTAAAGGCAGGACAGCGATAAGATCCTCAAGTTCTGGCTGTTGTATTTGTAAGCCAAGGAAAGCATGAGTCCAATCCATATGGGAATGGTGGAGTTGTTTGCAAAAACTGTAAAATATCCATTCATAACATACCATTTGACCAAATCAGATGTATTTAGTTTCATGTAAATATCCATTCAGATTTCTATGAATAATTATTTGATATGGTAGATCTATTCACTTGATATGCTGAGTGAATTATTCACTCTTAAGTGAATAATTATTCACTTAGCGGAGAATAATTATTCACTCTTAATTAAATAATTATTGACTTTTAACATATCATCAGACCAAATCAGATATATTTAGTTTCATGTAAATATCCATTCAGATTGTTATGGATAATTGATTGTTATATGTAAATATGTATTCAAATTGTTATGAATAATTATTTGATATGGTGGATCTATTCACTTGATATGTTAAGTGAATAATTATTCACTCTTAACATATCATCTGACTTAGTCAGATGTATTTGGTTTCATGTAAATATTTATTCAGATTGTTGTGAATAACTGATTGTTATATGTAAAAATCTATTCAATTTGTTATGAATAATTATTTAATATGATAGATCAATTTACTTGATGTGTTAAGTGAATAATTATTCACTTAACGGTCACTCTTAAGTGAATAATTATCTTAAGTGAATAATTATTCACTCTTAACATATTATTCGATCAAATTAGATGTATTCACTTTCATATAAATATCCATTTAAGTTGTTATGAATAACTAATTATTATATGTAAACATCTATTCAATTTGTTATTAATAATTATTTGATATGGTAGATCTATTCACTTGATATGTTAAGTGAATAATTATTAACTTAATTGAGAATAATTATTCACTCTTAAGATACCATCCGATCAAATCAGATGTATTCAATTTCATGTAAATATCAATTCAGGTTGCTATGAATAACTGATTGTTACATGTAAACATCTATGCATAATAGTTTGAATAATTATTCACCATATATATTTTTCTTTTGAATAATTAATCTTTAGTGTCATTATTCAAAAAAATGAGAATTGTTACAAAAAAAGTCAAAGCAGATCGTTATAAAGTTAGAAAAAAGATCCAATATTCAAATTCTCCACTATTAAAACCGTTCTTTGAAGTCATATGAGTATTCCACTGCCGAAATCATTTTTCAAGCTACGAAAATCAACACATCACTTTCTTTATCTCTGTAAGTAGACCATAAATCTTTTTTCAGTGAAGATTTCTATAGCGTAGAAGCCATTTTGAAGTCATAAGAGTATTCTATTGTCAAAATCATTCTTCAAGCCAAGAAAATCAATACATCGCTTTCTTTACCTCCACAAATAGACCATAAATTTTTTTTAGTGAAGATTTCTATAGCGTAGAAGCTATCAAATAGTCCAACAAAACTCATAATATCTAACTTCGTTTTGGCTATTAATAAATCTGAAAAAATGAGTTTTGATCTCGAAAGAAAACTTGAAGGTTCGTCAAAACCGTTTAATATAAAATGAAGATCTTGAAGAGAATGAATTATTTTGTTCTTTAATATTTAAAGACTTTCAGAGTAGTAGCGGAGAGAGGACAGAAGACAAAAAGAAGAGAGAAAGACAAAAAAATAAAAGAGAGAATTTGGTAGAAGTGGTTGAAGAAAGTGGGTGAAGAAAGTGGGTATTAGAAGATAATGATGACTTTTTAAAATTTTCAAATCATTTCAAACTTTTCTCCTTTTTTCTCCCTAATTTTTGTTATCCAAAATACGTACAAGAAGAACTATACTCTCAATTAAACTATAAAAATCCTGAAATATGATGAGAGAATAATGAGCAATGAAGCCCAGTAAAATTTTTATGTACCTGCACAGTTTGAGAATAAATATACCGTATTGAGTTTATAATACTTTTAAAATGGGTATAAGTTATCCTTGACGTTTTATAAGAATAACTACGTTTAGTACAACAAGATAGTCAAATTTATAAATCACGTGAAATATGATATACTTATGTCTAATTTAGAAATCACATGAAATAAGACATATTTATATATATGTACTTTCAAGTAATAATCATCATTTTGAAAAATAACGGCAAAATCAACAAACACAATAAATCACACAACTCTTAAGAATCTAGACAAGCACATAAAAACTTCTGCCGCCATTCCAATGGTCATCTCATACACGGCACAAAGGAACTCTCCACATAACACCTCCCAATGGTCTTCTCACATACGGCGTAAAGGGACTCTCCACATAATATCTCCCAATGGCCTTCCCACACACAACACAAAGGAACTCTCCACACAATATCTCCCAATGGCCTTCTCACACACGGCCCAAAGGGACTCTCCACACAAATCAATAATCTCACTCTACAGGGGAGTCAATTCACATCCCGACAGTGGAGTTTATACATAATTTACATTTACAACTCATCAGCAACCTATCAATTGTCATAGTTTAATATATTATATAAATATACAAGTTGAGCCACAACAAAACAATAACTTATATTAGTACTATATATTTTCACAAAAGCTGAGCCACGGCAAAATAAAAATTCAATGTTAATAATACATTTATTCACAAAGTCGAGCCATGGCAAAATAATAATTCAAAGTTGTCACAACATATATTCACAAAGCCAAGGCACGACAAAATAAATATATATACTTTGCGTAAAATAAATAAATAAAAATATATTAAAATCATATAACTTGAAATGACAAGATTTTGTGGTCTTCAACCTTCACAAGTAAGTTAAAAATCTCACCTCAAGCAAAAAGCATAAACTTATGCTACTCCACCCTTGGTTCGATCTCGGCAATCTCAGGACCTGCCTCGGCAATCTCAGGACCTGATATATAATTACGTAGTAAAAAATAAATTTAATGTCACCCTAAAAATTAATATTAATTAGAACTAAAAATTATTGAATTTTATAAAATTGTTTTAAAATAGGAACTAATAATTTTTTAAGGGAATACAATATTAAAATAATTAATTTTAATAAAATCCACCATTCTTCACAAAATCTCAATTATTTCATTTTATTCCTAATATACCAATTTTAAAAAAATTTACATATTTTCATACTCTTTTTGTATTATAACAGTCTAATAAACCTTTAAATATTCAATATTTAATCCAAACAAAAATTCACAAAAATGAGTAAATCTGTCTAGATTTTTCAAAAATTCAAAAAATAACAAAAATGATTTAAAATTAATGAAACATTTTTTGTAGGTAGAATATGATAACAAGAACCTTTATTCAAAAATTGAACAAAATCAAAGCATCCAAAAATATATTAAAATTCATATAAATTTACTACTATAGTAATTTTTGAAAATAATTAAATTCAACCATAATGGAAAAAGTTAAATATTTTACCTTGATTTGGATACTTTTAATGTAGCTCTAAACTTGGGTTTAAATAATTTAACTTTTGTGTGAAGAATTGGTTAAAAATTAAAGTGACAAATAGAGAAGAGAGAAGAGAGAAGGGAAATGGGGGAATATGGGAAGAAGATTGGCTGTGCAACCGATCCGCCGTTTTTTTTTTTTATAAACAGCTTTGAAAATAATTTTTTAATTTTTTTATAATTATAGATTTACCCTAAAATTTATAATGTATATATTTCTCTTTATTTTAAGAATGTGTAAAATACATAGTAATAAATAACTATTATATAAATTAAAGTGTTAATGGACTTCTAATAGAGTGACGGTATATAGATGAATGTGTACATGCACATATATTAATTAAGTAGTATATATATATTCTGTGTGCGTGCGCGCGTGTGCGTATATACATATACATACATATACATTTATAAGATTTATTCAAAAAAAAATATAAGTAATACATATCAAATTATAGTATTTTAATTTTTCATCAAATTATAAATATAACAACATTAAGTTGTAATATAAATATAAGGGTTAAATATAAATAGTTATAATATAAATATAAGATTCATTGCAAAAGACCACCCCATAGTTAGGGCTTATGAGAACTTTAGTCCTCAGTCTTAAAAAATAGTGGCCTATAATTAGTCCTTAGTAAAATGCTTATTTTTGAAGATCTTGGATTAAAGTGCTCCTAACTCCCTAACTAGAGGATGATATTTGCAATTAACCTTAAATATAATACATGGTAAAATAAGGCATAAGCATTGACTTAGCCTGATGGTGGAGCCAGGGTCCAAATTCAAGCATGCGAAGGTTCAATTGCAGCCACGAGTGTTGGGTTGCTTGGCTGCTAAGTCGGCTCCTAATGGATTCATGTTGGGCCATTCGGGTTGAGTCGCGTCGCCTAACTTGATCTTACTGGATCAATTCTTTTTCATTCTTTATTCTTCAAAGCGGTTTTCTTTATGTTTTTAGACAACATTTTAACTATTAACTTATTAGACGAACCAGTTTCAAATCAGTTTTTAATTTTAACAAATTTGGTTCCAATGAGATTGTAAAATAAGCTTCTATATTTGGTTAAAAAGGTTAGTTAACGGGTCAATTTTGAAACCTATATTAGTTTCAAAATATCGATTTTTAATCTGAAACTGACAGTATTCATTGTTAATATCGAGCTGCGACCGTCGAAATTGTGACTAATATTATTTGGTTTCAAATCCTAGTTTTGAAATTTATTTGTCAGTTTCAAATATATTGTTTTCTTGTAGTTCATTCATATGCTGATTATTGTCTATTCACCTATACTTCTAATGGAGTTTCTCTCTGTATTTTGATCTATGTTGATGATTTGATTATAATTAGAAAAATTTTGCCTCTATTTCTAACTTTAAACTCCTTTTGAGTAACTGTTTCCAGAGACTAGCACACACACACACACACACACATATATATATCTTTAAACCCTTAAGTTCTAGTAAATTTTAAAAAATAAATAATTAGGCCCAATAACTTTGTTAAATTTTCAAGTTGGTTTAATCATATTTGGAAAAATAGTATTTTGCATTTGTTTTCAATTCAGTCCTCAATACGGGGTCCAATTAATATTTTTAAATTTTTAAAAGACTATTTTTACAATTATTTTTTACCAATTTCAAAGTTTTAAGGGATTAATTACTTATTTATCTAAAATATTTGGGCTAAGGGTTTAGAGTGTTAAATAGTTAATAACTTATAGATGTGTATTTATGTGTGTATATATATATATATATATATATATATATATATATATATACACACAAACACACACATAGATATAGAGAGAGATAGAGATAGAGATAGAGATAGAGAGAGGGAGAGTTAAAATAAATAATTTTAAGAATTGGTCTCCGTTAACTCCACAAACATTAGAATGAACAAATTATTCTTTGCTAAAAATTAAGCAACAAGTAGTAGAAATAATAGGGAAAATATGATTTATCATAGTGAATGTATTTGGTGGATATATCTCTTTCTGTATGTCAAACTTAAATCCTCCCACCACAGTCAATTATGAAAAGGAGAGTATGTATAACCATGTCCTTTAGTTACGTTGCTCAAACCGTCATTGAAGCATATATTTCTCGGCGTTTGGTTCAGTTGTTTTTGCCTGGTTTTCCTCCATTGATCGGACCTTTCTTAGGAGCTGCTCTCTGCAGATGAGTCATCAAGGAATTATACGAGGACGATTAAAGTCTAGCAGTAGGACGAACTTGCAGTGCTGAATCCACCCTATGTTTTTCAACGCTCGGAAGAGTACTTTCGAAAGCAAACGGCAGCCATCGCTAGAGAAAGAGTTCGCACTCGTAGCCATAAACGAATGCCTTCAAAGGCGACCTAGGGAGAGAATTAATTGCTAAAGAGGGATAGAGAGAAGGGGGAGTTTGATCTTTCTGTTCTTGCTCTGTAGACGTGGGAGTGTTTTGAAGTGCAGATGAATTATGAGTTCTTGGCTTTTATAGCAGCAGAGGACATGGACGCGCTGAGAGAGGAGGAAGACGACGAAACAGTTGATTTTAGGGGATTTGAATTTGAATAATATATGACGTGGTTCGCAACTTTGACCCAATCTTTGAAAAACTTGGCCGTTTTTTCAAAACGACGTGGCAAACTCTCTCCGTCCAATAACTTTGACCTGAATAAGGGCAAAAAGAAAAAACCCTTATGAACAACGTTTTTTCTTCATTTCTATGGCAATACAAATCCATCTTGGTAATGCATGGTTTAATATAATTAGACTTTATTCGAGCACTAAAAGTTAAGCCCTCTGGATTGGGTTTGAAGTTTAATTTGTATCAAATATATAATTTTATATTTTCTCTATTGGACATAATATAATCAATTTAATTTTTTTTTACTTATTCTATTTTGTAATCTTGATTAATAATATAAGGGCAAATGACTGTAAATAACATTCAACTATTTTCAAACCTGCAAAAGTAGCCACAATAAATTTTTTCAAATTTTAATACTACTAATATATTTTCGTGCTCGTTGTTATACCCACGCACCACCACAGACGGTGTTTTCCGGCAGCAAGACTCACATGAAACATATATGGCATTTTTTTAAGGATATATCAGTCTATTTACACTTAATGACTCTATCCAATTCAAATAGATCAAGCCAACCCGAATCCGAGTCGTAATCATTTAACCAAAATGACAAATTTTCCCCAAAAACCCGTCAGTGCATTCTACCATAGAAATATGCAACTGTGAAAAAATCAAACTAGCCCAGTCACATTTCTTGCTCTCTGGTGTATGGTTTAACTAAAGAAGATGCTTCTGTGAAGAGACGTTGGGGACCATTGTGGGGATGCAGTTTACGGTAAGTGTTCGGCAATCCTTGACTGGATATGTATAGGCGCATCATTGATTTTGGTGTTCACCTGCCTTTTTCTATTATTGCTTGGCGTAGGTTAGTGGGTTTTTTTTCCTGAAAGTTTTCACCCGTTCATGATGTAGTTCTGCAATTAAAAGTGAGATTCACAATGCCTTTTTCTGCATTTTTTCTAGTTTGGTATCCCAAGTTGTTCGTAAATATGGTTTCATTGTCTGAAAATTTAGTGCTTTTAAGTTGCTTATAGTATGATTTGATGTCGATATGTTTTAGTGGTCCCAAAACAATTGCTATGTTTTTTTATTTAGATAAAGACTCGAGTGATTTTACTGTGAAAGTCTACCATGGGGGTAAAATATTGGGCAGAAACAATAAAACTTATGAAGATGGTGGAGTGGATTATTTTGACTACTGTAATATTGATGGATTTTCGCTATGTGTTTTGGATAAAATAGTAGAGATGTTAGGATATGCTAATATCGGTTATAGGTATAATATTGATGGTAGTGGTGAAGAAAGACATTTGGTTTTTACAATCACTGAAGAAGATGCTGGATTAATGGCAAAAGTTGGTACTCCCAATAACTTAGTTGAAGTTTTCTTTGTCCATGAGGAAGATAAACTATTTAGCTTACCTTTATTGGATGCACCACCACCAAGGGTTGAAAAAGAG
Source organism: Rauvolfia tetraphylla (assembly GCA_030512225.1). Taxonomy (NCBI): domain Eukaryota; kingdom Viridiplantae; phylum Streptophyta; class Magnoliopsida; order Gentianales; family Apocynaceae; genus Rauvolfia; species Rauvolfia tetraphylla. The sequence continues at coordinate 8,471,430 of JAJQKT010000059.1, forward strand.
CCTGATAAAAAATTTATTAGGAGTGGGTCTGAAATTGATAAAGCAATAAAGGAAAAAAAAGTGAGGGAGAAAGGCAATTAACAATCAGCAACAGAAGTGTGTTGTCCTGTTGATACATCTTTAGAGGATGAAGATTTTCAGCCAGAAGACAGTAGGTACTCCTCAACATGTAGTTCTTTTGTTGATTCTGAATTTGAGGGTAGTGATAGGGAAGAAATCATTTGGTCTAATTCCAGTAAACAAGAACTGTAGGGGAAAAAACAAGGAATGGGAATCAATCAAAGCAAGACAACCAATTAATCCAACAGGTAGTAAAAAGGGAGGGTGTTGTGTTTTATTTCTATGCCTTTATACTAAATTTTTATCACAATCCTCAACAATTTGCACACAAACACAAGGAAAGTGCACCTATCGTTATGAGTAGTATAATGACAAGTAAATTCAATATCGTATCCACGGGGATGGTTAAATATCATTACTGACTTTCTATTCTATTGTTTAGCCTATCAAATTTGTTTGTGAAAATGATTGAAATTACTACTAGGAATATAAGTCTAGTTTAGCTAATTAAACCAACTTAACTAATTTTTGTTTGCAAGACAGAATTCAATTGAGAAAACAATACTTGGATGGTTAATCCCCCTAGAATTACCTATGTGATAGAAATGTCCCTTGGTTGATAAATTTCACTTCTTGTGTTTGATGAAATTCCAATGATAGAACTCACTCTATCTCTAGATGAAAGTTATCTACTTTTATATTAATTAGTTGAAATCTCTTTCTAACCAATTTAATCCAAGAATGTATTAAGGTTTGTGAATTCCAATTAGATTTTTCTAATTATCAAGAAGATGTTGAGGTTCCTATCTCTAGTCACCTAAATCATCCCCATTGTTTGTGTATGGTCTATTTCACCCTTCCTTTCTCAATTCCAAGTGAACAAAAATTCCAGATTATGCATCCATAATCCACTCAATCAATTCAACCATTCAAAGCCACAAACAATTCACAAGAAATTCAAATTCAATCAACCAATGAAACACTTCATTCACATAAGCAAAATCTACGGTTCATACCCATCCAAGTATTCAAAAGTTTAGCTCATCAACATATTACAAATCAAAGAACATAAAACAACAAAGAAAGAGGAGGAATTCCTCATTTTCATGGTTGAAATCTCCTCTCTTCTTCTAGGTTGAAGTTCTTCACGATTTTGTTGAGAAAGTTGCAGCTTTTTCCATGAATCTTCAAGGTGGATGTTCTCCTTCTTCAAGGATTCAATCTTCTCTCTTGATTTCTCTTGCAAGATTGATGGATTGGAAGAAGAATTTGGTGTGTTTTCTTGGTGTTTTGCTATTTTCTGTCCACTCCAATCGACTGCCCTTGTTTTTGCCCCAAAAGGGGTATGAAAATCTGCCCCAAAAGAAAGAGAAAAACAGCTTAAAAGCAGCTTCAGATCGACACAAACGGCACCGCTTGCCCCCAGTTTTGGTGCAAGGTTCTGCTGCCCGACTGTGACACTATTTTGACTTATAGGTGAATTCAGAGCTTTATATCGTCTGATCTAGGTCTTGATGTCTTCATAAACGTTGTATCTCAGGACTGTTGCTTTCTAAAGAGATTTGAATCACCTCAATTGGGCATCTAGAACTCAAGATATGAGCATTCTACCTAACTGTGTCAAAAATGGAACCCAATGCAGAACAGGTGATTTTGCAGCATAAGTAGGGTAGGCAAATGAACTCCGATTGACACAAAGTTTACCATTATGAAACCTTTAGAATGTCCTCTATAAATTTCTAGAATACCACTTTTGCATTTGAAATCTGTATGAAGGTCAAAATCACACGTGAATATTCTCTACCAGTCTATTTTTTCTCTACATTTCTCTGTTTTTCTTCATTGTATAAATTTCCCTTGTTTGCTTCATTTAATTCCAAATCTTCAATAATATCACCTAATGAAAATAAGAGATAAAAGGAGTATAAATGGTGATTAAAACACCAAAATATAACATAAAATCAAGCTCAAAATGATAATTATATAGAGCACAAATATGCAATATCAGAGGGCTCCCTATAGAAGGACAATCTGAAAATGTGAATTTGTGCATGGATGAGGGTATAGCAACTTCGGATGATTAAGATGAATACAATTCTGAAGAGTTGGAGAGTCAAAGTTCCTCTGACTCAGATGAATGTGAATTGCAGCATTCATAGCCAAGACATGTGAGGTTCAGGCCTAAAATTGATATGAAAAATCCCATATTTGTTTGTGGGATGATATTCAGCAGCAAAAAAGAATTTAAAGCTGCAATAAAATCACACATGGTCAAGATGGGTATGCAACATCACCCACCGATGTGGGACTTATAATTGAAGCCAAAGCCAACAAATCTCCACCTTGGCTTAATTTCAAGTCCCACCAAATACAAATCTTCTCAAACGAACAAAAAATAAAATCGGCCTTCGTGGTGCTTCAAATTTTGCGTCGTGAGGCACTAACTCAAATATGCAGGATATTAACCAAATCTAAACAGTGTTCAAACTTGACTTTTGTAACCACCTTGGTCAACATATCTACAGGATTCTCTGTAGTATGAATCTTCTGAAGAAGTATCTCCTCTTCTTCGAGAATCTCTCACACAAAATGATAGCGGACATCTATATGCTTCGTCCGTACATGAAAGACTTGGTTCTTTACTAATTGAATAGCACTCTGACTGTCAAAATACACCTCAAATTGTTTCTGACCAACTCGCAAGTCTTTAAGCAACCCATGAAGCCAAATTGCTTCCTTTACAGCCTTTGTAATCACCATATACTCTGCCTTTGTTGTATACAAAGCCACCGCTGACTGTAAAGTAAACTTCCAACTAACTGGCGCTTTTGCTAAAGTGAACAAATAACCAGCCGTAGATCGCCACTTATCCAAATCACATGCATATCTAGAATTACAATATCCAACTACATAATGACCAAGTGATTCATTCTGCTCAAATTTCAATCTCGATAGTTCAGTACATGAAGTATGTGTGTAACAAAGAAGGATTTAGGAATGGCAGCAAACTAGACCCCAAGAATGAGAAAACGCCAGTTAGCTACGTTGAAGCTACACCTTTGCTTCTGCGCAGAAGAAGTGAGGAGAGAACTGGATGTCCGGCACACATCAAAATGGGACTGGATCAGACTCGAGGTGTATACATTATTATAGGTTTGGTTACAGACCATAACCACGATCTACACCCAAAAGAGTTTAACTACATGCTAAGGTCGAATCGCAGAGTGAGTGTAGTACAAGGAGTTGTAGCTGAATTGAATGAAGATGCTAGAATCCGATTGAGGTTTTCATACGAAGTGATGTCAATGGCAGCCGGCGGCAAGGAAAGCCTGGGTTTTCTTTCGTCGGACCTCAAGAACCATCTTACAAGGCGAAGACAGAAGGCTATGAGGCTTGGGGAAGCCACAGCGTTGCAGGAACATTTTTGCAGAGAAGCATATCGCAATCCCTCTTTTTACTACGATATTGAGGTCGACAGCGAGGAGATGATTGCAAATATATTTTGGGCTGACGGAAAAATGAAGATGGACTACAACTTCTTCGGGGATTCTGCCACATTTGATACAACATACAGAACAAATAAAAATTATAGACCCGTTGGTAACATACCCGCTCTTACATGGTTATTTATATGAAAAAAATTTTGTTTGGCTGAAGCGAATAATTATTCACTCTTAGTGAATGATCATGCACCATGAAGCGAATAATTATTCACTCTGAAAGTTTCATGATCATGCACTATGAAGTGAATAACTATTCACTCTGAAATGAAGGACTATTCGCTCTGGTGTGAATAACTATTCACTCTTATGCAATTATTCTCTCTTATGTGAATAATTATTCACTCCGAGGAGAATGATCATGCACCATGAAATGAATAATTATTCACTCTGAAAGTTTCATGGTCATGCACTATGAAGTGAATAATTATTCGCTCTGAAGGGAATGATTATGCACTATGAAGTGAATAATTATTCACTCTGAAATGAAGGACTATTCGCTCTGAAGTGAATAACTATTCGCTCTGAAGTGAAGGATTATGCACTATGAAGTGAATAATTATTCACTCTGAAATGAAGGACTATTCGCTCTGGTGTGAATAACTATTCACTCTTATGCGATTATTCTCTCTTATGTGAATAATTATTCACTCCGAGGAGAATGATCATGCACCATGAAGTGAATAATTATTCACTCTGAAAGTTTCATGGTCATGCACTATGAAGTGAATAATTATTCGCTCTGAAGGGAATGATTATGCACTATGAAGTGAATAATTATTCACTTTGAAATGAAGGACTATTCGCTCTGAAGTGAATAACTATTCACTCTTATTCGATTATTCTCTCTTATGTGAATAATTATTCACTCCGAAGCGAATGATCATGCATTATGAAGTGAATAAGTATTCACTCTAAGGTAAAGGACTATGCACTATTATTACCCATTGCTTCTACGCAGTTTACAAATCTGAATAATTTATCCTTGACTCTGGCCAGCTCTCTTTGTGGGTTTCAACCATCACCACCAGAGTTGTATATTCGGGGCAGCCCGATTATATGATGAGACAATAGAATCGTTTGAGTGGTTGTTCAAGTCATTCCTGAGATGCATGTCAGGCAAAGCACCTGCTACTATATTTAGGAATTAGGATCCTGCTATGGCTGCCGCCATCAAAATTGCACTTCCTACAACGTTTCATACTCTTTGCACCTGGCACATAAAGCAGAATGCGCAAAAGAATTTGGGCCAACTGTACACCTCAAACTTTCCAGATCATTTTTTTTATTAAATGTATGATGCAGAAGACGAACCCGATTTTGATTTTGTTTGGGCAAAGATGATCACTGATTGCTTTCCAAACGGATCCTATAGATGGCTAGAGAGGATTTACAGTTTTCGAACCCAGTGGTCGGCTGTTTGGGTTAAACAGCATTTCATAGCGGGCATGCTATCAACGCAATTAAGCGAGTTATGCAACAGTGTAATCAGACACTTCCTGCAAGCAGATCACAACCTCGTTCAATTTTTCACCCATTTCAACCGAATGGTTGAACACAGAAGGCATACTGAGAAGATAAATGATTTTCAAGCTCGAGACAAGTTACTGAATAACCAATTCTTCTAAAGCTGAGGTTTATACTCCTAACGTTTTTGCAATGTTCCATGAACAATACCAGCGGACTTTCGAGTATTTGATGAAGCCATGTTGCTGGTGGGAATTCGAAAATTAATGAGAGGATTATTCTCGTTAATGACTCGAATTCTGACCGTGTCATCCTCAAGTGTAGCTGTCGTCTGTATGAAACCTTGGGTCTACTCTGCCGCCATGGATTAAAGGTTATGGACGTTCTTGGCTCTTTGGGGAACCAAAATTTCAAATCGATTCCAGACCATTACATACTTACAAGATGGACAAGAAATGCAAAGAATCGGCTCGACCTTCCATCCAGTCTTGGTTTTGTTGGCAACCGTCGTCTGCATGGAGGACAACGCATACAAGACTGTTGATCAGGCAATGGACGATCTATGCAAACGATCTAAATTACTCCTCTCATCTGGTCCTTGCGCCTCACCTTCCGAAAAGACGAAAGTCTTCTCAACAAAAGGTCGGTTGCTCTATTCAATGAATTTCTTCTTGCACGATTGTTTGAGTGAATAATTATTCACTCTTGGATTCTTAACATTTCCGCTTGTAAGAGTAAATAATTATTCGCTCTTGGATTCCTTACATTTCCGCTTGTAAGAGGGAATAATTATTCGCTCTTGGATTCTTTACATTTCCATTCGCTCTTGGATTCTTTACATTTCCGCTTGTAAGAGTGAATAATTATTCGCTCTTGAATTCTTTACATTTCCGCTTGTAATAGTGAATAATTATTCGCTCTTGGATTCTTTACATAATTTTTCGCTCTTGGATTCTTTACATTTCCGCTTGTAAGAGTGAATAATAATTTTATTCTTTGTTGACATTTTAGATCCACAACATCAACCCAGCTGTGAGGACGGACATGTACTTGGCAAGGCCATCAAACCCAGAAATAACCCGAATAGATCGCGAAAAAGGCTCAGGAGTATCCAAGAGCAGTTGCGGCAGAAGAGAAAGCCCTTGATCAAAAGAATGCGAAATGGAGTGGGGTCATAACTTCGGCAGAGGTGTTCTACCATTTCTGCTTTTATGGCCATCAGCTTTAATTTGACTAGGCCTCCAAAACCAGTTGATTTAATCGCGTCCATCTTCGCCTTGCCCTGAGGATCCATCTACAGTGCACGATTCACGTCCACAATCGGTTGTAGACGGCACTTAACTTGAAATCTTTGAGGACCTATGTCTGAGAGAGAGAAGAAGAGGAGAAGAAGCTTTGAGAGAGAGTTGGAGAGAATTTGAGCTGCGAGAGAATAATTATTCGCCATGAGCAAGTGATGTGAATGATTAGTCAGTCTTATCCGGTGCCCTGACTGAACAGTATTTATGTATTGAATAAATTTTCACTATTCTAATCCCTGGTTAGTGAACAGTCATTTTTCTTAAGTAAATAATTATTCACTTTTATCGACTGTCGACTCAGTGAACAGTCTGTTCGCGTCAAACGATACGTACTTATTGTCGTGTGAAGAGAAGAAACGGCAGTTGTCAGAGTAATCGTGGTTTTTCAAATTTCAAACAATCTCTTTATTGACCTTCTCTGTCCAAAATGCCCTTGGTGTTTCCTAACCGTTGGATCAAAAGACAACAAATACTATCCAATCCAACGGTGAAAAACTCGTCCGCTGGTAAAATATATTCTTAATTAGACTTTATTCGAGTAATAAAAGTTGAGCTTTCTATCAACTATAGAGTTTTATATTTTCTCTATTGGAAATTTGTTATGAAAACCTATTCGTTATGTATATTTTTCTTTCCCAAAATATTTGACCTTTTATAAATTTTAAAAATTACTTTTATAAAGTTACATCTTATATATTATAAATATTAATTTCTTTTTTTATTATATTAATAAAATTAGTAAAGAATATAACAAAAAATATTTTTTATTTATTTCTTTTTAGTTAGAAAAAAATAAATAATTTATATTTTAAAATAGAGAGAGTACGTGTCTTTATATCTAGCTGGAGGATGTGATATATTTAATTAGTTGACAATTACTTATATGTTAATTAAAAGTTGAGCCCCAGATTGGGTTTGAAGTGTAATTTGTATCAAATATAGAATTTTATATTTTCTCTATTGGACATAAAATAATTAATTTAATTTTTTTACTTATTCTATTTTGTGATCTCGTTAATAATCTAATCAATTCACTTGCCATGAAATAGAAAAGAAAAAAAAGATGCATGTTTGGTAGTTTATTTGATAATATTGCTCAATATTATTGAAGAAACACAAGGAAGTTAATGATATTTTAACTTTAGGGTTATGAATCAGAAGCGAAATCAAAGAAGAAATATCATACAATTATATTTTTGTCGACAGTGTAATTTTGAATTATATTATAAAAATAATATAAAAACTAAAAACTATATGACCTCTTTTATTTAAGAATATACATTGTTTCAACATATACTTTTACCATTAACCTCCTTAATTAAAAAATATTATGCTAATTGATTTACTTATAGTCATGAAATATTCTCTAATTTTCATGTCAAGTGGAAATAACATATTCAATTAATCTTAGATATATAATCACTTATATATATTTATATATATATAAGCTCCCTTTAGAACCTCAATCTTAGATATATTAATTTACTTATATATACACTTAACTTTCTATATAAGCTCCATCCATTAGTTTCATTTGAAAATAAAGAATGAACACAAAATTATATTAGGTGCGAACCTAAAAAATTTAATGAATATTAAGGTGGAAAAATGACAATTTTCAAATACTTTCTTTTTCTTAAGGGGTTTGATAAGTATAATGCATTTTTTGTAGGCATAACGAACATATTTCGCTCTTGTCCTTATCATAAAGTTTCGCACTTCTGTCTTTACAAAATAATATTTTTGTCGTCCTCATTCTACTTTAAATTAAAATTTATTAAAATTTAAAAATTTAAAATGAATTATCCGTTTGATCTAAATTAGATAAGTATCAAAATAATTTTAACATAATATAATTTATTAAATTAAAGAAACTTCACCGTTTGAGCTTTGCCTGGTCTTCAAAATGGTCCAATTATAGCTTTACCAAGGCGCGGCAAAACTGAATTGTCCAATTGGAGCTTTGCAACTTAGCTTTGCCAAGCCCTTGCAAAGCTCTAAAGAGGGCTTTTAGCCCTAAAGAGAAATAGTGATGCTGACATAAGATGATCTTCTTGGACTCCCGGCAGTCATAGACGGCCTTCACACCGCTGCCGTAGGAGGAGCTGCCTGCAGTTGTAGAAAAATGTGTTCGGTAAGCCAAGGCGAGTGGACCAAACTTTCTAGAAATAGGTTGACAGATTCCTTGCCACCACGCCAACTACACCTCTGGCTGCCCAGCCATCCATTTAACTTCACGGTTACTCGAAACTGCTCCACATTGTTGGATGGAGACTCAGAATACAAATATTTTCACATTTTTGCTACACTCAATGATTTTAATTTTTTTTAAATAACGCACTTTTTTATTTTATTTACTAAAATTTGTTAGAAATTATCCCTAATTTACTTAGGGACTTAAGTATGGTCCACACATTAGGTTACCATAATGGTTAAGATAACTAAGGTCTCTTATTAATGAGAAGTTAAATAGGATAAGGATTCTATTTTTTATTAGATTATGCATACCCGTTAGTTTCCTTAATGGATGGAAACACGTGCGTACTATATTTACTTCGAAGGTCCCTAGCCTATTTATATATATGACGCATGTGACATCCATCAGTCGACGGAATTTTTTTTTTTTATAGATATAGGCTAGAAGATTTCAGGGTTTCTGTCGTGGATTACAAAGTTGGTGAGAATATCTTTCAATTTTACTTGAATAATTATGGCTATCGCTGAAGGTATGTTTTTATATTATTTTTTCCCGGCTATTCAGATACATATCTTTAAAAGTTTCTAACATCTAGTATCAGAGCTAACGTTAGCCATGTTGTTTGGTAAATATGTCATATAATAATTTTTTCTGGTACTCAAGCACGAATTCGCTTAGACGGCATCCTCCTATATCGGAAGGTGGATAGAAGGATAAGAATCGGTCGACCCGGTTTTTGAATCTCGTGCAAGTTAGGTTGTGGTTGTATTGGCTGCAAGCGGAACGTAGGCGCTTTAGGTGTGTGTTGACCAATTCATACTTTGTGTATGATGTAATATATTTAAAACTGAGTTCTGTGTAAGTTTTTTTTTTTATTGAACAAAGTTAAGAATTTGTTTCAATATCTTTATTCTTTCAATTTCTGTGAAGTTGCAGAAGACTTCACTTATTTTATCCTACGTCTGCTGGAACAATGTTTATGCATGAGACTTGTTTTTTGTCTTACACGAAGTTATTGCAAAAAAAAAAAAAAAAAAAAAGAAGAAAGGACCCTTGTCTTTCGGCCCATGTGTTTTCCTTAATGAAGCCAATCTTTTTTTTTTTTCCTGAAGGCTTCACTAACGTTTTGTCCTATTAAGAGTCTAAAAGTTCTCCTGCTTTTGCTTTTATCGTTCTCCTGCGTTTGCTTTAATCTTTAATATTATTATTATTATTTCCCACTTCTTTTGTATGCAAGCCATGCAAATAAAAAAAAACCCCATGCTTATTATTGTTCTTAGTGAATAGAATTTATTTTTTTTTTAAATCCACTTTTTTTCCCTATCTTTGCTTCTCGTGATGTACTTTTGAGGGCAAATTTCAGTGTGGCATTTTAATGCCACTTAGTTATCTGTGGTTTTTTTTCTTATGTTGGGTTTTTCACCAAAAGAATTTTGTTTATGGTATATTTTTCTTCTCAATTAAAATTGAGATTAAATGACTTTAACTTAAAATAATAATAATAATAATAAATTAAGTTTGGTAATATTAAGTTTGATTACCAAAATTGCCCATTTTGATATAAGAACAATTGGACATTCTTATTTAGCCTTTTCATGTAATGTCTATGTGGATTAAATCAACATTTTGATTAAGTTGATTATTCAGATTTTGAATGTCATTTTATTAGTTCTCTTCATATCGTGTACTTAAGAGTAGCCATAGCATCTTAAGTACTTGATACGTAAAGAAAAATAAATCACATTTAAGTTAGTGATTATTTGAATGACATTCATAAAGTATAATTATCTTATTAAAATAGTAACTCTGTCCCATAGAAAAGTAACTATTTTGGTTAAGATTAATTGGAGTGAGACGGTAAACCTTTAGTTTGAAATTTTCCTATGCCCACAGGTGTGGATTATTTCTGTGTTTCCAGTTTACTAGTCTCATTATAAAGTTAATGTAAATTCTATGCTTGAGGTGCAACCTTTACCCACAGGAAGGTCAGAATTTACATTGAATCATCTTGGTTGATTATTTTCTTATGGTTGTACTTTATAGCTTATGTGTTTATTCTTGGTTTTTGCAACTTTTCCTACTACATTATTTAATGAAAATGCTCGTATTCCAATGCTTACGAGTGATAATTACTCTGACTGGAAAGATAAAGTACTTCTAACTTTAGGGTGCATGGATATGGATCTGGCACTTCGTGAGGACGAACCACCCATTCCCACGGAATCAAGTATGCCAGAAGCTAAAATTGCTTATGAGTAGTGGGCGAAATCTAATCGCATAAGTTTAATGATCATTAAAGCCATATTCGTCAAAGCATTAGGGGTTCAATCCCCGATTGCGCTAAAGTCAAATCTTACATGGAGGCAATTCATGCCCAATTTGTGAGTTCTGACAAAACCTTAGCCAGCACCTTAACGAAGAAGCTTTCTAGTATGATGTTTGATAAAGGCAAATCTGTGCGTGAGCACATTATGGAAATGAGGGATATTGCTGCTAAGCTTAAAGCCCGTGTAGTTGAGATGTCTGAGTCATTCCTTGTGCATTTCATTCTCAATTCTCTTCTTGCGGAATATGGTCCGTTCAAAATTTCCTACCACACACATAAGGAAAAATGGTCAATTAATGAACTTTTGACCATGTGTGTGCAAGAGGAAGGGAGATTGAAACATGAGTTACTTAAGAATGTTCATCTTGTAACTCATGATAAAAGAAAGGCACTGAAAGGCAAAGCTGTTCCTATGAAGAAAAAAGGCAAGAGCAAAGATCTTTACCATTTTTGCAAAAAGAAGGGACACTTCAAGAAGGATTGCTTGAAATATAAGAAATGGCTCGAAAAGAAAGGTAATCTCAGTTTTGTGTGTTATGAAACAAATTTTACTAAGGTTTATGATAATATATGGTGGATTGATTCTGGTTCTACAATTCACATTTTCAAAACTATGGAGGGCTTTCTGAATCTAAGGAAGCCAATGGGAAGTGAACAAGACATCTACTCTGGCAATAGGATGCGTTCACATGTGGAAGGCGTGGGGACCTATAGGTTCATTTTAAAATATAATTTTCAATTAGATCTTGAAAATACTTTTTATGTTCCATCTTTCTCGAGAAATTTAGTTTCTGTTTCAAAACTTTCAAAAATTGGATATTGTATTTCTTTTCATTCTTCTTCTATGAAACTTTTGAAAGACAATAAAGTTGTTGGTTTTGGAATTTTGGATGGAAATTTATTCAAATTTGAGCTAGACCCCACATATGAGTGCAATGTTTTAACATTGCAAGATGAGAAAATTGGCACTAAACAATGTATTATCAATGAGAACTCATCAAGTCTTTGGCACAAAAGATTAGGTCATATCTCAATTACCGAATTAAGAGGTTAGTAAATGATGGAGTTTTAAAATCTCTTGATTTTTCTGACTTTGGTACTTTGGTACAAGTCCTCTAAAGGTGCCAAAAGGAGTTCTCAAATACTTGAAATAATACACACAGATATCTGTGGACCTTTTCCTACCCCTTACTTGAATGGTGAGAGATATTTTATCTCTTTTATTGATGACTATTCAAGATATATGTATCTCTATTTTCTGTCAGAAAAATCTGAAGCACTCAATGCTTTTGAAGTATTCAAAACATAAGTAGAGAAACAAAAGGAAAATAAGATCAAAATTGTAAGATCTGATAGGAGTGGAGAATATTATAGAAGGTATACAGAAAAAGGGCAAGCCAAAGGTCCATTTGCTGAGTTCCTTGAAAGTGAGGGTGTTATTGCCCAATATACTATGCCAGGAACACCATAACAAAATGGTGTGGCTGAAAGAAGGAACCGCACTTTAATGGATATGGTAAGAAGTATGATTAGCAGATCAAGTTTATCTTTATCCTTTTGGAGCAAAGCCTTAAAAACCGTTGTGTATATTTTAAATAGGGTTCCATCTAAGGCTGTCCCTAAGATTCCTTTTGAATTATGGAATCGATGGAAACCTAGTTTAAGACATTTACATATTTGGGGGTGTCCAACTGAAGTTAGGATTTATAATCCTCAACTAAGGAAGTTGGACGAAAGAACAACTAGCGGTTACTTTATAGGTTATGCAGTCAACTCCAAAGGTTTTCAGTTTTATTGTACCTCTTATACTCCTAAAATTGTGAAAGCTAGAAATGCTAAATTTCTTAAAGATCATGAAGAAAGTGGGAGTGGTTTACCACAAAAGGTGGAACTTGAAGAAATAAAGGAGCCACCTATTGTCCCAGTAGTGCCTTTATACTTCAATACTTCTGAAACTAATTCTCATAAGTTAGTTGAAGAACAACAGTTTCAAAATCTACCACCTTCTACAGAACCACATACGGAACAACCCACTTTAACTACTCCCATAGCAGAAATGCATGAAAAAGTAGGAGTTAGGAGATCCACAAGAATAAAGAAACCAGCCATTTCTAATGATTTTGTTGTATACCTCCAAGAGTCTAAATATAATCTTGGAATAAATGATAATCCATATTCGTTTTCACAGGCCGTGAGTGGAGAGCATTCCACACTGCGGTATGATGCCATGAAAGATGAGTTGGAATCCATGGCTAAAAATAAAGTTTGTGATCTTGTGGAATTACCAGAAGGAGCCTCTACTATAGGATCCAAATGGATTTTCAAAACCAAAAGAGACTCTTCTGGTAATATCGAACGATATAAAGCCTAACTTGTAGCTAAGGGATTCACTTAAAAGGAAGACATTGACTACCACAAAACTTTCTCTCCATTCTCAAAGAAAGATTCATTTAGAATAATCATGGCTTTAGTAGCTCATTTTGATTTAAAGTTACATCAAATGGATATGAAAACAACATTTTTGAATAGGGATCTCAAAGAAGAGGTATACATGTGTCAGCCAGAGGGTTCTGTAGATAACAATAATCACGTTGTTTGCAAGCTAAAGAAGTCTATTTATGGACTTAAACAGGCTTCCCGCCAATGGTATATTAAATTTCTTAACGTTGTTTCTTCATACGGATTTACGGAGAATATTGTTGATGAATGTATATACCTCAAGATAAGTGGGAGCAAATATATTATCTTAGTCCTTTGCGTAGATGATATATTGCTTGCAAGTTGCGACTTAGGTTTGCTGCATGACACTAAACAGTTTCTTATTCAAAACTTTGAAATGAAGGATAGGGGTGAAGCCTCTTATGTCCTTGGCATAGAGATTCACAGAGATAGATCCCAAAGGATACTTGGATTATCTCAAAAGGCCTACATTGAAAATGTTTTGGAAAGATTTGGAATGAAAAACTACTCTGCTATTACAACACCTATTGCAAAAGCTGACAAGTTTAGCCTGCGATAATGTCCTCAAAATGCATTGGAATTAGAGCAGATGAAAGGCATTCCTTATGCTTTTGTTGTTGGAAGCCTTATGTATGCACAGGTTTGCACTAGACCTGATATAGCTTTTGCAGTAGGAATGCTTGGCAGATATCAAAGTAACCCTAGTCTTGATCATTGGAAAGCTGGTAAAAGGGTTTTGAGATATTTGCAAGGAACCAAGGATTTCAAACTTACATACAAATATTCCGATTCCTTAGAGGTGATTGGATATTTGGACTCAGATTTAGGTGGATGTAAGGACAATGGTAAATCTACTTCAGGATACATTTTCCTTCTCACTGGAGGGGCCATATCCTAGAAGAGAGTTAAGCAAACCATTGTTGCAACATCCACAATGGAAGCTGAGTTTGTTGCATGCTATGAAGCTACATCACATGCGCTATGGTTAAAGAACTTCATTAGTGGCTGTTGTGTTTTATTTCTATGCCTTTATACTAAATTTTTATCACAATCCTCAACAATTTGCACACAAACACAAGGCAAGTGCACCTATCGTTATGAGTAGTATAATGGCAAGTAAATTCAATATCGTATCCACGGGGATGGTTAAATATCATTACTCACTTTCTGTTCTATTGTTTAGCCTATCAAATTTGTTTGTGAAAATGATTGAAATTACTACTAGGAATAGAAGTCTAGCTTAGTTAATTAAACTAACTTAACTAATTTTTGTTTGCAAGAGAGAATTCAATTGAGAAAACAATACTTGGATGGTTAATCCCCCTAGAATTACCTATGTGATAGAAATATCCCTTGGTTGATAAATTTCACTTCTTATATTTGATGAAATTCCAATGATAGAACTCACTCTATCTCTAGATGAAAGTTCTCTACTCTTAGATTAATTAGTTGAAATCTCTTTCTAACCAATTTAATCCAAGAATGCATTAAGGTTTGTGAATTTCCAATTAGATTTCTCTAATTATCAAGAAGATGTTTAGGTTTCTATCTCTAGTCACCTAAATCTTCCCCATTGTTTGTGTATGGTCTATTTCACCCTTCCTTTCTCAATTCCAAGTGAAAATTTCCAAATTATGAATCAATTGTCAATCATCCTTCCTTTCTCAATTCCAAGTGAACAAAAATTCCAGATTATGCATCAATAATCCACTCAATCAATTCAACCATTCAAATCCACAAACAATTCACAAAAAATTGAAATTCAATCAACCAATGAAACACTTCATTCACATAGGCAAAATCTAGGGTTCATACCCATCCAAGTATTCAAAAGTCTAGTTCATCAACATATTACAATTCAAAGAATATAAACCAATAAAGAAAGAGTAAGAATTGCTCATTTTCATGGTGTAAAATCTTCTCTTCTTCAAGGTTTGAAATTCATCACTGTAGCATGGAGAAAATTGCAGCTTTTTCCATGAATCTTCAAGGTGGATGTTCTCCTTCTTCAAAGATTCAATCTTCTCTCTTGATTTCTCTTGCAAAGATGAAGATTTGGGATGGGATTTGAGAGAGTTTGGTGAGTTTTTGGTGTTTTTCTCCCACTTCAGCCGTCCCTCTTGTTTCTGCCCTAAAGGGGTATCAAAATCTGCCCCAAAAGAGAGAGAAATGCAGCTTAAAAGCAGCTTCAGATCGACACAAATAGCACCGCTTATATCACACCAAACGGTGCCGCTTGCCCCCAGTTTTGGTGCAAGTTTTTGCTGCCCGACTGTGACACTGTTTTGACTTCTAGGTGAATTTAGACCACTATATCAGCTGCTCTAGGTCTTAATGTCTTCATAGCAGTTGTATCGTAGGATCTTTGCTTTCCACAGAGATTTGAATCACCTCAATTGGGCATCTAGAACTCAAGATATGAGCATTATACCGAACTGTGTCAAAAATGGAACCCAATGCAGAACAGGTGATATTGCAGCATAAGTAGGGTAAGCAAATGAACTCCGATTGACACACATTTTACCATTCTGAAAACTTCCGAATGTCCTCTATAATGGTATAGAATACCACGTTTGCATTTGAAATCTTCATGGAGGTCAAAATCCGACTTGAAATATGTCTACCAGGCTATTTTCATCTGCGTTTCTCTGTTTTTTTCTTCATTATGTAAAATCTCTTTGTTTGCTTCATTTAATTCCAAATCTTCAATAATATCACCTAAAGCAAATAAGAGATAAATGGAGTATAAATGGTGATTAAAACACCAAAATTTAACATAAAATGAAGCTCAAAATGATAATTATATGAAGCACAAATATAGAATATCAAACTCCCCCACACTTAGACATTGCTTGTCCCCAAGCAATACTACAAAACAACTAAGAAATTTGAACAATAATCCATAAGAAATAAAGGGTTGTTTGAAGTATTACGAAGGAGTGCAAAACAGAGAAAGCATTACTTCTTGAGAAATCTTGAGCAATCTACACAATCAATCTAAAAGTCATCCTAAGTATCCATCACAAAGATTAACCAATCACCCCTTGTCTTACAATGCAAGCAAGAATCCGTGTGTGTTGTGTTTCCAGCTAATGCAAATGCTCAAAAATTATAAGAGTGAATTTCATGTTATTGGCCAAGGAATTCTCATCAAGAAAGCATAATACCCTATAAGCCCGACATTTACAAAACCTCTCCACTAATACGGTAACCAAAATTTAATCTCGATTAGGTAGGACTTTCATGCTTGTAATATTAGGCTCAGGGAAAGTTTAGGGTGCCAAACGAAAGGTAGGGAATTCAAAGTCAAAGAAATGAGAGCTAAAGAGAAAGGAATGAGACATAAAACAAAGGTAATAACCCTTATTAGCCACAAAGAATATCACAATTCCCCTACATTCAACCACAAACTCCCATTCTCTACAAAATCCCCTCACTTTGAATTCAACCACTTGCACATATTAAGCTTCAACCCACAATCATTCCATCATCGCCAACTTTGTCAACCCATAAATTTAACCTCAATCATGACAAATTTCACAATAATAACAATGACAACATATAGACATCTTGAAGGCATCAAGAAATGTAAGAAGCCTTCTCAATAATAGACAAATATATAACAATGTTTTTTTTCTTTTTTTCTTCTCTTTTTTTTTTCGATTGAGGTGTAATCCAATTCCCGATCATATAAAATCATCTCACCACTCTTTTCTTTTTTTTTTTTTTTTCATAAAGCCTATTTTTCCTATCATCTTCCATTCCACCCATTGTTCCAATTTCCACAATACTCTTTGCTAACTTAAGGGTAAAAATGCATTTAGCTCTCGCAAAGAAGGGTTAAATATAAAGAGTGGAGTTTTAAAATTTGAAAGAAGGAAAAATCTAGCATATAGATTGAAAAATTTATGCACAAAGGCTTCAAGAAAGGGTACTACGGATAAAATAAAGAGCGGTGGCTAGAAAGGCTCAATCGGGACAAAGAAGGCCTATTACCGTCAATTCGAGATCAAACTAAGGTTACTTACTCATTTCGCCTCAAGGCAAGTGAATGCGGGTTCTAGGGTAAAAGTTATGTTGAATTCTAAGGCCAATAACACAAGATTCAATTCCATAATCATCACAACAAAAGCAAAGTGGAAATGTGCTTAAAAGATGAATTCCATACAAGCAAAGAATACAAGGGGTGCTTACTTAATCCAAGTTTAAGGTACTAGTCATAACCTTTAGAATGTTTGTATAACTACTCTTTGATAAACGATAAAACATGCTAATCTTGAAACACCTTGAAGATTCCAAAAATAAAAACAAGAGAATTCAACAAAAATCTTGAAAGTAACTTCTATTTCGAATTTCTAAAGCCAACTCCCCCACACTTAAGACAACATTGTCCGCAATGTTGGGGAGAGAGATAAATAAAAAGGCTGCATAAATAGAAATATAGTGAACTGAATCCAACAAAATGAATGCTGCATAATAAATAAATAAATAAATAAAAAATGACTGCAAACAACATAAAAAAAATGACTGCACCAGAACACCATACCAAACAACTAAACATACAAACGGTGAAAAATATGGCTGTTTCGTACGTGAAGGCTGGGCAAAACCATATGAGCAGCAAGCTGCACCTTCTATATACTTAACAGCAGAAGGAAATAAAAGAAAGCTAGAAACAATGACATAATGAAAATGGAACCATAAAAACATAGCAATAAAATAAATAAATAAATAAAAGGACAAAATAGAAAAGAAAAAACTGCCCTTTTGTTCATATATTGCCGGTACCATCACCCAACCCGGGGCCAGCTACTGGAAAAAGTTGTCGCCAAAGCCCGGTGAGATACGCATCCTGTCGTTGCATTGTGTGCATAAGTTTCTCTTGATTCTGAAGGAGCGTTGCTTGGGATTCGACGAGGCCGGCGTATTGTTGGTCCAAAAGTTGCTGCTGTTCGAGGATTTGTTGTTGGCCTCGATGGAGTTCGTCGAGCTGTTCTTGGCGAGTATGGTCTGCCATAGAAAGGCGGCCCAATTGAATCTGGATTTCAGCAAATGTGGTGTGCATTTCTGCTTGAAAATCTGCGGTGGATGATGAGGCGATGTTAGGATGAGGTCGGCGGACACTTTCTGGATCTACATGCATGCCGACCATAGGATGGATGCCTTGCCGAAGTTCAGCGTCAGATCTCGTGATCCATTCATTCCTCTCATCGTCATATTGGTAGCCACAGTTTTGTAGTGTTCTTGTGGTGAGCACTTCAGAAGCCGATGTGGAAAGGGCGACCTCTCCGCGAAAATCCACATTACAGCGTCAGAGAATCTGTGTGATAAGAAGAGGAAAAACAAACGCTTTCGTGGTAAAACTTGATGCAACCAGCTCATTCATCTGGGTTAGTAAAATGGAAGCTAATGGAATGGGTGATCGAGTAAGCAGTTTGTGGGTTATATAAATGTCCGAGTATCGAACCTCATTTAACCCACTCGCCCTAGGCAGAACATTAAAAGCAAGTAAATAGACCACTAAACGAAGCCTAGGGAAAAGGGTATTGGCGTTAAAACCATAACTTGTACCCATTCTGCTATATGTTAAATGTAATGCTCGCCAAGCTGTTTTAAAATTCCACTCCCGGTCCGAGAGTACCTTCTTTTTTTTATTTTCTATCCGAACCCAATTCCCTTCATCAGGAATGTGAAGAACTTCAGCGAGAAGGGGACGGGTGACGACAATTGGTTGACCCTTAACCTGAGTATGAAGGACCTTGCCAAATTTGTCAAATTTATCCCTAATATTGGCATAAAATTCTTTGACAAGGACAGGATAGTAAGTACCAGAGAGGTTAAGGATAGGCCTCCATCCTACGGCATGGAATAAACCAGAAATATTAAACAGCTCATTCACCTCAGCGGAAATGGTACGCTCAATGATCATAGAGTTTTGTTGACGTGAAGTGTACCATTCCCGATGTTGATCATCGGTGAAACGAGTAGGATGGAGGTAGGAAATATTGGAGGGAGGTACTTGGGGTGATGGTGAAGAAGGGCCGGCGCCCGAAGAGGAGGCCACATCCCTTGTGCGTTTAGGCTTTTTGGGTTGGGCGGTAGTTTTTCAAGGCTTGCTTTCTTTGCCAAAATGAACCCTTAAAGAGAAATTAGACTACCTATGTGAAAATGCAAATGCCACAAATAACTTTACAAGGAATACACATAAAAATAAAAATTACAAATTAGCTAAACAAGAAAAGAAAGGAAAGAGAAAAAAGAAAAAGAAAAAAAATTGCACTAAAGATGTTAGACAAAGGTGAAATAACTAGTAACTATATTAAGTAATAAAATTAAATAAACTAACTATAAAATTAATAAAAATAAGTCTATATTACTAATGGAATGCAAAGTAGTAAAGAATATCACAAATTTAAACATTAAGTTTCATTGTGGCATTTCATCAAACACATGGTAGGCATAAAGGAATACAAGAGATAACCAACAACATTAGAGAAGAATTGCAAGCCAACAACAAACAAATGCACCACAATCATAAATTACCAAAGCATTTAACACAAAGAAAGAAAAAAAAATTAAATAAATAAAGATTGCAAGAGAAAAGGTTAAAGAGACAAACTAATGGAGTGCTTGAAAGTTCTTGTGCCTCAAAGTTGAAGTGGGAGGATGAAGTGAGGTGTGAGAGAAAATGTGGGAAGGATGGAATTTCTTGAACAAAGAAAATGGAAAGAGAGAACCGAGAGAGGGGGGAAGGAAAAAAAGAGAAAAGAGAGGAAGAAGAGCAGGTTTCGGTTGTGGGTTTTGTAGTTTTTTTTTTCTTGATGAAAACGCAAAACGGCGCCGTTTGATTAAGTCCAAACAGCGCCGCGACTTGCGTCTCTCTCTTTCTTTTTTTTTTTATAAATAGTGAATAGTGTCCGGCGCCGCTTGAATCACACTAAGCGGCGCCGTTGTAATCTAGTTCTGAAACTGGATCGAAAAAGGTTTTTTTTTTTTAATGATGGTGAACAGTGAAACGGCGCCGCCTGGAATGCACCAAGCGGCGCCGTTTTACTCCAGTTCGGCAGAATTGGAATTACGTCCACAGTGACCCGACGCCGTTTGTTTCAGTCCAAACGGCGCCGTTTTGGATTTTTTTTTTTAACATATTCAACCACAACATTTAACAAAAAATAATTAACTACAAACTAAAATATAACACACCAAATAGCATATTATGAAGCTCTTCACAATTAAGGAGAATTAAAATTTTCAAACTCAAAATCACATTAAGTAAAATTATGTACAATTAACTAAATAAACATAAAAGATCACTTATCTCTTGGATCTTGGAGGATTAAAGAGACTTTTTCAAGTTCTCTGGGATCTCCTCCATTATAGTGTTTGAGACGATGGCCGTTAACCTTGAAAACTCCCTTATCCGGATGTGCAACTTCTACTACCCCATAAGGGTAAACTTTGTGGACTACGAATGGTCCGGACCATCGTGACTTGAGCTTTCCAGGAAAAAGCTTCAACCGAGAGTTAAATAATAGCACTTGATCTCCCTCCTTAAATTCCCGATTCGACAATATGTGCTTGTCATGCCATTGCTTCACTTTTTCCTTGTAGATTCGTGAGTTCTCATAGGCATCTCTCCTCCACTCATCAAGTTCATTAATTTGGAGTAGTCTGGTTTTCCCTGCAAGATCATGATCAAAATTAATCAATTTAATTGCCCAATATGCCTTATGCTCAACCTCAACCGGTAAATGACAAGACTTCCCATAGACTAATCTATATGGAGTAAACCCGATGGGGGCCTTGTATGCAGTCCTATAAGCCCACAAAGCATCATCAAGCTTAACACTCCAATCCTTCTTAGTATGTTCAACAATCTTTTCCAAAATTCTTTTAATTTCTCTATTAACCACTTCCACTTGGCCACTAGTTTGTGGGTGATAAGGGGTTGCCATCTTGTGTGTAACACCCAATCGAAGCAAGACCTTCTCAAGTTGTTGGTTACAGAAATGAGTTCCCCGATCACTAATTATGGCTCTAGGAATGCCAAAGCGAGTAAACAATTTTTTTAAAAATTTAACAACCACTCTAGCATCATTTGTTGGCAAAGCTTGGGCTTCCACCCATCTAGAGACATAATCAACTGCAACCAAGATGTATGCATTACCAAAAGAGTTTGGAAAAGGACCCATGAAATCAATACCCCAACAATCAAAGACCTCACATACTTGAAATGTAGAGAGGGGCATTTCATGCCTTTTTGAGATATTACCTGTCTGTTGGCAATTGTCACAGTGTTCTACATACCTTTGGGCATCTCTAAACAAAGTCGGCCAATAAAATTCCGACTCAAGTACCTTTCTTGCTGTCCCATTGGCGTGATAATGACCACCGGCCGGACCTTTGTGGCAATGCTCTAATATGCTCATGTTCTCAGGGTAGGCTATACATCTCCTTATGATTTGATCTGCACAAATTCGGAACAAAAACGGATCTTCCCACAGATAGTACTTTAATTCCGAAAAGAATTTCTTCTTTTTTTGAGGGGTTAAATTCTTTGGTAAGATCCGACCCACAATATAATTAGCATAATCTGCAAACCAAGGGGTGTGATCATCATTACCCATAACCAAGTATAACCTCTCATCAGGGAATGTGTCATTGATGTCTTCCTCATTCAATTGCTCCAAATGTGGATTCTTCAACCTTGATAGATGATCAGCGACAAGATTCTCCGCTCCCTTCTTATCTCTTATCTCCAAATCAAATTCCTGCAATAAAAGTACCCACCTAATTAGTCTAGGCTTTGCATCATTTTTGTTGAAAAGATATTTGAGTGCTGAATGATCAGTATAAACAATGACTTTAGACAAAACAAGATAGGAGCGGAATTTATCAAAAGTAAAAACTATGGCAAGAAGCTCCTTCTCGATTGTGGTGTAGTTTTCTTGTGCTTCCGTCAAGGTCTTGCTTGCATAGTATATCGATTGAAAATGCCTTTCTTTCCTTTGTCCAAGCACTGCCCCTACTGCAAACTCACTTGCATCACACATTAGTTCAAAGGGACTGGACCAATCGGGGGCAATCAATATGGGGGAGTCAATCAATTTTTGCTTCAACATAGTGAAAGCAATTAAGCATGTATCATCAAAAACAAAGGGTGCATCTTTTTCAAGCAAATTTGTAAGAGGTTTAGCAATTTCAGAAAAATCTTTTATAAACCTTCTATAGAACCCTGCATGACCAAGAAAACTTCTAATTGCCTTTACCGAAGTTGGTGGTGGCAATTTTTCTATGGTCTCTACCTTGGCTCTATCAACTTCTATGCCCTTGCTAGAGATCTTATGCCCCAATACAATGCCTTCTTTAACCATAAAATGACATTTCTCCCAATTCAAAACTAAATTAGTTTCTTCACATCTTTGCAAAACTTTTTCAAGTTTTTTCAAACAAAACTCAAAAGAATCACCAAAAATAGGGAAATCATCCATAAAAACCTCCATAATATCCTCCACAAAACCCTCAAAAATAGCTAACATGCACCTTTGAAAAGTTGCAGGAGCATTACACAAACCAAAAGGCATGCGACGGGAAGCAAAAGTACCATAGGGACAGGTAAATGTAGTTTTCTCTTGATCTTCTAGGGCTATTAGAATTTGAAAGTACCCCGAAGAACCATCAAAAAACAGTAATACCTATGACCGACAAGTCTCTCAAGTATTTGATCAATGAAAGGCAGTGGAAAGTGATCCTTCCGAGTGGCATCATTGAGCTTCCGATAATCTATACACATTCTCCAGCCGGTTACGGTCCTCATGGGAATCAACTCATTTTTCTCATTAGGCACGACGGTCATCCCTCCTTTCTTGGGAACTACTTGGACGGGACTCACCCACGGACTATCCGAGATAGGATATATGAGACCGGCATCAAGAAGTTTGATTACCTCTGCTTTGACCACTTCCTTCATGTTTGGGTTTAGCCTTCTTTGGGGTTGTACCACCGGTTTGAAGTCTTCTTCCATCAATATTTTGTGGGTGCAAAATGAAGGGCTAATACCATTGATGTCGGATATCTTCCATGCCATTGCCTTTGTATGCTTCTTTAACACCTTTATGAGCTCTTCTTTCTGTTCTTCTTGCAAATCGGTTGCAATGATCACCGGGAGTTTAGAATTATCTGCAAGAAAAACATATTCCAAATGATCCGGCAGTTTTTTCAACTCTAGCTCCGGGGGTTCTTCAATGGAGGACTTCATTCTACCCCCTTCTTCCTTCTCAATTTTTTCGAACTCCATCCCTTCGGTTGTGATTGGAGATGACTCCATATGTGCTATGACTTCACCATTCTCATGACACTACTTCTTTGCTTCTTCTTCTTGCAACAAGGATACCTCTAAATGATCATCATTCAATAATCCTTGCACATGGTTGGAGACAATGTCATCAATAATATCTATCCTAAAACAAGAATCATCATGATCAAGAGAATATTTCATAGCCTCAGGAACTTTAAAAATAACTTCCTCTTCCCCTACCCTAAGGGTTAACTTCCCTTCACATACATCTATATTGGCCTTAGCGGTAGCTAGAAAAGGTCTTCCTAAAATCAAAGGCACCTCCACATCCTCACTCATGTCAAGTATCACAAAATCAACAGGGAATATGAATTTATCAACTTTCACAAGTACATCCTCAATAATTCCCCTAGGATACTTCACCGATCTATCGGCCAATTGAATGCTCATTCTAGTTGGTTTAGGTTCACCCAATCCCAACTTTTTAAACATCTCATATGGCAACAAATTAATGCTAGCACCCAAATCTGCTAATGCCCTACCAATTGACAAACTACCAATAGTACAAGGGATAGTAAAACTCCCTGGATCCTTTAGCTTTTGTGGTAGCTTGTTCTTGTTTTGAAGAATGGCTGAACACTCCTCATTCAATGTCACCATTGAGAACTCCTCCAGCTTTCTTTTCTTGGAAAGGATCTCCTTTAGGAATTTAGCATATCTTGGCATCTGCGAAAGAGCTTCAACAAATGGTAAGTTGATATGCAATTGCTTAAAAAGTTCAAGAAACTTACTAAATTGTTCATCTTTTTTCTCTTATTGAAGTCTGGCAGGATATGGAATCTTTGGCCTATATTCTTGAGTTTCCTTATTCTTTTGTGTTTCTTTCTTCTCAATCCTTTCTTCTTCCTCAACATACACTGGCTCATCTTTATTCCCTTCTTCCTTTTCTTGCGTCTTTTGCTTTGGAATCTCCAATTCTTTTCCACTTCTCAAGGTAATAGCTTTAGCATGTTCCCTTGGATTCGGCTCGGTGTTGCTTGGGAGAGTTCCAGCTTGCCTTTCGGAAAAAAGCTTTGCCAGTTGGCCTACTTGATTTTTCAAGTTGTGAATGGAAGCCTGTTGGTTCCTCAGGGATGCTTCTTGATGTTGGAACCGAGTTTCGGTAGTCTCAATGAACTTTGTCATTAATTCTTCAAGGCTAGGCTTCACCGGTTGTTGAAGAGGTGGAGTTGGTTGATGTTGGTAAGGAAGAGATGGTTGGGGTCGAGGATTTGATGAAACTTGGAAGCCAGGAGGATGAAACGGTCTTTGTTGCCCTTGGTTGCTCCATGAGAAGTTTGGATGATTCCGCCACCCCGGATTATAAGTATTACTATAAGGATTGTTTGGTTGCCTTCCTCCTCCAAGGAAATCCACATGCTCCGTTGATGATGCATTAGAAGTTCCCATGGTTTGGCACTCATGGTTTGGATGACCACCTCCACAAAAATCACAAGCCATCATCACTTGGGAGGTTTGAGGTGACAAACTCAAGCTCTCAATCTTCTTGTTTAAGGCATCGAATTTTGCCTCCAAAGCCGTCATCATGTCTACATTGTGTATTCCACTAGGCTTGGCTTTCGGTTGGCTTTCGGTCTAGGATTCCCCCATTGGTAGTTGTTCATGGCAATGTTTTCAATGAGGTCTTGTAACTCCTCCGGTGTCTTCAAACTAGTGGTACCTCCCGAAGAAGCATCAATGAGTTGCTTGGAAGGGAAATTTAATCCACTATGGAATGTTTGCATTTGAAGCCTCAAATCTAGACCATGATGTGGACTGTTGTGTTTTGTTGTCTAGGCCTTTATACTAAATTTTTATCACAATCCTCAACAATTTGCACACAAACACAAGGCAAGTGCACCTATCGTTATGAGTAGTATAATGGCAAGTAAATTCAATATCGTATCCACGGGGATGGTTAAATATCATTACTCACTTTCTGTTCTATTGTTTAGCCTATCAAATTTGTTTGTGAAAATGATTGAAATTACTACTAGGAATAGAAGTCTAGCTTAGCTAATTAAACTAACTTAACTAATTTTTGTTTGCAAGAGAGAATTCAATTGAGAAAACAATACTTGGATGGTTAATCCCCCTAGAATTACCTATGTGATAGAAATGTCCCTTGGTTGATAAATTTCACTTCTTATGTTTGATGAAATTCCAATGATAGAACTCACTCTATCTCTAGATGAAAGTTCTCTACTCTTAGATTAATTAGTTGAAATCTCTTTCTAACCAATTCAACCCAAGAATGCATTAAGAATTGTGAATTTCCAATTAGATTTCTCTAATTATCAAGAAGATGTTTAGGTTTCTATCTCTAGTTAACTAAATCATCTTCATTGTTTGTGTATGGTCTATTTCACCCTTCCTTTCTCAATTCCAAGTGAAAATTTCCAGATTATGAATCAATTGTCAATCACCCTTCCTTTGTCAATTCCAAGTGAAAGAATTCCAGATTTTGCATCATTAATCCACTCAATCAATTCAACCATTCAAACCCACAAACAATCCACAAGAAATTTGAATTCAATCAACCAAGGAAACAATTCATTCACATAAGTAAAATCTAGGGTTCATACCCATCCAAGTATTCAAAAGTTTAGCTCATCAACATACTACAAATCAAAGAACATAAAACAAGAAAGAAAGAGGAAGAATTGCTCATTTTCATGGTTGAAATCTCCTCTCTTCTTCAAGGTTGAAATTCGTCACTGTAGCATGGAGAAAATTGCAGCTTTTTCCATCAATCTTCAAGGTGGATGTTCTCCTTCTTCAAAGATTCAATCTTCTCTCTTGATTTCTCTTGCAAAGATGAAGAATTCGGATGAGATTTGAGTGAGTTTTGATGAGTTTTTGCTGTTTTCTGTCCACTCTCTCGGCTCCTCTTATTTCTGCCCTAAAGGGGTATTGAAATCTCCCCCAAAACAGAGATAAATGCAGCTTAAAAGCAGCTTCAGATCGGCACAAACGGCGCCGCTTATATCACAGCAAACGGCGCCGCTTGTCCCCAGTTTTGGTGCAAGTTTCTGCTGCCCGACTGTGACACTGTTTTGAATTCTAGGTGAATTCAGACCCCCAAATCGGCTGATATAGGTCTTGATGTCTTCATGAAAGTTCTATATCAGGATCTTAGAGTTCCACAGAGATTTGAATCACATCAAATGGGCATCTATAACGCAAGATATTATCATTATACCAAACTGTGTCAAAAATGGAGCCCAATGCAGAACAGGTGAATTTGCAGCATAAGTAGCGTAGGCAAATGAACTCCGATTGACACACATTTTACCATTCTGAAAACGTCAGAATGTCTTCTATAATTGTCTAGAATACCACATTTGCATTTGAAATCTTCATAGAGGTCAAAATCGGACTTGAAATATGTCTACCAGTCTGTTTTTCCTCTGCATTTCTCTGTTGTTCTTCATTGTGTAAATTTCCCTTATTTGCTTCATTTAATTCCAAATCTTCAATAATATCACCTAAAGCAAATAAGAGATAAATGGAGTATAAATGGTGATTAAAACACCAAAATTTAACATAAAATGAAGCTCAAAATGATAATTATATGAAGCACAAATATAGAATATCAAACTCCCCCACACTTAGACATTGCTTGTCCCCAAGCAATACTACAAAACAACTAAGAAATTTGAACAATAATCCATAAGAAATAAAGGGTTGTTTGAAGTATTACGAAGGAGTGCAAAACAGAGAAAGCATTACTTCTTGAGAAATCTTGAGTAATCTACACAATCAATCTAAAAGTCATCCTAAGTATCCATCACAAAGATTAACCAATCACCCCTTGTCTTACAATGCAAGCAAGAATCCCGCGTGTGTGTATATGTCCAGTTAATGCAAATGCTCAAAAATTATAAGAGTGAATTTCATGTTATTGGCCAAGGAATTCTCATCAAGAAAGCATAATACCCTATAAGCCCGACATTTACAAAACCTCTCCACTAATACGGTAACCAAAATTTAATCTCGATTAGGTATGACTTTCATGCTTGTAATATTAGGCTCAGGGAAAGTTTAGGGTGCCAAATGAAGGTAAGGAATTCAAGATCAAAGAAATGAGAGCTAAAGAGAAAGGAATGAGATATAAAACAAAAGCAATAACCCTTATTAGCCACAAGGAATATCACCATTCCCCTACATTCAACCACAAACTCCCATTCTCAACCAAATCCCTTCACTTTGGATTCAACCACTTGCACATATTAAGCTTCAACCCACAATCTTTCCATAATCACCCATCTTTATCAACTCATAAATTTAACCTCAATCATGACAAAATTTACAATAATAATAATAAAAACATATATACATCTTGAAGGCATCAAGAAATGTAATAAGTCTTCTCAATAATAGACAAATATATAACAATTTTTTTTTCTTTTCTCTTTTTTTTTTCTTCTTTTTTTTTTCGATTGAGGTGTAATCCAATTCCCGATCATATAAAATCATCTCACCACTCTTTTCTTTTTTTTTTATAAAGCCTATTTTTCCTATCATCTTCCATTCCACCCATTGTTCCAATTTCCACAATACTCTTTGCTAACTTAAGGGTAAAAATGCATTTAGCTCTCGCAAAGAAGGGTTAAATATAAAGAGTGGAGTTTTAAAATTTGAAAGAAGGAAAAATCTAGAATATAGATTGGAAAATTTATGCACAAAGGCTTCAAGAAATGGTACTACGGATAAAATAAAGAGCGGTGGCTAGAAAGGCTCAATCGGGACAAAGAAGGCCTATTACCATCATTTCGAGATCAAACTAAGGTTACTTACTCATTTCGCCTCAAGGCAAGTGAATACGAGTTCTAGGGTAAAAGTTATGTTGAATTCTAAAGCCAATAACACACGATTCAATTTCATAATCATCACAACAAAAGCAAAGTGGAATGTGCTTAAACGATGAATTCCATACAAGCAAAGAATACAATGGGTGCTTACATAATCCAAGTTTAAGATACTAGTCATGACCTTTAGAATGTTTGTATAACTACTCTTTGAGAAAAGATAACACATGCAAGTCTTGAAATACCTTGGAGATTCCAAAAATAAAAACAAGCAAATTCAATAAAAAAAAAAATCATGGAAATAGCCTATACTACTAAAGCCAACAAGAAAATAGCGTATACTACTAAAGCCAACTAAACTCCCCCACACTTAAGACAACATTGTCCTCAATGTTGGGAGGAAGAGAAACAACAGATTGCATAAATAGAAATATGTAAACAAACTGCACAAGAAAGCCATACCAAACGACCAAACACACAAACAGTGAAAAACATGGCTGTTTCGTACGTGAAGGCTGGACGAAACCATATGAGCAGCAAGCTGCACCTTCTATATACTTCACAGCAAAAAGAAATGAGAGAAAGCTAGAAACAATGACATAATGAAAGCAGAAGCATAAAAACATACCAATAAAATAAATAAATACAAGGACCAAAATAGAAAAGAAAGAACTCCCCTTTGTTCATAAACTACCGGCTCCACCACTCAAGCCTGGGCTGAAGGAGCTTTGCGTGATATTCAGCGATGCCGGCAAATTGATGGCCCAAAATTCGTTGTTGCTCAAGGATTTGTTGTTGGGCTATATGGAGTTCCTCGAGCTGCGGTTTTCTAGGAAATGCTTTCTTTTTCAAAATCAACCGTTAAGAGAAACTAGTCTACCAATGTGAAAACACAAATGCCACAAAGAACGTTACAAGTAATACACACACACAAAAAAAAATGAAAAGTGCAAATTGGCTAAACAAGAAAAACAATTATCACTAAAATTTAAAACAACAACTAATTAACTCTTAACCATGCTAAGTAACAAAATTAAATAAACTAACCACTAAATTAAAGAAATGAAGTCTATAGTAAGTGAATGGAATGTAAACTAATAAAGAAAATTCAAAATTTTAACAAGTTTTATTGTGGCATTTCATCAAACATATGGTAGGCATAGAAGAAAGTAAGAAAGAACCCAAAAAAAAATAAGGGGAAAAATTTTTTTTTGAACAGTAGCATGAACAGTATAACGGTGCATGAACAGTGCACCATGAACAGTGCGGAGAGGAACAGTACGCCGGCGCCGTTTGGAGCACATCGAACAACATATTATAAACCTCTTCACAATTCAAGACGATTAAAATTTTCAAACTTAAAACCACATGAAACAAAATTATGTACAAATGAAGAAGAGCATGATGGTGAAAATCACTTACCCTCCCGGGTCATAGAAGTATGGAGACAATCTTCTTTTCTTTCTAACTCCAACATGATAAAGTTTAAGTCTATGTTTTCTTGCCATTAATGTTCCCTTTTCCAGATGATAGTTTTTCACAACTTCAAATAGAAGTATTTTGCTTACCAAGAATGGAAAAGTCCATTTAGACTTAAACTTATTAGTAGAAAGTCTCCATTGAAAGTCGTTCAACAACACTTGTTCTCCCGGCTTGAAATCTTGATTTTGATCATGCCTCCCTTGGGGTTGCACCACTGATTTGAAGCCTTCTTCCATTAATGTTTTGTGAATGCAAAATGAAGGACTAATACCCTTGAGCATTGGGAGTTTTGGATTGTCCACAAGGAAAGCATAATCCAAGTGACCCGTTATCTTCTTCAATTCTGACTCCAGAGGATCTTCAATGGAGGAGTTCATTTTACTTTCTTTTTCCATTTCAATCTTTTCAAACTCCGTCTCCTTGATGATAAGTGGCGATGACTCCACATGTACTATGATTTCATCAATCTCACATCACCCCTTCTTTGTTTCTTCACCTTGAACTATGGCGATCTCCAAAGGTTCTTCATCCTCTTTCTTTTGTTCTTCATTCTTTTCAATTCCTTCATGTTCATCTTCAACATACACTTTCTCATCCATCTTCCCTTCTCCTATTTCCTGCACGTTAGGTTGTGAGACATTCAATTCCATCCCACTCCTCAAATTAGTAGCTTCAGCCCACTCCCTAGAGTTTGGCCCTATATTGTTTGCGGGAGTCTCAACTTGTCTTTCTGAAACTAGGTTCACCAAGTTTTGAAGGGTGGCCTCTTGGTTCTTTAAGGATGCTTCCATTCTTTGGTTATGGGCCTTTTGAGTTTGAACTTGGGTTTCGGTATTCGTTATGAACTTTGTCATCAACTCTTCAAGGCTAGATTTCACCGATTGTTGAGGAGGTGAAGGAGGTTAGTATTGGTAAGGAAGGAATACTTGGGGTCGGGAACTTGATGAAGTTTGGAAACCGAGAGAATATGTTTGTGTTTGGTGCCCTTGATTGCTCCATGAGAAGTTCGGATAATTGTGCCATCCCGCATTAAAAGTATTGTTGTATGAATTGTGGGATTGCTTGCTTTCTCCAAGATAGTTCCCTTGCTCCATTGACCATGCATTGGAATTTCCCATAGCTTGGCACTCATAGGTTGGATAATTACCTCCACAAAAGTCATAAGATATCATCACTTGAGAGGGTTGTGGTGATAAATCATAATCCAAAAAGCTCATTTCTTAAGTATAAACAAAAACAAAAATTCAACACAAAAAAAAAATGCTAACTAAAAATTCAATCCAAGGATTTCTCACAAAAACAGGACAAACACACGAAAACACAAAATAAACAATTGGATTCATAAATAACTAACAAAATCACAAACAACAAAATGAATACTAACACTAGTAACAAGTATTATACAAACTAACAAAAAAAATGACTAAATCAATAGAATTCAAGCTTTCCTAATATTAACCAAAATAGCGGCAACGGTGCCAAAAACTTGTTGTGTTTTTGTTGTCTAGGCCTTTATACTAAATTTTTATCACAATCCTCAACAATTTGCACACAAACACAAGGCAAGTGCACCTATCGTTATGAGTAGTATAATGGCAAGTAAATTCAATATCGTATCCACGGGGATGGTTAAATATCATTACTCACTTTCTATTCTATTGTTTAGCCTATCAAATTTGTTTGTGAAAATGATTGAAATTATTACTAGGAATAGAAGTCTAGCTTAGCTAATTAAACTAACTTAAATAATTTTTGTTTGCAAGAGAGAATTCAATTGAGAAAACAATACTTGGATGGTTAATCCCCCTAGAATTACCTATGTGATAGAAATGTCCCTTGGTTGATAAATTTCACTTCTTATGTTTGATGAAATTCCAATGATAGAACTCACTCTATCTCTAGATGAAAGTTCTCTACTCTTATATTAATTAGTTGAAATCTCTTTCTAACCAATTCAACCCAAGAATGCATTAAGAATTGTTAATTTCCAATTAGATTTCTCTAATTATCAAGAAGATATTTAGGTTTCTATCTCTAGTTAACTAAATCATCTTCATTGTTTGTGTATGGTCTATTTCACCCTTCCTTTCTCAATTCCAAGTGAAAATTTCCAGATTATGAATCAATTGTCAATCACCCTTCCTTTGTCAATTCCAAGTGAAAGAATTCCAGATTTTGCATCATTAATCCACTCAATCAATTCAACCATTCAAACCCACAAACAATCCACAAGAAATTTGAATTCAATCAACCAAGGAAACAATTCATTCACATAAGTAAAATCTAGGGTTCATACCCATCCAAGTATTCAAAAGTTTAGCTCATCAACATACTACAAATCAAAGAACATAAAACAAGAAAGAAAGAGGAAGAATTGCTCATTTTCATGGTTGAAATCTCCTCTCTTCTTCAAGGTTGAAATTCGTCACTGTAGCATGGAGAAAATTGCAGCTTTTTCCATCAATCTTCAAGGTGGATGTTCTCCTTCTTCAAAGATTCAATCTTCTCTCTTGATTTCTCTTGCAAAGATGAAGAATTCGGATGAGATTTGAGTGAGTTTTGATGAGTTTTTGCTGTTTTCTGTCCACTCTCTCGGCTCCTCTTATTTCTGCCCTAAAGGGGTATTGAAATCTCCCCCAAAACAGAGATAAATGCAGCTTAAAAGCAGCTTCAGATCGGCACAAACGGCGCCGCTTATATCACAGCAAACGGCGCCGCTTGTCCCCAGTTTTGGTGCAAGTTTCTGCTGCCCGACTGTGACACTGTTTTGAATTCTAGGTGAATTCAGACCCCCAAATCGGCTGATATAGGTCTTGATGTCTTCATGAAAGTTCTATATCAGGATCTTAGAAGTTCCACAGAGATTTGAATCACATCAAATGGGCATCTATAACGCAAGATATTATCATTATACCAAACTGTGTCAAAAATGGAGCCCAATGCAGAACAGGTGAATTTGCAGCATAAGTAGCGTAGGCAAATGAACTCCGATTGACACACATTTTACCATTCTGAAAACGTCAGAATGTCTTCTATAATTGTCTAGAATACCACATTTGCATTTGAAATCTTCATAGAGGTCAAAATCGGACTTGAAATATGTCTACCAGTCTGTTTTTCCTCTGCATTTCTCTGTTGTTCTTCATTGTGTAAATTTCCCTTATTTGCTTCATTTAATTCCAAATCTTCAATAATATCACCTAAAGCAAATAAGAGATAAATGGAGTATAAATGGTGATTAAAACACCAAAATTTAACATAAAATGAAGCTCAAAATGATAATTATATGAAGCACAAATATAGAATATCAAACTCCCCCACACTTAGACATTGCTTGTCCCCAAGCAATACTACAAAACAACTAAGAAATTTGAACAATAATCCATAAGAAATAAAGGGTTGTTTGAAGTATTACGAAGGAGTGCAAAACAGAGAAAGCATTACTTCTTGAGAAATCTTGAGTAATCTACACAATCAATCTAAAAGTCATCCTAAGTATCCATCACAAAGATTAACCAATCACCCCTTGTCTTACAATGCAAGCAAGAATCCGCGTGTGTGTATATGTCCAGTTAATGCAAATGCTCAAAAATTATAAGAGTGAATTTCATGTTATTGGCCAAGGAATTCTCATCAAGAAAGCATAATACCCTATAAGCCCGACATTTACAAAACCTCTCCACTAATACGGTAACCAAAATTTAATCTCGATTAGGTATGACTTTCATGCTTGTAATATTAGGCTCAGGGAAAGTTTAGGGTGCCAAATGAAGGTAAGGAATTCAAGATCAAAGAAATGAGAGCTAAAGAGAAAGGAATGAGATATAAAACAAAAGCAATAACCCTTATTAGCCACAAGGAATATCACCATTCCCCTACATTCAACCACAAACTCCCATTCTCAACCAAATCCCTTCACTTTGGATTCAACCACTTGCACATATTAAGCTTCAACCCACAATCTTTCCATAATCACCCATCTTTATCAACTCATAAATTTAACCTCAATCATGACAAAATTTACAATAATAATAATAAAAACATATATACATCTTGAAGGCATCAAGAAATGTAATAAGTCTTCTCAATAATAGACAAATATATAACAATTTTTTTTCTATTTTCTCTTTTTTTTTCTTCTTTTTTTTTCGATTGAGGTGTAATCCAATTCCCGATCATATAAAATCATCTCACCACTCTTTTCTTTTTTTTTATAAAGCCTATTTTTCCTATCATCTTCCATTCCACCCATTGTTCCAATTTCCACAATACTCTTTGCTAACTTAAGGGTAAAAATGCATTTAGCTCTCGCAAAGAAGGGTTAAATATAAAGAGTGGAGTTTTAAAATTTGAAAGAAGGAAAAATCTAGAATATAGATTGGAAAATTTATGCACAAAGGCTTCAAGAAATGGTACTACGGATAAAATAAAGAGCGGTGGCTAGAAAGGCTCAATCGGGACAAAGAAGGCCTATTACCATCATTTCGAGATCAAACTAAGGTTACTTACTCATTTCGCCTCAAGGCAAGTGAATACGAGTTCTAGGGTAAAAGTTATGTTGAATTCTAAAGCCAATAACACACGATTCAATTTCATAATCATCACAACAAAAGCAAAGTGGAATGTGCTTAAACGATGAATTCCATACAAGCAAAGAATACAATGGGTGCTTACATAATCCAAGTTTAAGATACTAGTCATGACCTTTAGAATGTTTGTATAACTACTCTTTGAGAAAAGATAACACATGCAAGTCTTGAAATACCTTGGAGATTCCAAAAATAAAAACAAGCAAATTCAATAAAAAAAAAAATCATGGAAATAGCCTATACTACTAAAGCCAACAAGAAAATAGCGTATACTACTAAAGCCAACTAAACTCCCCCACACTTAAGACAACATTGTCCTCAATGTTGGGAGGAAGAGAAACAACAGATTGCATAAATAGAAATATGTAAACAAACTGCACAAGAAAGCCATACCAAAGCGACCAAACACACAAACGGTGAAAAACATGGCATGTTTAAATGCGTGAAGAGTTGGACTGAAACCATATGAGCGACAAAGCTGCACCTTCTATATACTTCACAGCAAAAAGAAATGAGAGAAAGCTAGAAACAATGACATAATGAAAGCAGAAGCATAAAAACATACCAATAAAATAAATAAATACAAGGACCAAAATAGAAAAGAAAGAACTCCCCTTTGTTCATAAACTACCGGCTCCACCACTCAAGCCTGGGCTGAAGGAGCTTTGCGTGATATTCAGCGATGCCGGCAAATTGATGGCCCAAAATTCGTTGTTGCTCAAGGATTTGTTGTTGGGCTATATGGAGTTCCTCGAGCTGCGGTTTTCTAGGAAATGCTTTCTTTTTCAAAATCAACCGTTAAGAGAAACTAGTCTACCAATGTGAAAACACAAATGCCACAAAGAACGTTACAAGTAATACACACACACAAAAAAAAATGAAAAGTGCAAATTGGCTAAACAAGAAAAACAATTATCACTAAAATTTAAAACAACAACTAATTAACTCTTAACCATGCTAAGTAACAAAATTAAATAAACTAACCACTAAATTAAAGAAATGAAGTCTATAGTAAGTGAATGGAATGTAAACTAATAAAGAAAATTCAAAATTTTAACAAGTTTTATTGTGGCATTTCATCAAACATATGGTAGGCATAGAAGAAAGTAAGAAAGAACCCAAAAAAAAATAAGGGGAAAAATTTTTTTTTGAACAGTAGCATGAACAGTATAACGGTGCATGAACAGTGCACCATGAACAGTGCGGAGAGGAACAGTACGCCGGCGCCGTTTGGAGCACATCGAACAACATATTATAAACCTCTTCACAATTCAAGACGATTAAAATTTTCAAACTTAAAACCACATGAAACAAAATTATGTACAAATGAAGAAGAGCATGATGGTGAAAATCACTTACCCTCCCGGGTCATAGAAGTATGGAGACAATCTTCTTTTCTTTCTAACTCCAACATGATAAAGTTTAAGTCTATGTTTTCTTGCCATTAATGTTCCCTTTTCCAGATGATAGTTTTTCACAACTTCAAATAGAAGTATTTTGCTTACCAAGAATGGAAAAGTCCATTTAGACTTAAACTTATTAGTAGAAAGTCTCCATTGAAAGTCGTTCAACAACACTTGTTCTCCCCCCCGGCTTGAAATCTTGATTTTGATCATGCCTCCCTTGGGGTTGCACCACTGATTTGAAGCCTTCTTCCATTAATGTTTTGTGAATGCAAAATGAAGGACTAATACCCTTGAGCATTGGGAGTTTTGGATTGTCCACAAGGAAAGCATAATCCAAGTGACCCGTTATCTTCTTCAATTCTGACTCCAGAGGATCTTCAATGGAGGAGTTCATTTTACTTTCTTTTTCCATTTCAATCTTTTCAAACTCCGTCTCCTTGATGATAAGTGGCGATGACTCCACATGTACTATGATTTCATCAATCTCACATCACCCCTTCTTTGTTTCTTCACCTTGAACTATGGCGATCTCCAAAGGTTCTTCATCCTCTTTCTTTTGTTCTTCATTCTTTTCAATTCCTTCATGTTCATCTTCAACATACACTTTCTCATCCATCTTCCCTTCTCCTATTTCTGCACGTTAGGTTGTGAGACATTCAATTCCATCCCACTCCTCAAATTAGTAGCTTCAGCCCACTCCCTAGAGTTTGGCCCTATATTGTTTGCGGGAGTCTCAACTTGTCTTTCTGAAACTAGGTTCACCAAGTTTTGAAGGGTGGCCTCTTGGTTCTTTAAGGATGCTTCCATTCTTTGGTTATGGGCCTTTTGAGTTTGAACTTGGGTTTCGGTATTCGTTATGAACTTTGTCATCAACTCTTCAAGGCTAGATTTCACCGATTGTTGAGGAGGTGAAGGAGGTTAGTATTGGTAAGGAAGGAATACTTGGGGTCGGGAACTTGATGAAGTTTGGAAACCGAGAGAATATGTTTGTGTTTGGTGCCCTTGATTGCTCCATGAGAAGTTCGGATAATTGTGCCATCCCGCATTAAAAGTATTGTTGTATGAATTGTGGGATTGCTTGCTTTCTCCAAGATAGTTCCCTTGCTCCATTGACCATGCATTGGAATTTCCCATAGCTTGGCACTCATAGGTTGGATAATTACCTCCACAAAAGTCATAAGATATCATCACTTGAGAGGGTTGTGGTGATAAATCATAATCCAAAAAGCTCATTTCTTAAGTATAAACAAAAACAAAAATTCAACACAAAAAAAAAATGCTAACTAAAAATTCAATCCAAGGATTTCTCACAAAAACAGGACAAACACACGAAAACACAAAATAAACAATTGGATTCATAAATAACTAACAAAATCACAAACAACAAAATGAATACTAACACTAGTAACAAGTATTATACAAACTAACAAAAAAAATGACTAAATCAATAGAATTCAAGCTTTCCTAATATTAACCAAAATAGCCGGCAACGGTGCCAAAAACTTGTTGTGTTTTGTTGTCTAGGCCTTTATACTAAATT
This sequence comes from Rauvolfia tetraphylla, assembly GCA_030512225.1. Taxonomy (NCBI): domain Eukaryota; kingdom Viridiplantae; phylum Streptophyta; class Magnoliopsida; order Gentianales; family Apocynaceae; genus Rauvolfia; species Rauvolfia tetraphylla. The sequence goes on from JAJQKT010000059.1 coordinate 8,508,905, forward strand.
TTTATCACAATCCTCAACAATTTGCACACAAACACAAGGCAAGTGCACCTATCGTTATGAGTAGTATAATGGCAAGTAAATTCAATATCGTATCCACGGGGATGGTTAAATATCATTACTCACTTTCTATTCTATTGTTTAGCCTATCAAATTTGTTTGTGAAAATGATTGAAATTATTACTAGGAATAGAAGTCTAGCTTAGCTAATTAAACTAACTTAAATAATTTTTGTTTGCAAGAGAGAATTCAATTGAGAAAACAATACTTGGATGGTTAATCCCCCTAGAATTACCTATGTGATAGAAATGTCCCTTGGTTGATAAATTTCACTTCTTATGTTTGATGAAATTCCAATGATAGAACTCACTCTATCTCTAGATGAAAGTTCTCTACTCTTATATTAATTAGTTGAAATCTCTTTCTAACCAATTCAACCCAAGAATGCATTAAGAATTGTTAATTTCCAATTAGATTTCTCTAATTATCAAGAAGATATTTAGGTTTCTATCTCTAGTTAACTAAATCATCTTCATTGTTTGTGTATGGTCTATTTCACCCTTCCTTTCTCAATTCCAAGTGAAAATTTCCAGATTATGAATCAATTGTCAATCACCCTTCCTTTGTCAATTCCAAGTGAAAGAATTCCAGATTTTGCATCATTAATCCACTCAATCAATTCAACCATTCAAACCCACAAACAATCCACAAGAAATTTGAATTCAATCAACCAAGGAAACAATTCATTCACATAAGTAAAATCTAGGGTTCATACCCATCCAAGTATTCAAAAGTTTAGCTCATCAACATACTACAAATCAAAGAACATAAAACAAGAAAGAAAGAGGAAGAATTGCTCATTTTCATGGTTGAAATCTCCTCTCTTCTTCAAGGTTGAAATTCGTCACTGTAGCATGGAGAAAATTGCAGCTTTTTCCATCAATCTTCAAGGTGGATGTTCTCCTTCTTCAAAGATTCAATCTTCTCTCTTGATTTCTCTTGCAAAGATGAAGAATTCGGATGAGATTTGAGTGAGTTTTGATGAGTTTTTGCTGTTTTCTGTCCACTCTCTCGGCTCCTCTTATTTCTGCCCTAAAGGGGTATTGAAATCTCCCCCAAAAGAGAGATAAATGCAGCTTAAAAGCAGCTTCAGATCGGCACAAACGGCGCCGCTTATATCACAGCAAACGGCGCCGCTTGTCCCCAGTTTTGGTGCAAGTTTCTGCTGCCCGATTGTGACACTGTTTTGAATTCTAGGTGAATTCAGACCCCCAAATCGGCTGATATAGGTCTTGATGTCTTCATGAAAGTTATATATCAGGATCTTATAGTTCCACAGAGATTTGAATCACATCAAATGGGCATCTATAACGCAAGATATTATCATTATACCAAACTGTGTCAAAAATGGAGCCCAATGCAGAACAGGTGAATTTGCAGCATAAGTAGCGTAGGCAAATGAACTCCGATTGACACACATTTTACCATTATGAAAACTTCAGAATGTATTCTATAATTGTCTAGAATACCACATTTGCATTTGAAATCTTCATAGAGGTCAAAATCGGACTTGAAATATGTCTACCAGTCTGTTTTTCCTCTGCATTTCTCTGTTGTTCTTCATTGTGTAAATTTCCCTTATTTGCTTCATTTAATTCCAAATCTTCAATAATATCACCTAAAGCAAATAAGAGATAAATGGAGTATAAATGGTGATTAAAACACCAAAATTTAACATAAAATGAAGCTCAAAATGATAATTATATGAAGCACAAATATAGAATATCATGGACATTTCCTCAATAGCTCCTTCCATCTCTCCCAAGAATCGTATAAGCTCTCACTCTCCATTTGTTGGAAAGAGAAGATATCATTTCTTAGCTTTGTAGTCCTTGCCGGAGGGAAATATCTAGCGAGGAACTTCTCGGCAAGATTGTTCCATGTAGTGATGGAACCCGGTGGAAGTGATTTTAACCATGACTTGGCTCGGTCTCTCAATGAAAATGGAAATAATCGAAGGCGGATGGCATCTTCGGAAGCCCCATTAATCTTGAAAGTATCACATATCTCCAAAAAGTTGGCAATATGAGCATTCGGGTCTTCGTCCGGTAAACCATCAAATTGCACCAATTGTTGAACCATTTGGAAGATATTCGGTTTGATCTCAAAATTGTTGGCTTCAACTCTTGGTCGGGCAATGCTTGACTCCGCTCCTAACAACGAAGGTCGTGCATAGTCTCCCATTGTCCTTGGTCTTGTGTTTGAGTCATGTGCCATAGGGTTCTCAATTTGAGGATTTTCACCTTCACCTTCAATTCCTTCAAGTATCACCTCTAGGTTTATACCCCTTGGATCCCAATAAAAAATCTGCTCAACTTCCGAATTAAGTTGATTCAATTCTCCCGAATTACTTGAGGTCATAAACCAAAAGAATTCACACCTTCACAACAAATAAAGTAAAAGTTTAGCTCAAAGAATACTTACTTAAAACAGAACAAAAACAGAGAAACATAAGCTAAGAACTCCAATTCACTAATGACTTACAAAATTATAAACAAGACAACAAATACTAACACTAGAAACAGGTATTATAACAACAAACAAGTAAAATGACTAAATCAATAGATTTCAAGCTTTCCTAATATTAACCAAACTCCCCGGCAACGGCGCCAAAAACTTGTTGTGTTTTGTTTCTATGCCTTTATACTAAATTTTTATCACAATCCTCAACAATTTGCACACAAACACAAGGCAAGTGCACCTATCGTTATGAGTAGTATAATGGCAAGTAAATTCAATATCGTATCCACGGGAATGGTTAAATATTATTACTCACTTTCTGTTCTATTGTTTAGCCTATCAAATTTGTTTGTGAAAATGATTGAAATTACTACTAGGAATAGAAGTCTAGCTTAGCTAATTAAACTAACTTAACTAATTTTTGTTTGCAAGAGAGAATTCAATTGAGAAAACAATACTTGGATGGTTAATCCCCCTAGAATTACCTATGTGATAGAAATGTCCCTTGGTTGATAAATTTCACTTCTTATGTTTGATGAAATTCCAATGATAGAACTCACTCTATCTCTAGATGAAAGTTCTCTACTCTTAGATTAATTAGTTGAAATCTCTTTCTAACCAATTTAATCCAAGAATGCATTAAGGTTTGTGAATTTCCAATTAGATTTCTCTAATTATCAAGAAGATGTTTAGGTTTCTATCTCTAGTCACCTAAATCTTCCCCATTGTTTGTGTATGGTCTATTTCACCCTTCCTTTCTCAATTCCAAGTGAAAATTTCCAGATTATGAATCAATTTTCAATCACCCTTCCTTTCTCAATTCCAAGTGAACAAAAATTTCAGATTATGCATCAATAATCCACTCGATCAATTCAACCATTCAAATCCACAAACAACTCACATGAAATTCAAATTCAATCAACCAATGAAACACTTCATTCACATAGGCAAAATCTAGGGTTCATACCCATCCAAGTATTCAAAAGTCTAGTTCATCAACATATTACAATTCAAAGAATATAAACCAATAAAGAAAGAGTAAGAATTGCTCATTTTCATAGTGTAAAATCTTCTCTTCTTCATGGTTTGAAATTCGTCACTGTAGAATGGAGAAAATTGCAGCTTTTTCCATGAATCTTCAAGGTGGATGTTCTCCTTCTTCAAAGATTCAATCTTCTCTCTTGATTTCTCTTGCAAAGATGAAGATTTGGGATGGGATTTGAGAGAGTTTTGGTGAGTTTTTGGTGTTTTTCTCCCACTTCAGCCGTCCCTCTTGTTTCTGCCCTAAAGGGGTATCAAAATCTGCCCCAAAAGAGATAGAAATGCAGCTTAAAAGCAGCTTCAGATCGACACAAACGGCGCCTCTTATATCACACCAAACGGCGCCGCTTGCCCCCAGTTTTGGTGCAAGTTTCTGCTGCCCGACTGTGACACTGTTTTGACTTCTAGGTAAATTTAGACCACTATATCAGCTGCTCTAGGTCTTAATGTCTTCATAGTAGTTGTATCGTAGGATCTTTGCTTTCCACAGAGATTTGAATCACCTCAATTGGGCATGTAGAACTCAAGATATGAGCATTATACCGAACTGTGTCAAAAATAGAACCCAATGCAGAACAGGTGACATTGCAGCATAAGTAGGGTAAGCAAATGAACTCCGATTGACACACATTTTACCATTCTGAAAACTTCCTAATGTCCTCTATAATGGTCTAGAATACCACTTTTGCATTTGAAATCTTCATGGAGGTCAAAATCCGACTTGAAATATGTCTACCAGGCTATTTTCCTCTGCGTTTCTCTGTTTTTTTCTTCATTGTGTAAAATCTCTTTGTTTGCTTCATTTAATTCCAAATCTTCAATAAACTCAGCTAAAGCAAATAAGAGATAAAGGGAGTGTAAATAGTGATTAAAACACCAAAATTTTGCAGAAATGTGAGCTCAGAATGATCATTATATGAAGCACAAATATAGAATATCAGTGGCCTTTGTATAGTTGATTCCATTTCAAGGCCATTAAGGGTCTATTATGATAACTTGGCTGCTGTATACATTTCCAAAAATAATAAGAGTGGTAGCTATAGTAAACACATAGACATCAAGTATCTGATGGTCAGAGATTACATCAAGAAGAAAGTTCTGTCAATTGAGCATATTAGTACCACCTTGATGGTGGCAGATCCTATGACTAAAGGATTACCAGCTACTGTTTTTCAGGATCATGTAACCCATATGGGACTTTGCTGCTCATTTTGACTTGCTTTTCTCTGATTATTTTGTCTAGAAAAATTATTGTTTTTCTTTATTTTACATGACTATGTGCATATGGTTTTCATGTATTAAAGTGTGATCTATATTAGATCCAATAAAGTAGACCCTGAATGATGCTTATATTAAGTACATTCATAAAGTTTTTACACTTGATTAGAAAATGTTATGCATAGTAATACATGGAAGGAAATGTTTGTTATAGAGCATGACTGTCATGATTCTTGTATTATACTTTCTTTTTGAGTGCATATTGCATAATCTTACAATTTTGAGTGACTACATTATTATATGGCCATATTTATGTTTTGTCACTCAATGCAGTTGTCTAACATCCAATGTATGGGCCAAGTGGGAGAATGTTAGCAATTATTCCTAATTTATTTAGGGACTTAAGTATGGCCCACACATTAAGTTACCATAATGATTAAGGTAACTAAGGTCTCTTATTAATGAGAAGTGGATAGGATAAGGATTCTATTTTTGATTGGATTATGCATACCAGTTAGTTTCATTGATGGACGGAAACATATGCGTACTATATTTACTCTGAGGGTCCCTAGCCTATCTATATATATGACGCCTGCGACATCCATCAGTCGACGAGATTTTCTTTTTGATAGATATAGGCTAGAAGATTTCAGGATTTCTGTCATGGATTACAAAGTTTGTGAGAATATCTTTCAATTTTGCTTGAACAATTATAGCTATTGCTGAAGGTATGTTTCTATATTGTTTTTCCGCTGCTATTCAGATGCATATCTTTAAAAGTTTCTAACAAAATTAACTTTCTGTAATTTTTCCACGCTTTCTCTCTCTAAAACGTTCTCCTTCACTTCTCCTTACAAATTAACTTCTAAACTTAAAAAAATCAAGAGTTTTAATACCAAAATGTTGTAATGTTAAAAATCATTAACTTGTCAATAAACAAAAAGTAGAATACCACTATCAATCGGTTTTGTAATCTTAGGGTGTGATTAGATAGAGTTTGATTTTGAGATTTCTGTCTTGGGTTCCGTAAAAGTTGAATTATTTGTGAGAATGAATATGGAATTCACATTTAAAATTTTAAGTTTGATTTTAGAACGAAACTCTATCTAAGTTGAGGCTTAATTATTTTGCAGTTACATAACAAAAACATATATTACTATAAGGTAGACAAATTTAACCTATATGATAATGGAAAATATACAAATAACCAAAAATCAGAAAACTCGCATCTCTGGCATGGCATTTGTCTCGATGTTCTCCACTGCCATCTGCATTCCCCCTCTAATTGAACTGATATGAATTGCTAATATCACCCTAAATTTATATTTTTATACTTACATATAGCCCTCATATCATTTCCCTTTCCAAAAAGTATTTTATTACACATAAACAAAGATATTAATTTATGAAGCCCACCACATTTGTATAATCGTAAATTATTGAATTTTTCAAAAGCTCATTGTATCTAATAGAACTGTTGAACGAAAATCATAGAATAAATAAACATGGAAATATGATAGAATCCAAATTTTATATGCTACATTCTTGAATATCATGAACTTGGATCTGAAAATGGATATAGAGTTATTCATTCTTTCTTACAAAAACCACAAAAGAAACCCTGTAAGTGTAGCAAACCTCAAGATTCTAGATCAGTTGCACTAAGTTTTGGCTAAAACTGTTTACAGATCGTAAATACATTAAGAAGATTACGGAGGAAGCTCGTTTAAAATGCCCTTCCCTTTGGCAGCCTGCGCCATGACCACCGCATGCATTCGCTTAAGTATTCATGCATCCATTAATTAGTTTTTCCTGGTTGTCCTTTGCTAATAGGAGTTTTTGGAGGAGCTGCTCTGGATGACCAAGAAATCGTCACGTTAGAAGAATCATCGCGAGTCACTGAACCCATCGTCAGTTTTTGGAAGTGCTGATATAGAACTCTGATGGAAAACGGAAGCCATGCGGAAGAAAAAGAGTATCCAACACTTGCCATTTCTAGCACTTCGTTGCTGGATATTTGCTTGAACAATTTATGTTTCGGAAAGAGGATTTTGTCTGTTTATTTCACCAATTGGTGCTTTATTTACTACTAGCATTGGCTATTTATAGGCACTTGGTTTTACCTGTTTCTTCGGAAAAGAACATGTGGAAGAAAACCAGCACTTGACTTGGGGCTGTTTGATTATTCTTAGATTTTGAATTAGGTCAAAACTCTTGAATATCAAGTATTTGATATTCAACTTTGAAAACCACAACTTTCAGAGACTTGTAATTTTTCAAAAGAAGCGGCCTTAGTTTTATTCTTTTCCAAAGGATGCAATTTCGCAAAATAATGATGTTGTGTTATGACTAATGTTCAAATTCAGCCGAAAATCTTGAAGCAATACAAAATATTCCACACCAATGGTGATATGGTTGACACCATTTGTGTGTAAACATGTGCCTTTGCGCGTAATGGAAACATTTTTGTCATTGGGAAGTCGTATAACTGCATGTTCCACATTTTGAAATGAGCAAAAGGAAATCAAGGAACTAGAAATGTGGTGTGTTGCCCTCGAATTAATTACCCAATGAATTAAAGTGTAATTCAACCTTTTACCTGTGGATTTTGACTCATATTGTTGTGGTTTCTGGAAAGTGGCATTTAGCCTAATAGGAGATATTGCTTGATTTTTGGTCATGTTGTTGCATTATTCCCAACCACCATGCATCTTGTTTGAGGGGTCTGGAGAAGGGATTAAGCCATACACAAAATCAAGTTTGTTTTTGGATAAGAGTGCCATCTTCATGGCATGTGACCAGAAATGGTAATTTTGTGCCGTGAGTAAGGGAGTAACTGAAACCAAAGATGGATTTTCGTTGGAATGAAGGTAGAAAGGGCTGGAATGAGCAATTTCCATATTGGAAGGAAGAAATGTGAGAAAAAGGAATTGTTTTTCCTTCATTCCTTCAGCCCAGTACAATCGTGTATATATACACTTTTCATCAACGAAAGAATCATAACATATGCTATTATAGTTAATTATATTAAATGCCTAAAATATATATGTTGCAAAAAAATTTGAAATTTGAACAATAATCAGAGCCATTTCGCTTCATTATTGGGGATGCTGATTCTACATGATTGGAGTTTCACCAATTTTTGATTATGTGTAATAAAATACTTTTTGGAAAGGGAAATGATATGAGGGCTATAAGTAAGTATAAAAGTATAAATTTAGGGAATTGATATTAGCAATTCATAGCAGTTCAGTTAGAGTAGGAATGCAGATGACAGTCAAGAACATCGTCACAAATGCCAGAGATGCGAGTTTTCTGATTTTTGGTAATTTATATATTTTCCATTATCATATAGGTTAAATTTCTCCACCTTATTGGAATATATGTTTTTATTATTTAACTGCAAAATAATTAAGATTACAAAACCGTGAAGTTAAATGGACGGCTGGGCAAAGAATCTTTCAACCTATTTCTTGAAAGTTTGGTCCCAACGCACTTGCCTTGCACTACAAGAAATTTTCATTTTTGCGACGGACTATTCCGTCGCAAATCCGTAGCAAATGATAAATTGCTACGGATTTACGACGAAATAGTTTGTCGCAAAAATAGAAGTCGCAAATTTGCGACGGATATCATTTCCGTTGCACATTTGCGACGGATGTCATTTCCGTCGCACATTTGCGACGGAAATAAGTTACGTCGCAAATCAGCGACGGAAATAATTTCCGTCGCTGATTTGCGACGGAAAAGATTCCCGTCGCAAATCTGCGACGGAAATATTCCGTTTCCGTCGCGGATTTGCAACGGATATATGCCGTCGCAGAAAATATCCGTCGCAAATCGGCGATGGATTTGCGACGGATATAATTCGTCGAAACTTAATTTATAATTTAATTTTGAATTAAATATTTTAAAATTTTTAAGCGATAAATTTTAATAATTTTTAAATAATTATTGTTAAAAAATAAGCATAATCAATAGAATAATTAAAAATAAAATATTAAATTAAAATAAATATAATGAATCCGTTAAATGTCAATATTTTATGTGTACAACAATGAAAAAAATGAAACAAAATCTATGTAGCTATAGAAGGCGGCGCTGCAGACGGTGGAGGAGGCGGAGGTGGATCTGGAAGGCCAGTCGTTGGAGGATGGTCGTCAGGCGGATCGACTGTGTAATCCTCACCAGCCCCGTCTGTCTGCTCTTCAGAATCAGGTATCGGAAAAGGAGGTGGAGGTGGAGAAGGCGGCGGAGGCAAATGTAGTGCCTCAGACATAACTCGCAAATACTGGTCCAAACTAGCAAAGCGTTGCTGGAAATAACCGCGCATCGACCTCTCTCTCTGTAACTGACTGTGAAGAGAGGCGTACTCTGGATGCGATGTAATCGAGCAAGCCGTTGGAACAGAGGGTGACGTGGACTGACATAACCTCCGTCGCATGTGAACTGCCTCGGAACCCAATCCAAAAATCCGATTCTTCGAAGCACCGCCAGCAACCTCCAAAAATAGGGTCTTCTCATCCGGTGGTTGCTGAGAGAGAGAGAGAGAGAGAGAGAGAATGTTACTTTTGGCCAATTTAATTTGTGGTTTGTGTAAACATGAACAAACAAAGAAACTACTATTTCCTCCTTGAATCACACATCCTTTATTTATGATACTCCTTCTATTTCAAATTATAAGATTTTTGGCCTTTTTTCTTTTTCCAAAATATTTGATTTTTTTTTACAATTTTTAAAGATTAATTTTCTAAAACTACCCTCAACGTAAATATACTATATTATTTTTTATTAATAAAATTAATTAAAATATAATTAAAAAATACCACTTATTTTTCTCTTCTTAATCTATATAAAAAATGTCAAAATATCTTATATTTGAAACGGATAGAGTATTATGATAGAAGGTGAAATTAATATTATTATGTGCATGAAAACAAAGCCATATCTCAAATTGGACATTCTAGATTTAATTTCCAATTAGAGAAATTCAAATTATCAGTTTGGACATTCATCTCGTTAGACTTAGAAGTATCCTTTGCTTGCTTACCCACCCAAAGCAAACAAAGGATAGTGTTTAACAACGTCCATATATATTGTTTAAGTAATAATTTAGTAGTTGAGTATCTAATCGATAAATAAAAAATCTGCATTGACCCTAGGAATTTAGTTAAGTATCTTACAGGAATATTCTCTTGCCTTTTTGTTTTCTTTTAGTTTCTTTAAGCTATGTTGGCACCAAACATCAGTCGAAATCATGTACAAGATCAGGAGGTTTGAAGCAAAGTCACCCACTGGGGAATAGAAATTGCGTATTTAGATTGGTCGGTTTTCCTTGGAACCAAATTGCATTGTTTAGTCTATGGCCGGCAGGGGTTATATCACGTACAGTGGCTTAGAAATCTGGAAAGCTTTGGTCAAAAATCTATTCAAACACTCCCAACTCATCTGTTCGGTCTCCTTTTTCTAATTCCTCTAACGACTTATGCAAGTCTTTTATTTTAGCGTCGCTATTTTCATTACTTCAATAATAGTATTTTACACAAAAAAGGTCATTAGCATGATAGACAATATATGAAGAACTTCTTGTACTAATATATGTCCTAGAATTAAAGGTTCTCAATTGTTTGATCACGCAAAGGAAAGAAATAAACCGGTACGAGCGGAAGGTACTATAGTAACATCATAAATAATTAAATTAAAATCTAAATGGGCTTCTCTTTTTTCTTCTAACTATTGGGAACTCTTACAAAATATAGGCCTTCTTGTCTCTCGTTTGGATTTTTTTGGAGGAAAAAAAGTTGTTTCTAGAAGGGGAAAAAAGTATTCAAAGTTCATCATTTAATTAACATATATCTAATTGTCAACTAATTAAATATATCATGTCCTCAAGCTAAATATAAAGACACGGACTCTCTCTACTTTAAAATATAAATTATTTATTTTTTTACTGACTAAAAATAAATAAATAAAGAATGTTTTTTATTATATCTTTTACTAATTTTATTAATATAATAGAGAAAAAGACATTTTATATTTATAACAAAATGTAACTTTAAAAAGTAATTTTTAAAATTTATAAAACATCAAATATTTTAAGAAAGAAAAACATTGGTAACGAATAGGTTTTCATAACAAATTTTCGATAGAGAAAATATAAAACTCTATAGTTGATAGAAAGCTCAACTTTTATTACTGGAATAAAGTCTAATTATATTAAACCATGCATTACCAAGATGGATTTGTATTGTCATAGAAATGAAGAAAAAACGTTGATCATAAGGGTTTTTTCTTTTGGCCCTTTTTCCGGTCAAAGTTATTGGACGGAGAGAGTTTGCCACGTCGTTTTGAAAAAACCGCCAAGTTTTTCAAAGTTTGGGTCAAAGTTGCGAACCACGTCATATATTATTGAAATTCAAATCCCCTAAAATCAACGGTTTCGTCGTCTTCCTCCTCTCTCAGCGCGTCCATGTCCTCTGCTGCTATAAAAGCCAAGAACTCATAATTCATCTGCACTTCAAAACACTCCCACGTACTACAGTCTACAGAGCAAGAACAGAAAGATCAAACCCCTGCTCTCTATCTCTCTTTAGCAATTAATTCTCTCCCTAGTATGGCTACGAGTGCGAACTCTTTCTCTAGCGAATGGCTTCCGTTTGCTTTCGAAAGTACTCTTCGGAGCGTTGAAAAACATAGGGTGGATTCAGCACTGCAAGTTCGTCCTACTGCTAGACTTTCATCGTCCTCGTTTAATTCCTTGATGACTCATCTGCTGAGAGCAGCTCCTACGAAAGGTCCGATCAATGGAGGAAAACCAGGCAAAAACAACTGAACCAAACGCCGAGAAATATATGCTTCAATGACGGTTTGAGCAACGTAACTAAAGGACATGGTTATTGATCTGTTAATGCTGTTTATGCACAACTGCCGAAGAGACAGTCGTTGGAGATTCGGAAGATTAGTTTTTTCATTCATTCGTTTGTTGCATGAAACGGACAAACAATGGATGAAGCAGATTCACAGATTAGTTTTTTTTTTTTTTTGTGGTTTTGTAATTTCTTCGACTCTCATGCCATTAATGTTCGGATAGCATTTGTTTCACAGTGTCACTATATACATACTAGTCCTTTTCATAATTGACTGTGGTTGGAGGATCTAAGTTTGACATACAGAAAGAGATATATCCACCAAATGCATTCACTATGATAAATCATATTTTCCCTATTATTTCTACTACTTTTTGCTTAATTTTTAGCAAACAATAATATGATGTATATTTAGATTGGGTTCTGCAATTGGGTTCTATTTTTTTTTTTTGGCAAACAATGCAATTGGGTTCTATTTAACTACTAACAGATATTTTAGATTTAAATTTATATTTTCAAAATAATTATACATCTACATGGTTTAAATATAAACTGTCATGACCTGACCACTACATTCGCTACAAGGCATCAACTGCAGATTTCCATTCGCTACAGAGGACTTTCCCACACAGCACTATGTCACTTAGCCCGAACCATTGGCTCTGATACCACTTTATTGAGAGATATGAGACAAATGAAGGACACAATAAATATCACAAGTAAATGACCCACACTACCAAGATTAAAATGACTCTCCTAAAAAACTCTGGTATTGATAAAGTGATAATTTATCAATAACCACCTAGCAAAAATAAATTTTATAATAAAATTATTGAAAATATTCTAACATTAGGATTTACGTAAAAAAAACTCCGCAACGGGTAAAAACTACTAGTCAGACACTGACCTGAACTTCCATTATAAAAATGGGATAACAAATTTTTCTTCTAGATATACTAGAGGGTAATACAACTAGCCTCACCAAAATAAGGTGGATACCAAGAAAAAAAAAATTAAAATAATCTCACGAGAGAATGGTGAATCAAAGTGGCTAAACAAACTCTGAAAAATAAACACTCTATTTTTCTCACTATCTCACTTTGAATACTCTCAAGACCTTTCTTGCCTTTCTCTCCTCTCTTCTTTTCTTCTCTTCTTCTTGCTTCTTGCTGGCGCATTCTTCTTGGCTTCCAAGGCTTGCTATTTATAGGCTTGAATCAGCAAACTTTGGTTTGCACATGACTTGTATTCCTTTGCACATGGCATGTATGCCTTTACACATGGTATACATGAGGTACACAATTATGACAGTGAGTTGAATCCCACAATTCTCCCTCTTCAACTCATAAAGGGAATTCCACATACCAGCTCCTCTTTTACAAAAGTCAAACTTTTCTTTTGACAATGACTTAGTCATCATATCTGCATTATTCTCGTCAGTGTGTATCTTTTCATGGACTAATTCCTTTAACTCCAAGACATCTCGAATCCAATGATACCGTACATCGATGTGCTTAGATAGAGAATGAAAAGTTGAATTTTTGCAAAGATAGATAGCACTTTGACTATCACAGTAAAGTTCGTACCTTTTTTGCTTTATTCCCAATTGACTTAGGAATTTCTTGAACCATAGGATTTCCTTGCACGCTTCAGTAGCTGCTATTTACTCTGCTTCTATAGTTTATAAAGCGACACATTTTTGTAGTCTGCTTTGCCAAGAGACTGCTATACCTCCAAACTTCATCAGGTACCTTGATGTGTGTTGTGTTTCGTTGTCTATGCCTTTATACTCAATTTTATCACAATCCTCAACAATTTGCATACAAACACAAGGTAAGTGTATCCATCGTTTAAATTAGTATAATGGCAAGCAAGTTTAAATATCGTATTCACGGGGATGGTTAAATATCATTACTGACTTTCTACTTTATTGTTTAGCCTAAGAAATTTGTTTGTGAAAATAATTGGAATAACTACTAGGAAAAGAAATCTAACTTAACTAATTAAACCAACTTAACCAATCTTGCTTGCAAGAGAGAATTCAATAGATAAAACAATACTTGGATGGAAAATCTCCCTAGAATTACCTATGTGATAGAAAGTCCCTTGCTTTATGTTGTGTTTTATTTCTATGCCTTTATAATAAATTTTTATCACAATCCTCAACAATTTGCACACAAACACAAGGCAAGTGCACCTATCGTTATGAGTCGTATAATGGCAAGTAAATTCAATATCGTATCCACGGGGATGGTTAAATATCATTACTCACTTTCTATTCTATTGTTTAGCCTATCAAATTTGTTTGTGAAAATGATTGAAATTACTACTAGGAATAGAAGTCTAACTTAGCTAATTAAACTAACTTAACTAATTTTTGTTTGCAAGAGAGAATTCAATTGAGAAAACAATACTTGGATGGTTAATCCTCCTAGAATTACCTATGTGATAGAAATGTCCCTTGGTTGATAAATTTCACTTCTTATGTTTGATGAAATTCCAATGATAGAACTCACTCTATCTCTAGATGAAAGTTCTCTACTCTTAGATTAATTAGTTGAAATCTCTTTCTAACCAATTCAACCCAAGAATGCATTAAGAATTGTGAATTTCCAATTAGATTTCTCTAATTATCAAGAAGATGTTTAGGTTTCTATCTCTAGTCACCTAAATCATCCCCATTGTTTGTGTATGGTCTATTTCACCCTTCCTTTCTCAATTCCAAGTGAAAATTTCCATATTTTGAATCAATTGTCAATCACTCTTCATTTCTCAATTCCAAGTGAACAAAAATTCCAGATTATGCATCCATAATCCACTCAATCAATTCAACCATTCAAACCCACAAACAATTCACAAGAAATTCAAATTTAATCAACCAATGAAACACTTCATTCACATAGGCAAAATCTAGGGTTCATACCCATCCAAGTATTCAAAAGTCTAGTTGATCAACATATTACAATTCAAAGAATATAAACCAACAAAGAAAGAGTAAGAATTGCTCATTTTCATGGTTGAAATCTTCTCTTCTTCAAGGTTTGAAATTCGTCACTGTAGCATTGAGAAAATTGCAGCTTTTTCCATGAATCTTCAAGGTGGATGTTCTCCTTCTTCAAAGATTCAATCTTCTCTCTTGATTTCTCTTGCAAAGATGAAGAATTGGGATGGGATTTGAGTGAGTTTTGATGAGTTTTTGCTGTTTTCTGTCCACTCTCTCGGCTCCTCTTATTTCTGCCCTAAAGGGGTATTGAAATCTGCCCCAAAAGAGAGAGAAATTCAACTTAAAAGCAGCTTCAGATCGGCACAAATGGTGCCGCTTATATCACACCAAACGGCGCCGCTTGTCCCCAGTTTTGGTGCAAGTTTCTGCTGCCCGACTGTGACACTGTTTTGACGTCTAGGTGATTTCAGACCCCCACATCGGCTGCTCTAGGTCTTGATGTCTTCATGAAAGTTGTAGATCAGGATCATTACTTTCCACAGAGATTTGAATCACATCAAATGGGCATCTATAACGCAAGATATGATCATTATACCAAACTGTTTCAAAAATGGAGCCCAATGCAGAACAGGTGACTTTGCAGCATAAGTAGGGTAGGCAAATGAACTCAGATTGACACAAAGTTTACCATTATGAAAACTTCAGAATGTCTTCTATAATTGTCTAGAATAACACGTTTGCATTTGAAATCTTCATAGAGGTCAAAATCTGACTTGAAATATATCTACCAGTCTGTTTTTCCTCTGCATTTCTCTATTGTTCTTCATTGTGTAAATTTCCCTTATTTGCTTCATTTAATTCCAAATCTTCAATAATATCACCTAAAGCAAATAAGAGATAAAGGGAGTATAAATGGTGATTAAAACACCAAAATTTAACATAAAATCAAGCTCAAAATGATAATTACATGAGGCACAAATATAGAATATCACTTTATGAATTGCCCTTCTTATATTTGATGATATTCCTTAATTAGAACACACTCTATCTCTGGATGAAAGTTCTCTATTATCAAATTAATTAGTTGAAATCTCTTTCTAACCAATTTAATCCAATAATGCATTAAGATTTGTGAATTTCTAATTAGATTTCTCTAATTAACAAGATGATGTTGAGGTTTCTATCTCTAGTCACCTAAATCATCCCCATTGTTTGTGTATGGTCTATTTCACCCTTCCTTTCTCAATTCCAAGTGAAAATTTCCAGATTATGAATCAATTGTCAATCACCCTTCCTTTCTCAATTCCAAGTGAACAAAAATTCCAGATTACGCATCAATAATCCACTCAATCAATTCAACCATTCAAACCCACAAACAATTCACAAGAAATTCAAATTCAATCAACCAATGAAACACCTCATTCACATAGGCAAAATCTAGGGTTCATACCCATCCAAGTATTCAAAAGTTTAGTTCATCAACATATTACAATTCAAAGAATATAACCAATAAAGAAAGAGTAAGAATTGCTCATTTTCATGGTGTAAAATCTTCTCTTCTTCAAGGTTTGAAATTCGTCACTGTAGCGTTGAGAAAATTGCAGATTTTTCCATGAATCTTCAAGGTGGATGTTCTCCTTCTTCAAGGATTCAATCTTATCTCTTGATTTCTCTTGCAAAGATGAAGATTTGGGATGGGATCTGAGTGAGTTTTCTTGGTGTTTTGGAGCCTTTTCTTCCCACTCCAGCCGTCTGCCTATTGTTGCCCTAAAAGGGTATTTATATCCAGCCCAAAAGAGAGAGAAAAGTAGCAGGAGAATAGCTTCAGATCGACACAAATGTTCCCAGACTAAACGGGGCCGCTTGCTCCCAGTTTTGGTGCAGTTTTGGTGCATTGTTCAGTTGCAAGACTGTGACAGTAGTTTTGAATTTTATCTGAATTCAGAGCATTAAATCGGCTGATCTAGGTCTTAATGTCTTCATGAAATTGTATAGCAGGATCTTAGATTTTCACAGAGATTTGAATCACCTCAATTGGGCATCTAGAACTAAAGATATGGTCATTCTACCAAAATATGTCAAAACTGGAACACAATGCAGGATAGGTGACTTTGTAGCATAAGCAGGGTAGGCAAATGAACTCCGATTGACACCATTATGAAAACTTCAGAATGTCCTCTATAATGTTTTAGAATATCACTTTTGCATTTGAAATCTTTATGGAGGTTAAAATCACACTTGAAAATTCTCTACCAGTCTATTTTTCTCTACATTTCTCTATTTTTTTCATTGTATAAAATCTCCTTGTTTGCTTCATTTATTTCCAAATCTTCAATAATCTCACCTAAAGCAAATAAGAGATAAAGGGAGTATAAATAGTGATTAAAACACCAAAATTTAACATAAATTTAAGCTCAAAATGATAATTATATAAAGCACAAATATGGAATATTAATGTGGATCTTCTCCTGTCAATGTCTCCAGCATGTCTGCATCTGTATAACATTCCAATATAGGCTTTCCATTATCAAAACACAAACAGTATCTAGTTTTGCCTTTAAGATACCTGAGTATCCAGTTAACAGCATTCTAATGCTCTCTACCAGGATTAGACAGAAATCGACGTATACACCAACTGCATAAGCTATATCTGGTCTGGTACACACCATAGCATACATTAAGCTACCAACATTTGAAGAGTAAGGAACTTTCTTCATATGTTCCTTATCTTACTTACTTTCAAGACATTGCTTTGCACTGAGTTTGAAGTGACCTGCTAGTGGAGTAGAAACCGTCTTGGCCTTACTCATGTTGAAACGGTCAAGTACTTTCTCAATATACTTTTCCTGAGACAACCAAAGTTTACCATTCTGTCTGTCTCTAGTGATCCTCATTCCAAGAATTTGCTTTGTTGGCCCTAAGTCTTTCATTGTAAAAGACTTGTTTAACTCTTTCTTTAACCTGGCAATATCATGGCCAACAATTAACATGTTATCAACATAAAGTAGGAGGATAATAAAATCACCATCAGAAAATTTTTTCACAAACACGGAATGATTTGATGTAGTCCTACGATAGCCATGTTCTATCATGAAAGAATCAAATTTCTTGTACCACTGCCTTGGTGCTTGCTTCAACCCGTACAAGCTTTTCTTGAGTTGACAAACAAAGTGTTCCTTTCCTTGGACTTTAAACCCCTCCGGCTACTCCATGTAGATTTCTTCTTCAAGATCTCCATGAAGAAAGGCTGTCTTTAAGTCAAGTTGTTGAATCTCCAAGTTCAAGCTAGCTGCTAGTCCAAGAACACCTTAAATAGAAGACATTTTAACTACAGGAGAAAATATTTCCTCAAAATCAATACCTTTCTTTTGATAGAAGCCTTTCACAAGCAATCTGGCCTTGTATCTTGGTTTAGAGATATTTTCTTCTTCCTTCAGCTTGTAGACCCATTTGTTCTTCAAAGCTTTTTTCCCTTTAGGAAGTTTTACCAAATCATATGTATGATTGTCGTGTAAGGATTTCATCTCTTCTTGCATAACTTTCAACCACTCAGTCTTGCTTTCATGGTTTATAGCTTCTTCATAAGTCTTTGGTTCTCCCCCATCAGTGAGCAGCACGTACTCTTAAGTACTATATCTGGTTGAAGGTCTCCTTTCTCTGGTAGATCTCCTGAGTTCTAGTTGTGGTTATGGAAATGGTTGTATTGCTGGCTCAGTTATTGGAACATCATCATTGTTGACCTGTGATATTCTATATTTGTGCTTTATCTAATGATCATTTCAAGTTCACATTTCTACTAAATTTTGGTGTTTTAATCACCATTTACACTCCCTTTATCTCTTATTTGCTTTAGGTGAGTTTGTGAAAGATTTGGAAGAAAACGAAGCAAACAAAGAGATTTTACACAATGAAGAACAATAGAGAAATGTAGTTGAAAAACAGACTGGTAGATATATTTCAAGTCCGATTTTGACCTCCATGAAGATTTCAAATGCAAAAGTGGTATTCTATACAATTATATAGTACATTCTGAGGTTTTCAGAATGGTAAAATTTGTGTCAATCGGAGTTCATTTGCCTACCCTACTTATGCTGCAAAGTCACCTGTTCTGCATTGGGTTCCATTTTTGACACAGTTTGGTATAATGATCCTATCGTGAGTTATAGATGCGCAATTGATGTGATTTAAATCTTCATGGACAGATAAGATCCTGATCTACAACTTTCATGAAGACATTAAGACCTAGATCAGCCGCTTTGGTGGTCTGAATTCACCTAGAATTCAAAACAGTGTCACAGTCGGGCAGCAGAAACTTGCACCAAAACTGGGGGCAAGCGGCGCCGTTTGGTGTGATATAAGCGGCGCCGTTTGTGTCGATCTGAAGTTGCTTTTAAGCTGCATTTCTCTCTCTTTTGGGGCAGATTTTGATACCCCTTTAGGGCAAAAACGAGAGAGAGGGCTGGAGTGGCCAGAAAACAGCAAAAACCTACTCAAATCCCATCCCAAATCTTCATCTTTGCAAGAGAAATCAAGAGAGAAGATTGAATCTTTGAAGAAGGAGAACATCCACCTTGAAGATTCATGGAAAAAGCTGCAATTTTAGCCATGCTACAGTGAAGAACTTCAACCTTGAAGAAGAGAGGAGATTTCAACCATGAAAATGAGCAATTCCTCCTCTTTCTTTGTTGTTTTATGTTCTTTGGTTTTTAATATGTTGATGAGCTAAACTTTTGAATACTTGGATGGGTATGAACCCTAGATTTTACTTATGTGAATGAATTGTTTCCTTGGTTGATTGAATTCAAATTTCTTGTGGATTGTTTGTGGATTTGAATGGTTGAATTGATTGAGTATATTAATGATGCATAATCTGGAATTTTTGTTCACTTGGAATTGAGAAATGAAGAGTGATTGACAATTGATTCAAAATCTGGAAATTTTCATTTGGAATTGAGAAAGGAAGGGTGAAATAGACCATACACAAACAATGGGGATGATTTAGGTAACTAGAGATAGAAACCTAAACATCTTCTTGATAATTAGAGAAATCTAATTGGAAATTCACAATTCTTAATGCATTCTTGGGTTGAATTGGTTAGAAAGAGATTTCAACTAATTAATCTAAGAGTAGAGAACTTTCATCTAGAGATAGAGTGACTTCTATCATTGGAATTTCATCAAACATAAGAAGTGAATTTTATCAACCAAGGGACATTTCTATCACATAGGTAATTCTAGGGGGATTAACCATTCAAGTATAGTTTTCTCAATTGAATTCTCTCTTGCAAACAAAGATTAGTTAAGCTAGTTTAATTAGTTAAGTTAGATTTCTTTTCCTAGTAATTATCCCAACTATTTTCTCAAACAAATTTGTTAGGCTAAACAATAGAGTAGAAGTGAGTAATGGTAATTGACCATCCCCGTGGATACGATATTTAAACTTGCTTGCCATTATACTAACCTAAACGATAGGTGCACTTGCCTTGTGTTTGTGTGCAAATTGTTAAGGATTGTGATAAAATTGAGTATAAAGGCATATAGACAATAAAACACAACAAGTTTTTGGCCTGCTCTGCCTCAGGTCCCCCATGCTCGTCATGATTGACTTGTTGATGTGCTGGTTCTAGGTTGACTGGAATTTCTAGATACAGTCTTGGTTTATCATCTTTCTTGATGTCTTCAATGGTTTGATCTTCAAAGAAGACAACATCTCTACTTCTAATCAATTTCTTATCAACAGGATCCCAGAGTCTGTATCCAAACTCTTCATGTCCATTGTTGTGTTGTTTTGCATGCCCTTATACTAAATTTTATCACAATCTCTAACAATTTTCACACAAAACACTAGGCAAGTGCACCTATCGTTTTGATTAGTATAATGACAAGTAATTTAAATGTCGTATCCACAGGGATGATCAATTACCATTACTCACTTTCTACTCCATTGTTTAGTCTATCAAATTTGCTTGTGAAAATGATTGAAATAACACCTAGGAATAAAAATCTAACTTAAACAGAAAAATTCAGTTTATGTAAATTTCAGTTTGCAAGAGAAAATTTCAATTGAGAGAATAATACTGGAATGGAAAATCCCCCTAGAATTACCTATGTGATAGAAAAGTCCCTTGGTTAATGAATTCCCCTTCCTATGTTTGATGAAATTCCTAAATTAGTACTCTCTCTATCTCTAGATGAAAGTCCTCTACTTTTAGATTAATTGGTTGAAATCTCTTCCTAACCAATTCAACCTAAAAATGCATTTACATTAGTGAATTTCAATTAGATTCTCTAATTACCAAGAAGATGTTGAGGTTCCTATCTCTAGTCACCTAAATCATCCTCATTGTTTGTGTATGGTCTATTTCACCCTTCCTTTCTCAATTCTAAGTGAAAAATCCAGATTATGAGCCAATCAACAACTGAATTAATTCAAGCAATCAAACCTCCAAATTAGATTTCTCTAATTACCAAGAAGATGTTGAGGTTTCTATCTCTAGTCACCTAAATCATCCCCATTGTTTGTATATGGTCTATTTCACCCTTCCTTTCTCAATTCCAAGTGAAAAAATCCAGATTATGAATCAATTAATAGCTGAGTCAATTCAAACAATCAAACCCACAAACAATCCACAAGAATTCGGAATTCAATCAACCAAGAAAACCAATCATTCACATAGATAATAACTAGGGTTCATAACCATCCAAGTATTCAAGAATTTAGCTCATCAACATATTACAATTCAAAGAACATAAAGCAATAAAAGAAGAGTAAGAATTTCTCATTTTCATGGCTCAAATCTTCTCTTCTTCAAGGCTTGGAGTTCTCCAACTTGCTTGTGAAAAGTTGTGTTCTTGAGCTTGAATCTTCAAGATTGATGTTCTCCTTCTTCAAAGATTTGATCTTCTCTCTTGATTTCTCTTACAAAGATTGAAGATTTGGGAGAGGTTTTGGATGTTTTTCTCTCTGTTTTTCTCCTCTCTGGAACCCTAGACGGCCGCCCCCTTCAAATTCCCTAAAAGGGTATATATATACCTCACAAAAAGAGAGCAACAATTGCAGAAAATTCTGTTTCTGTCAAAACGGTACCGTTTGGATTATTGGTGATTAATAGCATTAAATCGGACGATCTAGGTTTTCCTGTCTTCATGAAAGTTGTATATAATACTCTTATGTTTCTATAGAGATTTGAATCACCTCCGTTGGACATCTAGAACTCCAGATATGGTAATTACACCACAATGTGTCAAAACTGGAACCAAATTCAGAAATACTGATTTTACACTATATGTAGGGTGACCAAACGAATTCGGATTGATGTAAATGTTACCATTCTGGAAATTTCAGAATCTCCTCTATAATTGTCCAGAAGATCGTATCTGCATTTAAAATCTCTAAGGAGGTCAAAATCCCACTTGGATTGTTCTGTCCCACTGCCCTGTTTTGCATTCTTCTTTTTTTTTCTTCATTATAAGTATGTAGAATTTCCTTCATTGCTTCATTGTGCTGGTGTTTGAAGACTAAAATTCAACAGAAATTTGAGCTCAAAATGATCATTATATTAAGCACAAATATGAAATATCAAACTCCCCC
Source organism: Rauvolfia tetraphylla (assembly GCA_030512225.1). NCBI lineage: Eukaryota > Viridiplantae > Streptophyta > Magnoliopsida > Gentianales > Apocynaceae > Rauvolfia > Rauvolfia tetraphylla. The sequence continues at coordinate 8,531,082 of JAJQKT010000059.1, forward strand.
ACACTTAGACATTGCTTGTCCCCAAGCACTACTACAAAACAACTAAGAAATTTGAACAATAAACCACAAGAAATAAAGAGTGTTTTGAAGCATTTCAAAGGGAGGCAGCATAGAGACAACATTACTTCTTTAAGAAAATTTGGAGCATGTCTACACAAACAATCTAAACGTCGTCCCAAATACCCATCACAAAGATTAAACAATCACCCCCTTGTCTTATAAAGCAAGTAAGAATTCGTATGTGTGTGTGTGTCCAGCCAATGCAAATGCTCAATAATTATAAGAGGGGAATGTCATATTATTGGCCAAGGAATTCGTATCAACAAAGCATAATGCCCCATAAGCCTGGCATTCACAAAACCTCTCCACTAATACTGTAACCAAAATTTAACCTCGATTAGGTAGGACTTTCAAGCTTGTATCTTTAGGCTTAGGGAAAGTTTAAGGTGTCAAACGAAAGGTAAGGAATTCAAAGTCAAAGAAATGAGAGCTAAATAGAAGGTAATAACCCTTATTAGCCACAAGAAATATCACCATTCCCATATATTTAACCACAAACTCCCATTCTCTACAAAATTCCCTCACCTTGGATTCAACAAACTTGTACAAATCATAGTCCATCCCACAACTTTTCCATCATCACCCATCTATGGCAACCCAAAATTTTATACCTCAATCATGACAAAATTTACAATAATACAATGAAAACAATGAAGGCATCAAGAAATCTGAGAAGCCTTCAAAGCAATAAACATACACATATTTTTCTCTTTTTTTTTTGATTTTTTTTTTGAGGTATAATTCAATTTCCGATCATATAAGGTCATCACACCCCTCTTTTTTTTTCTCTACCCATAAAACCTATTTTTCCTGTCTTCCATTCCACCATTTGTTCAAATTTTTACAATACTCTTTGCTAACTTAAGGGTAAAAATGCATTTAGCTCTCGCAAAGAAAGGTCAATAAATTTAAAGAGTGGAGTTTAAAATTTAAAAGAAGGAAAAAAAAAATATAGATTGGAAAATTTATGCATAAAGGCTTCAAGTAGGGTACTATAGATAAAATAAAAAGGGATGGTTAGAAAGGCTCAATCGGGACAAAGAAGGCCTACTACCCTCATTTCAAGATCAAACTAAGGTTACCTATTCATTTCGCCTCAAGGCAAGTGAATGCGGGTTCTAGGACAAAAATTTTGTTAAATTCTAAGGCCAATAATGCAAGATTCAACTCCATAATTAGTACAACAAAAGCAAAGGAAAATGTGCTTAAAAGATGAATTTTATACAAGCAAAGAATACAAGGGGTGCTTAGTTAATCAAGTTTAAGGTACTAGTTAAGACATTTAGAACGATTGTATAACTACTCTCTGAGAAAAGATTGAACATGCAAGTTTTGAAATACCTTGATGATTCCAAAAATAAAAACAAGAAAATTCATCCATAATTCATAAAAATAAACTATACTAAAGCCAACTCCCCACACTTAAGGCAACGTTGTCCCCAATGTTGGGAGAAAGATACACAAAAGACTATAAATAGAAATTTAAAGATTGCACTCCAAAAAACCAAACACAAAAACGGTTAACAAAAGGGTTGCTTCGCACGTGAAGGCTGGGTAAACCCATATGAGCAGCAAACTGCACCTTCTATATACTACACAACAAGAATGCATAAGAGAAAGTTGGAAACAAGGACAAAATTAGAATTCAAGCATAAAAACATAAGAAGAAAATAAAGAAAGAGAATGAGAAAAAGAGAAAAGAGAACTCCCCAGATGTAGCGTTCATGCACCGCTTGCTCCACCATTAGCGTCGGGGCCAGCTTCACTCTCCTCCTTTTTTTTTTTTTTTTATTTCCAAGAATCCAGATCATGGAGGATTAAAGAAACGTTTTCAAGTCCCTTAGGATCCCCGCCATGATAGAGTTTGAGTCGATGACCGTTAACGTTAAATGTTCCTTTATCTGGATGTGCAACCTCCACTACACCATAAGGGTAGACCTTGTTTACTTCAAACGGTCCGGACCATCTAGATTTGAGCTTTCCGGGAAAGAGCCTCAACCGAGAATTGAACAATAATACTCGATCTCCTTCCTTAAATTCTCGGTTTGGCAGCACATGTTTGTCATGCCATTGCTTCACCTTCTCCTTGTAGATTAGTGAATTATCATAGGCTTCTCTCCTCCATTCATCAATTTCATTGCTTTGGAGCATTCTTTGCTTTCCTGCAATGTTAAGATCAAAGTTAACCAGCTTGATAGCCCAATATGCTTTATGCTCAACCTCCACTGGTAAATGACAAGATTTTCCATAAACCAATCTATATGGAGTAGACCCGATGGGAGTCTTGTATGCTGTCCTATATGCCCACAAAGCATCATCAAGCTTAACACTCCAATCCTTTCTAGTATGCTCAACAATCTTTTCCAAAATTCTTTTGATTTCTCTATTAACAACTTCTACTTGACCACTAGTTTGAGGATGATACGGCGTTGCTATCTTGTGAGTAACACCTAATCGATGCAAGACTTTCTCAAGTTGTTGGTTACAAAAGTGAGTTCCCCTATCACTTATTATAGCTCTAGGAATGCCAAAGCGAGTAAACAATTTCTTCAAGAATTTAACAACTACTCTAGCATCATTTGTGGGCAAAGCTTGGGCTTCGACCCATCTAGAGACATAATCAACTCACGACTAAAATATATGTATTACCAAAAGAGTTTGGAAAAGGACCCATGAAATCAATACCCCAACAATCAAATATTTCACAAACTTGAAATGTAGAGAGAGGCATTTCATGTCTTTTTGAGATATTACCTGTACGTTGGCAATTATCACACTTTTCAACATACCTTTGGGCATCCTTAAACAAAGTCGGCCAATAGAATCCCGATTCTAGTACCTTTCTGGCTGTCCCATTATCTTGATAATGACCACCGGCTGGACCTTTATGGCAATGCTCCAAAATGTCCATATTCTCGTGGTATGCTACACATCTCCTTATGATTTGATCTGCACAAATTCGAAATAGATATGGATCTTCCCAAAGATAGTACTTTAACTCCGAAAAGAATTTCTTCTTTTGTTGAGGAGTCAAGTTCTTCGGTAAGATCCGACTCTACAATATAGTTAGCATAATCTGCAAACCAAGGAGTGTGATCATTATGACCTACGACCGAGTATAACCTCTCATCGTGGGAATGTATCATTGATGTCTTCCTCATTCAATCGCTCCAAATGTGGGTTCTCCAATCGTGATAGATGATCGGCAGCAAGATTTTTCCGCCCCTCTTTTTGTCCCTTATCTCCAAATCAAATTCCCTGCAACAAAAGTACCCACCGAATTAGTCTAGGCTTTGCATCATGTTTGTTAAGAAGATATTTGAGTGCCGAATGGTCAAGTATAAACAACAACTTTAGACAAAATGAGATAAGAACGAAATTTTTCAAAAGCAAAAACTATAGCAAGCGACTCCTTCTCGGTTGTGGTATAATTCTCTTGTGCTTCCGTTAAGGTCTTGCTTGCATAGTATATTGGTTGAAAATACCTTTCTCTCCTTTGTCCAAGTACTGCTCCTACTGCAAAATCACTTGCATCACACATTAGTTCAAAGGTAAGAGACCAATTGGGGGCAACCAAGATAGGAGACTCTATCAGTTTTTGTTTCAACAAATTGAAAGCAAATAAGCAATTCTCATCAAACACAAAGGCCACATCTTTTTTCAAGTAAATTTGTGAGAGGTTTGGAAATTTTTAGAAAAATCCTTTATAAACCTTCTATAGAAACCAAACGATGACCAAGAAAACTTCTAATTGCCTTCACGAAGTTGGTGGTGGTAATTTCTCTATGGTTTCTATCTTGGCTCTATCAACCTCTATGCCCTTGCTAGAAATCTTATGCCCCAAAAACGATACCTTCTTTAACCATAAAATGACATTTCTCCCAATTCAAAAACTAAATTGGTTTCTTCACATCTTTGCAAAAACCTTTTCAAGATTTTTTCAAACAAAGTTCAAAGGAATCACCAAAGACAGAGAAATCATCCATAAAGACTTCCATAATATCCTCCACTAGACCTTCAAAAATAGCTAACATGCATCTTTGAAAAGTAGCGAGAGCATTACAAAGACCAAATGGCATACTGACGGTAAGCAAAAAGTACCATAAGGACAAGTAAAAGTAGTTTTCTCTTGATCCTCCGGGCTATTGGAATTTGAAAATACTCCCAAAAACCATCAAGAAAACAATAATACACCGTGACCCTGCGAGTCTCTCAAGCATTTGATCAATGAAAGGCAGTGGAAAATGATCCTTCCGAGTGGCATCATTGAGCTTCCGTGATCGATACATACCCTCCATCCCGTCCACGGTCCTCATGGGAATCACTCGCTTTTTCTCATTGGGTACCACAGTCATCCCTCCTTTCTTGGGCACTACTTGGACGGGACTAACCCATGGACTATCCGAGATAGGATAAATAAGACCGGCATCCAGAAGCTTGATTACCTCCGCTTTTACCACTTCCTTCATGTTTGGATTTAACCTTCTTTGGGGTTGCACCACTGGCTTGAAGTCTTCTTCCATCAATATTTTGTGGGTGCAAAATGAAGGACTAATACCATTGATGTCAGAGATTTTCCATGCCATTGCCTTTTTATGCTTCTTTAACACTTTGATGAGCTCATGCTTATGCTCTTTTTGCAAATTGTTTGCAATGATCACTGGAAGTTTAGAATTATCTGCAAGAAAAACATATTCCAAATGATCTGGTAACTTCTTCAGCTCCAACTCTGGGGGATCTTCAATGGAAGATTTCATTCTACTCCCTTTTTCCCTTTCAATCTTCTCAAACATCATCCCTTTGGTTGTGAATGGGGATGACTCCAAATGTGCTATAATTTCGTCAACTTCATGCTGCCCATCCTTTATTTCTTCACCTTGAAATAGAGATATTTTCAAAGGGTCATCAATCAATAATTCCTGCACATAATCGGAGACAATGTTACCAATAACATCTATCCTATAACAAGAATCATCATGATCAAAAGAATGTTTCATAGCCTCAGGAACTTTAAAAATAACTTCTTCTTCTCCTGCCCTAAGGGTCAATTTTCCTTCACGTACATCTATATTAGCCTTAGCGGTAGCTAGAAAAGGTCTCCCTAAAATTAATGGCACATCAATATCCTCATTCATGTCAAGTATCACAAAATCAACAGGAAATATGAATTTATCAACTTTCACAAGCACATCTTCAATAATTCCCCTAGGATACTTAATCGATCTATCTGCCAATTGAATGCTCATCCTAGTAGGTTTAGGTTCACCCAACCCTAACCTTTTAAACATGTCATATGGCAACAAATTAATGCTAGCTCCTAAATTTGCTAATGCTCTACCAATTGACAAACTACCAATAGTGCAAGGGATAGTGAAACTACCTGGATCCTTTAGCTTTTGGGGTAACTTGTTTTTGTTTTGAAGAATGGCTGAACATTCCTCGTTCAATGTCACCATTGAGAACTCTTCTAGCTTTCTTTTCTTGGAAAGGATCTCCTTTAAGAATTTAGCATATCTTGGCATCTGTGAAAGAGCTTCAACAAACGGTAAGTTGATATGCAATTGCTTAAAGAGTTCAAGAAATTTACCAAATTGTTCGTCCTTTTTCTCTTGTTGAAGTCGGGCAGGATATGGAATTTTTGGCTTGTATTCTGGAATTTCCTTTTTCTTTTGTGCTTCTTTCTTCTCAATCCTTTCTTCATCATCCACATGCAATGGTTCTTCCATCTTCCCTTTTTTTGTTTCTTGCTCCTTTTGCTTTAGAACCTCCAATTCCTTCCCACTCCTCAAAGTGATGGCTTTAGCATGTTCTCTCGGATTTGGCTCGGTATTACTTGGGAGGGTTCCAACTTGCCTTTCCGAAACAAGCTTCGCCAATTGGCCTATTTGATTTTCCAAGTTGTGAATAGAAGCCTCTTGGTTCCTTAGGGATGCTTCTTGAATTTGGAACCGATTTTCAGTTGCCGCAATAAACTTTGTCATTAATTCCTCAAGGCTAGACTTCACCGGTGGTTGAGGAGGTGGAGGAGGTTGATGTTCGTAAGGAAGAGATGGTTGGGGTCGAGAGCTTGATGAAGATTGGAAACCGGGAGGATGTAGCGGTCTTTGTTGTCCTTGATTACTCCATGAAAAGTTTGGATGATTTCGCCACCCCGGATTATAAGTATTGGTATAAGGATTGTTGGGCTGCCTCCCTCCTCCAAGATAGTCCACATGCTCCGATGATGATGTATTAGAAGTTCCCATGATTTGGCATTCATGATTTGGGTGACCATCTCCGCAAAAGTCACAAGCCATCATCACTTGGGAGATTGAAGGTGACCGACTTAAGCTCTCGATCTTCTTGTTTAGGGCTTCAAACTTAGCCTCCAAAGCCATCATCATATCTACATTGTGTACTCCATTAGCCTTGGCTTTCGGTCTAGGATTCCCCCATTGGTAATTGTTCATTGCAATATTTTCAATAAGATCATGTAACTCTTCCGGTGTCTTCAAATTTGTAGTTCCTCCGATGAAGCATCAATAAGTTGCTTGGAAGGGAAATTTAACCCACTATGGAATGTTTGCATTTGCAGCCCCAAATCTAGACCATGATGTGGGCATTTTCTCAATAGCTCCTTCCACCTCTCCCAAGAATCATATAAGCTCTCACTCTCCATTTGTTGAAAAGAGAAGATGTCATTCCTTAGCTTGGCTGGCCTTGCCGGAGGGAAGTATTTAGCGAGAAACTTCTCGGCAAGATCGTTCCATGTAGTAATAGAGCCCGGTGGAAGTGACTTCAACCATGACTTGGCTCGATCCCTCAATGAAAATGGAAATAGCCGAAGGCGGATGGCATCTTCGGAAGCCCCGTTAATCTTGAAAGTATCACATATTTCCAAGAAGTTGGCAATGTGAGCATTTGGGTCTTCGTCCGGCAAACCATCGAATTGCACCAATTGTTGAACCATTTGGATAATATTTGGCTTGATCTCAAAATTGTTTGCTTCAACTCTTGGCCGAGCAATGCTTGACTCCGTTCCTAACAAAGAAGGTCGTGCATAATCTCCCATAGTTCTTTGCCTTTCATTCCCATTGTGTGCCATATTGTTCACTTGTTGAATACTTTCACCTTCAATTTCAACTCCCTCAAGTACTACTTCAAGATTGATACCCCTTGGATCCCAATGAAAAATTTGTTCAGCTAGGGAATTAATTTGAGGCAATTCCTCCAAATCACTTGAGATCATAAACCAAAACAAATTCACACCTTCACCACAAATAAAAGTAAATGTTTAAAGCAAAGAATTTTTGTTTTTTCTTCACTAAAACAAAACAAAAACAGAAAAATAGCTCAAATAAAACAAAAACAGAGGAACACAAACTAAGTACTTCAATTAACCAATAACTAACAAAATTCCAAACAAGAAAACAAATGCCAACACTAGTAACAAGTATTACACAAACTAACAAGTAAAATGACTAAATCAATAGAGTTTGAGCTTTCCTAATATTGACCAATTGTTCCCCGGCAACGGCGCCAAAAACTTATTGTGTTGTTTTGCATGCCCTTATACTAAATTTTATCACAATCTCTAACAATTTTCACACAAAACACTAGGCAAGTGCACCTATCGTTTTGATTAGTATAATGACAAGTAATTTAAATGTCGTATCCACAGGGATGATCAATTACCATTACTCACTTTCTACTCCATTGTTTAGTCTATCAAATTTGCTTGTGAAAATGATTGAAATAACACCTAGGAATAAAAATCTAACTTAAACAGAAAAATTCAGTTTATGTAAATTTCAGTTTGCAAGAGAAAATTTCAATTGAGAGAATAATACTGGAATGGAAAATCCCCCTAGAATTACCTATGTGATAGAAAAGTCCCTTGGTTAATGAATTCCCCTTCCTATGTTTGATGAAATTCCTAAATTAGTACTCTCTCTATCTCTAGATGAAAGTCCTCTACTTTAGATTAATTGGTTGAAATCTCTTCCTAACCAATTCAACCTAAAAATGCATTTACATTAGTGAATTTCAATTAGATTCTCTAATTACCAAGAAGATGTTGAGGTTCCTATCTCTAGTCACCTAAATCATCCTCATTGTTTGTGTATGGTCTATTTCACCCTTCCTTTCTCAATTCTAAGTGAAAAATCCAGATTATGAGCCAATCAACAACTGAATTAATTCAAGCAATCAAACCTCCAAATTAGATTTCTCTAATTACCAAGAAGATGTTGAGGTTTCTATCTCTAGTCACCTAAATCATCCCCATTGTTTGTATATGGTCTATTTCACCCTTCCTTTCTCAATTCCAAGTGAAAAAATCCAGATTATGAATCAATTAATAGCTGAGTCAATTCAAACAATCAAACCCACAAACAATCCACAAGAATTCGGAATTCAATCAACCAAGAAAACCAATCATTCACATAGATAATAACTAGGGTTCATAACCATCCAAGTATTCAAGAATTTAGCTCATCAAAATATTACAATTCAAAGAACATAAAACAATAAAAGAAGAGTAAGAATTTCTCATTTTCATGGCTCAAATCTTCTCTTCTTCAAGGCTTGGAGTTCTCCAACTTGCTTGTGAAAAGTTGTGTTCTTGAGCTTGAATCTTCAAGATTGATGTTCTCCTTCTTCAAAGATTTGATCTTCTCTCTTGATTTCTCTTACAAAGATTGAAGATTTGGGAGAGGTTTTGGATGTTTTTCTCTCTGTTTTTCTCCTCTCTGGAACCCTAGACGGCCGCCCCCTTCAAATGCCCTAAAAGGGTATATATATACCTCACAAAAAGAGAGCAACAATTGCAGAAAATTCTGTTTCTGCCAAAACGGTACCGTTTGGATTATTGGTGATTAAGAGCATTAAATCGGACGATCTAGGTTTTCCTGGCTTCATGAAAGTTGTAGATAATACTCTTATGTTTCTACAGAGATTTTAATCACCTCCGTTGGACATCTAGAACTCCAGATATGGTAATTACACCACAATGTGTCAAAACTGGAACCAAATTCAGAAATACTGATTTTACACTATATGTAGGGTGACCAAACGAATTCGGATTGATGTAAATGTTACCATTCTGGAAATTTCAGAATCTTCTCTATAATTGTCCAGAAGATCGTATCTGCATTTAAAATCTCTAAGGAGGTCAAAATCCCACTTGGATTGTTCTGTCCCACTGCCCTGTTTTGCATTCTTCTTTTTTTTTCTTCATTATAAGTATGTAGAATTTCCTTCATTGCTTCATTGTGCTCCAAATCTTCAATAAACTCGTCTAAACCAAATAAGAGAGAAAGGGAGTGTAAATGGTGTTTGAAGACTAAAATTCAACAGAAATTTGAGCTCAAAATGATCATTATATTAAGCACAAATATGAAATATCATCCATATCCCAAGAAAATACATTGTTTAGGCTTACTATCAAGTTTAGACCTTTCGTCTTTGGGAATATGAACGAATGTTCTGCAACCAAAAACTCTTAAATGCTTGTAAAAAACTTCATTCCCTGTCCAAACTCCTTGAGGAATATCACCACCCAAAGGAACTAATGGAGAAAGGTTGATCAAGTGGACTGCCGTTCTCATTGCTTCACCCCAAAAAAGTTCTGACAGTCTGGCATAAGAAAGCATGCATCTGATGTGCTCTGTGATTGTCCTGTTCATTCTTTCAGCTACACCATTGTGTTGCGGAATCTTTGGTACACTTTTCTCAAGTCTAATGCCATGATTTCTGCAATATGCTTCAAAGGGACCTCTGTATTCGCCACCATTGTCTGTCCTGACACACTTCAATTTTTTTCTGTTTCTCTTTCCACCTTGACATGGAGGTTTTTGACTGATCCTTTGACTTCAAAGAAAAACACCATACCTTTTGAGAAAAATCATCGATAAAGGTCACGAAATATAATGCACCACCAAGTGTACTTTCACCTATATGACATATATCAGTATGAACCAACTCCAAAGGAAATAATTTTCTTGATGGAGGAAATTTCTGAAATAAAACTCTATGTTGTTTTCTAACTAAACAATGAGTGCAGGTGATATTCTATATTTGTGCTTTATATAATGATCATTTCGAGCTCACATTTCTACTAAATCTTGGTGTTTTAATCACCATTTACACTCCCTTTATCTCTTATTTGCTTTAGGTGAGTTTGTTAAAGATTTGGAAGAAAATGAAGCAAATAAGGGAAATTTACACAATGAAGAACAGTAGAGAAATGCAGAGGAAAAACAGACTGGTAGACATATTTCATATCAGATTTTGACCTCTATGAAGATTTAAAATGCAAAATTGGTATTCTAGACAATTATAGAGGACATTCTGAAGTTTTCATAATGGTAAAATGTGTGTCAATCGGAGTTCATTTTCCTACCCTACTTATGCTGCAAAGTCACCTATTCTGCATTGGGTTCCATTTTTGACACAATTTGGTAGAATGATCATATCGTGAGTTACAGATGCCCAATTGATGTGATTCAAATTTCTGTGGAAATATAAGATCCTGATCTACAACTTTCATGAAGACATCGAGACCTAGATCAGCCGATTTGGTGGTCTGAATTCACCTAGAATTCAAAACAGTGTCACAGTCGGGCAGCAGAAACTTGCACCAAAACTGGGGGCAAGCGGCGCCGTTTGGTGTGATATAAGCGGCGCCGTTTGTGTCGATCTGAAGCTGCTTTTAAGCTGCATTTCTCTCTCTTTTGGGGCAGATTTTGATACCCCTTTAGGGCAAAAACGAGGGAGAGGGCTGGAGTGGACAGAAAACAGCAAAACACCAAGAAAACACACCAAATTCTTCTTCCAATCCATCAATCTTGCAAGAGAAATCATGAGAGAAGATTGAATCATTGAAGAAGGAGAACATCCACCTTGAAGATTCATGGAAAAAGCTGCAATTTTCTCCATGCTACAGTGACGAATTTCAACCTTGAGGAAGAGAAGATTTTACACCATGAAAATGAGCAATTCTTACTCTTTCTTTATTGGTTTATGTTCTTTGATTTGTAGTATGTTGATGAACTAAACTTTTGAATACTTGGATGGGTATGAACCCTAGATTTTGCCTATGTGAATGAGGTGTTTCATTGGTTGATTGAATTTGAATTTCTTGTGAATTGTTTGTGGGTTTGAATGGTTGAATTGATTGAGTGGATTATGGATGCATAATCTGGAATTTTTGTTCACTTGGAATTGAGAAATGAAGAGTGATTGACAATTGATTCAAAATCTGGAAATTTTCACTTGGAATTGAGAAAGGAAGGGTGAAATAGACCATCCACAAACAATGGGGATGATTTAGGTGACTAGAGATAGAAACCTAAACATCTTCTTGATTCTCTAATTGGAAATTCACAATTCTTAATGCATTCTTGGGTTGATTTGGTTAGAAAGAGATTTCAACTAATTAATCTAAGAGTAGAGAACTTTCATCTAGAGATAGAGTGAGTTCTATTATTGAAATTTCATCAAACATAAGAAGTGAAATTTATCAACCAATGGACATTTCTATCACATAGGTAAGTCTAGGGGGATTAACCATTCAAGTATTGTTTTCTCAATTGATTTCTCTCTTGCAAACAAAGATTAGTTAAGTTAGATTTCTTTTCCTAGTAATTATTCCAACCATTTTCTCAAACAAATTTGTTAGGCTAAACAATAGAGTAGAAGTGAGTAATGGTATTTAACCATCCCCGTGGATACGATATTTAAACTTGCTTGCCATTATACTAATTTAAACGATGGGTGCACTTGCCTTGTGTTTGTGTGCAAATTATTGAGGATTGTGATAAAATTGAGTATAAAGGCATAGACAACAAAACACAACAAGTTTTTGGCGCCGTTGCCGGGGAATTCGGTTAATATTAGGAAAGCTTGAACTCTATTGATTTAGTCATTTTACTTGTTAGTTTGTATAATAATTGTTGCTAGTATTAGTATTCATTTTGTTGATTGTAATTTTGTTAGTTATTGGTGAATTGTAGTGTCTAGATTGTGTTTTTGTGTGTTTGCCCTGTTTTAGTGAGAAAACCTTGCTTTGAATTTTTAGTGAGCATTTTTTGTGTTGAATTTTTGTTTGTATTTATTGTTAAGGAATGAGTTGTTTGGATTATGATTTATCACCACAACCCTCTCAATTGATGATGTCTTATGACTTTTGTGGAGGTAGTTATCCAACCTATGAGTGTCAAGCCATGGGAACTTCCAATGTATGGTCAATGGAGCAAGGGAACTATCTTGGAGAAAGTAAGCAATCCCACAATTCATACAACAATACTTATAATCCGGGATGGCACAATAATCCGAACTTCTCATGGAGCAATCAAGGGCACCAAACACAAACACATTCTCTCTATTTCCAAACTTCATCATGTTCCCAACCCCAAGTATTCCTTCCTTACGAATACCAACCTCCTCCACCTCCTCAACAATCGGTGAAATCTAGCCTTGAAGAGTTGATGACAAAGTTCATAGCAAATACCGAAACTCAAGTTCAAACTCAAAAGGCCCTTAACCAAAGAATGGAAGCATCCTTAAAGAATCAAGAGGCCACCCTTCAAAACTTGGTGAAGCTAGTTTCAGAAAGACAAGTTGAGACTCCCGCAAACAATACCAAGCCAAATTCTAGGGAGCGGGCTGAAACTACTAGTTTGAGGAGTGGGATGGAATTGAATGTCTCACAGCCTAACGTGCAGGAAATAGGAGGGAAGATGAATGAGAAAGTGCATGTTGAAGATGAACAAGAAGGAATTGAAAAGAAGGAAGGACAAAAGAGAAACGATGAAGAACCTTTGGAGATTGCCATAGTTCAAGGTGAAGAAGCAAAGAAGGGGCGGTGTGAGATTGATGAAATCATACTACATGTGGAGTCATCACCATTTATCATCAAAGAGACGGAGTTTGAAAAGATTGAAATGGTAAAGAAAAGTAGAATGAACTCCTTCATTGAAGATCCTCCGGAGTTAAAATTGAAGAAGACACCAGGTCACTTGGATTATGCTTTCCTTGTGGACAATCCAAAACTCTCAATAATCAATGGTATTAGTCCTTCATTTTGCACCCACAAAACATTAATGGAAGAAGACTTCAAACCAATGGTGCAACCCCAATGGAGGCATGACCAAAATCAAGTTCTCAAGCCGGGAGATCAAGTTTTATGGAATGACTATCAATGGTTCACGAGTAAGTTTAAGTCTAAATGGACTTCTCCATTTTTGGTAAGTAAAACACTCCCATATGAAGTTGTGAAAAGCTATCATCCAAAAAATGGGACATTAATGGTAAGTAAATTTAGACTTAAACTTTATTATGTTGGAATTAGAAAGAAGAGAAGATTGTCTCCACACTCCTATGACCCAGGGGGTAAGTGATTTTCACCATCTTTTCTCTCCTTTACTTGTGCATAATTGTGTTTAATGTGGTTTTGAGTTTGAAAATTTTAATTGTCTTTAATTGTGAAGAGTTTTATAATGTGTTGTTTGGTATGATTTTTATGTTTGTAATAAATTATTTTGTTAAAATTTATTGTTGAATTTGTAGTTGAGTATGGCAAAAAGTTACTGTTCATCGCGTCATCGTGGACAATTCCGATTACGCTAACCGGGGTAAACGGCGCCGCTTGGTGCCTTCCGAGCGGCGCTGCTTTACACGTACAAAAAAAAATTCTCGTTCTGCTCCAGTTTCAAAACTGGATTGAAACGGCGCCGCTTGGTGCGTTTCCCAGTGCGGCGCTGTTTCATCGTTCACCCTTAAAAAAACACACAAAACCCGCAACCGAAACCTCTTCTTCTTCCTCTCTTTTTCTCTCTTTTTCCTTCCCCTCATCTCTGTTCTCTCTTTCCATTTTCTTTGTTCAAGAAATTCCATCCTTCCCACATTTTTTTTTTCTTACACCTCACTTCATCCTCCCACTTCAACTTTGAGTCACACCAACTTTCAAGCACTCCATTAGTTTGTCTCTTCTAACCTTTTCTCTTGCAATCTTTATTTATTTATTTTTTTTTCTGTTCTTTGGGTTAAATGCTTTGGTAATTTATGATTGTGGTGCATTTGTTTGTTGTTGGCTTGCAATTCTTCTCTAATGTTGTTGGTTATTTCTTGCTTTCTTCTATGCCTACCATGTGTTTGATGAAATGCCACAATGAAACTTGTTAAACTTGTGAATTTTCTTTATTAGTTTACATTCCATTAGCTTACTATAGACTTCCTTTCTTTAATTTAGTGGTTAGTTTATTTAATTTTGTTACTTAGCATGGTTAAGAGTTAATTAGTTGTTGTTTTAAATTTTAGTGATAATTATTTTTCTTGTTTAGCCAATTTGCACTTTTTATTTTTTATTTCTTTTTTTTTATGTGTATTACTTGTAACGTTCTTTGTGGCATTTGTATTTTCACATTGGTAGACTTGTTCCTCTTAACGGTTAATTTTGAAAAAGAAAGCATTTCATAGAAAACCGCAGCTCGAGGAACTCCATATAGCCCAACAACAAATCCTTGAGCAACAACAAATTTTGGGCCATCAATTTGCCGGCATCGCCGAATATCGCGCAAAGCTCCTTCAGCCCGGGCTAGAGTGGTGGAGCCGGCGGTTTATGAACAAAGGGGAGTTCTTTCTTGTCTATTTTGGTCCTTTTATTTATTTATTTTATTGGTATGTTTTTATGCTTCTACTTTCATTATGTCATTGTTTCTAGTTTTGTTTCTAGTTTGGTATGGCTTTCTTGTGTAGTTTGTGTTACATATTTCTATTTATGCAATCTGTTGTTTCTCTTCCTCCCAACATTGAGGACAATGTTGTCTTAAGTGTGGGGGAGTTTAGCTAGCTTTAGTAGTATAGGCTATTTTCATGATTTTTTTTTTTTGATTGAATTTGCTTGTTTTTATTTTTGGAATCTTCAAGGTACTTCAAGACTTACATGTGTTATCTTTTCTCAAGGAGTAGTTATAGTAGTTATACAAGCATTCTAAAGGTCATGACTAGTACCTTAAACTTAAATTAAGTAAGCACCTCTTGTATTCCTTGCTTGTATGGAATTCATCGTTTAAGCACATCCCACTTTGCTTTTGTTGTGATGATTATAAAATTGAATCTTGTGCTATTGGCCTTAGAATTCAACATAACTTTTACCCTAGAACCCGCATTCACTTGCCTTGAGGCGAAATGAGTAAGTAACCTTAGTTTGATCTCGAAATGATGGTAATAGGCCTTCTTTGTCCCGATTGAGCCTTTCTAGCCACCGCTCTTTATTTTATCCGTAGTACCATTTCTTGAAGCCTGTGTGCATAAACTTTCCAATCTATATTCTAGATTTTTCCTTCTTTCAAATTTTAAAACTCCACTCTTTATATTTAACCCTTCTTTGCGAGAGCTAAATGCATTTTTACCCTTAAGTTAGCAAAGAGTATTGTGGAAATTGGAACAATGGGTGGAATGGAAGATGATAGGAAAAATAGGCTTTATAAAAAAAAAAAAGAAAAGAGTGTTGAGATGATTTTATATGATCGGGAATTGGATTACACCTCAATGGAAAAAAAAAAAAAAAAAAAAAAAAAAAAAAGGAGAAAAGAAAGAAAAAAAATTGTTATATATTTGTCTATTATTGAGAAGGCTTCTTACATTTTTTGATGCCTTCAAGATGTATATATGTTTTCATTATTATTATTGTAAATTTTGTCATGATTGAGGTGAAATTTATGAGTTGACAAAGATGGGTGATGATGGAAAGATTGTGGGTTGAAGCTTAATATGTGCAAGTGGTTGAATCCAAAGTGAAGGGATTTGGTAGACAATGGGAGTTTGTGGTTGAATGTAGGGGAATGGTGATATTCTTTGTGGCTAATAAGGGTTATTACTTTTGTTTTATGTCTCATTCCTTTCTCTTTAGCTCTCATTTCTTTGACTTTGAATTCCCTACCTTTCGTTTGGCACCCTAAACTTTCCCTGAGCCTAATATTACAAGCATGAAAGTCCTACCTAATCGAGATTAAATTTTGGTTACCGTATTAGTGGAGAGGTTTTGTGAATGCCGGGCTTATGGGGTATTATGCTTTCTTGATGAGAATTCCTTGGCCAATTACATGAAATTCACTCTTAAAATTGTTGAACATTTGCATTGGCTGGACATATACACACATGCAGATTCTTGCTTGCATTGCAAGACAAGGGGTGATTGGTTAATCTTTGTGATGGATACTTAGAATCACTTTTAGATTGATTGTGTAGATTGCTCAAGATTTCTCAAGAATTAATGCTTTTTCTGTTTTGCACTCCTTTGTAATACTTCAAAACACTCTTTATTTCTTGTGGATTATTGTTCAAATTTCTTAGTTGTTTTGTAGTATTGCTTGGGGACAAGCAATGTCTAAGTGTGGGGGAGTTTGATATTCTATATTTGTGCTTTATATAATGATCATTTCGAGCTCACATTTCTACTAAATCTTGGTATTTTAATCACCATTTACACTCCCTTTATCTCTTATTTTCTTTAGGTGAGTTTGTTAAAGATTTGGAAGAAAATGAAGCAAATAAGGGAAATTTACACAATGAAGAACAGTAGAGAAATGTAGAGGAAAAACAGACTGGTAGACATATTTCATATCAGATTTTTACCTCTATGAAGATTTCAAATGCAAAATTGGTATTCTATACAATTATAGAGGACATTCTGAAGTTTTCAGAATGGTAAAATTTGTGTCAATCGGAGTTCATTTTCCTACCCTACTTATGCTGCAAAGTCACCTATTCTGCATTGGGTTCCATTTTTGACACAATTTGGTATAATGATCATATCGTCAGTTACAGATGCCCAATTGATGTGATTCAAATTTCTGTGGACAGAGAAGATCCGGATCTACAACTTTCATGAAGACATCGAGACCTAGATCATCCGATTTGGTGGTCTGAATTCACCTAGAAGTCAAAACAGTGTCACAGTCGGGCAGCAGAAACTTGCACCAAAACTGGGGGCAAGCGGCGCCGTTTGGTGTGATATAAGCGGCGCCGTTTGTGTCGATCTGAAGCTGCTTTTAAGCTGCATTTCTCTCTCTTTTGGGGCAGATTTTGATACCCCTTTAGGGCAAAAACGAGGGAGAGGTCTGGAGTGGACAGAAAACAGCAAAACACCAAGAAAACACACCAAATTCTTCTTCCAATCCATCAATCTTGCAAGAGAAATCATGAGAGAAGATTGAATCATCGAAGAAGGAGAACATCCACCTTGAAGATTCATAGAAAAAGCTGCAATTTTCTCCATGCTACAGTGACGAATTTCAACCTTGAGGAAGAGAAGATTTTACACCATGAAAATGAGCAATTCTTACTCTTTCTTTATTGGTTTATGTTCTTTGATTTGTAGTATGTTGATGAACTAAACTTTTGAATACTTGGATGGGTATGAACCCTAGATTTTGCCTATGTGAATGAGGTGTTTCATTGGTTGATTGAATTTGAATTTCTTGTGAATTGTTTGTGGGTTTGAATGGTTGAATTGATTGAGTGGATTATGGATGCATAATCTGGAATTTTTGTTCACTTGGAATTGAGAAATGAAGAGTGATTGACAATTGATTCAAAATCTGGAAATTTTCACTTGGAATTGAGAAAGGAAGGGTGAAATAGACCATCCACAAACAATGGGGATGATTTAGGTGACTAGAGATAGAAACCTAAACATCTTCTTGATTCTCTAATTGGAAATTCACAATTCTTAATGCATTCTTGGGTTGATTTGGTTAGAAAGAGATTTCAACTAATTAATCTAAGAGTAGAGAACTTTCATCTAGAGATAGAGTGAGTTCTATTATTGAAATTTCATCAAACATAAGAAGTGAAATTTATCAACCAATGGACATTTCTATCACATAGGTAAGTCTAGAGGGATTAACCATTCAAGTATTGTTTTCTCAATTGATTTCTCTCTTGCAAACAAAGATTAGTTAAGTTAGATTTCTTTTCCTAGTAATTATTCCAACCATTTTCTCAAACAAATTTGTTAGGCTAAACAATAGAGTAGAAGCGAGTAATGGTATTTAACCATCCCCGTGGATACGATATTTAAACTTGCTTGCCATTATACTAATTTAAACGATGGGTGCACTTGCCTTGTGTTTGTGTGCAAATTATTGAGGATTGTGATAAAATTGAGTATAAAGGCATAGACAACAAAACACAACAGCAGGATTTGAGACTTACAGCTTTTACATCAGGTAGAAGTTGTTGTTTGACAAGCCTCTGGAGCCCTTTCTCACTCATGTGGCCAAGTCTTTCGTGCCAAAGGTCTGAGGAGGATTCTACAACTGCATTGACTTCTCCTTTGCTTAGCTTTGCTTTCATAACATAAAGTGAGCTTGCTTTTATACATTTATCGATGACAAGATTTTCTTTTGTCAGCTTCCATTTCCCTTCGTTGAATTGGTTTGCATAACCTTCATCATCAAGCTTGTCGGTGGAGATGAGGTTGAGACGAACATCCCGTACATGTCTCACGTTCTTTAAAATTAGTTGACAACCGGTACTGCAATTAAGGTAAATGTCTCCAATACCGATAATTTTGCAAGAGCCATCATTTCCCATTCTTACATGACTAAGATCTCCTGGAGTGTAAGATGAGAAGAATTTCCTGTGAGAAGTAGCATGCTAAGAAGCTCCTGAGTCAATAACCCAATCACTATTATGACAGATTAGGCTAATACTAGAATCATCATAAACAAGTTCAATCTCATCATCAATTACTGTGGCAGTTGTCTCAAAATTTTCCTCCTTGTCTTCGCTTTTTGTATTGGCTAGATCTTTCTTCCATTTCTGGCATTCCTTCTTGTAATGCCCCTTCTTGTGACAATAGAAGCACTCAACATCTCTTTTAGACTTGGACTTACCTCTTGATCTGTTATATCTGTTGTGGGAACCTCTAGACTTGCTTCTCCCCCTCCTGTGATTTTTTTCTGCAACAAGTGCTTGAGGCTCTGAATTTAATCCTTGATCCATCCTCCTGGTTTCTTCATTGTACAAAGCTTCTTTGACCATCTCCAATATAACAACACCACCTGGAGCAGAATTTAAGACAAAAACAACAAGTGTTTCCCAACTATCAGGGAGTGAAATGAATAGTAATATTGCTTGCACATCCTCATTTAGCTTTAGATTTACAGCATCAATGCGGTTTATTTATCCCTGAAAATCATTTAGCTGCTCGGACATATTTGCTCCTTCTTTGTAACGTAGTTGTGTAATCTATTTCAACAAAGAAACTTTGTTAAGACCATATTTTCTTTCAAACATGGTTTCTAATTTTTTCCACATCACATCTGCTCTCGTTTCGCCTAAAACATGATTGAACACACTTTGGTCAATCCAACTCCTAATATGACCAATAGTTTTTCTATGCATTTTTGTCCATGCAACATCAGATATACCCTCTGGTTTTGGAACATCACCAAGAATGGGTTCATACATATCTTTACAATATAACAAGTCTTCCATTCTAGGCTTCTAGACATCATAGTTACTAGAGGTCAATTTAATCATGCTATCAGAAGAAAAAGTTGACTCCTCCATAAAAAAAAAAATTGACCAAAGCTCTGATACCACTTGTTAGGAGTTGCCTAACGTAGCCTTAACCCAACATTAGTATGATATTGTCTGCTTTAGGCTAAGTCCTCACGGATTTATTTTTGGGCATCTCCCAAAAGGCCTCATACTAATGGAGTTATCTTAAATCTTATATTTAGACAACTCTTTCTTCAATTTTTCCATATGGGACTTGGTTTGTTTCCTAACAATCCTCCCCTCAAACTAAGGACCACAGGTCATGACCTCTCCTTCAGAGGTAATCCATTTGATCTGCCAACCATCTTGCACCATCGCTACCAACCAGCGGGACATGCCGCCTGACCACCACATTATTAGGAAGACTTTCGACACAAGGCATCAACTGTAGATCTCTATTCGCTACAGAGGACTTTCTCACACAGCACTACGTCACCCAGCCCGAACCATCAGCTCTGATACCACTTTGTTGAGAGATATGAGACAAATGAAGGACACAATAAATATCACAAGTAAATGACCCACACTACCAGCATTACAATGACTCTCCCAAAAAATTCTGGTATTGATAAAATGAGAATTTATCAATAACCACAGAGCAAAAATAAATCTGATAATAAAATTATTAAAAATATTTTGACACCAGGATTTACGTGGAAAAACCCTACAACGGATAAAAATCACGGGTCAGACACTGACCTGAACTTCCACTATAAAAATGGGATAACAAATTCTTCTTCTAGATATACTAGAGAGTAATACAACTAGCCTTACCAAAATAAGGTGGATACCAGGAAAAGAGAGATTAAAATAATCTCACGAGAGAATGGCAAATCAAAGTGGCTAAACAAACTCTAAAAAATAAACACTCTATTTTTCTCACTATCTCACTTTGAATACTCTCAAGACTTGTCTTGCCTTTCTCTCCTCTCTTCTTTTCTTCTCTTCTTCTTGCTTCTTGCTGGCGCATTCTTCTTGGCGTCCAAGGCTTGCTATTTATAGGCTTGAATCAACCGACATTCTACCGCAAGAATTAGCTAGACTTCAGCAAACTTTGGTTTGTACTTGACTTGTATTCCTTTGCACATGGCTTGTATGCCTTTACACATGGTATACATGAGACACACAATTATGACAGTGAGTTGAATCCAATAGATACACCATCTAGCACACCACATTTTTTATAGTAAGTTTAGCATCTCTCACAAGATGTTTTTAGTATCTCTTGACTCTTTTGAGGAACTGAGAACTTATGTTGAGACAGTAAAGGATGGCAAGTGGGTAAATGCCATGAATCAAGGGATAGAAGCACTAGAACGAAATCGCACTTAGAAGGTAGTTAGTTTGGCTCTTGGAAGAAACGTTATTGCATGTTCTAGGTGTATCGTATTAAGTACAAGGCCGATGAAAGTGTTGAAAGATTAAAGGCACGGTTGGTAGCACAAGGATTTACTGAAGTTTGGGGCTGAAGATTACACTAAAACCTTTTCACCAGCCATAAAGCATGTTTCTGTTGCCAAAGGCTGGGAACTTCATCAAATGGATGTTAATAATGCCTTCTGCACGGCAATCTTCAAGAATATATGTACATGGGTTTACTACTTAGTTTTAGCTCAACAAAGTCCAATGTTGTTTGCAAGTTGAAAAAGTCTTTATTCTTGCAGATTTCCTTAGTAGACCACCAAAACCGAATATATGGACTCGAGCAAGCTTCATCAAACTAGTTTGCTAAGTTGGATAATTATTTGCACAGTTACAGATTTAAACACTCCATGGCTGAGAGTACAATGTTTATTTACAAAAAAGGTAATATTTTCGTTGGTCTTCTTGTTTATGTTAGCTATATTATTCTAGTAGGAAATAACAGTGAAGCATGTGCACAATATAAGAAGGCTTTGGATAGTCATTTTAAAATCAAGGATCTTGGAAGCCTAAAATTTTTCCTTGGTATAGATGTAGGTCGAGGGCCAACCCAATTTGTTCTTGAGTCAACAAAAGTTTGCACTAGATGTTTTAAAAGACACTGGCCTTGCAGTATGCGAGCCTGTTGGTACACTGATAGAACAAAACCATCATTTTCGCAAGGCATCTGTGCTGTTCTATTCAAAACCAGAGCAATATAGACGACTTGTTGGTCGCTTGTTTTATCTCAATTTACTAGGCCAAATTTGGTTTACATTGTACAAGTCTTGAGTCTTCAATAGCCAAGACAAGAGCACTGGAATGGTCCAATTTAAGTTTGAGATACTTACATGGAAGTCCAACATAAGGTATTTTTCTATCCAAAAATAGTGATCTTGTATTATGAGCCTTTTGCCAACTCACACGACGTTCAATGACTGGGATGTTTGTTTAGCTTGGTTTATCTCCTTTTTGTTTGAGGAGTAAGAAGCAAACAACAATGTCACTATTCACTGCCGAATCAGAATATTGAGCCATGGCAATGACAACTAGTGATATTGTTTCACTTCATAACTTTCTTAATGAACTGTTATTGCCTTTGCTAAATGCCACTTGTCTATTTTGTGACAATAAACTTGCATTACACATTGCTAGCAATCTAGTATTCTATGAACCTACCAAACATATTGAAGTTCATTGCAAATACTTTCACGAAAAAACTACAATCTAGAGAAGTTCCGTCAAGATATTTGCTTCATATCTACAATTAGCTGATTTATTCACAAAGGTACTTGAAGCACATCAGTTTCATTTTCTTCTATGCAAGTTGGACATCTTGAATCATTTTGCTCCAACATGAGCGGGAGTAATATGGGATAAACATAATCTTTATCTTATATTTTGTATTTCTATTTTTAAATAAGTTGTGGGAACAAAAGCATCCTGTTTTATTTAGGTCAGGTTTTAGAAAAGCTTAAAGCCTGTATATATTTGTAGCAGCAAACTTTTGCTTTGCTGTACATAAAATGTGGGAAAATCGTGTGTAATTGATCATATAAAAAATAGGAAAGATTCCTGTGGAAAAATCTTGCATAATTGATCATATAGAAAATAGAAAAGTTTCATAGGATTTAAATTCATAGTTGTCACCCACAACTGTCACGGCTAATTTTTTAGAAAAAGGATATTTGACTTTTATTGTTTCCAATATTAGTATAGGAAAGCTTGTACATAAAAACTTGCTCATCTAAATGGGAGTGGGAAAAAAAGAATATAGACATTCTATCTTCTCAGAGTTTATCAAACATTTTTTCTTTTCTTCTCAGATTTTGTTGTGGTATTAGAGTGAGACTCAATCTGAGCTTTTTATTGTTTTTTGGCCTTAATTGCCGATTACTCGAATTGTCTCTTGATATTCATTGTTAATTTCAGCCTTCATCATCGAAGTAATCTCTGTCGAAGTCACGTCATCACCGTTGCCCAAAAAGGACACAGTCACATCAACGTGTCATTGTAACGACCCACTCCCGGGCACCACTACCTAGGAGTGAATTATCACATTCCTGTTCCAGAGGTGTAATGTAACCTATAATACCACTATATGATAAAGTGTAAATCTAATAATTTTTAAACAAATAACAGTCTAAAACAATATAAGGCGCACCGGCCGTTCTATAGTTAAAGATTATATAAAATGATTTATACAAAACATAAATATTTTCGAAAGATTAAGATCTCTCTATATATATCTATACTATACTAAAAGTATGGATATGGGTCATGGGGATTTAAACTTAGTTGTTTCTTCTTTTTTTAGATTGCCTAAAATGCCATTAGAAAAATAAATTATTATTATTTTAATAGACTAACCATAGGACATTAAAAGCACACAAGGTACACAAATATAATTATTTCATGTAAATCTATCCTTTAAACTCTAATTTAATTATAATTATTTGAGAGTTACATAAAGAGTAATAAAAAATAAGAGTTATTTAGGAGTTACATTAGTTAAAGAATAATACTCTATTAGTTTATTATTTTTGTTGTTGTTATTGTTTATATTACTATTAGCATTATTACTAAAAATTTAAATCATAAGTGCTATGTGAGAGTTACATGAGTTAAAAGATGAATAAATAAAAAATAATAATTATACATAAAGAATTAACAGAAAAGTTCTTAACTAGGTTTTTAACTACTAAGTAATAATATTTTAACTCCTCTACTTAAGTTGCAAATTTTTTCTAATTCAAAAATATAATGTAATGGAAGATATAAATGGATCATATAACCTCTATAGAATAGATTATATTATTAATACTATTATTGAAATATTATACGAATAAAATAATCAATAGTAAATAATGTACTTTAATTGCTACCTTTGCAAGAACAAGAAGAATAAGAAAGAAAAAATAATATTATTTTATAATAAAAAATACAATGAATAATTATGATTAATAAAACTCAAATGCAAATATATTTAATAAAAAATAAAAAATATAATAGCATGAAAATAAAAATAAAATATTTATATTTTTAAAAATTAAATAAATATAAAAAATAATTATATTGAATAAAAATCTCAATGGCAGTATAACTTTTGAAATATTTAACACATGCAAATATTGCACGTACTTTGTGATAGTACTAATTAAATAAATAACATTTGAAATATTACAATGCGTTGGCAGACCAAGAATGGTTACAGATGGTATATGCCTCTACAATATTAGCTACTGTTAATGACTCAACTGTCACGTGCAGCGTATAAGAAGAACTATACCCTCAATTCAACTATAAAAATCTTAAAATATGATGAGAGAATAATGAGTTATGAAGCCCAGTAAAATTTTTATGTACCTGTATAGTTTGAGAATAAATATATCGTATTGAGTTTATAACACTTTAAAAATAGATAAAATTTATTCTCAACTTTTTATGAGAATAACTACTTTTAGTGCAACAAGATAGTCTAATTCAAAAATCACGTGAAATAGGATATATTTATGTCTAATTTAGAAATCACGTGAAATAGGACATATTTATATATATATACTTTCAAATAATAATCATCATTTTGAAAAATAATGACAAAATCAATAAACACAATAAATCACACAACTCTTACAAGTCCAAACAAGCACATAAAAACTTCTGCCGCCCTTCCAATGGCCATCTCACATATGGCACAAAAGAACTCTCCACACAACATCTTTCAATAGCCTTCTCACACACGGCGCAAAGGAACTCTCCACATAACATCTCCCAATGGCCTTCCCACACATGGCGCAAAGGGACTCTCAACACAACATCTTCCAATAGCCTTCTCACACACGGTGCAAAGGGACTC
This sequence comes from Rauvolfia tetraphylla, assembly GCA_030512225.1. Classification (NCBI taxonomy): domain Eukaryota; kingdom Viridiplantae; phylum Streptophyta; class Magnoliopsida; order Gentianales; family Apocynaceae; genus Rauvolfia; species Rauvolfia tetraphylla. The sequence continues at coordinate 8,555,950 of JAJQKT010000059.1, forward strand.
TCTACACAAATCAATAATCTCACCCTACAGGGGAATCAATTCATATCCCGATGGCGGAATTTACACATAATTTATATTTACAACTCATCAACAACTAATCAATTCTCATGGTTTAGTATATTATATAAATATACAAGCCGAACCACAGCAAAACAACAACTTATTGTTATTTTGTCGTGGCTCAGCTTTGTCAATAAATGTGTTATTAACTTTAAATTGTTATTTTACTCTCAGCTTTTGTGAAAATATATAGTACTAATATATTTTACTCTCAAAGTTGCCACAACATATATTCCCAAAGTCGAGCCACAGAAAAGTAAATATATACTTTACTTAGCATAAAATAAATAAATAAAAATATATTAAAATATCATAACTTAAAATGACAAGATTTTGTGGTTCTCAACCTCGACAAGTAAGTTAGAAATCTCACCTGAAGCAAAAAGCATAAACCTATGGTACTCCACCCTTGGTTCTACCTTGGCAATCTCAAGACCTAACATATAATACGTAGTAACAAACAAATTTAATGTCACCTTAAAATACTCACACACACACACACACACACACACACATATATATATATATATATATATATATATATATATATGACTGAATACATGATTAATATTAATTAGAACTAAAAATTGATAGGAACTAACCATTTTTCAAAGGAATGAAATATTAAAATAATTAATTTTAATAAAATCCATCATTCTCTACAAAAATCCAAATTATTCTATTTTATTCCTAATATACCAACTTAGAAAAATTATTCCACATACATATTTCATACTGATTTTGCATTATAACAGTCTAATAAATCTTTAAATACTCAATATTTAATAAAAATAAAAATTTAAAAAAATGGGTAAATAGATCCAAAATTTTCAAAAATTCAGAAAATATATCAAACACGCTTAAAAATTACCGAAACATTTTCTGTAGGTAAAATATGATAACAAGAACCTTTTTAATCAGAGCATTCAACAATTTATTAAAATTCATATAAATTTACAACTATAGTAATTTTTAAAAATAATTAAACTCAACCATAATGAAAAAAAATGAATATTTTACCTTGATTTGGGGACTTTTGATGTAGCTGTAAAGTTGGATTTAAAGAATTTAATTTGTGTGAGAAGAATTGGTTAAAAATTGAAGTGGGAGATAGAGAAGAGAGAAGAGAGAAGGGAAATGGGAAGAAGATTGGTCATGCAACCAATCCCCTATTTTTTTTATAAATAGCTTGCAAAATCAGCCTTTAACTTTTTTATAATTATGAATTTACACTAAAACTTATAATGTATATATTTCTCTTCATTTTAAGAATGTGTAAAAAAGATTATTAGCAATGTACATTATCATACATATATACATGCTAGAGTAAAACCACTTGAAAATTTTATTTAGTAAAAGTAAAATTTATAGTTTTGCAATCATTTTTTGGCCATATGTCATAAACATCTAAAGTTCACACCACTATCGGAGTCAACGAAGTAGTACCACATTCAATGCTTGGAGAATTACAACTGAGTCAATCAACTTATAGATTGAACAAGACGGACTACTTGAAGTGGTAATATTCCATATTTGTGCTCTATATAATTATCATTTTGAGCTTGATTTTATGTTAAATTTTGGTGTTTTAATCACCATTTATACTCTCTTTATCTCTTATTTGCTTTAGGTGATATTATTGAAGATTTGGAATTAAATGAAGCATACAAGGGAAATTTATACAATGAAGAAAAACAGAGAAATGCAGAGAACAATAGACTAGTAGAGAATTTTCACGTGTGATTTTAACCTTCATAAAGATTTCAAATGCAAACATGATATTCTAGACAATTATAGAGGACATTCGAAAGTTTCCAGAATGGTAACATTTGTGTCAATCGGAGTTCATTTGCCTACCCTTCTTATGCTGCAAAGTCACCTATTTTGCATTGTGTTCCATTTTTGACATAGTTTAGTAAAATGATCATATATTGAGTTCTAGATGCCCAATTTCAGTGATTCAAATCTTTGTGGAAATATAAGATCCCGATCTACAACTTTTATGCAGACACCAAGACCTAGATCAGCCGATATAATGCTTTGAATTCACTTAAAATTCAAAACAGTATCACAGTCGGGCAGCAGAACCTTGCACCAAAACTGGGGGCAAGCGGTGCCATTTGTTGTGATCTAAGCGGCACCGTTTGTGTCGATCTGAAGCTGATTTTAAGCTGCTTTTCTCTCTCTTTTGGGGCAGATTTCACTACCCCTTTAGGGCAGAAACAAGAGAGACCGGCTGGAGTGGAAAAAAGGGCTGAAAAACACCAAAAAAACACACCAAATTCTTCTTCCAATCCATCAATCTTGCAAGAGAAATCAAGAGAGAAGATTGAATCATTTAAGAAGGAGAACATCCACCTTGAAGATTCATGAAAAAAGCTGCAATTTTCTCAACAAAATCGTGAAGAACTTCAACCTTGAAGAAGAGAGGAGATTTCAACCATGAAAATGAGCAATTCTTCCTCTTTCTTTGTTGTTTTATGTTGTTTGATTTGTAATATGTTGATGAGCTAAACTTTTGAATACTTGGATGGGTATGATACCTAGATTTTAATTATGTGAATGAATTGTTTCTTTGGTTGATTGAATTCGAATTCCTTGTGGATTGTTTGTGGGTTTGAATGGTTGAATTGATTGAGTGGATTAATGATGCAAAATCTGAAATTTTTTCACTTGGAATTGAGAAATGAAGAGTGATTGACAATTGATTCAAAATCTGGAAATTTTCATTTGGAATTGAGAAAGGAAGGGTGAAATAGACCATACACAAACAATGGGGATGATTTAGGTAACTAGAGATAGAAACCTAAACATCTTCTTGACTGTATCTAGAAATTCCAGTCAACCTAGAACCAGCACATCAACAAGTCAATCATGACGAGCATGGGGGACCTGAGGCAGAGCAGGCCAAAAACTTGTTGTGTTTTATTGTCTATATGCCTTTATACTCAATTTTATCACAATCCTTAACAATTTGCACACAAACACAAGGCAAGTGCACCTATCGTTTAGGTTAGTATAATGGCAAGCAAGTTTAAATATCGTATCCACGGGGATGGTCAATTACCATTACTCACTTCTACTCTATTGTTTAGCCTAACAAATTTGTTTGAGAAAATAGTTGGGATAATTACTAGGAAAAGAAATCTAACTTAACTAATTAAACTAGCTTAACTAATCTTTGTTTGCAAGAGAGAATTCAATTGAGAAAACTATACTTGAATGGTTAATCCCCCTAGAATTACCTATGTGATAGAAATGTCCCTTGGTTGATAAAATTCACTTCTTATGTTTGATGAAATTCCAATGATAGAACTCACTCTATCTCTAGATGAAAGTTCTCTACTCTTAGATTAATTAGTTGAAATCTCTTTCTAACCAATTCAACCCAAGAATGCATTAAGAATTGTGAATTTCCAATTAGATTTCTCTAATTATCAAGAAGATGTTTAGGTTTCTATCTCTAGTTACCTAAATCATCCCCATTGTTTGTGTATGGTCTATTTCACCCTTCCTTTCTCAATTCCAAATGAAAATTTCCAGATTTTGAATCAATTGTCAATCACTCTTCATTTCTCAATTCCAAGTGAACAAAAATTCCAGATTATGCATCATTAATATACTCAATCAATTCAACCATTCAAATCCACAAACAATCCACAAGAAATTTGAATTCAATCAACCAAGGAAACAATTCATTCACATAAGTAAAATCTAGGGTTCATACCCATCCAAGTATTCAAAAGTTTAGCTCATCAACATATTAAAAACCAAAGAACATAAAACAACAAAGAAAGAGGAGGAATTGCTCATTTTCATGGTTGAAATCTCCTCTCTTCTTCAAGGTTGAAGTTCTTCACTGTAGCATGGACGAAATTGCAGCTTTTTCCATGAATCTTCAAGGTGGATGTTCTCCTTCTTCAAAGATTCAATCTTCTCTCTTGATTTCTCTTGCAAAGATGAAGATTTGGGATGGGATTTGAGTGAGTTTTTGTTGTTTTGGGAGCCTCCCAGCCTTCTCTCTTGTTTCTGCCCTAAAGGGGTATGAAAATCTCCCCCAAAAGAGAGAGAAATGCAGCTTAAAAGCAGCTTCAGATCGGCACAAACGGCGCCGCTTATATCACACCAAACGGCGCCGCTTGTCCCCAGTTTTGGTGCAAGTTTCTGCTGCCCGACTGTGACACTGTTCTGACTTCTAGGTGAATTTAGACCCCCAAATAGGCTGATTTAGGTCTTGATGTCTTCATCAAAGTTGTAGATAAGGATCTTATCTATCCACATAGATTTGAATCACATCAATTGGGCATCTAGAACGCAAGATATGATCATTATACCAAACTGTGTCAAAAATGGAACCCAATGCAGAACAGGTGACTTTGCAGCATAATTAGGTTAGGCAAATGAACTCCGATTGACACAAATTTTACCATTCTGAAAGCTTCAGAATGTCCTATATAATTGTATAGAATACCACTTTTGCATTTGAAATCTTCATAGAGGTCAAAATCCAACTTGAAATATGTCTACCAGTCTGTTTTTCCTCTGCATTTCTCTATTGATCTTAATTGTGTAAATTTCCCTTATTTGCTTCATTTAATTCCAAATCTTCAATAATATCACCTAAAGAAAATAAGAGATAAAGGGAGTATAAATGGTGATTAAAACACCAAAATTTAACATAAAATCAAGCTCAAAATGATAATTATATGAAGCACAAATATAGAATATCAGTGATAAAATTGAGTATACGGGCATAGACAACAAAACCCAACCAATTTTTGGCGCCGTTGCTGGGGAGAAAATTGGCTAATATTAGGAAAGCTTGAAATCTATTGATTTAGTCATTTTACTTATTTTTTGTTATAATACCTATTGCTAGTGTTAGTATTTGTTGTCTTGTTTGTAATTTTGTAAGTCATTAGTGAATTGGAGTTCTTAGCTTATGTTTCTCTGTTTTTGTTCTATTTTAAGTAAGTGTTCTTTGAGCTAAACTTTTACTTTATTTGTGGTGAAGGTGTGAATTCTTTTGGTTTATGACCTCAAGTAATTCGGGAAAATTGAATCAACTTAATTCCGAAGTTGAGCAGATTTTTTATTGGGATCCAAGGGGTATAAACATAGAGGTGATACTTGAAGGAATTGAAGTTGAAGGTGAAAATCCTCAAATTGAGAACACTATGGCACATGATGGAAACACAAGACCAAGGACAATGGGAGACTATGCACGACCTTTGTTGTTAGGAGCGAAGTCAACATTGCCCGACCAAGAGTTGGAGCTAACAATTTTGAGATCAAACCGAATATCATCCAAATTGTTCAACAATTGGTGCAATTTGATGGTTTACCAGACGAAGACCCGAATGCTCATATTGCCAACTTTTTGGAGATATGTGATACTTTCAAAATTAATGGGGCTTCCGAAGATGCCATCCGCCTTCGGCTATTTCCATTTTCATTGAGGGATCGAGCCAAGTCATGGTTGAAATCACTTCCATCGGGTTCCATCACTACATGGAACAATCTTGCCGAGAAGTTCCTCGCTAGATATTTCCCTCCGGCAAGGACTGCAAAGCTAAGGAATGATATCTTCTCTTTTCAACAAATGGAGAGTGAGAGCTTATATGATTCTTGGGAGAGATGGAAGGAGCTATTGAGGAAATGTCCACATCAGGGTCTAGATTTGGGGCTTCAAATGCAAACATTTCATAGTGGATTAAATTTCCCTTCCAAGCAACTCATTGATGCTTCTTCAGGAGGTACCACCAGTTTTAAGACACCGAAGGAGTTACAAGACCTCATTGAAAACATTGCCATGAACAACTACCAATGGGGGAATCCAAGACCGAAAGTCAAGCCTAGTGGAATACACAATGTAGATATGATGACGGCTTTGGAGGCTAAATTCGATGCACTAAACAAGAAGATTGAGAGCTTGAGTTTGTCACCTCAAACCTCCCAAGTAATGATGGCTTGTGATTTTTACGGAGGTGGTCATCCAAATCATGAGTGCCAAACCATGGAGACTTCTAATGCATCAACGGAACATGTGGATTTCCTTGAAGGAGGAAGGCAACCCAACAATCCTTATAGTAATACTTATAATCCGGGGTGGCGAAATCATCCAAACTTCTCATGGAGCAACCAAGGGCAACAAAGACCATTTCATCCGTTCGGCTTCCAAGTTTCATCAAACTCCCAACCCCAAATATCTCTTCCCTATCAACATCAACCTCCTCCACCTTTTCAACAACCGGTGAAGCCTAGCCTTGAAGAATTAATGACAAAGTTCATTGAGAGTACTGAAACCCAGTTCCAAAATCAAGAAGCATCCCTGAGAAACCAACAAGCTTCCATTCACAATTTGGAAAATCAAATAGGTCAATTGGCGAAGCTTGTTTCGGAAAGACAAATGGGCATTTTACCTAGCAATTCAGTTACCAATCCAAGAGAACATGTGAATATGGTGATTTTGGGAAGTGAAAATTAATCAAATGCTTTGGAATGTAAGGTGGAATCCCAAGGCATGGGGGAAAGTGAAAATCAAGTTAAAGAAACAGTTCTTGAGAAAAAGGAAGAGCATTCAAAGAAGATGGTTCCGGAGTACAAGCCTGGAATTCCATACCCTGCTGCACTTCTAAGAGATAGAAAGGATGAGCAACTTGGTAAATTTCTTGAACTATTCAAACAATTGCACATTAACTTATCATTTGTTAAAATTCTTTCACAGATACCGAGATATGCTAAGTTCCTCAAGGATGTCCTTTTGAAAAGAAAGAGGCTTCAAGAACTTTCAACGGTAACATTGAATGAGGAGTGCTCTGCCATCCTTCAACACAAGGGAAAGCTACCTCAAAAGCTAAAAGATCCAGGGAGTTTTAATATTCCTTGCACTATTGGTAGTCTTTCTTTTGATAAATCATTGGCAGACCTAGGTGCTAGCATCAACTTGCTGCCATTTAATGTTTTCAAACAATTAGGCCTAGGTGAACCAAAGCGTACTAAGATGAGTATTCAATTTGCAGATGGTTCAGTTAGACATCCTAGGGATATTGTTGAAGATGTGCTTGTCAAAGTTGATAAATTCATATTTCCTGTTGACTTTGTGATACTTGACATGGATGAGAGTGTTCAGGTTCCTTTGATCTTAGGAAGACCTTTTCCAGCTACTGCTAAGGCCAATATAAATGTGAGTGAAGGGAAGTTGACTCTTAGGGTAGAAGATGAGGAGGTCGTACTTAATGCTTTGAAACCTTTGAAATATTCTTCAGATCCTAATCATTCTCTTGGTAAGATTGATGATATAGATGCTCATGTCTCTAATTCTTTAAAGGAAACCTTGGTGAAAGACTCTTTGAATTCATCTTTAATCAAAGGCAATGTTGCAAAGAAGAAGAAGAATAAGTTAGTAGAAGAGATTGCGGTTGATGTGAAAGGTTCCAATGGAAATGAGGAAAACTATTGTACAAGAGATTCTTCATTAAAGGTGAAAATAAAGCAAGACCAAAACATTGACCAAAATCACGGGAGAGCAAGTTTCATTAAATGACTAGCAATGGCGGTTGTTCACAAGTAAATTTAAATCTAAGTGGATTGGCCCATTTGTGGTAAGTAAGGTACTCCCATATGAAGTAGTAGAAATCTATCATCCGGAAAAGGGAACCTTAATGGTAAGCAAACATAGACTCAAACTTCATCATACTGCAGTGAGAAAGAACTTGGGACGATCATGTTTGTGCTTCCCTGACTTAGGGGATGAGTAAGCTTCTTCAAGCAACGTTTTTCATTTGTGCATATTTTTTTTCTTTTGTTTTAATTTCTATTTTATGTTGTTACTCTGTTCTTGTGTTTGAGACTTGTTGTATAATGTTTTTTTGTACATAATTGTGATTAATGTGGTTTTGAATTTGAAAATTTTAATTTCCTTGAATTGTAAAGAGTTTTATAATGTGTTGTTTGGTATGATTTTTAAGTTTGTAATAAATTATTTTGTTAAATTTTGTCATTGAATTTGTAGTTGAGTTTGTCATTAAATTTTGTCACTGTAGCATTATGGACTAAAACGGTGCCGCTTGGTGTGCTACAAGCGGCGCCGGTATTGTTCACGAGTTACTGTTCATAATTTTTTTTTCTTTTTTTTTTCTTCTTCCCCATTTTTGTTGGTTCTTTCTTGCTTTCTTCTATACCTACCATGTGTTTGATGAAATGCCACAATAAAACTTGTTAAATTTGTGATTTTCTTTATTACTTTGCACTCCATTAGCTTACTATAGACTTTCTTTAATTTAGTGGTTAGTTTATTTAATTTTGTTACTTAGCATGTTTAAGAGTTAATTAGCCTTTATTTTAAATTTTAGTGATAATTGTTTTTCTTGTTTAGCAATTTGCAATTTTTCATTTTTTTTGTGTATTACTTTTAACATTATTTGTGGCATTTTTGTTTTCACATTGGTAGCTTAGTTTCACTTAACGATTGATTTTGGAAAAGAAAGCATGTCAAAGAAAACCACTACCCCACCCATAAAGCCTATCTCACCGGGCTTTGGCGGCAACTTTTTCCAAGGCTGTCCCAAGCTCGAGTGGTGGAACTGGCGGTTTATGACCGAAGGGGAGTTCTTCTTTTCTATTTTTGACCTTTTATTTATTTATTTTCATGCAATGTTTTTTTTATTCAGTTTTTATTATGTCATTATTTCCAGTTTTCTTTTATTTCCTTTTGCTGTGAAGTATATAGAATGTGCAGCTTGCTGCTCATATGGGTTCGCCCATCCTTCACGTACGAAACAGCCATGTTTTTTTTACCGTTTTGTGTTTGGTGGTTTGGTGTGGCGTTCTTCTGTAGTTTATGTCATATATTCTATTTATGCAGTCTTTTGTTTATCTCTCTCCCAACATTGCGGATGTTGTGTTTTGTTGTCTATGCCTTTATACTCAATTTTATTACAATCTCTAACAATTTGCACACAAACACTAGGCAAGTGCACCTATCGTTATGAGTAGTACAATGACAAGTGAATTCAAATGTCGTATCCACGGGGGTGGTTAAAATACCATTACTCACTTTATACTCTATTATTTAGCCTAACAAATTTTGTTTGTGAAAATATTTTGAATAAATACTAGGAAAAAGAATCTAACTTAACTAGTTAAACCAACTTAAATCTTGCTTGTAAGAGAGAATTCAATAGAGAAAACAATACTTGGATGGTTAATCCCCCTAGAATTACCTATGTGATATAAATGTCCCTTGGTTGATAAATTTCACTTCTTATGTTTGATGAAATTCCAATGATAGAACTCACTCTATCTCTAGATGAAAGTTCTCTACTTTTAGATTAATTAGTTGAAATCTCTTTCTAACCAATTCAACCCAAGAATGCATTAAGAATTGTGAATTTCCAATTAGATTTCTCTAATTATCAAGAAGATATTTAGGTTTCTATCTCTAGTCACCTAAATCATCCCCATTGTTTGTGTATGGTCTATATCACCCTTCCTTTCTCAATTCCAAGTGAACAAAAATTCCAGATTATGCATCAATAATCCATTCAATCAATTCACCCATTCAAACCCACAAACAATTCACAAGAAATTCGAATTAAATCAACCAAGGAAACAATTCATTCACATAGGAAAAATCTAGGGTTCATACCCATCCAAGTATTCAAAATTTTAGTTCATCAACATATTACAAATCAAAGAACATAAAACAACAAAGAAGGAGGAAGAATTGCTCATTTTCATGGTTGAAATCTCCTCTCTTCTTCAAGGTTGAAGTTCTTCACGATTTTGTTGAGAAAGTTGCAGCCTTTTCCATGGATCTTCAAGGTTGATGTTCTCCTTCTTCAAGGATTCAATCTTCTCTCTTGATTTCTCTTGCAAGATTGATGGATTGGAAGAAGAATTTGGTGTGTTTTCTTGGTGTTTTGCTATTTTCTGTCCACTCCAAACCTCTCTCTCGTTTTTGCCCTAAAGGGGTATCAAAATCTGCCCCAAAAGAGAGAGAAATGCAGCTTAAAAGCAGCTTCAGATCGGCACAAACGGCGCCACTTATATCACACCAAACGGCGCCGCTTGTCCCCAGTTTTGGTGCAAGTTTCTGCTGCCCGACTGTGACACTGTTTTGATTTCTAGGTGAATTCAGACCCCCAAATAGGCTGATCTGGGTCTTGATGTCTTCCTGAAAGTTGTATATCAGGATCGTAGCTTTGCACAGAGATTTAAATCACATAAATTGGACATCTAGAAAGCAAGATATGATCATTATACCAAACTGTGTCAAAAATGGAGCCCAATGCAGAACAGGTGACTTTGCATCATAAGTAGGGTAGGCAAATGAACTCCGATTGACACAAATTGTACCATTCTGAAAACTTCAGAATGTCTTATATAATTTTATAGAATACCACTTTTGCATTTGAAATCTTCATAGAGGTCAAAATCTGACTTGAAATATGTCTACCAGTCTATTTTTCCTCTGCATTTCTCTATTGTTCTTCATTGTGTAAATTTCCCTTATTTGCTTCATTTAATTCCAAATCTTCAATAATATCACCTAAAGCAAATAAGAGATAAAGGGAGTATAAATGGTGATTAAAACACCAAAATTTAACATAAAATCAAGCTCAAAATGATAATTATATGAAGCACAAATATAGAATATCAGCGGACAATGTTGTCTTAAGTGTGGGGGAGTTGACTTTAGTAGTATAGGCTATTTTCATGATTTTTGTTGAATTTGCTTGTTTTTATTTTTGGAATCTTCAAGGTACTTCAAGACTTGCATGTGTTATCTTTTCTCAAGGAGTAGTTATACAAGCATTCTAAATGTCATGACTAGTACCTTAAACTTGGATTAAGTAAGCACCCCTTGTATTCCTTGCTTGTATGGAATTCATCGTTTAAGCACATTCCACTTTGCTTTTGTTGTGATGATTATGGAATTGAATCTTGTGTTATTGGCCTTAGAATTCAACATAACTTTTACCTTAGAACCCGCATTCACTTGCCTTGAGGCGAAATAAGTAACCGTAGTTTAATCTCGAAATGATGGTAATAGGCCTTCTTTATCCCGATTGAGCCTTTCTAGCCACCGCTCTTTATTTTATCCGTAGTACCATTTCTTGAAGCCTTTGTGCATAAAATTTCCAATCTATATTCTAGATTTTTTCTTCTTTCAAATTTTAAACTTCACTCTTTATATTTAACCCTTCTTTACGAGAGCTAAATACATTTTTACCCTTAAGATTAGCAGTGAGTATTGTGGAAATTAGAACAAAATGGTGGAATGGAAGATTATAGGAAAACAAATGGGCTTTATGAAAAAAAAGAGAGAGGGGGGAAAGAGTGGTGAGATGACCTTATATGATCGGGAATTGGATTACACCTCAATCGAAAAAAAAAAGAAAAAAATTGTTATATATTTGTCTATTATTGAGAAGGCTTCTTACATTTCTTGATGCCTTCAAGATGTATATATGTTTTCATTATTATTATTGTAAATTTTGTCATGATTGAGGTTAAATTTATCGGTTGACAAAGATGGTGATGACGGACAAGTTGTAGGTTGAAGCATAATGTGTGCAAGTGGTTGAATTCAAAGTGAGGGGATTTTGTAGAGAATGGGAGTTTGTGGTTGAATGTAGGGGAATAGTGATATTCTTTGTGGCTAATAAGGGTTATTACTTTTGTTTTATGTCTCATTCCTTTCTCTTTAGCACTCATTTCTTTGACTTTGAATTCCCTACCTTTCGTTTGGCACCCTAAACTTTTCGTGAGCCTAATATTACAAGCATGAAAGTCCTACCTAATCAAGATTAAATTTTGGTTACCGTATTAGTGGAGAGGTTTTGTACATGCCGGGCTTATGGGGTATTATGCTTTCTTGATGAGAATTCCTTGGCCAATAACATGAAATTCACTCTTATAATTTTTGAGCATTTGCATTAGCTGGAAACACAACACACACGGATTCTTGCTTGCATTGTAAGACAAGGGGGTGATTGTTTAATCTTTGTGATGGATACTTAGGATGACTTTTAGATTGATTGTGTGGATTGCTCAAGATTTCTCAAGAAGTAATGCTTTCTCTGTTTTGTATTCCTTTGTAATACTTCAAAACACTCGTTATTTCTTGTGGATTATTGTTCAAATTTCTTAGTTGTTTTGTAGTATTGCTTGGGGACAAGCAATGTCTAAGTGTGCGGGAGTTTGATATTCCATATTTGTGCTCTATATAATTATCATTTTGAGCTTGATTTTATGTTAAATTTTGGTGTTTTAATCACCATTTATACTCCCTTTATCTCTTATTTGCTTTAGGTGATATTATTAAAGATTTGGAATTAAATGAAGAATACAAGGGAAATTTATACAATGAAGAAAAATAGAGAAATGCAGAGAAAAATAGATTAGTAGAGAATTTTCACATGTTATTTTGACCTTCATACAGATTCCAAATGTAAACATGGTATTCTAGAAAATTATAGAGAACATTCTGAAGTTTCCAGAATGGTAACAATTTTGTCAATCGGAGTTCATTTGCCTACCCTTCTCATGCTGCAAAGTCACCTATTTTGCATTGTGTTCCATTTTTGACATAGTTTGGTATAATGATCATATATTGAGTTCTAGATGCCCAATATCAGTGATTCAAATCTTTGTGGAAATCTAAGATCCTGATCTACAACTTTTATGAAGACACCAAGACCTAGATCAGCCGATATAATGCTCTGAATTCACTTAGAAGTCAAAACAATGTCACAGTCGGGCAGCAGAACCTTGCATCAAAACTGGGGGCAAGCGGCACCGTTTGTTGTGATCTAAGCGGTGCCGTTTGTTGTGATCTCTCTTTTGGGGTAGATTTCACTACCCCTTTACGGCAGAAACAAGAGAGACCGGCTGGAGTGGAAAAAAGGGCTGAAAAACACCAAGAAAACACACCAAATTCTTCTTCCAATCCATCAATCTTGCAAGAGAAATCAAGAGAGAAGATTGAATCATTTAAGAAGGAGAACATCCACCTTGAAGATTCATGGAAAAAGCTGCAATTTTCTCAACAAAATCGTGAAGAACTTCAACCTTGAAGAAGAGAGGAGATTTCAACCATGAAAATGAGCAATTCTTCCTTTTTCTTTGTTGTTTTATGTTGTTTGATTTGTAATATGTTGATGAGCTAAACTTTTGAATACTTGGATGGGTATGATCCCAAGATTTTAATTATGTAAATGAATTGTTTCTTTGGTTGATTGAATTCGAATTCCTTGTGGATTGTTTGTGGGTTTGAATGGTTGAATTGATTGAGTGGATTAATGATGCAAAATCTGGAATTTTTTCACTTGGAATTGAGAAAGGAAGGGTGATTGACAATTGATTCATAATCTGGAAATTTTGACTTGGAATTGAGAAAGGAAGGGTGAAATAGATCATACACAAACAATGGGGATGATTTAGGTGACTAGAGATAGAAACCTAAACATCTTCTTGATAATTAGAGAAATCTAATGGGAAATTCACAATTCTTAATGCATTCTTGGGTTGAATTGGTTAGAAAGAGATTTCAACTAATTAATCTAAGAGTAGAGAACTTTCATCTAGAGATAGAGTGAGTTCTATCATTGGAATTTCATCAAACATAAGAAGTGAAATTTATCAACCAAGGGACATTTCTATCACATAGATAGTTCTAGGGGGATTAACCATCCAAGTATTGTTTTCTCTATTGAATTCTCTCTTGCAAGCAAGATTTAAGTTGGTTTAACTAGTTAAGTTAGATTCCTTTTCCTAGTAGTTATTCAAAACATTTTTACAAACAAAATTTGTTAGGCTAAACAATAGAGTAGAAAGTGAGTAATGGTATTTAACCATCCCCGTGGATACGATATTTAAACTTGCTTGCCATTATACTACTCATAACGATGGATACACTTGCCTTGTGTTTGTGTGCAAATTGTTGAGGATTGTGATAAAATTGAGTATAAGGGCATAAACAACAAAACACAACAAGTGGTCACAACTTGTTCGAGTAATACTAAAAGAAAAAGGAAAGATCAACCATTTTATAAGTACAAGGCCAAAACAAGGAGATCCTCGTTTTGAAGCATGGGATGAAGAGGACTCCATGATTATGGCATGGTTGTGGAACTCTATGACTTCTGAGATTAGTGATAAATGTATATTGTTCACTACAACATAGGACATTTGGGTCACAATTCAGCAAACATACTAAAAGGCAAGAAATGCAGCATAAGTTTATGAAATCAAGGTGCAAACAATTGTTGCTAAAAAGACAATAAAATAGTTATTGAATATGCTAATCAATTGTCGGTTCTATGGCAAGAACTTGATCACTATAGGGTGATAAAAAACCAAATTCCCTAAAGATACTGCAATTTTTAAGGAGTTTATTGAGCAAGATATTGTTGGGTGTAATCTAGAATTTTATCAAGTGAGAATTCAAATTCTTAGTAAGCAGGAAATTTTGTGCTTTAATGAGGTGGTAGCACTAATTTGAGGAGAGAAAAACATAAGAGCCCTTACTCTTGAACCACAAACAACTGAAAGCTCAGCTATGGTAGTTAATAGTGAGAGAAACACAATCATGAACGTTAAAACTGCACAACAAAAGGATAAAAAAAAGCTCATAATTGTAACAATTTGTGATGCATATATTGCTAGAAGTCTCATCATACTCGAGATCGTTGTTAGAAACTCCATGGAAAACCTCCTAGTTGAAAGTGGGGACAAAAAATAGATCAGCGAAGAACTAATTGCCAAGCTAATACTACAACAGTCCAACAAAGTAATGCAAAAGGGCTAGGCTGTCTCAATCAAGAGTAGGTTGAAGGGGTGTGATCTCTCATAGGCAATCTCAAAAAATCGGCAAGTACTTGTTCTTTGACATATTCAAGTAAGTTTCTTCTTCCCGTTGGATTGAATGTTTCAGATATAATTTTTCCCAATTCTTTGATCATGGATTCTGGATCAACTAACTGCATGACCCAGCCTATACCCAATGTCCGTGTAATAGAAAAATAGACACAGCCAATGGATCCCTAATAACTATTGCTGGAGTAGGAGATGCCATAATAAGTCCATCATTGACCTTTGTTGTGTGTTTTTCATGCCCTTATACTAAATTTTATC
The DNA here is from genome assembly GCA_030512225.1 of Rauvolfia tetraphylla. NCBI lineage: Eukaryota > Viridiplantae > Streptophyta > Magnoliopsida > Gentianales > Apocynaceae > Rauvolfia > Rauvolfia tetraphylla. The sequence goes on from JAJQKT010000059.1 coordinate 8,571,151, forward strand.
ACAATCTCTAACAATTTGCACTCAAAACACTAGCCAAGTGCACCTATCATGATCATTAGTATAATGGCAAGTAATTTAAATATCGTATCCACGGGGATGATCAATTACCATTACTCACTTTCTACTATATTGTTTAGCCTATCAAATTTGCTTGTGAAAATGATTGGAATAACAACTAGGAATAAAAATCTAACTTAAACAGAAAAATTCAGTTTATGTAAATTTCAGTTTGCAAGAGAAAATTTCAATTGAGAGAATAATACTTGAATGGAAAATCCCCCTAGAATTAACTATGTGATAAAAAAGTTCCTTGGTTAATGAATTCCCCTTCTTATGCTTGATGAAATTCCTTAATTAGAACTCACTCTATCTGTAGATGAAAGTCCTCTACTCTTAAATTAATTAATTGAAATCTCTTTCTACCCAATTTAACCTAAAAATATATTTAGATTAGTAAATTTCCAATTAGATTTCTCTAATTACCAAGAAGATGTTGAGGTTCCTATCTCTAGTAACCTAAATCATTCCCATTGTTTGTGTATGATCTATTTCACCCTTCCTTTCTCAATTCCAAGTGAAAAATCTAGATTATGAATCAATTAAAATCTAAATTTATTCAAGCAATCAAATCCCCAAATTAGATTTCTCTAATTACTAAGAAGATGTTGAGGTTCCTATCTCTAGTCACATAAATCATCCCCATTGTTTGTGTATGGTCTATTTCACCTTTCCTTTCTCAATTCCAAGTGAAAAAAATCCAGATTATGAATCAATTATCAGTTGAGTCAATTCAAACAATCAAACCCACAAACAATCCACAAGAATTCGAAATTCAATCAACCAAGAAAACCAATCATTAATATAGATAATAACTAAGGTTCATAACCATCCAAGTATTCAAGAATTTAGCTCATCAACATATTACAATTCAAAGAACATAAAGCAACAAAGAAAGAGAATGAATTTCTTGTTTTCATGGCTCAAATATTCTCTTCTTCAAAGCTTGGAGTTCTCCAACTTGGTTGTGAAAAGTTGTGTTCTTGAGCTCGAATCTTCAAGATTGATGTTCTCCTTCTTCAAAGATTTGATCTTCTCTTTTGATTTCTCTTGCAAAGATTGAAGATTTGGGAGAGGTTTTGGATGTTTTTCTCTCTGTTTTTCTCCTTTCTGGAACCCTAGGCGGCCTCCCCTCCAAATGCCCTAAAAGGGTATATATATACCTTCTAAAAAGAGAGCCAAAATTGCAGAAAATTCTGGTTCTGCCAAAAAGGCACCGTTTGGTTTATTGATGAATTTAGAGCATTAAATAGGACGATAAAGGTCTTTATGCCTTCATAAAAGTTGTATATAATAATCTTATATTTCTACACAGCTTTCAATCACCTTCATTGGACATTTAGAACTCAAGATATAGTAATTACACCACAATGTGTCAAAACTGGAACCAAATCCAGAAACACTGACTTTGCACTATATGTAGGGTGACCAAAAGAATTCAGATTGATATAAATGTTACCATTCTGGAAACTTCAGAATCTCCTCTGTAATTGTCTAGAAGATCATGTTCTCATTTGAAATCTCTAATGAGGTCAAAATCCCACTTGAATATGTTCTGACCTGTTTGTTGCCCTGTTCTGCTACTCTGTTTTGCATTCTTTTTTTTTTTTTTCATTATAAGTATGTAGAATCTCCTTCATTGCTTCATTGTACTCCAAATCTTCAATAAACACATCTAAAGCAAATAAGAGATAAAGGGAGTCTAAATGGTGCTTGAAACACCAAAATTCAATAGAATTTTAAGCTTAAAATGATAATTATACTAAGCACAAATATAAAATATCAACCTTGAAAAATGTTCTCCATGTTCTTAAATTATCTATCAGTCTTATCTCCATCCAAAAACATACCCGAGATCTATGTTGCTATATGATTTTTCACAGTAGTTACTATGTATTTCCGAACAAGGATTCAGGGAGGATGATTGAATTGCTAGGGAATGAGATAGCCTCTACTATCTTGAAATACCAAGTCAGTCAAAAGTTTTGAATTCCTTTATATCAGAGTCTCTCTTGCCTAATAAAGAGAAGATTTGTTGAATCATTCTCTCTTGGGACATCCATTGTTTATGATTATTAAGATTTTGTTTCCCTCATTATTTACAAATTTGAATGTTGAGAATTTTCATTGTGAAGTTTGTAACCTTGCTAAACATAAACGTGCATCTTTTCCAGCTAGTAGTTGTTGTGTGTTTTCTATGCCCTTTATTCTATCACAATCTTCAATAATTTGTACATAAACACAAGGCAAGTGCACGTATTAAATGTCATTACTCGCTTCCACTCTATTGTTTAACCTATCTAATTTTCTTGTGAAAAATGATAGGAAAAAAAACTACTAGGAATAGAAATCTAACTTAATTAATTAAACTAGCTTAACTAATCTTTCTTGCAAGAGACAATTCAATTGAGAAATCAATACTTGATTGGAAAATCCCTCTAGAATTACGTATGTGTTAGAAAAATCCCCCTAGTTTTGGATTGTCCACAAGGAAAGCATAATCCAAGTGACCCGGTAGCTTCTTCAATTCCAGCTCTGGAGGATCTTCAATGGATGACTTCATTCTACTTCCTTTTTCCTTTTCAATCTTTTCAAACTCTGTCTCTTTGATGTTGAACGGTGATGACTCCATATGTGCTATGATTTCATTAATCTCATGTTGCTCATTCTTTGCTTCTCCACCTTGAACTAAGGCAATCTCCAAAGGTTTTTCATCCTTTTTCTATTGTCCTTCATTTGCAAGGGATTAGTGATGGAATAGTGTATTCTAAATTAAGAAATTTTTTAGTTTTACTTAGTTCAGTAACATTATTTTTCTACTTGGCATGAAAAAATATGAATAGAAGTAAAATAAATTATATTGAATAATAGCTATCAATTAGTAAGTTAGATTATTCCTATGTAGTACACATGTAATAAAACATGCAAAAATATAAGTATAATAGATTAATAATACATACATGTAAAATAACATATATAAGTGTAACATAAGTATAATATAACATACATGTGTAGTATATATGTGTAGAAATAGGCATATATACACATCAATAGAAGAAAGGGTAATTAATATATAATTAGATACTTTAGACTATAAGTAAAGATCAATTCAAAAATGGTAGTACTTAATGCTCTGTCATAAATTAGGACTTAAGACAATTGAGATCGGAGTACATTAGTAGTATTCAGGAAGCTTTTTTTCATTTTTACTGAGAAGGTCATTGCTAATCCCTATAAAATTTGCGAGTGATTAGTAACGGCCACTTAATTTTTATTTTTTTACATGTTTCCGTCGCTAGTCCGTTGCAAATTTGCAACGGATTAGCGGCCTGACAATTTTTAAATTAGTATATATATTTTTTTATTTTTTTCACATTTTCGTTGCTCATATGTTGCAAATTTGCAATGAATTTTCAAATAAATTAGTAACGGAATCATAATTTTTAAATTAGAATATATTTTTTAGTTTTTTTACATTTCTGTTGCTAATCCATAGCAAATTTATAATGGATTAGCAATGACCACCAGAGAAAATTAAAATATACGTATATTCTACTTTGAAAATTAGGTGCACATTGCTAATCCTTTGCTAATTTACGATGCATTAGCAAAGATTCGAATAGAAAAAAATAAAAAATATATATTAATTTGTAAATTAGATGTAATAATAATATAATTATATTATAATATAAGTAAATAATAAATATAATAATATATAATAACAAATATATAATATAGAGATACTATATAGTAAAATAAAACACAAAAAGTGACTTGGCCTAGTGGAGGAAGACATCTTCCAACGTTAAAAGTATGTGGCTTCGAATCTTGCTTCGACCGAAACAAAGAATTTAAAAGAATTAAATTTGAATCGGTTAACCCGTTCCATTGGAGCCAAATCAGGTCGGGTTAGCTCAATTCGTATTATTTTTAAATTTTTTAAAATAATAAATTATGTATTTTATTTTATTTTTTATTTTTAAATTATAATTTGCCCATTAGGCCAAATCGAGCCGGGTTAGCCTGATCCATATTATTTTTAAAATTTTATTTGAAAATTTTTAAATAATAATTTATATATTTTATTTTATTATTTATTTTTAAATTATAATCTATATCTGTTGCTAATTAGTAATAGATTTGTGACGAATTTTTCTTAAAAATAATTTTTAAAACCAAATTTTTGTAGAATTAATAATAATTTTTTATTTTTAAAATTTAAATATAATATTGTCTGTCGCTCTGTCACTAAATTATTCGTAATATGGCCGTATAATGATTTTGGTTTTAAATTTAATTTAGCGACAGATTTGGTTTTAATAGAAATTTTTATTTTTAAAATTTAAATATATTATTGTCTGTCGCTCCGTCACTAAATTATTCACATTATTTCTTCACTAAATTTAAATTTTTGGTCCCAAATCCGTCGCTAATTGTGAAGAAATAATGATGTTATCACAATTACCGACTATGTATTTAGCGAAGAAACTTTCCATCGCTAATATGTTGTTAACAGTGATTTGCGACGGATATGTCTGTCGCTAATTCCGTATTTTCTTGTAGTGTAATATCGTTTTCTTGTTACTTGAGGATTTTTTTTTTTTTTAGCATAAAGTCTCCACTCTTTTATTTGCATTTTCCCCCTTTAATTCGGGTTTATCCCAAACTCGACCTCCCTAGGGCTAAGCATATAAAGTTTGACTTTACCTTATATATATATATATATATATATATATATAGTTTTTAGTCAATGTCCAATTTGGAGCATTAACCTAAAATCTTCTTTCTTTAATTGTATTAGCCATAAATTTTTTTAAAAAAACTTTTATTTGTGTATATCTTTTCTACAAGTTACTAATTAAAGTTGATGAGAATCAAGAGGCGCCAAACTTAAGTGATCAAGATCCATTGAAGATGTCCACTAGTCCAATAACAAATGAGTTTTTCAAGGCTATATTTTGTATGAGATGGATCAATAACCATTAATTTACTACAAGCAAGCTGTCCAACAACTTTAGAGTCCATTGGGCAGCCAAATTGATGTCCAAGATAGCAAATTGACAGGCTCAAAAATTTAGCCTAAGGCTTGGACGAAATTTCCTAAATTTTAGGAGTCTTTTAATTAGTTTTTAAGTTTGTTTGGGCTAAGAACTTTTAATTATTGAAGCTCAAATCTATCTTTGTATTTTAGTCCTTAGTTGGATTTAATTAGCTGCAAATCCAACCCCATTAAGGACTTGTGTTTCAGCCACCAACTCTAAATCCCACTACAAGAAAATGGAGCATTAGCGACGGTACAGTCCGTCGCTAAAAAAGCCGTCGCAAATTGCGACCGATCCTATTTTCCTCGCAATTAGCGACCGATTTGCGAGAGAAAAAATCATTGGTCAACGACAGTGGGCAAAATTTGAATATTCGTCGCTAATCTCTCGCAACCTAGCGAGTAATTAGCGACGGAAATTCTAATTTTTTATTTTAAATTAATTTATCCGTCGCTAATTCGTCGCTAATTTGCGAGGGATCAGCGACTGGATATTTTCCGTCGCAAAATCCCTCGCAAATTAGCGAGGGATTAGCGACGGAGATTCATAATTTTTTATTTAAATTAAATTGTTCCGTCGCAAAATCCGTCGCTAAGTTGCGAGAGATTAGCGACGGCTTTTTATTTATGAAATATTTAAATTTTATTATTCCGTCGCTAATCCCTCGCGATTGTTTAATTTTAAAAATTAATAGGCCGTCGCTAATCCGTCGCTAAAATTTAATATTTTTTAAAAAAATTAAAAATATTATATAATTTTCCTATAAAATTTCAAATTTTAAAACCTTATAACCTGCTGTATGTAGATAAATATAAATGTAATACTCTTACAAATATAAAATGATAAATAAAATATTTATAAAATATGAAATATCAAATAAATTTATATATTTGTAAAATAAAATTCTAATATATTAATTTGCCATCACGACAGATGCCGGAGTTGGGGCTGAGGGCGGTGGCGGTGGCGGTGGCAAATCTGTTGGGCCCTGGGGAGGAGGATGGTCATCCGGTGGGTCAACTGTGTATTCGTCATCATCCTCATCATCCGTATCATCATTGTCACCAAGCAACGGAGGCGAGGGCAGATTCAGAGTTTGTGACAGAAACGATAAATAATCTGTCATACTCTATTGCACGTGACGCAGCTTCTTCTCAACTTTTCTCCGCATCTTCGTCTCATCATTCAACTTCTTCTGTAACTGGATAACATCGTGGGACGAGCAGGTAGTCGCTCCCTCAGAAGTAGAAGAATGATCTAACCTCCGTCGTACCTTCGATCCCTCAAAGCCTAATCCAAAGACGCGATTCTTCTTGTATCCTCCCCCAACCTCAAGGAATAGTGACTTCTCATCAGGCGGTTATCGAGAAGTCACAGAACTTTCAGACTCTGTTTGAGAATAACGTCCCCTAATTGCATTAACATTATCCTGTACAAATAAAAAATAAAAAACATTGTATAAATATTAACAACTATAATTGCTATTTTATAATAGTAAAATAAAGTTAATTCATACCAAAGTTTGTCGTGACTTTTCATTGACAAACTCGCCCTGCTTTGACCCTCTTTGAAAAGTGTGCAGTTTCTTAAATAACTCCACATAACGAAAGCCCTCACCTTTTTCTTTCCGCTATAATTTTAATATAAAAAATACAAAATATTAATTTTTGTTAAAAATATGTAAGAACAAGTTTAAAAAAATGTGAACTAATGACACGTACCATCCGATTCTCATGCTCTGTAAAAGATATAGACCCTCCCGTGTGAGATGTGCCACTAGCAACAGCTCTATTCCGTTTAGCTGCAGAAGAAACACGTTGAAACCCCTCAGTTGTCCACTCCTGTAGCATATGCTCCCAAAATTCAGGTGAAATCCAATTTGGACGTTTTTGTTTAGCGCGTGCCTTGCTTAACTGATCAGAGAGTCGCTCGCGACATTTCTTGTTCCAAACCTCCTGTATCTGAATGCTGTGCTCTGGGAGCCACCTAAAGCGACTCTGCAAAACCATTAGATTAAAAAACGTCAGTTATATAATTACTAGGATCATTATATTAACACCTACCTCCAGAATATGAAAAGAATAAAATTTATATATTTTTATACTTACAGTCCATAAATCGAACCACATGTTCCTAACATCTACCGGAATATCTGCAAATCTGGCGTAAGGGGCAGTATAATGTCGTTGAAATATCAGTCATATCTCTCTAACAGCCTCCATCGATGGTGAGAAACTGTTTCATCAGAACGAGTTTCAAAAAATTATTTTAAAAATTATTTAACACGTTGACAATCTGATACGCTTTTTAAAATAATTTAGCACGTGTCTACCAAGTCGAAATAATTTTCAAAATAGTTAGTACTTACCTGTCACCATCAGGTGCAATCAAAATGCGCGTCTCTGAGATATCTGCTCCAGGCGCAGATGCAGCTGTGGAAGGTATCGATGTAGGCGTTCGTTGTTGTCCTGAAGAGTCTGGAGAGTGTAAAGGTAGCATCCTACGTATCTGTGAACCCGGAATTGGAGACGGAGTCCGATCATCCGTAGACTCCAGGGGCTCTGGTACTGCTCTGCCGGTAGACATAATCTAAATATACATAACAGTAAAGAAGTTAGAATATAAATATAATAATATGAAATAAAAGGGCAAAAAAATTAATGTAAAATGTTAGCTCACGTTTGAAAGAAACCAATCCTATTCATGTTCTTCATCCGTTGAAGAATCCATATCCGAATTGGCTTCCTCTGCATTCACATCCACATTTTTTTGTGATCCCAATTCTTGAATATCAACTGTTTCACCCTCTCCCGCTTCACTTGCAAGGCCACCAATCATCTCAACATCAACGGTTACATTAACGGCCATGGAGTCATCGACCTCCTCTTGATATGGTCGATCCACTATTGGTGCGTCAATTACGTGACGAGCTTTCAATTTACAAACAGTTAACCAATCAGACTTGTTCTTTTTATAGCCTGGGTAGCCTGCATAATATACTTGATTGGCTTGCTGAGCTAACACAAATGTAATCCCTTTGATCCCTTGCATGTGTCTCCTATACATCCAACTACGATCATCCATCTATAATCCCATTTTCTTAAAAAATTATATCCTTGACATGCATTTGAAGGGAAAAAAAAAACGTTTATCAATTCCCCACTTGAGTTAAATCTTCTTCATAAAATTAAAACTAGAGGTATGAGGTGACCCTGATACAATAATATCATGTTTCGTGAACGCATGATCTGATTTAAAAGTATTCATGATCAATTATCTAGTAACTCAGTGTGTGACTCATGATTTGATTTGAAAGTATTTATGATCAATTATCTAGTAATTGTTCTCGTTATATTAAGATAAATATTTTAAATTGACAATGAATATTTAGATCCATACTCATATATAATTTCTTTTATTTATACTTTTCTCATATGGATAGGGTATCACAGTCAGATTAAATATAATTTGAATTTAAAAATTTTTATTGTGAATTCTATAAAAAAAATTTCTTATGAGATAAAAATTAGTCTCAAAATGAATAAAATACACCCTTGATCTTGTTTCCTGGAAATTCCATTATTTCATTGCATATTTGTTTTGACAATACATACAACTTATTATTATTAATATTATTATTTGCATGACCTAAGAAGCTGGAACTTCTATTTACAACTGGAAAAACTAACAAGAAAACAGAAACTCTACAACAACAAAAAGATCAGAAATTCTGGAGTTGAAACTACTTCTGTAAGCTACACCTCACGTGCCATCTCTCTTACTCTTCCATTTTCTACCGCAAGGAATTATTACCTAACACAGTCTTGGCTGAAAACAAAGGTTTGAAGGATCTGAGCTGAGCCTTTCCAGAAAGGGAAATTTGAACCAAAGACAGAAAACGCTAAACGCGCATGTAAAGACTATTCAAAAGAGTTACTTTCAAGCCTGATGCATGCATAATCAGACAATCTACATCAAATAGTTTACTCTAAGGCAATCTAAGAGGAACTAAAGATCCCATTGAGCTTTATTCTCTCAGGAACCTTCATCGGCAGCAACGCAAGGTAGAAAAACAGACACCATACTCAAAATTCCCTCGCAAATGCTCAAAATTCTGAACCCAACCCAAGCTTCAATTACTGCACGAACAAATTTAAAACCCAAAACGACTGGTAATACATCAAACAAATTAACCCCACTACTGTTCGCAATTGAATCGCATTTTTCGACATAATATTTTTGTTCGCAACCGTTCCAAAAACTAAAGCATTCCAACACCTTCCTAACATCCGATTTACCTTCTTATTTCATTAGATGAAAGGGCAACAAATCAAATTATATAAAGCCTAATTGGAAGTTCGATGCAATCTGCCTCCCAAAAGCATAAAACCGCAGCAAATCGCAAATCCCACATTACAAAGCAAAATACAAACCATTCAAGGAATTCAATAAAGCTAGATGAGCTAAAAATGCTTTAAGTGTTTGGGAACAGGTCACAAATTCTCTCAATGTCCAAATAAAAGAGCCATGGTGATTAGGGATGATGGCGACATTGTAACTGAAGGAAGTGGAGATGAGGAGATGCCACCTTTAATAGAGGAAAGTGAAGAAGAGGAAAGAAGAGAGGAAGAATGTGGGGCTGTTGGAGATGCTTTAGTGGCTAGAAGATCATTAAACTTGCAAGCTAAGGAGGATGACAATGAGGTACAAAGGGAAACTATCTTCCATACTCGATGTCATGTTCTTGACAAAGTTTGTAATGTTATAATTGATAGCGGGAGTTGTACAAATGTAGCTAGTACTTTGTTGGTAAACAAATTGCAGCTACCAACTCTTAAGCATCCTAAACCCTACAAGCTGCAATGGTTGAATGATAGTGGAGAAGTAAAGGTCAACAAACAAGTTGTGGTTGCATTATCTATTGGGAGATACAAGGATCTGATTCTTTGTGACGTAGTGCCTATGCAAGCAAGTCATATTTTGTTGGACAGACCATGGCAATATGATCGAAGGGTTACTCACGATGGATATAGCAATAAGTATTCATTTATATTCAATGGCATATCTATAACCCTCTCACCCTTGTCCCAAACACAAGTGAATGAGGATCAAAAAAGGATCCAAGAATACTATGAAAAAGAGGCTGTTGAGAGAAAAAAAGGAGAGAAAATTGAAAAATATTCAAAAGAAAAAGAGAGGCCAAGAGATAAAAAAGAGAAGAGAGAAGAGAGTGAAAAAAAAGAGAAGAAGTTGAGTATTTTTGCGAGTGCAAAAGAGATTGTGCAAGAGCTGAGTTTAGGGCATCCTTTGTACATACTTTGGTGCAAGGAAGTTTTTTAAAATTTTTTTAAAAAAATTTTATTTGTGTATATATTTTCTGCAAGTTACTAATTAAAGTAGTTTTCAATGTAAAGGACTAATATGAACTAATGACTCTTTTAATACTTTGAACGCATAGAACAAAATATTCTATTCTTTTAAAAGTTTATATTAGTTTTTGAACCTAAGTTCAAATTTGAACACATAATAAGTTTAAATTTGCTCTTTTTTTTTTCTTTTGAGTAGGAGTGTCAATTGGGCCGGGCTGACCCGAGCCCGACTCATTTGACCAGCTTAATTGCGGGCTCGGGCTGATTTGTTCAGCCCGAATAACATTTAGGGCAGAGCTCGGGCTGAAGTAAGCTCAGCTCGATTTTATCCCGACCCGTAAAATATATATATGTATATACATATATTTTTTTATAATAATAATATTATTATGTTATTAAAAAATATTATTATTATTATATAAAAAAATTTTAAAAATCGAATTAGGATCGGCCCGAGCCCAGGGCCGAGCCTGGGCTCACATTTCTTCACCCCGATGTTAATCGGGCCGAGTTTGAGCTTAGTAAAGCCCGGCTCACCCAACTTGATTGACACCCCTACTTTTGAGGCCATGGCACATATTTTTCATATTTATATACAAAATTTAGATTTAGTCCTTTTTGCAGCGTTGGAATTCAAATTCGTCCCAAGTAAACAGACGGTGATTCTGCGGGGCAACTGTAAAATCCTTTCTGATGCTATTAAAATAAAAAAGTAGAATAGGAAAAGGTCCTCAAGAAGATGATAAATTATAGAGTAGATCCTATAGAACCATTTTCAGATGAATTTATCTTGAATCGAGATATTTTGGCTCATCTTTTTCAATGCCTTAAAACATTAGTTTTTAACTTGGACCCAACTTGAACTCATAGAACAAAATATTCTATTATTTTTAAAAAGAAAATTATATTAGTTTATAAACCTAAGTTCAAATTAGAACTCATGATTTGAAATTTATTTTTTTTAAAAAAAAGGGCTCAAATTTTAAATATGATTGATGGCACACACATTTATTTTTTAGACAAAAAAGAATCTTCGGTCATACAGTACAACGTGAACCCATGGCCCAATCATTCCTTTTCTATTTTTTTTAATTCTAAGATAGAAACATTTTTTTAAAAATAGATAGATAGAGTCAAGAGAGAGATATATGTGATTATATAATAATATAACTATTAGTATCTAGTATATATGTATTTATTACTAACAGTTGGTCAAAAGCCCATTAATAAATATAATTATATTGAATATATAATGTAAAAAATATTATATCTGTGTGTGTACACGTTGTGAGTTGTGTATTTTCTATTAATTACTAATTGAAGTGATATTTAGACCCAAAGATCTAATAGAACTCATGGCACTTTTCCAAATATTTTTCCGAATACGCTTTTTTGATGTAGAAATACATTTTTTTGGAACGGCCATTTAAAATAAAAAGGATTCCTTACTGTTCTAGTTGAATGTGAAAGACATCTATTGCTCAAAACTAATCCTTCCTTACTATTCGTTCTATTTATTCTTGAATTAACATTCTCTTTAGGGAAAAAAAAAGAAAGCTAAAGATATATAAGAATCGCATCAATAAAATAATATTTCAAATACTCTAAATACTAGAAATAGAGAAAGACAAAGATATGTGATTTTATTTTCTAAACTTTTTTATTCCATAAAACAGCCGTAAAAGAGTTTTTTTATTAGATTCATTAGTATGTTTATTTAATATTCTTTTTCATTTTTCATTAAAGTATATATCCAAAGTATATATCCATAGAATCCGTTGTGCCATAAAAATCGAATTAGTTGAGTTTAACCTTAATAATAAAAAAAATCCAAACTTACATTTTTATTTCCCGCTTAATGGATAACCACTTGCTACCAATGAAGAATTGCTTCTCATCTTAAATTTATACACAATATAGGAATATGATAACTTTGATTCTTTTTCGATACTGAATGGAACCCCTTCTTACATTCTATCCTATTCACTGATATTGATCATCGATACTGGAAAGTTTATTTTCTTACTTTTGTACCAGTTCATGATATGATCTAAACGAGTCGCACATACACAAGTACATGTTCCACGAAGTTGAGGACATCCCCGAAGAGTGGGGAATTTTATGACATTTCTGATGGGCTGTCTTGTATTTCTAATAAGTCGTTTAATAGTTGCCATGCTGAATTCTATGCATAGTGGGCTGGTTTAGATTGATCCTAACTGGATAATTATAAATTACTTCTATTTAATAGAATAATAAAATCATAGATAAAACCTGAAATGGGGGATTTGTGTGCAGACACGACTCAAATATTTTTTGTAAACTCTTATATGGGCCTTAAATCCAGTTTGAATTCATAAAACAGAGTATTTTATTGTGTTACTTTTTAAACCTAAGTTGAAATTTGGATTCAAAGGGCAGAATTTTCTTATTCAAATAAGGAATGAACCCAAGATCAAAATTGAACCGATGGCCCACAAGTTTGTTTTATAAAAAAAAAAAATTTGGGCCTAGGGTCCAAGATGGACCTATAGCCCAATAATTTGTTTTCTTCTTCTTTTTTTCTAATGTTGAAATATTTTTTTATAGCTATTAACATCCATTTTATATGTATATAGTATATATAGTATGTATTATATGTAATAGACGAATATATATATACATATATATATATATATATATATATATATATATATATATATATATATATATATATAGACAAAACAATTTCACCCATAAAAGTTTGATCTTTTCAAGTTAGTCCAAAAGTTATTGCAAAAATTATTCCTTTATTTTTTTAAAATGTTATTTTGGCACTTAAATTAGGATAATCTAAAATAATTACAAAATAAATAAGTTCTAAAACTTAAGTGACTAGTTTTGCTAATATTTTTGGACCAATTTACAAAAATATCAAAATTTTAAAAGGTGAAATAGTTATATTTTGAAAATTTTAGGGGCTTAGGGGTTGAGAATGTCAAACTAATACGGTGTAACTGGATCTACAAATTGTTAAAATGTAGATAATCTATTTTACCGATTTATATACTATATATATGTTGTACATGTAAAGCATTTGGTATGTATATTATTTGTAGTATACAATATATCATGTATAATGCTTATAATGTTTGTAATACATATATTATACATAGTATATGGTGTATTATAAATGTTACAGAAACCCTTGAATGACAAATTTTTTGTTGCTTTAGAGGGGTTCAACTAGGTGACTCTTGAGCAAATCAAGTTTTTAGGAAGCCCTATCGCTGATGCTTTATTCTTGACACATGGACTTGAGAAAAGGCCAAAGTAGTCTGAACAAAATGGGTGACACAAATTTGGAAGACAAAAGATCAGGAAAGAGTTCGACTCCCTCTGTTGAAATAGACCAAGAAGATGGCGAATTGGCTAAGCTAAAGGTGAGTTTTTGTTTCGGTGTTATCTTTCATGTCAATATTGGAAAAATCTATGCTTCAATATTATGTTGTTGTTTCCTCCGTATAGTTATTGAGGTTTATTGCTAGTTTGACATTTTGTTTTTCAATATCATTGTTTACTGACAACCTGCAGACATCTTTCTAGGGTATATAACCTTTGGAGCAGGTTTTTAGGGTATATTTGGATAGAGTTTAAATTTAAGATTTTCTGTCTTGAATTTTGTAAAAGTAAATTATTTGTGAGAAATGAAGTAAAACTCAAATTGAAAAATGTACATTGGATTCTGTAATAGAACCCAATCCAAATATGCATAATGGTCTTTACTGTTTACAAAAAAATTGCAAAGAATTGTGAGACGTGCAACAAGTCACTAGAAAGCATTAATATCTACATATGAAGGTGCTCAATCTTCAGCCATGAATCACTGAAGTTAAATGATTGATGGTTTGGACATTAATTATTGGGTCATCATCTTTGTAGAAGTAAATCATCATTTTGCAACCTTGAATGCCACTACCGCAAGGTGAAGTTTGAAAGGGATTTTGCAAGAATAACAAGACCAGTCACATCGTCTCCTCAAGTTCAAGCAGCACATATTAGACATAATAGATATACAAATGCAATCCAAAATTGGACGGAAGTCAAACTATTTATTCAGGTAAGTGATTCCATGTCAAGTAAATTGACAAAGAAGTGCATGAAATGTGCCACTACTTTCAATTATCATATCTATGAATTAAAAGCATAATATGTGCCACTTGTTTTCATGCGACAGTTCATTGTTTAGTATTAATTTGTTCCTATTTTTTTATTCAGGAAAATTGTTAATTATCCTGCTATGTTCTATATAAGATGAATCATATGATATGTAAATAAAAATAATATTTACCTTGTCAATTTGAACGAAATATGAGGGAAAATATTTAGAATCTTCTATAAGTTCAAAGGCAATAATGTAATTTGCGGCCCCGCAAATCTTAGGGCTCTTTTCTTTTCTTCAACCCCCCCCCCCCCCCCCTCCCCCACAACATTTCATTTCCCCATCGTTGTTGTTAAAGTTTTTTCTCTTTTATATTTTTCTTAAACCACAACAGATATAATGCATAGTTAAGTTGGCAACAATGCTTTTTCTTGTGTTTTAATGAATATAGATTAATGCACAATCAAATTTAAACCAATAAAATGTGTATTTGACAATATTATTTTATGTAAATCTAGTTAATGCACTTTAGTTAGGGCAATCGAGAATTTGTGTTTAGTGGGTAAAACAACAATGAAATTGTTCAACAACAACAGAACAACTAAGAAAAAGTCAGAATAGAATATTTAATCTACCCCTCAAGGTATAGCCTAATCAAATTACTTGACTTGCTCAAGATACCGATGTGTCATTATTGATTTAGATGCTTAGGTGAAAAGGATATATTTCTAAAATTCTAACCTTTCAACCTGACCACATTTATAGGCATCTTCAACCAACAATTCTGATTCATTCATTTTATTTAGCACTTTCAAACGAGCCAGCCATTTGTTCAATGAATTAGGCAGGCTTGAATCTAGCTGGTTCAGGCCAATTTAAACACCGGCCTAACTAGCCCGCTTAAACACTAGCCTAACCAAACCGCTCCGCTTGGCCCGTAGATTACAACGGGCCGGTAGGGGATTGGGGGCGGGCCAATCCTCTAAATTTTTTTAAAAAATTAGAACATGAAATGATATCGTTTCATGTTAAGTAGGTAAAAAAATAAAATTTATATTTTATTTTGAATATATATATTTAAAAAAAAAAACAGACCCGCAGGCCTCCTATAGGCAGATATGGACTACTCATATGTTAGCCCTCCAATAAACGGGTTCAACCTGCTCCGCTCCACTTAAGGCCAGTCTGCGATGGGCCAGAGCGGGTCGGCTCGTTTGATACTACTAAGTTTATTTCCCAACATCTAGTGACAAATTTACTAGCAAAATAAAACCAAAAATTATGGAGCTTCCTCATGCCATGAGGATCATCTGTACAAAATTTCACTTCAAAATCATGTCTAGAACATTAGATATAAAATCAGCAAAAATTTTTCAACTGCTCGAAAAGCCAATATCTACCACTGTCACTTGAGCTTTTGCTACCTAGACTATTATAGGGGTGGAGCAGCTAAGGTACCTAATTGGGTGCTTGGCGCCTAACTCCCGTGCCCCAGGGCACGCCCAGCGCCTAGCTAGTGACCGACGATGCAACACGATCACTTTGTCTTAGAGCATCAACCGACATTACTGGCATAGGTCACAATGCATCCAATACATGGGCGTAGGGTTGCTAGTCATTCAGGCAGATACCTCCGAGCACTTGTGTGACCAAGGCATGCCTAGTGCTAGGATTTGGAACCGAAATTGGTGCATGATGGCTCATTCATCGTGCGACAAATGACGTCGTTAGCCTTAACAATGGCATGTTGTCAAGACGTTAGTGCCCACTTCGTCGATTTTGAGTGTGGGCTGGTAAGTTTCGAAAGTTCTACTTTTGGTTCCTTCGTGCGCAAAGATGTTCAACTAGACTAACTAGGATGCATTTTAAGAAAGCCCTTTTTTTCAAACTAGAGAGATGTGCATAAATAATAATGTTGGCTAGTTGTTTAATCCATGTTTCACTACATATAAGAGCTCTATGCTAACAGTATTGGTATAGCTTTGCATTAACCCTATGACATTTTCTCATTCTTTATATCTTATAATACCCAAAAATCAACCTTGGTATGTTTTCAACTTTCTCCTCGCCCTTTTTTTTTAAAAGCAAATCTTCATTAAATATACTAAACTTTTAATCTTCTAACCTTCTTTTGGAATTTATCCTTTCTCTGATATATTCATCTTTCCTTGTTCATGGTAAAATTAAGTTTCTTATGTAATTTTATGATGATTTTTCAGGGATTCCAAGTTTTCAATCCAAATAGAGTGGATATGTTTCAAGCTACACTATTTGAGTATGTTTTCAACATTGCCAAATCGTTTGCTTAGTTTTTACTCTAAGGATACCAAGGTGGTGGTGAATCTAAAAATATCTCGTGCCAGCTTCTCAACCAAAACCTACAAGTGATTAACCTTTCGCCATAAAACCAATGTTAGAGCACGTCAAGATGCTGCCATTCTTATCAATGAAGTATCCATTGACTTCACGGGGTATTCTAATGATGATGATTTCATTCTACAGGTTAGTGAAAAGGGAAGAAGAAGGAAAAATTTCAAGCTCAAGAGCGTATCATTTTGACTAGAGAAGCTACTAAAGTTACTAGGAAATGGGAAATTGAGCTACTATATAGAAGGTAAGATTTCTCTGGCATTGTATGGAGTGAATTTGTCTTCACCTTCAAATTCATTAGATCAGTTGGATGCCTGTTATTTTCTTTTCTTTTATTAAATCGATAAGAGCCTATGCCAAAACCCTATCTTTCGGCAATTATTGCCCAATATAGCTTATGTTCTCTATTATTAGCCACGCCATATTCCTTAAGTTAAAGAATAGATACTACATCAATTATGTGTATTACTTAATTGCTTTTAGCCCTCCAATTTCAAATGTGATAGTGAAATTCGTAAGTGCACAAATATCAAACAAGTAATAAAGTAGTGAGTACAAGTCGTTTCAACGAGGATTGCAACCTAACAACATAATTATTTTACTTATAACCCAATTCAAACCAAGATAAATGTGATTTTATTTAAAATCTAATTACTAATAAAAATGACAAAAAATAACAATAAAAACAAAATCATTAATTATATTAATTCAAAAATCAATGGCAATAAATAGACTAAAACACTTCAAATCTAGCTTACTCCTCTTTAATTTCTTTAAATTAATTCTTGACTTGGTTAATGGTAGAATTTCTAATTATAAGCTAGACTCAATCTCTTGGTGAAAAATTTCTAACTTTAAGTAATAAACCAATCGTATCTCTATATGATTTTAATTATCAATGCTGCAAACACCTCTATGGAATTCTCTAACTTTTATTTCCTACCCGCTAGAAACCATACAAAGGACTGAATCTATCTCTAGTCAGTTTTACGATGTGTTGTTATTACCATGATCCAATTTAATCTACTACTTCTCAACTACTATAATAAATTTAAAGACATGCAAAAATTGATCAGAAAATTACAAACATTAAGAACAATAATAATAATTAATCAAAATCGAGATCAAAAAAATAATTTTTAATTAAAATTAATTAAATCCATAAGAGTTTCAGCTTTTATCAAATGTCTTAATTATAAAATACTTAACTACTCATATCCAAATATTCAAAGTAATAAATTTAATTACCATAAAAAATTAAAAAATCAAGAAAGAAAAGATAGAAAGCCTAATTGGATCATCAAACTTGCTACGTGTTCTTCTATTGCTCAACCCTTGTCCTTTTGTCTTATTCTTGATGCCCTCTTCTCCTCTGTCGCAAGACTTCTTTTTTGCTGCAGACTTCCCCTCCGCCACAGTGTTCTTTTCATCTACCTATTGTTATTATTAAGGGTACTTCTATATGTAGTTTTTTTTTGACTATATGCAGTGCGAAAAATATTCATTATTTCATTTTTATTTCGAATAGTTCTTAAAATTCTCTAAGATATTCGGACAAAAAAATTCAAATCTACAAAAAACAACGAAGAATTTTTATAAAAAAATGATAATTTATCAAACTACTCATAATTTTACATCGATTTACACAGCAAAAACTTAAAAATCGGCCTTAAAATGATTGATTTTAAAGTCGATTAATTAATTTCACAAATTTCGCCAACTGAGTGGCGAAATTTGAGGAGGAATTCCGCCAATTTGTGGCGAAATTCCTTCGCGAATTTCGCCACAAATTGACGGAATTTGAGGCTAAAATTCCGATGTAATTTTCGCCACATAGTGGCAGAATTTGAGATCAAATTCCGCCACAATTGTGGAGGAATTTTAGCTCAAATTCTGCCAATTTGTGGCGAAATTTGATCTCAAATTCTGCCACTATGTGGCGAAAATTACATCGGAATTTTAGCCTCAAATTCCGTCAATTTGTGGCGAAATTCGCGAAGGAATTTCGCCACAAATTGGCGGAATTCCTCCTCAAATTTCGCCACTCAGTTGGCGAAATTTGTGAAATTAATTAATCGACTTTAAAATCAATCATTTTAAGGCCGATTTTTAAGTTTTTGCTGTGTAAATCGATGTAAAATTATGAGTAGTTTGATAAATTATCATTTTTTTATAAAAATTCTTCGTCGTTTTTTGTAGATTTGAATTTTTTTGTCCGAATGTCTTAGAGAATTTTAAGAACTATTCGAAATGAAAAGGAAATAATGAATATTTTTCGCAGTACATATAGTTCAAAAAAAAACTACATATAGAAATGACGATTGTTAATTGGCTTGTTGAGATTGCTCAATAATTTTATTTTATTCTTTTGTGGATAAAAAATTGTGGATCTAGAATGGATAGTTGAGATCTTAATTGGCTTGTTGAGATTGCTTTGTCCAATTCGGCCTTGTCGTTTTGCGAGATTTGATTGATGAATCTCAACCGTTGCTTGTCATAAACTTGGACAGGCAAGATGCATTGGAAGCCTTAGACGCATTACTAAAATGGGAGCTACCTTTTGATTGCATGTTCAAGATACTATTTTTTGTGCTGTGTAAAAAAAAATATTATTTTTTAGCATTAATATTTTTTATTTATTTTGTATTTTAAAATGAAAGAGTATTTGAACATGAAACAGAATGAGAAAATTTCTAAAAGTATTTTTAAATAAATTATCGATTTCCTACCAAATAAGTATTATCTGAGTGGTAACAAATGTTTAGTAGTTCATGAATTTTATCAATTGATTTTTATTGATTATAGTCAAATCTTTAATTGGTTTTGAATAATTAAATTGGATTATAATTTTAAAATTTCAAATAAAATTTAAAATTTTTAAAAACCAATAACTACAAATTAAGAAAAATAATAAAAAATATTTTTTATTGTTAGAAAATAAAAATAAAAAAAATAAAAGTGGGGAGGCGTCAAGCTTGGGCTCCCCCTCTATTGTGGCACATAGGTAACAAATATTAAAAGTTTATAGATCTTATCAATTGATTTATTAATTTTAGTCAATGATTAGCAATGATTTTACTAAGTCTTTATCTGGGGACAAAATTGGACCGTTCAATCATGAAATAGATGGGTGAGATTATTATTATAATAACTTATTTAAATATTTTCTAACATATATTAAGTATACAACGTATTATAAGTATTCTTTTGTAATAATTATTTTGACTTTTTATATCCTTAATTTTAAGATATGTAATCCATTTTTTTACTAGTATTCTTTTGTGATAATTATTTTGACTTTTTATATCCTTAATTTCAAGATATGTAATCCATTTTTTTACTACGTGTCAATATTTTAGTATATATTTTAAAATATATTTAATTTGTGTGTAAATCTATAGTAGTTGTTAAAGATTTAAATGCTTGTGTCAATATTTTACTATATATTTTACAAATAATTACATGTAATTATACAATAATTCCATGTATAAAATTAATTTCTATGTGCTATGTATATTATGATTTGAATAAATGTTATGAAAATTTTTATGTATATATATTGTGTAAAAATAAAAATAATATGTTATTGTATCAAATTTAAATTTAACATTAATTAACTATTTGTGTTACAAATAGTTTGTTAAAATTCTGATGAATTTTAACAAATAAATTTATTTGAATAACAATTACTTTAAGACCATGATAAAATTAAAAATCAAATTTATTTTTGAAAATGTGTATATGTATAAATAAATTCAAATGAAAAGTATAACACATACTTAGACATTAATATGATCATAACAGCACATTTAATTCTAACATACGTTAAATATACAATATAGTGCAAGAATTTTTTCCAATAGTTGTTTTGACTTTTTCATACCCTTAACATTAAAACATAAGATCTATTTTTTTCCTGTATGCCAACATGTTAGTATATATTTTTAAAATTACTTAATTTATATATAACTCTATAATAGTTATTGAAGATTTTCCCCCAGTATAATGTAGTACAAGAATTTTTTTTGTGATAATTGTCTTGACTTGTCATGCATTTCACTTCAAAATATATGATTTTTATTTTTATGCGCATGTTAAAATTTTACTATATATATTAAAAATAATTTAATTTACATATAGTTATACAATTGTTTTATATAAAAAATTAATTTTTATTATGTATTTATTATAATTTTGATAAATTTTATAAAATTTTTTATTTATTATTTTTTAAATATACAATAAAATATTAACACACGTATAAAAATCTTCAACAACAAAATTTCCTACGCATAACGCGGGCAGTCTAACTAGTCTATATATAGGTGTCTATTAGGAATTCAAATCCAATTTGGATTCCAAATCTTTATTCAAGTCAATTTTAGAATCTTCCTTTTTCTTATTCAAATTGCAATCCTTGTCAATTTTGGAATGGCATGCTGAATTTTTGTTTTCACTTTTTTTTTCATAACCAATTCTTCTTTCATATTTACTTCTCTTGAAATTATCATTTTACCTTGTATCAATAATTAATAAAATTAGTGAATTAAAGTATACTTTACAAATAAAATTATTTTAATTAATTAATACGAAGTACATAAACAATTAATTCACCAAAACTAGACAAAGTCATATAATTTTATCAATTAGCCTTTAAATAAGTGAGAAATTAGTTCTAAATAATGGTTAAAATATAGTCTCATCAAAATGTAAGACAATATTTTCGTTTTTCCATTAGTATGTGCAACGTTTGTGTTGACTTAAAGTTGCAAAAAGTCTTTCAAGATTGAGAAAACTATTATAATTACCCTCAAATAATTTTTACTTTTCTCATCTTAATCAGAAATATTGTTTTTATCTTTTTGTACTCATGAACTATTTTCATGTTACATAAAATATAAAAATTGCACATGAATGGCAGAATCTGGCAAGAGCAAGTCACACTCCCAACACGTGTTGGTTGAGGAGGGCATTTATGCCCATTCAAGTCCTTTCTTTCAATATACCCTCCAAGATGAAGAAAAGAACAATTATATCTTAGGAGGCTGTGTTATCTCTAAGGGCAAATCATGTAGTAATGATTAGTTTTGAATAATGGCAAACATTGATGAGGACTAATGTGCTTGTATATTATGTAATAGGATTTGTGGATTAAGAAGTATGAAGTCTTATTGCCGTGAAGCCACAATGCATGAACAACTCAATTATGCCAAAAGTGATTGAAGATTGAAGACTATGTTCAAGATGATTGAAGGCATTGAAGACTTAAGAGTGTAGGGTTCATATGCTAAATAGGTATATTTTTCTGTAAACTCTACACTTGTATGTCTTGGAATTAGTTGAATGCATAAGAGAGCACAAAACTCATTTTTGAAATGGTTTTGAATGAACTCTTTGATAACGAATGTGTTTTTGAAGTTTAAAATGATCTTAAGAAAATTTGGGATGATTAAAATGTTTTGGTAACGATTTTTGTGTTTAAAAGTATTTATATGACTTATCTATTTATACAAAAATATTTCAATGTTATTAAGGATGATTTTTAAATGATTTGACAAAATTTGATAAGTTTGGATGCAAGTTTGGACGTCCAAACTTTGAAAATGATCATTGTGCTTCCAGAGAAATTCGGACGCAAGTTCGGACGCATGGAGTAAAGCTCGAACGTCCAAACTTTCTCTGATAGCATGGTCACTGTTTTTCCAGAGAATTTCGGACGAATGTTCGGACGCATAAGGAAAAGTTCGGACGTTCGAAGTTTTCCAAATAGCTCTGCACAGTGAAGTTCGGATGAAAGTTCGGACGCATGGCGGAAAGTTTGGACGTCAGAACTTCTTTGAAACTAGGCGTTACTGGCCGTTTTATAGCTGTTGCATTTGATTTTTCAAATTTATAAAAGCCATAAACTCCAGATTTTTTGTAGAACTTTTGAACCTTCGAAATCCTTCAAGCTCTTACTTGTTTTACATCAAAATTATTTGAAAAGCTCTCAAATTGCCTTGTGCTCAAATGTTAAAATTCAAGATTCCAAAGGCAAGAAGTGAAGTGGTGCAAGCTATTGTATTCATCTACCAAGAGGTGTTGGTAACATCCAAACTCTCTCTTTACATTATTTTTGTGATTGATACAAGGTTGTCAAGAGACTTAAAACCCTTGTGGAGGGTGATCCATAGGCTAGATTAATCAAGTTTGTTGTGTAAAACCCATTGGTGGGGGTGAGCCTTGGATTAGATTAGTCTAGATTGTCTAGTGACATAAAACTCTTTGTGATAAGGGTGAACCTTGTTTATTTGATTGAATAGAGGTTGTTGTAGTAAAACCCATTGAAGGGTGAACCTCTTGTGTAATTGTTTGGATTGACCATTTAGTGAATTGGTTAAAATCCTTGAGTGTGGACTCAAGGTATTGGATGTAGGTCTTGGAGAGATCGAACCACTATAAATCGTTTGTTCATTTTCGTGCTTTACCTGTTTATATACTTGTATTATTATTATTAGTTCTTAGTTGTTGATTGATTGGTTGTAGTCTTATTGTTTGATCATCTTGTCTCAACCATCAAATCACACATAAACTTGAAGTTTATGAATTTAAAGAAGAGCTTTTATTAAGGCAAAGGATTTGCAAAAAGGGAAAAGATTTTTGATAATTAGCCAAAGACCTAATTCACCCCTCCCCCCCGCCCCCCTCTTAGGTCTTTCAATTGATAATTAGCCAAAGACTTATATGGCTAGTTTATCAAATTTGACTTATGTGGAAGGTTCCTCTACAAATAGACCTCCTTTGTTTGATGGTTCTAATTATACATTTTGAAAATCTAGAATTAAAATTTTTATTTGTTCTATTAACTTTGATTTGTGGAGTATTATTGAGAAAAGTCCCTATGTGCCTATGAGAATAAAAGCTGATGGAATTACAAGGGAACTAGAGCCTGTGGAGGAACTTAATGAGAACGACTCAAGAAAGATAACTTTAAACTACCAAGCAATGAACATCTTGACTTGTGCATTGGACGTGAATGAATACCATCAATTGATTGAATGAGAGACCGCTCACGATATGTGGAGACTTCTTCAAATAACACATGAAGAAAGAGCCAATATGTGCTTTATGGCAATAAATGATACGGTACAATCCACTTCTTCTACTTCTACTTGTTGTGATGATGATATTGATGATCCTAGTGAATTATTTGTTGAAATGTATGAAGAATTAAAAAAAAACTTCAAAAATAAATAAGAAAATAAAATTCAAAATTAATGAGTTATTGAATGAAAATTTAAAATTATATTGTGAAAACAAAAGACTTCTTGAATCTATTGATTGTTTGAATATTGAAAAAGAAGTTTTAAATGTCTCTTTACAAAACATGTCCCTTGAAAATAAAATTCTTTGTGAAAAGATTTTGTCTCTTGAAAGAATGCTTGTTGATCATGAGACTTTGAAAAAGAAGGTTGATGACCTTTCATCATGTATAGAAAAATTTACAAAAAGAAGGGACAATCTTGATAAAATTCTTTGAGCTCAAAGATCTCCTCTTGTCAAAAATGGTCTTGGCTATAATTATGTCAATAATGTGCCTAAACATAACAACTTCTTTGTTAGAGCTACTTCTTCTTCCATGCATAGTGCTTGTACTTATTGTGGAAAACATGGATATAAAGTCACCAAATGTTATGTTAAAAGAAAATTAGAGAATGGTGTAAAAACTATTTGGAGAGTTAAGAAAATTATTACTAACTCCCACGGACCCAAGAAAGTATGGGTACCAAAGGATACTTCCTCCCCTTCATTGCAGGTACTCTTCAATTCAAACTCAAGCACCACTAAGCGGTATATTGATGATGTTGGCTTAAAGAATAACAGAAAACACCTCATTCATAATTAAGGTTGAAGCAACCAATGAAGGATTTGCTTTTGAGACAAGAAGAAAGGAAGAATTCTTGGAGTAACCAATGTTGGTAAAGGTTCCTCTCTTCTTTTTAAATAAATGTTGCTTAGTGCTGATTTGAACTATAACTTGCTTAGCATTAGTCAATTGCGTGACAATGAATAAGAAGTTAAATGCCAACATGCGAAGTTTCAGTTGAGAATCCCTTTTGTTAAGATTTGAAAATTTGCCAACCATGACTTGTCAATTGCTTCTATGAAATTGATTATATGTCATGATAAAATGATTAAAATAGCTGAAAGACCTAAGAGGGGGGGTGAATTAGGTCTTTGGATAGTTATCGAAAATCTTTTCCTTTTTTTTTTAACTTGGCTTGGAAAGATTATATTCAATTGATTCAATGAGAATGTAATGAACTCAATAACAAAGCAATTCACAATGAAGAACAAAGAGCACAAGCAATTTATAGTGGTTCGATCTCTCCAAGATCTACATCCACTACCTTGAGTCCACACTCAAGGATTTTAACTAATTCACTATATGCTCAATCCAAGCAATTACACAAGAGGCTCACCCTTCAATGGGTTTTACCACAACAACCTCTTTTCAATATAATAAACAAGGTTCACTCTTATCACAAAGAGTTTTATGTCACTAAACAACCTAGACCAATCTAAGCCAAGGCTCACCCTCACCAATGGGTTTTACACAACAACCTTGATTAATCTAGTCTATGGCTCACCCTCCACAAGGGTTTTATGTCTCTTGACAACCTTGTATAAATCACAACAATAATATAAAGAGAGAATTTGAATGTTACCAACACTTCTTGGTGGATGAATACAATTGCTAGCACCACTTCACTTCTTGCCTTTGGAATCTTGAATTTCAATCTTTGAGCACAAGGCAATTTGAGAGCTTTTCATATACTTATGATGTAAAACAAGTTAGAGCTTCAAGGATTTTGAATGTTCAAAAGTTCTTTCAAAAATCTGGAGTTTGTGGCTTTTATAGATTTGAAAAATTAGCTTTAACAGTAATAAAACGGCTAGTAACGGCTAGTTTCAGCAAAATTCGGACGACCGAATTTTTGGTCGAAAATTTTCGACGACCTGCTCACTCATCGTTCACTATGCGGGAGAAAATTCAGACGACCGAATTTTTTCCACTCACGTCCGAATCTTCTTCCGAATTTCTCTCGGAAGAATAGTCGGTCATCGTTCACATAAATAGTATCACCTGTTCACACGAATAGTATTATCGTTCACCATGCAAGAAAATTCGGACGACCGAATTTTTCATGCTGCGTCCGAATCTTGCATCCGAATTTTTCAAACTTTGTCAAAACATGTTCAAATCAATTCAAACAAGTTGGAAAACATTCTAGCCTAAAAGATAAGTCATAAAAGACCTTTTAAGTGCAAAAATCATGTATGAAAACTTGATAATTTAGATAAGTTCAAAACCATTGAAACCATTTAAATCAAGTTTTGTGCTCTCAATTGCAAATCATAGATTCCAAGGTTTAAGAGTGTAGGGTTTACAAAGTTTACCTATTAAGCACATGCAACCTACACTTCATGTCTTCAAAGCCTTCTAACATCTTGAACAAACTCTTCAATCTTCAATCACTTTGACATATTGGAGTTGTTCTTGCATTTTAGCTTCAAGGCAATGAGACTTCAAACTTCTTAATCCACAAATCCTATCACACAACATACAAGCATATTAGTCCTCATCAATATTTGTCATTAATCAAAACTACATGATTTGCCCTTAGGGCTAACAATCTCCCCCTTTTTGATGATGACAAACTTTGATGCAAAATGTGATGGATTTAACAAAGTAGCACAAAGAAGTATTAATGTCAATGATAGAAAATAACCAATTTAGCACATTGACATACAAAAGGCTCAATATGAGCCTATGACCCAACCAACCTCCATTTACCTCCTTCCTTCCAACAATTAGGATAGAAGATATAGCATTTAAGCATTTAGAAAAAGTTCTAAGAGAGGTTTTAAGGTTTTAAAAGTTTAACAATGCTTCCCCTTAGATTGTGCTCATTTTTCAACAAGTTTTGTTTAGAGATACTATGCATCCGAATTTTGACATATCAAGTCCAAACTTTAAAATAAGTAAAATGAAAGCTGCAAATTTTGTAAATAAGCTTTCCTAAGGTTGTTCAAACATATTAGAAGAGATTAAAACATATTTGAATCAATTTGAACAACAAAAGAGCACATTTTGACAACACAATATGGATGCATCCGAATTTTATAGCATGCATCCGAATTTTGAATCACATGCGTCCGAATTTTGAATCACATGCATCCGAATTTTGACATTCCAAGTCCAAATTGCAATAAATTCAATATAATGAAAGTTTAATGTGAAATAAATCTTTCCTAAGGTTGTTCAAACATAATGAAAGAGAATAAAACATATTTGAATCAATTTGAACAACAAAGAAGCACTTTTTGGCAACAAATATGCATGCATCCGAATTTCTGGAACATGCATCCGAATTTTTGAACTTTGCATCCGAATTTTGGGTCCAAATTTTTGCAACAATTTTGAAAAGGTGATTTTGCCTTTTAAAATGAAATGTTGAAGAATTCAAACATGTATGTCCACAAAGGCACTTAGTTTAGCTTTGTAAAACCACAAAATTCATGCATTCAATTGTTTTCATGAAGTAATTAAAAATCATAGGTCAAGTCAAGAACCAAGTTCAAGATTTCAATCTCAACTTAACCATATTCCAAAATCTCAGAAAATAACCAAAACCTCACATGTTCAATTTAAATTTCAAATGCAGAAATGCAGCTAAATATTTTCACATTACTCATTATCTATTGCACATCAACATATACATAGCACACATTAGCACACATTGCAGCATGAGTCACATTATAACAAGCACATAGCACATTTTGTAGTCATTCTTTCTCCCCCTTGACATATGCATGGATTTTCAGAAAATTCACACATTTTCTCTTCATGCATGAGGAATTCCACTGCTATTTCATATTTTCACACATTTTGTCATCACATTTCTTCTCCCCCTTTTGTCATCAATCAAAGGTGGGGTAAGAGTACTTGGACAACAAAAGTGAAACAAAAGAAGCTCTTATCACAAGGATTTCATATATTGAGCTTCAAAACAGTATAATGACTAGAAAGGCACAAGTAAATTTCAATGTTAAAGCATAACATGTGCATCAAGGCATAAACTAAAATAGGCAACAAAATAGAGTTTAGGGATAGAAAGGCTTAGTCTTGGATGCGCTTCATGGTCTTCACTTCCAAATCTGTTTGTTATGATGACCATGGTTCCCTTGATCTCTTGACTGAAGAAAATTGGTGATGGATTTGTGATTTGACTTTGTTAGACTTCCTTCACCTTCTTCTTCTTGCTTGTTCTCTTGAGATTTACCTCTTTGTTCTTCATTCTCATGCTCTTCTTTCTCTTGGGGTGCTTCACTGCCTTTTTCTTCATCTTCTTTCTTCTTTAGCAACAAATTAATAGCCATATCAATTTTCACTGTCATAACTATCATCCTTATTGCTGCCATCTTCACCCATATTATCCTCTTGATCTTCTTCATTTGGCTTTATAGGAACTTGCACCATTTAAAACCACTTGAGAAATCTTTCTCAAGTCTTCTTCCATACTCTTGAGTCTAGCTTCTAAACCATCAAATTTGCCAAGAAGCATTAGAGCAAAGGACTCGAAGAATTTGTCCATCTTCTTCATTTCCTTCTTCCTCAACCTCCTCACTTTCTTGTTGATAGTCTCCCACACGGTAAGGTTTTGTTGGCTGGTTTTCTTGTACTAATCATATGCTTCAATGCCATGAATCCAACGTTTAGTCTTCTATGCTCATGCAAGGCAATTATAATCACCATATGCATAGTGGTAATCATGTGATGCATAACCCTTCTTCTAGCATCAAAGGCTTTGATTTCCTTTTCCCTAAATGACCTAAATTGTCTACCATTTGTGAAAGCCCTCTTCAAATCTTTCATTTGTGAACAATTCATTAATAAAGCAATGTTGTCCCAATGAATAATACCTCGCCTCATTATCATCTACCCCCACAAATTATGTTTACTAAGGCATCATTGAACTCAAAATCCACTTGATATACTCTAGGGGAATACCATTGAACTACATTATCCCCCTCATGTTCAATTCTCTTTTCTTTAAGATTTGCATGAAAATCATATATAATGGCAGTATAAAATTCTTCATCAATTACTAGTAAATTGCTCCAATCAATATCATCAAATAGAGATAGAACATTACCAATATTGGACAGTTTATCCAAGTTTACTTTGTTTCCAGGAATAATAATTATTATTATTATTATTTTTGTTCTTCTTGCTCCATTATATTCTTTAGCAATATATATCCAAAATTCATTTTTCTTTTCTTATGCATGGCTAGCATAATTACACCATACATATTTTCAATAAAAAGATTTGTGCCCAAAGTATGCTATAATCAATGTAGTAAGCATGTGATGAAAAATTCTTTTACTAGGATCAAAAACTTTTATATCTCTCTCTCTTTATAGTCTTGAGCTTTCTACCATTTGTACAGGCATTTTCAATCCTTTCATGTGAGTATAATTTACTTAAAAAACAATGTCACTAGGAAGAAAAATGCCTAAACCCAACATCCTCAACATCACGAATTCTATTGAGCAATGCATTGTCAATATCAAAAATCAACTTGTGATATTCTTGAAGAATACCACTAAATAGCTTTATTATCAACTTGCTCAACTCTTTCTTCCTTAATATTTGCTTAAACTTCATAAACTAAGGAAGGTAATAGCATTCATCAAACACAAGCAAACTAGTCCATCTCACATTAGTTAAAAAAAGAGAGTATATTACCCATTTCGAATAGTTTGATGACATCCACCTTGTGGCTTAGATTTGTCTTATGGATCCTTTTTGTCCAATCATCAAATTCAGTAGCAGCCTCCACTATGACAAATCTATCCAGCCATGACATGATTTGAGAAACATAAACCTTTCTTGGTTCGTTGATTACTAGTCCTCCTTCTCTATCTTTGGCTTTTCTCTTTCCTTTTCTCATGCTAGGCTTCTTTGTCCTCACCTAGAGTTTCACACTTGAATATACTCATTAGTTATTGAATTTTGAAATCCTTAAGCTTCTTCTAAGATTGGTCAAACCTTTCTTCGGCCAATGACTTAGTAACGATATCATACATTTGTTCATGAATGCAAACATGCTTTAAATAAGTATTATCCTTAGTAGAATTATATCTAATGAGATGAAGTTTGATCTCTATATGCTTTGTCCTAGTTTGTTGAATAGTATGATGGTCAAATCTATTGCATTAGTGTTATCACATAACATAGCCACACATTTGAAATATAGACCATAATCACTTAGAGTATTAATAAGGTAATAGAGAATATGTTAATCAGCAATCAAATGAGACTCTTTAGGACAAGATGAAATCTAGCACAAAAGCACATAACAAACATAATATTGGCTCTACTTGCTGTCAAATAGAATTGACTACACCTATGAAACCTTTTTATTCTTGTCAAGCATAGTTGATAAACTTATGGAAGTGCTTATTCCTTAACTTGATTCATGAAAGTGACATCCTTGGTTTTCTTGATTTGTAGGCCAAGAAAGAAAATAGAGTTTTCCTATCATGCTCATTTCAAATTTACTTTGCATTAACTTGGCAAACACATCACAAAGTGAAGTATTAAAAGCACCAAAAAAGAATTGTATCATATATTTGGACAACTTATAGATCATTGTTACAAGAGGGTTTTTTTATGAAAATAGTAGTGTCAACCTTTCCTCTTGAAAATCCTTTTGAAAGAAGAAAAACACTCAAAAAATTTTTTTTTATACAAAGCTCTAGGAGCTTGTTTTAAATCATACAAAGCTTTGGATAATTTGAAACCATGGTTAGGAAACTTTTCATGATCAAAACCCAGGGTGATTGTTCCACATAAATCTCTTCCTCAATAGAACCATTTAGAAAAGCTCTTTTGACATTCATTTGAAATAATTTAAAACCTTTAAAGAAAGTAAAAGTCAAAAGCATTCTTATGGACTTAAGTCTAGCATTCGAACAAAGGTTTCATCATAAACAATTCACTCTTCTTGATTGAATCCTTGGGTGACAAATCTTGATTTATTTCTTACACCTTCCTGGATTCATTGAGTTTATTTCTAAAAACCATTTAGTTCCAATAATGGAATGATCATGAGATTTAGGAATTTCAAAACTTTGTATCTTTCAAATTTATTTAATTCCTCTTGCATAGTAATAATCCAAAAATCATCACACAATGCATCATCAATATTTTTAGGCTCACATGAGATAAAAGGAATAAAGTTATTGATAAAATACCGCCTTATTTTTTACTCCTTGGGAGATATCACCAATGATTTGCTCCTTAGGGTGCCCTCTTGTATATCTTAGGTTCTTTGAAAGCTCTTGGTCACCACTAGGTTGGTCATCTTGATTTTGTTCAATCATTTCTTCCTCATTGGTATGATCCTCCAAAGTTGGTGCTTGAAGATGGGTTTGATAGTTATTCATAGATGTACCTGCATCATCTTCTTCTTTTCTTTCCAAGCAAATGTAAGATTCATCTAAACCAACATGAGTGGTTTCCTCATCATATAAGGTTCTTTTCATTATAAAATCTATAGGCCTTTTATTAGAAGAATGGTTAAGAGATATACCTATATCTTCTATCAAATTTAAGTAAGCTATCACAAGTATTCAAGATAAAACACTTTAAAAATATGCAACTTGAGAAGTTGTAT
This sequence comes from Rauvolfia tetraphylla, assembly GCA_030512225.1. Classification (NCBI taxonomy): domain Eukaryota; kingdom Viridiplantae; phylum Streptophyta; class Magnoliopsida; order Gentianales; family Apocynaceae; genus Rauvolfia; species Rauvolfia tetraphylla. Next base: position 8,602,859 of record JAJQKT010000059.1, read on the forward strand.
AAAAGTGAACTTCAAAAGATATTTTTCTTTAAAATGATCTTAAAGAATTCTATATATCATAGCATGTGTTGTTTATGGTTTCGGCTCAAAACAAATTTTTTGAAGAATTTTCACAAAGCATAGATCTAACCAATTTTCGCAAAGTTCAAATTTTCATTTCAATAACACCATTTTGTTGTGGGGTTTTTGCAGTTGAAACAATTATATGAAATTCATTTTTCATCACAAATTTTGCAAAGACTTGGTTGTAAAATTCTCCCATTGTCACTTCTAATGGGAATCAATTTGCACTCAAGAGAGATTTAGACCCTTTTGAAAAGTCTTATAAATTCATGAAAAGAACTTCATCCTTTTGAGCTAAAAAGATCACCCATGTAAATCTAGAGAAATCATCAACAATCATATATGAATACCTCTTACTATCAAGACTAGTGATCCTCATTGGTCCAAACAATCCATATAAACAAATTTTAAGAGGTTTTGAAGTGAAAATTATTTTCTTCGGTTTGAAAGATTCTTTTGTTTGTTTTCCATATTGACAAGTATGTCAAAGACAATTTTCTCAAAACACATTTTTAGCAATCCTCCAACTAAATCTTGAGAGGAAAGTTTGTTCAACAAATCCATGTTCACATGACCAAATCTTCTATGCCAAGAAAATCATTATCATAAGCAACAAGTTCATCAAGCTTATCAAGATAAAACACACACTGAAACATTTTGTGAGTAATTGATCAAAATCACAAAAATATCATTTTGTCATACAAGTTCAGGGCGACCGAACTTATCACCTACATTCAAACTTCAAGTTCAAACATTTTGTAAAGTTTCATAAAGATGTTTTTTTTTGACCAAGCAAATGCATAGATATGCAATCATAGCTATTTTAATCATTTTATCTTGACATATAATCAATTTAAAAAACATATCAACCATGAATTCAATCTCATATCATCAATGTTACCTAATCAACTTCATAGACTTCATAGAAGCAATTGACAAGTCATGGTTGGCAAATTTTCAAATTGTAACAAAAGGGATTCTTAATGAAACTTCGCATATTGGCATTTAACTTCTTTATTCATTGTCACACAATTGACTAATACTAAGCAAGTTATAGTTCAAATCAGTACTAAGCAACATTTGTTTAAAAAGAAGAGAGGAACCTTTACCAACATTGGTTACTCCAAGAATTCCTCCTTTCTTCTTGCCTCAAAAAACAAATTCTTCTTTGGTTGCTTTGACCTTGATTATGAATGAGGTGTTTTCCTTTATTCTTTAAGCCAACATCATCAATATACCTCTTAGTTGTTCTTGAGTTTGAATTGAAGTGTACCTGCAATAAAGGAGAGGAAGTATCCTTTGGTACCCATACTTTCTTGGGTCCATGGGGGTTAGTAATAGTTTCCTTAACTCTCCAAATGGTTTTTATACCATTCTCTACTTTTCTTTTAACATAACATTTGGTGACTTTATGACCATGTTTTGCACAATAAGTACAACAAGTATGATGCATGGAAGTAGAAGTAGCTTTAACAAAGAATTTGTTATATTTTGGCACATTGTTTACATAATTATAACCAAGACCATTTTTGACAAGAGGAGATCTTTGAGCTCCAAGAATTTTATCAAGATTGTCCCTTCCTTTTGTAAATTTTTCTATACATGATGTAAGATCATCAACCTTCTTTTTCAAAGTCTCATGATCAACAAGCATTCTTTCAAGAGACAAAATCTTTTCACAAAGAATCTTATTTTCAAGGGACATGTTTTGTAAAGAGACATTTAAAACTTCTTTTTCAATATTCAAACAATCAATAGATTCAAGGAGTCTTTTGTTTTCACAATATAATTTTGAATTTTCATTCAATAACTCATTAATTTTGAATTTCATTTCCTTATTTCTTTTTGAAGCGTTTTTTAATTCTTCATACATTTCAACAAATAATTCATTAGGATTATCAATATCATCATCACAACAAGTAGAAGTAGAAGAAGTGGATTGTACCTCATCATTTATTGCCATAAAGCACATATTGGCTCTTTCCTCATGTGTTACTTGAAGAAGTCTCCACATATCGTGAGCGGTGTCGCATTCACTCACTCGATTGTATTCATTCACGTCCAATGCACAACTCAAGATGTTCATTGCTTGGTAGTTTAAAGTTATCTTTCTTGAATCATTCTCATCAAGTTCCTCCATAGGCTTTACTTCCTTTGTAATTCCATCAGCCTTTATTCTCATAGGCACATAGGGACCTTTCTCAATGATAGTCCACAAATCAAAGTTAATAGAACAAATAAAAAATTCTAATTCTAGATTTCCAAAGTGTATAATTAGAACCATCAAACAAAGGAGGTCTATTTGTAGATGAACCTTCCATATAAGGCAAATTTGATAAACTAGCCATATAATCTTTACTTCTAGGTTGTTAGACCTTAAAAAGAAGACCTAGCTCTGATACCAATTGAAAGACCTAAGAGGGGGGGTGAATTAGGTCTTTGGATAGTTATCGAAAATCTTTTCCTTTTTTTTTTAACTTGGCTTGGAAAGATTATATTCAATTGATTCAATGAGAATGTAATGAACTCAATAACAAAGCAATTCACAATGAAGAACAAAGAGCACAAGCAATTTATAGTGGTTCGATCTCTCCAAGATCTACATCCACTACCTTGAGTCCACACTCAAGGATTTTAACTAATTCACTATATGCTCAATCCAAGCAATTACACAAGAGGCTCACCCTTCAATGGGTTTTACCACAACAACCTCTTTTCAATATAATAAACAAGGTTCACTCTTATCACAAAGAGTTTTATGTCACTAAACAACCTAGACCAATCTAAGCCAAGGCTCACCCTCACCAATGGGTTTTACACAACAACCTTGATTAATCTAGTCTATGGCTCACCCTCCACAAGGGTTTTATGTCTCTTGACAACCTTGTATAAATCACAACAATAATATAAAGAGAGAATTTGAATGTTACCAACACTTCTTGGTGGATGAATACAATTGCTAGCACCACTTCACTTCTTGCCTTTGGAATCTTGAATTTCAATCTTTGAGCACAAGGCAATTTGAGAGCTTTTCATATACTTATGATGTAAAACAAGTTAGAGCTTCAAGGATTTTGAATGTTCAAAAGTTCTTTCAAAAATCTGGAGTTTGTGGCTTTTATAGATTTGAAAAATTAGCTTTAACAGTAATAAAACGGCTAGTAACGGCTAGTTTCAGCAAAATTCGGACGACCGAATTTTTGGTCGAAAATTTTCGGACGCACTGTTCACTACTGTTCACTATGCGGGAGAAAATTCAGACGACCGAATTTTTCCACCTGCGTCCGAATCTTCTTCCGAATTTCTCTGGAAGAATAGTCGGTACTGTTCACATAAATAGTATCACTGTTCACACGAATAGTATTACTGTTCACCATGCAAGAAAATTCGGACGACCGAATTTTTCATGCTGCGTCCGAATCTTGCATCCGAATTTTTCAAACTTTGTCAAAACATGTTCAAATCAATTCAAACAAGTTGGAAAACATTCTAGCCTAAAAGATAAGTCATAAAAGACCTTTTAAGTGCAAAAATCATGTATGAAAACTTGATAATTTAGATAAGTTCAAAACCATTGAAACCATTTAAATCAAGTTTTGTGCTCTCAATTGCAAATCATAGATTCCAAGGTTTAAGAGTGTAGGGTTTACAAAGTTTACCTATTAAGCACATGCAACCTACACTTCATGTCTTCAAAGCCTTCTAACATCTTGAACAAACTCTTCAATCTTCAATCACTTTGACATATTGGAGTTGTTCTTGCATTTTAGCTTCAAGGCAATGAGACTTCAAACTTCTTAATCCACAAATCCTATCACACAACATACAAGCATATTAGTCCTCATCAATATTTGTCATTAATCAAAACTACATGATTTGCCCTTAGGGCTAACAATAGCTATGATTGAATATCTATGCATTTTCTTGGCCAAAAACATCTTTATGAAACTTTACAAAATGTTCGGACTTGAAGTTTGAATGTAGACCATAAGTTCGGTCGTCCGAATTTGTATGACAAAATGATATTTTGTAATTTTGATCAATTACTCACAAAATGTTTCAATGTGTGTTTTATCCTGATAAGCTTGAATGTCTTGTTGCTTATGACAATGATTGATTTCCTTGGTATAGAAGATTTGGTCACGTGAGCATGGATTTGTTGAACAAACTTTCCTCTCAAGATTTAGTTGGAGGATTGCTAAAAATGTGTTTTGAGAAAATTGTCTTTGAGATACTTGTCAATATGGAAAACAAACAAAAGAATCTTCCAAACCTAAGAAAATGATTTTCACTTCAAAACCTCTTAAAAATTGTTTATATGGATTGTTTGGACCAATGAGGATCACTAGTCTTGATGGTAAGAGGTATTTTTGGGACAAAGTTGAAAACACTGCTTTGTAATGTTTTTTAATCGAGTTCTTTTGAGGCCATTTGTTTTTTAGAAAAATATTTTTTGAACTTTTATTTGATAGAATACTCTAGAATTTAAACATACTTGACAGGTTGTATCAAATATACATGAATATGCGTAACAAAATGCTTTATATTGAATACTATTAGCTTGTATTGCCTATTTCAATTTGGTTGCAAGTGCCTTATATTGAATATGTGCGATAACTTGGAAAATTTGATAGAAAATCGAATGGCGGGATATTCCTTGGTTATTCCTCTAACAACAAGGCTTATAGAGTTTATAACAAAAAGAACCTTACATGATGAGGAAACTATTCATGTTAGTTTTGATGAATCTTATATTTACTTGGAAAGAAAGATGAAGATGATATAGGTACATCTATGAATGACTATCAAACCTATCTTCAAGCACTAACTTTGGAGGATCATACCAATGAGGAAGAAATGATTGAACAAAATCAAGATGACCAACCTAGTGGTGACCAAGAGCTCCAAAAGCACTTAGGATATCCAAAAAGGCTACCCTAAGGAGCAAATCATTGGTGATATCTCCCAAGGTGTAAACATAAGGTAGTACTTTATCGATAACTTTTTTCTTTTATCTCATATTAGCCTAAAAGTATTGATAATGCATTGTGTGATGATTTTTGGATTATTACTATGCAAGAGGAATTAAATCAATTTGAAAGATACAAAATTTGAAAATTCCTAAATCTCATGATCATTCTATTTTTGGAACTAAATGGTTTTTAGAAATATACTCAATGAATCCGGAGAAGTTATTAGAAATAAGGTTAGACTTGTCGCCCAAGGATTCAATCAAGAAGAGGGCATTGATTATAATGAGACTTTAGTTCCGGTTAGTAGATTTAAATCAATTAGACTGCTTTTGGCATTTGCATGTTTTAAAGGCTTCAAACTCTTTCAAATGAATGTCAAAAGTGCTTTTTAAATGGTTCTATTGAGGAAGAGGTTTATGTGGAACGACCACCCAGTTTTGATCATGAAAACTTTCCTAACCATGTTTTCAAATTATCCAAAGCTTTGTATGATTTAAAACAAGCTCTTAGAGATTGGTATGAAAAATTGAGTGGTTTTCTTCTTTCAAAAGGATTTTCAAGATGAAAGGTTGATACTACTCTTTTCATAAAAAAAAAAAAAAAAACCTCTTGTAACAATGATCTATAAGTTGTCCAAATATATGATATAATTTTTGGAGCTTTTAATACTTCACTTTGTGATGTCTTTTCTAAGTTAATGCAAAGTAAATTTGAAATGAGCATGATAGGAAAACTCAATTTCTTTCTTGGCCTACAAATCAAGCAAACCAAGGATAGCACTTTCATGAATCAAGTTAAGATATAAGCACTTTCATAAGTTTATCAACTATGCTCGACCAGAATAAAAAGGATTCATATGAGTAGTCAAGTATATTTGATAGCAAGTAAAGCCAATATTATGTTTGTCATGTGCTTGTGTACTAGATTTCATCTTGTCCTAAAGAGTCTCATTTGATTCCTGTTAAACACATTCTCTATTACCTTATTGATACCCTAAGTGATTATGATCTATATTTCAAATGTGTGGCTATGTTATGTGATAACACTAATGCAATAAATTTGACCATCATACTATTCAACAAACTAGGACAAAGCATATAAGATCAAACTTCATCTCATTAGAGATCATTCTACTAAGGTTAATACTTATTTAAAGCATGTTTGCATTAATGAACAAATTAATAATATCGTTACTAAGCCATTGGCCGAAGAAATGTTTGACCAATCTTAGAAGAAGCTTAGGGATTTCAAAATTCAATAATTAATGAGAGTATTCAAGTGTTGTAGCTCCAGGTGAGGACAAAGAAGCCTAGTATGGGAAAAGGAAAGGGAAAAGCCAAAGAAAGAGAAGAAGGACCAGTGATCAATGAACCAAGGAAGGTTCATGTTCTGCAAAGCATGTCAAGGCTTGATAGATTTGTCACATGGAAGGCTGCTACTGAATTTGATGATTAGACAAAAAGGAACCATAAGATAAATCCAAGCTACAAGGTGGATGTCATCAAACTATCCAAAATAGGTAATATACTCTCATTTTTAAATGATGTGAGCTGGACTAGTATGCTTGTGCTTGATGAATGTTATTACCTTAGTTTATGAAGTTTATGCAAATATTAAAAACAAATTGAGAAAATTGGTAATAAAGCTATTCAGTGGTATTCTTCAAGAATATCACAAGTTGATTTTTGAGATTTATAATGCATTGCTTAATAGAATTTGTGATGTTGAGGATGTTGGGTTTAGGCATTATTCTTCCAGGGGACATTGTTTTATAAGTAAGTTAAACTCACATGAAAGGATTGAGAATACCTGTACAAATGATAGAAACCTCAAGACTATAAAGGAAAAAGAGATAAAAGCTTTTGATGCTAGTGAAAGAATTTTAGATCACATACTTACTACCTTGATTATAGCATACTTTGGGCACAAATCTTCTATTGATAATATATTTATGCTATAATTATGCTAGCCAAGCATAAGAAAAGAAAAATAAATTTTGGATATATAGTGCTAAAGAATATAATGGAGCAAGAAGAACAGAAAAATTATTCTCGAAAACAAAGTAAACTTGAATAAACTCTCCAATATGGGTAATGTTCTATCTCTATTTGATGATATTGATTGGAGCAATTTACTAGTAGTTGATGGAGAATTTTATACTGCCATTATATATGATTTTCATGCAAATCTTAAAGAAAAGAGAATTGAACATGAGGGGGATAATGTAGTTCAATGGTATTCCTCTAAAGTATATCAAGTGGATTTTGAGTTCAATAATGCCTTAGTGAACATAATTTGTGGGGTAGATGTTAATGAGGCAAGGTATTACTCCTTGGGATAGCATTGTTTTATTCATGGATTGTTCACAAATGAAAGATTTGAAGAGGCTTTCACAAATGGTAGACAATTTAGGTCAATTAAGGAAAAGAAAATCAAAGCCTTTGATGCTAGAGGAAGGGTTATGCATCACATGACTACCACTATGCATATGGTGATTATGCTTGCCTTGCATGAGCATAGAAGACTAAATTTTGAATTCATGGCGTTGAAGCATATGATTAGTGCAAGAAAACCTGCCAACGAAGTCTTACCGTATGAGAGACTATTAACAAGAATTTTCAAACACTTCCAAGTGCAATTGTCTTCTAATGGTTTACCAATAAAGTGTAAATAAGTCTACACCAACAACTCACTAAAGAGAATGCTTTGGATACTTGATGATGATAATGTATGAAGGGCTAAAAGGTGATAATCTCACTAGATGTGACACCATAGTTGCCAAGGTGTTTCAAGAGACATTGAACAACCATATAAAGTCAAATGAAGAAGATCAAGAAGATAATATGGGTAAAGATGGCAGCAATAAGGATGATAGTAATGACAGTGAAAATTGAGATGGCTATCAATTTGTGCTAAAGATGAAGGAAAAGGCAGTGAAGCACCCCAAGATGGAGAAGAGCATGAGAATGAAGAACAAAGAGGTAAAGCACAAGAGAACAAGCAAGAAGAAGGAGGTGAAGGAAGTTTAACAAAGTCAAATCACAAATCCATCACCAATTTCCTTCAGCCAAGAAATCAAGGGAAACATGGCCATCATAACAAACAGATTTGGAAGTGAAGACCATGAAGCATATCCAAGACTAAGCCTTTCTATCCCTAAACTGTATTTTGTTTCTTATTTTAGTTTATGCCTTGATGCACATGTTATGTTTTAACATTGAAATTTACTTGTGCATTTCTAGTCATTATAATGTTTTGAAGCTCAATATATGAAATCCTTGTGATAAGAGCTTCTTTTGTTTCACTTTTGTTGTCCAAGTACTCTTACCCCACCCTTGATTGATGACAAAAGGGGGAGAAGAAAAATGACTACAAAATGTGTGAAAATGTGAAATAGCAGTGGAACTCCTCATGCATGAAGAGAAAATGTGTGAATTTTCTGAAAATCCATGCATATGTCAAGGGGAAGAAAGAATGGCTACAAAATGTGCTATGTGCTTGCTGTAATATGAATGTGCTTGCTGTAAATGTGCTATGTGCTCATGTGTTATAGGTTAAAATGTAAAATGAATGTGTACTATGAAAATATTTGGCTGCATTTGAAATTTAAATTGAATATGTTATAATATGTGAGGTATTGGTTATTTTCTGAGATTTTGGAATATTGTTAAGTTGGGATTGAAATCTTAAACTTGGTTCTTGACTTGACCTATGATTTTGGATTGATTCATGAAAACAATTGAATGTATGAGTTTTGTGATTTTGCAAAGCTAAATGTGGACATACATATTTGAGACTTCTATAGTTCTTTTAAAAGTGCAAAATCATCATTTCAAGCTTATGACCAAAAGTTCAGACTTAAAGTTCGGATACAAATCAAAAGTTCGGACGCATCCAAACTTTCTTGCCAAAAATATTTTTCTGTTGTTCAAATTCTTTGAAAACTGTTTTAATCCTTCCGATCATATTTGAACAAAAAGCTTATTTCAAAAATTACACCTTCCATCTTACATATTTTACAGTTTGGACTTGACATTTTAAAATTCGGATGCATGTTTCAGAAATTCGGATGCATCCATACTTTGTTGCCAAAAAATGCTCTTTTATTGTTGAAATTGATTCAAATATGTTTTAATCTCTTCCATTATGTTTGAACAACCTTAGGAAATCTTTATTTCACTTTAAACATTTATCATATTGAATTTATTGCAGTTTGGACTTGAAATTTTAAAATTCGGATGCATCCATATTTTGTTGCCAAAATGTGCTCCTTTGTTGTTCAAATTGATTAAAATATATTTTAATCTATTCTAATATGTTTGAACAACCTTAGGAAAGCTTATTTTCAAAAACTGCAGCTTTCATTTCACTTATTTTACAGTTCGGACTTGATATGTCAAAATTCAGATTCACAATATCTCGAGTCCAAACTTGTTCAAAAATAAGCACAATTTAAGGGGGAGAATTGTTAAACTTTTACAACCTTAAAACCTCTCTTAGAACATTTTCTAAATGATTAAATGCTATATATCATATCCTAATTGTTAGTTGGAAGGAAGGAGGAAAATGGAGGTTGGTTGGGTCATAGGCTCATATTGAGCCTTTTGTGTATCAATGTGCTAAATTGGTTATTATCTATCATTGGCATCAATACTTCTTTGTACTACACTGTTTAAATCTATCACATTTTGCACCAAATTTTATCTTCATCAAAAAGGGAGAGATTGTTAGCCCTAAGGGCAAATCATGTAGTAATGATTAGTTTTGAATAATGGCAAATATTGATGAGGACTAATGTGCTTGTATATTGTGTGATAGGATTTGTGGATTAAGAAGTATGAAGTCTTATTGCCGTGAAGCCAAAATGCATGAACAACTCAATTATGCCAAAAGTGATTGAAGATTGAAGAGTATGTTCGAGATGATTGAAGGCATTGAAGAGTTAAGAGTGTAATAGGTATATTTTTTTGTAAACTCTACACTTGTATGTCTTGGAATTAGTTGAATGCATAAGAGAGCACAAAACTCATTTTTGAAATGGCTTTGAATGAACTCTTTGATAACGAATGTGTTTTTGAAATTTAAAATGATCTTAAGAAAACTTTATGATTAAAATGTTTTGGTAACGGTTTTTGTGTTTAAAAGTACTTATATGACTTATCTATTTATACAAAAAGATTTCAATGTTATTAAGGATGATTTTTAAATGATCTAAATAAATTTGATAAGTTTGGATGCAAGTTTGGACGTCCAAACTTTGAAAATGCACTGTGCTTTCAGAGAAATTCGGACGCAAGTTTGGACTCATGGAGTAAAGTTCGGACGTCCAAACTTTCTCTGATAGCATGGTCACTGTTTTTCTAGAGAATTTCGGACGAATGTTCGGACGCATAAGGAAAAGTTCGGACGTTTGAAGTTTTCCAAATAGCTCTGCACAGTGAAGTTCGGATGAAAGTTCGGACGCATGGCGGAAAGTTTGGACGTCAGAATTTCTTTGAAACTAGGCGTTACTGGCCATTTTATAGCTGTTGCATTTGATTTTTCAAATTTATAAAAGCCATAAACTCCAAATTTTTTGTAGAACTTTTGAACCTTCGAAATCCTTCAAGCTCTTACTTGTTTTACATCAAAATTATTTGAAAAGCTCTCAAATTGCCTTGTGCTCAAATGTTAAAATTCAAGATTCCAAAGGCAAGAAGTGAAGTGGTGCAAGCTATTGTATTCATCTACCAAGAGGTGTTGGTAACATCCAAACTCTCTCTTTACATTATTTTTGTGATTGATACAAGGTTGTCAAGAGACGTAAAACCCTTGTGGAGGGTGATCCATAGGCTAGATTAATCAAGTTTGTTGTGTAAAACCCATTGGTGGGGGTGAGCCTTGGATTAGATTAGTCTAGATTGTCTAGTGACATAAAACTCTTTGTGATAAGGGTGAACCTTGTTTATTTGATTGAATAGAGGTTGTTGTAGTAAAACCCATTGAAGGGTGAACCTCTTGTGTAATTGTTTGGATTGACCATTTAGTGAATTGGTTAAAATCCTTGAGTGTGGACTCAAGGTATTGGATGTAGGTCTTGGAGAGATCGAACCACTATAAATCGTTTGTTCATTTTCGTGCTTTACCTGTTTATATACTTGTATTATTATTATTAGTTCTTAGTTGTTGATTGATTGGTTGTAGTCTTATTGTTTGATCATCTTGTCTTAACCATCAAATCACACATAAACTTGAAGTTTATGAATTTAAAGAAGAGCTTTTATTAAGGCAAAGGATTTGCAAAAAGGGAAAAGATTTTTGATAATTAGCCAAAGACCTAATTCACCCCCCCCCCCCTCTTAGGTCTTTCAGGCTGGATGAAGATGCTACCATCAAACCCTTCTCCGTATTTTCTTCCTCTATTACCTCCATCATCCAACAATCTCCCATTTGCTTCTAAAAGATTAACCAGCAACACTGTTAGCTTCCTACATCCACCTCTTTCATAATCCACCTCCTTACTTCTTCTGCCCCCATTATTTTTGTAGCTCACTAGTCTCTCTGGATTGCTCCACCCATACACCCCTTCCCCATACATCTTCGACAAGTTTGTGTTGATACATCAAGCAAGCTGCACCCCGGCTTCTATATCCCCCACCAGCCCCATCTACTATTTGTGGTATTCCTCTAGTTTGAGGCGGTGCCACCAACCCAATAATTTTCACCGCAAAGCCATTATAGAAATGGTATTATTTGCTGACAGCTCAAAACTACCCCTAATTATCGATGAATTCTCACCCAAACTAAAGTTTCCCAAAATGTTTAACATAATTTTACAACCAAAAATAGGCAGCTCACTGTAACATCAGGAGGAATATAAAAACTGATTTCCCTACTATATACAAATTCTTTGTGATATTCAAAATGGCGTGTGGGGCAGTGGTGGCACTAATAGGGAGTTATCTTGATAGAAATTTAATAAATTGAAGTTTTCATAGTCAAAATGGGCATGGGCATCTCTAGATGGAATGGCAAAAGAGAAGCTAAGACTTGTGATGAATTCTACGATATTGATTACTGATATTTTAAGAATATTGCAATGAGCCATTGATAGACAAAAATCGCATCAATTGTATATATTAAGTATGTATACCAATAAAGTATTCAATTACATGAAGTCAAAGCAGTAGAAATTCATTCATCTCCGTGTGCATGTATGGTGGGTATGGGTTTGGAGAAGAAGAACAGTGAGATTTTGCAGAGAAATCCCTAGAAAAGGTTCTACAGATGCTAGTGAGTTTAGAGAGGGAGAGAATGCTCGTATGTGTGTGTGAGAGAGAAATAGAAAGATACACAAAGTCGGTTTAACCCATGTACAATGTGGTCATGTCATTAGTAGGATGGATAAAAGGATGTGAATGGGCAAAAATTCCCTCCTCCACCAGCACACGTATTGAGAGTGTGACTTGTTGTGGCCAGATTCCACCGTCCATGTGCAATTGTGATATTTTAGGTGACACAAAAATAATTCATGGGTACAAAAAGATAAAAATAATATTTGTGATTAAGACGAGAAAAGTAAAAATTGTGTACGACTACTTATAGCAATTTTCCCTTCAAGATTTTATTAATTTCTTCATTTTTGTCTAATTGTTTCACAGTAATACTTACATAAAATATTACATTTAGATTGAATATCTTATTTTCGTTATCTCACTGACCCTGTCCATGTTGGAAGAAGAATTAAAACATGGCTTTGTTGAGAAGGTTATGTAAGATTGGAGGAAGAACCCATCCACATTTTCATTTCTAATGTCCTCTTTTAGGATTCACAAATCCTTGCAATTATATATTTACTTTCTAATTAGTTGCAACTTTTTGCAAATCTTGACTAGTGTTTGATGTTGTAAATTATCCATTATGGCTCAGGTGCTTCTCTTTTGTATACTATTTTGTGTCATTTGAAGTGTACTGACGGCAGAGTGATGCACGATCTAGATCCTCTCTCCATTCTCCGCTCCACCAATATAACACTACTACATGGTTATAAAAAAAAATTTAAAAATATAAACCCTGAAAGAAATAGGAAAATCTTAAGAGAAATTTAAGTAATATGAGAAAATGCAGAAGCATAAGAATAGTGGAGAAGAGAATGGGAGAGAGGATCCAGAGTGGAGTGATGCATCAAAAGTTGATGGGTCTTTTTGTTTTGTATATTCTCCCTTAACTTTGGCTTAAATAAATTATCTAGCCAGTTATATGTGTTCCATTGGAGATTTAGATGCTTGGATGAATAGACATTTCAAGAAATCAGATGCTTTTAACCTTACAACATTCAAAGCCGTTCAATGTGAAATTAAGGCGCTTTGTCATGAGCTGCCTAATAGTGGTGAGTTTTTCACATTGCGTAGCATATTATTTAATTTTTCATGTATGCAATTGGTTTGCACCAACATAGTTTATATTCCTTATTGACCGATCTCCTCAAGTTAAAGACTAGTTTAATATTGTTTGACAATATTTGTTCTAATTTTATTAGTCATTTAACAAGTGCACATTGTAACACAGTATTCCTTATTAATTTTTTTCGTGTATGCAATTTGTTCGAATTTTTGTGTATGCATATATTTTTTCCCAATTTTATCAATTGTTTAATAAATGCACGTTGCCTTTGGTTTTCTAATTCATCCGTTTCAATTGTAACACAGTATTGTCATTTTATCAGGTGTTCAACGTCTACAAGAACATTGGAAAAGAATTTTGCCATTGATACACCTCAATTCATACTCACATAGATACCCATATCTTTTGTGTGTGTATATATACTTCACCCATGTTGAATTCTTAGCAACAGTAGATCATTGACCACAGTCCACGATGCGACGTGCTTACACACTAGTTCCACCACGAATCCGCGGGCTCTGATACCAAAGTTGGCCAAGAACTCACAAGGCTCGGATGAGCCGTACCTCAAAAGGCACCTATCAAAGTGTATATTAATGCTCACACTTATGAATGCTTTCAGTTATTGCTGAGCATCCCACAAGAACTCACAAGGTTCGGGAGAGCCGTACCTCAAAAGGCACCTGTCAAGGTAGGAGAACCCTCACACTTATGAATGCTTTCAGTTCTTACTGAGCATCCCATGTGAGATTCTTAGCAATAGTAGACCATTGACCACAGTCCACAGTGCGACCTGCTTACACACTAGGTCCATCACGAATCCGCGGGCTCTGATACCACAGTTTGCCAAGAACTCACAAGGCTGGGGAGAGTCATACCTCAAAAGGCACCTGTCAAGGTAGGAGAAGCCTTACAGATCTACCATAAAGATGGTACTAGGAAGATATGAAAATATTTTTATAACTTGGGGCATAACAAAGGAAAGACATCAAACGATACATAAAGAATTAACAAAACATTATAGGCAAGATCATTTATTAAATGGATAATAATAAATATAAAATATTAGAAGAATCAGAAATTCAGCTAAAAACAGATAAAGATATAATTGAAATACAAAAAACTATAATTTACATTAGCAAAGAAATAGTAACAGAAATTGATATATTAGGAAATTTCTTGGGAACATTAATTGTAGAACAAGAAACAGAAAAAGATAAAGATAAAGGCAAAGAATTAATATTATATCCAACAGAAACAATAACAGAAAAAATAATATCTGAAAAAATTAAAGAAGATATTAATCCTTTAAATAAGTATTTAAAGAATTTAAAAATTCCATCTAGATATAAAAGGAATGTCTAGTTCCGAAACAGAAACTATTCCACCATAAATAGATAATTTAATTACCCAAATAGGAAACATTGATATAAATGAAACACTTGTTAATCTAAAACCTGAGATAAGTGAACGAAAATCTGAATGGAATCCACATGTAACAGATATACCAAGTACTAGTTCTAGACAAACTTCAAATAGACCCTTTAACAGACCAGTTACAGGATATGCTAAAATAACATCAGCACTTAGACAGCCAGATGCTTACACTCCATATGATAAAATGAAAGGAGAACCCAAAAATCCTTTTGGAATATTTCTAGATTTAGATTTTATAACTAATATCGAAGAAGCCATTGAAAAATAGGAAACCTCTTTAAGAATAGCAATAGCAGTAAATAAAATGGATAAATCATCAACACAATATTTTATTGAACGCAGTATGGTTAATAGTATTTTAAGATATTGGCAAAATTTACCACATGAAACAATAAAATTAATATTTGACCAAGATGATAATACTGAAAATATGATTACCAGGGCAACAGAAGTAATTAAGTTAGAGTTTTATGGTGAAGTGAACTTTTTTAAGGACCCAGGAACAACTCAAAAATATGCTACAGCTTTACATAGATTAACTTTATGTGATATTTGTGAAATAGAAAGATATATGTGTTTTTCAAGATTATTATTATCATATACATAATCAAGTTCCTAATACATTGGATTATTTTACCATATTTTATTCTAAAATACCTTACCCTTGGGGACAAAAATTAATAGAAACTTATAAAGTTGGTGAAAATGATACCTTAGGGAAAAGAATAACACTTACGGCATAAATTTAGTAAATAGTGTGGTGATGCTATTTTAGCTAAATTAACAAGAGGATTAAAGAAAAGAATATCTTTATGTTGTGATAAATCTAAAATGCCGTTAATGATAGGATGTGATAGTCCTTATTACTACTCTAAAATTAAAAAGAAATATAAAAGAAAAAAACATTATAAGAAATAATACTTTAAGAAAAGAAAGACTAGATACTATAAAAACGACAATATAAAACTCCTAGCAAACCAACATATAAAAGAACAAAGAAAAATCCACAAAAATGTAGATGTTATTATTGCAAAGAGTTAGGACACTATGCGAATAAATGTCCTAAGACATTTGAGAAAAACAAAAAGCAAATTGAAATAGATGAAGATATTCAAAACATGATCGAAGTAGGAGATTTCAACAAATAAATGATTTTGAAAATCTAAGTACAGATGAGACTATTTTCATAATCACAGAAACAGAAAATAGTGAATCTTCAGAAGATGAATAATCAAGAAGTAAGTAGTTCATCAAATGATAATTTACATGAACCTGTGATACAAATAACAAAAGAAGAAACAGGAGAATATCAAAAAGATATTCTAATAGATAAAAGAAAATTAAAACAAATACAAAAAGGAGAATTTTCATTAACAAATTATTCTAGATTTAAAATTAATATTTTTGATAAAATAGGAATAAAACCATTTGTTTTATGAATTAAATATTCAAGAAAGAGCCTTAGAAAATACTTTAACAATCAATAAGATAATAATTCCTTTATTATCTAAAAAAGATTTACAAGAAAAATTACAAAAGATAAAGCCAGAAACAAGAAATGCAATAGGCTTGGTACATATATGAGCAATACATATAATAATAAAAGCAACTTTTAAAGAAGGATTAAATACCCCTATGGATTTAGCACTCATGGATAACAGAATAAGGAAGAAAGAAGAAGCTTGGTTAGGCATATTAAGAGGAAATTTACAATATGAAAATTTAAAATTCAACATATACCCTGGAATATCTTATCATTTAAATGATAAAGATTTTGATAAAACATTAAGTTTAATCCAAGACTTTAAAAGACCAGAATTCTTTTATAATCATAATAGACAATATTCTATTACATATGTCATATCATATGCTATTTCTAATACACATCATTCAGAATGTTTTGAAATAAAAGACATAATAGATTATCCATACTTATTTAATGAAGTATGTCAAAAACAACTTCCTACTTGACATAAAATAGAAGAAATAAAATCTCTTCCATTAGAATTAGATTTAAAAGAAAAATCACTTTTATTGTCTAATAATTTACCTCCTAGGCTTAGTTTTATTAATACAGGAGTAAAGAGTTTACCTCTTACTAAAACAAACTTCAATGGATATATTACAGAAAAGGATGATAATATAAGGAATTATAAAGTTGATGGAGAATATTTTAATGGTATAACCTTTCAACATGTAAAAATTTTAATAGCTACAGGAGCTAATGGAAATTATACTAATCATTAACTTTGTAATACATTACAAAAATATAAATTAGAAAATTCTCATCAATATTCAAATTTTAATGGAGAAATCCATGAAATAGATTGTGCAGTAGAAACATTAATAATGTTTGGAGAAACTATAATTCCAATAAGATTACTTATAGAAAATGAATGTGCAAATGATACCGTAGGAAATTATGTTAGGATTAACATTCTTAGAAAAAGTAAAACCTTATCAAATAACCTCATATGGTATAAAATTTACTTATAATGGACCAAAATGACTAGTCCTTATAGTATATACATTCCAATAGGAATTACATATTCAGATTATAAAGCAGAATATTTTGCAACATATATTGATAGTGCATCAGGATCTTGTCTCCGTAAACCAGATTGTTTTCCTGAACAATACCATACCACCTTAAACCCAATTAAAGGACGAGATATTTCTAATCAACTTATTGAAATAAAATATGGAATAGCTAAACCAATAATTTTACTAGGATCATTTTTAATTAAATGTCCTCCTTTTTACTTTTATAATACTGGTACTGATGTTTTATTAGGAAATAATTTCCTTTAATTATTTAATAAGTTACTTTTGATACTTTAGCTTATCAAATTCTTTTTAAGACTCCTTGTCATCATCCGAAAAATCAGTTATTAGCTACCTTAGAAATGGTAGATGAAAATAAGATAATTAGGGTAACACCTATGAGATATAATGAAATAGACCAGAAGGAATATAAAGAACAAATAAATGAATTACTTAATATGAATTTGATAAGACCTAGCACATCCCCACATAGTTCACCAGCCTTTATAGTTAGAAAATATGCTGAAATAATTAGAGGAAAGGGAAGAATGGTAATCAATTATAAAAAGTTAAATAATAACACAAAATTTGATGGCTATTTTCTGCCACACAAAGAAATTCTGATAAATTTAACAAAATATAGAAATATCTTTTCTAAATTTGACTGTAAGAGTGGATTTTGGCAAATTAAAATGCATCCTCATAGTATACCTTACACAGCCTTTTCTACCCCACAAGGACAATACGAATGGCTAGTTATGCTTTTTGGATTAAAAAATGCTCCTCAAATATTTCAAAAAAAGATGGACAATATCTTTAGAGATTATGATTATATTTTTATCTATGTAGATGATATACTAATTGCATCAGATAATATTCATGATCATATTAAACATTTGGATATGTTCTGTAAGCTTTGTGTTGACCATGGATTAGCTTTATCAAAAAAGAAAGAAAAAATATTACAAAATAAAATAGAATTTCTTGGTATGAATATAGATGGTAAAGGTATAGAATTACAAAATCATATTTTAGAAAAAATAGTTGGATTTTCTAATAAATTAATTGATAAAAAATAGGTACAAAGTTTTTTAAGAATATTAAATTATGCCTCAGATTTTATAGAAAATTTATCAGCATTAAAACAACCTTTACAAAGTTTATTACGAAAAGATAAGATCTTTTCCTTTAATCAGACATTAGAAAATCATGTAAAATTAATAAAAGAAAAGTGTAAAACATTGCCAAACTTACAGCTTCCTGCTAATAATGATGATTTGATATTAGAAACAGATGCTTCTGAAAAATTTTGGAGTGGAGTATTAAAAAAGATAGATTATGGCAATTACAATAAAATAGGAGAATCTTTATGTAGATATAAGTCTGGTACATTTAGTGATACAAAAAGTAGATATCATATCAATGAAAAGGAATTACTTGCTGTAATCAAAAGTTGTAAAAAAATTTATTATTTTTTATTACCAAAAATTTTTTTATTACGAATAGATAATACTCAGGTAAGAGCATTTATTCAAAACAATTTACCTTCTAGACCAGAATACAAAAGATTGATTAGATGGCAAAGTCTATTATCTGAATATATGATTGATATTGAAACTATTAAAACTGACAAAAATATTTTGGCAGATTTCTTAACCAGGGATGGCGGAGCTACTAAATCAGATTTACAATCATTTTGAAGATATGAATCAAGAAGTCTAAAATATTAAAGAAAATTTATCTGATATACTTGACATAGCTAATCTTCCTGGTATGAGTAAGGAAGTAGCTGAACTATTGCTTACTGAATACCGATTAATCAATTCTAGACTAAGCAGATATGATATGACCCATACTATGGTCAAAGGATTATTAAGTAAAATTGAAACAGAAAAGATATCTAAGGAAGGTCCTTCTGAAATAGAAATGGAAGGTACTTATCAACTTCCTAAGTATGACCGGATAAAAACTGCTCATGAAACTATTTCTCTCAGACCTCAAAAACCACTACAGATCACTGAGAGAAATAGAAATAAATATACTTTATCACCACCTGAAGAGATACAAAAATTACTAATGAGAGAGTTATACAGTCTCTCAAACACAGATACTTTATACATTGATTTTTCTGGTATCTATCCCAAAATAAATTTTATTCAAGATTCTTCTTCTGAAGAAATAAGAAAATGGTATGATTTTAGAGCAGATAACTCCATATATTTAAGCTCTCCTAAGTTTACAAAAATCCATTTACTACCCACCTGGGTAAAATATGGAGTTAAAGATTTTTATCTAAATAATCCCACTATCACCTCAAACGATATTTTGGTCTTAAAACTATTTTCTGCAGGACCAGATTTTTATGAAGAAGACAGATACCCTACTTATCACTTTATACAGGTTGGAAAAGTCGATACCTTAACAAGCTCTGTTCCAACAGAGAGAAAGGACTTCAAAAAATTCGAGGCAAAGGAAATTCATTATAGACAAGCTATTGGGATAAGAATTATACTTCAACAGATGAAAATAAGTTTTCAAAAAAGGATTCATAACATATGGAGGCCAGAAAATGCATTCCTCCGTTATGATTAGCCCTGCAAAAAGAACTCCTCCATCAGCAGAGAAATATTTACAAACAAAAATAAAAATGTTGAACAACGGAATAATAAAGTCAAGCCCAGAAGCACAAATGAAGATATGCCAATTCAGAAAACATCCGAAAGGGATATGCCCAGCATGCATGCCACAAAAGGACAAACAACAGCTTAGCGAGGATAAAAGATCTGATTAAAAGATAGAAGATTAGACAACACCAAGATTACAAGAAGACAGATGAGTCAGCAGACCTGATTGCAAAATGATAGATAAGTCAACAAAGTATGAGATAAGAAGACAAGATATCCAGACGTCTGTAAAAGCACTAATAAAATGTAATAGTTAATCGGTCTTGTACTCTATAAAAGGAGATCCAAAGGAAAGAAAAAGGCAGAGAACCTCTTCGAAATCCTTACCTCCTTTCTCATGTATCCTTATGAAAAAACTTTGAATTTTCCCTCAGACTTTGATCTTTTTTCTATTCTTGAAATACTTTTATTATAACAAAAACCTCCAACATTATCCATATCTTATTCTGTACGCTCTGAGGTAGGAAACGAAACAGAACTGTGTTGGATTATAATGAAGGAATGAGAGGGAAGTTACCAGACTTCTGGTTGGGGCTGAGACGCCTGTTAAAAGTCCCCTTGGATACCCGGTATAATTTTGGTCAAAAAATAATCAGGTACGGAAGCGTGTTGGACTTACTTTCTTCTAATATTTGTGTTTTAAGAATAGATTAAAGCTATTTGTCTGTAATAGGAAATTCACCTCCTTTTACAATAGTAAGACTTTTATTAAAAAGTTCAAATCATGTTTCTTCATCTCGCACTATGTAGACGCCATTTAAATGGATTATCAAAACAAAAGAAAGATTTGTGGACTATGTTTGATGCTGCATAAACGATTGAACAAAAGCAGGAGATATTTGATATAATACATGAAGTCCTTGAGTCTATAGAGACTGTACATGGATATATGCAGGCTTACGCTTATTAAAAAAAAAAAGTCTTTCAATACTTGTTAAATATTTCATATGTACGTAAACATGACTATATGTGTAATATGATGAATAAATAATATTGATATCTTTAACTTCTCTGTTTCAGTTTGATATAATTACAATTTATCAAAATAATGAATTAAAAACTTTATTTATTCTCTCACACAAATTTGGAGACCACGAATTTGGTATCAGAGCCATGATAGAAATAGAAATTTTGAAAATTAGTATCCAGGAAAGTGTAGAATCCATAGATATAGACATCAATAATATTGATACTTATCCTATCAATGATATTTCTGATGAACATTTTACAGATTTTGAAATTAATTATAATCAAGACTGGGATAATTATTTAAATGAAATAACTGCAGTAACTTTTTATAATAATAATGAATTAATAAATAATACAGATCATATAATTGATGACGCTGACTGGGGATATAATACTAATTAATGGACTGTGCAATTTGTAATACCCTATTAGCAGAAATTAGGAAAATTGATAATCAAGTAAGACAATTAGAACAAGAGAAATATTACTATCAGAACAGATTAATTTATTTAAGAATGACAGGAGGACACAGATCTACCATAAAGACGGTACAAGAAAGATATGAAAATATTTTTATAACTTGGGGCATAACAAAGGAAAGACAACAAACGATACATAAAGAATTAACAAAACATTATAGGCAAGATCATTTATTAAATGGATAACATAAATATAAAATATTAAAAGAATCAGAAGTTTAGCTAAAAACAGATAAAGATTTAATTGAAATACAAAAAACAATAATTTATATTGGGAAAAATAGTAATAGAAATTGATAAATTAGGAAATTTCTTGGGAACATTAATTTGTAGAACAAGGAACAGAAAAAGATAAAGATAAAGGCAAAGAATTAATATTATATCCAACAGAAACAATAACAGAAAAAATAACATCTGAAAAAATTAAAGAAGATATTAATCCTTTAAATAAGTATTTAAAGATTTTAAAAATTCTATCTAGATATAAAAGGAATGTCTAGTTCCGAAACAGAAACTATTCCACCATAAATAGATAATTTAATTACTCAAATAGGAAACATGGATATAAATGAAACATTTGTTAATCTAAAACCTAAGATAAGTGAACGAAAATCTGAATGGAATCCACATGTAACAGATATACCAAGTACTAGTTCTAGACAAACTTCAAATAGACCCTTTAACAGACCAGTTACAGGATATGCTGAAGTAACATCAGCACTTAGACAGCCAGATGCTTACACTCCATATGATAAAATGAAAGGAGAACCCAAAAATCCTTTTGGAATATTTCTAGATTTAGATTTTATAACTAAAATCGAAGAAGCCATTGAAAAATGGGAAACCTCTTTAAGAATAGCAATAGCAGTAAATAAAATGGATAAATCATCAACACAAAATTTTATTGAATGCAGTATGGTTAATAGTGTTTTAAGATATTGGTAAAATTTACCACAAAATACAACAAATTTAATATTTGATCAAGATGATAATATTGCACATATGATTACCAGGGCAACAGAAGTAATTAAGTTAGAGTTTTATGGTGAAGGAAACTTTTTTAAGGACCCAGGAACAATTCAAAAATATGCTACAGCTTTACATAGATTAACTTTATGTGATATTTGTGAAATAGATAGATATATATGTGTTTTTCAATATTATTATTATCATATATATAATCAAGTTCCTAATACATTGGATTATTTAACCATATTTTATTCTAAAATACCTGACCCTTGGGGACAAAAATTAATAGAAACTTATAAAGTTGGTAAAAATGATACCTTTGGGAAAAGAATAACACACTTACGGGATAAATTTAGTGAATGATGTGGTGATGCTATTTTAGCTAAATTAACAAGAGGATTAAAGAAAAGAATATCTTTATGTTGTGATAAACCTAAAATGTCGTTAATGATAGGATGTGATAGTCCTTATTACTACTCTAAAATTAAAAAGAAATATAAAAGAAGAAAACATTATAAGAAAAAATACTTTAAGAAAAGAAACACTAGATACTATAAAAACGACAATATAAAGCTCCTGGAAAACCAACATATAAAAGAACAAAGAAAAATCCACAAAGAATGTAGATGTTATTATTGTAAAGAGTTAGGGCACTATGCGAATAGATGTCCTAAGAAATTTGAGAAAAACAAAAAAAAAAAGTGAAATAGATGAAGATATTCAAAACGTGATAGAAGTAGGAGATTTCATACAAATAAATAATTTTGAAAATCTAAGTACAGATGAGAGTATTTTCATAATCACAGAAACAGAATATACTGAATCTTCAGAAGATAAAAATTCAAGAATTAAGTAGTTCCTCAAATGATAATTTACCTGAACCTGTGATATAAATAACAAAAAAAGAAACAGGAGAATATCAAAAAGATATTCTAATAGATAAAAAAAATTTAAAACAAATACAAAAAGAATAATTTTCATTAATAAATTATTCTGAATTTAAAATTAATGTTTTTGATAAAATAGGATAACAGAATAAGGAATAAAGAATGATTAAATACCCCTATTGATTTAGCACTCATGGATAACAGAATAAGGAATAAAGAAGAAGCTTGTTTAGACATATTAAGAGGAAATTTACAATATGAAAAATTAAAATTCAACATATACCCTAGAATATCTTATCATTTAAATGATAAAGATTTTGATAAAACATTAAATTTAATCCAAGATTTTAAAAGGCCAGAATTCTTTTATAATCATAATAGACCATATTCTATTACATATGTCATATCATATACTATTTTTAATACACATCATTTAGAATATTTTGAAATAAATGACATAATAGATTATCCATATTTATTTAATGAAGTATGTCAAAAACAACTTCCTACTTTACATAAAATAGAAGAAATAGAATCTCTTCCATTAGAATTAGATTTAAAAGAAAAACCACTTTTATTATCTAATAGTTTACCTCCTAAGCTTAGTTTTACTAATACAGGAGTAAAGAGTTTACCTCTTACTAAAACAAACTCCAATAGATATATTACAGAAAAGTATGATAATATATATGATTAGAAAATTGATGGAGAATATTTTAATGGTATAACCTTTCAACATGTAAAAATTTTAATAGGTGCAGGAGCTAATGGAAATTATATTAATCATCAACTTTGTAATACATTACAAAAACATAAATTAGAAAATCCTCATCAATATTCAAATTTTAATGGAGAAATCTATGAAATAGATTGTGCAGTAGAAACATTAATTAAGTTTGGAGAAACTATAATTCCAATAAGACTACTTATAAAAAATGAAGGTGCAAATAATACTTTAGAAATTATGTTAGGATTAACATTCTTAGAAAAAGTAAAACCTTATCAAATAACCTCATATATTCCAAAATGACTCGTTCTTATAGTATATACATTCCAATAGGAATTACATATTCAAATTATCAAGCAGAATATTTTGCAGCATATATTGATAGTGGATCAGGATCTTGTCTCTGTAAACCATATTGTTTTCCTGAACAATACTATACCACCTTAAACCCAATTAAAGGACGAGAAATTTCGAATCAACTTATTGAAATAAAATATGAAATATCTAAACCAATAATTTTACTAGGATCATTTTTAATTAAATGTCCTCCTTTTTACTTTTATAATACCGGTACTGATGTTTTATTACGAAATAATTTCCTTATATATAAAGAAAATAATTATTTCCAACTAAAAATAGCTAGAAAAAGTGATAATATGCTAGAAACACAATATTTTTATTACTAATTATAAGTAATTCTGGGTGAGGAAATTATTATTGTGTCATAAAAACACATCTTTTTAGTTAGAAAATATAGGTTTTGTCGTCATACTTTAGTGAGGAAATTAAAGTATTGTTGCTGAAGGGAAACATTTAATTAGGAAAAATAGTTTTATCACCATATATTGATGAGAAAATTTAAATTTAGCCGCCAAAATTCAAATATTCTCGCTAATGACCATTTCCTTTTGTTGTCCAAGGGTTAGTATAAGCAAGGAAATTAATTTCTGTCACCTTATGGAATCATTTGCCAAAGAATTTAAATTTTCTCTTTGATTCTCATATTTTTTGTTGCCAAAGGATTACCATTGGTCAAAAAAGCAAAAGTTTGTTACCAAATGGTATCATTTAGTGAGAAATTTAAATTCTCTCACTGATGCTCAAAATTTTTGTAACCAAAGCGTCATCATCGGCGAGGAAATTATAATTTTGTCACTAAAGTTTTATCTCAGAAGCGACAAAGCTTTTTTGTCATTGAAGGACATCTTTGGTGACAAGCTTTTCATTTCCTAACTAAAATTTTGTCACTAGAACTCCATTTTCTTACAGTGGTGTAGGTTGATTGAAGGTTGCATAATTTTTTTCTTTTTTTATTATTTATTTCTTATATCCTCTAACTATGAATTCCCACATTAATTTTGCAAAATATTACCTTTATATTTTATCTCTTATTTCCATTATCTTAGCAGCAATGCATATTTCTTTCCTTTGACCTTTTCATTTTTTCACCTACACCACAGAGACAACCCATTCGTTTCATTAACTCTTTTAGTCATGATTTCTTGTAAGTGATAGATCAGCAATGAACTTATCTTCTTCCATAACCCAAGGAACAAAAGCTTGTAGTTTCAATAGCATATCTAGAAAGTTGAAAAACTTGATGGTTGTTCAATATATGAGAGAAAAACAACGAAACAAGCGTATTGTTCAATTGCACCAAAAAAAACTTGTTCAGTTAAGGTACTAAAAGTTTCCATGTTTCGTGGACCACAAGTATTATTCAACATGACAGATAAAATTAACTTCTTTAGCAAATGCTCCCTGTTTTTAAATAAAATGTCTGTGTTTAATTTTGCACAGAAAGATTTACCATAAAGCAACATGATATTCACGGTCTTATCTCTAACAAATTATTCTATGTATATAAATGGTTTAAGAATTATTACTTTCTCCAAACTAAAGCTTGTGGTTAAAGTTTAGAATGAAAAAACTTTATTTTTTGAAAATCCAAACTAAAGCTTGTGGTTAAAGTTTAGACAATGAAACTTGAAATTTTGAAAAATCCTATAAAAGTAAGAAAGGATATTGTTGTGAGAGCAAGAAAATCTCCCAAAAAAATAATGAGTTTTTATTAATATTACATAACCATCTAGAATGTAGGAGGCAAAGTGGCTTTAGAAAATTGAAAAACTTTGTTGTTCTTCAACATTCAGGAAAGTAATAACAAGCAGACGAACAATTTATCAAAAGTTATAAAAATTCTTCCAAGTTTAAGTGAAAAATAAATATCATTCAACTTGGCAACTATAATAAGTTTCTTCACTTAACAAAATAATACCTTGTTTCTAAATCTAACCACAATTAAATCGAGAAAGAAATTATAATAACATTATCTTTCTTTTAATATCTTATCTTTAATGAAGTGTTCTATGTTTAATCGCATAATCGAATCTATTATTTTATTCTGAAGTTAGTCTCGAAAGTTTAGACTAAGAAAAGTTTATTTTGGGACAAGCTAGCTAGAAAAATATAAACGTTCAATCTAGGCAAGAGAAAATCGACACTAACTATGTACAACGTTACTCCATTCGCTTTTCATCACTCAAATTTGCGCTCTTCAAGACATGAGCCTATTCAAATTATACTTCCTCCCATTTGTAAAAATGATAGCATCGTCGACAAAGGCCAGATATCTAAGAGATTTTTCCATTAATGTAATAGTTATCATATACTTTTATGAAAATAATATTAGTCAATTCTAACTTGAACACGAACAGAACATATTTGATGATATTTTTCAGACCAAATTACTTATTTAAATCATATTTATTATCAACAATAAGTAATAGTATTATTCAACTAATACAGAACAGTATAAGAAAATTTTCAAATTTCCTTCTATGGATTATAATTTTCTTTCAAATTTTCAAATTTCTTTGAAAAGAGTTGGAAAAAAATATTGTCAGCGTTCAAGTCACTGCAAAGAGGAAAATTTTATTTCAAAAATTTGTCTTTGCAAAATGCATGTTCAAAAGAAAAAAGTGCAGGTGTGATTATAAATCTGGACAAAGCTTTTGGCACCGTTTGTTCAAATTGTTCAAAAATATGAAATGCATGCCTTTTTCATTACTTAGAAAGCATATCTAAGTTTGATATTTCTCCCGTTTTGTGTGAGTCAGATACTGGTATCTTTGTTATATTATCTTCTTGAAACAAAATTAAATCAACTTCCAAAAAGAAAAATTATGCATCCATAAATTATTCATATATCATAAACATGCAAAAAAAAAAGATCAGAATCAT
This sequence comes from Rauvolfia tetraphylla, assembly GCA_030512225.1. Classification (NCBI taxonomy): domain Eukaryota; kingdom Viridiplantae; phylum Streptophyta; class Magnoliopsida; order Gentianales; family Apocynaceae; genus Rauvolfia; species Rauvolfia tetraphylla. Next base: position 8,630,216 of record JAJQKT010000059.1, read on the forward strand.
AAACCTGAGGATTGGAAATGGAACACGACTGATGCATTAGTTCTCTTCTCTCGCTGTGTACAACATAATTTGTACAGAAGGTTGCTTCCGGAAGAGAGTGGCAGGATCATACTTTTTACATAACTAAGCAGAAGAATACTCCTAAAGATCACGGAATACTTCCAAATAATAACATTGATGGGGCTGGATGAAGGTTAATCTTGGAGGATTTTATAACCATCTTGGAGAAGAAGGTAAAGTAAGGTTAAGGTGGCTAAGAGTAGCACTACAAATGCCATAGATAATGTGGGGTTTAACTCATTGAGCCCACATAAGAAATATAAGAATTAAGAAATCAAAATCTTCTTGCAGAGCAATAGTATTTCGTAAACTCTTGCGTGAGAGATTTGAAAAACCCATCAGAAGAAGCATGGTTGGTCTTAACTCACCTACCATTTTCGGCAGACGGTGTCATAGCTTTAGGCATATAAATACTAGGCCTTTGAAAGAGTGAAATGCACCACCAAGAAGCAGAGATAAAAAAAAAAAGAGAGAGAGAGAGGAGAAAATAGTAGAATACAAGAGTAATCAAATTGAGGTAGAAAGAAAAATAAAATAAGAATTGTTTAGCTATTCTTTTATGAGATCGTTTTAATATCTCATTCTTGATATCTACCTAGTTTAGTGAGGATATTTGTATTATTTTCTAGTATATCTAAAAGAAGAATTTATTATTTCATTTTCATAGTAAAAGTTTTGATCGGTGCTTAACCTGTACTTTTTACCCATTTTAAGATTTTCCACGTAAATCCTAGTATCATTGTATTTTTTATATTTTTTATGCCAAAACTATCTTTATTAGTGGTTATCAATAAGTTCTCATTTTATCAATACCAAAATTTTTAGGAGAGTTATTGTTCATCCTAGTAGTGTGGATCATTTATTTGTAATTTAACTATGTCATTTATTTGTCCCATCTCCCAATAAAGTGGTATTAGAGTTTTGGTTCGTGTCTTTTTTTTTTTTTTTTGAAAATTCGAGGAATCAACCTCATCTTCTGGCAACATGATTATAAATTGGACTCTAGAAACTATGCTATGCTATGTGGAAGTCTATAATCGAAGATTTGTTATATTATAAAAATATGTACGACCGTATTCTTGGTGATTGTGCCAAACCAAAGGGTATATTTAATGTTGCATTAGCAAAAATACATAGAAAAATTATTGGTCATATTAGGAGTTGGATTGACCAAAGTGTGTTTAATCATGTTTCAAATGAAACATTGGCAGATGTTATGCAGAAGAAATTAGAAACCATGTTTGAACAAAAACATGGTCTTAACAAAACTTCTTTGTTGAAACCGATCACACAATTGTGGTATAAAGTAGGAGAAAATATGTTTGAACGCCTGAATGATTTTCATAGATTGATAAATGGCTTCGACACTGTGAACCTTAAGTTAGACGACGAAGTGTAAGAACTTCTACTATTAACTTCATTTCCAAACTGTTGGGAAACACTTGTTGTTTCCATCTTGAATTTCACTCCATGTGGTGTTGTCACTTTGGAGATGGCCAATCAAGCTTTGTACAATGAAGAAATCAACAAGAATGATCAAAACCTAAATCCGGAGCCTCAAGCACTTCTTGTAGAGAAGAATCTCAAAAGGGGAAGAAGCAAGATTAGAGGTCCCTACAACAAACATGATACATCAAGAGAAAAGTCCAAGTGTAAGAAAGATGTTGAATGCTTCTATTGTCACAAAAGGGGCATTACAAGTATAAGAAGGAATATTTAGAGACAGCTATAATAGCAACCGATGATAAAATCGAACTTGTTTGTAATAATTCCAGTATTAACTTGGTCAATCACTATAGTGATTGGGTTATTACAACAGACATGATACATCAAGAGAAAAGTCCAAGTGTAAGAGAGATGTTGAATGCTTCTATTGTCACAAAAGAGGCATTACAAGCATGAATGCAGAAAATAGAAGAAAGATCAAGTCAAACAAAAGTTGAAGACAAGAAGAAGGAACATTTAGAGACAACTTTAATAGCAACCGATAATAAAATCGAACTTGTTTGTGATGATTCCAGTATTAACTTGGTCAATCACTATAGTGATTGGGTTATTAACTCAGAAGCTTCTTTTCATGTCACTTTACACAGGAAATTCTTCTCATCTTACACTCCAGGAGCTCATCATCATATACGAATGGGAAATGATGGCTCTTGCAAAAATAATTGACACTGAAGACATTCATCTCAATTCCAGTAACAGCTTTCCACTAGTTCTGAAGAATGTGAGACATGTACTAGATGTTCATCTCAACCACATCTCCACCAGCAAACTTGATAATGAAGGTTATGTAAATCACTTCATTGACGAAAAATGGAAGCTGACAAAAGAAAATTTTGTCATCACCAAAGGTACAAAAACAAGTTCGCTTGATGTTATAAAAGCAAAGTTTAGCAACAAAGAAGTCAATATAGTTGCAAAATCTTCTTCAGATCTTTGGAAAAAAAGACTTGACCAAGTGAGTGAGAAAGGGCTCTAGAGACTTGTCAAACAACAGCTCATGCATGACCTGAGGGCTGTAAGTCTTAGAACTTGCACTTATTGTTTGGTTGCAAAATAATATAGAGTTGCATTTCAAAAATTTCCTCCATCTAGAAAATCATCAGCCTTTTAGTTGGTTCATATTAATGTATGTCATATGTGTGAAAGAACTCTTGGTGGAATATTATACTTTGTGACTGTTATTGATGATTTTTCTAGAAAGGTGTGGTGTTTCTCTTTGAAATCTAAAGACCAAATCCTAGATGTTTTCAATGACTTTGCTGTTAAGATGGAAAAGAAGACATGAAGAAAATTGAAATGTCTTAGGGCATACAATAATGATGAATATAGAGGTGCTTTTGAAGCATAGTGTAGGAGTCATGGCATCAAACTTGAGAAAAGTGTATAAAGGACTTTGGAACACAATGATGTAGTTGAAAGGATGAATAGGACAATCAAGGAACGAATTAGATACATGATTTCTCATGCCAAGCTACCAAAACCCTTCTAGAGTGAGGCATTAAAATTAGCAGTCCAATTGATCAACCTTTAGGTGGTCATATTCTGCAAAGAGTTTGGACAGGGAAAGAAGTCTCTTACAAGCATTTGAGAGTCTTTGGTTTTAGAGCATTCATTCATATTCCCAAGGATGAAAGGTCTAAACATGATAATAAGACCAAACAATGCATTTTATTGGGATATGGATATGAAGAGTTTAGGTACTAACTCTGCGATCCTGCTAACAAGAAATTGATCAAAAGTAGAGATGTCTTCTTTGAAGATCAAACCATCAAAGATATCATAAAATATGATAACCTAAGAATTGCTCAAGAAATTCTAGTCAACCTAGATCTGACACCTCAACAAATTAATCATGACGAGCATGGGAGAACTGAGGTAGAGTAAGACAACGATAATGATGTTCCTGTAGCTGAGCCAGTGGCATCACTAGTTCCACCACCATAGCCTAAACTTAGGAGATCTACCAAAGAAAGGAGGTCTTCCACCAAATATAATTGTCAAAATTATGTGCTACTCACTAATGGAGAAGAACCAAAGATCTATATGAAGAAGTTGTAAACCATGAAAGAAGAAGGAATTGTTGAAAGCTATACAAGAAAGATGAAACCCTTGCATAAGAACCACACATATGATTTGGTAAAACTAATTAAACGAAAAAGAGCCTTGAAAAACAAATGGATTTATGAGCTAATGGTTGAAAAAACAACTCCAAACTAAGGTATAAGGCCAGATTAGATGTGAAACGATTCTATAAAAAGAAAGGTATTGATTTTGAAGAAATATTTTCTCCTGTGGTTAGAATGTCTTCCATCCAATTGTTATTGGATTAGTAGCCAGTTTAAATTTGGAGATTTGACAACTTGACGGAAGATAGATTTTCGTCATGGATATCTAGAAGAAGAAATTTACATGATCTAGGCTGAGGGGTTCAAATTCGAATAAAAGCAAAATCTTTTTTGTTGACTCAAGAAAAGCTTGTATAGGTTGAAGCAAGCACCAAGTCAGTGATACAAGAAATTTAATTATTTCATGACAAAACATGACTATCACAGGACTACATCAGATCATTGTGTATTTATGAAGGAATTTTCTAATGGTAATTTTATTATCTTTATTATTTTCATGATATACTAATTGTCGGCCATGATATTGCAAAAATTGCCAGGTTGAAGAAAGAACTAAGCAATTTTTTTGCAATGAAAAACTTAGGGCCAGTAAAGCAAATCCTTGGAATGAGAATTACTCAAGACAAGCAAGATGGTAAACTTTGGTTTTCATAAGAGGAATATATTAAAAAAGTTATTGACCGTGTTAGCTTGAGCAATGCCAAGGCCCACTTCAAACTGAGCATGAAGCAGTGTCCTGAAAGTGAGAAAAATAAGGAAGGTATGAAGAATATTTCTTATTCTTCAATTTTGGGTAGTCTAATATATATGCTATGATGTGCACCAGGCCAAAAACAATTCATGCAGTTGGTGTAGTTAATCAATTTCTCTCTAACCTTGGTAGAGAGTATTAGGACGCAATCAAATGGATACTCAGCTACACTAAAGACAACTAGATACTGTCTATGTTTTAGTAATCGAAAGTCTGTAATTAGAATGTTATACATTTGCAGATATGGATGAAGACATTTATAATAGAACATCCACACCAGGGTACCTAGTGAAGTTTGAGATACAGTAGTCTCCTAGCAAAGTAGACTACAAAAATGTGTTGCGCTATCTACCACACAAGCAGAATACATAGCAGCTATCGAAACATAAAAGGGAACCCTGTGGTTGAAGAAGTTATTTCTATAGAAATTGGGAATGAAGTAAGGAAGGAACAAACTTTACTTGATAGTCAAAGTGCTATCCATTTTTGCAAAAATCTAACTTTTCATTCTCAATCTAAGCATATCGATGTACGATATTATTAAATCTAGATGCCTTGGACTTAGAGGAGTTAGTATTTGAGAAGATACATACTATCGAAAATAGCCAAGTCATTGTCCAAATAGAAGTTTAATTTTTATAGAAGAGAAGCTAGTATTATAGAGCTCCCACAATGAGTTGAAGAGAGAGATTTGAAGGTTCAACTCAGTGACCTGGCATAATAAATACAAGAAGTAGGAAATTAAAGTCCTCGTACAGAGCAATAGTATTTTGCAAACTATTGAGTGAGAGAGTTGAAAAACCCATCTAAAAAAGCATGGTTGGCCTTACCTCACCTACCCTTGTTGACAATACTAGGCCTCTAATAGAGTGATATGCACCACCAAGAACAAGAGAAAAAAGAAAGAGAAAAGAATAGTATTATACAAGAGTAACTAGAATGTGGTAGAAAAAAAAATAGAATAAGAATTGTTTAGCCCATTCTAATTTTTCTTTCTCTTGTGAGATTATTTTAATATCTCACTTCTTACTATTCGCTTAGTTTGGCAAGGATATTTGTGTTGCCTTCTAATTGTTATGATTTTCGTGCCCTTATACTCTATTCTATCCCCAAAAATGGAGAGGGAAAAAGCAGAAAAATCTGTTGCGGCACATCCTAGGGTGATCTAGGTGAGGCCTCCTGGTTTCTTCCAAGTGGCACCGCCTGGTCCAGTCCAAGCGGCGTCGCTTCAATTTAGTTTTGCTACAATAATCCTTTGTTCTGTGACTGTAATAGTTGTTTGACTTCTTGGTGAATTCAAAGCATGAAATCGGATGATCTTACCTTAATCTCTTCATAGAAGTTGTATAGAATGATCTTATATTTTCACAAAGCTTTGAATCACCTCAATTTGATGTTTAGAACTCAAGATATAGTCATTTTACCAGACAATGTCAAAACTAAAACCATAACTAGAGACCATAATTAGGAAAACCAAACGAGCTTGGATTGACATGAATTTTACTATTATGGAAACTTTAGAATATTCTACAATTTTCAAGAAGTGTACTTCAACATTTGAAACCTTTAAGGAGATCAAAATCCCATTTGAATATGCTATGTTTTGTTGAGAGAAACTTTTCTTCTTCTTTCTTCATCCTAAGTGTATAGAATCTCCTTCCTTGCTTCATTGCACTCTAAATCTTCAATAAACTTACCTAAAGCAAGGGAAGAGATAAAGGGAGTATAAATGATGATTGAAACACCAAAATTTAACAAAAATTCAAGGTCAAAATGATCATTATATAAAGCACAAATATGATATGTTACTAGTATATCAAGAAAAGAAATTTGTAATCTCATTTTCATAATAGAAGTTTGGATCAATGCATGACCCCTGGTTTTTACCCATTTTGAAGTTTTTTACGTGAATCCTGGTGTTACCTATGGGCAAATCATGTACTTTTGATTAATAAGAAATGTTAATGATGTCTAACTTGTATATTAATTATATAATAGAATTTTTGGTTAAAGAGGGTAAGTGGTCTCATCGCCTTCAAGTTATAGTGCTAAGGACAACTCAAATGAACTCAAGTGATTGAAAAATGAAGAGTATGTCTAAAAAGTTAAAGGTTTTGAAAACACTTTAGCATATGTTTGCTCTTGCTTAATATGTATATTTTGTAAACCCTTCACTCCTTACATTTGGAATCTATGCATTGCATGTTAAAGCATAAACCATTGTCAAATTTAATATTGGAGATTGGTGATTTAAATGATTGATTAAAAAACTAATGATGGAGAAAAACAAAAGCATTTAAATAGTTAGTAGGAAACAGAGGCAAATTGAAAAAAATAATAATATATCAATTATTTATATGCAAAGATGACAAATATTTTGAAACAAACTAAAAAAACTTAGGATATATATTTTGAAAGGAGGGAGTAAATGAAAAGGTTGAATAGCATCCCAACAATACAACTATATTAAATGATAATGCATGAAAAAATAGCAAAGTGATTAAGTATTGTTAAAATAAGAATTCATTTACAAAACTCACTTGAGGAACATATGATAGCATTTCATGAGTCATCTAATAGAGCTTTTGAATGAAAAGGCAATGAATGTATGTTTGTAATATGAATTGAGTACAAAAGTTAAACTTTTTTAAAATCTGAAAAACACTAAAATTTTTTACCCATTTATAAACGATAGGGTATATTTGTAATATGTTCAGAATAGGGAGATAAAATTGTAATTTGGACAAACGTGGAGAAGAAAATTGTAATTAACTTTTTCTTTTTTCATTTTCTTTCTTGAAGTTTCGTTGCAAATGCACTGTGGAGGAGCAAAAAGAAACCAAAAAGCTGCGGACTCGGGTGGAGAGAGGCTCCCTGTCGAGATGAAGCGATTCTTCCAACCAATGGAGAAGGATGGTTCTTTCAAGAAACCCAATGTATCACCTTCTTCTTTTTCTTCGCTAAAAGAGGGAGGAATATCTGAAGAAATTACTTCAGAAAATGCAAAAGAAAACAAGAAAAACGAGCCTTTGAAGTTTTTGACTTGGAATGCGAATAGTTTTCTGCTCAGAATTAAAAATGACTGGTCTGAGTTCACTAAGTTCGTAGAGAAGCTTGACCCTGATGTCATTGCCATACAGGTGATCACAATGTTGTGTTTTTTCCCCATTTTTCGCCCTCAATTTTCTGTTAAAAGCTTGAAGTTTTTGCTTTTCTTTTCTTTTTTCTTTCTCTCTCTCTTTTCCTAGTTGCATGCTTTTGTTGTTTCCTTCTGAAACTGGGGGCTTTCATTTTTGGGCTTGTAGACATTTGGTTCTTGGATTGAAGGATAGAGTCGGTTTTTGGTTCGATGAGATTGCGTTTAGAGATACTATTGGAAAGTAAAGATGGAAATTCGGTGCTAAAATCTCATTCTGTCTTCTACTAGGATGAGTTTGGTCAGTTTTGATATTGCTTTTGGCAGATTGTGTTTTATTTGGAGTACAGGTGGTTGTCAAGGCTTTTATTGTGTATTTCTGCTCTCAATTTTTATATATTAGTTCAATGCACACGACTTGGATTCCCATTACTGCGATTGTCTCAAACAGGATTTTTAACCATTAATTTTGTAGCTTGCTATGTTCAAAATCTCACAACATTCTCTTTTGTTTAAGGGTTTATGCAGCTTGGGCCTCAATTTTGTTGTTTTTGTTCTTTTAACGTCTATAGTTTGAGTAATATCAAGAAAAAGAAATTACCTAAGCTGGTTCCTTTATTCTGGATGATTCATTGCTTTCCTCAGTTTATCTTAGCTTTCATGCTATATCTACAAATAATTGTCCTGCATCACGCCAGCGGCAGGTGTTTAGTTTGGACCCCTACTAAATGGACGGGCACACAGAACAACCTTACCTCAAAAAGATTAAAAAGAAAAGGGAATACAGCTAATAGATGAGCCAAATGATGACCATTTAAGTCCAAGTCTTGCAATGCCGTGAGAAAGCTGGTGAATGTCAGTTAGTTGCATTTATTTTGTCTTCTAGTGAAGTGTGTACTTGAGAGGTTGTACTAATCATATTTGCCTCTGAACTCATCTCTGCACCCATTCCTAATTCCACTTGTCTGTGACAATTTTATGTATTGTTGTAAGACCTTGTGTTAGAGAGGTTATATTTTCTTCAATGTCATTACATTTAGTTAGTAAGGGTTTAATTGAGATGAAGAGAAGCCTATACTCTTGTAAGTCGTAGAAGTGGTGAACAATATGAGGATTCTGGTATCATTACCTGAATAAACATGTTTTGGGAGATGCATGGTGCTGCTCCTTTTCATTGTCAAGGATGATCTTGTTGGACCATGGAAACCCCAGGCTGACTTGTTGAACAATCTTTACTTCTCGGAAATGGGAAACTTAAGTTACCTATTTATCATCTCTGGCTAATTCTATACAGGAACAATTGATTGTAAATTCTTGGTTTGTTTTTAGGTCCCTTACTAGGTGGTTGTTCGTCTTTCTTGAGGATTTAAGTCAATCTGAGAAAATTAATTTTAAAGGCAAATGTTTCAGCCAGTCACCATACTATTCTTCTGTATTCTTTATTTTATTTTCTGTTGCTCCTTTTCCTCCTCTCTTTTCATTCAATTGCCTATCGTGCTGCTTCTTTTTTGTGTTGAAACCAATTAGTTAGCTTGGAACTGTGAGAAAAACATTTTTTGACACCTTGTGTGGTCTTAGGAAGTAAGGATGCCTGCAGCAGGTGCGAAATGTGCACCTAAAAATCCAAGAGAGTTGAAAGATGACACCAGTTCTTCACGTGAAGAAAAGCAGGTAAGTTTATCCCTGTTTTTAAGCGGGTTGTTCCTTCGATTATTGATTTGATCTAGTTACAGTCTGTATATGTGAAGCGAAAATTTTATATAATTAGTCACAGACATACTTCACTTTCTTTAATAATTTGAAATATATTAATTCACTAATTCTCATTTTAGATTGTAAGACTAACAAATATGTTAAAACATAAGTAATCCTGCACTCTGCTAATAGATGCCATATTTACTTTTTAGATAGATACATTGTTCGTGAAGTTCTCGAATACAGGTTTTACATCTTGGAACTATCTGTACTGCTTAGTGAATTAGATTACAATCAGCATATTTGAATGTGTAAAATCTATTGCATCAAATCCAATTTAATCATGTTTGTAACTTGAGTGATTCTAGATTTCACGTTCTTGGTAAAAGAAATAAAACAATTTGTAGTCACCCTTGTAGTACAATGGATTGAAATCTGTTAGATTGGGTGGTTGAAACCATTATCATGATTATCAACTTCGAAACAAAGAACTCCAAATTGTCCTCCAAATACTTTTATGGTCTAGAGAGTTTTATTCAAATCTCTGATGGATCAAATCTTAAGATTTCAAATCAATTCCTTTAAACCCCCTCCCAATCAACATCAAACAGTCTAAAGTAACCTCATATAAGTCTATTTGGTGCTATAGTGAGAACTCTGTTCAACTTAACTGGAATGGAACCTTTATACCAATGATGGGAAAGGTGGAAAGGCTAACCTGAATAATAGCTTCTTAGAAAAAGAAAAGAAATGGAATAACTGAATAGAAAGCAAATACAAATTTTCTGTCACTACTTGCCTAATAGAAAGCACGTAGAAGAGACTTGTTCTGTTCATATGAGATTGTATGTAATTTAAACAAAAACAGGTTTACATTATAGCTATTCATTTTAATGATTTACTATAGACAGATTAGATAAAAGGAAAAGAGGGAACATAATGATTGGGTTCAAAGAAATTATCAAGAAATTGCTTTGTCTATGCATTTGGGGAAAAAATTTTTGCCATTCTGCATAAACGAGAGATGCTTAACAGTCTGCATTTCAGTTCTCTCTTTAGATCAATGACAAAAAATGCATGTCTCAAAGGCATGGAACATAAATGCAAAAGATTGTTAGAGCATATTTTGCTCATCAGTACACCACTACAGCAAGAAGCCTTATTTCATGTATAAGTTGGCTTCATTGAATTACAGATTCTCATATTACTTGGATGTTTGTCCACAATGATGTAGGTTGTGATGCGTGCCCTGTCAAGTCCACCCTTCAGAAATTATAATGTTTGGTGGTCTCTTTCTGAGTCAAAGTATGCCGGAACTGCATTATTGATAAAAAAGTGTTTCCAACCCCAGAAAGTTTGTTTCTCACTTGATCTAAAAGGTAAGATGGTATTATTCTCTTTTTTCCATTATATGTCAGCTTGCCGTTTTTGTCTATGTAATGATATAATTGTCATCAGTTGGTGTTATCATATGGTATAAATGTATTACATCCAAAGGGTGTTCAGGAGAGGTGCCAAGTTTATCAAGGTGCCTGTACGTAGCTGTGCATATACATATACGTATATGTATGTGTATGTGTATATGTATATGTATATATACGTGTCTGTGTGTATACATATATATACATATATATGCTTTATTAAATTATTCTACTTTTTAACATTAACTACAGTTAGGTGTCTAGCTATCATGGTAGCTGTACCTACTCATTTCAAGTATTCAGATGTTCTTTGTCTCATTTATCAAAATATTTGACGTTGTTAACAGTATCTAGATGACCTATTATCTTCCAAGTTTGGCTAGATACCTAGGTCTTGATTCTTCTTTCTTCCTTTTTTATTGATATTATACTGACTTCGTAGAACTATATCCAGATCTAAAACTGTTTCTAAAATTTGAGGTAATTTATTTAGATAGCCGCCTGTGCTAAATATTCAATCTTATTCACCAAGAATCAGCATTTATAAGCTGTTTTTGGGCGGTATTTAGACAAAAGCACGCATTAATCCACTGAAACTTAGTCCTTATCAGTTTTTTACCCTTTCACCTTTGTCTACTCGAGCAAATTGCCATACTTCCAGCATCCTCCTGAAGTTTCCATTTTCTCTTTCTTTACTTAGGAAGATTCTTTAGAACATGTCATTGACCTGTCTTCTTTTGCTGCTCACTGCTGCTGATGTCTCTTGCTGGGAAAAGTTTATATGATTTGTCTCTTGCAACATGCCTTTTAAATTATTGAAAAACATAGATTTTTCACATTTACAAATTGCAATCCTACCAGTTGTATGACTGCTAGTACGAATGAGATCTTACAATAGCTTTGGCTGTCAGATGAGTTAAATGACATTAACTATCATGTTTGCAGTTTATCTGCTTTAAAGAATTTTTTTGAAATTCAGCCTGATCAAGAGGGCAAAAAATACTCTGGCTGCTCTCGTTTCTAAACTAAAGTATGTATCAAAATATGTTGGAGTTTGATGCTATATAAAATGTTCTTCTTACTATAATTTACTGAGTTGAGATGTGAGGGAAGAAGAAAAGGAGCTTAACATGTATTTGTTTGTTGCTAGGAACAAAGCATGAACCTGATGGTCGGGTTATCTTAGCTGAATTTGAATCACTTCGTATATTGAATACTTATGCACCAAACAATGGTTGGAAAGAGGAGGAATCTTCTTTCCAGAGGAGAAGAAAATGGGATAAGAGGATGTTAGAATTTGTCCTGCAAAATTCAGATAAACCTCTTATCTGGTGTGGCGACCTTAATGTAAGGTATTTCTTTTTGGCCTGCTAAATGCTTTATTTCCTTTTTCCTTTACAGTTCTCTTTACTTCCTTTTTCATCTTCTGGACACAGTTGGATTATACTAATGTCGGAAATTTCATGTATTCAATTCGTAATTGTAATGACTTCCTATTTCTTACTGGAAGGCTCTCTAGTAGGTTATTGAATACTGAAATGATGCCAAACTTACGTTGGGTGCAAGACACCACCCACTCAAATTGTAAGTGGCATTTCATGGATATTGCTTTTGGAAACTTTAAGACTAAAACGAGGCAAGAATCAAAAAGAAAAAGAGGAGTTCTTATTGCCTTCATTTTCTCTTTCACTTTGCTGCATTTTCATTAGCTACCATTGGCTATTTACAAAACCAAATCTACAACAAGATTTCATCTTTTTTTTTTTTCCTGGATCAAGACTTAAACATGGATACAAACTTTGCACATGAAAGTCTTCCAATCTACAGCTTTGTTTATCATCATTTTCCTCTAATTGTTACCTTTTCCATTTGGTTAACACTTTTGATATTACTAAGACCATTCCAGTTAAAGGTTAGATATTACAATTTATCTTCTTCCACAGCCCCACTTACTATGTATCATTTTCACGATTTTTAAACAGCTGCAATTTTTCGAGCAAAAGTGCTTTCTTTAATGCAATGCCATATTGCTTATTGGTGCTGTCAAAAGTTAGTTGGATTTCTCCTTTACTGATAAGGTAGGTGTCTGATATTGTAAAGTACAAATACAGATGGGCTTCATCCCATCATGACCAAATCTGATGCAGGAGCAAGTCACTTCCATGATAAGAAGATGATGATGATGTATAATCCTGTAGGTTTTAAGACTTTTGTGTTGTAAGCCTTTTTTTTTAAGTTCTGTGGTAGAATTGGCTTTGTCTTTAGCAACTGGTAGCAAATGCAAAAAGCAAGGAAAGGAAAAGAGAAAGCAATAAAAGTTCCTTCATTTCAGCTAAGATCTCTTGCCTTCACATGTTATACAGTTTCATATCTTTTCAACAAATAAGGGAACTCATTTGTACTGCAAAGATATTTATTTTAGTTTTGGTGGGGGGTTGTAGGGAGGGAGGAGTGAAGTGGTCCCATGATGGTTGAACTGCTGTTGTCTAATTTGTGTGTGGATAACGAGGTTTTAGCATGTACACTAATAAATGTCTGTGACAACTTCTCTGATATTGTTTCATATAAGGCATGACGTATGCTGATCTTTACTGAAGCAACTTGGGCTTTTCCTGAATTTAGGTTGCAATTCAGGTTTCACAAGAATATTTCTTTCTTTTCTTTTCAGAATATGGTAAAATTTAGGAAAACTGACTACAAGATGCATTATAGTTTTCATTTTCAAAACATGCTGTTCTTTGCCAAAGTGAAGTAACACAAATGATTGAAGCAGTTTCACTTTCCTTTTTCTAATACCACAATCAGAACCTACATAGACCATGGCATAGTTACCATGCTATATGCATGGGTAGAATTTCATATGATTAAAATCTTGAGAGATTGACAGAGTGAAGCAGGGGATGAGGAAATGAGATTCTAATACTGTTTTGAATATTATGATAATCTTTGGCCATCGGAAGGTAAGGAGAAAAGATTTTTTCTTTCAATCATAAAATGGAAGGGAATTTAGTTCATCTGATCTGAAAAAATGATACTGAGATGCATATTTCCTATCTCTGTCTTTGGCATCTAAGAGCAATGACTGTAGAAACGAAACCAAAGAAATAATTCGTTGCATATGTGTATTATCCTTTTCATTTGTTTTTGTGAGGGTGGTGTTAAGGGGTTGATAAAGTGCCGTGTAAATATGGAAGTTAACAACCATAGTTGGTTCAATTGTTAAGGTATCTATGAACCTTGAAAGTTTCAAAAAATTTGTAAGATTCACCTTCTAATATCTGCTGATGTCCATTCTTTGACTTCAGTGGAAAATGATATACCTTCTTTTAATCTCCCATAGAACATTAAATCCATTTGATGGTTTTCTGTTTATTTCTCTATTTTTCCTCTAATAATCATCTTTATTTAATTGTCATTTGCAGTCATGAAGATATTGATGTCAGTCATCCGGAGTTTTTTGCTGCAGCAAAGCTCAATGGCTATATCCCCCCAAATAAAGAGGTTACCTCCTACAGTGGCTTCTGGCAATTTGGCCATTCCCTTTCTAGACACCCTATTTAATGAATAAGTTCTGTTTTTCTACTTAAGTTATTCCATATCTACAAGAAAGAGGCTGTATGCCTTTATTTCTCTTTCGGACAGGTAGCTTTATCACTTTACATCAAAGTAGTTATGGAACTTGTAATGTAAGAACAAGTAGGAAAATTTCATAATACAGCCCTATGCCTAGAGCAGTTATTTTAGTTGAGTTCAAGCGGAAATCTAGCTACCCCTAAAGCATTCAGGCAGTATTTGAAGGAGAGGGATGATAAAATTGAATTATACTCCCTAAGTCCACAATTGAATCTCCCATTTTGACTCAGCATAAAATTAAAGGGAGTGATTTGACTATAGAAAAATTACTGTGATATCCTTATTAATTAAAGAAGGTAATGGTAGGACCCACATGTTAGTGAAACTTAAATCCCTTAAATCAAGGGAGTGAAAAAAGCTTAGTGGTGGGCCCTTGTGTTAGTGGAGCTTACTTCTCTTTTAAATTAAGAAGGTTATTAGTGGAAGTTTAGATAAAATATAAAACTATTTTAAGAGAATGGACATTCAATTGTGGACATCTTTAAAAGGAAATGTGGATATTCAATTGTGGGGGGAGGGAGTACTAGAAAATTATGTCAACAAGGTATGGGATTTGCTGATTTTACCTATTTTGGAGAATTATACAGGGAATACTTTTGATTGAAGTAATTGAAATTGCTATACCTCTGCTCCATTATTAGCTCCCAAAGTACACATGCATCTGTAGTTTGGATACAGGAGTATTTTGGACATGTATATTGTGGCATATGATATTTTCTTAAAATCATGAGATACTGCTTCAATAATGTTATGTCGTCTTTAGTTGGTCTTTTGTTTTTGTAAGCGCTCAAATAGTAATAGTGATAGTAACATAAATATAAAAATAATTTGATGCATCTCATAATTTAACCAACACTTTTATTCTGACTGCCATATGATGCAGGATTGTGGACAACCTGGATTTACCTTGAATGAGAGACACCGCTTTGGTAACATATTGAATGAGTATGTGGAACCTTCCATTGCTTTTAAGATTTTGCTCAGAGAAATAATGGTTGTAATGTCACAATTTCTGTTTCCTCTCCAAAAGGGGATATTTAAGATGTTAATAAGATGACCATGTCATGGAACCTTCCATTGCTTTTAAGATTTTGCTCATACAAATAATGGTTGTAATGTCACAATTTCTGTTTCCTCTCCAAAAGAGGATATTTAAGATGTTAATAAGATGACCATGTCATGATTCGTACTATCTTTTGAATAAGCCAGTGCATATCCATAAATCAATCATTCCACACAAAGTTGAACACTTGTCTCCAGATATAAATTCCAATTATCCTACTTTTCATTTAAACATGTCTCTTGTTTTTTTGACAAGACTACTTATAAACAACCTGTGCTGATTCTTTTACCCCTCTGTCTCATCTCTCAACCATATTTCCCTTGCTGTGCATGCATGAAGTCGAAAAAATAATTGATTACTTATTTCAACATTACGATTTCTTAAGCTTTAGTTATCGGTTAAGATGGCTATGTATTTCATTTCTGGTTCAACAGGAGACAACAACAGTTAATACTATTGTAAAAAAGAATATCCATGCAATATCTCTGGGGAGAATTTCTTTTTCCGTTTTAATCTATGTTAGGGAACTTATAGAAATTATCCTGTCTATATAGGCTTTTATGAATGTGGTCCTTAGTTTTTCTTTTCAGTTACATTAACCCCAAGAACTTCATAAACTATGTCAATTAAAGCATGTTTTGCTTGAGGTCTTTGGACCAAATTGGCTTTGACAATAAGCATTGATGACTATTTCTATACTTTCTCCATCTATCTCTTTGTTGTTGCTTCATAAAGAGTTCATCTGTGGATGAGTAAGAGATGGAAAGCAAGGGACCTGACAGAAGAAAGGGTCCCTTGTTTCATTTTCCCCTACACAAAAAGGTATTGATTTGAGCGAGGCAAACAAAGAGGTGAGACGGGAACAGACAGTAAGATGGCAATATTACTGCCTAAATCTATCAATCTCATTTTTAATATTTGATAGAGGAGGAATTAACGTTTGTATAAGTGGTTGAATGTAGAGAGGCGTGTCTACCCCTATATTTCCATTTGTTGACCTTGACTAGAAGAAAGGTTTAGGTAAAATGACTAATTTTCAATATCCTCTGGGAACTTTGGTTAATCGCGAGCAATCTTTGAATTGTTTGTCACCCACACAGCCTAAATAGCTGATAAATACCATACAAGATGGCTGTTCATGTCTTGCTACATGTCCTTTCTGAAAGTTTGTAACTAATGTCTTTCAGAATTTTCATTCAATTGTATATTGCCTTCAAAATTCCTTCTGCCCATTCATGTGACATAGTTCTATTAGCTTAATTTAGTCTAATAAGTTCTATCATTTCTCAATTACTTCTTATTTTGAAGAGTAGTGAAGATTAAGCATAGCATATATGTAGAATGCCTTGGAAGAAAGTTTTTCTTTTTGCACCTAAAGTTGTCGCAGCAAATGGATGGATGGGTTCAGGATTGTGTAGGTCGTTAACTGGTAATTGAAATCTGAATCTGCATGTCTACCAATTTTTTCAGTGGGTAAAATTTTCAGCCAGGTTGTGAACACTTAAGTTAACTGAATGTTTTTTTTCCTTTCTTTTTTACATGTTTCTTCCTGTTCAATCATTCCTCGTTCTTCTTATGATGGTGGTGTTTTCGAACTTTTAAAATATGATAACATTTTGTTTTTCTTTGTAATTATAGAACTTTCTTTTGGGCTTGCAATTTAGTTTCTCCCTTTTTTCTTATCTGAAGGGAGTTTATTCAGATCTACATGGAATTTCTTGATATTTAATCGGTCAGAAAACTTCTGTTTATCACAATATTTAAATTGTGCTAGAGAGAGAAAGAGACTCACGGGTATATCTTCTTGCCAAATAACTTCTTTTGCCTTGAAATTTCTGATGTGGGTTTCTGCACTGTTCTTAAAGTAAAATCAATAAAACCTTGCCAAACAAGTCACCCTTATTGTGAGCATGGGTGACTTGTTTCAGATCAGAAAAATTAGTCTTATTTTGGGTGCCACCCTCCAAAACACAGGTCAACTTTGGTGGTTACTGGCTTTTCTTTGTCAACTCTCATTTTGATGCCTTACTTTTCAATTGCAAAGATACATCATCTTTCAGATCATATTCAGAAAATGGTTCTTCTACTACAAGAAATTGAAGCTGAAGGACATTACTTGGCTATTTCTTGTTTCTAGTGAATGCTAAATTATCATAGACAAAGTGCATTTCAAACTTGATTATTATTTGGTTTTGCAGAAGATGGAACCTAATACCCCTTAACATATTTCTTGTTGGTCCTTGTGATAAACCTCTCTAAGCAACTTTTAGATAAATGATATTTTGGACACTGATTCCTCTGTCTGAATGACATGGTTTCAGGGGGAAGCTAGTCGATGCCTACAGATACCTGCACAAGGACAAAGACATGGCGCGCGGGTTCTCATGGTCTGGAAACCCTGTTGGAAAGTGAGCTATGACCTTTCTATTTCACTGATTTATTTAAGAACTGCTGTTGAGAAAAATTACCATGAGTAGACTGTATTCTAAGCCATGACAGATCTGATAGCAACATGCTAAGTAAATTTGATTCACCCATTAGAGCTTTTCACTAGTAACTTCAATTTTATGCTACCTTAAATATCTGGCAATTTTGTGCTTCTGGCAGGTACCGTGGGAAAAGGATGAGGATTGACTATTTCATTGTATCTGAGAAACTTAAAGACAGGATCGTCTCATGTGAGATGCATGGCCAAGGAATTGAACTAGACGGTAATTTATATTTCACATTTTATCTACGCCACCACTATAACAACTTCCAGTATTTTCTTACAGCGATAAACTGGATATCACATCATTGTTACTTGGTTTTACATTTACCAAATGTTCTCTTCATGAGTGTGGCTGTGGTTCCTTTGTCATAAGCTATTGACCTTAGGAATTAGATATTGGCAGGACTATAACTTTCTTTCTCTGAGATGAATAACTATTCGGATCTACTCTTACTTTTAACCTCGTCACATTGTCCCACTGACTTCTAGATATGTGAGAGTTGGTTTTGAATGATTACCTCCTGGGATCTTATGGATGTGGTTTTGGCAATTACTTGTGTTGATATTTTATTTGTTTGGTTATATCAATCGAAATTTGAAATTAGTGAATTTTTCTTCTTCTTTTCTGGAAAGTGTGTAGAGAACTAATTTACATTGCAGCATGATTGTGTTAATTTGAAACTCAATTTGTTAGTCTATTAATTGATGCTGAGAAATCTCCAGCGGCAGAGTGGTAAGTGTTGTTTGCCAATAGTTCATCATGAAGGATTAATCTTATATACACTGTCAAAGGTATAAAAGTTTTACACACATTTCTGATCATTGTAAAGTGTATCACAAATCTTTTGCGAGCTCAGGAGCAATGCATCGAAACAATAGAAATATGCTCAAATGAAGAAGTAATCATTAGAAGTTAAATTTCTAATGGAAACAGGCATTCATAGCCATCCTAGCCGGAGTAGCGAAAAACCATTGCTGATTCCCCTGCTGCCACCCAACCCCACCCCCCGGGGGCCCCAACTCGTCTCTCTTATCTACTCCTTTGATTGAGGAACAGAAAGTGTTATATCAATGTTTGAAGAATCTTAACTGAAGTTTGGTATACTTGCAGGGTTTTATGGGAGTGATCACTGCCCAGTATCCCTGGAACTTTCTTGCATAAGCCCTGAGAAGAACGGAAGCTAAATTTTCTTAGAATACTTGAAGATCAAAGAACCAGTTTATTAGACCAGTTTATTAGCAATATACTTTTGGGACATTCTGTTATTTCAGTAGATGATGGAAATTCTTGTAGATAACTTCCTTTTTCATGCATCCTCTACATGTTCTTTGATTCATGTAACCCTGGTTTTCATGGTGTTCTAGCAAATTTATTGTTTTTCACTTATCCCGGCATCAATCCAAGAAAGAATAAGGAATCAAAAATCTTTTGAAAAACATTCTTTCTCTATCTAAAATTGAATGTCCACTTCGTTCAATTTTGGACACAGAGAGCATGAAAATAAGCATCCCATTGAAAGGTGATGAGTTTGACATCATCTTCTGAATGTCAACAGATGTATATATAAAGAAACATAGTAGACGCAAAGATGTTTTTAATACATGGGTAGAAGGAATATTTGTTGAACTTATGATTCTTTGTATATATATTAAATAATTGAATTATTACCTCCCTAAGGAATCTTACATTTTGGTGCCTTCTAATTTTCTAAGCTGTCTTCTAAATAGCTCAAATATGGTTTCCATATTTGGACCAGGCTCATTCAGCCTTATGCATGGCGAAAGGGGGCATTAGAATGGTCTTAACTCTTGAATATTCAGACAATAGAAAGAAAAAATAAAATTGAGACAGTTATGAATTCTATTGAGTTTCCTTTACTTAATCGAACTAGTGAACAGGATATGATATCATATACACGTACTTTTTCTTGGCTTCAAAAAAGGATTCAAATTTTGGCACAGTGATAGTAATTAGTAAAAGCTTCACATCAACTAAGTCATTTCAAAATTATCAAGCATAGCAGATAAATAGTTAAATACTATTTAAATTTGAACTTTTTTAAAAAAATATGATTGATTTGTTTAGTCTGTAACGTTTTTAAGCTCGATAATTTTGATCTCTCGTTGTTTTATTTTAAGTCTCCAATGAATAAGCTTGATAACTTTGATCTCTCGCTGTTTTATTTTAAGTCCCTGATGAAATTTTATGTTAATTACTAAATTCATCTTAACTACTAAAGATTCGTAATCACATTTGTATATCTGTTATAATATTGATATATACTTTTCTTAGTATGTATAGAATCTATTCTCAATCGTTTGATCAATTTCTCTTTGATCCGACAGTTAAGAATGCTTAAAAGTATCTTGTTAGCTCCCTACCTAGACTCAAAGACAATTCAGAATCACAATTTGAATTCAATCTCCAATATCAAATATGGATCTCTTTCTCTTTATTAAATTTGATTCTCTCTATCTCTCTCTCTCTCTTTGCCATTTATCTAAATTTATGTTACAGAAATACTAGGACAAATGGTTTGTAATGGATAGATAGCAACGAGAAATGGTTTGTAATGGATAGATAGCAACGAGGTCAAAATCGAAGTAAAAGAATGATTCCAAAACTCGATGGAAGCTTGCAGAAAACAAATTTTCACATTTCTTGAATAAGATATGTCTGTAATTTTTATTTGGTCTTGACCTTTCTTTTCTTTTCTTTTTTATTGGTAAATTTAGTTTTTCACCCTTTTGATTGAGTAAAGACTTTTTGCAGTTAGTGTTCACAGGTTAAAAAATAACTTGTCGATCCTAAAGAATGGCAAAATTTTAAAGATTAACACAACTTTTTCTCTTGATTAGATTTTAGGGGTGCCTGGATTAAGTGTAGGATGATTTCAAATTCAAGTAAATAATTATTTAAGACAATATGAATTGAAGACATTGGTGATGAATTACTTTCTGATTCCTATTACTTGAGGAACTATTTTGATGGTGGAGGATTTCAACACTAAAGCTTTTTTTGTTATTTTTATAAAAAAAAATTCATGTGTATTTTGACTTCTCCTATAATGATTTTTACTGTTTTGAGTAATAAATTTTACTATCTTAAAAATCAATTTATTTAAGAGAGAAAATTATTTTATCGATAATTATTCCAACCTTTATGAATAATTATTCAAGACGCAATAAAATAAAAAGAAAAATAAAGTAAAAGGAAATAATGGAGAAAATAAAATAAAATAATTAAAATAGAATTTATGTAAATGTTAGTATAATAATAACTTTGTGATTTTTTTAACTCTCTTTAAATGCTTATATGCAAATGTTTCAATACTTTAATTATTCAAAAAAATTGTGATAAATAATTATTCAAAACTTTCAAAATAATTATTCAAGATAAAATCATGCTCACTTTACAGTATTCACAAAATTTTGTGTGATACCTCAAACCTCTCTACTAGGTTCCATTGTGGTCGAAGAAGGTAACAACATACCTCTAGACATTGAAATATCAAATGCGAATCACGTCCAGAAAAAATCGAATGATACAAGCTATATAGAATACATTACAATACAAATAAAGAAGAGAACAACAAAAGTTATATAAGCATATTGGTAAATCCTTAATTCAATAACACATAGGTAGATCTTTAATCCTTAATATAGGATACATTCTCTCGAACTACTGAGAGATAATAAAAGACACAAGACATCTCAAACACACATACTATATACACCAGCTAAAGTTTTCTCTACAAGCTAATGTTAGGGTTAACAAGAGGATCATTGTTTCGTTCCTTGGTCCAGGCCTCTGAAAACAAATATTAAAATATGTGTGAATCAAAAAGCTCAATGAGTTCACGTGTGCGCCAATATTTTTCAAAATTGTAAGGATGAATGCACATGTATGGTTGTTCTAAAAGCTTTTTACATGCGAAGAAGTCTCTCTTTTTTAAAATAATGCACAAAACTTGTGAAGGGGTTTGAGCGTAGTTGGAAAGTCTGAGCAAAGTAAGATACATCAACACCGTTCCTAAACTCGAGTTTTTAAAACATATCAAATATTGAATGCTGGTCTAATGGTAGGAGATAAGTCTCAGCATTCGGGCCACACTCCAAAACGAACATTCGACTTCACAAATTACTTTATACCTTCCAAACCAAAACTAGTTTACGAGATTTTAGGGCACCTATTACCTCACATATGGCGACTGACCATAAAATTGTAAGGCGGTCGGATATACAAACAAAAAAACACAATACTAGTTGGGTTGAGCCATTCCTAACACTATGTCCCTTTTAAGTAGATTCACAATCTAAAGTCTTAAGCATTCCATACCACCAGAAGAGGTCCTAGTACGGAAAACTAACCGCGTAAAATGTAATCCACTCATACTTTCGACAATCAAATTATACTACAAATTATACCTGATTGAGATGAAATTTTAAACAAATTTTCAAAACACAATGGCCACTCAAATAGCCACCGAAATGAATCCAAGTTTATAAACAAATCCAATTTCAAATAAATTCAAAATAACAAATCACTTATCCACCAATTCAAATATGTAAATGCAAGTTTTACAAATATACCATATACATGCACATTTTTCAAAATTACATAATACCACTTTTTCCTAAACTTACATGTTTCTTTAAAACTTGTCAAAAATCATAGCGCCTCAAAATAAATGAATACCTATTTGGAGTCCTCCTCCTATGCATTTCTAGTATATGAGTATAACACATTGTGAAGAACCTCTCCAATTTAAAAAAAATTTACAAGAAAAGTAACTAAAGAATTTCTCAACATAAAGTATTAACACTTCTATATAACAATTATTTTTAAAGTATTGATGACACCAGAAATATGATAAACCTCGGTTTGTGAACTCACCTGCTAACAAGAACAAGTTATTTCCTCATGTAAACTGTAAATTTTCTACGAATCCAAGTGGCTCAAACTTAGTTGAAATCCATAAAGATAATTATTTTTAATTAATCGAACGTGCCTCCCTAAGACACTCTAAGCGTATTTTTAATCCTAAACTTACAATTAAAGTATACTATTCAAGCACACAATGCTTGTTTTTACTATATTACTATATTAATATATCTCATTATTTTATATAAAAATAAAGTAGCAATATATTTTTTTAGGTAACTTCTTACATACCAAAACCATTATTGAAGTTTTGTAAATAAATAGGATAGATTCTTTTACAGATGACAAAAATAGTCGTTACCTCAAAAACATATAACTAAAACCCACATTTGCAATATTTTTGAGAGAATAACTTCCTCTGATTATAACATTTTCCTCCATGAAAATCATAACAAAGAGATCAATTTGGCTTACCTTTTCATAAAATATATCTCGCTAAAACACATATGCATGCACTTAAAAATGATTCCTACACATTTTTTAATCTCTACACCAAATCAAATATCTACTCCAAATTTCAAATTTGCCAAGAGTTCTAAATTGTAGAGACATTATAATTCAACTATTGTGTAGACCAAAATCTCAATAGAAATTTATAACTTTCAACTCGCTCAAACTCAATGAAAACTTTATCAAAGCTAAAATCTAATCTCAAATGAGATTTATACACTTAGGATTTACCATAAATTCGATTAAATTGTAAATAAATCAATTATCATTAGATTCTCGTAGAAGGGAACAAAAGATTGAGGAAGAAGAAAGGAAAAATAATGACGACAAAAGTAGGGGAAGAAAGAAAACTGGAGACAAGGTATATGATGCTCCAGTTAGCCGCTTGCTAGTTGTCAAAACCAAATACAAGAAGGGAATGCATGAGTGACTTACGTGTCACTATGCAGAGGTTAGATACATTTAGTGGATATAGTTTTCTGGTGGTTTTTCTTTTTTCTTGGTTTTTTTTTTTCTCTAAATGGTCAAGAATGGTTTCAAACAATTAACCAAGTTCATGGTTCTTCTAATGATACTTTTGTAGTTTACTCAAATTCTAGCATTTTAATTTATTTTTATTAATACTACGTGTCTTCTACTTTTCACAAATACAAGATATGCACTTCACTCGTACACTAATTATGCACTTAGTTTTAAATATAATATTCTAAAATTTATGAAAAATATGTTTAGTATTCTTATATATATGAAAATTACAAGCTCGACTCCCTCCCTTACATACTCTAACTTAAAATGGGGACACAGAGAACGTCTATAGGGTTAGTTGTTATAGTTTAACTATTCTAATTATTCAAGAGAAAAAAAATTGTAATGAATAATTATTTAAACTTCACTAGCTAATTATTCAAGATTGAGTGATGAATGAACGGATAAATTAAGAAAGCTAACCACAACTTCTTCCCTTTGCTAGATTTATAAATAGTATTATACAGAAAAATATCAATATTTACATCAACTGATTGAGGTTTGAATAATTATTCAAAAAAGTCTGAATAATTAAGGTTAATACTTATATTAAAATATTAATATTTATTAGCACTCTTAAACGGTCCAAACCCGCCCATCACTAGCTTGCCCCTTTTTTCATGACTCAAGAAGCCACTAGCCTATATCTATCCCTACTAAGGCCTTTTTTTTTTCCCCTATGCTTTTTTTTATTTCTTTTTTTCTCTCTATCATATAAGAGCATATAAATCCATGATTAGGAGAGAAAGAATCTTTAGCCAATCTCTAAGGTTTTCAAAATATAAAATGATCATTAATTTTTTATATCATTCATAATCTGGATAAATTTATATAAGAAATATATTTAAAATAAAATTAAATTAATCAACCTTAATTGTAGGTATGATTAGAATGTGTAATGGAAGTAAATTTGGTTCTAAGATTTCCATGCATTCTTTTTTATATAATTTTTCTAATACATATGCCACAAAAAGGATTGGCCCAGCCAGCGAGCTAAACGGCGCGGGCCAATTTGACCCACATTTAAACGAGTTTAGAAAATTAAATCCAAGTCTATCCATATTACTGGTTAAATGGGTCAACCCGCTTGCCTAAACCCGTTTTGACACTACAAATATTTATATCAACTATGTAATGTCAAAGAGATTTGAATAATTATTCATGTGGTCCTGAATCATTATTCTTAGAGTTTTGGATAATTATTTACCAGATAATACCTTAAATAATTGAAGTATTTGAACATTTGTGAATAAGTATTTCAATATGGAATTCAAAAAAATAACAAACTTATTGTTATACTGTAAAAATGTTAATAAATACATCAACTATGTAATGTCACAGTGGTAAGCAATTATTTACAAGTGTTTGAATAATTATTCATAACATATCAATATTTACATCAACTGTGTAATATCATTGAGGTTTGAATAATTATTCAAAAAAGTCTGAATAATTAAGGTTAATACTTACATTAAAATATTAATATTTATTAGCACTGTCAAACGGTCCAACCCCGCCCATCACTAGCTTGCCCCTTTTTTCATGACTCAAGAAGCCACTAGCCTATATCTATCCCTACTAAGGCCTTTTTTTTTTCCCCTATGCTTTTTTTTAATTTTTCTTTTCTCTCTATCATATATGAGTATATAAATCTATAATTGGGAGAGAAAGAATCTTTAGCCAATCTCCAATGTTTTCAAAATATAAAATGATCATTAATTTTTTATATCATTATATATCATTTATAATCTGGATAAATTTATATAAGAAATATATTTAAAATAAAATTAAATTAATCAACCTTAATTGTAGGTATGATTAGAATGTGTAATGGAAGTAAATTTGGTTCTAAGATTACCATGCATTCTTTTTTATATAATATTTCTAATACATATGCCACAAAAAGGATTGGCCCAGCCAGCAAGCTAAACGGCGCGGGCCAATTTGACCCACATTTAAACGAGTTTAGAAAATTAAATCTAAGTCCATCCATATTACTGGTTAAATGGGTCAACCCACTTGCCTAAACCCGTTTTGACACTACGACTATTTATATCAATTATGTAATGTCAAAGAGATTTGAATAATTATTCATGTGGTCCTGAATCATTGTTCTTAGAGTTTTGGATAATTATTTACCAGATAATACCTTAAATAATTGAAGTATTTCAATATTGAATTCAAAAAAAATCACAAACTTATTGTTATACTGTAAAAATGTTAATATATATATCAACTATGTAATGTCACAGTGGTAAGCAATTATTTACAAGGGTTTGAATAATTATTCATAACATAGTTTTCTCTCTCCAATAAGTACTCTTTAAAACAATGAGAATTGTTAAGTAAATAATTATCCATGTCATCTTAAATCCAAACCTAAATATTTATTTCACTCAATTTTAAAATCAACCCCAAACACCTAATCCATATATCACTAAAATCCAAACAAGAGAAGAGATTATAATCAACTTTCTTGATTTATATGTTTATTCACCCATGCAGTCTTAAATAATTATCTATAAAGGCTAGAATAATTATTTACCACATAGGATAATTATTTACAACATAATTTTCTTTCTTAATAAATAATCTTAAAAAAAATAAAAATCATTGCTAAAAATAGTAAAAATCATTTAGGAAAAGTCAAAGGAGACATGAGTTTTCCTTAAATAACAAAATAATATTCACCACTAAAATCCTCCACTATCAAAATTATTCTTTCAAATCATAAAAATCAACACAAAGCAATCCACCATTGATGCTTCAATTCAAATTGTTTTAAATACTTATTTGCTCGAATTTGAAATCAAACTAAACACTTAATCTATGCACCACCAAATTTTAATCAAGAGAAGAGGTTATGTTCATCTATAAAATTCCTTCATTTTTCAAGTTCAACAAGTCATTTCCAAACTTGTGAACATTACCCAGAAAGAGTATTTACTCAATTATAAGTGCAAAAAGTAAACTTAACAACACAAGAAAAAGAAAGATCAAAACTTTAGAAATGTGAAAATTTGTAGCCTACAAGTCTCCGTCATGTTTTAAAACCATTCTTCAACTTCGATTTCCACCTCATTGCTATCTATCCACTGCAAATCATTTGTCCAGTATTTTTGTAACATAGATTTATAGAAACGATAGAGAGAAGCAAAAAAAAATGAGAGAGAAGAGAGAACGAAGAGAAAGAGAGAGCCATATTTGATAGAGAGAAAAAGAGTCCTTTTTAATATAGGATGTTGAATTCAAATTGTAATTTTAAATTGTTTTTGAGTTTGGGTTAAAAATCAAAATATTTTTCATTCTCAAAATACCCTTAAACATTCACAACTATCGAATTAAAGAGGAACCAATTAAATAATTAAGAATAAATTCTACAAATATTGAGAAAAGTGCATGTCTGCAGCGTAACAGGTTACCACATGTGCAGTATTTTCTAACCAAAAAAGTCACAAGACATGTGCATGAGGCAGTTGGGAAAACTAAATTGGAAATGCGAGAACATTTCCTATTAAAAAAACAAAAATATGCACGCATAACTCAGGAAGGAAGGGGAATTACACAAACCAAATTGAAAATCACATCAAACATTCTCCCAAATTCTCTGTATTAAAAAAAAAAAAACTCCCAAATTCTCTTGAATTATAACTACGGATCTTTTTCCCAAATTACTCATTTTTGCCCACCAATCCTTCCTGCTCGAGTAAGAATGAAGATTATACTTGCTTTCCTGAACTTTGGTGCTCGGGCAGCAAGGACTGGTACGGGAGAGGGAGTACTTTGGGTTGGTTTCATTTGGAGTAAAAACCCTGTATTAGGGAATTTGGGGGAGAATGTTTTAAGGGATTTCCGATTTAGTTTGTTTAATCTCACTCCCATTCGTTTGTGTAGAGTTTTTATTCCTTTTTAGACAGAAACGTTATTGCATTTCGAGTTTTAGCCTTGCCAACCGCCTCACATGCATGTCTTGTGGCTTTCTTGGTCGGAAAACACAACAAATGTGACTGCGAATCATTCATATTTATAACAAAATGCTTATGCTAAAATGATCACTCGTAAGATTCGAGGTTTTTTTTTATTCAATACATCTGGTATTATTACCAATTGGTATGATTAATTTAAATTTAATATGCGTTACGCCAGCATTTTTTAACTCTTACTGTAAAATTTTTACAAATCCTTAGTAAATGCAATAACAATTGAAATTGTTTCCACAAAAGAAATAACACTTGGAATCAAGCTTTATATAGTTATTCCATGAATCGATGATATATAGAATATTCATCCAAAAACCTTATATTTTTTAAAGAAAAAACCCTTATATTTGAATACTAAGTATATTTTGATGTAAATGAATTCCTATCTAATTTGGTCCATGTTTTTTGCCCCTTTTTGTTAAAAGACACTATGGTCGGTGTTGGCATTAAGCTTTTATCAAATTGAACTTCAAATACAATAAAATTACAACTCAATTGGTCAAATTTATGATTTACTAAATCCATTATCCATCCTTGCGTATTAAATATGAATAACAATGAAGGTCGGTATGGTTTGTTTTAATTTTGCCGAACAGTTGGAACGTGGCAGTATTCCCATATACACAGTGCTTGAGGACTGGGCTTTCCCTCAGATGGCTACGTTTGTAGAGGTCCACATGCGTGCGTTACATCAGATGGTGAATCTGCTGAGCCACCTTTTATGATTGGAGGTGTGCGTTGTAGTGGATTCCCAGAATGAAAATGTCCCTCTATATACCCTGGGATGGGACGAAAGAATTGAAATAGTAATTTTATTTTATTTTTACCTAAAATCACTTTTAAACCCAACATAGGTTGAAATACCTTTCTGCTTTTGTGTTACCCAGAAAAAAAAAAAAAACTTACTGATTTTATGTATGTGGTAGAATTATTCTTTAGCTAGATTTTTTAAATTCCTCTCTTTCTCTAGACATCTTTCTCTGCACCTTTCTTCGTGCTTGCCGCTGCTCATAGTTTATCCTCTAGAGCTGGCCAGCGCCGAGCAGAGGCCTCGACCCACACTGGGATCTTGGTCAAATCTCATTTATTATTACTATACTGTTTCTATTAAGATTTAAAACTATGATGCAAGATTTAACTTCGATTTTTTTGAATTGGGGTTTTATTTCTCCCCTTTTTGAAGGTGTTTGGCAATGCAAAGTATAGTTGGATCATATCTCAATCTTTTATTTCTTTCCTAAGTAACTTTTAAGATTATTGATATGCTTATGTTCTTTCTAAGTTGCTAATTTTAAAAAAAAGATATTAAGACTAAGTGTTTCTTACTGATATAGTTGAAGTATTACGATATTGTTATTGTGAGGAAAATGGTTGTATATTTATTTATTTTACTAGTATTAATATATGTCAACCATATATAGTTACTGGACTATGGTATGTTGTTTGTTACATTATATAACCTTTATCTTTCTACTTTTAGAATTATTC
The DNA here is from genome assembly GCA_030512225.1 of Rauvolfia tetraphylla. Taxonomy (NCBI): domain Eukaryota; kingdom Viridiplantae; phylum Streptophyta; class Magnoliopsida; order Gentianales; family Apocynaceae; genus Rauvolfia; species Rauvolfia tetraphylla. The sequence goes on from JAJQKT010000059.1 coordinate 8,659,486, forward strand.
CAAATTTTTAAATCCCCCATTTTATTGGGTTGGAGAAGATGTTTGAGAGTTGTTTTGGCTATAATAGCCCTAGCTATTTTTATATCAATAGAGAATCTATTATTTAAAAAAAATTATTCTTTAATGCACTACAAGAAAATAGGGCTTTTGAGATGAAGGAATCCATAACAAATTCGTCACTAATCAAGATTTGCGATGGAATTGTTCATCGCAAAATTTCAAGTCACAAATTTGTGACAGAAGACAACGCCATCACAAACGACAACGAATTTGCGATGGAGAAATATTGGTCAAAGTAGTGAGGTTTTTGCTACAGATGATAAAAAAGTATTAAATTATTTTGCAAAATCCATCCCAAATTTGCAATAAAATTTTATGTTAATTAAAAAATTCAATTTTAGTGGCAAAGTTGTCGCAATTTAATTTTGAAAGAAAATAATAAATATTTTGTCACTGATCCATCATGAATTGGCAACAACTTAGCGACAAAAATTTCATTTAGAAAAAATAATTAATACAACTTTTGTCAAAAATCTGTTGTAAATTTTCTATAGCGCTTTCCATATGTAATATGTCACACTGTTTTTATTTTTATTTTTTATAATTTTTTGTATAATTATAATTAGTTTTTAAAATGTAGTTTAATTTTAAAATTTTTAATTATTTATTTCATAATTTTAAATATTTTTAGTTTTTTTGAAATCAAGATAATTATATAATGATAATAAATATAAAAATATATGAATAAAAATAAAAATAATAAAAAAATTAAATTTCAATAATGTATATTGTACAATATTGAAAAATATTTTACAAAATCTATATCATTATAGAATGTGGCGCTGCAACTGGAGAAGGAGGCAAAGGTGGATCCGGATGGCCAATTGGCAAAGGACGGTCATACGGTGGATCTATTGGGTAATTAGTGGCGGAACTATTAAGGAGCACAGGGGGGCCCCCCTCCCTCTCCAAGATTTTGCGAAAAACATTCAATACTATATATATTTTGAAAATAATTTACATATAGTTTTTAAAACATAAATTGTCACCTATAAAAGTTAATATTTGTAAACTTTGACTCTTTGTACTTCTTCTTTTCCCTATGTTTTGTTTTATCTAATCAAATGTTAAGTTAATTATTTTGTAAATTTTGATAAGTACAAGATAATTAATGCTTTATTTTTAAAAAAAAAAACAAGTTAGTAATACTTGCGAAAATAGATTTATATCAAACAAAGATGCTCCAAATATTTAAATTATGGTTTTAGTTCTCTAAGATATTTTATTTTTTTATAAAATAACTTTACCTCTCCGAAATTACTAGGTGATAATATAAAATGAGATCTAGAAACTTCATCATATGTAAAAATTAATAAAACTCTTGTCTTCTTGCCCCAAAAAGATCTCAAAGGAATTAATCTATATGGTTTTGCTCGAAATCTCATAATGTATAAAACAAATATCTCAAACAAGTTAAAACTAAAAATAAAAAAATTATATTATATTTTGACTCGACCCTCTCAAAATTGAAATCCTGGCTCCACCAGTGTGGGTAATCCTCATCAACATCGACCGTTGTGTCCTCAGAATCTGGCATCGAAAAAGTAGGCAGATACAATGTCTTAGACATTACTTGTAAGTACTTGTCCGAGCGTGAATCGTTGTTAGAAATAATCATGCATCGACCTCTTTACTTGCAACTGACTTTGTAGATATGCATACTCTGGATGTGAGGCGACTGAGCTAGTTATTGGTGGAAAGACCAAAGTAGGTTGATGTAACCTCCGTCTCACGATAGATGCATCGAAACCCAATCCAAAGATTCAATTCTTTATGTAACTGCCAATAACCTCTATAAATAGTGACTTCTCATTTGGTGATGGATGAGAAGTCACGGAGTTCTAAGATTCCAACTGCGAATAGCGCTCCTTCAATACATTAACTCTATTTTGTGAATTATATAAATCATAAATTTGTGTTAGTGTATAGTAATGGAAAAAGTTGGTATAAGATAATCTTGAGACGGATGTTATTTATATAATTTTTTTTATTTTTTTAACAACGGTAAAAATAATTCATCACAAATTTATTTCAAAATGGCAGCGGATTGAATTTCAAGTTCTTGCTTGCTAAAAAATTACAAGTCCGTCGCAAAATTACTACAGATTTGCAACTGCATTTAATTTTTGTTTTTTTCCTTCTATATTTTTCTTTTTTCCCCTAATCCTCAAATAAAATTATGATAAATATTTGTTAATAATTCGTATTTCTCAAATATGCGTATTAATAGATGTACTCAATGTATTAACATAATATGTTGTATACTATTAAATTATTGAATGATTGCACTTAAAGTTATTATTGTTCTACGCACATGTATTACAATTTTATATATCTTGTATAATATGTTATTATAGTCATTAAATATGTTATAATAAGCATAATTGTAGATTGTATATTCATATTTAATATTTATCACAAACTATATATTTACAATATTTGATAATATATAGTAGAATACATTATGCATATTGTCTATGTTTAATCATATCGTACTTTTATGAATACTGTCATCTATGTTTAACCAATTTAACATGGAGCAAGAAAAAAAAGACAAAAAACAGAAGGAAAACATAATTTTTGCAAATCCGTCACTATTCGTTCAAAAAAATGGAAATCCTCTCAAATTCGACGGAGTTGGGACGAAACCTGAATTATTGAATTTTTAAAATACGCCAATCGTAAATCTACGACCAATTGGCATGAATTTGTAATGGATTTTAAATGATGGTCTTTTTTATTCTATCACCAATCTGTTGCTAATTAGTGATGAAATTTAAATTTTGATTTTAAATGATTGTCTTTTTTATTTCATTGCAAATCTTTTACTAATTGCGACAGAATTTAAATTTTGATTTTAAAGTATCATCCTTTTTATTCCGTTGTAAATTTGTGACTACTTTATAACATATTATCGTGCATCACACTTTTAGTCAACTTTAGGTTCTTGTATCTCTTTTGTTGCAATTCTATTACAAAAAATGGCGACGGATACTCTGTCATAATTTTGGTCACAAAAGCCGTCTTGTAGTGATGTTGCAATTCATTAAACTAAAAACATATTAAAGCAAAAGACATAGAACAACATTAAAAAAAAAAAAACAGAGAAATCCTTGCACACTCGACAGACTCCTTATTTGAATGCTAGAGAAAGAGTCGACCTACTCCTCATTTGAATATTATAGAAAGTAGAAAGAACTAATGCTCATTTTCTGGTTGATTGAGTGGGGGATTTGTTGTGGCAGCAGCTAGAATCAGCTCCTGGTGTTCTAAAATGGTTTCCGGTCTCAAGGACGGATCCAAGAGGGACGGCCAACATTTTTTAAAATTCTTATATATATATTACTCATATTTTTTCTTTTTCTGCCCCTCTAACATTTTCAAAATTTTCTTTATATAATTTGATATAAATTCCCTTCCCCTCAGAGTTAAAGTTTTAGTTATGTCTATGTCCAGTCTTCTAGAGTTTGGATGAATTATTAGTTAATATTGCAATCTAATGAGCCCAACCATTTGAGGTAGTCACTAATCAAATTGCTAATGCAATATAAGATCATGAACTCGATTCTTACTTGTAGTGCCTGGTTAAAAGAGTTTTTGGTCAAGTATTTTTTCGAGTAAGAGTTAGACTTTGCTAGTACAACCTGAAATGAATTCAAATTAGTCATACCAATTTGTGAGGATACCAAGTGCTCTAAGCAATCCAATAAAAGCTAATTTTTCTAAATGAACTAATAAAATGTAATAAATAGTATGATTTGAAAACCTTTATGTGTGATACTCTCTCTGTCCCATCTCATTTGACAGTGTTTGACTAGGCAATGAGTTTTACATAAAAGTTTGAATTATATTATAAAAGTAATATAGTATAATAAAAATTAATAAATATGTGAATCAACGAGTACTTTATGTCAAATCTAAATATATAAAAGTAATATATAGTGGAGTTAATATAAAATATATTAAAATATTTTATTTTATAAAAATTATCAATTATTTTGGGAGCCCAATATAATAAGAATGCCAAATGAAATAGGATGGAGGAGTATTATATATTCTTAGAAATTATCAACTTTCTTTTGTTAACTATAGAGACAAAATCATAGAGATATGATTATTCTTAGAATATATTTCTTTTTTCAATAATATTCTTTTTTTCTTATGTATTTACATGTATTCCTATATCACTTGGTAAAAAGGGAAAAATATGCATTCCTTTTTTTTTTCCCTCCTGCTTCAAATTCCTTAAAGTTAGTAAATTTTATTTTATAGGGTTGTTTAGTTTGTAATTTTGTTTCTTTAAGTTCTAAAACAATGGTTTGCTTTTAATTAAGCAAAGAAATAGAAAATTTACCTCCTGCTTCATTTTCTCTTAAAGGTGTTTGCTGTCTCTTTTTGCCAATTAATGAGAAGTCTTTCTATCTATTAGTATATTGATGTGCATAGATATATTCTTGTATTGTATTCACATTTAAGACAATTGATTTAGCAAAAAAAAAAAAAAGAAAAAGATTTAAGACAATTATGTGGCCAAAAGAAAATGTTGTGTAGTTAAGTGGACATAATTGACTAAAGTAGATCTAATAATTGTCTTCCAATTGGAGACTTTGCATGAGCTACTTAATCACAAGAGAAAAATGAAATAATTTTTTTTTATTATTTGAGAAGACAAATAACATAACAACAACAACATATATAGAGAGAGAGAGAACAGAAGAGTAGTCAGGATTACTTGATAGAAAATTTTGATTTCCTATTTATTTGAAGTTTTACTATTTAATAAATCTAATGTTCACCAACTATCAAATGATTCCTAGAACATTTTTGATGTCGATATTTTTATACAAAAATAATATTTTGAATTTTCTTACCTATTCCTTTTCATTTAAGACTTCATGAAAACATATAGTTTATATATTATATTATAAATTGTATTAAATTTTATTTATTGTTTATTTAAGTTTATGTTCTTCAGTAAATCTAATATTCATGAATTATCAAATAATAAATTTAACGCTCGTAATGAAATTTTCATTTTATTCTTTAGTTCAATAATTTATTAAATTCTATTTTTATTTCCTATCAATAGACAAGTTCTATTTCAAACAAAAAAAAATTAAAATCACAAATTATACACAACCACTAAACATAAAAATTACTACACATAGAAACATTGGCCAGCGAGATACTACTTGGTGGCAGTTTTCTTCGCCGTTATCGCAATATCCATTTGCGTTGTTGATTCATTTGTCATTTTCTATTGGAAACTCGAGAAATTATTCATCGAAAAAAAAGGAAATTCAAGAGAAATTTATATTTGAAGACAAACTTCTCTGTTGTGTTTAACTTAAACATCCATCACTAAAACAATTGAAGTAAAATTGCATTGTGAAAACATTATGTTATCACCAAACATTTGATTTATCATGGAAAAAGTAATTCAGGAAAGGAATCTCCTTCTGGTTAACTTTCTTTACCACAAAAAATGTTTTCCTTATAATTTCCTTGATACTTTGGTAGGGGGTGTGTTTCAAAGATATTGTTGATTTAATAATTAGAGATGAATAATTATTCTTCAGTATATAATTATTTACTACATGTAAAATAATTAGTTTATATTTCTTGAATAATTATTCATTGTTTATGAGTATCAAAGTCGTGAAATCAACAAGATAGTAATCTAACAACTACGAGGCCGTTTAACATGTTTTAAAAAATAAAAGTATTTAATACCGTATTCGTCGAGTCGGAAAAATAGTAGTGTATCCAATATTAGTTACTAGGCCATCATTAGTAACTCTATTGAGTATATAACAACTGCAGGTATTAACCTCCGTAACCTTAGAAGCCAGATCATTTCTTTAAAATGGCTTCCTCCACACATAGATTACATTAAATTAAATACTAATGGTGCGGTAAGGAAGAACCCTAATCCTGTTGGAGTAGGAGCCTTGGATGTGTCTTTAGGGATTTTGTTGGGAAATGGTTAATTGGATACCGAGTGAGATTATCTCATGTGACTAACCTATTAGCTGAACTGCTAGTCATCAGAGCAAGCCTATACATTAATTTAGAGATGAAGATTCAGAAACTTGAGTTGAATTTCGACTTCGGGATAGCTATTATGCTATTGAAAAGCAGTGATGGATATTCATAATTATTACTCCTTCCCTCTAATTTCTAATGACTTTCTTACTATATTATAATATTTCAAAATAATTAATATTAGAAAATATTTTAATATATTATATACTATTAATTAATTACTAACCTCACTATATATTACTTTTATATATCTAGATTTAATATAAAGTACTCGTTAGTCCATGTATTTTTTATTTTTATAATACTATATTACTTTTATAATACTTCCTCCATTCTATTTCTTTTGATAATATTTGATCGAGTACACAATTTTATACAAAAATTTAAATTGTATTATAAAAGTAATATAATATAATAAAATATAAAAAATTTGTAGGCCAACGGATGCTTTATGTCAAATTTAAATATATAAAAGTAATATATTGTAGGATTAATAATTAATTAATATTATATAATATATTAAAATATTTTATTTTATAAAAGTATCAATTATTTTTAGACGTTCTAATATAATAAAAATATTATTATAAATGATATGAAGGGAGTATAATTTAAATTTTTATATAAAATTTCATATGTGATTAAACATTGTAAAAAAAAATGAGATGGAAGTAAAATCTGACTATATGGAAGGAAAAAAAATAAAAAGAAGCTTTCGGTTCGACGTCAAGTACATGATATTAATTTATTTGGAAAAAGTTTTGGAACTCTAACGTTTACCAAATTAACTAGCTTTATTTTCTAATTCAGTTGACTTCTTTAAAGTTTCTTGAATTTTTCGTACTTATTGTTGTGGTTTTTTTTTTTATTTAGTAGCTGAAAGAATTTACTAGGCACTCTAACATGATGTTAAACTCGACAAGTAGGCCCAAGAGGGACATTACTCGCTATTAGGGTAAGTCTTTTCGACCAATTCGAATCTAATTTTACATATAATTTTTTACAATATGTGTAAGATTTATCTGTGATCATTCGATCGATTTTTTAATCCAACAATTTAGGAGTATCTTGAAGAATAATTATTTAAGAAAATAGCTATTCAAAAAAATTATTCAAGAACAATTATTTTTTAAGATACTGTTAAATATTTTTAACTATTAGATAAAAAAAATCAATAGAACAATCGCGAATGAATCTTGTACATATTGTAAAAAGTAATTTACATAACTAGATCCGAACCCCTCCTCGACTGCTGCTCAGCATACCTGTCACAGTTTTGTTGTATTATAATAATTACTATTAGTTTATTAGCTTTGAGGCATTTATATTTATTAGATTAATAAATATTATATCAAGAAATAGAAAACAAATATAGTACGTCTTTTTTTCTTTTTTTTTTTGCTGAATATAGTCCGTCATATACGTCTCATGTAAACATTTTTATTGTGGTTCGTGCAAATAGAAAAACGTTTTGCCAAAAAAAAAAAAAAATGTTTAGCCAGTGAACTTCACTCGTATTTGGACTTTGGGATTAAGCCTTCACTCGAATCATAGATAAGATGTATTTTTTTTTTCCTTAAAAAAGGTTTCTTAAACTCTGTAAATGAATTTTAAAAAAAGAATAAACTTTATAGTTTTGATTTAAAAATGGATTGAAGATTCCCGAAAGATCATAAATCTGCAAAAATTGTATTTAAAGGATGTGATCCAATAAAAAGGCAATCTTCTTTTCTGATAAAAAGACAAAAAAATCAATTGCTAACAACAAGACAAATAAATGATGATCAAAGATGCCACATTTTGGATCAAATAAATAGGTTGTGATTTCACTAAAAGCTTCCATTGTCGTTAAAGACAAAAAGACAATGTTCATATGATGAAGTATTCCAATTTTAGTAAGCCTCAAGAGGTTATTTTGTTCCTTTTCCACATCCACTTTTGAGCAAATGCTTTTTTTTTTTTTGAAAGTTTGATCAAATGCAAATTGATTTCTCCAAAAGATTGAATTTTTTGGTTTTAAAATATTTATAGCATAAAATTGATTATTATTATGAGAGTTGATTTTTGAGAAAATTTTTTGATTTAAAAACCAAATCAAATGCACGAATGACAAAACTATTTTATCCTTTCATGCCATTCAACTATTTTTTGGTAGCTAATTATGCCACTCAGACACCACAAAATAGCGAAATCTTGTGGAAAATAGCATGTTGCACTCATATGCTGAGAATTTAAATTTTTTAAAAAAAATAATAAAGGGTATAATGGTCAATAATTGGTTATAAATACCATTGAAGAATGCGCTTACTGTTTGTCTTGCTATTAAACTTTTTTTTTCCTTTCATGCTGTTCAACTATTTTTGAGTGGCTAATTATGGCACTCAATCACCACAAACGGCAGAATCTGGCCGAAAAAATAGTATGCTACACTCACGTGCTGAGAATTTAAATTTTTTTAAAAAATAATAAAGGGTATAATGGTGAATATAATTCTCCTTCCATCATTTTCCCACTTACCCAACCCAAATCCATTTTATCCGTTTGAAAACCCATTAGATTAGGGATGTTTGCACCAGCTCTCACACTCTTTTCTCACAGCGAAGTTAGAATTCAAAATACTCTCAAATCACACTCTAAAATCAAAACCCATCCCAATGCTAACTCTGGTGGTCTTTCAACTTGATTTCAGAGTCTTGCTGCTGAATAGCAAAGAAAAATCTGATGATATCTATAGACAGAGACAGATTACTCGGTCTTCCAGAATAGTTTTTTTGACCTTATACTGCAAAAACATTTGATAGACGATCTATTCAGCTATGGTTCTTTATTTCTTCTAGATTTACAAGGTACTGTTGTAGTTGCAGAGGAAGTCATAGACACCAACCTTAGCAATGAACACCAACAGGCATTGCCAAATTTTGCGGTAGATACAGATCTTCCTAGTGATCTTCTTGTGTCAATCTCAGTTTCTGCTGAGGTAAATAAGGTCCAAATTAACAATCTAACTTCTGTAGCGAGTAAATAATTACAACAAATAGCACATGAAGAAGAACCATTGTAGTTATTTGATGCAGTTAATCTGGTGGGTTTTCAATTGGGTTCTCAAAAGGATAAAATAGATTTGGGTCGGGTAAGTAGAAAATTGATGGAAGGAGAATTGTATTGACTATTATGCCATTTTTTATTTTTTTTAAAAAAATAAATTCTTAACACGTGAGTACAGTATGCTATTTTTCGTCGAATTTCGCCGTTTGTGGTGACTGAGTGGTATAATTAGCCACTCAAAAATAGTTGAATAGTTTGAAAGGATAAAAAAAAGTTTAATGGCAAGACAATCAATAAGCGCATTCTTTAGTGGCATTCATAACTAATTATTGACCATTATATCCTTTATTATTTTTTAAGAAAAAAATTAAATTCTTAGCACGCGAGTGCAATATGCTATTTTTCTCAGGATTTCGCCATTTATGGTAACTGAGTGACATAATTAGCCACCCAAAAATAGTTGAATAGCATGAAAGGATAAAAAAATTTAATACAAAGATAAATAGTAAGTACATTCTTCAATGACATTTATAGCCAATTTTCCTTAAAATATCATCTTATTGATATACGTTTGCATGCTAGACTTCGAATTCCTTAATTAAATTCGACAAAATCATTTCTTCCAATAAAAGAAAAGTAACAAAATGGTACAATATGTTTTTTTTTTAATTTTTTCGCACAAATTGATCAGTATATATAGTTTGATCAATGGATTTGCCTCTTAAAACCTTCACAATATAACTTATAATAAACAACATGTTATTTTTGTAATCACATCAATGTATTGTTCATTGAAAAATGGGCAAATAATATACTGATTGAATACTTGATTTGTATAATTTTATGACAAGCAATTATTTCTGGTAACTATAACACAGTATTAGTCATCCATAATTAGGAAAATAATTTAGTAATTAAATGCATAACTTAAACATTTTTTTGATAAAAAAATATTATTTTTGGTAACTACATAAAATTTGCCTTTGAAAATGAGAATATCATATGAACAAACATACGACTTCATTCCTAATTGAACTATCATTTCACTATATATCGTGTGAGGATTTAGGAAGCCAATTGCGTACTTGTATTGCAACCTCTTTGAAACAATCTCATAGACAACACACATCAGAAATGCAAAGCAAAAACAAAATAAAGACTTAAATAAACTATCTTAGAAAACTCAAAACCAAATAAAACATTATTCAAGGGCCTCCTATTGCAAAATTTGCAAAGCTATCCTCCATAATTAAACTTTCTATTGAGGTAAGAAATTAAACTTAATTGTCGAGCTTAGATATTTGTTTAAAAGTAAATATTGAATTATTATTTTGTGGTATATCGATTAAGGATTAAGAAAGGTTATTAAGTATTTATATTACAACTTCAACGAAAAAATCTTTATTTCAGGCATCATATTCACAAATGTGAAGCAAAATTAAAAATCAAAAGAAATTAATAAATATTCTTAGAAGAATCCCAAAATCAAATATGGTATTGTTGGAGTACCTCCATTGCAAAATTCACAAAAGTTATACCATCCAAGCATTCCCCTTGAGAACAAATTTAAAAAGACCCCAATGGTATAATAGAAATTGAACCTAGTGACCCCTGTCATTCTCACCTCAACCCCACAAAGCCATTGATTCAACCCCCTCAATCCACTAGGTTTTCTGTTTTCACTGCCCTCTTACTCCCTCACTTACTTAATTAAGCACTTTCTAATTTTAAGTTCTGTACTTATTTCTAAATTTATATATACATAAAATTTTTAATTTTTGTGAAGTTGATGCATTAAAAATATGTATTTTTCACTCAATTAAACAGTTATATATCATACAATGCGCTTTAAAATATTTCTATTATCTTTCTTTATTGCACAAAAAACCGTTAAATTTTGACAAAATAACATTAGCTTCCCATATATATATGTCATACAAAATTTCGTTAAAACAAGATATGTAAATCTATCCTCTCTCTCTCCATCCCCCAATGGCCAAACGTCCCCAGGCTCGTATACAGCTGAAAAGTGAAAAGAAAGAAGAGAAAAGAAAGTGAATAACTCTGCTCCAACTACTTATACTATAATAAATCATTCCCAATAGAAAAATGAGAGAATAGAGAATCTCAACAGCTACTCTCTTTCTTTCTCTGTTCTCAAAAACCCCTCAACAATGCTACCCCCTTGAACCACACAGATCTCACATATACATACATGCAAATTCACAAAATTAAACAAAAAAATTACATGTATGTATATGTGTAATTTTATGTAAAAATTTCCCCATTCCTTGTTGTGAAAAAGAATTTGTTTCTGATTAATGGCTTCAGAAGCTTCAGCTTCAGTAACAGCAGCAGCAGCAGCAGCAGCAGCAGCATGTGGTGGGAATATAGAGGTTTTTCCATGGCTCAAAACCCTACCAGTGGCTCCAGAGTATCACCCAACCCTGGCTGAATTTCAAGATCCAATTGCTTACATTTTCAAGATTGAGAAGGAGGCTTCCAAATATGGTATATGCAAAATTGTTCCTCCAGTTCCTGCACCCCCAAAGAAAACTGCCATTGCTAATCTCAACAAATCCCTTTCGGCTCGGTCTGGTTCGGGTCCTACATTTACCACAAGGCAGCAGCAGATCGGGTTCTGCCCCAGGAAACACCGCCCAGTTCAGAAACCCGTGTGGCAGAGCGGTGAAGACTACACTGTGGCACAGTTTGAGGTGAAGGCAAAAGGGTTTGAAAAGAATTACTTGAAGAAGAGTTCCAAGAAAAGCTTAACATCCTTAGAGATTGAAACCCTTTACTGGAAGGCTACAGTAGATAAGCCCTTTCCTGTGGAGTATGCAAATGATATGCCCGGTTCTGCATTTGCCCCGAAAAAGAGTGGAAAAGAGGGGGGTGGGGAAGGAAATGTCAATAATAATGTAACAGTAGGGGAAACAGAATGGAATATGAGAGGGGTTTCAAGGGCCAATGGGTCTCTCTTGAGGTTTATGAAGGAGGAGATACCCGGCGTGACATCTCCAATGGTGTATATTGCTATGATGTTCAGTTGGTTTGCTTGGCACGTGGAAGATCATGACTTGCATAGCTTGAATTACCTGCATATGGGTGCAGGGAAGACGTGGTACGGTGTGCCAAGGGATGCAGCTGTGGCGTTTGAGGAGGTGATTAGGGTTCATGGTTATGGGGGAGAGATTAATCCTCTCGGTGAGTGTTTTTCAATTCGCATCATGTTGGTACATTGATATATGCCATAGTTGAAGCTGGCTTTTGCCCTGTTCAGGTTTATACATTGTTATACTATATTATATGTTGGTTTAGGGATGCTGAGTAGATAGGCTTATAGAGTTTGGATTTTGTTTCAATGAAAATTCTGCTTAGCTTTTGTGACATTTACATCGATGCAGAAAAGATCATAAAATCTAATATCCACTTGCCTTCTGGTGCTCTTCTCATGTGAATCCTCTTTTGCTGTTTATTGCCATGCCTTTATAAGGTTGTCTAGTCAATAGTTGCACGAATATGTTGAACGATGTTCTAATTTGTGGGTCAAAATTTCCCATTCATTTGGCAATTTCTCCTTTAGATTTTGCAAGACTTGTGGAGTCATTTGATATTAGCAATTGTTCAATATAACGTTAGGCTTCAGATGATATGCCATCACACATCAGCCTTTAAACTCTCCCCTTTTCCAACTTTTTGTGTGCTTTGTTTTTCACTGCAGGAAATGTACTTTAACTTTGAAAACCATCAGACAATTCTGGGAATAGCTATTGATGATTTCTTTTGATTAATTAGAGGTCACAGCTTTGGGTGCTGTTGAACCAGTGACCTAGCCTTGATCTCTCAATAGGCATGAGATGGCTAATGGACATGCAGAATTTGATGTGAATGAAGAAGTATAAGTTCCAAGAATTTTTTAATAAATGATAGAAAGAGTGAGAAACTGTACGTGTAAAGTTGAAATCCTGTGTATTAGTTCCACCAGCCTGGGAAAAATGTATGGTATAACTGAAAGGCTACTAGCTTATCTAATATAGAGGGAAATTTTCTGGAGTGCGTAAAGTTGAAATTTGTGTATTTGTACCGTCAGCTAATGAAAAATACATGATATAACTTAGACACTAGTAGCTTATATATATGTATTGAGGAATTTTTTTGGAGAATACGGCTTGCTTAATGAGATGGGAATACAAAATCTGATTAGAAGCTCAAGAATGGTTCTTTTAAGGGATTGCTAATGTCTGTCAAATGCTGAAGCTTTTACAGTTCCTCTGTCTAGGCATTAGAGGATTGCTTGCGGAGACAAAATATGAGGGGTTTAGAAAGTGTTGCAACATAGTTATTTATGTAAAGCTAAATATTCAGTACTTGGCTAATGTGCGAGGGCATGAATAGTTTCTGAAACCATGGGTAGCTGTATGGTAGCTTTTCATTATGCAATTCGAAGGAGTTACTCTATATTGGCTTTTTTTCTTTTTCTGGGTTTACACTTTCTCCTATGACGACATACCAAATGAACAATGGTGGCAAATTTAGATGTATATGATGACTATATTGCATACAGTATGAATGAGTTAGAAATTTGCTTTTGAGCAGGGGGCACAAGATATCGCGTTATGCATAAATTTAGAATAATGTGATACCTTGTGCCTCCTGCTCATAAGCAAAATTCCATCCTAGGTAGAGCCGATGGAGTAGAAAGATTGATAAAAGCTAAATCAAAGGACAGCATGGGATACTGATTTTGGGTTATTGCCTTTATGCATTAGTCATGTGATGGTGGCCAGTATCAAATCTCTAAATCTTGTTATCCTCAACTTCTGGGAAAGGATAGAAGAATAAGAAATCTTACAAGCATAAATGTAAGGTCTGAACATTCCAGTTCCATGAAAGAGAAGGAAACAAGTACATAAAACTCTTAACACTTTTCGGTCTCTCTAATCCGAAGAAAGTATAGTTGTATCCGAAGAAAGTATAGTTGTGTTTGCATATTTGTAGAAAATATGGTGCCAGAGAGATCATTATATTTGGCTTACAAGTAAATGCTTTTGATTGCTGTGTAAACTGCTCTCAGGAGAGGACAAAATCATACATGGATAAAACATGGAATATGGACCTCATTGAAATGCTCATATTCAGCTTATGAACTGGGAGGGGAGCAAGGAGCATATAATTTACATCTTAGAGGACCATAGTTGATCTATAGTTGTTTTGGATACTGAGATTCCCGGAAATTTACTAGACATCTTGCTTTTTAGTGTGGCTTAAATTGTTTACATGCTTGGAAACAAGTAACCATGATTACACGAGCCTATAAGTTGGCTGCTGATCACTTTAGGATGTGTATCTGTGCAGACTGCAGGAACTTAAAGTAGAACTTTGAGGTACCAAGAATATTCAGTTTAGGAGTCCTCTGTTTTGGTTGTTGCTGTTGTATAAGTCAAAGTTGTTTTAAGCACTAAAATAGGCAGAAGCCTCAGATAGATATGCCATTTTTTGTCATATTACGAGTAGAGAGTAGCTGGAAAATGAACAGCGGGATATGCAAGGATCTTCATAAGGGAAAAAATCTGGTGTCTCTTAGGTCACTGTAACCCATTGTCTGTTAGTGGTATTGAAATAATTTCAAATGCTTTTTCTTTGAATTCTCTTTGGAGAACTTTTGAATATTATGTTACAATGACGCTAGAACGTAAGTTGCTGAACTCACTGATAGGAGAAGCAAACTAAACCGGCTTCATCGTCTTTACTAGAAAGCTGAACACCGGTGATTAAATGCACTCGTATTACAGAGAACGATTGGCATCTGATGGAAATGTATCTCAAATAAAATCTTTGGGCCTTCTATGTTTGTTTGGCAGTGCAGAATTAGTTCTTGTTCGGTGTTTTAAACACAATATTCTTGTTAAACTGCTTAGGGCCAAATCTTGGTTGCTAAAGTTTTTTTTAAACTGTTGGGGAACAGAAGTGCTTCTGAAAAAAGCTGTTTATGAAATTAAAGAAACATGCTTGTATTCAACAGCATGAATGAGTAAAAGCAGTTGTAGTCTAGGAACCACCTCCAAGGTAGTTTCTGCAAAGCATTTTTTTCCTCCCTGGAAATAGAAGTGAAAAATTGAGAACAGCTGAAAACAGCTTTTTGCTTAAAGAGAGCTGAAAGAAATTATTCTGGGCTATTAAGAACAGTTAATTGAATGGTCACACTGGTCTCCTAGAAGTTACTTGCGGTTGACACAAGTTTGTCTATGAACATTTCTTTATACATTTAATTTTACATATGCACATAATAGTAACTCTTTTGTTACACTTCCAGTCACTTTTGCGACCCTTGGGGAGAAGACCACAGTTATGTCACCGGAGGTACTTATTGATGCTGGCGTCCCGTGCTGCAGGTGAGGTTTGGTTATGAAACCCATGTTTTCTCCATGCTAGTTTACTTTGATGCCTAACTATGGTTGTAACTCATTGTGAATACCAATTATGGGTTTACTAGTACATCAACAGCTCTGCATTTCACTGTTAAAGCAGCATACCAACCAGGGCGAAAGGCAGTGCTAGTTGATATCCAGCTGCCTGTATAAAAAGAAAGGTTAAAAAGGAAGAAACAAGTACAATTTTGTAGAATTCAAATGAGAACTGTTACTTCAGATTCTGGACATCATGCTTCTTTAGGATCTGTTAATTGATTATGGAATGAGATCAGTGATGATCAAGATGCAAAATAAAGAACATGATTTGCTAGTCCATTTGGTTTGGTTAGAGTTAAAAAAATGTTCAGTTGATTCCCTTAAGTTCTGCTGCTGTTTCTTTGAGATTTTGGGTATCAAGTGGATCATCAATGAAACTCATTTTCTCATACATTTCGATTAGGTTGGTGCAAAATCCTGGAGAATTTGTCGTCACTTTTCCCAGAGCCTACCACTCGGGGTTTAGCCATGGTAAAATGATTTTTTTCTGTTAATACTGTTTGATGTTCAGATTTATTTGTTGCTAACCAAGAATAAATGGGAGAAAGATTAATGTAGTCCAGAAATGATGAGTTTTATATTGCTCTTGTGATTTTCCAAAATAGGTTTTAATTGTGGTGAAGCCGCCAATATTGCTACTCCTGAATGGTTGAGGGTTGCAAAAGATGCTGCTGTTAGAAGGGCATCAATAAATTGTCCTCCGATGGTCTCGCACTATCAGCTGCTCTACGACCTGGCCCTTTCATTTTCTTCAAGGTTATTTTCTGATATTTAGTAAATGTATTTTGTCATTCTTGCAATTTCTTTCTGTGTAAATTTGTTTTATGTGGGCTATGCACTTGGTGATGCCTCATCAGTTCAGTGGAAGAACTATATGGGGATGTGCAGGTTGGTGGCTGGACCTCCAAAACTTTTGAAATTTCACCATATTCCTTGGAGAAATCATCATATCTTTTTGAAAATTGTTTTAAAATTTGCGTTTTGTGCTGCAAATTTTTTTCCACATTTTTAACATTAACCTTTTAAACATATAGTTTCCTCTGGCTTGCACCTCTACATTAAACTTCCTTGTTTGGTCCTTCTGCTCTTGTAGTTAAGGTCCAAATACAGTGGCTATTTGATTTGGTTGAAGTTCTCATTCAAATATCTGATCAGTTTCGGGATATAGTGCAAATATTATTTAAGCCAATATACAACCAATAGCAAGACTCATTTGCAATCATTCTCTGAATCTTGTAGTTAAATAATCCAGGAAAACATCTGTGACGCAGCAAAAATCATTTCCACGCACATACTTTTGGTTCTGAAATTTCACTTATCAATTTAACCTATTTTGCACCTCACCTGTACCAAAAAGAGTTTGATGCTTTGATGCCAGGGCTCTCCGTGGTATCGTGTTGCTTATCTGAATCTCTGTTACCTCAATTTGAAGTCTTCTTACCACCCATTTGCTGTTATTCTCTCTGTAGTCTTCCTCACCTTCATTTACCACTTTACATATTTGCCCCCATTTAGCAGTCTTAGAGATTTTGCTTGGATCTTTTTTTTTTTGGGTTTTGTTTTAAGCAAACATTTATCTCGTGATTCTCACTGTACCAAGCATGGCGCATTCTATGGCTAGGGTAGCTGGATTTTATCTTTCTTTTTTATTTGGGAGTTTTTTGGTGGGGGTTGGAGGGTAGGTTATGAGCCATCGTTTATAGCATCATTTTTTTTATAATATGCTATTATGTGAATAATTGTAAGAGTAATTTGCAAAAAGAGTCCCATAATTATTATTTTTGTCTTAAAGATGTCCCTTAGCTTTAATTTCTGTATTTTTAATCCTTAATCTATTTTTTTTTTCAAAAGATTACAGTCCTTGCCACAGTCCTGTAGCTGATTTCAGTTCACATTTACATGTGGTGCACATGAGTTCAATTTGAAGTGTTAATTTGTCATATCTTGCCCAATACCCTCTAAAACGGTTGGAAATAAAAACTACATGCATTTCTTCCTAATATTCCACTACCAAATCGGATAATTCACGATTTAATTTGGTGTTGAATTAAGATTAGGAACTGCATGTGGTACTCATATGCAGGTGCTCTTTATGGAAGGGGAAAATATTTGATGAATTTGCCCTTCAAATCAAAGTCATATACCCCACACATTTGAATTTGAGCTCAACTCCACTGTGGGACTGACAGCAAGGACTATATTCTTTTGAAAAAAATAGATTTGGGACAAAAATTTTAGAAATTAAAGTTAAGGAACATCTTTAAGACAAAAATAATAGATATGGGACTCTTTTTGCAAATTACTCTAATTGTAAACACACTTCTGCAGGGAAATAAACTATTTATATGTCCCTTAAGCTTTTAGTGTTTGAACTTAACATGCAGAGTACCTAAGAGCGTCCACTTGGAACCACGGAGTTCACGATTAAAGGATAAGAAGAAAGGTGAAGGAGAATTGTTGGTCAAAGACTTGTTTGTACAGGATGTGATACAAAACAGCGATCTACTTCATATTCTGGCTGATGGATCTTCAGTTGTGATTCTTCCAAGAAACTCGCTCAGTACTTCTGTTTGCTCGAATTGGAAAGCAGGATCACAGTTTGAGTTACAAGCTAGGTCGTTCTCTGCTATATGCAGTCCAGATCTTGCTATGAAGACTACAAGAAGCTCAGTTTTTGGTCTAGAGAGTAAAATGGGATTCCAGCCAGGCACAGGAGCCTACTCAAGGG
The DNA here is from genome assembly GCA_030512225.1 of Rauvolfia tetraphylla. Taxonomy (NCBI): domain Eukaryota; kingdom Viridiplantae; phylum Streptophyta; class Magnoliopsida; order Gentianales; family Apocynaceae; genus Rauvolfia; species Rauvolfia tetraphylla. Next base: position 8,677,834 of record JAJQKT010000059.1, read on the forward strand.
AGAATTTTACTCCAGCTTTTGTTGATAAGAGGCTCCTCACTTCGGATTTGGCTTCTGAAGTCAAGAATGTGGAGACTGAGGGAGAGAGAGCTTCTCGCGGTGACAGGTTATCTGAGCAGGGGCTCTTTTCATGTGTAACTTGTGGTATATTGTGCTTTGCATGTGTAGCTATTGTTCAACCAACAGATGCTGCTGCAAGTTACTTGCTCACAGCCGATTGTAGCTTGTTAAAGGATTGGGAAGAAACTATTGATACCTTCATCAACTCTGCTGTCAGTGAGGATGAAAATTTCCCAGTGTCTTGTCAAGGTACTTACTTTTGGATAGAAGTGTTAATCTGGCACTGTTTTCAAATTGTAAACACATTTCTTCTAGGGCCATCCAGTAGTAAGATTAAATCATCAGAAGAAGTTGGAAACCTTTTCTTGCATGCCAAATATACTTTCTCCTTATATATGCGAGAGTACAAATGCTGATGCGCAATTTTTTATTTTCTTTTCATAAATCGTAATATTGGGAGAATGTGGAACTAATGACTTAGATGTCCTAATTTTTGAATTAGTTTGGCATTCAATCTCCAAGCTATTAGCTTAGTGGCCGCATACACATTTTAAATTCCTTGTCTGAGGAGGTTAGACATGTTTAGCATTTGATTGCGATTATCATGTTTCCCTTATTGAATTACAGGACGGATGCACAAAAGGAACCCTGATGGTCTTTTTGATGTGCCTGTGCAATCTGCTGAACAAATTCAACTAACAGATGATGAAATTGCAGAAGTGGTTTCCAAGGGAGAAGCTCGAAAAGGCACTTCATCTCTTGGTCTGCTGGCTTTGGCATATGGCAATTCTTCTGACTCGGAGGATGAGGCTGAAGCAGATGTTCATACTGACTCCTGCCAGGCCAAAAATACGGATGGCTTGCCACGAAGTGTATTAGAGGTTGATAATGCTGCTTCTGCAGGTCAGCAAGCAGCCAGCTATTGTGATATCTCCAGTTCGGAGACTGATTGTGTGAATGAGATTCCTCTTCAATCCATTAGACCTTGTACGGAGCAGGAACTGACAAAAAGTAAATCTGAGAGCAGAGGCCAACAATCTTTAGACTGGCCTTCTCTGCACAAGACAAGTAGTTTCGCTTATATAGAATCAGATAATTTAATAGATAAGTCTAGACATCAATCAAACCTGCAGCATGGCATCTCCAGTTGTTCTCTTTCCCAGAAGGCTGAAACAAAAATGACAACTGGCTTCTTACCATTTGATAACACTAATCTGCCTTTTTCCACAAGATCTGATGAAGATTCTTCTAGAATGCATGTCTTCTGTCTCCAACATGCTGTACAAGTAGAAAAACAACTTCAATCTATTGGTGGTGCTCGCATTTTGCTCCTTTGCCATCCGGGTTAGTCTCTTTCTCCTGTTTCATATGTCGGGGAACAATGAGAAAAATAAACAATTATTTAACGTTTTCACGCACAGGCATACACATGCAAGTAGGGGAGAGAGGGAGAGAACAATGCATTTGCTTCTGCTAAAATCTGTGGTCCCTGTATAATGCTACAATCTATCTGCAATTTGGAAAATGGAAAGGAAAAGAAAAAAATTGACATGAGAAACAGAAGGAAAACTGTATGTTTCAAGGATGGGGGAAAAGGCTGCTGCTATTCTGAAGCATCTCTTTGTGTTTTCCTTTCCACTGGCCATAAATGTTTTTGTTCTCTATGCAGACTACCCCAAGGTAGAAGCTCAAGCAAAAAAATTGGCAAAAGAATTGGGCAATGACCACATCTGGAGTGATATCTCATTCACAGAGGCATCTAGGGAAGATGAAGAAATGATAAGATTAGCTTTAGAGAGTGAAGAAGCGATACATGGAAATGGTGACTGGGCTGTAAAGCTAGGGATTAATCTCTACTATAGTGCCAACCTAAGTCGCTCTCCTCTCTACTCTAAGCAAATGCCATATAACTCCATCATATACAATGCATTTGGACGTAGTTCTCCAGCGTCCCCTACGAAGGCTGATTTTAACGGGAAGGGGCCAGGCAAGCTGAAAAAGATGGTTGTTGCTGGCAAATGGTGTGGTAAAGTCTGGATGTCCAATCAGGTTCACCCATATTTAGCTGAAAGAGATCCTGGGGAGGAGAAGAAGACAAGGACCCCATCACAAGCGAAGGTTGATCTGAAGCCTGAAAGACCCTCAGAAAGCATCCAGACTGTTGAAACAGTATCTAGGATTTGCAAGCCCGGCAGGAAGAGGAAAAGCAGAGCAGAAACTAGGCCAGGCACTAAAGAAAAGTCTCCTAGGGCTGAGGAGCAAGGTGAAGATTCTGAAGATTTGTCAATGGAGTATTCTCTTCAGCAATGCAGAAGTAATCTGAAAAACAAGCGAATGAAGATAGACAAACCTGAGCCTCGGGTTAAGTGTTCGAGGCGCAAAAAAGAATTGAACACAGAGATTGAAGATGATTCCAGGCCTCATAACAAGTTTGTGAAGAATAAGAAAGATTCAAACATGGGGATCGAAGATGAACCCATACCTCGAAACAAGTGTGGGAAGAACAAGAAAGAATTAAATGTTGAGAATGAAGGTGAACATAAGCCGCATAACAAGGGTGTGAGGAGTAAGAGAGAATTGAACTTAGAGGATGAAGATGACCCCAAGCCTCCTCGTAGCAAATGTGCAAGGGACAAGAAACAGTTGAACTTAGATACTAGAAATGACCACGAAGGTGGGCCAAGCACACGTTTAAGAAAAAGACCTGCGAAGCCAAGTAAAGATCAGGGAGCCAGATCTATTGAAGCCAAAGCAACATTAAAGAAACAGCAGAATAGCGTGCAGCAGAATAATGGGAAGCCAAAGAAAGGCATAACTGGCTCTAAGAATTCAAAGGCAAGGGAGGAGAAGGCCACTTTTCCTTGTGATCTGGAGGGCTGCACCATGAGTTTTGGCTCAAAGCAGGAGCTTGTACTGCATAAAAGAAATATCTGTCCTGTGAAGGGATGTGGTAAGAAGTTCTTCTCTCACAAGTATTTGGTGCAGCATCGTCGAGTTCACATGGATGACCGCCCCCTGAAATGTCCGTGGAAAGGCTGCAAGATGACGTTCAAGTGGGCATGGGCGCGGACAGAGCACATTAGAGTTCACACAGGTGCTCGTCCTTATGTTTGCACTGAAGCCGGCTGTGGCCAAACATTCCGGTTTGTCTCAGATTTCAGTCGTCACAAGCGGAAGACTGGTCACTCTTCAAAGAAGGGCAGAGGATAGTTTGCCGTTGATGGTGTAATTTAACATTGCTGATAGAACTTTGGTTCAATTAACAGGACTAGAGAGGTAGGTTAGGGTTAGCATTCCCTTTTCTGAATGAGTACAGTTAGGTCTGCTTTGTTGGGGTTCCTAATTGGACCCTCTATTCACTGGAAGTAGATCAATTGTTTCAACCTTGATAGAGAATTTAACTCCCAAAGGAGGGGAATTCATAATTCCATTTATGTTCCAATTGGATATTAAATTATCTCTTAACCTTTTTTTTTTTTTTTTTTTTGGCTTCATAGAGTACCGGGTTGAACAGGTACGGATGAAAGCTCAGTGGCTTTTTTTCCCCATAGTTAAAGTTTGAGAAAATAGCTTATTTGATCTTTGAACATAGGACTCGTTCACATTTTAGTCTCACAAGTTTTATTTATGCCGTTAATCTTTAAAGAACACAGATGTAACTCGTGTTCTTCAAGTATCATAATGGCGAAAATGGAACTTCTGCGTTCTACATGTAAATGAGTCCTAAATTTAAGGATCAAATGTACTTAGGGTGTATTTGAATAGATTTTTTTTAGTTGAGTTGCATTGAGAATCGTAAATGTGAATTGTTTGTGAGATGAGAAGTGGAGTTCAAAGTGAGAGAAAGTGAGAAAAAATTTTTTTTTTTTTGAAATTTTTACATCAAATCAGTTTGACAATATTTCACAAAAAAATCACACACCTTTTTTCTGTGTTTCTTATTTTGGGTCTTATGCTCTTTCTCACAATTCAATTCATTCATTTTATTCTCAAAAGAAAAACAATTCAAATGAACCATAATTCAGGTTCAATAAGTAAGCTCCACTTGGAATTTCTTATTGCAATTTCAAGAAATGTTTCTATTGTTTGGATCCTCAAAAAATTACGTTCGAAAAAAAAAATGTTAGAAATTGACACTTGCCTTTTTTAGAAATTTAGTTTTATGCCCTGCACCAAAGAAAAAAGAAAAAAGGAGGTCGAATGTCTCGCAGGACATGATAGAGAATCGCATGATTCTTGTGCAGAGAAAAAAAAAAGAAAAAAAAACTCCCCTCAAAAGATTGAAAATTTTAAAAAAGACTAACTTTCAGGAAATTGCACACACTTAGGAACATTTTCTTTTTTTGAATTATATATTCTATTTTGATAGAATACAAAGATTTTAAAAAAATATTAGACTATATATAACTATTCTCTTGACCTTTATTAATTAAAGATGATAGTAGCGATGTGGATTTAAGAGTATAATTAGATAGAGTTTGGTTTTGAAATTTTTATCTTGAATATCGTAAAAGTTAAATTATTTATGAGAAAATATGTAGGTCCTACACTTGAAATTTTAGATTGGATCATATCCAAACTCACCTTAAGACTACAAGAGTTGTTAGAATAATTATTACGATTAATTTATATATTATATAATATTATAATATACTTTATAAAGTAATAGTATATATAACGTGTCTTATAATGTATCACAAGTTATATATATACAATAGTGAAGTACAAATATACTTACTATAAGAGGACTTGGCAAACAATTGAAAGTAGTTTGGCAATGATTAAATTAGGGTAAAAAGCCCCAACCACACTTAAGCTTTCTCAGATTTTGAGTTTTGCACTTCAACTTTAAAATGTTTAATTTTTGCCCTCCAACTATCCGATTTAGTTCCAGTGCTGCACGTACTTTTTGCAATATATGCTGGACTGATTTACGATCGTCCGATCGTGATCCAACGGCTGAAATTCAACGTCGGAACAATTGTTCAGACTTGAACAAACCCCCAACTATCATAACCTGCCAAAACCTATATTTCTGTCAAATTTTGACGTTGAGCACTAATAATCAAAGATCACGTGACCAATTTTGGCAACGCGACCATGATCCTTTTTTTTTTTTTTTCCCTATTCTTCTTCCTTTGTGGGAGTACCCAAAAACCCTCCGCCAATCTCTTTTTCTCGCAGGCACTTACAAGACCATTCAATACTTATCTATCTCCCCTTTTTCCTCTTCCTTTCTGTCATACCACTACCCAATGCAGGCGACTTCTCTCTTTCTTCCCTCTTTATTTCAGTCTTTTTCTTCTTCTCCCCCCTCAGCCACCTCTACTCTTTCATCCTTCTTCCTCGTGCTTTGCTGTCGCCATCGTCGTGCCACCTCTTTCCGACGTCGATTTTTTTTTTTTTTAACCTATAACTTTTGAGGTGAATTTCTGAATTTTTTATTAAATTCAGAGAGAAAGGACGGAAACGAAAACAAAGAAAGAAAGGAAACGACATTGAGAAAGCAGAGAGTGTTGAAAATGGGTCTTCAAAAAAATGGGATTCGATGTAACCTGATGATTTTTGTACCTGGTTAATGATTATTTTGCGTTTTTGTGTGGAAAAGCAGAGGATTATGGAGAGAAAACCCAAAACAAAATCATAGCCAAAGTTGCGTGAGTGCTTGAGTTTCAGAAGACTGTTGCAGAAAGTGTGGCATAGTGAAGAGAAAGAAAGAAGAATGGATGTACACAGAGGGAGGAGAACGTTGTACTTTTCCTTGAAATTCATCCAAATCAAATTATAAATTATTTCTTTTCTTTTTTTTTTGTTGTGAGCTTTCCTTTTTTATTTTTCAAAAGTCAATTGTAGTTCCTTTTAAAATTTTTATTTTTTTAATTTTCAAAACAAAAAATTCAGAACTAAAACACAATTCAAATATATTCTAAATAATTAAAAAGAAAAATAAAAGGAATTTAAGAACATAAAAAATATTATGTTAATAAATAATATTTTTTAGGATTTTTATTTTTTATATATAAAATTGACTAAAGCATCCTTAAAAATAGCCACCTGACCATTGACCGTTAGTTGATTAATGTTAGTTTTGATGGTTGGATGGCAAAAATTAAATGTTTTAAAGTTTAAGTGCAAAATCCAAAAGTTTTAAATTTGGAAGATTATTCATTAAATTACTATAATATTTTTATCAATTATTAAAAAATTGGTGATGGGATCCATATATTAGTGGACTTCAAATCTTAAATAAAAAAAGTCAAAGAAGTTAGTGGTTGAGTCATTATGTTAATAAAATTTAATGATTTTAAATTAAAAAGTTTAGGGTTTTATATATAAAAAAAGTCAAAGAAGTTAGTGAAAGTTTATATATAATATATAATTATTTTAATAAAGTAAATATTTAATTTTAAATATCTGAAAAAGAGAATATAAACATTTAAATATGGACAGAGGACGTACCATATATTCTCCCTTTGTTTCAAAATATAAAATTTTTTAGATCATTTCTTTCTTTTTAAAATGTTTGGTATTTTGTAAATTTTAAACATTATTTTTAAAGTTACTCTCATATGTTTCTCATTCTCTCTCATATTAATAGAAAATAAATTAGATTAATTAAGGATAAAATAAAAAAATACATCTTATTTTTTCTCCTTTAACTTATGTAAAAAGTATCAAAATACCCGATATTTTAAAATAGGTAGATTATTCAATATATTGAGTATATCATATATAGAATGTACTAGAGCACCACATAGGTTACCAATTTGCCAATCTCAAACCTGTGATGGAATAATGTGTTAGAAAAATTTATATCTCTTAAATCAAACTTGAGGTTAAATGTGATTTTTTCTCAAGTTACTTACAAAAAGATTTTTATTTATTACTGTTTAGATTATTCGACTAAAGAGAAGGAGTTGGAAACCCCTAATCAAACATATTAGGAGTTCACTTTTTTGTCATGCTACTTCTAATCAACAGAGTGGGGGGAGGGTGGGAGGGGGCATTGGATAGTTGATTTTGAGAGGTTCGTATTAAATATTTTCAAAATAAAAGTTATTTATCAAAAAAGATGTAAATCTTGACCTAAAATCTTGTGTTCAGTTGGAAAATGAAACACCATGCAAGTGTTTTCTATCAAACCCCTCCAGCATAGTAGGAGTAACTTGTAGTAGATATCTGCTTGATAGTGCTTCAATGCCCCTCCCGGAGATCATCATAGAATTTCACTCCATTGCTCTGCCATGCAAATGCAAATTAAGAATGAAGGTTTTACTTGCAAAACAAGAAAGGAAAAGGGACGTCTGACATTGCTTTTGACTTTATCAGTGCCTTTGTCATGGAGTTTCTCAAATGTAATGAAGTTTTGTCAAATATAGAGAAATTTGTCCCAACCTCTTGACAAATGCAAATTACCAATGCCCTCTCCAATTAGCATTTTTTTCCATAGGAAAATACCTTTTGGCTCAACACTTTTTGGCTTAATTTGACTCAATATGGAGATAAAAATGTTCATACAACACTGACTCGTAGAAAGACTTTCCGCACTAATTTACACTTTTACCCTGTGTGGATATAAATTATTAGCTCAACTTGAACCAAATAGCATTGTCTTTTTCAAAATCTGCTTGAAGAAAATTGCACTCGTGACCCTTTCTTAACACCTAGATTAAGCATTACCTAGGAAAATAAACAAATAGCACAAAAATTAATGTTTTGATTTGAAATTTTTTGTTTTAAATTTTGTAAAAAATTTATTTGTGAGAAAATAAGTAAGATTTAAAATAAAAAATTTATATTAAGTTTCGTTACATAACTCAATTCAAATTAGGACTGTTGTGGTACGAACAATTTGAATTTTGCGGAATGCAAGAATAGGAATTATCTATAAATGCTAGTTAATGATACTTTAACTTCTCAAGAAACCATTTGACTTGCAAAACATACAAAATACAAATTATAAATGCTCTAAGATATTGACAAATTTCATTTCCAATTTTTCTTTGAGGGAAATAGCTATTAATAGCTATTAGTTTTCCAAATTTTCCATTCATAATTTTATCTTTCTAAGTCAAACCAAAATTTTCCCACAATATTATATAAAATTGACGTATATTCTAACAGAGTTTTTAAATTACAAACTGCACAAACAATTAGAAATTTTGTCATTTTCCCATTCTCTTTTACTTTGTGAAAATCTTTTTGATATGTAATTAATAATTTAAAACTTTCCATAAAAGTATAGAAATAAAATATTCATAAATTTTTATTGATGACGTTCTAAACAACTCAAGCTTTACTCACAAAAGAAAAAAAAATCGAGATATTACCTCCAAATTAAAGATGGGTTAACTCCATTTCCAAATTCTACCACTAGAAAATAACACTTTTTTTTTCTATCTATATTTGCACATGAACCTTTTTTAGAATCTCAAATTAAATCTAGAGTTTAATTTTGTGCCAGAATTCATATTTATGATTTTGCCTTGCAAAATACTCGCTCCGCATCAAAATATATGTCATACTTTTCTTTTTTATTTATTGCAAAATATATGTCCTCTTTTTATATAAAGACTTTATTTATTATTTTGTTTCTAATTTTGCTCTTGTCTTCAAAAAATTATTTAAATATTTTTATTTTTTAAAATTATTATTTTTCAACTACTTACTTTAAATGTTAATATTTAATATTAAATTTGAATTTGACATATTAAATAATTATTTTTGAATGAGAACAATTATTAAAAAATTTTATAAAATTTATCAAAATCTTAATTTTTTTAAAAAATATGCCATATATTTTAAAACGTATGGAATAGAGTTATAAGCATGGAACCACTCTAATGGAAAGATATACTGCTGCTTTTTCTCTCTCTCTCTCTCTCTCTCTCTTTCTTTAACATTTATATTAATTGTATATTCTTTTTTGAAAAAAAAGGTGCTATTTCTAGAAAAATACAAGAGCGGGATAATCCATATTTTACTTGTCAAATCTTAATTCACATACCAATTCACAATTTCTTTATTTTTTTGAATTTCAGTAAAAGTTATGGACATGAAAAGATAACAACTTAGTTAATGATAATACTCGTGAAAGATTTTGAATTAAATTCGTATTTTTGTCAATATTTTCTAATAATATTAAATTAATTTTTTTCATTTAAAATAAATCTTATATTATTATAATGTGATATATGACTCGTTAAATTTCAAATTTAAAACATTTTAAGTTTTGATTTTGGTAAGAAGTACTCAACCGATTAGATCCTGTCTTAACTCTATGAAGGCGAAGTTATGAACAAAAATTACTACACAATAAGGACACATTGGGCGACAAAGGAAACACATAGGAAGTACGCATAACGTGCTGGTTGCCTCTCTCTTACACACGGGACATATTTCCGTTGCAAAAGTTATTATAAATTGACTCAATTTCTTCCATTTCTTCCTCAACCCAGTTATCTCTTTGACCCACCTCTGTTAAAGGTTTTTCACTTTGCCTATAAATGTTAGGGTTTTTCCTATACATTTATGAGTTTTCGAATGGGTGGTGGGGCGTCAACAGCAATGGAATTACACTCCTCTGGTAAACTTGTTCACCCTTCCGATCCTCCTCTTCCAACCTTCAGAAACCTCGAGGAAGTTCAGAACCCCAAATCTTCAGAGCTAGGGTTTAATACTTCACCTCAGTCTTCAGTAACGGATCATCGTGATTCTATGGTGATGGATGCTGAGGAGCTAAAGAATCAGGATCAGAAGAAGCAGGAACAGTTGAGCGAAGGTTTTAGGAGCCGTTTTGGTTCCGAAAATGCCCCGGATGAAGATGGGGAATTGAGGAATAGTCTGGATGAGGAGATTCATCAGGTGATCTACAAAGAAGCGTTGCATGAGGGGGTGATGAATTTAGCTTTGAAGGAGAGAAATGCCTCTGAAAGTGGGGGGAAAGTAAGGGATTCCATCAATGAGGAAATTAGTCATCTCGATCAAGCAGAAGGGAGAAAAATTATGTCGGGGCTTGGAGAGGGTAATAATAGTAATAATACTAACAATGAAATTAACAAGAAAGAAGGGGGAGAAGAGATTAAAAATGAGCAAAACATTGAAGTAACTGGGGAAGACAGTTATGGCAAAAGGGGAGATGTAGATGAAAATGAGGTGCAAAACGGGAAAGAGGGGGGTGAGAGTGAAGATGAGAAATATTATAGAACTGGTGAAGATGAGGAATATTATAGAACTGGTGAAGATGAGGAATATTATAGAACTGGTGAAGATGAGGAATATTATAGAACTGAAGAAGGGGAGAATGGTGGGGATTATATTGTGTCAAATGAAGATGGTAGAGATAATGGTGGTAGGAACTACGATAGGCGGGTTATTTATCCGGTGAGGCCTGACGCGGAGGACTGTGCTTATTACATGAAGACAGGGAACTGCAAATTTGGAGCAAACTGCAAGTTTAATCATCCTCCTAGAAGACGGAACCAGGTACATACATGTATATAAAATACGCATTCCAATTTGTCTGATCAACTTATGCAATGGTTTAAATTTGCAAGATTGAGGTATGCGGCATTGATGAAGGATAAAGATTATAATTTTTCTGTTGCTCGATCATAAAGAACTAGTTCTGATCTTGTCTTTGGTTGCTGGTATAATGAATAAATCAAGTAATTTTTCTATAGAAGAAATTCAGAGGTGTTGTAGTTGGAAAGTAGGCTGCTGTAAGATCGGATTTCTTGGAGATATGTAATTATCCATCTTGGTAAGCAATAACCAGGATTTGGCATTAGCGGCTTCAATTTCTGTTAGTTTGTTTAGTTTGTAGCTTGATAAATGATTTTTCCTGCTGAAAGAACTAATCAAGGCTGATATCTAGCAACGTGTTTTTCTATCCACAAGCATTATTTCGAAGATAGAAGGTTCTATTTTGTGCAATTTGAGGGAGTTCATGAATGGTTAATGTATTAATTGCTCAAGTGAAGTCTGTCCATAGTTTTATGGCACAGTTTTCAGTTTTATTTATGAGGGAGTGGTAATCCTGATCTTGTTTAATTTCTGTTGGCAAGTTTGCAGCAAGCTTTTTATCTCAGTGAAATCTATGTTTGACATCTCATGTGTGTTCCCTTCTCAAAATTGAGAGTGATTTGGATCATCTTAGACCAATTTGGTTTGGCTTTTATGAATACATCAAAAGATGCTTTTGCTTTTTTTGGACAGAAATGAGCTGTTAAGTGGAAAATGAAGTCTTTTTCTGATTAGCATTTGTCAAAAAGAAAGTTTTTGTGATGGATGGCTTATATAAATTGTAGATCAATCACTGAGTTAAAATTTGTCAGTGACTTGTCACTTTGTTTTATTTTTTTGTATTTGTTTGAGTGGTTTTTGTTGTGATTTGGAGTGTCTGCTATCAAAATGTTTTGTTGGATGGGTTGAATTGAATATACGTTTTCAGCCATCAATTTTATGTCTATCATTAGAAGTTTTTGTCATTTTACTTGATGGATAAGAAAAAATGAACATTTATGTTGCATCTGGTCTCCATTGATTTTTGTTGAGTTACTTAGATAGGTGCTATTTTATTATTAGGTTTGGGACTTAACTTGGAACTAGTCTTGGGTGCCCAAGAACACTTTTTTAACTCCTAACTGGGTTTTAGTTAGACAGTACAATGCTGAGTATTGCAACTTATAGCTTGTAGTCTGGTTTGGAAGTCGGTCACATGGTCACTTCTTGTAAAACTTATTACTTATCCTATATTGTGGCATTTATAAAATTTTGGAGTAGAAGTTTACCTTTTTTTTGTTTTTCGGAGGGGGGAGGAGAGAAGTACCATATAAGATGACATTTAAAAAAAAATGGTTACAAATTAACATTTTTTAATGGTCCTCCATGTCCCTACTGTCTTCCACCACTGCTCAGGACATCCTTGAACATGTGCGATACATGATTGAGCATAGATAAGGATACTTAAAGTTCATATTTTGACCCTTGAGATGTGAGAGAACATGCTTTCCCAGAAAAAATATTTTTGATAAATAAAATAACATTTTTCAGAATCTATACAAAATTATAAGTTACGAGTGTAGACAGTAACCTTAGAGTTAACAAGATCAGAACCTCAAACACAGAAATTTGCAAAAACTTGCTAATATTTGGATCACAGAAAAGCATTTTAGAACTTTGTGTGTTCTCATGTTGCATAAATATTAGTTTGTTTGTTGATTATAAGTGAATATTCACTAAGGAATCTGAGGGGGCCGTCTTTTGGCCCCTTTGGGCCCCCCCGCGGCCCCCGCATTCAGGAAATTGCAATCATTTGGGCTTCTAATTGTTGTTTTATATTCATGTCTCACTTATAGCTCAATGTTCATTAGATCTTTTCAAAACTAGCAAATAGTTTTTGTTATTTGCTTTGCACTTGATACGTATGTGTTATATTTTATATATAATATAAATATAAATTTTTTATAGGTATTCTGCTTTCAGAGTTGCATCACTTCATTGTCTCTGTTTCCTAATCTCATGATTTGACAGGGTGTTAATAAGGAGAAGGCAAAGACAAAGGTGGAGGACTCTGAACGGTCTGGGCAGACTGAATGCAAGGTTTATATGCATACTGCAATTTGGAAATATCTACTAGTATTAAAATTACACTTTAAGTATGCTGCTCATCTGCTTCTTTGTTAACATAATCTCTTCCAATAAATTGCATTTTTGATACTTTGAAATCTAAAATTGAAGGTTGAATATAACAACTTGTGATATGTTTTGACGTTACAAAACCTGTGTTCTTAAGTCTTGTCTGTAAGCTAACTATCTGTGTACACCATGCTTATAAGCAATATAAGTCGTGACTTCCAGAAAAGCCTGCAGTGCTACTTGTTAATACTTTTTGTTTGCCTCTAGCATTATTCTCTGACTTGTTCCATGTTGCTATTTTCCTGAATGACGTGTTCTTTTTAACTTTTGGGTGATTACCTGCAGTATTACCTGACGTCAGGGGGTTGTAAATTTGGGAAAGCTTGTAAATACAGTCACAGCAGAGAGAGAAGTGTAGTGACTCCACCAGCTCCGATTCTGGAGTTTAACTTTCTAGGCCTGCCAATTCGACTGGTATTATTGCTCTCATGCCCTAACGTGCTTGGTTGAGTTTAGCTGGTGTTGTCTTTAGACTTGTTGGTATTTAATACTAATTAAGAATAAAGTCAAAATTCAAACAGGGAGAAAAGGAGTGCCCCTACTATATGCGTACTGGTTCCTGCAAGTACGGATCAAACTGCAGATTTAATCATCCTGATCCTACCTCTGTAGCAGGAAACGATCCAACATCTGGTCATGTCAATGGTGGATCTTTCCCATTGCAAGGTGCTACTCCTTTAACTCCTGCTTCTTGGTCTTCAGTTCCAATGATGTTTCCACCTACCCAGGCTACTCTTCAATCAACTCCAGAGTGGAATGGGTATCAGGTAGGTTTTTTGTCCTTATTTCAGTTGGCTGTCATAGTTTGTGCTTGTGCTTGTGCTTCTTATACCATAATTGTCATCTTAAAACTTTACTGGCTTCTATCATTTTGTTATCATTTTATTTCACGGCAACATTGATATTTTTCAGCCCATTGGTGTTCTGTTGGGAAATTGTCCTGCAATTTTCTAGTCGTGCCTGGTTTGTGAAACCGTTTTGAGTGTTCTTCTCTGGCCAAATACCGACTTTTTTTGTGAATAGATGTTAATGCACATTTGCTATGTTCTGTTTAAACATTACACGTGTATCTTTGGTGGACTCCAAGATCATGGCATGTGAATGAACAATTAGAAAGAAAAACTTTCTATTCTAAAATGGTTTTGCTGCCATCTGTTTGCATGCTGATGTTGAGCTTCAGTTCTTTCATTTGATGTGTTGGCTTCTCGTGCCATTGGTCCTATATGCTCTACAAGATTAATAATTTTTCATAGAAAGTTGCTTATTTTCATCTACTAGAGTTGCATATTGTCTTCTTGTCCTTAACCTTTTGTAACTATTTTCGTATTTGACAAGGCTCCGGCTTATCCAACATCTGAGAGGAGTTTACCTACACCTCCTGCATTTGCTATGAATAATCCAGCAACTGAGACGAACTTCTTTTCACATCAACAACCGCAAACGCCTGTTGATGAATATCCTGAGCGGCCTGGTCAACCTGAGTGCAGTTACTTCTTAAAAACTGGAGACTGTAAATACAAATCTAATTGCAGATATCACCATCCTAAAATTCGGCTTTCCAAGTCAACATCATGTGCTCTGAGTGAGAAGGGCTTGCCACTAAGACCTGTAAGTTCTTGGAAATGAAACTATGCTTCTAGTTATATAAAAATTTTCCTGTATTTGGAATTTTTTGACTTCTTAAAATTTGCTTTAAGATAGATGCAATTCTTTCTTGAAATTGCATGTATATGTTGGAGATCTGTTCTTGATCTCTCTCATATCAGCTTTTTTCTGGTGATTCTTATGAGATCTACATGAAAATATAATATCGTAGATGGGAGCCATTCGCGCTTTATTTGCTTTTATTATGATTCATAGTTAGCCTATATGGTCCTTCTAACCTTTTCTTATACCATTTAGGACCAGTCAATCTGCTTGTTTTACAGTCGGTATGGCATATGCAAATATGGGCCTGCTTGCAAATTTGACCATCCAGAGAACTGGAGCAATCCAACACCTTCTGGTGGAGCTAGTATGGTGAGACAGGAAACGGAAGCAGGTTTCTCTTAGATCAACCTGTTGATAACATCTTTAATGAAGTGTCTGTAGGTTCCAGTATTAGATAGTCCTTGGAGTCTGGATTTTACAAAACGTGATACTTGTCTTCAAGTTGGATATTTATTTTCATACAGTTTGTTCGAGAATTGCATGATATATTTATCATGTGTTATGTTAGTGCGCAAGCAAAGTGGGATCTGTATATTCTCTCTAACTTATATCAAGTGTAGTTTACATATTTTATGATCAACTTTGCTGCTTACTTCGCACTTGTTTCTTGAAATTCTTTTGCTGGTCTCATTTAGTTTTATCAGGACCGGATAGTTATAAGAATAATGATGCACATTGGCCTCTTCCTACTGTTAAGAAGTAAATGCAATTTTTCTGATGGTCAAGGGGCTATTTTGCCTTAAACTGTGTATGCTTTGCATTATCTTTTGTATGTACGGTTCATTAGGTTGACTGCTTGCCCTTGGCTCCTTCCTAGTTTCTGTGCACTTATTCTATAGTCTTTGACGTGAAACTAAGTGCTGTCTGGAACCTTGCAAGGATGGCGATCTGAGTCGGCTGAGTTGGTTGATGGCTGATGCCTTCGATCAAACGCCAGGATTAAGGTCTAGTTTGAGAGTTTAGGGTCGAAAGGTTCACCATTGGAGAGAGATTTTAGGTGATTCGAGGGGTTAGAGATCTGCCCAAATCATTTCTTTTATTTTCCTCCGCAATATCTCAAACGAAAGAAACTATGATACTTTCTGCTCGAATATCTTCCTTTCTCTCCGTTTCTCTCCTCTCAAACTAGCTCTAGGTTCGCTGATTTGGTTGGCGCTTATGGTTCTATTGTACTCAATGCCAGGAGGCATGCTTCCAACCCCAGCCTTGGAAGAGCTTAGCAAAATAGAGGCAGGCATACTTATCAAAAGAAAAAAGAAAATAAAAGAAAAAGATAGAGGGAGGGAGGGAGGGAGGAAAAAAGTGTTTCCCAGTTGCCGCTCGCGAGGAGCTGGAAAGGGGGGAAAAACAGATGTGGTTTTTCTTCATGAGTTCCACCGCAATTTTGTGTGGCGGTGCGCCGAGAAGTATTCTTTTCTAACCCAAGATTTCTTAATTATCTTATATTTCGTCACCTAAATATTATATGCGCTAAGAGTGCTCTTTCTATAGGAATTTTGTGGTGGTGCTCGGAAAAGTATTCCTTTCTAGCTCAGGATTTCTTAATTATCTCTAATACTTCTATTACCTAAAATGATATACGCCCTAACTGTATTCTATCTATGTCGATATGTTGAAGAAAATATTGAGCTCGCTATCTTAAAGAGTTGTTTGAGATTGGATTGTATTAAGAAAGGATAAGAGTTAATTTAATAAAAGCCAAAAAGTTAATTTAATAAAAGCCAAAAGGAAAGCAATAATAAAAAGCAAAAAAAATTAATAATAAAAAGTTAGAAATCACCTCCTATAACCATAGTTTGGAACATCCCTCCAGCTTAGAAGTGGACAAAACCAAGGAAGAAACATGAGAAATCAGCTGGCTAGCATGATACTGTAGAAGAACAAGCCATTGGACCAAAAAGAAAGAGAGAAAAAAAAGAAGATCATTGTTATATATAATTTTGAATTTAATTATATATAAGTCAATATTTAAGTTTCGTCATTTTTATGATTTTTGCCTAAGATGATAAAACTCATGGAATAGTTTCGTCCTTAAGGGCAAAACTCAACAATGAGTTCCATCCTTCAAGATGTAACTCATGTTTTAATTCTACTTTTTAGAGTGGAACTCATAGTAGTAGAGAAAAAATAAGAGTAAAGATGTAGGATAGAAAAAAAAATTAAAAAATATTTGATTTTTAAATTATATATAATAAAAAAATTAAATATAGTAGTAGTAAAAAAGAAATCCAAAATGTAGTATTATTGGGACACTCTACCGAGGATTTCTTTTCTCTCGATTGATATTATCAGCTCATTTAGGCCATTAGCCTAGTAGGGGGGATATGGTGGGGGTTTTCCAACCCGTAAAAAATCGGGCCAGTCCAATTCGTCCCATTTAAGAGACAACCGTGACAATTATTTGACAGTGCTATACATGTGTGATTCTTCATCGGAAATCGCCGTGATGATGGGCAATGGACTAATAAAAAATACATGTAATTAGCTTATAGATAAAAAGAAGTAAAATAAAAGAATATGGGTAAAACATGACTTACGTAAATAGTTTATGGATATTTTGAGGGATTTTCAATTCTATCTATTTATCAGTATTTCTTTTATTTAATTTACCATTATTTTTCTTTATTTCCCCCTTTTTTAATTATCAAACTCTCTCAACGTCAATTAAAGAAATTTTTAAAATTTTTAATTAAGTGTATTTTTCAAATCACAAAGAAAAAAATTAAGTGAAATAATCAGTTATATTACTTACATCTTTCAAATGTATGAAATTGTGATTTCATTTTTAAGGCAGATGAGACTGTAAATATCAATACACACATATATATATCTAACATATATAGACACACCTTATTCATTTATCTAATTTGAGTGTGGTTTCAAAGTACTTCTTGCAGCAGACAATAAAAGTCAACTATTAATTTAACAGTTGTCTATAATATTTCATGTTCAATGCCAACGTTATTTTTCAAAATTATTTATGTCCGACTATTAATCAAATCCAATACTAATTATATATAGCTAATTTTCCCCAAGGCAATGTAATATAATGCTTCAAAGAGGAATTTAGTGAGTCAAGTATCTTGTTATCGCTACATAAACTACCTTTTTTGTTTTACTGTTAACTTAAAATTTAATATTGAACGTATTAATTTCATCCTTAAAAGATAAATTAGGGTGCAATAACCTATTTTACGTTATGTATTCATTTTTAGCCATAAGTGGGAACCGATTGAATGTCTCACTACATTTTACTTGGAAGAAAAAGATTGTTAATTGAATGTCTCAAATAATATTTAATAAGGGGAGAATTGGACATTAACAAAAATTGACATGGTTAAAAAGTAGAAGTAAATAATCAAAAGATTTCTAAAACTGGTCTCAGAATGTTATGCTATGAGTTACACAAGATTTGAAATCCAACCAAAGTATCAAACTATTTTTCTTAGCAAGAACAAGTACAGAAGGATATTAGCTTGAATACCATTGTGAAAATGTTGTGGATACAGAGTACAACTTTATATCAGCTTAGAAGATATACAAATGCGAATAACCTTGCTAGTCATTGCGAAACTCAACTAGCTTCAAAAACATTTCTCAACAATTATCAAACTAGTTTTTGCCAACAAATAGTTTGTGTCAAATTGTAATGTCACAATATAGATCACAGTTACAACTTTCCATAGCATGAAGAGTATATTTTGAGCTGAATTAGTCTTGCACAAAAGATATTTGCTACTAGATAAAATAAACCGAAAATAAAACAAGTAAGCTTATAAAGCAATGTAAAGTAATAAATAAAGTGGCACTAAGAATTTTTATTGTTGTTTAGTAACATGCTTACATCCACTCCTTGAAAATCGTATGTCAAGTATTTCACTTGTTGACTCAAGGTTACAACCTCTAAACTTTAATGATTGACAAAACACGATTAAGTAATTTAATCATGTTTTCTAAGTGGTTTCGGAATTAAACTTGAAGGAATGTTTTTGATCAAGTCATCCAAATGAAAGGTTCAAGATTAGATTTTTTATCTTTAGTTAAGTTTTATATATTTGTGTTAAGAATAATAGGAAAGATAATGTGAGTTTTATGTGTCTTATGTCAATTAAAATTCTCCTCTAAAAAATATTTTTCCTTTTGAAAACTGCATCTATTAGTTCTTTTGCAACTTTTGAATCACTTTTAACCATTTCATGAAAGAATACTTTTTGGCCAAAATCAAACAAGATATATCTTTTTTCTTGCATTTGTAAAAAAGAGATTTATCCAAAAGATTTCTAAACTTTTACATAGGTAATGAGTGATTGAAAACCTAGTCTTATAAAAAGAAGATTTGATAAGAAAGAAAATATGTTTCTGTACATGGGTTTTGACCAAATGGAGACTTTGACTTTGCAAAAAGTTGATGGTTTTTCATAAGAAACAAAACTAGATTTTCTTGGGATTTTTAGTTGGCAAAAAGAAACATCTTCTTACACTATTTCACATCTATTCATAAGCTTCATATATATGTAACCCTTTGCAGTCAACTTTGCTGAAATAGAGAGAAATTCATTTGAGGCTGCAAAAAGCAAAAGTGCAAAGTGTGGGCCAAAACAAGAGGCAAGCAAAAGTTACAATCTTTTCATCTTTATCTTTTTAAAGTTCACAAGTATCCATCAAAACTTATGTCAAAAAGTTCGAGGAGGTGTTTTGGTAGAAAATAGTTGTTATATCTTTTAAAAATCAAAAGATATAGTTACTAGATCTATTGACAAGTAGCAGTGAGATAGTTGCTAAATCTATTTCCAAAACTATTATGTACAAATTGAGAGTTTTTTTGGAAGAGAGATAAATAGAGTTGTATTGTTTAATATCTAACATTAAAGAGATTGTTTTTAATGAATTAGTAGTGACGGGACAGAGTGGATTCAAATGGAGTATTTGGAAAAGGTTGATTCGCGAATTCAAAGTGACGGTGTCATATTTCAAGGATTTCATAGAAGGACAACGATGGTTATTGTTTTTTTTTTTTTTGGAGGCAGAAAATAGTTGATAGGTCTTTTGAAAATCAAAGATATAATTACTAGATCTATTAAAAACTAGCAATGAGATAATTGATAAATCTATTTGTAAAACTAGTGTGTACAAATTGAGAATTGTTGGGAGAGAGATGCTTAGAGTTGTATGGTTTAATATTTATCGTTAAAGAGATTGTATTTAGTGAATTGGCAGTAATGGGGTAGAGTGGATTCAAATAGAGTAGTTGGAAATGGTGGATTCGCCAGATTCAAAGCTAGGGTGTTAGATTTTAAGGATTTTGTGGAAGGACGGTGGTGTTTGTTGTTTGTTTTGTCTTTCTTGGGATGGAAAATGGTTGCTAGATCTTTTGAAAATTAAGGGATATAGTTACTAGATCTATTGAAAACTAGTAGTAAGATAGTTGTTAAATCTATTTATAAAACTAGTCTGTACAAATTGCGAGTTCTTGGGAAAGAGATACTTAGAGTTGTATGGTTTAATATCTACCGTTAAAGAGATTGTGTTCAATGAACTGGCTGTGACAGGGTAGAGTGGATTCAAATGGAGTATTTGGAAATGGTGGATTCGCTGCCTCAAAATCGCAGTGTCAGATTTCAAGGATTTTGTGAAAGAATGGTGATGGTTATTGTTCATTTTTTTTCCTTGGAGGAAAGCACATAAAAGGACAAAAAAGCCCTTGAAGCCGGTAGTATGTGCAAAAGGCATGACTAATGTCATTAAATTATGTCACAATTTATAAAAATAGTCATAAATGAAAGTTTGTAAATAGTTCATGAATATAAAAAGACAAAAAAAACACTCTTAGATTAACAAGAGAAAAAATTATTTATGAGCAATTACAGTAATTTTATTTAATAAAAAAATAAGTTCGCGACAAAATTTTTGATACAGAAAGTAGGAGTGTTCATTCGGTTTTTCTGTTTGATTTCGGTGGGATAATTCGATTTTCGGTTCGATTTTGCAATTGTTTTTGAACACCGAACCGAACCAAATTTTTATCAAAACCAAACCGAATCGAACCGAAATTATTATTTCGGTTCGGTTCGGTTTGGACAAAAAATTGAATTTCATGGAGAAAAAAAATAGAGAGCTTATTTAATGTAAAATACACTGCCTGTTTAATGTAAAAGCAAGAGAACTTTTAAAAATACAATCAACTAGCTTAATGAATAAACTAACAGCGGCAAAGAAAGTATCTTGCTCTTCCAACCAGAGGAATTAGAAAACAAAAGGAAGAAGAAATTAGGTTGGTTCCAGATATGAAGTGGCTGAGTTCTTTCTGGAAATGTTCATCTTCCCTGCATTCATGGGACCTGCATAACACAAAAAAGAAGAAGAATTTCAGCTCCAGAAGCTATTGGCTAGCAACAGGTGGCCTGAAAAACTGCAAATATATTTCTGTTCTCAAGTTTTGGAGTCCAATTGTCCAGCAACAGGTGTCCTATTAGCTATGTAAGATATGAAAATATTCTCATAGGGCTGTTGCTGGGATCTCAAGTTAGTCAGAAACATTAGACAATAATATTACAAACATGTCTTTTAATAAAGAGTAAGTTCATATTCACAGGTCCACTAAGTTTACAAGAGACTAGAATTATATTGGTTACAGACACAAATTTACATTAATGAACAAGGGAAGCAAACATAAATTGAATTGCCCCTCAAACCATATTCTATCTAGATTCACTATTTCCTTTCTTTACATCCAATGGTATGCAGCGTTTCCCTTTCAAAGTTCAAACTAAGATCTTTCTGGAACTTTACAAGAAGCAACCAACGGCTATGTCTTTACATGGAAGATGAGAAATTATTTCCTTTTCTGTTTTGGATGAATTAGATTCTTCTAGTACCTAAAATAATACAATGTGACCAGCAGCAATCTACTAGTGCAGGAACATTTTACATCTCGTAACTGGAGAGGGTGATAAAATTAAGTTCTTGTTGCCAATACTTCCTTCCCCAGAGAAATAACCAGATGAGTAACCAAACATCAGAAAATAATACCCTCCTAAAAACCTCACCATAAGCTCTCAAAAAGATTGAGCCAGATTAAACTTCAGATTGAATATAACACAAAATAGCTTGCATTCTTCAGCTTGAATATAACACAAAATAGAGAAAAGAAACGAAGAAAAATCCATTCTTTAGCTTCATTAGAACTTCAGATTGAATATAACACAAAACAACTTACATTCTTCAGCTTGAATATAACGCAAAACAGAGAAAAAAAATGAAGAAAAACCCTTTCTAATGCAAAATAACAAATTTAAAGTAAACCCACCAAATTAAAGAAAATAGCTTGCCTGCTTGCTCCAAATACTTGTGATGCCAGAAAGTAATGCGCTGGCCGTGAGCGGTAGCCAAGCACTCATTGTGTTTCTGGGGGGTCCTTGACCGGGAGAAGGGATTGGACTTTGGAGTTCTCGATGGAGACGCCAGACGGCAAAGAGGACCAAGAGAAGAATGGGGAAAATGTCTGAAATAGGGGTGTTCAAAAATCGAACTTGATCGAACCGAATTTTTCAGTTCGGTTCGATTTTTGTATTTTTTAGGTTCGATTTTAAAATTTATATACATTTTGGTTCGGTTTTCAGTTTAGGTTATCGAACTTAAAACCGAATCGAAAAATTAAATTTTTTTTTAAAAAATACAAGAACGCATTATGGTAATGAGTTCTTGTATTTATTTTTTTTTAAAATTTATAAGAATGCATAATAAGAACACATTATGATTATGTGTTCTTATATTTATTTTTTAAAAATAAATACAAGAACTTATTACCATAATGCGTTCTTGTATTTATTTCGATTTAAACCAAACCGAACCGAAAAATCGAATAGTAAAATGAACAATAAAACAATTCGGTTCGATTTTTAAAAAAATGGAAAAAACCGAATCGAAAATCGAATAGTAAAATCGAAACCGAACCGAAAATCGATTTGAACACTCATAGTCTGAAATCCCTAGGTTTGTTGCGAAATTAAACACAAATCAATAATGCGCTTGGATTTTTTAAGATAACAATCGAACACATTATTAATATGTATTCTTTACATTTTTTTATTTTAAATTTGATTTTCAGTTCAATTTGTGATATGATAATACACACCAAAAATCAAACCATTTTTCTTAGAAATTAAACAATACGAACCGATCCGAATCCGATTCGGATCGGTTCGGTTCAGATTTTTAGTGGGAACCGATAGTGAACACCCTAACGCGGATCGGTTCGGTTCAGATTTTCGGTGGGAACCGATAGTGAACACCCCTAACGAAAGGGACTTCAATGGAAATATGACCAAACTTGAGGGCCTAACTTTTGAAAAGAAAAAGTATGATGTATTTTCCCAAAGAAATTTGTAACCAACGAGTGGAAAAAAGGGCGGAAGAAAGGAGAGGGAGAGAGGGAAATTCAAGAAACTCAAAACCCTTAAACCCTCAAATCCCTTCTCAATTCAACTCGGCCATCAGATCAACTTTTTCTTCCTGTTTTCTTATGGATTTAAGCAGGAAATCTTGTTTAAATCTGTGGGTTTTCAGAATAGTACTGTGATTGATGAAAAATTGCTTTCCAGTCATCGCCTAATTACGGAACGCTCAAGGCTTTGTCAAGGTTAAGAAGACTGAAATGGCTTGGGGCAATGAAATTGTGATGCGTGATGTAACCAATGCTTGCCTTGTCATTAGCAACTGTATAAACAGAGATGTGGTCGCGCAGCTGGACCTTGAAGAAGCTTTGGAAGCTTCTAGATATGCTAGCCATCCCTATACTGCTCATCCCAGAGAGGTACTTTTTCTGGTTTAGATTCTGTGTTTTAAAGTTAATGAGTTGGAGACAGGAGTATTTTCTTGCATTTTGAAATATTATTTGGGTGGTTCTTAATTATCCCTTATCCCCCAACAAAAAATGGAAAAAAAGAAAACTATTGAGGATTAGGTGAAAAATGTTGAATTTTGAGGATGGTTCTACTGAGGTGAAAAATATGATTTATCGAGAAAATATAGAATTGGGGGAGTTATGAGTTGAAGATGATGCAGTAATTGTTTACTTGAGCTTCTGGCAGGTATTTCCAACGTTTAAAATTGATTAGCACAGAATGATAATTTGGTTTCCATGCTTTTTTTTGTTAAAATTTCTTATTTTGTACTTATAGGAGGCTGTTAAATGGAAAGTTCTTTCCGCTAGGTAGCTCCCATTATCTAAAAGGCACATATCTGGTTTTTAGTTCCAGTGGTTCGAAAATAATTTTTCCTTGTATTATTGGACTGATGAAAAAAATGACCTTTTTTGGGAAAAAATTACTTTTATAATCTCTTTCTTGTATTTTATATTTTTTCTCTTTTGCTTTATTTATTGTAAGGGTTTTCTTATGTTAAATGTAAATTTAATGCGCTGAAGTACCTATATCTCGTTCAGTTGGCCAGATTTTGGAAATATTATCATTTTGTTTTGGATTGACAGAGTGTCATCCTAAATTTTAGGGAGTTCTCTTCTTATTGGGTTACCACATCTTTATTCTGTAAATTTGTCATTTGCTTTGAACTTCTTAACATGAATCCTGAAGAATAGTTCCATCTTTTCCATCATTCATCGAGTATTATTGTGATTAACTTTTTGAAGTACGGTTCACTATACTTGTTTGACTTTTTCTTTTTCCCCTTTGGTTTTGGTTTTCTCTTTCTCTTCACCACTAAATAGTCATGGTATCTTCTTACTGCAGTGGCCCCCTTTAGTTGAGGTTGCGGATAGTTGGGAGTTACCTTCTGTACTTATTGAAAGATATAATGCATCTGGTGGAGAGGGAACTGCTTTATGCGGAATATTTCCAGAGGTACGCCGAGCATGGGCCTCGGTGGATAACACGTTGTTTATATGGCGGTTTGATAAGTGGTAAGCATTGTTAATTTTCAGCTATGAAGGGGATTGTTTTGTTCCTGTGTTGTTCGTTATCAGTCAAAGATATTCAAGAGCAGTATCAATTTGGTCAATCTGGAATGTGGTCTAAGATGTGCTTTTAAACAGTTAGTATGCAGTTACCATCCTGAGTAAATGTTCAAATTGAAAACTTTTTTTTTTTTGCGCTGTTAACTTCTCAGTCTAAATATTACACTTTTTTCATGTAGGGACGGCCAATGTCCCGAATATAGCGTCGAGGAACAAGCTATTTGTGCCGTTGGTCTATCCAAAAGTAAGCCTGGCATCTTTGTTGAGGCTATTCAGTATCTCTTAATCTTGGCAACTCCTGTTGAGGTGGGTATATTCCCTTTTCTCCTCTTACCCGTATGCAATAGCTTTAACTATATTGCTTCTTTTCCTGTTATATCATTTTAATAATTAGTGAAGAAGGTATAGTTTCATGCATTAAATTGTTATATGAATGCAGGCAATCCTTCAATATTCTCTTTTCACCTTTTGGAAATTCGTCTTGTGGATTTAATAAATTCAGGAAAGGAAGAATTTTTCAAATGCTTATCCAAAATCTTGTTGTTGCATTACCTTGAAATGTTTACCCAACTTTACTGGGGAATGTAGACTTGGTCGATCCATAATGAGCACTTGCCTTCTGTTCTACTAAGACAAATTACTGCATAAGCATAAATTGAGCAATTGAAATGAAGCTAAATCGGATAGATTTGGCTTGTTTCAGCCAAGGTCAACCACTAAGGTCTATGTCATAAGTCAACAGATGATCCTCTGCTCTTGCTTTTCTTTTGGGTCTGCTTCTCTTGCTTAGAAAGAGTTATATCTGTGAACTTTTCATACCTCTGCCTGTTTCTATTTCCACCTCTGTTCTTCTGTTTCTGCTTCCGCCTCTGCCTCTCAACTCAGAGTAGCTTAGTTGGCTACTATAACAAACTGAAAGGATGACTGGTTAAGTGGTTGCAGTTTATTGGCTTTGCTTCTTTATTTATCTGTAAGAGCTAGGAGCCATTTTGTTGACTCTGTGTTTTGTCTTGACTGGGAATGCCATTTCTTCTAGTCTTCTGATCTAGAAAATCTCATAAATTCGTTGCTAAGTAATGCTTTCTAGGAATACACTTAGTTCATACAACTGCGAAATTTCATGCATTGTTTATTTGTTTTAGAAATATAGATTATAGAAATCAGTTTTGGATACATTTAGCTAGATTGTGTGTTCGGAGTCTTTCATAAATGCCATTTGCTAATTTGTCAAATATTAATGAGTGACAATATAATATAAGTGTTGTCTCCATCTATTTTTTGTGGCTCATTTGTCAAAGATTTACTCCTTGTGAGCCTACTCGCACAAAAGGTGCTTCTGAGGCCTTATGAATCTTTGATCATTCTATATTATGTTTAGCATTTTCTTTTCTGTTTTTATGGTGACTCTTGAGCTATTGACTCTAGGTGTCAGTTGATATGTTGTACACTACTCCTTTTATTCCCTGAATGGTTTTGATTTAACCTTACTATCTTGACGTAGATCATTGACATTCAATCCGCTCAACATGGTAAAATTATTTCTTCATGCCAATTCTTGCATCCTCTATGATCTTTGTTCTTCTCATCTTTTCTTGATTGTGCTGGGGCAACTCATTTTGCCTTTCTCTTTTTTGTTTTTTGCTTTTGGGCATAAGTGCCGTGGACCGTTGAACTATTGCCAATTCTTGATTTTGACACTCGAACCAAGAAACATAAGTTTAGCCACTCAAACTTGGAAAAGGTATCAAATTTGGCCTTTCTGTTCATTTTGACTGTTAACTCTTAAATGGAAAGTGATCATGTGACACACACATGACTATTCTAGGGGCATTTTTGGAAGTTCAATAAGAAGGAAATTACTAAAAGAATTAGATTCTTTTACTTTTTCTTTCCATTTTTTCTTTTTTTTACTTCTATCATCTTTCCTAAAACATGGTGGCTGCCACCATGTTCTTCTCCTTTCTTCTTGAATTAGCTGCCACCATGCCACCTTAATTCCCTCGCTGAAACGTTGAATCTCTCTGCACCTGCTGTCTTCTTTTTTTCCCTCTCCTTCTCCCTGCTTACGTACCCCTCTCTTTTCTCTTCCTTTCTCTTATGCTGCCGCTTTGGTCGAAATATATCCAGCAAAAATCAGTGTCTAAAGCTGAAACGTTCTTTTCCTCTGATCAGCAAAATCAAGATTCAAGAAACGAAGTTATTTTTTATGCTAACATAGACTCTGATTTCCAAAGACAGTAATGGTGTCAGAGATAACAAGCCAAAGACTGTAATTGTAAAATCTGGTACTTCTCCTTGAATTCCATTATGGCTATTTTTCGTTCTCTTCATTGATGCCTTTCTGATAATGAGATCAGAGTTGCAGAGTCATTCTTAGTAAATTTTTGTACAAATTTGAGTACTTGAAATGGTTGAGGCTGATGCTGCTGCCAGTAATAGTTTGAGGGAAGAAAAATTAAAAAAAGAAAACCCTAAATGCTTGGACAAAATTTTGCTCCCAGAAATTGGTGAGGAATGATGATGGAATCGTGCCGCCAATGAGCCACATCTATGGAGGAGAAGAAGAATAAGAAAATGGTGCAAATGAGTCAGATAGGTCAAATATAGGCCATAGGAAGATTGGTAAAATGAGTCGAATGGCACTACTGCTTCTCCTCTTTTCTTTTATGAAATTATCCCTTTTCGTTAAGGATTAATGGCCCAAATGAACAGAAGGGTTGAACTCAATAACCTTTTAAAATTTGAGTGGCTAAATCTTACTTTTTTTAATTCGTGTCAAAATCGAGAATTGGCAATATCCACAGAACTTTTTGCCCTTTTTTTTGTATATATTCGTTGCTTTCCTCTTTATTTGTTGGAAATGGATGAGACTTTTTTGCTGAATGCTGGACCTTTTATGACTTTTATCTGGTTGTTATAGAATGACCTGATGTTTGAGTTGTCATTTGCACTCATCCAACCAGACACAATGGCCTTGATGCATCTCATGCTGCTGTCACCTATGCTTTGAATGTTTGTATTCCTAATAGTTATGTTCAGTCTATGTTACTGGAGCGAATATTCTTGCTTCAGTCCCAAGGCATATTGGTTATACTTCTGTGCTTTTTTTTTTTTCCCGTTTTCAGTTTTCCTACTTGCATTTTCCTGTCTGCTTTAATCAAGTTTGTTGTTGGAGTCTAGAGTACTTCCTTTCATTGTTTGTCTTTTTCTAGTATGTTATTAATCTTGACATATTGTGCTTTTTTCCCCTTGTCTTGCAATCAGTTGATCCTTGTAGGAGTTTGCTGTTCTGGGAGAGGTGATGGCTCTGATCCATATGCTGAGTTTGCCCTTCAACCATTGCCAGAGTATAGAATACCGTCTGATGGAGTAACAATGACATGTATCACTTGCACGGATAAGGGCCAAATATTTCTATCTGGCCGGGATGGTCATATATATGAAATGCAATACACAACAGGTTCAAGTTGGCAAAAACGTTGTCGTAAAGTTTGTCTAACTGCAGGTTTGGGAAGTGCCATTTCGAGGTATTCTCTTCCCTTTGTTGTCTTCCTAATAAACCTGATACCCAATTTTCTTACGCTTCGTGTGAATGGCCTTTCATACGTGTATAGAAATCTTTGTAATATTTGAAAAAGGTTCACACTACACTAGTATTTAATAAACTTTCTGTTTCTGATAGTTTCTAGATATTATCCTTGTCCTGTCTTCAGATCTTACTTCATTGAAGATCTTGGTTGTATCCACTTGTGGGATTATGGCCGTGTTATTTTTATGCAGGTGGGTTGTTCCAAGTGTATTCAAATTTGCAGCTGTTGACCCTACTGTTGAAATGGTTGTTGATAATGAGAGATATATTCTCTATGCACGAACTGAACAGATGAAAATCCAAGTCTTTTCTCTTGGACTAAATGGGGATGGGCCCTTTAAAAAGGTTACAGAAGAGAGAAATTTAATCAGCCAGAAGGACCCACACTATGGTAGTAGGCAGGCAACCGGATCAAGGGCTCCTTCTCGATCTACTAAAACATCTATTGTTAACATTTCACCTTTATCTAGCTTAGAATCAAAATGGCTACATCTTGTTGCTATTTTATCAGATGGCAGAAGAATGTATCTTACAACTGTTCAATCTGGTGGAAATAATGGTGCTCTTGGAGGTCTGGGTGGTCTTGGTGGCAATCATCAGAGACCTAGCTGCTTAAAAGTTGTAACTACAAGGCCTTCTCCTCCTCTAGGAGTCGGTGGTGGGCTTGCCTTTGGTGCTATGTCTCTTGCCGGTAGATCCCAGAATGAAGATCTATCACTTAAGATAGAGTCTGGTTATTACTCTGCGGGGACACTTGTTCTTTCAGATTCATCTTCATCAACTAGTTCTTCTCTTTTAATTGTAAACAAGGACTCAAGTACACAATCATCTTCATCAAGCGGCTTTGGAGCAGGAGTTAGAAGTACTCGTGCACTCAGGGAATCAGTGTCTTCCCTTCCCATTGAAGGTAGAATGCTTTTTGTAGCAGATGTCCTGCCGCTGCCGGATACAGCAGCCATTGTGCAGTCACTCTATTTACAACTAGAGTTCTGTGGATTTGACAACACATGGGAATCTTGTGAAAAGGCTTCTGGAAAGCTTTGGGCAAGAGGTGATCTTTCAACCCAACATATACTACCAAGAAGGAGAATTGTAGTTTTCAGTACCATGGGTATGATGGAAGTAGTTTTTAACAGACCAGTTGATATCTTAAGAAAATTATTGGAGTCCAGCTCACCAAGATCATTACTAGAGGACTTTTTCAATCGTTATGGAGCTGGAGAGGCATCTGCAATGTGTTTAATGCTGGCTGCAAGGATAATCTGTACTGAAACCCTCATAAGCAATATTGTTGCTGAAAAAGCAGCTGAAGCTTTTGAGGATCCTAGACTAGTTGGATTACCCCAGCTAGAAGGCAGTGGTGCATTGTCAAATACTAGAACTCCAGCTGGAGGATTTAGCATGGGGCAGGTTGTACAAGAAGCTGAGCCTGTATTTTCAGGTGCTTATGAGGGGCTTTGTCTATGCTCGTCGAGGTTGCTTTTACCTTTGTGGGAGCTCCCTGTTTTTATTGCAAAAAGTGGCTCATCTTCTTCAGATGCTGCCCCTGATAGCATGGTAGTTGCATGCAGACTCTCTGTTGGGGCGATGCGAATTCTTGAAGACAAAGTTCGCTCTATAGAAAAGTTTTTAAGTTCTAGAAGAAATCAGAGAAGAGGACTTTATGCTTGTGTTGCTGGTCTAGGTGATTTGACAGGTACAATTCTGATGGGGGTTGATTCAGAATTGGGTGCCAGTGACAGAAGTATGGTGCGTAACTTGTTTGGTGCTCATTCTCGGAATATTGATAACAATGAAAGTGGATCATCAAGTAAAAGGCAGCGGCTTCCTTATACTTCTGCAGAACTAGCTGCCATGGAGGTAAATTGAATTTCAGGATTTGTTCTTACTCTATTGTTGTGTATACCATAAAAACTTCACAAATGAATTGGAGTGTTCTTCAGGTGAGATCAATGGAGTGTATCAGGCAGTTACTCCTTAGGTGTGGTGAAGCCCTTTTCCTGCTACAACTTCTTTCACAGCATCATGTAACACGCTTAATTCATGGCTTTGATGCAAATTCAAGGCAAGCAATAGTTCAATTAACGTTTCATCACCTGGTGTGCGAGGAGGAGGGAGACAAACTTGCTACAAGGTTTATTTCTGCACTTATGGAGGTACTTAATATGCTGGGTTGAAAATTCCTTTCTTCAAATACATATACAGTTCTCTAACAGACTAGCCAACATTTGTTATGGTTTTTTCTTACTAGAGTATAGGCCTTTCTCTTACATGTTTACTATTGTGGGTCCAGTATTATACTGGGCCTGATGGCAGGGGCACGGTCGATGATATTAGTGCCAGACTACGGGAGGGTTGTCCAAGCTATTATAAAGAGTCTGATTACAAATTTTACCGTGCTGTTGAATGTTTGGAGAGGGCTGCAGCTACTAATGATACAGAGGAAAAGGGAAACCTTGCCCGTGAGGCCTTCAATTACCTAAGTAAAGTTCCCGAGTCTGCAGATCTGCGGACTGTGTGCAAACGTTTCGAAGATTTGAGGTCTGTTAAATCTGAATCCTATCCTCTTCTCTCTTCTGGCTTAATTGGTCTAGGATATGTACTTTCTCTTCAACCCCTTTGTTCCCCTTCTACCCCATTCCAACCAAAAAGGAAGTCCTCCTCATGACACGCTGAGGGACTTGCAGATTCTATGAAGCTGTTGTTCGCTTACCTTTGCAAAAGGCTCAGGCATTGGACCCTGCGGGTGATGCTTTCAATGAGCAAATTGATGCTGCAATCAGAGAACATGCACTTGCACAACGTGTCCAGTGCTACGAAATTATTGCAAGTGCTTTGGGTTCTCTAAAGGGTGATATTTCAAGAAAGGAATTTGGCTCTCCCATCAGACCTGTTGCTCAATCTAATCTTGATCAAGCTTCCCGTAAAAAGTACATTTCCCAGATTGTCCAGCTTGGAGTCCAATCTTCTGATAGAGTATTTCATGAGTATTTGTACCGAACATTAATTGATCTAGGCCTCGAAGATGAGTTGCTTGAATATGGAGGCCCTGATTTAGTGCCTTTCTTGCAAAGTGCTGGTCGCGAACCACTACATGAGGTTTGTCCATATTTATATGTTTTATGTTTAGTTTGTATAAGATACTGTCTAAATTTCCTCAGTCTATGCCCTTTGATAATGTCACCCATGGAAAGGGTCCTGAACTTGTTTACCTATTACCCCAAAAAAAAGGTTCTGGAATTTGTTTCAGTTTCTTGCGTCTATCCTAACAGAAAGGTTTTTATTCATTGACCATATAATACTTAGGTTCAAGCTGTTTCAGCAGTGACATCTCCAATTTCTCCACTTGGACAATCAAGTGTACCTACTCTGAAAAATCAGACAAAGTATTTTGAGCTCCTGGCACGTTGTTATGTTTTGAAGCGGCAGCATGTTCTTGCTGCTCATGTGTTGGTAAGACTAGCTGAAAGACGTTCCAATGATGAAGGGAATGCCCCTACACTTGAACAAAGGTTCATTCTTCTCTTAATGAGAGCTATTTATATTCTCTTAGTCATTCAATGCTATATCACAAGTCGTGTATTCTTGAATACCTGGACATGTAAATGATATTGCAATACCAGTATGCAATGGAAATCTATAGAAAAATTTGTTTCTTTGGGGAAGAATAGTTAAAATTCAATTCAAAAGAAATATTTTGGTACTCTGAATTAAATAATATGGAAACCGCTATATAATATTTAACGCAAAAATTCTGCAGGTTAATAAAGTTGACTGTGTCCTTTTTCTTCCAAAACTTCGTAAGAATTCTTGTTAAGATACTTGATCAGGAAGAACATAATAGTTTTATCTCTCACTTGAACTGTGTATACACCAGTATGTGCCCATGTTTTTCATGTTTTCTTATGGTCTGATAAGTATGGTTATAGTATTTTTTTGACTCTCTGGTATTTTAGAAGGCAGTAGGCTATTTTCCGTGCTTATTGTTCTTCTTTGCCTATCAGTGAACAAAATTAACCTATGTTTTACAGATCATTACCTATTGCATTATGTGCAGAGAACTGGTTGCACCTGCAATTGTTTCTTCATTCTCTACATTCTTATGCCCTTTTTCTCTTGCTGTGAACATTTGCTGGTGGGGAGGATTATTTCTAGTTGGTATTTTAGTTGCTTGAGTTCATATGTCTGCTTCTGGTGCAAGGATTATTTCTAGGGATATGTCTGTTTGTAAATAGAGATCTGTATGGCTCACTGCAGATTCCGGTGTTTATGATGTTGGGCGATCTGGAACTTCATTCATGTGATTTCCTGTTGGTTGATTAAAGCAATGATAGCAACAACTAATTCAAGGAATATTTTTTTGCTGCCAAGTTAACTTGGGTGCATAATTTTTTCTGAAGTGGTCTATATTATTGGATTTAAGGGATTCACATCTTGGCTGCATATTGAAACTTCATTTTAGGATCATGGACTTTTCGTAGAGCATTTAATATCTTTTCCTTTTCTTTCCTTGTACTTTTGGAAGTAATATCGTTTTCAAGTCAAGAAGTGCAAATATGGGCATGGTAATATTTGTGTAGGAAAAACCAGATCTGGGGTGCATTGGCTATTACAAACATGGAATTTTACCATATAGAGAATTATATTTGCTCAAATAGGTTGAGAGTAAAAACTAGTGTATAATCTGTTGATTAAGGGAGGGGGGGGGGGGGGGAATGGTATAAAGGTCTTGAATCTCTTGTTTTGAGAGTTTAACTTTACTAAAATACAAGTTACATGTGCACGTGGTCTTCTAAATTTTCAAAGGGATTTTTTTGAGGATATCTTTAAAATGATAAAATAATTTGTGTGGTGAGGTAGTTCAAGTAGTTGGAAATACTGGATATTCTGAAGCATGAAGCAGGAATCCTCTTTGGAGTTGCAATAGGTTGATATTGTGGCTTATGCTATGTATTTGTTATCCACCATATATTGTAAAGAAATTTTCAATTGATTCTTTTTGTCAGAATATTTTAAGCAAAATCTAGCAAATATTGCTTTGAGAATGTCTACATACTGTCTTCAGGGCACCAGTTTTGCAGTGGAACTGATTTTCCATGTCTGTCTCAAAGGGTGTTTATAATGTTTGCAGTGATTCTAGGTAACTCTTCTTGAGTGTTCTTTTCTTATAGGTCTCAAGTGGGGGCCAATGTGCGTACTATGCTGGTAGTTCTGTAAATCTTTACTAAAAGAACCTAAAATATAAGCTCTTATCTTATCTGATATCTCTCTTCTAGTCCTCCTTGGAATGTCAGAAAATTTAAAGCCTTTAGTAAGGAATGTAGCTATTTGTACAATATGATTATACATCTGCTGGATACTTCTTCTGTGGTACATAATTATTAGTCTCTTCTTTCCAGAACTGGACATCTTCTCTGATGTTTGACTTAATTTTGTGTATCACTTAGAAAAACCTAAATATGAATTTCTTTTCTTTAAAAATTTGCTAATATTACACAAAATCATTGGAAAAACTACTGAGGTCAACGGCATTCCATTGGGAATGGGATTAATGCTAATATGCTATGGTGTTTACCTCATGATACCAGCTCAAACTTCAGATGTTGTCAACTATGAATTGCGTCTAGATCTAAGCCCTCCTGCAATTTGCATTTTTGTATAGTGCATTTATTTCACAGCTTTAATTGTAATACAATCATCTTAAGCCATACTTGCTAAAGATTCTAATGCATCCATAGTCTTTTAATAAGTTGTGCTTTTGTTCAACATTCACCAACAGTCTTACTTGAACAGCGATCTGTATGCTTGGTGCAAAAGTGGACTCCACTTCCCTATCCCAAGTCTGTTTACATAGTTGAGTTAATGTCTGTTTACATAGTTGAGTTAATGTCTTCCTCCCTAATAGCAGGATTATCACATGAATTGCATTCTCTTTTGTTGATGCCAGGTGTCAGTACTTGAGTAATGCTGTGCTTCAGGCAAAAAGTGCAGCTGATGCTGATGGTATGGGTGGTCCTGCTCGTGGTTCTCTTGACAATGGGCTTCTGGATTTGCTTGAAGGAAAACTTGCTGTCCTTCAGTTCCAAATAAAGATCAAAGAGGAATTAGAAGCTGCAGCCTCTAGACTAGAGGCTTCTCCTAGCACATCTGAATCTGCTCCAGGTGACTCGCAAGAAGAAAACAATCTTTCATCCATCCCCGCTTTCATCAGAACAATACGAGAAAAGGCCAAGGAATTGTCATTGGATTTGAAGAGTATTACTCAACTATACAATGACTATGCTGTACCTTTTGAACTTTGGGAGGTATGTTGTTGAATTGCTCAAAAACTCTCATCCCTCTGCCCCTTTCAGCAAGCATTAGTAACTCCTCCATTCTTCCTATCACTTCATCTGTTCTTTTTCTGAGTTGTTCTGTGCCTTTGGGGAGGATTTTGTAACTTTATGTGGTAGCTGAGAGAAATGGGTTAATGGAATTCTGCAATAATAACATGTATACTTCTACAATAGACAAATTGCATCATTCTTCTACAAAACCAATACTTTTGGATGAGGCAATATTCACTTTGGCTACAGAGCAATAGAAAAGTTTTCGGTTCAATTCTGTGCTACTCATTAGGAGGGTGTGCATCTGGTAATCCTAGTGAAAGAATCCAAACTGCTGTGAGGAGGGTGTAATAAGTTTACTTAAATCGTTGAGGTTTTTGTACAAATTTAAGGACTCGCGTAACTAGACCTGCTATTCATGAGTGTCACTATTAGCTGCTGTAGGTATCTTATTTTTCTCTCTTTTCCCATTCTTCCATGCTGGCTTCCTGCATGCTACATTTAGAATGTGTCGGAAAATAATATATGCTTATGAGATTCCTCATGCATTATAAAGGAAGACGTAAGAAGCTTTACACAACACCCCACTTGAATCAAAAGCATAAAGTGGGAATTCTAACACACCATGCTAATGGCAGGATAAAACTAGGGTATTTTACCTCAAATCATATGATACAGTGAAGAGCACTTAGCTATTAAGGCACCAAAACCACTTAATTCTCGTCATCTATAATTGGCTTGTGAAATCAAAAAGAGTACAACAAATTCAAGTCCTTCAAATCTGCAAGTCTTAGTCTACTAGATGGCTACAACCATCAGTTGTACACAATAATAGTAGACTCGTAAACATCATCCACAATCCTAGACCGCTTTCTCATTGCAAGACAATATTTTATACCGTAACTCAGGATGCTAATGCATAAGCCAAGATGGATATCCTTAGCATTTCAAAGGTGTAATGATTTTCTACATATCCATGAAAAATCTAAGAGGATGAAAGAGCCCAGAAGCTATTTCACCTTAAATTACAGTGTACTCGTTTTAACCATAATAACCGGATAATAACAGAGAAGCTGTTTCTTCTTTTCCTTCTATACAATGAAATTCAGTTCTTCATAAACTCTGGGCTAGCAGCATGAGGGCGTACTAGTGATGCCCATTTCTTCGATTCATTCTTCCTTTGTTTTTGTGGTTTGCAGATGTGTCTGGAAATGCTGTATTTTGCTAGCTATTCCGGTGATGCTGATAGTAGCATTGTGAGAGAGACTTGGGCTAGACTCATTGATCAGGCTCTTTCAAGGGGTGGCATTGCTGAAGCTTGTACGGTATTAAAAAGAGTTGGTTCCCGGGTTTATCCTGGAGATGGAGCGGTCTTACCTTTGGATACATTATGTCTGCACCTTGAGAAGGCTGCTTTGGTAGTGTCTATAACAAACTGCCAACCCCAGTTCTCTTCCCAACATTGCATGATTTAATTATATAGATGTTTTTACCTTTTCCTTGCCCTTTTATTTTTCCAAAGGAAGACAAAAAGGTCTGCTTGTTTGAGTTTGAGTTCTCTGGAACAAATAGTTTTCTAGGCATTATGACTTTTTCTTCTGATATTGTTGTTTTGTCGTGATATTTCCTTGTAGGGGCAAGTGGCCTCAGGGGTCGAAGCTGTTGGAGATGAAGATATTGCAAGAGCTCTTTTAGCTGCTTGCAAGGGTGCAGTAGAACCTGTACTGAATACTTATGATCAATTGTTATCCAGTGGAGCAATTTTGCCATCTCCAAATCTAAGGTTACGCCTTCTCCGCTCCGTGCTTGTAGTGCTCCGGGAATGGGCAATGTCTGTCTTTGCACAGAGAATGAGTACAAGTTCTGTTGGAGCTTCTTTAATTCTTGGTGGGACATTTTCATCCGGGGAAACTGCTGCTATTAATCAAGGGGTTCGTGATAAGATTACAAGTGCAGCAAACAGGTTTATTCTGCTGCTTCTCTGTTTTCTTGATTAAGTAGGATTTAAGTCCATCTTCTCTCTAATGTAAAAAATAGAGGAAGTGGAATTATGATATCTTCGTAATGATATCTAAAAGTTTTTCAAGAGAAGTGCTGCTAGAAGTTGGCTAAGAAGTTCAAGTTTGTGTAAGATATTTCTTGCTGTTAATGAGACATACAAAGTATAATCTGTTGCAAACCCATAGGCACCACTACCATGCAGCAAAGAAAATAATTAATTGATTTCTCCTCCTCACAAAAGTGTCCACTGTTTTCAAAGAATCTGTTAAAATCCTGATCAACTCAGCTAGGCACATTAAAACATACAAAATCTTTCCATGGAGCTAGCTTTTGTTCTCCGTCCATCTTATTTTCTTTCTTGTGAAATGGTTATATACATCTTTGTCGATATGCTGATTTCTTCCTTGTACCATCTTATTCTTCAAGAATTTCCATTCAGAAAATTTTGCCACTTTGAACCTCTCATAATTATGTTATGAAATGGTTCTCATGTATTTGAATCTGTTAATTGTCTGATGTAAATTGCCCACTTAATGTTCGAGCATCTGAGTAGCAGTTAAAGTGGGGCAAAGGGCCATAACCTGTGCACTTATTAGGCTTGAGGTCTCGTGGACTACCTTACCTGTTGATGAATTCTGTTGGATGTTGAAGATCGCTTTCTAATTCTAATATCATATGACATATTGAATTATTCAAATAAATTCCCTTTAAGTTATTCCGTTAGGTTTCTTGTCTAAGTCTATGTTGGTTTTTCTTAATCTGGATAAATTGTATTGATTTTTAAAACTGGAAACGGATGGATGCTTATTGATTCGATTGACAGGTATATGACTGAGGTGAGAAGGTTGCCTCTTCCACAGAGTCAAACTGAAGCCGTCTCCCGAGGTTTTCAGGAGCTTGAAGAATCACTCTTAAGCCCTTATCCATTCGACCGGTTTTGATCTGTGTTCTATGCTGTTGTCACAATAGTGTTTCTCTCTTTCACATTATTTTTCTGTAGAATGTTTATCTTCCCATAATTTATTTTATCAAATAACATAGCTTGTTTTCTCTCAAATTTGTACTTAGCTTGTAGATTTTACATTCACTGGCAGACGTGTTTTTGTGTGAGTTGATTTCACATTGTGAAGAGACCAATCTAATAACCCTGTAGCTTCCTTTGGTTTCTGTTCATCAGCCATTGAAACTATCACCAAGAGAGTAGGATCAAGATGGTTAATTTTTATTAATTTTTTCTTGATAATGTTTGATTGTATTAAAAAAAATCATATTTTAATAGTCCAATGTGTCAATTATTCTCTGCAAAATATTTGTCTACTCGAGAAAATACATTTGTTTCGATACTCACTGGTAGATTCACATTTGCTATGCCGTTGGTAAAAAATATGCTGTAAGCGTGAAAGTATATCTACAAAATTTGTTGACAATTTTCACGTGAAACAACATAAGGTTGGTTCTTCCTTTTGTTGAATTCAGAAGTAACTAATTTCAAAGACTCAAAAGCTGACTCTAATTCTCATCTCATAATTCTCGTTGGAGTGAAAAGCAGGAAAAAAAAAAAAAAAACAAAAGAACTCGTATATATGTGTTGTGAAAGGGGAAAGGCCCCTTTCGCCACTGAACAAGTTTCACAAAAGTAGTTCTTCCATATTTTCATGGCTACTCCAGAAATAGAAAGTGCAATTCTTTTCTGTTTAGTTGTCCTCACCCTCTTTCATGGTCAAGAATGTAACTATTGATGAAAAAGGGAAAAAGAAGAAAAGAAAAATTTCAACTCATGCAATTTTTGGTGGATAAGTTTAGAAAGAAGTAGGAGGATGGAAGCAATAAACCCTATCTCGCGCTGCCAGGGTCCTTTTGGTTCGAACATCCACCTCAACTATTCCTTTCTATGCCATGCATTCTGGGGTTCTACTTTGAGTGATCTGGAACGTGTGAATAGGATGTTTCCATGGGGGTAGTTCGTCTTAGCAGAGGAAGTTACAGTTGGTGGCTAGGGATAAAGTCTACCTCCTTGGAGAATCATGGAGGTTTAGATCTGTGAAAACTCAAAGAACTAAAAATGACCTCTAGCACGGGAACTTCACATGAAAAGGAAAACTACGTGGGCTAAGGTTCTTTGTTAGAAATATGGCTGTTATTGGGAGAATAGGAGATGCATGGGAAAATTGGGTAGCTCAATTGTGTGGTGCGGTATATCCAAAGGAATCCCGTTACTCATGTCTATGGTGAAGTGGCGAATGGGTGACGGAGAACTTGAGAAGTTCTGGACAGATTCCGGACTTTTTGACCGTTCCCTTATGGAATTATCAATCAAACAAGTACTAGAAGATGCGCTCAACTGTCTAGTGAATCACTACTGGAATGCAAATTCTAGGTGGAGTTTACTAAACATATCATAGTACCTTCCAACAGAGGTTCAGATGAAATTGATGCAATTGGTGATTCGGCCATTGAAGAAAGATGCTATGATACGCTCGATTGGTGGGAGATTGCCTATCTGTAAGGGCTATGATTAGCTCTGTAGCTCAAGTAATGCAAGGCGGGTAACAAGAATTAGAAGTAGTTATAGGAATTTAAGGTTCCAGAGCGTCAATCCTTTACTCTTTGGCGGGCCAGACATGAGAGGTTGCCACTGTCTTGAAACCGAAGGAAGATAATGACGATTGGAACCGGAGGAAGATAATGATGACCTGTCGGATACTGAATCAACCATTACTAAAAATTAGTTCGATATTTTTTCTTATTAAATAATTGTTAAGAATAAGTAGCGAGTGATCACTTGAGTTATAAGGAACCTGTTTAATTTTTTTGAAGTTTTAGTGAGGTTCACTTCTTTTCATACTCCCATTTGACTCTTTATGGAATAGCAATCATGAAATAAGATGTTAAGTTTCATTATTATTGCTAGAATTGTCACCTTATGAGTTTTGGAATATTAGCTACAATACAATTAACCTTACGCTTAATATTATTATAAGAATATCGAATTAGGATTTATGTTAATAATTATACATCGATATATAGATAGCGAACCGCAGTTGACATGGGCAAATTAGGGAGGTGCTTGAGGTGAACGCTGATACTAGGGAAGAGACGGAAATACCCCTAGCTCAATGGGGGCAACAAACTCGTCCACAAGGAAGGACTGAAGAGGGTCAAACTAGTCAACTTAAAGTTGCAAGGGCTTCCTTTTCAATAATTCTACTAGATATATCTGCTACTATTAATCTGATGGCTCAAGTTGTGCAGAACCAGCAACGTATACTAGATGACCAACAGAGGATACAACAACAGCAGCAATAGCAACAAGCTCAATCATCAGCCCAAAGAAGCAAATATAGTGCTTGGGCAATCTACGAACTGATGAAGAAAGCAAATGTACCCACCTTCGCAGCGAGCATTGATTTGAAAGTGCTTGAGAAGTGGCTTTGGGATGTTTAGCTCAATTTCAATATTATGGACGTGCCAGATGAGATAGAAGCGAGGGTGGTGTTACTCTTCCTCGTAGGCAAGGCAGAGAAAAGGTAGAGTGGCTCGGCGGCACCAATTTATGCACCACTAGAACATTGTCTTACATGGAAAACATTTAAGAAAGTGTTCATGGACTATTTTTTTGGGAAACACAGAGGTTGGAGAAGTAAAGTCAATTCTTCGATTTGTAGAAGAGGATAACATGACGGTGTCAGAATATGTTGGAAAGTTTAATGCTCTTGGAAAATACACTAGGGTAATAATGAGCGATCATAACATGAAGAAGGTAAGGTTTTATATTCCCGAAAAGGAGGAGTTTCTTTTCCAGAGTGAAACTAAGGGACGTAAAACAACCTTACCACATATAATTTCTTCTGTTCGAGCATATTGATTATTGAGGAAGGTGTGTGGGATATCTCACTTGTGCAATTGAAGAGAAGAAAGATATTTTGAAATTAGAAGAGATTCTAGTAGTCAAGGAATATCCAGACGTGTTTCCTAAGACGTTGCCAAGGTTACCTCTAGAGAGAGAGATTACTTTTGAGATCAATCTGAAACCAGGAACATAACTGATATCGAAAGCACCATATAGGATGGCTCATACAGAGCTGAAAAAGTTAAAAACCCAACTTCAAGAACTTCTTGATATGAAATTCATTTGGCCGAGTGTATCACTTTGGGGAGCACCAGTGTTGTTTGTTAAAAAAGGATGGGAGTATGAGGCTATGTATAGACTATAGAGAACTTAATAAAATCACTATCAAGAATAGATACCCATTGCCTAATTGATGATTTGTTTGATCAACCTAAATGGGCCAAGGTATTCTATAAGATTGACTTATGGTCGGGCTATCATCAATTTAGGATTAAGAATCGTCAACTTAGGATTAAGAAGGAAGACATTCTAAAGAATACATTCTGAACTCGTTATTGGCACTACAAGTTTTTGGTGGTGCCTTTCAGCTTGATAAATGTTTCGATGACGTTCATGGACTTAATAAATCTGATATTCAAGCCGTTTCTGAATAAGTTCGTTGTTATTTTCATTGATGATATCTTAGTGTATTCTCCTTCAGAGGAAGAACATGTTAAATACCTTCAGATCATGTTACAAATACTGAGGGAGAAGAAACTCTTCATTAAACTTAGCAAGTGTAAATTCTAGTTGAAAAGCATAACATTCTTAGGACACGTAATATCAGAAGTGGGAATATCAATCGATTCTAAGAAAATTGAGGCTGTGGTAGCTGGCCAAGACCTACCAATGTTACTGCAATACATAGCTTCTTAGGACTAACTGGCTTGTAATGCCCTTGACTTAGTTGACACAAAAAGGTATAAAATTTATTTGGAGTCCAACTTCTGAGGAGAGTTTTCAAAAGCTAAAACAAAAATGGGTCACGATACCAATCCTCACCTTGCTGATCGAATTGGGAGGATTTACAATCTACAATGATGCTTCGAAGAACAGGTTAGGATATGTGTTAATGCAAAACTATTGCGTGATCTTGTACGCATCACGACAGTTGAAGATTTATAAATAGGATTACCCGACGCATGATCTTGAGTTGGCAGTGGTCATCTTTGCCTTGAAGATTTGGAGGCACTATTTGCATGGGAAGTAATACGAAGTATTTAATGACCATAAGAGTCTAAAATATATCTTTACCCAGAAAGAATTAAATATGCAACTGTGATACCCCCAAATTCTTCGCTAGGTTTCACTGCGGCTGAGTAAGGTACCAGCATGCCTCTTGGCACTGATGTATGCAAATACGAATCGCGTTTGGAGAAAAAAGAAGGAGAAAAATATACATATAAATATAATACAATTATAGAAAATATCGGTGGAAATACATAAATATATAGGTAGATCTTGTATCTTATATTATCCAAATTTAACATTCATTTATAGATAGTTGTAAAACAAACTTCTTTCTCTCTATCTGGTGAGAGGTAACAAAAAAGGTACGAACTGATCAAACACATATGTGAGCCTCTCCACGAGCTAACTCTGAAGCGAATCAAAGAATCACTACTTTGATTCATGGTTTAAATCATCTAGAAAAAAGTATTAAAAATATGTGTGAGCTGAAAAGCTCAGTAAGTTCATGTGCGTGATGGTGTGTTTAAAAAATATTAGATTTTTAAAATATGAGGGTAGATGCGTATGCACAGTAATTCAAAAGTATTTTATATTCATATAAGTTTTTTTGTTTCAAAATAATGCACAAATCTCATGATCAGGTTTTGGACTTAGTTGGAAAGTCTGAGCAAATCAAGACACATCAACATAGCTTCTCAAACCAAAATTTCTCAAACATAACAAATATTCAGATTCTAGCTCAATGGTAGAATTACCGAAGCCAATAACAGGGTTATCAAAATTTAAATCCCGACATCCCGCAGTCAATACCAGCCATACACTAGGACGAGCGTTCGATTTTACAAACTACCTTATGCCTCCCCAAACAGAAACCAAGCTAAGTATCTGGGGTATTTGCCAGTCCAATCCTGGTGATCAACCTTAATATTGAATCGCTACTAACTTGCTGTTAAGTGATCGCAGAC
Organism: Rauvolfia tetraphylla; assembly: GCA_030512225.1. Lineage (NCBI taxonomy): Eukaryota > Viridiplantae > Streptophyta > Magnoliopsida > Gentianales > Apocynaceae > Rauvolfia > Rauvolfia tetraphylla. Next base: position 8,720,234 of record JAJQKT010000059.1, read on the forward strand.
AGATAAACGCAGTACCAGTTGGGCCACACCCTGCCTGACATACTACGCCTCCTTTCAAGTGGATCCACAATCTAGAGTCTGTGCGTCTACGCTAGCGAAAGAGACCCTAATTCGAGGGACTAGCCACGTATAGTGCAATCCGCCGACGCTTCAGGCTCAAATCATAATCCAGTCACATCATATTCCAAATCACAATATATTCAAATCATATCTGGTCAGGATGAAGTTTTATGCAACTTTTCAAATATAAAGGCCACTTAAGTAGCCATCCAAATGAATCCAAATACATAACCAAATCCAATTTCAACATAACTTCACAATAACAACCGCCCCGCCAGTCCAAACATATAGATGCAAGTTTTTCCAAATATGCCATGAAAATGCACATGACTTTCCAAAATTACAAAATAAAATATTTTTCGAAGATTACTTGCATTTCTAGATAATGTTCAAATACTATAAGATTTTAAATCATATAAATACCTATTTGGAGTACTGCTCCGAAATATTTCTAATGCACAAGTTAAAATATATTGTGGAGAACCTCTCTAATTTAAAACAAGTAAGTAAAGTAATTCTCGTGGAGAACCTCTTCAACTTAAAAATAAGTAACTAAAGTAATCCTCAATATATATATATATATATATATTGATAGTACTAAAAATATAGTGAGCCTTAATTTGTAAACCCACCTGGTAACAAGTGTTAGAGTTATTTGCTATCTTACGAAAAATGCGAATTTCCTACAAATCCAAATAGCTAACACTTGGTCGAAAATCCTGAAGATGGTAAATTCTAAGTTATCGAACGAGCATCCCTCGGATATTCTAGATGTAAGTCTAAACCTAAACTTATGACTATAAAAATAATCAATTATTAAATACTCCACAACCATATATTCTTATAAATAGTCATAAGTATAATTATCATTATATCATCATAAAATAATACAATAGTATTATTATTATATTCTCAAATATTTATATATATATATATATATATATATATTAATAAAATTTCACAAATACTAAATTTTCTCAAATACTAAATATTAAATATTCAAGATAGTGAAAATTTAGAATAAAAATATCACTTTAGGAGAATGAAAATATCACTTTAATTTAAATAGTAAATCTCAATATTTAACCACCTTCAAATCTATTTTAAATTCTAAAGGATAAATATTTGCAGCTAAAAAAAATGTAACTCAAGCTAAACTAAAACAAAAACATTAAATCAAAATATATTAACTTTACTAAACAAATAATTTTGACCACAAATCTAAGAAAACCATAAAAAAAACTAAAACAATCACAAATAAATTATAGAAGATCTTACCTTAATTACTAGGAAGAACTTGGAGCAAGAAAAAGAAAAGAAAAATAACCAAGAGAAAAAAGAAAGATGCAAAAGAAATCTATGAACTAAAAAGGAGAAAAACAAACCAGAAGAAAGGAACAAGAAAAGGAAGAATGAAAGACAGCAACAAATAATAAAGGAAGACACCGGCAAGGAGAAGAGAAAAAAAAAAGGAAAGAAAGAAAGCAAGCAAGAACAAGAAAGAATATGCCAATAAAAATGAATAAAAAAATTGCTATATAAAGGGAGAGAAATTCGGTTACTAAGGCGGTGGAGAAAGCCGAAGGAGGCCTAGTCAAACGGCTAGTGACATGCATGTCACTTGGCTATTGGCTCTTTTTTTTAATTTTTTTATTTTTTTTAATTTTTTTACAAAACTTAGAAAATTCTAGAATGTTCAAGAATAGTAAAAAATGTGCAAGATTATATTCTAAAATATTTTTAAAAATAAATTAAACTAAATCATGATAGTTTTTTTTTCAAATGCTTTATATATATATAAAAATTATAAACCACACTTCAAAACAAATATGTCTAAACCGTCTCTAGAGTGGGGTGTTACAGCAGCAACGTCGATGGATAGAGTTACTTAAAGATTTCAATTTGAAAATAAGCTACTATCCCAGAAAGGCTAACAAGGTTGCCAATGCCTTAAGCCACAAAATCGTAGGAACTTTATCAGTGTTGATCACTCAACAAGAGCAGCTAAGTTTCCAGTTGGAAAGTTAGAGATCGGGATAGTAGAGTCAACTAAAGAATGCTTAGCAGCTCTAGTGATGCAACTAACCTCAATCGAACACATCAAAGTTGCTCAAGAAAAGGATGAGTAACCAGAGAAATTGAAAGAAGTGATAAAAAGTCCTTAAACTGACTTTAGAATTGATGATGATTAGAGTGTGTGATTTCATGGAAGACTTTGCATACCCAATAGTTCAGAAGTGAAAAGAAGAGTCTTAAGTGAGGCTCATAACTCTAAACTTTCTATCCATCTCGGCGGATCTTAAATGTATCGATTTGTAAAACAACATTTTTGGTGGAGTGAAATAAAATGAGAGATAGCAAAATATGTATCTAGGTGCTTAGTGTGTCAACAGGTAAAGGTAGAGCATCAACACCTTAGGGGTTTACTTAAGTTGTTAGAGCTGCCTGTGTGAAAATGGGAGCATATCGCTATGGATTTCGTCACGGGGTTACCTAAAACAATGGCTGAAAAAGATACTATTTGGGTGGTAGTAGATAGGTTAACTAAAACTGCTTACTTCTTACCTATGAAAATTATGTCTAGCATGGGTGAATTAGTGAAGTTGTACATGGAGTCAATAGTCTAACTACACAGGGTCCCTATAAGCATCGTGTCTAATAGGGATCCTCGATTTGTCTCTCGATTTTGGAAGAGTTTTAATCAAGAAATGAGGACTACACTAGCTCTCAGTATTGTTTTCTACCCTCAAATGGATGGAAAATCTGAGAGAATAATTCAAACCTTAAAGGCTATATTACGAGCTTGTGTCCTTGATTTTAAAGGGAGTTGGATAGAATATTTGATGTTCATCAAATTTTCATACAACAATAGCTACCAAGCTAGTATATAAATGACATCTTATGAAACTTTGTACGGAGGGTAGTGTAGATCACACACTTGTTGGGATGAAGTAGGGAAGAGATTGGTTACTGGTCCAAAACTTGTACAACTTACCCAGGAGAAAGCATTATTAATTCAGGAGCAGCTTAAAGTAGCATAGGATCGGCAAAAGAGTTGGGCAGACAATAAGAGGAGGCCTTTAAATTTTGAGTGTGGGGAGAAAATATATTTGCGTGTATCGCCAACGACAACGAAAGGAATTATGCATATTTGCAAGAGTGGTAAATTGAGCCAGAGGTATATTGGACCTTTGAGATCCTAGAAAAGGTAGGATATATCATACCGTATGTCAAGGTTCAATAGTCAAACCACACTCCAAGAGAAGCAACTTGGGAATTGGAGGAAGAAGTGAAGAAAAATTACTCACACCTCTTCATCGAGCATGGTTCGTAAGCTTCAAAGACGAAATTCTTCTAGGGGGGTAGAATATAATATACGACCCAAAATTTGGCTCCCCAAATAGTTGAGGTAAAAAAATAGAATGGGTATATTTTTGGAGGGCTTAAGTTACAATTTAAAAAGTGTTATTTAACTTAAAAGCTCCTTAGGGTTAGCAAACGTTTTTGAGGGTTAAAGAGAAAAGGTCTGACAAAAAGTTCTTTCAGTGGCAGCTGTAGACGACGATCTTGGAAGAGTCAATACTAGTGAGGAAGCGACTCCGGAATCTACCGGCGAAGAGGTAGAGGGAGAATATTAGAAGGGATTAGCGAGGTACGCACAATTTAGAGTTTGAAATCCACAAGTAGTTTAATCTCTTCGTCTAAACTAGAAAAAAAAAATATTTGAAGAACGTTTCAATGGTTTGTGTTTATGATGTTACCGCAGAATAAATTATTTGTTTATGTGTTAAAACTTTCATCTTTGTTTTGGTATGATACTCATTAGATTTAGTTGTCGAGAATATTTTGTAAACCTATTCTGTTCTGACCCTCTTAATGAGAAAATTTTTGTTTTGTTCTGGTCACTCTAGAGGGATTATTCGAGACCTATCATAGCATTATTTGTCTCTTGTTCTTTTATTATTTTTTTTGTCAGTCATTTTGTGCTAAGCAACTTTGCGCTTTTGATGTCGAAATTAATATATTCATTAATTGCTATTAGAAAAATATATATACATGTATTTTGATTGCTTGCATAAATTGAATTCTTGAGAAAAGAATGGCTCATTAGTCTAAAATTCTTGTGATTGTAGTTGTGTTTGACCGGTAATTGATAAATTGAGTCTATATGGTTCCAATTTCCAAGTCAGTAATGATTCGGTTGAATCAAGTTGTCTTCAAAATATTATGTCTCCGCCTCTGTTATGCCACTGGAATGAACTGCATTGGAGAAAAAAAATTCGGGCTACAACGTTTTGCCTAGCGGAACGCTGGGCTAGTTGTAACACTTAGCCTAGCATATTACTAGATTGGTGGCTAGCATTCAGCCCAGCAGGGTTGGCTGCAGTACTCGGCCTAGCAAATTCTTGGGCTGATGGCTAGCATTTCTACTAAGCTACTGCCCAGTTGAAAGTTGGGCCACGTCCCAGCAAATATGGATAGATTACCCCAGCTATTGTTAGGCTCTGCCATGGGCTACTATTTAGGCAGTCTGGGGGAAAAAAGGAGATTTCTGTCATGTTTTATTTATATATATATATATATATATATTATTTATTACTCAATTTTTTTTTTAAAAAATTATTCTTTTAAGAACTTGATTTTTTCCTATTAAATTTTTTTTGATCCTTTGGTAGATCAGCGATTTAACTACTTATTGAGTGGTAGCTCACTCCTTACTGAATTATTTTTCAGAGAATGATTTTGAGGACTTCAAGAGTTTCGATGAGGAATACTAAGGAGCAATATCAAGAACTGGAGGTGGAGTGCGATTTCTTCAATAGTCAATTGAGATTGAAGAATAGTATTTTGGGATAGTTTTGTAATAAAAAAATTTGAGATATTTTATTTAAATTTTTTAATGTACTTTAAAGATTATTCAGTGTTGATCTCAGATTTATTTAAATGCATTTGATTAAGTTAGTATTCTATGTTGGTAAGGACCTTGTGTTTCTGTATTATGATTTGGGAACGCGGTCATGTTGTACTTCGGTAACGAGGTCTTTAACCCAGTTTCGGGGTATAACAATCTGCCTTGATCATCAAATCTGGCAATGCCAATGGAAGAAGATTGTAGCTAATGTTGCTGCTCTAAAGAAGTAGAAATTGTTCGACAACCGAGCATTCCATGCTCTTTTAAGATATTGAGAATGTATTTGTGCTGGCTTAATAGGAGACCTTTGGGTGTCATAATAGCTTCAACACCCAAGAAAAACTTGAAATGGCCCAAGTTTTTGATGGAGAAGGCTTTATCTAACTATAGCTTGACTCGATGAACCACTGCAACTGAATTCCCCGCAAGGAAAATGTCATCAACGTACACTAAAGCTGTTACAGAAAGACTTCTGCGCCAGTAAATGAACAAAGAATAATATGCCTTTGATTTATAAAACTGAGTATCATAAACTCTTGGGTAAAACTATGGTGCCAATTTTGTGAAGATTATTTTAATCCATAGAACGATCTCTTTAGATGATAAACTCTGGTTTCCCATTACTTGGCAAACCCCTGTGGAATCTTCATATGCACTTCTTCATCAAGGTCACCATGAAGAAATGTATTGTTCACATCTAGTTGATGATTGATCTAGCCTTTAACAGCTGCTATAGCCAATAGAGTTTGAGCAGTTACCAATGGAATGCTTTCCTAGAGGTAGATGTTGCAACTCCCACATTTCATCAGCTTCTAAAGCTGTAATCTCCTTCTGTATCACCTCATGCCAACATGCATGCTTAACGGCCTGTGAGAAGTACCGTGGCTCATCATGATTAGTGATGGCAAAAAAGAAAGCTTTGTGTTTAGAGAGAAAACCCTTGTATGAAAGGTAACGTGCAAAAGGATATACCTTGGATGTTTCTGACAAAGATGGCTAAGACTGTGCAGCTAAGAAGAATGGAAGACTTGTAATGTAATCAACTAGATACTTAGGTCATGTTTTGACTCTCTAGTTGAACCTTCGTCCATTAGATTGATTCTCAGTGTTTGAATTTATGTAGGAATTAGAAGGTTGAGATGTAAGATTCTCAGGTTCTGAGGACTGATAAACCAGGACAATAACTGAGCTGGGGAGACATCTTCCTGCAACCCTTCACGCTTACAACTGGCTTCCTAACGTGGAGATGAAACATCTAATAGTGGAACGTTATCATAATAACATGCACGATCCTCAAAAAATATTTATGGTGACTTCAGCGACTCACCTCCTTCTACATAAGAAAATTTATCTTTCACAAAGTGCACATCTCTAGAAAAAAGAAATTTTCTTCGAAACAAGATCATAGATTATGTACCCTTTTTTTTTGGGTTGCTCTGATACCATATTGGATATATATTAACTTAACTATTCTTGATTAGTAGGATATCCTAAGAAAATCCTTGGTTTGCCCTTCTCATCGAATTTATCTACAACATTCTTATTATGTGCGTAGGCTATGCAACCAAAGACCCGTATATAGGCCTAAGAAGGTTTAATACCAAACAAATTTGATATAGAGTTTGGCTATTTAAAACCTTTAAACGCAACCGATTAATGATGCAGACTGAAATGAGTATGCATTCTCCCCAAATATAAACTAGTGACCATGCTTTAAATCGTAATACCCTTGCCATTTCAAGTCTGTGCCTATGTTTTCTTTCCACTACTCCATTTTGTTGTGGGGTGTAAGGACAAGAAGCTTGTGGAACTATACCCTTCTCTGAATAAAAATTCATCAATTTGTTAGATGTGAATTCTCTACCATTATCACTTTGTATTTTCCTTATGTGAATACCAACTGAGTTTCAACCATATTATAGAAATGAGGCAAGAGATGATGAACCTTTGACTTTCTTTTTAACAAATAAACCCAAAATCCTCTACTATAATCATCAACTAAAATGAGAAAATAATGTGCTTCAGATGTTGATGGAGTTTAATATCCTCCTAACACATCACAATGCAAAAGTTCAAAGCAACTGCTTGTTTTTATTTTACTACGTTTAAAAGGTAATCTACTTAAATTTGCCCTCAAACAAGAATCAGAGGATTATAACCAACATTTTCGACATTACATATATGCTCTAACTTCTCTACTGAAGTATGTCCCAACTTTTGGTGCAAATCCCGTGTTCCACCTATTTCTGAATAGCCAAAACCATACTGCAACGCTGAAAAACTTCTAGCACATACAATCCTCCTTGTTGCATACCCACTCTAATCAAATTCCTCCAAGGCAAGTCCTACAATACACAAAAACTTGCCAAAAAGGTTAATATACAATTTCGGAGGTGAGTATGTTTGAATTTTGGTATGAATTAAATGTATTCCAGAAATATATTAATGGAGACCACAAATTTCCCTATGCCTCAAACTTGAATTTTGCACTCCATTAGGTATCTTGACCATTCGAAGGTTTTCAGCCAATTTTAGATCATAAAACATTATGATATGTAGCTCCAGAGTCTATTATGCATCCCTTATTCTTTTGTAACTTACTAGCCATGTTGAGTGTCCTACTTGGGATTTAAGTACACCATGAGCTTTTTATAATCAGAAGATGACAATCATGATATCGGACTTGTCTCTAACTCAACCGTGGCTACCTTTGATGCTTGAAACTTATTCTCTAATCATTTCAACTTGTTCCAGTTTTGTGGATAGCCTATTATCTCATAGCACCTTTCTACCTCATTCTCAAACTTTCCACAATTAGAAGATCTCAGTCTTTCTTTCTTGCCACTCATTTTGTCGACATCTTTCTTAGCGGCAGCAGCCAAAAAGGCTCCAGCAAAGCTATCTAGAAAAGTTTGCAAATGAAATGTTGCCATTACTGTCATCGGTCGCCTATTGTTAGCTATCATCTTCTGTTTCTTTTCCTCAGTGACAATGTGATAAGTTTCTCGCAAGGTAGGCATAGGATGCCTAAAATCTGAGTAATAAAGTGGTGGAAGGATTCATCAATCCCCATCAGGAAGTTGTATAATTGTTCATTCTCTCGCATCATTGTTAGCTCTTTGCGTATATCACAGTTGCAACCAGTGCAAGTACACTTTAGTAATGGTGACAATGATTGAATTTTTTCCCAAAAACCCTTTAATTGTTTGTAATATGTAGACATACTAAAACTCTCTTGTTGCAGTAGTACCACAGCCTATCGAAGTTCATACAGCCTTGGAGAACTTCCTTTGCCAAACTGCTGGTCAAGGTTTTTCTAGATTTCCCTCACTATCCGAGCATAGTGAATACTGCTTTTGAGCATTTTCTCCTTTGAACTTTTAAACCAACCTCTCATCATGGCATCACTTCTGATCCAATTAGCCAAGTCTATTGAGTTGAGTATTGGCATCACAATTGTGCCATCTACGAACCCATTTTGTTCTTGGCAGACAAAACAATTGTCATGTCAATTACCTACTCACCATAATTATTTTTGGTAAGTAGTTCTGTAACAAAAACCTGACTTGGGCTATTAGATGGATGAATGTAATTTGGAGATATTACATCCACTGCTGTCTGTTGCCTTGAAATTGATCCGGTAATCTCTTATCTACTACTCGATCTTGACATTTTGTTTACAGCAAACACTGATCACTCAAAAACCTCACACTGATTACTCAAGAACCTTGCTCTGATACCATGTAAAATACTATGGAGATGGTAAACCAGTGTATTGCTACAATGAATAAGAAGTCGTATGTACTCATTATATACAAAAACTAAGCTAACCATTGTAAAGATAAGCCCAGCTGATATGAAATTGTAGAATCTGTACAAATCAAAATAATAAGGTTACATATCTACAAATATCTACCAAAAATAGGTAAGTTAATATATATTCACTATATAAGAGCACTAGATTTGTATAGAATATCTTGTCTACGATTATAACAATAAGAAATATATATAATTTCTCTCCACCCTAGATCCTCTATAACATTTTTGATAACAATCTTTTTATAGAATTTTTTATGTATGATTTATTTTTTATATTTTAGAATTTATAAATAAAAATTCTATAAGAGAGTTACAAGGAGTATGTTATTGGAAATATTACATAGGTTCCAGATCTATTCCTCTTTGGTAGTAATTGAAACATAGAGAAAATGCATCTTCTTTCAATCGCTAAAACTTCTTTAATGCTAAGAGAAATATTCAAATTTCAGCAAATTGAAACTTTAATAGAGCTTATTAAAATGATGTTAGCATCTCAATTACTCAGAAACATACACATAAGATAATATTTATATCCAATTGATATCTCCATCTCTCTAATCTACTAATTTCATTTTGTAAAAAAAGTAAAAGAGTTAATAATAACTTACTGATATAAGCCTTATTTTGGCTGAATCCATAAATGCTTTTTAATCGACCTTCTAAGGCAGCAATTCGTTTACAATAATATCATCTTTTCTTTCCTCCCCAAATATCATTGTTCAATTCATTAATGAGTTGTTCCAATCAAACAAGTAATCTCTTTGCATATACATTTTGATGTAACAAACAATAAACCCGCGTTCTTCAAATTGCAAATGGGAGTTTTATTTCTATCGAGTAGTTTTATTTTAGTAGATGAGAAATTAGTGTTCATTACGTAAATTATATGTACACATAGTAAGATAGTGAACTTCTTTGATGAGGTGACTTATTTAGTGCATGTGCTTTGTTATTATTAACAGGATGTGTAACTTATGCGATGAATATAAATTATTCACTTACCAAGATAGTCCCTATCAACTCAATTTTTTTTTCAAAGATTTCATTCCAATATATTCAGACTATTCAATAAATTTTTTATTCCTTTCTTATTAGAATAAACTCTCTGTGAACTCCTAATTTATAGGTTGGAAATCTCAACTCAGAATAAAGCTTCATTATTATCAAACCAATAAATTAGGGGTTCAATCACTATTAATTTCAAAATTTATTCTTCTCAATAACAAGGGTACTATGATTTCAAAATAATAATAATAATAATGATGATGATGATGATAATAATAATAATAATAGGGTACTACTATCCAAATAAAAAAAATTCTTGGGCACCTATTTGACATAAGAGCCAACAAGTATATTTCAATGTAATTTTCATTCCCTCTCTAAAAGAGAGGAAAAGGAAAAAAGAAAAGAAAAGAAAAAGGAAATTACAAATGCCACTTTCTTTTCCTTATATCACTCATATACAAGGCAAAACAAACATAAAAAATCTAACTTGTCCTTTCATTCCAGAATATTGTGTAAATATATCTTTTCTCTTAATCAATTGTGAACAAGAAATTAAAGAATACAAAGAAGAGAGAAATCAAAGGTTCATATGTTGTTGAAGTGGCTTTCCCTAGGGAGGACATAACTGATGACAAGCTTTAAGATTATCAAAGCAATCTTCAAAACAACAACATCCATCACATTTCACATATGTGCAAAAATCAAGATACAATTTTCATCTTTCACTTTTTTTGCTGTTGAGATTTGCCCATTTTTCTTCTTTGCAAATCCAGCATCAATTTTCTTACTCTCATCATATCACGACTTGCATCCAAAGAGAAAAATGCATGAAAAATATGTTGTGTAGGTACAAATAATTATTTGAAGTAGACAGGGCTAACATTACTTTTTTTTCTTTTTTTGGAGAAAGAGATATGTATGTTAGATTGATAAATGCATCAATCCAAACAATATAGATCAATAATAGAAAGAAATCAAGCAAAGGTATTGCCCAACAAAGTAGCTAGAAGCACCTTCACTTTGGTACCTTTCCTACAAGCAAAATCTGTTGTTGGCTCACAGGATTCCTGTGAATCAAATTATAGCTTGCATCTTTTTTTTTCCAAATGTTATGCATCACCACTTTAAATACATAACGCCTTGGTCTGCCTTCACTTGCTTAGTACTGCCCAAGTTCTTATCTAGCCATGGCCACAAGGACTTTTATGATGAGAAGAAAGAACGACCCTACACTGAAGGCATAACTGTCACGCCCTGTGCTCGCTGGCCTGAGCGTGCGACTCATGGCCTGGTAGCACCCATGACCAACTACTTGGCAATGACAAAATAGATATCCCAAGTTGACTATGGATACTTAAGCCTATGCTGATATACATATTATAATTCTTAGAGAGATCCCATGTGAGGTTCATATAGAGCGTCCCCAGGACCAAACTAGGAGTGTGAGAGTCTAGAAGTGGCTCCCATTGCGCACGGTGTAGGACTTAACCTCCTGGTAACAACTCTTATACCCACTAAATGTTATGCTCTGAAACCGGGTTAAAGAACTCGTAACTAAAGTGCAGCATGACCGTGTTTTCAAATCGTAATCCGAAAACACAAGATCCTTACCATAAGAGAATATTAACTTGATCAAATGAATTCAAATAAATCTAAGATAAATACTGAACAATCCTTCAAGTACATAAAAAAACTTAAATAAAATATCTCAAAACTTAAATAAAAATCTCAATTCTTTTTTGATTACAAAACTATCCCAAAATACCATTTTTCAATCTCAATTGACTTTTGGAATCACACTCCACCTCTAGTTCTTGATATTGCTCTCTAGTATTCTTCGACGAAACTCTCAAAGTTTTTCAAATTATTCTCTGAAAATTAATTTGGTAAGGAGTGAACTACCACTCAGTAAGTAGTTAAATCCCTTGTCTACGAAAGGATCAAATTTTTTTACTCAATAGGATAAAATCAAGTTCTTGAAAGAATAATTTTTTTTAAAAAATGAGTAATATATTGAAACAAAACATGACAGAAATTTTTTTTTGGGCTACTATTGGTAGAGCCTAGCAGTAGATGAGCTGTGATACAACTTTCAGCTAGGTAGCCAACCTAGCAGAAATGCTGGGCCGAGTGCTGTAGCTAGCCTAGCTTTCTACTGGGCTGAAGCCCAACAGCCTACTGGGTTAAGTGCTGCAGCTAGCCCAGCGTTCCGTTGGGTAGAACGCTACAGTCATATTTTTTTTCTCTAATGTTGTTCATTCTAGTGGCATCCCAGAGGAAGGACATAATATTTTGAAGACAACTTGATACAACCAAATCATTACTGACATGGAAATTGGAACCATGTAGAGCCAATTTATCATTTGTTCATCAAACACAATTACAATCACAAGAATTTTAGACTATTAAGTCATGCTTTCCTCAAAATTTAATTTATGCAAGCAATCAAAATTCATGTGTATTTTTTTTCTCATAGCAATTAATGAATATATTAATTTTGGCATCAAAAGCACAAAGTTGCATAGCACATAATGAATGAAGACAAAAAAAAAAAAAAAGGAACAAGAGACAAATAATGCTATGATAGGTCTCGAATAATCCCTTTAGAGCATCCAAGACAGAATAGAAAATTTCTCATTTAGAGAGTTAGAATAGAATAGATTTATGGAATATTCTTGACGACTAAATCTAATGAGTATCATACTAGAACAAAGATGAAAAGTTTAAAATAGAAACAAATAATTTATTTTGCGATAACATTATAAACACAAACCATTCAAACGCTCTTCAAATATATATATATATATATTTCTAGTTTAGACGAAGAGATTGAACCACTTACTTGTGGATTTAAGACTTTAAAATGTGTGTGTCTCGCTAATCCTTCTAATATTCTCCCTCTACCTCTTCCCCGCTAGTATTGACTTTTCCAAGATCACCATCTGCAACTGCCATTGAAAGAACGTTTTGTCAGACCTTTTCTCTCTAACCCTAAAAAATATTTGCTAACCCTAAGGAGCTTTTAAGTTAAATGATTCTTCTTAAATTTTAACTTAAGCCCTCAAAAAATATACCCATTATATTTTTTTACCTCAAATATTTGACCCAAATTTTGGGTCGGATATTACACTGATACTTTGTTTAGTCGGTAGGCTTCTTTATGTAACCATTACACGACCTAAGATCTCCTATGTTGTGAGTTTATTATGCAAACATATCGTTGCTCTAAAACAAATCCATTGGGATGCAACTATTCATATGTTATAGTATCTAAAGAACTCTCCTGCTCAAGGCATTTTTCTCACAAAAATCAGTCCACTATCGTTAGTTGCTTATTGTGAAGCAAATTGGGGTGGTTGTAAGACTAGGTGATCTACCACTGGTTATCTAATTAAACTTAGAGGTTCACTCATCTCGTGGAAGACAAAGAAACAATTTTTTTATTGGTCTCGTTCTGTAACAGAAGTTGAATATCGTGCTTTGACATCCATTGTTAGTGGGTTAACCAGGTTGCATTATTTGTTACATAAATTTGGATTTCCAGAAACAAAGCCTACCGTGCTATTTTGTGATAATCAAGCGACTTTACATATAGCTACAAATTTTGTGTTCCATGAGCATACCAAACATTGTGAACTAGATTGTCATTTTGTGTGTGATCAGAAGGTCCAACGTAACATTTTGCCTACCAAAATTCCTACACGTAATCAAATCGCTGATTTGTTCACTAAAGCTTTTGGCAAGGATGCTTTCCATTGGTTATTGTCCAAGCTGGGACTTCACAATCTTCATACTCCAGCTTTGAGAGAGTATTGCATATATATTAACTTACCTATTTTTGGATAATGTGTATAGATTTGTATAGATTCTATAGTTTCATACTAGCTAAGGTTATCTTTCCTAGGGTTATCTTAGTTTTTGTATAAAAGAAGTATACAGATCACTTTTTTTTCATTGTAGCAATACGCTGGTTTATCATCTCCTTATTATTTTACATTATATTCCTATTAACATGATTAGGTTTATTTTGCCTTTCTAATTCATAAGCTATTGTATCTTATCAAAAATACTCTCAATGGATTTCTTGCTGGATAATTCTATAGTCATCCTATTTTCTTTTCAGGAATATTGATGTAATAAAATCACCATATATGCATTATACTTCCTTGATGATTGGGATTGATTTATTTAAAAAAGGATATTTCTCGAATGCTAATTTAGGCCCAAAACTCTCTTACCTCTGAAGCAGTTTTTTAGGGGGCCCGAACCTCCTCTCTCTCAAGCTTCAATAAAGGCTGGGAATGACTTGACCATTTTTTTGAGAGAATAGAGAAAATTAAATATTACTAACACGAAGAATCAGTAGTACCAGCTCACAGCATGTCCGAAGGAAAGTAAAAGAACCATAAAAAATGCAGTTTGGATTCTTTGTTATATTTTCTGCAATATTTTTATTGTAACATTTCTTTTATATAATTTTTTCATAAATCTTAACTTATAAAAGATTAATCCTAAATAAAAAATTTTTATAAAAAAATATTACTTAAGATGTTATAGAGAACCCGGAGTATAAAAAATGTTCCTCAGTGCAAAGAGCTGCTAAAAGGTTAGTGTGCATATTTTCCTCTCTCCGTACAAGAAAAATCGCAAACCTATCATCGAGAAGAAAAAGTGTGCGAATAAAATAGAAATCGTCACTTAAACAAGAAAGACCATTATGAAATAATTTCAAATTGCTGGTGACAACTAGGGAATGATTCGTCTATTAATAATATTTGACATCCCAAATGGCTTTCTTAGTAGTATGATCTCTGACCATATTTTTGTTGTATTAGAAGAGGAAATGATATATATTTTAAAATTTAAGATTATCTATTTTATTTTCTCTCTTATTTTTTATTTATAATAAACTGTCATGTGATTTACTTTTTCTTTTTTTCTATAAGTTTTATATTATTTAAAAAAAGAAAATTGACATGTAATAATTTAATAATAATAAGATAGAGAATGAAATAAAAAGCGAAATAGAAGATCCCAACTCATACTTTAGCTACTGTACTTATTGGATGTAACCAATGCTTTTGGAGGAAGGATGATGCAATGTTAACTATTCCTCTTAGTCAGCTTGGCCAAAGGACACTTTGCAAAACTTTTTCTCTGTTTTCAATCACATATATAATTATGTCCCGTAATTTTAGCACACAAAACTATCATAAATATCGGAATAAGAAAACAGCATTCGATCCTCAACATTGGTGCTTCTACATGTGTTCCAAATTAACTACCCGAATGTGTGATGAAATTCACTGCAAACATCCCCTTTTCTGATCTCATTATTCATCCTGATCTAAGTTTCATATTGATCAAGTACTCAAAAGGAGGGTTACAAAATGTGCCATTAACGAACGAGTTTGCCACGGCCTTATACATGGCTTCGGTGAGATGAACACCATCCCAGTTGATGTACTCTGAAGGGTTTGAACAAGAGCTTGAAGAAGGCGAACCGCAAGTGTTGAAAACATCGAAGTTGTACAATCCGCCACCAGATCCACAGCAGACTTTGAAAAGTTCTTTGATGCCGTATTTGTTTGCATTTTTCACCACTGAACTGTATGAATTCCAGTAATCTGCATAAACAATCAGTGCATCTGGAAATTGCTTCTTGAGTTGAGTTAATTTGGTTTGAAAGATTGTGTTGTGATTGAAGCTTTGCCTGTTCACACTCCCAACACACCCCTTGGCATCCCTATCATCTTCAGGAGCCAAAGACATGGACAGAGTTAGGCAGCCTGTTGGAGGGAGTCCTTGAACAACAACATACTTTGCGCCTTTGCTCAACAATGCCTGTGAACCAAATACATCTATTACAGCTACTATTTAGATATGACTCTCAAACAATGAAGAGAGAACCTCAATTATTGGAGGCTGAGAAACATGGGATCATGGAATTTACAATCTTTTTTCCTTCCTTTTTTGGGGGGTGCAAATAAAGATATTTTTATTCAATAAAAAGGAGCTAGTAAATTGTAAATGCACTACTACTAGAAAAGTATACAAACATGCATGGTTCAATAGGCGGAAGAATAAGAATTGTGGACCATGACATTTGCGATACATATATACATATATGTTCCTTTTACTTTTCAAATACTTTTTTTTTTGAAAATTTCAAATTGTTTCTATTAATTTTGTAAATTTGTGAACACATAATCAAGTAGTGATTGGAGATGTATATATACTAATTTGACAATTGCACTTAAAAAAAAGGGAAAAAAAATTTAATAATTGCTTATAACAATAAAGTCTTTCTCTTTAATACTATTTTTTAGTAACTTATCTCTTTCTTTAATTCTTTACGTTATTTTTGTTAAACCTAACTTGCATCTAATTTTTCCAAATTAATTGTTGCTATGTAACTCCCAAATAATTATCATTGAGATGTCAACAAACATCAAAATGATAATAATGCATTTAAAAAATGAAAAATTTTTTTTATCAAAGTTCATTTTAGGACATTCCAAAAAAAAAAAAAGAAACATACAAGTTTAAATTCCCATGACCCCTATTCATACTTTTAGTACAATATACATAAAACTTTGAAGAATAAACTCTTTTATTTTATGTTTTTATAGATTAAACAAATTTAAAATTATAAACACTTTTAGAATTAACTATTTATTTACCATCATAATATATAACTCCGAAATAAATTTTATTAAATTAGAGATACTATAGACCCTCAAAGTAATGTAAGTTTTAATCTTCCTGATATCTAACCTATTACCACCACCACTATTTTATTCTAATATTATATTTTTCTAGTTTTCAAATACTTTTTTAAAAATTTCAAGTCATTTCTATTGATTTTGTAAATTTGTGAACACATAATCAAGTAGTGATTTTTTACATGTATATATACTAATTCAATAATTTTACTTAAAAAAAAGAGAAAAAAGAATTTGATATTGCCTGTAACGAAAAGGTATTTCTCTTTAATAATTATCATTGAGATGACAAAACTAATTAGACAATAATGCATTTCAGAAAAATAAAAAAGTAATTTTATTAAAGGACATTTTAGAGCATTAAAAAAAATATACAAGTTTAAATCTAACTCTTATCCATATTTTTAGGGACCTTTTTAAATGGTCAGCTTTTCTTTTTTTCTTTCGCCTAGGGGTGCACCTGCCCCCGTCGTTCCCCACAAATAAGTTAATTTGGAAAATTTTCTAGCTTTCACATTTGAGGTTCAATTCCAAGAAAGATGAGAGGTTTGGATTCTATGAATAGTAAGCAGAAAAGGTATCAGAAATGTACACGAAAGAAATTGGAAAGAAGTGTAAAAATCTTGCGTTGATGGGGAGTGGCAGCATCTCAACTGTTCACTCCCTATTTGATCTCACAACCAAGTGGTGAGATCTCGAATCTAAAGTTGAACTTTTTACCTGTGTTTTCAAAGATTAGTTAGAATGGAAATTTTAACTGCATTGATGAGTGGGGACTGTTTGTTCTTACCCTTAAGAAAGCAGTTACACTACCAATTGAAAGATCTTGAATGGTTTTGGTTGGCACAGAAGATCCAAAGCTGTAAGCATAGTCATTTGCGCCAATTTCACCAACCCAAATCAAGGCATCATCAAACACTGCCTTGCACTCTGTAGGCGTTGCCGATCCCTTGCACCCTTTGCTCTCCAAAAACTGGTTAAACCAAGCAAGCTGAGTTTGAAGTGACTGAGGAGTAATATTCAATGTGAGATTGTTCTTGACAAAGAAGCTGTGCATTATAGCAGTAGCGCCAGCAACAGCAAAGTTAACACCATAAGATTTATCAGCTTTCGGGTTCCGATAAGGCGGCAAAAATGGCAATGACAGAGCTTGAGCTACAAAGTCTATGACCAACCTTCCATCAGAATATCTGTTTGTGGGATGGTGGAAAAAGGTTTGGCCATAGGGAGGGTTTGAAACGTGCATGAAAGAACTTGGGCCAGTGGAAGATGCTGTGTTGCCTGTGTCTGTGTATGAATCACCAAAGGCATAAACGTTCTTGAAAGGTCTTGAAGCTTTTGCAGCTATGGCAGAAGAGAAACATGAGGATAAGATGATGAATATGGTGATCTGGGAAGAGATGACCTTGGAGGAAGAAGCCATTTTTCCCTAGGCCTTTTTCCTTGCCTGGAGTTGGAAGTATTACATAGTTCTTGTTCTCATTTAATTTCTCCCTCAACGGTGAGCACCGACACATTATCTCACATTGGTTTCGTCTCATGCTTCAAGGAAAACAACATTGAATGCATGAAAGTTAGTGGTTATGAAGTTTTTTCGCCATGAGGCGTAAAATGCTGGTGATAAATATTAGGTTTCTCTTTATAATGGAAGTCTTAATTATGTTGATTTCTTACTTTGAGACATTAATACGTTTAATACTTTGTATGGTTGGGACCGGGGCAGGAGGAGGAAGTAAAAATGAAAGGGAAGTAAATGGGGAAATAAATTGATGATTTACTTTGTTTGATTGGGAGGGAATATGGAGGGGAAGGGTTTCCCCACCTCATTAGCAAAACCGTCAATTCCAAAGTAAAGAGATTGAAAATTTACTCTTCTTTCATTCGAACCAAAAAAAATGAAATTAAATGCTTTTACTTACATTAAAGAAAGTAAAAAGTGGCATTCCCCCTCCCCCTAGCGAATTAACCATAGTGTAAATGTGGTAATTAACTAAGTTTTGATCGCCTCAATTAAGGAAATTTAACTGCTGCAAAATTATTCTTAATCCATGTGTGAAAACCTTAAACAATGCTCCATCTTTTGCAAATATATAAATTGTTTATAGATTTATCCACATCGTCCGTGAGGCTTAATTTGTTCAAGTGGTAAGAGTTGAGTTATCTCAACTAAAAGTTTTGAATTTCGCTTTCTACATAATATAGGATTTATTCTTCTTTGTAATAAGAAAAAAGCCTCCTTTATAATACAACTTATATTTTAATAAAGACATTTAGGTGAATCATGTAGTAATAAATGTGAGTATTGTATGTTAGATTTCTTGCGGAAATGCATTGAAGTCTAACCTTCTCAATCTACCAACCAACATGTATTGGTTTTTTAATTTTTATTTTTGCTTTTATAATTTTTAAAAAATTATATACCACTGAAAATGAAAGAGGAAAGAATTAGCAATTTTGTGATTAATTAGCATCAAACAGAGAACTAAGCTATCCTCTTAGCTTATTCTTATGAATTTTATTCACCACCTTCATTCACTGGTATAAAATTTATATTTAAAGATTAAATTAGATTAATGTACTTATCACTAGCCTTAATGTATATTATTGATTTGGGTTGGAAAATAAGACAATCTACATTTTACCTTTTTTTTTTTTGAACTCTGACGCTCCTTTTTAGTACATTTTATTATTATTCAAATTAAGCAACCAACAGCTTAATTCGTTTAAGATTCTTAAAGCTGACTTCTGCCTTTAAATCAAACAAATTACTGGAATTTGAGTTTGCCCAACAAATAAGGAATGAACCAATTTCCTTCAATCGAAAAATAAAAACTTTGTTCTATTAATTATTGGCTGCACAAGGCAAACATTTTAGTACATTTTTATAAGAGATTATGGTCATATAATAAGGCCCTATAACCACCATTTTGGTACATTTATGGCCTTCAAACAATGGAGAATTATGGAAATTGTAATGGAAAAGAGTGCAATAATTGAACTCATATCTAAACTCTTAATAATCATTGGGTAGTAGAGGAAAGTAGTTTTTCAATTCAATAGTAGGAGGCATCAGTAGGAGCCAAGGAAGTAACTCAGCATAACTGATATTTATACTATGTTCAACTCTCGACAGGTGGAATGTGCACTGCCATAGGGTCAGATTTTTCTTAGGAAAGAAGTAAATAATCTCAACGGAAAGTGAGGGCCAGTAAGCTATTTAAGAATAAATTGTCTTCTAAAACCCGCCTGATTATAGGCCTTCTTCTTTTATTTTAGAAAATAAAATAAAAAATAAACAAGGCTATGCATAAGCTGATATTGCCAGAAGCCCTTTCTTATTTGTTCATATGATTATTCTTACTGTGGAGTTCCAAAATGTCTTTCCAGGTTGCAATAGGATGATAGGTTTTAATATTGAGTATTGAAAAAAGGATATTACACTTCAAAAAATCGTGATAATTTAGGAATCATTAACCTTAAAATAGCCTAATTAACATAGCAAGTCTTCCCAATGACTTTCCTTTTTCTTTTTCTTTTTTTGGGCGTCTGGATGATTTTTTAAAGAGAGATATGGTTTTTGCATAATAACTTAATGGACTCGTAAATACTTAGTTAAATAAGAAATAAGAAAATTCATTCATAAGGCAATTCCATTCAAACATCTATTAGATTGCTCCCATTATATCACAACTTAATTTAATGAGGTAGTTGGATAGTGCATAAATGGCTTAAATGCGGTGAGGATTTATGAGGAAATAGTTTTTATTTTTTATTTTTTTCTTGGGTGGTAAAAGATCAATTCGGCTACGGTGCTGACACTCCCTTCTGTCAGCACCTGCGGACACATTTTTTACCATTGGATATGTTCTCTTTTAATCTGAAGGTTGAAAAATTGGAAAGATATTTTGGACAGTCAAAATTAGTGAAATATTTAAAAGTTTTAAAAAAGTTATCATTTCTCTAATGACATTCACTGTTTCTTCAATTACTTTCACCAAATTCTCTCTCTCTCTCTCTCTCTCTCCGTTACTTTTCTAAACTTTGCAAATATTGAAGAACAAAATAATTTATTTTTCTCAAAATCTTTATTTTGTATTCAATGGTTTTGACGAGTCTTAAAGTTCTCTTTTGAGATCAAAATATATTTTTTCAAATTCATTTATAGTCAAAATCAAGTTAGATATTGTAAGTTTTCATTGGGATGTTTATTAGTTTTGACGTTGTAGAAATTTTTTACAAAAATAAGATTTATCTTGATATTTAATAATCTATTTATGGAGGTAAAGAAAGTGTTGTGTTGATTCATCACTTGTCGAATACTCGTTGTGAAGTGAATAATTATTCATATCGTGAATTGAATAATTTCTTATGATAGAGCGAATAATTATTCACCACGTGTTACATACTCATCGTGAAGTGAATAATTATTTACTTGTCTAATATTAATCATTAAGTAAATAAATTATTCACTTGTCGAATACTAGTCATGAAGTGAATAATAATTTGTTTATTCATTGATTTAGGATTGAACTGTTCAACTATGTTCAACTACTCAATAATGAGTGAATAATTATTCACTTAAGAGTGATTCATAATAGAGCTAATAATTATTCACTTTGAATAATTATTAATTTAAGAGTGAATAATTATTTACCACTTGTCGAATACTCGTTGTGAAGTGCATAATTATTCACTTATGGAATACTAGTCATAAAATAAATAATTATTCACTTGTCAAATATTAGTCGTGAAGCGAATAAAACTTCACGACAAATGCTCGTGGTGAAGTAAATAATTATTTGTTGACTTAGGATTGAATTGATCAATTATTCAATAAGGAGTGAATAATTATTCACTTGTCGAGTATTAGTCGTGAAGTGAATAATTATTCACTTGTCGAATACTCGTCGTGAAGCGAATAATTATTCACTTTACGAATACTAGTTGTAAAGTAAATAATTATTCGTTGACTTAGAATTGAATTGATCAATTACTCAATAGGGAGTGAATAATTATTCACTTATCGAATACTAGTTCTGAAGTGAATAATTATTCTTCTATTCATGGACTTAGGATTGAACTAATCAATTATTTAATGAGTGAATAATTATTCACTCTAATAATTATTTCTCTAGTTATGGACTTAAGATTGAACTGATCAATTATTTAATAAGGAGTGAATAATTATTCACTCTAATAATTATTAACTTAAGAGTGAATAATTTTTTACGAAACTTTGTAAGAATGATGTGATAAGAGAATTCTAGTCGTGGTTGCAAGGTCGTGGGCAATGAATTTGTATTTCAACATTGTATAGAATAATTATTTTTTGACTTAGGATTGAACCGATTAATTATTTAATAAGGAGTGAATAATTATTCATTATACAGTAAACAATTATTCACTTGTCGACACTTTGTACGCATTATCATTCTTATATACAGTGGTTGCTAGACAACAAAATTATCATAAATAATTCACAATTATTCATAACGTATGGAATAATCAGTACATAAAATTTTCAGCAAAAATAGGTATTTTATTGTCAATAATACACATTTTAAGGTTAAATAGATGAGACCAAGAAAAGATAATACATAATATAATAAATTTTATCTAATAACAATAATAGATGTTTTACCTCTACTATCAAGATTCAACAAATTACTATTATTCTTGACAGTCTACTATTTATATCATGAACTTTATCTAGAATAACTGTAATGAGTATATCTGTGAAGTTTAACTGATGGATCTTTTACCCAACGTTCTTTATCCTTGTCAATGCTGGCCTTGATTATAGAAGAACAATAGCGAAGAGAAGAGAGAGAAAAAAAAAGTTAGAGATTCAAGAAGAAAGTAATCTGATAGAGATTTAAGAGAAGAGCAATTTGATAGAGATTCAAGAGAGAAGATAGATAATAAAAGAGATCTTTGAAAGAGATTCAAGAGAGGAGATAGATGAGAGAGAGAGAGAGAGTCAATCTTTAAGAGAGGAGAAGGAGATGAATGTGAGAGAGAGAGTGATGAGAAATAGAGAGAAATGAGAGAAGAAAAGAAAGATAAAATATTTTTTTCACACTAAAATATTACTTTCTTACGGTTATTAGATCAAAAAATTCTAATTCAATGGTTGCGAAAGGCATGTTGCACATGCTGACAAAAAGGGTGTCAGCATAGCAACTAATTCGGTAAAAGATAGATGGAACTCGTTGGAAAGTATACAGATTCGTGTCTTAAATGCATCCACTCCCTTCAACTGCTTGTTATCTTTATTGCTTAATAGTTTGTTGGGTCCACAAAAGTACAGGGTAAGGAGGGACATGTAGTCATATACGTCACCTTTTATGTTGTTTGGTTTGTGATGTTGGGAAGGAGGGAAAGAGAAAGACGAGAGAAAAGATAGTACTTCATTTACCTTTTTACCTTTCTTTATCTCTCTTAATTAACTTCTAAAAATGAAAAAAGAAGGTCAACTTTGTCTTTGTCGCATTTTATTTTTTTTGCGCAGTATTTTCTTTCTCACGTAAACCCTCCAATCTAGGAGAATAAATATTAACCAAATGAGGAAGTTGGGGAAAAAAATGGAAATTTCCTTCCAAATTCTCTGCACAAATGGCAGAAATGATAGTAATAGGAAAAATTATCAAACAATATAAATTAAGTATTTACTTTCAATTTTACTTTTCCTCCTATATTATACCTACGTACATTTCACCCCAACTAAATCATGTCTGATGAAAACATGATCGACAAAAGAGTAGCAAATAGATGACTGTCTCTCAAAATGCTAAACATTTTATATTTTAGGGTTTATTGCATTTTAGTATCCCCAGCTTAGGGGTTCTTGCACTTTAGTCTACAATATTGAAAAATGATCCATCCAGTCCCTTGACTGTTAATCAACGATAATTGTTGTTTACTAGACATTAAAATGTCACCTATATCCCTATTTTATTCTATAAATCCACCAGATTGCCAATGCCTGTTTTAATGGTTAATAGCAATCAACTACTTCCAAGTTAGAGGAGCTTGCACCACCAATTCCACTTCTTCCCAATTATGCATTAGTGGTCATTTGACCTTAGTCAACTTTGAGTTGACACATTTGCCCCTTGATTTAAGACTAATTTTTTTAAAAAAACTAAAAGCTAAAAGAAAACTCTTAAAAAAAAGAAATTCTTTCTTCTCTCCTCATTGCTCCTTTTTCATTTTTATAGAAAATATAAACGTTCTCTCAAACAGAAAAAAAAAAAGAAATTGTAACCGTTAAATTTGCCACCATCATTGCAAACAACATCATCATTGCTAGTTGACATTTTCACTATCTCTACCAGCATTCAAACCCTCATCTCTTTCTCATTGCCCAAGTTACCTACTGTAGTCGTCCTATCTCTTACTCATATTCCTCTCTTCTTTGTAACCAAACATTTGTTACTGACCAATCTCCTCAGTTTATCTCCTTCCTTTTATCTAATTAAAGATTGCTTTTTATTTTTCTTTTCATTTTAAATTTTCATAATTGGTATTTGGCTAATACATCAATATATTAAGGACAAATGAGTCAATTAATTCGTTGACCAACCGTAAATACACAATTTTAAAGAAGAATGACTAAAGTGTAAGAATCTTCTAATAGTTGATTGCAATTAATCCCATGCCTACCCCATTATTTAGATGAAATTTTTCTTTTTCTATCTTAAAATGGAAGTATTTTTGTCCATGCAAATAATAATCCAAACGGAATCTATCGTGAGAACTATAAAGGGTCATTTTTTAACATTTGTGGATTAAAGTGCAAAGATGCCCTAACCTAAGGGTATTATAAATGCAATAATACATTTTAATATATAGCCTGTTTAGTATATATATATATAATGATAATAGACCTTGAGAGACCCTCAATGTAGCACAAATAAGTGTCACATGGATAGCCACTTTATTCTCTACTAAGTGGGTCCCTTTTTAAGTACCAAAATATAAAA
The DNA here is from genome assembly GCA_030512225.1 of Rauvolfia tetraphylla. Lineage (NCBI taxonomy): Eukaryota > Viridiplantae > Streptophyta > Magnoliopsida > Gentianales > Apocynaceae > Rauvolfia > Rauvolfia tetraphylla. The sequence continues at coordinate 8,744,743 of JAJQKT010000059.1, forward strand.
AATAATAAAATTGATAAATTATAGAAAATTTTTTAAAAAAAGACATTGTGAATATCTTCAATTCAAATCTGTTGTACACAAAAATAAATTAGATAGCAATAATTTTAAGTACTCTTTTGACTTTTCTTTAACTCTTTTGAAAGTCTTCTAGAAAAACTCAACTATTATAATCTATACTTATATATATGAATAAAATGCTTTTACTCTCCATTCCCTTAAAAACTTTGCAATCTTCATTTTTATTTTTTAGCATTTTAAGTTTTTTTTTACTTAATATTGTTATTATTTGTTAGAAAAGTGATTATTTGTTAGAATTTTAACTTTTAAAATTAAAAATCTAAATTCTTAACCCCACTTTTCCTATAAAATTTCTTAATTTGTGTTATTCATGTTTTCTCTTTCTACATTTTCATGCCTTTTCTTTCTTTTTTTTGTTTTAATTATATTATGTACACTAATATATATTTTTAGTTTCTTTAATAAAAAATTAGTAAGCATTTTATTTTCTTTAGTAGGTTTTGAAGATTCATATATGACAAAATTTGAGAAGAAAAGAAAGAATGTCTCTTTTTGTATTTCTTTGATTACATGAGTAGGACTTTATATACAAGTTTTTCTAAACTAATTTTGAAAACAATATTAGTTAAATATCCTATTTCTAAATATTTGACAATAGTAAGTTACAACTGCTAATTCCAATCTTAGGAAACTTTCCTATATTCTACTTTTAGGAAACTTTCCTATTTTCTACATGATCAATTATAAAGATTTTCCAACACTCTCCCTCAAGCTGAAGGGGAAATTCTTAGGTGAACCCGGTCCACGGCCCCACTTATGGACCGAATTCATTATAAAAAGCCACGTGTCAAAAATAACTTAATCACCCGCACTTCCTTTTACCATCTCAAATTCCCTCTCTAACTCTCTCTCCCTCACCTCGTTTTTCACAGGTAGATCAAACAGGAGATTGGATCAAAGAAACAAAACTCTGACTTCCCAACCATGGGTTAAGATCAAGAGGAAAGTAACAAAGGGTTTTTCTTCTTTTCTATAATATGCTACCACCAAGGTTTAGAATAAGAACTTTGTCAAAATGTAATGCAAAACACAACAAAACACAGTAGGACTGATTCTTTTAAGTCCATAAAAATCAACAAGTCTCACATAAGGAAAAAGTTAAAATTCTTCAGTAAACCCAATATTCCCAAATTCAAGAACCATTAAATAAGAGCTGAAAGTAAAGATGGCATTTACTATATATCTAAAGTCGGAAAGCACTTCGACAAGCTAAACTCAAAGAAAATTTCCCTAAAAAGGAAAAACATCATTGGAATAACAAAATTGAAATCATTCTTCTTCACAAGATACTACCAGGAAAAATCAAGTTTAACTTGCCCAGAAGAATTTCATTGGTATGAGGTCCATAGACATCGGATGTATCAAAAAAGGTGATGCCGGAATCAATGGCGTTGTGGATGAGGTTGATCATGTCGAGTTCTGGCCTCGGTGGACCGTAATTGGACGACATGTCCATACATCCCAGACCTTGTTTCGACACTTGCAAACCCTGGGATCCCAATTTGATCCTCGGCACTTTTCCCCCGACATGGCTGCCATTTTCGATTTTCTTGCTCTTGTTGCATTATGTTGCTCCCTTTACTCTTCACTTTGATTCTTTCATTCCTAATCCTCACTCATAGCACTACTATAGGGGAAATTCTTAGGTGAACCGGTTGGGAAGTCAGAGTTTTGTTTCTTTGATCCAATCTCCTGTTTGATCTACCTGTGAAAAACGAGGTGAGTGAGAGAGAGAGGAAATTTGAGATGGTAAAAGGAAGTGCCGGTGATTAAGTTATTTTTGACACGTGGCTTTTTATGGTGAATTCGGTCCACAAGTGGGGCCGTGGACCGGGTTCACCTAAGAATTTCCCAAGCTGAAGAATAGGAATTTTTCATTCCCATTATTTAGATGAAATTTTTCTTTTTCTATCTTAAAATGGAAGTATTTTTGTCCATGCAAATAATAAAGGGTCATTTTTTAACATTTGTGGATTAAAGTGCAAAGATGCCCTAACCTAAGGGTATTATAAATGCAATAATACATTTTAATATATAGCCGGTTTAGTATATATATATATATATATATATATATATATATATATATATATATATATATATATATATATATATATATATATATATATATATATATATATATATATATATATATATATATATATATATATATATATATATATATATATAATGATAATAGACCTTGAGAGACCCTCAATGTAGCACAAATAAGTGTCACATGGATAGCCACTTTATTCTCTACTAAGTGGGTCCCTTTTTAAGTACCAAAATATAAAAAATAATAAAATTGATAAAGTATAGAAAAATTAAAAAAAAAAAGACATTGTGAATATCTTCAATCCAAATATGTTGTACACAAAAATAAATCAGATAACAATAATTTTAAGTACTTTTTTGACTTTTCTTTAACTCTTTTTAAAGTCTTCTAGATAAACACAACTATTATAATCTATACTTATATATATTAATAAAACATTTTTACTCTCTCTCTTCCCTTAAAAACTTTGGAGTCTTCATTTTTAGTTTTTTAGAATTTTAATTTTTTTACCTCATATTGTTATTATTTGTTAGAAAAGTTATTATTTGTTAGAATTTTAACTTTTAAAACTAAAAATCTTAATTCTTAGCTCCACTTTTCCTATAAAATCTCTTAATTTGTGTTCTTCACATTTTCTCTTTCTACATTTTCATGCCTTTTCTTTCTTTTTTTTGTTTTAATTGTATTATGTATACTAATATATATTTTTAGTTTCTTTAATAGAAAATTAGTAAATTTTTTATTTTCTTTGGTAGGTTTTGAAGATTTATATATTCTAGCAACATTATTTTGATCACAATTTTTTTTATCTTTGAATGTATGATTTAGAAATATTTATCTATTTAGTCTTTAGTATCTATTACTCTAATTTGATCGTTCATATGCTAAAATTTAAGGATAAAAGTGTCTAATTGCCTATTAAAACATTTTGCAACAGAACATGCATGAATTTGTAGTACATTGGACATGAAATGTAATAGCTGATGGTTTTTAAGTTTTTTCTTTTTTTTGGTTTTTTCATCAAGTAGATTAAAAGAAATAAATAATTTTTGTAAAGTATAATAAGTATAATAACACTATGATTTCTTTTTTATGGATCAAAAATACTATTTTTCTGAGAATTTTTAATTTTAGAAAAATTATTTTTTGAGGTTTTTAATATAAAATACTAATATATTTTTATTTTCTAAATTATTTTTTTTAAGAGTAGAGAGAGACAAGGAATGGGAGAGGAATTTTAATATTCATCATGATTTTATTGTAAATATATTATTTTTTTCTTAGCGGAGGTCTTCTTTAAGAATTAGTGTAAGAATATCACAATTAAAATAAACTTGCTCTAAGGTTATAATATTAATGAATTTTTTTAATTTAAAATTTTTTTCTTTGAGGGGATGGACTTGAAAAATGCAAAAGAGTTTGATAAGATTTAGAAAAACTAATAATAATAAATAAGTGACATATTAAGATAAAATTAGTACTTTATAAATAATTAATCTCTTTTTGAGGATTTTTAATAAAAAAAGTCAATAATTTCATATAATATGAATAATGCTATCATATTTGAAAAATTTTTTCTTTGCTTTCTAAAATGAATAGTTTATATTGTAATCATTCAATTTTGGATGGGGAAAGTAGTATGAGAAAGAAATTGAACTAGATATTATAATAGTTTTTTCTCTTAAAGAGTTAATCATGATAATATTTTAAGAATATTTTGTGATTAAAGTGTAATTAGTTTATTTTAGGAATATTTTAGTATTACAATAGTTGTTTAAATATTTGATTTCTTTTCTTTCTGATTTTTATGAGTAGCTTTATAAATTAATATTTAAAATTTTAATTATTTCACCCTTCGTAGAGGTATCTTTACCAAGCGGATTCAAGTTTTTTCTTTTTTCTTCAAAGAGCTTATAGTTATTTAAGTATTTAATTTTTTTTATTTTTAATTTTATAAATTAGTATTTAAAGTTTTAATCATTTTACCTTTCGTGTAGGTATCCTTATTATGCAGATTCAAGCTTTTTTCCTTTTTCTTCAAATAGCTCATCATTATTTAAGTATTTAATTTTTTTTCTTTATAATTTTTTATAAGTAATTTCATAAATTAGTATTTAAAATTTTAATTATTTAACTTTCGTGCAGGTATCCTTACCAATAGAACTCAAGTTTTTTTCTTTTTTTTTTCAAAAAGCTAGTAGTTGTTTAAGTATTTAAATTTTTTCTTTCTTATTTTTATAATTAACTTCATAAATTTATATTTAAAGTTTTAATCATTCCATCCTTCTTGTAGGTAGGTTATAGTTTTCCTTACTCAATTTTTTATTTATTTAGAATGACAAAAAAATAAGATTAGGAGTTTATTGTTATTTTCAAATATATTAATAATGGACATGTATAGTTATTTTTTTGACTTCTTCCTACTATTACCTACAATTACTTCTAAGTGAATAATTTTTTTAAAAAATTTTTTTTATTAAACACATAAATTTTCTTCATAGTTGTAATTTTTAAAATATATTTTAATTATTATTATTAGAAATAAAAAAATTTAATACCCATGCATAGCGCAGGCTTTTATACTAGTTAAATATATATTCTCACATTCGACTTACACTTTTAATTTACCATCATTTCTAACTCCACCCAAATATTTAGTGACCAATTTTAGAAAAAAATCTTTCTTTGCCATTTCTTCTCACGCTTCTTCTTGCGTAGATTTTTTTATTTCTAATTCATGTTTCTGTGCTCAACAGAAAACTCAACAGAAATTACAAGCGCCATGGCTTGGCACCAAGAGGTTTACAAAAACCTTATTCAAAGAAGATAAGGCAGAGAATTGCAAAACTAGCATACACTATGTAAGTAGACTGAGATGGAACTTTTAAAGTCATGGCATTTCAAGTAAGTACTTGATGAGTTCATTTTCTAGTTTCTTTTCATTATCTAAAGTCGTTTTGTACTTTTCCCCCCCAATAACTTCATAGAGACTTTTTTTATTTTTCCCATTATGATCATTTGTTCCAATTTTTACACTCCTTGCTAACAGGTTTGTTTCCCACCATTATTTCTTATACCATTATGATTTGGTACTAAAGTTCGGAAAGGTAATTTCTAATTTCCC